>CP126891.1:166053206-167311206 GCA_030440675.1 Furcifer pardalis | reverse complement strand
TAAAATCTTTATAAAATTCTGCCGGTAGCCCGTCTTCCCCTGGTGCTTTATCTAATTTTAATTTCCTTATTACTTCTTCAATTTCTTTTTCTGAAATTCTTTCCTCCATTTTATTCTTATGTTCCTCTAAAATTGCTGTTATGTGTTGTTTTTCAAAATAATCTCTAAGCTTTTCCAAATTTACCTCCTTTTTTGAGTACAGTTCTTTATAAAAATTTTCTATTATTACCATTTTTTCCATTCTCTTATTACATCTCTTTCCATCTTTATCGATCAAAACCCCAATCTGACCTTTGCATCTCTTCTCTCTTGCTGCCTTTGCTAATAATTTAGAATTTTTGTTGCTGTACTCAAAGTATTCCCTTTTTAAAAATATCAAATCCTTTTTGACTCTTTCTATATCTTTTTCATCTAGTTCTTTCTTAACCTTTTGTATGTCTCTAAGGACTTTGTGATCTTTAGTCCTTGCATGTTCCGAGTGAAGTTGTTTTAATTGTTTTTCTAATTCCTGGTATCTGTTCTTATCCTGCTTGTATTTCATACTATTTAGTTTTATAGACTCACCTCTAAAGATTGCCTTCATAGTATCCCATACAGTGCTATAGCTGACTTCATTATTATCATTCCATTTCCAGCTTTCCTCCCATTTCCCCATTATGTACTTTTTATTAGTATCCTCTTTGTAAAGCTTTGTGTTGTATCTCCAGCTATATGTTCTTCCTGCTAAACTATCCAGTTTCATATCTATTGTTATTTTTGCATGATCAGATTCCTTGAATGTTCCTATCTTAATGTCTTCTATTGTTCTAATTAAGCCTTCTGTAACAAATATATAGTCAATTCTAGAATATGTGTTATGCACTTGAGAATAGAAAGTATATTCTTTTTCCTTCCCTTTAAGCTCCCTCCAGACATCTTTTACACCCATTGTTTTATTCCAATCATTCAATATATATTTTTTTATTTTTATTTTTGCTACTTGTGCTATCCATTTCTGATCTTAACAAATTAAAATCCCCCGCTATAACCATATTCTTTGTTCCTTCCTTTTCCCCCCCATCTTATTTAGAAATTCCTCCTGATTGCTGTTTGGAGCATAAATATTTACAAATATCACTTCTTCCTCATCTATGTTTCCCTTAATTATCAAATATCTTCCTTCTGAGTCAGCAATGCATTCTGTCATACTATAACCTACTTTTTTGGATATTAGAATAGCAACCCCTCTCGCTTTAGATGAACCATAAGCCTTTTCATATATTTGCATTCCTTTTATGAACAGTTTATTTTCCTTAGCAGACTTTTGGTGGGTCTCTTGCAGAAAGATAACATCCGCTCTATCCCTATTCAGTGCTATTTGTAGTTTCTTTCTTTTCAAAGCATTTCCCGTACCGTTCACATTCCACGATATTATTTTTAACTCTTTAACAATTTTTTAGTTTTAAACTCTTCTGCTTCATACAATTCTCCCCGGACGTGAATTCCCTCCCCCATATTTGATAAGGAATAAAGAAATTGCTTAATAAAAAATAAGACAAAATCAGATGAAAATAATACTGAAAAAGTAAATTAAAGAAAAAATTAAAACAATAAAACTTACCTATTCTATCACCGTCTGTTACCCTCACCACTCCTTTCCTCGAGGTATCGCCTTTGTCTTCCAAAGAGAGGAGGGGGAACCGGGAAGGATGAACATTATATTCCCTTAATTTCCTCTCTCCCTCTGCCAATATCTACTTTTTTAATTATCTATTTTAAATTAATTCTACAATTTCAACACTCAATGAGTCTGAAAGATCTGCCCCACCCACAGCTCCCCCCGCCTCCTCCCCCAGATTCAAAACTGTACCCATTGCACCTGCGGCATACAACCCTGTTCTTAATTCAGTCCATTCTGTTGAAGCCACTTTGATCAATTGAACCCTGTTCTTGCCTAGCTCCAGCCCCTGAAGTTTTGGGACCCTCAGCCGCTGCCCTTAGACTTCAGCCCATCCGGGTGAAGAGGACCACCGGCTGGAGCGCTGGACTGCTCCATCTGGAGGCACTCCTGGGCCCCTGTCCCCACGCTGGAGTTAAGAGGTTGGTGCAACAGGACATGCCCCACCACCCTCAGACTTCAGACTGTCCGGGTGAGGAGGTCCGCCGGCCAGGAGCACTCGACTGCTCCACCTGGAGGCGTTCCCAGGTCCAGCCGCCACACTGGACTTAAGAGGCCAGTGCGATGAGCCACCGCCACCGCCTCTTTTGGAATTTGTTTGTATGCCAGGGTGAGAGGCCTGAAACTATGAGAACATGTGTTGTAATACTGTATTATTATATGCTGTTTTGTAATTGAATTATATTGTATTGGATTGTGTGTATTATTGTGTATTTATTGTTTTGGGTTTATCTAAATTGTGATGATTTTTAATCAGTAGTATGATGTTATTTGACCATGTGTAATTTGTAACTGTATCTTGTATCCCTGTAAGCCGCCCAGAGTCGTTTTTGTGAGAGGGTGCGGCATAAAAGTCTAAAAATTAAATTAAAATTAAATTAAATTAAGTCTATGGGATGCATAAGATAATGTTCGCTAAAGCCTGTGCCAGTTACAATGTATCTCTATGGAGTTATAA
Organism: Furcifer pardalis; assembly: GCA_030440675.1. NCBI lineage: Eukaryota > Metazoa > Chordata > Lepidosauria > Squamata > Chamaeleonidae > Furcifer > Furcifer pardalis. The sequence goes on along the minus strand of CP126891.1, from coordinate 167,308,591 downwards.
TGTTATCCGATGCATCCCACAGGATTTTAACATTATCTGATGCATGCATCGGATAGCATTAAAAATCGGATTACACTAAGACTTGTGGAACCAAGTTTTAGCGTTATCCGTGGTTTTACTGTATTGCTTTTCTCAGTGTTTCACATGTTGCATATTAAATAATCTGTCATTTCACTTTAAATTATTTCAAATACAGTTACAGTAATTTGAATTTAATATATTGTAATTTAAACTGCTGCAGAGATCCATTGCTTAGATATCTGGCTAGGCAGCCTCAAATTGGGGGTTTGATTTCCCACTGTGCATCCCTGGCAGGAGCTACACTCAATGATCATACAGTCCCTTCCAGCTCTGCAGTTCTAAGATTATCAAAATTAACACTCCTCTTTTGTTTTTCTCCCTGGCCGAGCTCTGCAGACAACATTCAGACCTTTTGCAATGATTGATGCCCTTAGGGGAGGAGCTATGAACTCTGGTCCAATTGAGAGTGCTTAATCTTTGGAATGGAGTGTAGTTGAGTAGGAGAAAGATCACAAATGTGGCTATTTAGCAGAATATACCTAAATAAATAAAGTATTTTTTCCCTGTAAACAGTAGATTAGTCAACAGGTGAGAAATGGTGTGAAAGTACAGCAATACTGTTTGGAAGCTGAACAAAGAATTCTAGTGAAGAAAGCAACTAAAAAAGACTGCATTTAGCTCCTGGAATGCACATTAGAATGTATGCTCTTCAGCCCCCAAGAAATGTTGTCTTCCAAAACTCTTTTCAATTCAGTCAGATGTTTAGCCTGAGGAGAGACCACAAATTTGCATTGAATTTCATGGAACACAAATTGCCAGAGCTGCTGTTAAACCCTAAAGCTCCCCCTTCATTTCAAAACAAAAACAAAAACACAACCTCTTGTCTGACAGGGTAGGCAGCTGTTGAAAGGCAGAGAGGCCTATTAGACATATATCTGTAAAGGTCCATGAAGCTAAGTAGAGTGTTGGGATAGGCTAAGAGAAAGAGTCATGAACATTCTGCCATTTGGATTTTGTTCCTTTTAGAGTCAGGTTCCTCCACTGAAGCATGCAACTATATAATTTAATTAGTATAAGAAACAAAACGAATACCTTTCTGAGGTTACTGCAGAAACAGAATATAATCCTACTTCCACTTGAGCAAGATCAAACTCTGAAATGTGAAGTATCAGAAGAAAATGAATACAGATCCTCTGATTTTAGATGTAGGGTTGCCGTCGTCATCGTCGTCGTCATCAACAACAACAACAACGACAATGTTGTTGTTGTTGTTGTTGTTGTTGTTGTTGTTGTTGTTGATGATGATGATGATGATAATGTTTTTGTTGTTGTTGATGATGATGATGATTTAAAAAGGAAAGTGTTGTGAAATCCTAAAATTTCAGGATTTACATGACATAGGTTATCAAACTGGCAAAAATGTATGAAAGAAGATTTGGGCTGGATGGCTGGATTTATGATGTTTTCCTTACACATCTTACTGCTCTGCTACCTTTACACTTCCCAGGCTCCATTAAAATGACTGCTTACATTTTGTAGTAACCAGAGGAAATTTATTGTTCCAGTTAAAGTGTTTTGTTTATGTATTTTGTTCTAGTAAATGATCTAGTGTTAAATGTTTAGGTGACATTACAGTTAGCACATATATATACCAGTTGCAGACTGGTATATATGACAGAGCCTAGATCAGGTTCTTCAGAAGAAGTAGATAGGGAAAATAACTGTTGTTATTATTACAAGGGATGACCTCTTCTACATTTTTTGTATTTGGTTGAACCATAGTGTCACTACCTGAAACATACAGTTATTAACTGAAAAATCTGCAGACCAAACATTTGAATCCCATACATTCTTATTTATAGTTTTTTTCCCAAGGTATTTGAAATCTACTTCAGATTAACACATGTGGAGAGAAGTGCATTACTCTGTCCCCTTTGGCATTGGTTTCCTTGTGTGAAGATTGACCATCTATTGCAGTGGTGGGGAACCTATGACATGCATGCCAGACATGGCAATGCCGGCCCTTTCTGTTAGCATGTATGTCATCACTGTGTTGGGATAGGCTAAGAGTGTTTGGATAGGCTAAGAGAAAGAGTCTGCCTCCCCCAGCACAGAGTTCACCCTGCCTCTCTGCCCAGAAGCCCAATTGAAGTGCATCCTCCTTCCCTCTAGCACAGAGTTCTCCCTGCCCCCTCTGTTTGGGCACTCGGTCACTAAAAGGTTCGTCATCACTTTATTGACTACAGTGTCCACAATACATGAAAGGATGCCTTTTAGACTTTTGTTCACCACACATGGAAAATGCTAACAATGGGATTGAGGGGCCTAGTACACCCCCCAAAATAATAATAATAATAATAATAATAATAATAATAATAATAATAATAATAATAATAATAATAATAATAATAATAATAATAATAATAATAATAATAATAATAATAATAATAATAATAATAATAATAATAATAATAATACATTGGATCTTTTGCTAGACCCAATGAAAAAGAGACCATTAAATCTGTTGCTGAACGGTAGTGCAATATTTACATACATTTCATTGAGTCAATGGTTTAAATTGGTTGGAACTAGCAATAGGGTTTCTTCCTTGTTGCTATGTGCTGTCAAATCCTCTTCTGCTTATGGTGACTCTGAGAACTGAGAAAATATGTTTTTGTCAAAAGCCCTGCTCAGATCTTACTGACTCAAAAATGTGGTTGCTTTAATTGAGTCAATGTATATGAAATTTGGCATCCTTTTACTCCCCCTGTTGCCTTCAACTTTTTCCATAATCATATTTTTTCAGCGAGTCTTTTATCTTCTCATGATGTTCCTAGTATACTATATTCTTACTTCTAAGGAGAGTTTTTGCTTGACTTCGTCTATAACCTACTTATTTGTCTTTCTGGTAATCCCTGTTATCTGTACAGCTCTTCACCAATGCCACATGTCATATATTTTTTTAAAACCCCTTGTCAACTTTCTTCACATTCCAGCTTTCACACCCATAATGGTAATAGGAAGATTGTGATGTAGATGATCTTCAACTTGGTTTCTAGTGACACATCTTTCAAAGTGATCCTTCTGAGTCTCAATCTTCTTTTGATTCCTTGACTGCTCTCTCCATTTGAATTCATGGTCAAACCATCTGAATTGATGATTTTTGTCAACAGTAAGTTGTTTAATTCCTTTGCAGACTTTTTTCTTCTGAAACCCAGTTGTATCTGACTTTAAGGTTTGGTGCTTATCTCTGTTTATAGCCAAAGATCCAGTGTGGTTTGCATCTGCAGACATTTCTGTGGTCATGTGGCAGGCATCACTAAACACTAGAGTGCATGAATGTTGTTTACCTTCCCACCAAAGTGGTATCTATTTATCTACAGTACAACCTCGGATAACGCTAAAACTTGGTTCTACAAGTCTTGGTGTTATCCGATTTTCAGTGTTATCCGATGCATGTTAAAATCCTATGGGATGCATTGGATAACGTTAAAGCTCCATAGAGATACAGGCTTTAGTGGTTGTTATCCAATGCATCCCATAGGATCTTAACGTTATTCTATGCAATCCCCCCCCCCGATTACTTAACGTTATGCGATTTTAGCATTATCTGAGGTAAACGTTATCCGAGGTATTACTGTACTTGCAATTTCTTAGTTTCAAACTGCTAGATTGCTAGGAGCTGTGAGAGAGATGTGAACTTACTCCGTCATGCAGCACTTTGGTCTCCAACTGCTGACCTACCAACCTGCGAGTTGTCAAGGTCAGCATCTTGTCTACTAAAGCACTTCAGTCCTTCCCTCTTTCTAATGTCATGTAAATTTTCCTGGTCAGGCATTGAATTGTGAACTCTGGAATAGTACTAAAATGGCTACTTCCAAATTGCCTCAGAAAATAGCAGATTGACAGATTTTGAACCACATCTGGTGGAAGAAAAAAGAAGGAAAGATAATATTTCAGCTTTTACTTAGCATTCTTGATTTTTCTTCCAATATGCTGAATGCATGATTCCATGTTAAACACACACACACACACACACACAATTGCATTTCCCAGGCAAACATCTGTATTGGGCTTCTGAGTTTGTTGCCATGGTACAAGTCTTAATCTATTAGTCATTTGTGCAAATATTTTCTTGATTGGTTTCTAAAAGTTTTTTATATTTTAAGAATATGCTGTTATCTGTTATCAGTAACTTAATTCTTGTACTTGAGATTTATTTTATATATGCATTTCATTCTTGTACACTTTTGTGACAAAGTTGTAGTTTGTAGTACAGGGGTTCTTAACCTTTTAAACCTGGGGGCTAGGTCATGCTCCCTCAGACAGCTTTGGGGGCTGGATGACCATTTTGCCCTTCCTCTTCCACCTTCCTCCTAATGTGGTGGAGGTGATGGTCGGCCACATGAAGTGGTCCCATGGGCCTCATCCACCCCGCAGGCTGCAGGTTGAGAATACCTGTTGTAGCATTTTAAATGTATCTGTAGTTTAGTGGCTTTGGTCTTCACACAAATAGAAACAGCTATTTCAGCATTTATTCATTCCTTTCAAATGGTTTTAAGGGATCTTTAGTGGCAAATGGAGATGTGAGCAATTTGCTCAAGAAGTGTCATTCCTATTGATGGTGTATTCTTTGTTTCCCTCAAATACCTTCTAAAACATGAAAACATTTGGGCAGCATTATCCCATAGAGAAAATGTGGTCCTTTATTTGCCCCAAATGTCACCAGAGATCATCTGAAGCTATTTTGATGTTTGATTGCTATCCCTTGTTCTAGCCCCCCGGCTATACCTCTGGGCCCTGAGCTGCCAGTCAAGAGTGTCCCCTCCCTTAGGCTGCTGCTGGTGAATGCCAGATCGGTCTGCAATAAGGCCCCCCTGCTAGCGGACACCATCACAGGGGAGCAGGCTGATCTGGCATGCATCACCGAGACCTGGCTGGTGCCGGAGGATGGGGTTCCTCTGTCAGAACTATGCCCGGCCGGGTTCGTTATTTGGCACCAGCCTAGGGAGAAAGGAAGGGGCGGTGGAGTCGCCGTGGTAACCAGGGAGTCTCTGGGAGTCACCAGGGCCACCGCTCCACAAATTCCGGGTTGTGAGGCCCTGTTCTTGCATGTGGGCCCTAAGGGTCAGTCGGGAATCTTGCTCATGTACCTGCCTCCCTGCAAGGTAGCAGATTCCCTGCCTGAGCTTCTCGAGGCGGTCTCCATGTTGGTGTTGGAGACCCCCAGGCTGATGGTCCTGGGGGACTTCAATTTGCCATCATTGGGGACTGGCTCAGAGGTGGCTCGGGAGTTCATGGCTTCCATGGCAGCCATGGGCCTGACTCAGGTAATTCAGGGTCCTACCAGGGGCAGTGGCTACACCCCGGACTTAGTCTTTCTATCGGAGCTGTGGCAGAGTGATCTGAAAATACAGAAACTAGACATCACCCCTGTGCCATGGTCAGATCACTATCTGGTGACTCTAGACTTCCTGGGGGCTGGACTCCACCGTAGGGAGGCAGGGCCGGTTAAATGGGCCCACCCCCGGTGACTAATGGATCCACAAGGATTCCTGCGGGAACTGGGGTGTTGTCCTCTTGACCTGCAAAGTGGCTCATCTGAGGCTCTTGTCGACGCGTGGGACAAGAAAGCGACGGCAGCCTTGGATGTAATTGCGCCACTACGGCCTCTCCGAGTCCGAGGGGATAGATCGGCCCCCTGGTTTTCAGAGGAACTAAGGGAGCTTAAACGGGCTAAGAGACGCCGAGAGCGCCACTGGGTGAAGCCTCGGAGCGAATCTGACCGAACACTGGTTAGAGCAGCCATTAAAGACTACCTAGTGACGATGAGGGCGGTGAAATGACAATATTTCACCACCCTCATTGCCTCCGCTGATAATCGCCCAGCGACCCTGTTCCGGGTGACCAGGTCCCTCCTCACTAGAGGGGGGTCGGGCCCTGGTTGGCAGGGATCGGCTGAGGCTTTCGCTGATTATCTGGAAGGAAAAGTCGCTCAGATCCGCTCAAAGCTTAAGCCCGGCGTGGAATGTATGGAACTGGGGTTGACCGAAGCACAGTCTAGCCATGTTACTTGGGATCGGTTCGATCCAGTTGGCCCTGAGGAAGTGGACAGGCTTCTTGGATCTGTCTGCGCCACAGCTTGTGTGCTGGACCCTTGCCCCGCCTGGTTGGTTAAAGCTTCATGTGCGGTGGCAGGTGGTTGGGTCGAGGCGATTATTAATTCATCTCTAAAGGAGGGGTCTTTTCCAGCACCTTTTAAACATGCTTTGGTGCGCCCCTCCTAAAAAAGCCATCCCTCGACCCTACGGTACTGACTAACTACCGTCCAGTGTCCAACTTACCCTTCTTGGGTAAAGATTTGGAAAAGGCTGTGGCGCGGCAGCTACAGGATGTCCTGGATGAAGCGGATTATCTGGACCCTTTTCAGTCAGGATTCAGGCCCGGATATGGTACGGAAACTGCACTAATCGCATCTGGAGAGAGCGGGGTGGAGGCCATCCGTCTGTTCTAGCCCTTCTCGACCTCTCAGCGGCCTCCGATACCGTCGATCATAGTATCCTTCTGGGAAGGCTCCAAGGATTGGGGATCCGGGGCACTGTGTTGTCCTGGTTTTCCTCATTTCTGAGGGGCAGGACCCAGTCGGTGTGGCTGGAGAAGGAGATGTCCAGTCCTAGGCCCCTTCAATATGGGGTGCCTCAGGGTTCGGTACTTTCTCCTCTCCTATTCAATATCTACATGAAGCCACTGGGTGAGATCATCCGTTCCCACGGGGTGAGGTATCATCAATATGCAGATGATACCCAGTTGTACATCTCGGCCCGTGGAGACCCAAGCGGTGCAGTGGAAGTCCTCTCCAGGTGCCTGGAGGCTGTGAGGGTCTGGATTGGGGACAACGGGCTACAACTGAATCCCGGCAAGACTGAGTGGCTATGGGTGAGGGGTCCTGTGTTATCACAGGAGTTGCCAACTTTGGTTCTGGTTGGGGCAGTTTTGCCCCAGAAGGACCCGGTGCATAATCTGGGGGTCCTCCTGGACTCACGACTACTGTTCGAAGAGCAGGTGGCAGCCGTGGCCAGGAGGGCTTTTGCATAACTTCGTGTAATTCGCCAGTTACGCCCCCTCCTAGACCGGGACGCCTTGCTCATGGTCACACATGCTTTGGTCACCTCCAGACTTGATTACTGTAATGCGCTCTACATGGGACTGCCCCTGGTTACCATTCGGAGGCTGCAGCTGGTCCAGAATGCAGCAGCTCGGGTAGTGATGGGGTGTGGGCGTTATGCTCGGGCCTCACCACTGCTCTGGGAGCTGCACTGGTTACCAGTATGCCTCCGGGTGCGATTCAAGGTGCTGGTCATTACCTTTAAAGCCCTATATGGTAGTGGGCCAGGATACCTAAGAGACCGCGTCACCCTAAGAATGTCTGCCCGTCCCACCAGGGTGGATCAGAGGGGCTCTCTTGTTACTCCATCGGCTAGGGAGGCTCGCCTCACGAGCACTAGGAAGAGAGCCTTCTCTGTGTTAGCCCCGGCCCTTGCAACCTCCTTCCGACAGAGCTGCGCCTGCAGACGGAGCTCCTGCCCTTTCGAAAGGGTTTAAAGACATGGCTGGCGGGTCAAGTGTGGGGACACAGTAATGTAGGTTCCCATCCAGGATGGCTGATTTAAGGGCAGCCATCCCCCCCCCACCTGGTATCTGTATCTGTTATTATTTGTTTTTATCTGTTTTACTGTTTTAATGTTTTAAATTTTTATGAATTTGTATGAATTTTTAAGGTTCTATATATTGTTATGTTATAGATTACCTACAATGGTAATTTGTGCTGTAAGCCGCCCAGAGTCGGGTCCACCCGAGTGGGGCGGGGTACTAAGTGTGAACAATAATATATTTTCAGTTACAATTAGTTGCAGTTCATTAGAACGTTTATTTAAACCAAAGCAGATAAACAAGGAATAAGATCTATGAAATGAAGTCATGTTATAAAAGAAATCACAGGTAAATCAACCCATTTCTAATAATGCAATGCAATGATGAAATGAAAAGCATGAACAAAAAACAATCTGGATTTGATGTTCACTGGAAATTACACTTAAACAAAATTTGTGTTAGTTAACCCTATTATAAAATATGATGCTTGCCTCTGATCTTCTGCCATCCCTCTAGCTGAAGCTCATTATGAACAGCAATCTTTGGCCTAAAGACTGAGAAGGAAATGCTCCAGAGCAGTGAAAAGCTAAAAAGTATAATTACGTGAGAACCAAACAAACTGAAAAACATGTGGATATGAATGAGTGTGACTCTGGGTCTGAATCCAGTCTCCCAAGAAGCAACTGCTTCATGTTCCCCTGACCTCTTTGATTTTTCCCTGCATACAGGTTTACATCTTCATCTTCATCCCTAAAATTCAGTTCTATACTTGTAGATGGTAAATGGGGAGAAAAAGTGAACAGCACACTTTTGTATTATTATTCCAAGAAATTAAATTTTCCTTTTCTCCTGTGGCACATGATGTGATCATAGCATCGCATCTAAGTACAGGCCTCAATGCCATTCCATTAGCAGAACATTCTACTGCAAAGCCCAGTCCATGTATCCACAGGCCATTTGTACAATGTACCCTTGTACCCTAAAAGGAAGACCTGTCTGCTTCCTGACAACACATTGTCAGAAAGCTATAGTTAGGAGGCTACTATTGACACCAGTGGTAACAATGATATAAGCAGGGGTTGCCAACCTTTTCGTGCCAAGGGCCTGCCCATGCCCCTTCAGTATGCTGAGTGGGCCCATCACGTGGTTCCTTCCAATGGTATTGTCACCACAGCATGCATTTGTGCCACATTTCTGGGTGTTTTCTCTACCTCTGCTGCTTTTCTTGGAGGAGTGAGTGAGGAGGAACATTCTTGTGCAATTTTTGAATGTTTTTGCCACATTTTCACTGGGTTTCGGTGCGAAAATGCAGCAATTTTGGCACTTCCGGTGATGTTGGGGCACTTCCAGCCCATGGGGTGTATGAATTCGGCCTGGGGGCTGGATCCGGCCTGGGGGCCATATGTTGGGAACCACTGATTTAAGCACTTAACATAGCTGACTCCCATCTGTCTTGAATTTTAAAAACTGGCTATCTGGTAATCTTCTGTTTATATATACTATTTAACTCCTTTTAAAATATATTTTCTTCAAATGTTTGCAAATGTTTATAGACTATAGTTATCCATCTGTTTTCTTAATGAAACAAGAAATTACCTGAACAATGTAGTAAATGTATGCAGGTAAATCCAAGAGTTTCTGTGACATTTCCTGATCTCTATCAGGATTCTGAAAAAAGGATGGTTAAAAATAAATGGTATATATAGTTTTTCAGCACACACCCATTGCCACACACAGAACTCTTAGAAAGACAGTTGCTCACACATAAGAAATTATATTATTGAACTCATATTTACTTTATGTGTTAAAAATGTGTTTCAGCTTACAATAACAGCAGGAAACAAAGAAGAAGAAATGACTGTTAACTTCCTCCTTCCCACTCCTAGCTTCCTTCTACAATTGCCTGCTTTTGTGACAAGAAAAGAAAATCTCATACAATAAGGTTGATTTCAGATAATACATATTTCAGTATGCTGCTTGGGTAACAATGGATGCCAACTTCATCTGTGAAAAAAGGTTCCACTTTCATTTTCCTCTATACAAGAACACTTTTCTTCTTCTATGATTGCAAAGGTTAGACGGCTACAATTATACTAGAAAGTAGGGTGGACACTGATGAACTACCAAAATGAAGGACAGACAAAAAAGGGAGAAAAGTTTGGATATGCTAATATGAATTAATGTTTGTGCATGTTGACATAATTACCATAACTGAAGTAGAAATACAGTACAATTCACACAGTATAGAAGTCTATGGTCATGTGATTTCTACACCTGCTTTGTCTTCTAGCCAGCTGTTGCTCACAATAATTTTAACTGTTCTCTTCCTAAACTCGCAGAGGCTAATCCCCTTCTGTCTGCATAATTCTTCCTCCATTTTCTCTAAAGACTTACAGTGGAATCCTTTGGCCAATGGCAAAACCAAGAAAGTGGCTTCATTTTGGCAGTTCAGGGTTTGATCAGGACAAGAAAGAAGAAGCACTGGTTAGGGTTACTAGAAGGAAGAGAGGGAAGAAGTGGGGAAAATCAACTGCAGACATAGTGGCTGGAACATTTCAGAACAGAGGAGAACTTCTCAGAGAGAGAGCCTGGCTCTTAAAATTATCTTTCACCATAACTTTCTCTGTTGAAGCCAAAGTCACCAAATGAGAACTGAACATGCCCAGTAAGCTTGGTAACTGGAGAAAGGAGTTGAATGGAGACTTGAATGTGTGCACTCCAAAACACCAACATTTATAAATCTTATTTATTTTAGTTACTGTATGTCAGACTCAAATGACTTAAACCTGCCACTTAGTTTATTGCCTTACAATGCAATCCCATCCTGCCCTGTCTTAGTTGTGGAAAGATAGGATTTCACAGACATGGTATCCTACTGAAAAAAGGAGCTCAGCTTCTGAAGTCTCCACTCCACAAAGCTACATGTTGTCAAGGAGCTCTAGTTAGGAGGCTTCTATTAACACCAGTGACAGCAAGCATATCAGAAACAGTTCTGTTGTAGGTAGTCCATTGAAGCAACTTTGGGTCCACTGAATCCAAAGTCAACACACTTTACTTAGAGAGGCCTGATCATTTCTCCTATGCACTTGGCATAGGAGAAACAGTCATGCTATCTTTTCATCGAGACAGCCCAACTTTGGAAATTGTGCAAAAAACTAAATTGTTCAGTATTTGTACAAATTTTTGAAACCAGTGTGAAGAAAACAAAAGCTACAATCCATGTTGTTACTGGCTTTCATAGATCATCACATTGCCTCCCCCCCCCCTCAAATTGCTTAATGCTGGCACATTGTAGAAATATGCAATAGAACAATTTTGCAATGATTTCTGCAAAAACATATTTCATTCCTTGCCATTCATTTTCAGGTAAGACATTTGCATGAAAATTATGCTGCACATTTTATATATGTATCTCCTCCAGAGACAAGTTTCATCCAGAACTGCCAAGACTGAATAAATGCAGGCTTGTCCCAAATATCTGTAATAATTTGAATGAAAAATTGATGGCTGTCTTGCAGGCAGTTATATAAATTATTGGGAAGGAAATTTAGGTTATCCCAGGCTGCTAAGCAATCTGCTTCTTTTGAGCCTCATGATTTATATCAGATGACATGGTTTTTCATAAGGAGTTGTATATATATATATATATATATATAAGTGATTGCAGTAGAAAAGGTTTAATAGCCTCTTCCCAGGAAAGTATAACCAACTTTCCTGGGAAGAGAAAGAATAGCACAGGGAGCTAACCACAAATCAAAGAGATACACACAAGAAGAAGAATTTGCATACACCTTTTGAATTTGGTGTGCAATTTTTGCTGTAGGATGTCTGGATGACAAAAAAACATCTAATAAACGTCTTTGGCTTGTGTCTTTGGCAAAGAACTTTATGTTCCATATTTACACTAGAGGTCTCAGCTTGCAACACTCTGATAACAGATGCAGTCCCTCTTAGAAGAATGTATCCTTATTAGAAACCCCAAGCCAAACTACAATTTGATTTCCTAAATGACTTGCCTCTTTGGCAGTGAAAAGTGCTCCATTGAAAACAAAATACAGTAAAATCCCAGCTTATGAATGCCCTGGTTTACATTTGCTGTGGTTTACAATGGCAAAACCCTACCCTTTGAAATAACATCCTGGTTCACAACTTTTTTTGCTATACAACAAGGAATTCCCAGAGTGCATTGCACCTGGGAGGTATATAAGACCACCCACAGCTATTTTGTACTTTGTGGGTTGCACAATCGCAGCAGGGCAACCTTGCCTTGTGCATTTACAGCACTGTTTCTGGAGCTGTCGCTAATGTGCTGGATGCCTTTTAAATCCAGCGCCTTAGTGGAGGCTCTGGAAGAGGCACAGTGAATGTGCAAGGCAAGGTTGCCATGCTGTGATCACCTCTCCCTCCCTTCACCGCACCGACCCAAGCTTAGAAGGGGGAGAGGTGAGTGGTTCATCTCACCCAACTGTGGTGTTTTCAGTGGGTGAGCCTTTTACCGCATGGCCAAGATTTTTTGGGTTTTTTTAATTTATTTTTTCAGAGATTGGGAATGTTTTTGAAATATGTAGTGCATCCCTATGGGAAAATGTGCTTCCGTTTATGATCCAGTTTCCGAAAAAACTGTCAGAATGGACTAAAATCGTAAACTGGGGTTTTGTTGTATATAGATCCTGGTTGAGCATGCATTTTTCATACTTGATGCTTCTTTTGATTACAACCATCCATTATTGTTCTCTCTTGCAGCAACCGGCCTCACAGCATTGGATTTCATGAAAACTGTACCAAGCTAGGACAAAGCCTAATGGACCATAAGGGGACCTTGTGAGCCTTGAGACAAGGCCTATGTAAATCATCATTATTTTGCCAGCTTTGCAGATTTATCGCTTTTTTTAAACCAGTACCAGTCAATCACCATAACACAGTTCGGTAACCGCTACAATAAATAAGTGCAATTGTTATTCTAAATTATGTTTATTTAAATTATAAAAGCTTCAGGCTAATTTACCACCACAAATTATGTGCATAAAACAAACAAGAATACAGTGGCAAGTAAGGAGAGGAATTAGAATGCTTTAGTTTAATCTATTTTTTTTAAAAAAATATTTAACGTATTTTTACCCTTCCATTCCCCTATAAAAGGACACAAAATAGCTTAGTAAAGGTAAAGGTTTCCCTTGCTCGAAAACCAGTTGCATCCAACTCTAGGGGTCAGTGCTCATTTCTGTTTCAAAGCCAAAGAGCCAGCGCTGTCTGCTTCTGCAGAAGTTTCCATGGTCATGTAGCAGGCATGGCTAGACACTGGAGTGCACAGAATGCTGTTACCTTCCCACCAAAGTGGTCCCTATTTATCTACTTGCAATTTCTTGTTTTCAAACTGCTAGGTTGGCAGGAGCTGGGACAAAGACAGGAGCTCATTCTATCAGTTAGTACACTATTAAAAAGAATTAAACAAATATTTTACAAATAGTCAATAACAGCAATGCTAAAAATATATTTAAAACAACAAATGCAAAATCCCATTTTAAGAAACCCCTCTTAGACAGCCAGACACTAAGAGGTAGCCTGACTGAAGAGAAAAGTCTTCACTAGGTTGCAGAAGAACAGCTAAAATGGCCTCCTATAGGGAGGCCCCTATCTGAAAAATCTTTAACCTTAAGTCTCCCAATACCATACAAATGGAAGAATTAAACATATATTTATGTTGTTAGAATAAAAATGTTACCATATAGAGCACTACCTTATGCTCACCAACTTCTTTCATGTCTAAGTCAGATGTGAAACTGCCAGAATGAAGTCACCTTTGGTGAAGTCATTCCTTAGTCCATTTCACCTGCCCTAGTGTGAGAAAGATTAGCCAGCACAATAAGATTGTGGTGGCCCTGAATGCACCGGATTGTGGTTCAAAAACACCACAATCTTCAAGGAGGCTCTTTCTGTTTACTCAGCAACTGGGAGAGTGTGTTACAAACATCTTTGCCTTAATGAACATTTATGCAATGTAGAAATATGTCAAATCTTGGTTTCAAGACCATCTTACAATGAGATATTTGAAAAACTGTAATAACATTGGAATCTGACCATCCTCTTTGTCATCATCAATGAAACTGCTCTCAGTATCATCTATCTTCTAAAAGTAAAGCAAACTGTCATGATAGTCTCAAGGCTTTGATGACATCCAATAGTCATAAAAGTGATAGCAATATCAAGCGAGGGTATAATTTGGAGTGACTTGGAATCAAATATGACTGTATATTAAGGCTATTTCAACTGTTAAAAGACACTTCATTTTCATTTTGTGTGATCTTCATGTACCTATCTTGCATTTTAATATGATTGAAATGTCAGCACTTTATAATTCATCACTGGAATGCAAGATTAATTTGCAAGATTGAAAGATGAGGTTCATATTTCTGAGAAATCCCATTATGTGAGGGTAAAGTTGTAATCCTGATTGGCCAAATCGAAAAGCCAGTTGAGCCAACACTTGAAGCTGGGATTAATCCAAATTCCTCCTGACCTAGGAATCTTGGGAATTAATTAGGAGTTCATCTTGATCTATTATTGTGCTAGTAAATCAACTATTAAGCTAGACTGGAGGAGGGGGTCGGCTGGTATTTTCTCCCCTCCCCTTTGGCTTTTCTCTTCACTGATCATAGCAAGGAAAATAGGTTTTCTGGGAGATCCTTCTGTTATTAATCAGAACAAGGGGTGGAACACCTGGATCAGCAGTTGTGCCACTCCAAGAAGGTTCTACCATTTCCAATTGCACTGTCAACATTTTAATTATAGGGAATGTACATTATCCTGTCTGAGCTGGTATATGTGACCTCCTCTGAATTTCTGTTCATTTATTAAAGGCCCTACTAATTTCCTTGTAACCTTTTGAAACATACCCGGAGAACAAGAAAACTGTCCACAGTAAGACTAATCACTGATGGAAAAGAAAATGGGATCCATATCGCCCCATCTTACAATTTTTACCATGATAGTGAACTGATTTCATATTGCAAAGGGTATGGGTATAGTTTTCTCTTCACTTGCCAAACTGGTGAAATTTCAACCATTTATCACTTTCTATGTGTACCAGACTTTCTCTGCAGCTTAGTCTGTTAATTATTCCTAAACATAAATAGAAAGCAGCAGGTGTGCAAGTTTTCAAGAAACTGTACTTTAATTGAATTGCTATGTTATAACAACTCTAGACTAACATCTGTACTGTAAGTATGCTCCTAAGGAATCTGTATAGATATTTGACCTGAAATCTTCTAGTTGTTTTTCCAATGATTTTGGGCAAAACTAGAAAGTAAAAACTGAAGAGTGTCCAACCAGGATCCATATATGGAAGAAGCACAACTCAAAATATTTCAAGTTGGTGCTTATGTTTGTTTAAAAACTCTGATCTGTGTTTTTGGACAAATGAGTATCAACATGCAACATCCCAAGACACTATTGTTTCAACCAGTGATGTGAGATAATATTTTCCTTCCTGTCACAGGAAAAAAAAAGTCCCATACAGTACTGGCTTTGCGATGGTCCATAGAAAACTTGAAGGAAAATTATTTGATACTCTATGGCAGTGTTCCTTAACCTTTGGGGTTTGGACTTCAATTCCCAGAAGCCTAAGTCAGTAAATTAGATGATCAGTGCTTTGGGGAATTGATTTAGGCTTCCGGGAATTGAAATTCAAAAACCAAAGGTTGGGAAACACTGCTCTATGGAACGATAGTACTGAGAGGTACCAGTGATGGTGATGGTGATGGTGATGGTGATGGTGATGGTGATGGTGATGGTGATGGTGATGGTGATGGTGATGGTGATTGGATTTGATTTGATTTGATTTGATTTGATTTGATTTGATTTAATTTAATTTAATTTAATTTAATTTTAATTTTAATTTTAATTTTAATTTTAATTTTAATTTTAATTTTAATTTTAATTTTCACATTTATATGCCATCCACTCAGTAAACCTAAGTCAGGGCAGTTTACATGATAAATTCAGCAATATACACAATAGATACAAAGCAATACAATATACAAAACTCAACATTACAGTATAATAATAAAGTCACAAGCACTCAAGAAAAGTACCACACATAAACCACAAAGTTCAGGAGCGGGGCGGCCATTGCCTCAGCCTTCAGACAGGACTTTCCTCCCATAATGATGCTGATGCTGATGCTGATGCTGATGCTGATGCTGATGCTGATGATGATGATGATGATGATGATGATGATGATGATGATGATGATGATGATGATGATGTGTATTTGTGCAATGATCAAACAACAATCTCTGATCATAAATAAATCCATAAATCCCTTTGCTGCTTCCTATGTGGTTGTAGTTTGTTGATGATCATGTCCCACTTTGACAATGTAGTCTCAGTTTTTCCAGGAAAGATGGCAACCTGGTGTAGGAAGGAGGACAATCAGTCTAAAACATTATGTTACTGAAGGTGGGATATGATATGGCACCTGTGGTGACTGTGTCAAGAACATTAGTACTCAAGCCAGGCAAGACCTTTTGTTTATTTGCTCTGGTAGCTGATGCAGAAAATCTTACAATCATATCTCCATGGGAGGAAAATACATAATAATAGTATTGAGACAAATAATTAACACTCTCTAACTGTGTGATTTACATCATGCTTTACTTTCAGATATGGAAGTCGATGTGGCTATTGCTTTTTTTGACATCTAAGATCAGCATTTCAGGCTCTTCCAATTCTCCTAAACTTTTATCATTTTATCTAAGCAACACAGCAAGTGGGGAAGGCATATAGCCATGCTATTCAACAATGGCGGCAGTGGCAGCGACACAAATAAAATTTGTATGAAATAAATTATTCTTAATGGAATGAAAGCTCCATGTTTAGCTATAGTTCAAAATGTTCATAGATTTATGAAGACAATATTTTAAACCTCTCTAGAACTATAGTCTGAAGTACTTTAAAAGGTCAAATTGGAAAAATGACCATATACCCAGTTATGCATAAAGAAATATTTTCTCACCAAGCCATTATCTGTAGAATAGTTCCATTCATCTCAGTGGCCCTACCTCTATGTAAATATCCTATGGGCAGTAACAGAAAATGTCAAGCTACAGAATATAATTGAGCCAGGAATCCTTATCTGTATTCCTTTCTAAATGTCTTCCTTTTTATAACTTTCTTTGAAGTTGTCATAAAGGACAATTTCATAGTGTGTAAACAGCATGTTCATCTGTGTTGGATTCTGTCCACCTGGCTATTTCCCTCCTTTTGCCCAGACACTCATAATGAAAACATCACAACATCTGTTTTTCAAACAATTTCTCCTGTTTGTAAAACAGGAAGTCAGATTTGCCAATGCACTTTTCATTCTCCATCATGAACTTTCCCTCTCTGTCTTCCATTCTCTCTCTCTCTTTTGCACCAGCTGCTAATACTTAGCCATATAGTTCTGAAGCATTTCCCACTTTCCTCTGCCTTGTTGCATTCTAGACTTTTGGCTTTTCAAGATAAGGCTCTCTCTGCCTTTTGAGGCACAGTATTCCATTTGCAGAAGAGTGCCTTACGGAAGTGTGCAGAGTGTTGCAATCACATTATCTCAACTGTACAGTCAATGACAGAGAGAGCTTGAGAGGCCATTTGACATACCTGACAAAAAAGAAGAACCAGCAACACTGTTTACTGCTTTACGCTACTCTTGATTTCCAAATGTGCACTGTGTGCATGTGCTTGCACATGTATCTGTTTTTGTTACATGCTGTCAAGTCACTCCTGACTTATGGCAGCCCTATGAATATGTGATCATCAAATGGTTCTGTCCCCGACTGCCCTGCTTAGGTCTTTTAATGCAGAGCTGCCACTTCTTTTAGAGTCAATCCATCTCATGTTTGGTCTTCCTCTTTGCTTGTTGCCTTTATCCTTCCTCAACATTATTGTATTTTCCAGGGAATCCTGGTTTCTCATTATGTGTCTGTTGTGACCTGGAATCCTGGGTGAGAGGAGGAGGAGGAGGACAGTCAGCCAACCCAGTTGCCTGCTGTTGGCTCCAATCTGGAGTTTGAGACTGAGGAGGACCTCTTGCCAGTCCCTCAGGCCATGGCTGGCCCAGATCAGGATGCCGAGCAGGAGCACCTGGACCTGGCACCAGCCCTGCAGCCAGCTGTGACTTTGGAGTTGGTCCATCAGGGCCCAGCCAGGCCAGAGGATCGGAGCTTGACAGCTAGGCTAGGTGCCAATAATCAGGATGATCAGGAGTAGGCCAGCACATCTACCTGTTGCAGAGACTCCTTGAGACAACAGTTACAGCTCAGCTGAAGGAGGTCTAGGAGACACCTCCTGAACTGTCCCTCAACTGTGGAGTCTGACTGTCCTTAAAGAAGGGGAACTGACACTGCACATCTAGCTTCTTGACTCTAAATACAGGGTTTTGGATCCCCTGCTCGTGACTCCAACTACACTTCCCAAACACCCTTGCATCCTTGGTACAACTCGACTGGCTTCTTACCTCCACTGGACATTCAGCAATGGCTCTGCTTTGCCCCTTTTGAACTCACATGAGGACACAATCCCTTACCTCTACTGCAGCACTTGCCAGCTGCAGATCTCTGTTGGGCCAGGCCACGACAGTGTCTGAAGTAAGGTAGTCTCAGCTTCATCATTTTGGTCTCCAGAGACAGTCCAGGCTTGATCTGCTCTAGGAGAAACTTTCATTTTTCTGGCAATCCAGGGTGTTACAAAACTCCCATCCAGCATCATATTTCAAATGAATCAGTTTTTTCTCTGTCAGCTTTCTTTACTGCTCAGCTTTCACACCTGTACAAATACTACTTACAGTGCTGCTAGTAAAGGTAAAGGTAAAGGTAAAGGTAGTGATGGGATGTTATCAGTTTGGATCAGTTCACCCAAACCGGTAGCGCCCCATCAGGAGGGATCACCGGGGGGGAGGTAAACCCCCGGGTGACTGGTTTGATCATCTCTCTGGCCCCCTCAAGAAATGCACATGCACCAAACCTCCATTTGACGCATGCAGAGACATATATATATATGCTCTGTCCATGACATCATAACATCGGGTACGTCCATGACGTCCATGACGTCACGGTGGGGTAGTGAAGATTTTGACAATTCACCACTGAGTAAAAGTAAAGGTTTCCCCTGCTCAAAAGCCAGTCGTATCCAACTCTAGGGTTCAGTGCTCATCTCTATTTCAAAGCCAAAGAGCCAGCACTGTCTACTTCTGCAGATGTTTCTGTGGTCTTGTGGCAAGCATAGCTAGACACTGGAGCACACAGAACACTGTTACCTTCATACTGAAGTGGTCCCTATTTATCTACTTGCAATTTCTTGTGTTCAAACTGCTAGGTTGGCAGGAGCTGGGACAAAGACGGGAGCTCATTCTGTCCTGCAGTACTCGGGAATCAAACTGCTGACGTTCTGCCTCCCAGTCACCGTCTTAGCCACTTGAGCCACTGCAGTCCCACAGTGCTGCTATGAGATTCAAAATATGCAGGTCCCTTTTTATCTGACAGAGGTGTAAAAACAGAACAAATCCAGGCAGCTACCACAAGGCACAACAAGGAGACATTCTGGATCTCAGAACTGAACAATGCTAAGATTCTTTCTTTTGTATTTGGTATTTTTGGAGTTAAAGTGATGATTAGTTATTTGAATTGAAAGAGGAAAGAGGAAATCAAGTTTATTACAGGAGACTGAACAATAGAAGGTAATAGACAAATGAACTCACCAGCAAAGCTTAAGAACTTCCCTGGACAATCCAGTCAACAATGGAAGGTTCAGATGGAGCACTTGGATTGAAGTAATCAGGTGCTAGATATATCTTCTTGCAGCCACTCAGTCATTTCTTGTACATGGAAGGCAAAGTGAAATATCACTGTCACTGATTAGCTACTGTGTTTGCATTTAAGAATAGTCTGTTCTCCTTGTTTCACATTTAGTTCTGTTTACTAAACTTTGCTCAGTGGTTAAGAAATTCACCTTCTTAGCTTGAGACTCAGGGACTGCATGACAGATTGAGCACCCATCTCTGCCCCAGCTCTTGGGGACACGAAAGGAGCCTCATTTGGGCATTGGGCATTCCCTGAGTGGAGTGTCTTCTACAAAAATCCTTTCAACCCAGAATAATTTCTCACACAAAATTATTATATTGAGATACTACTGCACATTTAGGATTGAGTACTTAGATAATTGTGGATAGATTGTTGTTGTATGGGCTTTGAGTAGACAGGTCTCCTGATTGGCATTCTTGCATAGGCTTTTTTGTTTCCTCTCCATTTGTGGGAATGGTTACATATTTTAACAGAGATGCAAGAATGCACAATCCTGGAGCTAGAGGATATTGGATACAAGAGGGAGGAATGACTCTATTCTGTATGTCTTAATAAAAGTGGGGAGAAGGTCGGGGAGCTTCAGTGCTCTCCTAATTCATATGTTCAACTAAACATCAACATAACAGAAAGGATGCCAGTCTTCCTTGTCTTCATCTTGGATCCTCTTTATCAGGAGGCAGCAACAGCTTTTCTTTGCTCACATAGGAACCAGGTTCTTGTGAAGCCTTAAAAGGCTTTTTAATGTCATTTGTTTCTTAATGTCTCTAAGTGTGGTTCACTTCTCAATTAAATGGAGTTAATTTTTTTTACTGTATTTTGTTATAAAGACAAGGCACTTCACCTGGAAATTCTTACCAAATTTTCAAATCAATGCTATACAGGAAGTTCTCTTTCTAATACAGTCAAACCTCACATAAAGAGTGCCTCGCTTAGAGAGTAACTCACTTAAAAAGCACCATTTTCTCTGAATGTTCGCTTCGCTTAACAAATAAAACCAACCACAAACTCACTTAACAAATAAATTGGGGTTCACAATCCCCACCACCACCAGAAGTCACAATCATTCACTTACAATGGTGTTTCACTTAAAGAGCAAACTCATTTAAAGAGCAATCCTGTGGAACACATTATGCTCATTAAGCAATGTACAACTGTACTAGCCAAAGTTCAAAATCTTTTGCCAAATATCAATCTCAAGATTCACGTATCTCCTTCTTCCTCCTCCTCTTCTTTCATGCAAACACTATTGAAGATATTAAACTAGATAATGTTTTTGGCCTTATCATGATTTAATCTAGTTTAAGAGGGAAAGAAAAGTTCTAAAACAACGGAAGTGGCATATTACTAATTTTTCTACAACAGCCTTTCCCCTGTTTTCCTATACAGCATTTGATTTGGGAGAGAGGGAAGGAGAACTCTTTAGAACCTGCTGGGATGCAATTCCTATCAGCCATAGCTAGCACAGATAGAAGTAAAGGGTACCGAGAGCTACAATTGAACAATACAGTACATAGAAGTAATTTTTTTTAACCTTGTGGGAAATATCCCAAATGGGCAATATAAAAATGCAATAAATAAATAAGTAAATAAATAATAAATAAATTGTAAGCTGCATTGATTTCTCTCAGTGGAGGAAAGGTAGACTACAAATGATACAATTTTTTTTAAAAAATGCTTTATCCAATATAGTTGATGAATATTGTAATTAAAATAAACATGGTACAGTAAAACCTCACATAAAGAGTGCCTCACTTAAAGAGAAACTTGCTTAAAGAGCAGAATTTTCTCTGAATGTTCACTTTGCTTAACAACCAAAAACTCGCTTAACTAATAAATCGGGGTTCACAATCCCCACCACCACCTCCAGAAGTCACAACTGGTCACTTACAATGGTGTTTCGCTTAAAGAGCAAACTCGCTTAAAGAGCAATCCTGTGGAACACATTATGCTCTTTAAGCGAGGTACAACTGTATATGAAAAGACTGACCCCTTAACTTGAAACTCTAAACTAGTGATGGTGAACCTTGGCACTCCAGGTGTTTTTGAACTTTAATTCCCAGAAGCCCTGAGCAGCAAGAGTGCTGAGTTGGGTTTCTGGTAATTGAAGTTCAAGAACACCTGGAGTGCCAATATTTGCCATCACTGCTCTAAACTATATTTTACATATCTTTTTAAGGGGCAGTTCCCAAAAGAAGATGTTAGCTATGTCAGGGCTAAAATCAAGGTGAAAGTTACAGTTAGAGTAGGCTCATTGTAATAATAAGAATTTAGTGAGTTAGCTCTTCTCTAAATTCCATTGGTTGGAATAGTCCTACTCTAATTGTGAATTGCTATACTAAATAAAATCACAGTTAGAGTAGGTCCATTTAACTCAAGGCAACTTAAGCAGGAATTAATTCACCAAATCCCCATTGATTTAATGTGTCTACTGTAGTGCAATTTGCTACACCAATCAATAGGATTTGTGTGGTAGCAAATATCTGTACTGACTTCCTTACATAGAACAATTTGCCAGTGAAATTTGCACATCTGCATAAATATTTATAGATTTCAGCCAATAACTAAATATAAATATCTGGGACTTGAACTAAATCTTAGCAGCTTTGGCCTGTATAACTGCGACAAAAGGTGTTTATGTTTCTAGTTGATTAAAGTTCATGAAAAAATTGCAAGTTCCTTGCTAAAATGATTATTATATGTTACAATCTTATATCAGATTAATAGTTCAAATTATGTTTAAATGTGATTATAGAAGCATATGTTTGTCTTGGTTATTTGATTCTATTTCTTTGTCATGTACTATTGATTCAATTTTGTTGATGAATATATTTGAGGCTGCCACTTTGGATTCTTGATATTTATCGAGCTTGGGATAGAGAAGAAGAAGGGACAAGTGTTTTATGGAAGGCATCCTTACCATACATTTTCATACACACACAAAAATTTTAAGTAACTTTAAAATTATGGTGTGAGATTATTTTCATCATGTACTTTGAGAAAAAATGATCTTGCTGCTGTGGTTGCAATTTACTCATTTCTTCTTAACCTCAAAATGTTGAGTTAAATTATTTGGTTATCTTGTAATTCTCACAATGGAAAGGATGGAATGCTTTATTCTGAGCCAAAATATACTTTCCTTATGATAGTCAATTGTTAATAAGCCTTCTCTCAGAGAGTAATTAAAGGTGGATGAGACTTATTCACACCTAATCATTCTGTTTTCAAGAGAGGTTTAGGAAGAAACTAGAAAGGGATAATCTGCTTATTGTTCATCTCCCAGAGAGATTCAGAGTTTATTCAGTAGTCCAACTGAACACATTGGAAAGTTACTCCCCCCCCCTTCAAAGTACTCCAAGTTGGGCACATACAGTCACTGGCAGTACAGTCTACTCCATTACCATAATGGGATGTCTGGCCAGACAAGAAATAAGTATCACTTTGACAGGAAAGGTAACAACACTTCATGTGCACTAGTGTCTAATCATGTCTACAACATGACCACATAAAGGTGTGCTTACGGAAACAGCACTAGCTCTTTGGCAGTAAACGGAGATGAGCACTGCATCCTAGAGTCAGAAATGACTTGCTTTCGAGCAAGGGAGAACTTTACTTTTACTACTCCCAGTGTCCAAGAGAACATGTGTCATTTGTGATATGTGGATATTCAGTCTCCTGTTATTGAGTCTTAAGGGTCTTGCCCCAGACATGAGCAGAAAAAGATGTTCCCTCAAGTACCTGTTCCTTCCACTTCCCATGGTGTCCCACTTGTGAAGGACAATGAAAAGTGGCAGGTTTCTTTAACACTCATAGCAGGTTTGTAATGTCTATGTCACATCTTACTTAGTCAGTAAGTCACAGTCAGTGAAACAAACCATGGTAGATAACAGCAAGACTTTGTTTGAAAAAAAAAACCTAGTTTCTTTTTGGACTGGACTCTAAATACTTTGAGCAGAGCAGAATTGTTCAGGACCCTGGACAGCAGTAACTTTAGCTAATTTTGTGCTGGGAGGGAGCCTTGGTAGATGGAACAATATTTAAAAGGTTATACCAGAAAGCAGAGGAAAGGAATTACTTCATAAGAAATAAGAAATGTGTCTTAATTGGGCAGCTCAATCAGTACCACTAAATAGACAGATTTCCAAATACTTAAGAAAGGATGCAGTTACTGATGCAATATAGAAGCCATTGTAAATAGTGATGTTCTAGGGAAATGTTGATGATAATTAACAAAAATGCTTTACATGCTTTCCTAAAGTCACGTTGTCCCCATTTGCCAACAGGAGTTACTTTTAAGAAATACAGTACAGTAAAACCTCAAATAACACTAAAACTTGGTTCCACAAGTCTTGGTGTTATCTGATTTTTAGTGTTATCCAATGCATGTTAAAATCCTATGGGATGTATCGGATAACATTAAAGCTCCATAGAGATACATTGTAACCGCACAGGCTTTAGTGGTTGTTACCCGATGCATCCCATAAGACCTTAACGTTATTCAGTGCAATTCTCCCCCCCTCCCCCAGATTACTTAATGTTATGTGATTTTAGCACAAACGTTATCTGAGGTATTAGTGTAATTTGTAAAAGTGTTATATGACTGATTGGCATGGGCAGTAGACAGAAGAGGACCATCAAGACATACTTTACCCTCTATGACATTCTCACCATAAAACAGTGCCTCCAAATCATATCCTATCCCAGAGAGATGGCTGAGAAGGATACTGTGGTCAACGATATCAAAAGCCACTATCACATCCAGCAGAACCAAAAGTGACATGTTCTCTTTTATCTATTTCTTAGCATAAGTCATCCACCAAAGCTGTTATGCTTCCCATAAAATAAATAAATTTCATGTCAGAAATTACTCTGAGTTGAAAGGATTTTTGCTGGAGAAACTCCGCTCAGGGGATCCCTGAATGAGACTCCTTTCATGTCCCCAAGATCCTGGTGCAGCACTCATGTATCGAACCCCGACCTTTCAGTCTCCAAGCTCAGTGTCTTAACCACTAAGCCACCACAGTGCTTCCCATAGCCAGGACTGAAGCTAGATTGAAATTGGTCTAGATAAACTATTTCATTCAGAAACTTAGAGCTGAGAGCATGACATGCTCCACTACCTTGCTCAGAAAAATGAAACATTAGAGACTGGTTGGTAATTATCAAATAGCCTGAGGTACCAGAGGGTTTTATCAACAATGGTTTTACTACTGTCTCCTTTAAGCATGTTGGAATCTTGTCCTGCTGCAAGGAAGGAGTTATCACCTTCTTACTCATTCAATCATGTGGCAGGCAGGACTAGACACAGAATGTTGTTTACCTTCCCACTGAAGTGGTACCTATTTACCAACTTGCAACTTGCTATCTCAGGAGTTGCCATCTTTGGTTCTGGATGGGACAGCTTTGCCACAAACAGACCCGGTGCATAATCTGGGGGTTCTTTTGGACTCGAAGAGCAGGTGGTAGTCATGGCCAGGAGGGCTTTTGCACAACTTCGTGTAATACGCCAGTTACGCCCACTCCTAGATCGGGACTCCTTGCTCATGATCACACATGCTTTGGTCACCTCCAGACTTGATTACTGTAATGCGCTCTACATGGGGCTGCCCTTGGTGACCATTTGGAGGCTGCAGCTAGTACAGAATGCAGCTGCTCGGGTAGTGATGGGGTGCGGGCGTTATGCTCGTGCCTCACCACTGCTTCAGGAACTGCACTGGTTGCTAGTATGTCTCCAGGTGCAATTCAAGGTGCTGGTCATTACCTTTAAAGCCCTAAATGGTAGTGGGCCAGGATACTTAAGAGACCGTGTCACCCAAAGAACATCTGTCCATCCCACCAGGATGGATTTGAGAGGCTCTCTTA
This sequence comes from Furcifer pardalis, assembly GCA_030440675.1. Taxonomy (NCBI): domain Eukaryota; kingdom Metazoa; phylum Chordata; class Lepidosauria; order Squamata; family Chamaeleonidae; genus Furcifer; species Furcifer pardalis. Next base: position 167,283,224 of record CP126891.1, on the reverse strand, counting down.
TCATTCCATCAACTAGAGAGGCACATCTCTCTAGCACCAGAAGGAGGGCCTTCTCCGTGACCGCCCCAGCCCTGTGGAACCTCCTGCCAACTGAGTTACACCTACAGACAGAGCTACTGCCCTTTTGGAAGGGCCTAAAAACCTGGCTGGGAGGGCAGGTGTGGGGCTCCAGTAATACAGGGTCCCACATTGGGTGGCTGATCTGATGGAATAGCCAACCCTCTCTCCCTCTTTTAAACCTTTTAAACCTTTTTTTAACCTTTTAAACTTTTAAATCTTTGAGGGTTGGGTTTTTTTGTTGTTTTTTTGCAAATATATATTTTTTAAAAAAATTAAGTTGATTTGGCTTCTGGGTTTGTGGGGTACTGGTTTGTAAGTGGGATTTTTTTAAAAAAGTTCTGAAATGTTTTGTGCATTATGCTAATTTAATTGTAACTGTATATTTTGTATTCTTTTTTGTATTGTTGTTAGCCACCCAGAGTTGCTTAGGCAAGTGGGGCGAGAGATAAACCAAACAATTAAATTAAATTAAATTAAATTTCTTGCTTTCAAACTGCTAGGTTGGCGGGAGCTGGGGCAGAGGCAGGAACACATTCCACCATACAGCACTCAGGTCTCAGACTGCTGACCTGCTGACCTTCCACTAAGTTGGAATTGATTTGATAACATGCTTTATAAAATAAAAATAAATTATTTTTTTTAATATTAAAAAGCATGTCATCAAATCAATTCCAACTAAGAATGACATTTTGCAGGGTTTTACTATTCCCTTCTTCTGGGGATGTCCTTGGTCTGTGTAGCATGCCCAAAGCTGCATAGACTGGGTCTTCCCCAAAGAGGCACAGATGGTAATCTAGATTCCTAAACCAGTGAGCTAGCAATATAGAATTGGGACAGCGCTAGTTGAATGCAGCTAGAATACACAAAAAGCTGTGCTTTTTTACAAGTCAAGAAGATGATGCCCTTTATTTAAGAAGTAAGAAATATTTTTCAACTTCAGAATGCTTCAAACAATTCTACCTATTAAAAAGCCATTAAGCCCAGGAAAGCACAGAAGCCTATTTGCAGCATCTGCTCTCAGGAAGTACTTTGTATTAGGAACTGTTACTCGAAACTGAAGGTCAGGAAGAACAACTGTGTTCACTTGAGGTTGTGTTCTTCTTTTCATTGCTCAAAAGGGAAAAAAGTGAGCAATGCTTTGTTTTTAGAATGGAATAGATGAAGGAGTACATGCAGTGAAATATAGTTGAGTCAAAGTCAGTGTGACTATAATGCTGATGATCAAAAGACAAATATAAAATGACTAAACAGAAGTCCTTAAAATGCATTTCCCTGTAGATGCACAAAAAGCAAAGGAAAAAATTGAGTCAAGGTCACACAACCTATGCATTTCTGATCGTAATGTACTCCTGATCATAATTCAAGCAGTAAAGTTTCTGTCGTACAGCATTTCCTAAGCTGCAGGTCTACCTTGATTCACAGGGGAGGACCATAACAGGAATGAAGCAATCCTTCCCTTTCTCAGGACATATTGGTGACCCTAAGCAGGGAGATGAGTGGAACAGGGCAATTTATTGTGTTGAGTTGGCCAACATGTATGACATCTCTTAAGGCCCAGAATGTGGCCTTCAGTAGCCCTAGGTCTCCTGTTCCCCAGAATAATATTTTAAAACTGGACAAAAAAATCCTTGTAAGAAGTTTACTTGGTAACTCTATGATGTAGTTTCAGTTTATTGCAGTCATAGGGGATGGGTTGAAGGATCTGGGATTACTCATAGCTGAATTCCACATTGAGGCAGCCAAGTCAGTGCCAGCACTGGACTTCTCACCATGAAAGATTCAAGTTATTAGATGCTTGCAGTTGGTGGCGTATATTTGATCATGTCTAAAGCAAAATACATAACCATTATTAACCCATTATGTCTTGAAATTGGAGGTACTGAAAAGTGATTTGGATTTGGGACACAGTATTGTTTCATATTGCTTCAGCAGTATTCACATGTTGAGCAATATTCAGCAATATTCACATATTGCTTCAGCAGTATGTAGACTAAGAACTTCCAGAAGTACAGGATGGCTTCTGAAGAGGCAGAGGAACTAAAAACCAAATTGCCAACATTCTCTGGATCATGGAGAAAACAAGGGAGTAGCAGGAAAATGTCTATTTCTGTTTCATTGACTATACCAAAGCCTTTGACTGAGGGGATCACAATAAACTGTGGCAAGTCCTTAAAGAGATGGGAGTAACAGACCACCTCATCTGTCTTCTGAGGAGTCTGTATGTGAGCCAAGAAGCAACAGTTAGGACAGGATATGGAACAACTGATTGGTTTAGAATAGGAAAAGGAGTATGACAAGGCTGTATATTGTCTCCCTGCTTATTTAACTTGCATGCAGAATACATCGTGCATAATGCAGGGTTGGATGAAGCACAAGCTAGAATTAAGATTGCTGGGAGAAACATCAACAACCTGAGATATCCAGATGGCACTACCCTAATGGCAGAAAGTGAGGAAGACCTAAGGAGCCTCTTGATGAGGGTGAAATAGGAGAGTGCAAAAGCTGGCCTGAAACTCGACATTAAAAAAAAGAAGAAAAGAAGCAACAACCAAAGATCATGGCAACCCGACCTATCACTCCCTGGCAAATAGAAGGGGAAGAAATTGAACCAGTGATAGACTTTACCTTCTTGGGATTTAAGATCCCTGCAGATGGTGACTGCAGCCAAGAAATAAAAAGATACTTACTTCTTGGGAAGCAAGCTATGAGAAACCTAGGCAGCATAATAAAAAGTAGAGACATCAACCTGCCAACAAAATTCCACATAGTCAAAGCAATTGTCTTTCCAGTAGTAATGTATGGCTGTGAGAGTTGGACCATAAGAAAGGCTGAGCAGCACAGAAGAATAGATGCCTTTGAACTGTGGTGCTGGAGTGGACTCTTGAGAGTCCCCTGGACTGCGAGATCAAATCAGTCATTCCTGAAGGAAGTCAACCTTGACTGCTCATTGGAAGGACAAATACTGAAGCTGAAGCTCAAGTACTTTGGCCACCAAATCGGAAAATAGGACTCACCTGAGAACGCCCTAATACTAGGAAATATCAAAGGAAAAAGGAGAAGGGGATGCCAGAGGATGAGGTGGATGGATAGAATCGTTGATGCAGTGGGCGTAGATGTGGGTGAGCTGCAGAGGGTGGCAGATGACAGAGGTGCCTGGAATGTGTGGTCCATGGGGTTGCAAAGGATTAGACTTGACTGTGTCACTGAACAACAGCAAATGGTTTACTAGACACAAAAGTACACCAAGGGATCATGATAGGGACTTCACTTGAAACTCTGTGACTAGTTTTCCATCAGAAAGCTGGGTTGGAATTTCCAATTACCTTCCATCAGGCAATATACACATGGTGATGTTCTGATTACCCAGTTGAGAGGGAATGAGCTCCTGGGGAAAAAAGAAAAAACTTGATTTGATGCTGGCTTTGTCTGCCCAAGACAAGGCTGATTTGGTAGGCTTACTTGAGAGTTGGGTATGTTGCAAGGCAAGGAAGTCCCTCACTACCATTGACAGTGAAGTTCTATGGATCCACCAATGGAATATCATCTGCTACCAGGAGGAAACATTTGGGGGGGGGGAATGGTGTCCACTTGTTGGATCACTGCAGACGGTGACTGCAGCCATGAAATAAAAAGATGCTTACTCCTTGGGATGCAAGCTATGGGAAACCTAGGCAGCATAATCACCCTGCTGACAAAAATCCAAATAAAGTCTTCCCAGTAGGAATGAATGGTTGTGAGAGCTGGATCATAAGAAAGGCTGGGTGCTGAAGAATAGACACTTTAAAATGTGGTTCTGGAGAAGACTCTTGAGAGCCTCCTGGAGTGCGAGATCAAATCAGTCAATCCTAAAAGAAATCAACCCTGACTGCTCCTTGGAAGGAAAGTTATTGAATTTGGTGATCAAGTTAGAAGAGAGGAGTCACTGGAGAAAATCTGATGCTAGGAAGAATGAAAGGCAAAAGGAGAAGGGAGGAACAGAGGATATGGTTAGGCAGCATCATTTACAAGATGGGTATGGATCTGGATGGACTCCAGAGGATGGTGAATAACATAGGAGCCTGGTTGTGTTGGTCCATGGGGTCACGAAGGGTCAGACTCGACTGTGCAACTGATCAACAAAAATGTTTCCCTTGTAAACCCTATCTACAATAGTAGTGCTGCCATATATACATTTTTATAGAGTAATACCCTGGATAATGTTGTGACTTGGTTCCACAAGTCATGACGTTATCCGATTTTTAGCATTGTCCGATGGATGCATCGGACAACGCTAAGAAAAAAAGCCCTGACTTCAGGGACAAACCACTTTAAAGGCAGTCAGGTAAAGAAAGAGACCTCCCTGCCTTTAAAGCCACCCCCCACGCATAGCTCGGCCACGAGAGAATCCAGCCTCACCCTGCTTACCTTGCTGCATGCTCCGACAGCCAGTCAAGCCGATGGCTCGAGGCTTCTGTTTTTCTCTTTTACTTCCTGTATTGAAACAACAGGGAAGGGGGAAATAGAGGGATATGATTGGTTCTCTAGAGAACCAATCACCTCTCTCTATTTCACCCTCCCTGTCGTTTCAGTACAGGAAGTGAAAGAGAAAAACAGAAGCCTCGAGCCATCGGCTTGACTGGCTGTCAGAGCGTGCAGCAAGGTAAGCAGGGCGAGGCTGGATTCTCTCATGGCTGAGCAGGCAGTGGGGTGGGTGTGGGGAGTCCCCAAACTGCTGGGGGTGGGGGGGAAAGGAGGGAAGTGGCAGGGAGAGGAGCTTTGGCCTCCTTTACTTCTTTATGAGGATGCATCGGATAACGCTAAAATGAACGTTATCCGGTGCAAATCTTCCCCCCAAATTTGTCATCGTTATGCGGTTTTAGCGTTATCCAGTGCAATCGTTATCCGGGGTATTACTGTATATAACATCTTCAGCTTTCTGCTAAAGTTCCTTCTTTTCTGAACTAATATTCAAATTTTTATGGGTGAGTGTGAATAAAAATGTTACACTGAGCTTTGATGTGTGGATATGCAAAATAATTGGACTTGCTTAGTGCTACAAGCACATTTTCAGTTCTGACCACCGAACATGAGTTCACTGCTGTGTGTCAAAATGCCTTTGCTTGCTTGTATGTGTTACCACTGACAGCTTGGCACCTAACAAAAGATAAGTAGGCAAGCTTCAATTTTAGACCATTTGTTCCCCTTTATTAACAAAGCAAAAATAAAGCCCTCACTGGCAGGTTGCCTGTATAAACAATCCCTTCACCATCACATAGGCTGAAATTAATTAAATCTGTTGCTCTCCACCCCCCTCTGTAATAAGATGCAACCGTGCAAGTTAAAGTGAGTTTTCTAAAGCTGACCACACACAGGTATTTCTAAGGCACCACTCTTTGCATTATTGATTTATTGATTTTTTAAAAAAGTAATAGTAGTTAGCTGCTTGTGGTCACCTTGACTAAATGTCACAGCCTTTAGAATGCCACCAAGAGAGGAAAAGAGTTGGTGTCTAGTTCTGAATGCAGATGCATCCCAGGAACAGCTTGAATAAAACAGAAATCCTACCTTGGATCCACAATACTATGTCTGTATAAACCTTGTTTAAGTAAGAACACAACTATGTCAGAAGCTGGTCTGAGAGGTTTAGTCACTTCCTCAGTGATGTATAAAAGAGGGCAGGGAAAACTCTGACTCTCTAGATAACTACTGTACTGTCATGTCCAACATCCATGACTACAGGTTCTAATCTTTCTCCAGGAATCTTACAGCAGCATAAATAGAGCCTTCCTTGCTCATTTCATCTACACATAATCCTATGAGGTAAGTGCCACTGAATAAAAGGGACTGAACAAAGGATGGCTGAGCAAGGATTTGAACCCAAGTTTCCCTTGTCCTAGTTAGAGATTTGAAAATCAGTTAATACAAATGTCGCTGAATGTCTCTGAATTCCACTGGCATTTTTGTTCTAGCTTTGTTTTGTATCAGGCTGAAAAGACATTGTGTTTTCTTCTCACACTCACTTCCATGCACATTTATTTTGCATATTTCCATAATGCATTGACTTATTTGTCTATTTCATATCATTTGTAACTTTTCTGCATTAGTCTAAGTGTTTTTTCAGTCATGCTCATTTAGCCGTTCATGTTGATGTGCATTGATATGTGTGTTTCATTTGTCAGAAATGTCTTAAAAATCTTGCAAACAAGTGAACTCTTTCTGGAAACTTGTAGAACTTCAAAAGGAGAGCAGAAGCATTATTCCACATTACTCTGTGGCAGGATTTTTGGGGAAAGATGTTCTGTGTGCCTCAACATTGGAATCTCATTTCTTCCTTTCCCTTTCAGAATGGGGCAAATGGGAACAAGTGACAGTGGGGGCAAGTGGAGTCATCTGAGAGTAAAGATTGGAAAAGAAAGTACAGAATGTATGGAATATTTTTGCATGAAGTCCTAAAAAGACAAAATATTCTTCCTCTGACCACCCTCCAAGCAACAGTAATGTAGGGTCTCCCACATGCTTATAACTCCATTTCCCCCTTTTTCTGACTGTAACTACAGGCTGTAATTGTAAGTAAAGATACTCTTTTCTGCATTAAATGTTTCTGGAGTGATTTTATGATAAAAAGTTCTAGTTTGTGTGCAAAATACAAAAGGGGAGACTGATGAGACTGAACTGATCCTTCCAAGTTTGTTTGTTCTTTGCTCTGGTGTTTTTTCCCTACGAACATAATAATAACCAACATTTCTCATGGAAATTGGCTCAGCTGCCTAAATAAATTTAAACCCTGGATGTAGTCTATAGAAATGCTAGAGAAGAGCTTGCATATCATCCCAGAACATGACATCCTAGACTATAAACCATATTCAGATGCAAACATTCATAATTCAGGACATGAAAAATAAAACTTGGCAGCTGAAAAAATGTAACTTTGTGTAACAAAAGGACTGTTTGGCCAGCCTGGGACTGGTGGGCTTAGTGTGAATTAGCATTGTTCATCTTTTTCCAGATGCAGATTGAAGAATATAATAGTGCTTCTGCTTTTCCAATGAAACAGGATAAAAGGAAGACAACTAAATGTGTTAAAGAAAGTCAAAAGAGATATGTGAAGTCCAGTTGGTATATGAATGAAATGTTTCAGGATCTGCCAAGTGCATTTGTCCCAGTGGATTACTACACTATTCAAAGGACTTGTGTATTCCCTCCTTTTCATGGCTGCTATAACAATGCTTCCCACATTTAGAAAGATGTACTTGGGATCTGGCCAGTGGGAATTTGTGTTTGCTATATAAATGGGAGAAAGGAATAACAAGGTGTCCTTCTGCCCTGTCATTCAAAAAAGCAAATTCTGCTGGAGTAAACAGCCAGTTGGTTTGTGAATATTAATTGAGGACTAACAAATGTAGCAAACAGAGTAAGCAGCAGGTTATCCTGCAATGGTAATAGCATGGACCATATTGCCAGTGACTGAAAGCCAATCGTCAAGTGGCGATGAACTAACCTGACAACCCTGAGGATTAACTGTCTTGGGTGGTCAAGTCCACAGGGCAGGGTGATGGTCTCCAAGTAGATTAAATCCCACTTGTTTCCATCTTGATGCAGGGCAGCAACTTCATCAATACTGGACTGTGGCTGATGAGGATTTAGTGAGTCAAAAGGGCTCAGGACCAAAAAGTGACTTGCAGAATTGGAACATTGGTAAAAGTGTCACATTGCAATGTGGAAGGCAAATGGAAGAGTACTGCATTAAATTGTTCCAAGGTGAATCTTCGTGCTGATTGCACAGTATTCATGCTGATTTCTATGATGATAGCCAATAATCAGAATTGGATTTGTCACAAGAAGAAGAAGAAGAAGAAGAAGAAGAAGAAGAAGAAGAAGAAGAAGAAGAAGAAGAAGAAGAAGAAGAAGAAGAAGAAGAAGAAGAAGAAGAAGAAGAAGAAGAAGAAGAAGAAGAAGAAGAAGAAGAAGAAGAAGAAGAAGAAGAAGAAGAAGAAGAAGAAGAAGAAGAAGAAGAAGAAGAAGAAGAAGAAGAAGAAGAAGAAGAAGAAGAAGAAGAAGAAGAAGAAGAAGAAGAAGAAGAAGAAGAAGAAGAAGAAGAAGAAGAAGAAGAAGAAGAAGACACATAGATACAGGTAGTGTTTCACTGCAACATGTTGAAAGTAGCACATTCTATTTAGTCTGAAAAATTCTGTGCCTGCACATCTGATACAATCATCAGGCTGATATACACAAAAAAATAGCAGGCAGAAATCTCTGCAGTATTACTGTGCATGCAATGATCTGTCATATGTGTGGTTGTTCTTTCTCTGGCATTTGCACAAGAGTGTATTCCCAATTTATATACCAGATGCCATGTTGCTTTCAGTGAGACAATCTCTAACTTGACAATTTGAGGGCTGTTTGCAGATAACAACACACCGTGCAAATGTGGAGAGATACTGCCAAAGACATGCACCGATGAGGACTTGAGTATGGCCAACAACAAAGCCAAGAGAGTGGCTTCATTTTGGCAGTCCATGGTTTGATCAGGACATGAAAGAAGAAGAAGACAGTGGTTCAGAGCAGATATCTCAAGAAATGGAAACATCTGATACACCAGTTTTAAGTTTCTGGATTAAGTTTCAGTTTGTTTGCCATCATTCAGCCCATTATTGACATCAGGCATTGGTTTTAAATTGAGACAGCTTCTTAGATTAAGGTACAAAAGGGAAATAGAATGGATATCTTCAGCATACTGGTGATACCAAACCCCAAAACTTTGGAATAGCACTGGTTTCATGTAGATGTTAAATAGCATAGGGAAAAAACAAAGCTCTGGGGGATGCTAGAGGCCAATTTCCCTGCATCAGCATCACCTTCTGAGTTTTTCCTTATAGGAAGGACTGGAGCCACTGTAAAACAGTGCCTCCCAGTCCTATTCCAGAGATGTTGTCCATAAGGATACAATGGTCAATGATGCTGAAAGATGCTGAGATATCCATCAGAACCAAAAATAATCAAATACCCTTGTTTAGTTCCCAGTGTAGGTTATCCAACAAGGTGACAAAAGGATTCCAGGAATCCTTGAAACTGAGGAAGATGGAAATCACTATAGGTAATCCACTTCATCCAGGAATCCTTGAAACTGAGGAACCAATACATGATCCTATACATTGCCCAGAAAGGAAAAGTTTCATAAAGGTTAATTGTCTGTTAATGTGAGAATTGAGGTTGATGGCTTTTCACAGTAATTGACATATTACTGTGTTTTTTAAACACATTGAGATTCTATCCTACTGCAAGAAGGCATTCATTACTCCTCTTACCCCCTTGGCCATTCTCTATATGGCAACATTTATAAGACAGGAAGGTCAAGGATCCAATAGGCATGTTGTAGCCTTCACCTTGCCAAGAATCCTGTCCACATCCTCAGGCTCACCAATGAAATTTATTTATTATAACAGTACATGTTGCTGTTGCTGTTGCTGCTGCCACCGCTGCTGCTGCTGCCACCATCGTCTAGCTACTCTAATGCAAAAGTGCTGGCACAAAGCTAATAAAAACACCAAGAAAAGAAAAGAAATGGCACGTTTTGCTTGGAGGGGAACAACCGAGCATCCAAATATTGGTGCAATACCCATTTTTTTATTTTTTTTATTTCTCTGTATGGTTTCATTCGAATTCTGCCACCTGTCTGTGCCATGCAAGGATAATAAAAAAGTGAGAGTCCTCATGTTTATATCCTACAGAAGAGGAAATTCATTATTATTTATTAACATGACTAAATAAATAGGGATTCAAGCCCAAATTTTAAAAGCTGAGTGCTCAAAATCTGAGCTTAGATGGATGATTTTCTGTTCCAGTTCCTGCCACAGTCACACTTATTAAAAATATAAATTATTTTCATCCTAAACATGGAGAAATTGGCATGATTTGGTGATTTCCTATCTAAAGTAAATCAAGTAAAAATTCTTATGCATCCCTTTATGCAGGATATGTTTAAATTCTAAATAGAAAAAAAACTAATTTCAGACATGGAATGAAGAAGAAAAATAATGGTTTGTGAGTCCCAGGGTACATGATGTATAAAAAATGTTATGTTTTTCCTCTCCTGATGTGTTGGGGGGCATGCAAATTTATCTAAATAAAATAGTATTAGATACAGAAAAGTTATTTCTCAAACCTATCAGGAACAACATTAAGGATGACACAATTACTTCATTAACTATAAGTGCTATCCAGGTTTAAATTGCTACATTAGAAGACTAAAGGTTTTTGACATTATATCTTAGTGCAGCTATGGAGAGAATGGAATAGCATAGAAGGAGATTTAGAAGTATTATGTTCTGCAAATAACCTGAGCAGAGTGGGGAGTGAAAAGCCAATGAATCAACCTAAGCATGGATTTTTTCTTTCTCACAATGACCTTTCTTAATGGATCTGCAAAAATTCTGATGAGGCACAGAAATGTGTAAACGGTGTCACATCATCCTAAAACCTGATGTACTGCAATGCTACAATATAAGAAAAGGCAATAATAAATGGAACAGATCCTTTCAGATGTGTTGGCTGAATGTGATAGTTGTTATCGGTATAAATGTACTCTGGTCAATGGAAAAGCTAACGCCTTATGAATTTTCTCAGCATCTGCAAATTCAGCAGATGTGCGATTTCATCATTTCCTTTGCATGTACTGAAAGAGTTTGTTCCAACAATAAGAGGAAAAATGAAAATTATGTACATTTAGGGAGCTGAGCATATTTTTAATACTAGCTTGTCAGAAGGAGCAGAATTACCAATTCCAGTGAGTCATGATATTTCAGCAAGACTCATTTCCATTCCCCACACAAAAAGAGAATTTGCAGAGGTACCAAGTCTGAATTTCATGCAGCAGTTGACAATAAAAGCTGTTTGGGTTATTGCTATATGAATAAACCTGCTACTGCCGAATGCCATGTGGCTTCTGAAACATATTGCACAATCTTGCTCCTGGGAGAGTAGAAGCTGCTATTAAATGCAACTGGGAAGATATAATTCTAGGAATTCTATCAAAATAACATAATTTAAACTGGATTGCAAGAAGTCTTCCCACTGTGTAAAATGGGGAGGAAATAAAAATTAATAATAATCAGTACCAATGCAAAACTATGCCACACCAAATTAAATATTTGGATGTTAATCGAAACTAGAAAATATGCAATTTAAATTGTGTACTGTGCTTTTGGTTTGGCAATTATTTTTACCCAGCTCCTACATTTAACCACAGCTAAAAACATTTAAGTACTATTTACCTTAAACGAAGATGTAAGTATGTATCTATTTGTCTATATATGACCAGTCTGTGTTAATTCCCACTAAACATAATCTAATCCTTTTAATATCCATCAATTCCAGTGCCAAAAAGCATAGGTTTTGCACGTACCTAAATATTAATCTAATGGGAAATCAATGTGATTTAAAATTTATTTTGAACATATTCACTTTTCAACAAGAAAAACTTAAGTGCACCATTAGTTTGTGGTGGATCTTCCCCCTATTATCTTTATCTGATACTTGGTGTCACAGCACTTACTTTCAGAAATAATGCAATACCGTTGCCCATCAAGTAACAGAGAAATCCAATGAATGCCACTGTTGCTGGAAACAGAACAGTTCATGTCAGGCCAATAGCTGGAAAATTGTAGTATTCCCACAACAGAAGTGGGAATGAATGTCAATAAGGGCTTAGGTCAGAGCCCACAAAAAGTTTGAGTGTAAGTGCAACCCTGCACACATCCACACTTTCATTTTCCTCCCAAATAATATATTTATTTATCTGAGAAAATGTACAAAACATGCTAAAACATTCACATGAACACTAATACAAAATAAAATTAATGAAAATGCACCATATATACTTCCCCGTAGTAGCTAAAATATAGTATACAAATTATCTTTTTTGTTTATAATCTTATTTAAACACATTAATTAGTACATAACCACCTTGAACCCGCCACCTTGGACCTTAACTATTATCCCTTCCAATTTTCATATTTTCCATTTGTTATTTCCAACATTTTATGATTTCCTGATTTGGTGTAGCTCCCTTATTATTCTTATTAATGCTTTGAGTTGAAATGCAATATAATAATTTCTCAAGTTTGGTATCCCTAGACCCTCTTCCATTTTCCAGTGAATGTTTTAGATGAGCTCCCGTCTCTGTCTCAGCTCCTGCCAACCTAGCAGTTCGAAAGCAAGAAATTGCAAGTAGATAAATAGGGACCACTTCGGTGAGAAGGTAACAGCGTTCCATGCACTCCGGTGTCTAGTCATGCCTGCCACATGACCATGGAAACGTCTGCAGAAGCAGACAGTGCTGGCTCTTCGGCTTAGAGACAGAGATGAGCACTGACCCCTAGAGTCGGATACGACTGGTTTTTGAGCAAGGGGAAGCTTTACCTTTACCTTTATGCAAGCATATGAACAGTATTACAAACAACCACAATTTGTCAATGCTTGATTAAACATAAAGAATCCATGGGTGTGCCAACCAATCCCTTTAATTCACCTGAGCTCTCTGCTACACCCAACAGAAATGTACAGATTTAATTCATTTTATGCATTATCCAAAGATAGCGCACATGGCTCAAGACAAGCATATTATCAATCTGACATTGAGTTTAGAATTTGAGTTACTGGTCTCTCATCTGGAGATTAGAAATAGACAATTCAGTTTCATAATATCTGCACATCTCTATCATCACTCTACTCCCCCTTTCACAGACTTATATTTTGCCTGAGCTGAATCCTCCAAGTTTGCCTCAGATTTCAATATGGTGATATTTAGTATTAACAGAAGACAGCTCAAATGTCTCCTGTCCAAAATGTTTCCTTAATCTTCCCAAAGCTCTTTTAATGTTTCTTCAAATAGCTACAGATGTTTTGCCACAGCAGACTGCTCCAAAAAAAGCCTCAAGTCTAATTTTAGCCAAAAATTTCATTATCCAACATCCAGCTAGTACTCTCTACATCTCTACCAGAATTTATGAACAGGAAATTAACTTAAGTTTTTTTAATGGTTAGTTAAAAATTATTTTTTTTTTAAATAAAGCAATTGAAAAGATAACATGGTAGGACTATAATAATGTTTTTCCAAAAAAGAAAAAAAGAAAGAAATAGCAAAGCTATTTTAAAAAAGCAAAGCTATAAAAGGGGGGGAGAGAGAGTTGAAGAAAGTAATGGTATTTGAAGAAAGCATTGTGGTGTCCACTATATTCTAAACATGACCTTTTGCTAGGTAAGAGACAGCTTATTTCAGGGATTTCCAACATTTTCAAGGTGGGGACCAGGTCACACTCGCTCAGTCAACTATGAGGGCCAGATATTATTTAGCACTGCCTGCATGATCAGGGTGGCCATTTTGTACCAGCAGCTTCAAAGGGGTGGCCATTTTATTTTGTGAATGAAATGGTACCACAGGCCGCCTCCACCCCTTGGGCCTTAGGTTGGGAACCCCTGGTTTATTTGCTATATCATCCTCCTCCTAAAGTGGAGAAGAACAAACTATTATCCATATGATACAATGCACACAATGCCCCTCAACGTGCACTGAGGAGGACCTTATGTTGGCAATAGGAAATGCTGATGATATGGCCTGATATTGGGCGGATGTCATCTAGCCCTTTTAATTCCTTTTTGTTTTAGATACCGTATATACTCAAGAATAAGCTGAGATTTTTAGCCCCAAAAAGTGGACTCGGCTTATACTCGGGTCAATGACCACGAGGGGCCCAAGACCATGTCAGATTGAGATGTGCTAACAATTTATTTAATGTTACCATATTTTCATGTATTTTGATTATTGAAACTCACTAGCAGCTGCTGCATTTCTCACCCTTAGCTTATACTCCGGTCAATCTATTTTCTTGGGTTTTCAGGTCAAAATTTGGTACCTCAGCTTATATTCAGGATGGCTTATACTTGAGTATATACGGTATGTTAATTTTAGCTTTGTATGTTATATGCTGCTAATCCTTCTGACACAAAGAAACAATATTAATTAATTACCCTGCTATACTAAATATCCTGTTATTCTGAAGTATACATTAAAATACAGTTCACTCTTTGAATCAACAAGACTTTACTAAAATGAAATTGATTGGGACATAGCATCTAGTTTTATAATTAGAATATAGCATTCAATAGAAAATGTGGGATGGGTCTGATGGTCCTTAATACATGTTTAATAGAGAGTACCTGAGGACCTCAAAGATAGCCAACTCTTCATGCTTGGAGGTAGTGATCTTGAAAACTTTGAGGCTTTCCCAACATTAATGATATAAAAAACTATGATATAGTGGCTGAAATTTTGTTCCGCATATTACACCACATTGATTTTCTGATCTGCCACAAAAGCCTTCAGTCTGCCTTAGAGTTTTAGAGGGTGGCTGTTGGGCTATTGAATTGTGGAATTGGGGTAAGTCTTTAAATGTGAAAACCCACTGCCACTGAAAAAGCCATCCAAATAGCAATTTTCAGAAATTAAAACATCCCCATCATAGCATCCCAAGGTATTTAACACGATGAAAGGGATTTCATAAAAATGTCAGAACCTTTGGGGAGATGAATCATAACTTGTATTTATAAATAAAATATTGCATTAAATGGCATTGCCAGCCATAAGCAGAATATCTGGGTGAACAGGGTTTCAGCCACTGAAACAGATGGTTGTTTCATTTTGCCTATGCTGTCATCTGTGACTAGCAGTGGACTCTTCAGTGTTTCAGAAAGGATTGTTTTCTTAAGCCTAATTGGAGATTCCTCATGTTTTGTGATGGTGATTATGCATGACCCTGCTTAGTTTCCAAAATAAAACATATCATAAACTTCATAAAACCAAAGCAAACATTGTCCCGTATTGTTTTTAAAGAAAACAGCTAAGTTTATGGAGATTTTAATAATATCACAGTATCTACAATGTATTTTGAAGCTCTTTCTTTTTGCCTCCTGCATTCTAATGAAAATTGTTATGAATACGATGTTTCAGCAGGCACATGCAAATGATTTTAATTGGGATAATGAAGGAGAAATCATTCAGTTACTATTTTCAAAGCTGCATAATCCTCCCAAGTTTTGTTTTTATTGCTGTGCCATTTCTGTGTGAATACAATAAAACCCTGATTTAGATTTTAAAAAAGTCCATTCCCAGGCTTGAAATTGGTATTCAATGAATCCCTAGGGCAGGAATCTGCAAACTTGGCTCTCCAGGTGTTCTTGGACTTCAATTACCAGAAGGCCAAGTCAGTATGCCTGCTGATCAGGACTTCTGGGAATTGAAGTCCAAGAACATCTGGAGAGCCAAGTTTGCTGATCCCTGCCCTAGGGAGAATCACACCTTGCACATCTAGTGGCCATCTCTGCAATTACATGCAATTTCCCCCACTTTTTAAGCTCTGCTCTGACAAACAGCTGAGCACTCACCTAGTTGCCATAAAAGCAGCGGGTGCTCCAGAAAATGCCACAAAAGTGCCTCCACTACCACTGCTGCTTCTGTCACCATCACTACCACCAAGGTAAATGATTTCTTGTGACTTCTGATGGTGGGGACAGGTGGCACGAGGTGGAATTTGTAATTCTAAGATGGCGGTGCTGCCATCTTAGAATTACAAGACAGTAAACCCCTTACATAAGTCAATTTTTTTTCTTAAATCAGGACGCCTATTTACAAAAAGAAAAAAAAACGTTATATAAGTTGATTTTTATGTAATTAGAGGCATACATAAATCGGGGTTTTACTGTACTTTCATGATTCATGGTGACAACAACTAGCATTAGTTTTAAAAGCCAGCTGCCATTTCTCCTTTCAACTAAAGTAATATATATGTTTCATTGTTCATACTCCTCTTTCTGTACTAAAGACTCAGGAAGGTAAATATGAAGATAGTTTCCTCTTCCATAGTCTCACCATCTAAAGCATAGGTCACTGGTTTCTAAGCCTTTTGCTTAGTATACTTTCAGATTAAATTAACAGCTCTTCAGAATAACATTCAGTGACCATAAATAATCAGCTCTTGTTTTATTCTACCCATAGTTTCATCTGGATCACTGATTTGGCATGGGCAATCCAGCTGTCTTTCAATTTGAGCCAGCCCATTGGAACCCCTTTTGATATCTGTGACAAAAATGTGCCATAGGTTTTACTAAAGTTGGCTGCAGAAGTCGTCCAACATAAAGGCTAAGCCGTACTTTCATATTTGTCTATTACTTTCATGTAACCTTGTGTCATTTAAACTGAAGTACAGCTGGCCAAGACATCCCAGTGTTGGCAACTTAATGACTTCTGCTTGAGGGTGGCCTAATTGAGGGTACAAGTGGCTAGGAACCAAATTTTCCATAATGATCCTATGTTCAAGGGAAACAAAAAATAACTTGTTAACAATACATAATTAAACATCATTAAGTGGAGCATTTGACAGCAAAGTCCTCTCCTTCAATCAATTTATTCACTTGGCTGGATTTAATCTTCTTCCGTTTTCCATTCTTTCAGCTCCAGTTAATTAATGTGTGGCACACTATGTTCTCACAACCTGGGAGCTGTCAAACTAAGTTGTTTACTATTGTTCAAGCTGAGCATTTGCCTTTAAGGGGAAGAGGACTTAAGAACAACCTAATATTCTTTTTTCTGCTTAGAATACAGATGAACCAGGCTGAAGTTTTGAAGCAATCAGAGTGTATCCACTTGGTCTCATAGATAGATGTTGGGACCCAGCTGTACATGGATGCATATAGAAAAGAATCAGATGCATTTATTAGAATTAGCAACATTAAATTTCCACATGGACATCTTGGTATTTATAAGATATTTTTATTTTGTAAAGTGAAGTTTAATATATATATATATAAGCCTGTTGTAATAGACCTGGGCATAATGGTGATGCAGAACTGAAACAGTAACAAGAAGAATTTCCAATTAATTATTCTGAATTCAGACTATTTATCTATATTTCTTTATTTGTTGCATTTATATCCTGCCCATCTGGGACATTATCCCACTATGGGTGGCTATTTAGAAATAAAATAAGGATAAGTCCACTGACAAGATTTTAAGAAATCCAATAAACTAACAAAACCTCTTGGAGATAATATACAAGAGTGTTTTTTCTGACTGGTTCCTAGAAAATATTACATATTTTAGAATATTGCTTCTCAGGGATGTTTCACTTATAATTGTTTTATTAGATTTATTAAGAGTTAATTAACAGATTTCTGTAACAGCCTTGGATTTGCATGAATAACCATACAGGTTATGATGGAGGTCCGTTCCAACAGCCTCTGTCGTAATGCAAAAAAAAAAAAAGAAGAAGAAGTAACCTGAAGCACATTTTCCCATAGGAATGCATTGAGAATTTTAAAAAGTCCCAACTGGACCAAAAGTAAACAAAACAAAATAAAAAACACACACACAAATGCCAGACACGATTGCCGCCCCCGCCCCCCAAAGCAATGAAATGATCTCCCTACCATTTCCATGCCATTTGGGGACCTTATCTGATGACAACAACACCTCCGCAGCAATAAGCACTGCATTGTGACTTTGAGTGGAGGGGCGGTGGCCATTTTGAATGATAAAATGGTTTGTGGTAGCCATTCAAAATGTTTGCCTCCCCCTCCACCTGAAGTCACAATGCAGTGCTTACTGCTGCAGAGGTGCTGTTGTCATCATCGGATAAGGTCCCCAAACAAAGGGGGAAAGGGAGGGAGATTGCTACCATCTTATAGTTTAAAATATTGTAGCACAAATTTTGGTTGTAAACCAGTTGTAAACAGAAAATCAGTAGTAACCTGGGGAATTTTTTAAATTAAATGTGCGGTCATAACCTACGGCAAATGTAACCCAGGGCTGTCGTATGCCAGGGTTTTACAGTATTTAAATTTGTACTTTGGGGCAAGATAAATACACTTAAAATGAAAATCATATCTTCATTCATATGTGTTCTTCATGAAATCCCTCTTCATATCCTGAGCAGATACTTTCTGAGCTTCACTGGGTAAAACACTGTGCTTGGAGACCGAAAGGACAGGGTTCATTATTAAGACAATTAAGTAAGTAACTGAGTTTTTGGTTGGTTTTATTTGTTAAGCGAAGTGACCATTCAGAGAAAATTTTGCTCTTTAAGCAAGTTACTTCTAAGCGAGGCTCTCTTTATGCGAAGTTTTATTGTATTGAGGGACAGGGTTAGCCGTCATCAAATCTAGGAATAGCTTGCTATAAGACAGATGCTTAGTTCAGATGGCATTACATTGCAGTCAGGCTGAATCTGTGGTGGTATTGAATGTACTGTACTCTCTTTGTCACATTGGTTACTTTTAAGCTATCGGCTACAGAACAAGCCACATGGGAATGAAACCACACTAAATCATTGCAACTTATCAATAGCTGATGCATCTACATTTCCTTATCAGAAACTTGCAATAAATTAATCATGATGATGAAACAGTGGCTGGATCATTTGGATAGCAGAATGCCTATTTTCATTCTTAAAGTCACAGTTCCCAGAAGGAGAGAAGGTACAAAGTAGAAGGATTACATATGTCAAATAAAGCAAAATAAACCATGGGTATGTCTTGTGTTCACTTCATGGCAGAGGCTAGTAATGTTCTTTCTGGTCAATAACCTTTTCAATGGAAAGGGCCACAACATATGTCAGTTGGTTAATTTAAAGTGACCTTTAACTCTCTATGCAGCATGCACTTGTTATGATACAGATATAGAATGTTCAATGTGAACTGTACCTATGTTTTATTACCTTCTGTCAAATATAGGTTTCCAAATTTTCATTAGATAATGGTAAAGGTCACTCCTGCTTGAAAGCCACAGAACATTGTTTATCTTCCCGCCAAAGTGTTCCTTTTTATCTAATTACAATTTCTTGCTTTCAAACTGCTAGGTTGGCAGGAGCTAGGACACAGACAGGAACTCACTCCATTGTGCAGCACTCAGGTCTCAAACTGCTGATCTGCTGACTTTCCAGTCATCAAGTTCCATATCTTAACCACTAAGCCACTGCAGTCTCGTGGCACTAAATAGAGTTTAAAAAAACTTTTCTACCTCCTGCACTTACATTTTGTGTTTGTGTGTTGGTGAAACAGCTTCTTATTTGTCCATCCTTTTTCTTACCAACTAACTTGGTTGTGCAGCTAAAGCATAAAGGGAGATAACTTCTGTAGCTGTGTCTCAATTTCACCCTCAAATGAGGCAGTGTAATAATTTCAACAACAAAAAAGAACTAAATCCATCTTGATATGAAATTAATATGTGAGTGGCAGGAAGTAAATTTAGAGAACCCAGAGTCTGCTTCTTAGTGTCCAAAATCTGAATCATATGACACTTTTAAAAATACATTTGTGCTATGTTTAGCTATTACATTCACATACATATTTAATTTAGCACCTCTCATTATAGAAATCATTTTAAAGACAGTTTAAAATACTGTCCAACAGGAAATTCAAATTTATTTCACTCCTGATTTTGAAGAAACAGCTCTCTGGCTTTTCAAAATTACAATTATTAGCTTGGACTCCCTCTATTTTTAGAAATGTCTTATATAATATTGGTGTACTTTGCTGCACAGTAACATAGCTGCACTATTGTACAGCTATGATATGTTAATCATTTTGCAATAAGCAATATTTTTATGTCAATTAAAGGTGTTGAAATTGAATTGAATCAGCAATATTAAAAAGCAACCACCTGTAGAGTTGCCAGGCCTCGAGGTCGCTACTGCCTGATATTTCAATGCCAAAATCATAGATTGTGGGAAATGGCTGTTATGGAGTTAGGATGAACAAAGGTTCAAAGGGGAAGTAGAACTGCTTCTGTGTTGACTTACTGTAGAAACGGGAACAGGGAGCATACAAAGAAGTTGGTCCAGAATCTCAACAACACATGGCTAACTAGGCAACATGCCAACTCAGAATGAAAGGTAATCACTCCTTTTTTTGTCGTGTGGCAGGTGGCACCATGTGACCAGGAATTGCAGTGATTACTATCATTGTTACTAGGAATTAAATTTTGTGCGACTTTACTTATAGTACACATAACACACAAAATTTCCCCCCTCCAGGACTACGCTGCTATGGAAGCATCACCATTAGAATGGTTTCCCCCCCATTAGGCTTTATGTTACTGTTACCAGGGCAGTGTAACAGCAGGACTCACAAGATTTGATGCTGACACTCTACTCCTTCCCTTACTGGAAAGCCCACATGTGGATCCACATACATTTTCAAGCTGTCTCCCTAGTCCATTCCTTTCAGTTCTGGCTTTTTGGTTCATTGACATTGTTCAAGTATGACACACGTACAAGTGCTTCTCAGCGAGCTACGTGGTTCTTGTGCTGATTGAGAATGTGGACAAAGATAGGTACCTAAGCTTTAGAGCCACCACACACACAAATCATACTTCCCCTTATTAGTGCTGCTTCCACTGAGATTCATGTCCCTGACTAGGGACTTGGGGGAATATTCCCTGAAACTTCACCAGGGACCCACTGGTTTTATAAAACAGTTAATGGCAATCAGCTTTGGGACAGGAGGAACAACTATTTTTGCTTACTTCCCTCTGTCTCCAAGAGTCCTTCTCAGAGGGAAGTTTAGCTAATGGCCCTATAGGGACCAGCCTCCCTCTTTTTCTTAGAATCATATACATATATGTATGCCAACAGCTGCATGAACTCAAAATTCGAATGCATTTAACATGAAATTATTTCAGTTACAATGTCCTTTTGTACTAATGGGCCAAGCTGATGTACTCCGTATACAAGTCAGTCAGATATTCTCCCTGGTTTTCAAACATACTTATTTAATGCCTGCTCAGAGTTCTCTCCACAGATTTCAAAAGGCTGTGGATCAGCCCCTTTAATTTGTGATAACACAAAAGTACCCTATTTGCTTTTGTTTTCATTGTTTTGCCCTTCATTACTACATCAATAGAGGATAAAAGCTTCTGTAAGACAGTATCTAATGTGCAAGGAAGGCAATCTGTTCAGTACCACTAATGACTCTCTTTGATTGTAACAACGTAAGTGGGTTAATTTGGCACGATACAGCAAAGAGAAATGGGATGTACTGTTGATTCTGCTTTTAGAAACCAGGTCACATAGTACACAGTGATAAAATGCACCAGATATTGGCTACATCTCATGGATAAAAAAAAGTGACTCCCGAAGTTTACCTTGCCACAATGTCACTGAGAGAGGATTGTCTTGTGTGCCTCCAACAGACTGTCTGGCCCCACCTGTTAGACCCAGGGAAGCCTTGAGAATGTGAGTCTTTCAGACCCCTACCCAGTGGGGATATACTATTACAGGTGAAGAGGCAACAACCTGAGACTAAACAGTGAAACTGTGATAGCAAAAAGAGGGCAAGAATTTGAGATCTCAGGATCAACATGGCCTGCATTAGAAGAAAGGAAAACATGAAAGACAGTTGAGCACTTGGGTTCTGTAATCAGCACCTCTATATAGATATAACTATGAACAGCCTTAATTCCAGTCGTTCTCTGGGACAACTTCTACGCTGCCATCTTAACCAGATAGACTTGCTTACAGCTGAGTGGTTACCAAGCTTGGTTGGCAGTATGTGAATCTTATTGACCTACTTACGGTTAACTGGTTTTCCAGGGGTAAGCTGGAAAGTTATCAAAAGGGGACTATCACAGAGTCACTCTTACAGTATCATCAAAATTACCCTCTTGCCATATATATTCTCTTTTTGTTTGGTAATTATTGTTATTCACAATACTGCAACTTACTTTTTTGGAGTACAGTTAAACTTCAAGATACAAACAGCTCAGCTTACAAAAAACTCATGATACAAATGGAAGTTTTGAGAAAAATTATGTTCCAGATACAAATTTTTAATAGGATTTTTTTCAAGATACGGACAGATTTCTGATCTCTGGAATGCACATTTTTTGGGTTGTTGTTGGTTTGCACCACTCTCCACAGCACCAGTAGAGTGTTATGAGTGAATCCTCTCCAGTTTTGGGATTTTTTAATGCTTTCACCCTGTTTTGGGGGACCTAAAAGCAACGAGGGGAAATTTCCTGTCCCTGGGCTATTTGGACAATTTGGTTTCTGGAAATTGAAGTTCACAGAAACTGGAAGTTGCCCTCCCTGCCATTTTAAAGTTAAAAAACAAGATGAAAACACCCCTGAAAATCCCAAAACCAGAGCGGAGTCACTCACAACTCTCTACTGGTGCTGTGGGGAGTGGTGCAGACTGCCGATCACTTTAAAAAACAATTTTTTTCAGACCTCTGGAATGCACATTTTTTCAGGTTGTTATAATATATATATATATTGGGGTGTGTGTGCTTTCAACCTGTTTTGGAGGACTTAAAAGTGATGGGGAAACTTCCTCCACCTAGACTATTTGGAGCCTCTGGGTGTGCATTGGCTTCTGCTAATTTAAGTTCACAAAAACCAGACATTGCCCTCCCTGCCATTTTTAAGTTAAAAAAGGGGGGTGAAACCAAAACCAGAGCGGATTCACTAACAACACTCTACTGATGGTGTGGGGAGTGGTGCAGACCACCGACCTCCTGAAGAAATAGGTTTTTTTTCAGACTTCTGGAATGGATAAATTGCTTTCCCATGAATTCCTATGGGAAACCATGTTTCAAGATACAAAGAACCTGGAAGAATGGATTAATTTTGTATCTCGAGGTTTTACTGTACATTGATTTCTGTTGCTTTGCCTCTGCTTTTTCTGAAGTAGTTTGTAAAGAATTTATTAGGGTTTTTGGGAGTGCTCAAAATATGGATAGACAGTCCAAAATGAAATAATCTGAAAGATGTTTTCTATTTCATGTAAAAGGAAAGGACTGGTACATAAAAAACAAACAAATCTGCTGTGTTCATCCCTAGCAAAGGACTGAATGAGGGTGAATAATGCTCTGCTTAAGACAAAAACAAGACAATGATAGCAGGGACTCTGCAGAAAATCTTGTTCTCATAATGAAGTTTCCAAGTTAGCACTGTCCTCTTCCTTGAGATACCAAAATATGAAACCAGGGACAGATTCTTTCAGTATTGTGAACCAGTCTCTTGTGATATTGTTGTAGAATTGTTGTATCAAAGATGAGTTGTTGTTGTTCAGTCGCACAGTCGATTCCGACCCTCTGCGACCCCATGGACCACCGCACGCCAGGTACTCCTGTCCTCCACCATCCTCCTCAACTCGCTCAGCTCCGTGCCCATTGCGTCCACAATACCATCTAGCCATCTCATTCTAGGGCGCCCCCTTCCTCTTTTGCCCTCAACCTTTCCAAACATCAAGGCTTTCTCAAGTGAATCCTCTCTTCTCATTTGATGTCCAAAGTACCTTAGCTTCATCTTCACCATTTGGCCTTCCAAGAAGCAGTCAGGGTTGATTTCTTCTAAGATTGACCTATTTGTTCTCCTCGCTGTCCAGGGGACTCTCAAAATTCTCCTCCAGCACCACATCTCAAAGGCATCTATTCTTCTGCGCTCAGCTTTCCTAGTGGTCCAGCTCTCACAACCATACATTACCACAGTGAATACCATTGCTGTGACTATACGAATTTTTGTTTGCAATATGATGTCTCTGCTTTTCACTATGTTCCCCAGGTTTCTCATTGCTTGCCTCCCAAGAATCAGTCGCCTTTTTATTTCATGGCTGCACTCACCATCTGCAGTGATCTTTGAATTCAAGAAAGTAAAGTCTGTCACTGCTTCTACTTCTTCCCCATCTATTCTCCAGGGACTGAGAAGCGGCTTCTCCTTTCATAAAAGATGAGACGGGACAGCAATTCCTGGTCATACAGATTCAAAGGTCTTTTATTTGCACAATGGTTCACAGAGAGTATAGTTACTCAAAATCTGAGAACACCGAGGATTCAAAAACAAGAGTTTATATACCCAGTAGTAAACAGGAAATGCCTGGCACCTAGACCATGCAGTGGTCTTACAATCTTGACACCTTGGTATTGGTCCCAGGGACAAAGGAATTCAAACTACACACTAACATTGGCTAGTGGCCAAAACTTCACACTTATCTATCCTCTACCATTGGGTACACGTATAAGACCTCTATTCTAATGTGGAAAGGGTTTATTGCCTCAGTCTGAACAACAGGCAGGCAAGTTTTAACTGAGTCACTATCACGCCACTTTGTAGGTTATTGGGAGGGCAAAGATGGGTTCTCTTTGGTTTTATATTTTTCTATTTTCCAGCACAATATTGTAGAAATAGGGTAGGCAAGGCTGGGAGAAGGGACATTTTTCATTTGGCAAAACAATGTTATTTCATTGGCACAGTTAGCCAAACCAGAGCAAGGGGAAGGAAGTAGTGGATAGTTGGATTTGGAGCAAGATGCAATCTAACATTTGTATGATCACTGAAATTCAGGCTTTAAGGTGTCTATGTGTATCAAAGTCACCCTAAGATTTCTCCCCCAACACAGAGAAGCAAAGCAATTCAACCAAGGATGTGAAACCTGGCACCATTAGTTCTAAATAACATTTACAGCCTGGAAATATTTCAACTTCCAGCTTTACAGCAGAATTCTCAGATAGCAGTTGTGGTTTACAAGCCAGTGTGGTACAGTTGATAGTATGAGGGACATGGGCTCAAGAGCCTGGAAATAATTTACAGGATTAAAACAGTTATATTTAAATTATTACTTTTCAGTTAAATTGAAAGAGCAAGCATATAAATTTAATCTTCTAAACCTGCTTTAAAAGTAATCTTTAAAGATTTAAAAAAATATTTTACTATAACTTTCATTTTATTTTAAAAGAAATCAACCATCAGTTTTGCTACTGATGTGCTAATCCTAATGTGATTACCAAACTGTGACTATGCAAGTCAGTTCAGAAACTAACTGGAACAGCCCACCCAACAAATTGTGGATAAATACACTGTTGCTGAAGAAGTACCTGGTTGCCAGGATATCTGGGCTCAGTTCAGAATAGTGGCTTAAGCATTATGAAAAAAGCCTGAAAAAATGAATTTGATTAAAGTTCACAACACTGTTAGAAAGTAAAATCAAGTTTGATTTACCTCTGCATTAATGGGGATCTTGAATGAATCATGTACAATCTTAACAAGAAAAAGAAAAAAAACATGTACAGTTTCTACAAAGCTATCATGAAATGACATTCATAAGCATAAATGCTTGTTTAAATTAAAAAGTAGTTTATTTTTACCTTGATGTGCAAATTATAGAGTTTACTGCCGTGTGTATAAGGCCAGGCAATGTACAGTTCAATTATTACTTCATCATACTGAAAATCTGCCAAATAGAGCCCATCCTTCACTATACTTAAGCAGTATATCAGAGCAGCACATTAGATGAATAAACTGCCTTTGCTGTCTCTGTGTTTCCATCAGGCATTAGAATGGATTTGTCATCAATTTTTGGCAGAATGCATAAAATAGACTACTGAAATCTGCCAATGGATACATTTCCTTACTGGATTTACTTCAGTGAGCATTTCAATGGACAGACACAGAGGACTTTCCACTACCATGGATAAAGAAATATTATTACTAACAATTTGTTCTTGCCCAGTCCAATTATTTCAGTTGCATTCTACTTTGATTGTATCAATTAATTAGAAGAGGGAATGCACTGTATGCAACCCAAATAATTTTGTCAAGGAGCTATAACAAGTAGGATGGTCAGAGCTAAAACTGGTGCTTTTTACATATTAATTCATAAACCATCAGGAAGTCAAGCTACAAATCATACCTATGTCAATTTAAACAGCAATACAAATATTCTAGAATTATCATCCTCACATATACAAATGTGTAATTCTGCCATTCAAAAATCACACTAAGGATATTAATCTGTTTCCTTTATGAGCACAATAATAGCTGACTTTTTCTCTGATCTAGATGCTCTATCTTATACAGTACATCCAACAGAATATGGTAATGGACTGTAGTTAAAATGTTACTGTGATGGCCCTGGACCCCAAATTTGATGAGGAAGACTTTCTGCCAGCTTCTCAGCCTGCCATTGGCTTGGAAATGCCCATTCATGATCAAGCTGATCAACTCAATCAGGACATGACAGGAGCTCAGACAGTACACCGTGAGGCTCCAAGTGTCAGTGAGGTGGAGCCAAGTACATCAGAAAGATGTCAACTACAGTTTAGGAATAAACTCCACATGCAAAGAAAAGAGGCAAAAGTTCATTTGCAAAGAAGCTTTAAAGCTAGATATCCTACATATACAAAGGATAGCTTGTTTGCTCAATCGCTTGCTCACATTAAAAGATAGTGTCTTTTGGTAAAGTCAAACCCAGTTTGCCTTTCCAAAAGGGGAGGCGTGTCAGGAAATGACATATTTCCTCATGTTTCCCAAGGCTTGAAGTTGCAGTTTTTTTAGCTAGGCCTCATAGAAAGCCTCAAAGAAATCCTCTCCCATCTGTGTCTTACAGCCTACGTGTCACGAGATGGCTTGTTGACACTTTAGTGTTCCTGTGTTCCTATCTCTCCAGCGTGTTTTGTCTTCACTGACTCTACATGTGTGTCAACAATTCATTGTTTTGAGAAAGTTTCTCTCTGTTACCTGATTGGCCAAAGTTAACCCACCTGACTGCAGATTCTCCATTTTGCAGAGAAGTTAGTTAGTTCATTTCTGGATGTCAATGATATAAGACCCTGGCTATGGTGGGACTATTCTTTTTTCCTTCACAATGGTTACCTAATGTATCTGTGGACTGTTTGCTGGACTGTCTTATGCTACTGACCTATGCTTTATGAACCTGATCAATATACCTGATCAATAAACCTTCATTTGCTTCCACAATGTCTCTTCATTGGACTAAGGGGTAAGAGAAGCAATGCATTCACACACAAGACTCTGAATACGCTACCTGTTTAAACCTCCTTGTGGAAGAGAAGCAGCTAAGGGCTGTAAAGCTGCATTGCCGGCCAGCTCACCCTCTGGGAGCTTTGGTACAGGAGGGCCAAGGCAGAGGGGACCGGCTGGTTTCGTGACACCACCTCCAGCTGTGAGTCCAGCGCCTGAAGACTCTTAAGCAGATGTCCATGCGTGCTAAGGCTTCTGTCAGAGCAAGACATGTTCTACCAACAGTGTGGCTCCCTGCTCTCTGCATTCTGCCTGTTTGATAATCCTGGACTCTGGACCCTCAGCCTGCATTCAGATGACGTCTTTGGAATCTCCTTTTGGAGAGTTTGGTAACTCTGGACTTCAGACCTTCGGCCGACAATCTAACTATGTTCTTGGAACTCCCTTTGGACCTTGTTTAATCAACAACTGGTAACTCAACTTGACTTTCATTGACCTACGCCTGTGCCTTTTCCTCCCTTGCTTCCTCTGTGCAGTAACCCTGCTCTGCCTTGGCAGTAGTGGAAGCATTAACAGTTGTTCCCGAGCAATTCCAGTTATAGATTCTAGTTCAGAATTTGGGCTATGTAAGAAATGTGGCAGAATGCAGAGGACAATTTCCAGATCTATTGATCTGGTTTTACATCCTGCTAGAACTGTCATTCTCAATTTCATATTGCATTTTTAGATATTTTCCCATCTGTGTACATTTTTTGACCTTCTTCACATGTTTGTACACATTTTCACATTGATTGAAGCATGCTCACTCTTTTTATTCTAATTATGCATTTTTAGTCATCCTCGTTATCTAAATGTACTTTTTGCACAAATATCTGTAGGGCAGTACAGGAGTGTGAAGAATCACTCTGTTCTGTTGCTGGTGCCTATGTAATACCATTCCAGCTGTGCTATCTGGGTGCACAGCAATCAGTCAACAACTCAATTGTGTCTCTTCCTTTCCTTGCTCTCAGCCCTTCACCACAGTACATGGTTGATTACATGCAATGGGAAACTGATAGACATAACCAGTTGTCCTATGTGAAGGAATGGGAGAAAATGGAGTTACGTTTGAACCTGAAGCTGCTTGCAAAAAGATTTCCTTTTAGTTGGCTGGTCCTGATGGCACAGGGAAGAAGGAGGTCAGAGGGAAAGTACAACCTTTTGAGATCTCACAACCGTGGAGAAAGAATGTGGCTGAAGGTCATTATATCAAGATGTTTGTGGACCAGCTAATTGCCAATTAGGAGAAACTATCCATCTGGAAGGAGAGAAGGAGAAGTGCAGAAATTACTTTCATAATAGAAGCCAGTTTTGAGAAGCTTCAGGTAACTTCAGGCTCTGAAACTGCTAGAAGGGTAGATGATGGGTATAAAGAAGTTGGAAGTGTTTCTTGGTTTTCATAACCTGGCTTAATTTTTGTGATTTATGCTGTCTTGCTGTTATGTTTGTGTGCTGCCTAAGATCTAGATCAGGGGTTCTCAAGGTTTTCACACCATGGGCTGCACTACTCACCCTCAGATAGCTAAGTGGGCCAGATGAAATGGTGGCAGGTGCATTTGTGCATCCACTTCTGCTTCTGGCATTGTTGCCATGGGCTGGATGAAATTGCATCAGGGCCCGGGGCTGGCCCACAGGCCGTAGGTTGAGAATCCCTGATCTAGAACTATTCTGCAATGTAAGTATCAGAATAGTGTTAGTTAGCTTTTGTTTTGTTTTATTGAGGATTTACTCACATGTTGCTCATTTTTAAAATATATAATGGAGGACTTCACTTTTTAGCATTTGTTGAAATTGCTGTTGTATGTATATTTTCTTACAGTTCTTTTGTTCCTACTTGGAGAGACAGTCTCTCATAACCCTGACCCACTCATTGATAATCTTGTGGATTGACTACTGTAATGCTCTCTATGTGGGGCTGCCCTTGTGTCTGATACAGAGATTACAGCAGGTCCAGAATGCAGCAGCCAGACTGGTGACAGGCATAAATAAATTTGATCATATTTCTCCAGCCTTGGAAGGCCTGCACTGGTTACCTGTTGCTCATTGTGTCAGAAAAGATGTTAGTGTTATCATATAAGGCTCTATATGTTTTGGGACCTTGTTACCTGTCTGCACAGCTCCAGGTGCCAACCCCAAGGATGGCTAGAAAGTCTATAACTAGAAACAGAGCCTTCTCAGTGGCAGCACCTATTCTATGAGAAGTTGTATGTGTCTTCATAGTGTGTAAGTGCTTCTTTATTGTGAACTATCCCTGGATTCCAACATGGCAGAAATGATGGGGAGTCCTTTTGTGCAGTTCCAGATGGTGAACCAGCTTTAACTTTTCTGGGTGGAACTGATGTGACAATAGTCATTGCTGCCATAGTTCAATCATGTCTGTACTATTGCAACAGATTTTATATGGGACTGTTCTTGAAGTGTTTTAGTTGGTGCAATATGGTGCTAACTAGTCCATGGTATTCAGTTCACATGACCTTCATATTGAAATGCCTGCACTGATTGTCGGTTGTTTACTGGGATCAATTCAAACTGTCAAAAGACCTGAACAGCTTGGGACTGATTTTCTAGAGGACTGTCTGTCTCATAAAGAATTTGTTCAGAGGTCAAGATGGTCAGGAGAGGCTCTCTTAAAAATATCAACAGGTGGAGAGGCCAGCTGGTCAGGCATATAGGAGATGACTGATGAATGCATGGCTTCAGGATGAAATGCACATCCTTTGGAATTGTGAGTAGTTTCTACCCTGTTTTTGGAAAAGGTGAGAAATTACGTGTTTTAAAATTTGTCTATGGTTATGCCAAATATATTGGCATTGTTTTATCTGTCTATACATTTATTGATTTTAATAGTCTTTATGCTCATCCCCCCCCATATTTGAAGGCTCAACCTGTTTTTTACTTTTATTTCAGCTATATTTGTGACTGCAAGCCCTATTTAACATTGCCAAGTAATGGAAATATTTATGCACTATCAAGTTGATTCTGACACCCAGAATTTATTAGCTATGAAGTGCTAAGAAGTACTTTATGAGTCCCTCCTTTAAGAGCCCGTACTGCTTGCTCAATAGCACACAGATGACCAGGCAGGTAACCATATCAGTCATACTAGCTCTGGGTGAGCTTAGCAAACCCTTACCTAGAATGCACAATGGAGAGTTAGGCTTTCCAACCACACCAATCTGTATCAGTGATTGAAAACTGAGGAATAAAACTACTAAATAATAATATATAATAATTATGTCCCACATTTCTTCCATGGAGTTTAGGAGAGTATGCATGGACTGAATCTCCTTTGCTCATATCAAAACTATCCTGTGGGAAATTGACTGCCCTGAAGTTACCTAATGAGCTCAATGCAGAATTAAGGTAGGTCCCTCCACTTCCAGTCTGAAGTTCCAGTTCCACACTAAGCTTGAATTTTTTTTTTGAAAAAATATATGTACTTTGGATATCTTCAAAATCAGTACAGTAATACCTCAGATAACGTTTACCTCGGATAACGCTAAAATCACAAAGTTATGTAATCTGGGGAGGAGAATTGGATCGAATAACGTTAAGGTCCTATGGATCGGATAACAACCGCTAAAGCCTGTGCGGTTACAATGTATCTCTATGGAGCTTTAATGTAATCCAATCCAACCCATAGGATTTTAACATGCATCGAATAACACTGAAAATCGGATAACACCAAGACTTGTGGAACCAAGTCTTAGCGTTATTGAGGTATTACTGTACAGTAAAACCTCGGATAACACTAAAACTTGGTTCCAAAAGTCTTGCTGTTATCCGATTTTTAGTGTTATCCGATGGGATACATTGTAACCGCACAGGCTTTAGCGGTTGTTATCCGATCCATCCCATAGGACCTTAATGTTATTCGATCTAATTCTCCTCCCCAGATTACTTAATGTTATGCAATTTTAGCGTTATCTGATCCAATCGTTATCCGGTGTTTTACTGTATTTGGTTTTAGAATTAGATGCAACTACTGTATATTGTCCTAAAGTATATCTCAAGGTCTCGGGTGGTCAACCTTTTCCCATCACTGGCCTGACCATGCTCCCAGACAGCATCACGGGCCAGACCACACCACACCACCCAGAAGCAGAAGTGGACACATTTACAGCTGACATAAGTGCACCCACTTCTGCATTTATGGCAGTCGTGGGTGCATTTTACGGATGATATACATGTGCTTGCTTCCACTTACAGGTGTGGCAGAGGCAGTGATGGGCTGGATGGGATGGCCTCCGGGGCTGGGGTCAGCCTGCAGGTTATAAACCCCCTGCTCTAGGGAGAGGATCGCATGTAACAGTAGAAGTTTATTTAGCAATCATATTGAAATAACACAACAAAAGTGGTTTTGCAGTAATCATAGTTATAACTCCAAAACATGGTTCAAATTCCAGATTTACAGGTAAATTTTGTAGACTGTGGCTTGTTTTCTGCCAAAATCCATTTGCTTAGATTTCTAACTTCTCAGCCACAATAGTCTCTAAAGACAGTTAAGCAGCCATAAACAAGATTTGTTAATTCAGATGGCCCACTGAAATATAAATTTAAAGAGCAACCTCCGATTTACATACACAAAGGTTTGCAATAAGGACTGAATCTCCTTTGCTCATATCAAATCTATCCTGTGAGAAATTGACTGCCCTAATGAGAGTCCTATTGCTGATTTACACTTGCAGAAGGAAAATCACACATGTGTATTGGTAAATTGCAATTCATTAACAAGGTGCTGGTTGCATTTCTGGTATATACATAATTGAGCACAAATCAGGAATGCAACTGCCACTTCCTAAAGTGATAATCTCCCAATACAATGAATCAGCAATAGAATTCAAAACCTGAACAGGACCATGTCTCACCAACATTCTAGTCCAGGGGTTTGTAACCTACAGCCCACCGGCCTCTGAAGTCATTCCATCTGGCCAACAGCTATGATCCTGGAAGCGGAAGTGGATGTGTTTATGACAGCCGTAAATTCACCCACACATCCACAAACATGCTCACCATGATTTATGGTAGTGTTTGCGGTAGGGGAGAACAATGTGTCCATCCTGTGGCATGCTCATCACCATCCTATCTCCTCTGTCTTCTTCTGCCCAAAAGTCCCCATCTATCCTTAAGACTCCACTAAATCTTACTAATTGACAAGCTTAACTGGGAAACATTCCTTTCCTGGTCAACAAGCATTAATTGATCAACAAGCAAATTCTACTACTTTAATACATATGCATATGATTTTAACCATTTCAGAGCTTAAAAAGGGGAAATGGGAATGTTACTAACTCCTTGCAATCACAATCATCTTCTGAAAAGCTCATCTTCCCATGGAGAATATAGACGACAACTGAAATTTTCTTGTTAATGGAAGAATCCTGGTCATGCAGAACATCTATATGTACAGTGGAACCTCAGTTAGCAAATAGCTCAGTTATCATAAAAGTTGCTAAACAAAAGGAAATACATACAAAATAGTGGTTCGGTTTATAGATTATTTTTCAGAATTGATTAATTGCTTTTCAGTGCATTCCTATGGGAAACCACATTTCAGTTAAAGTATTTTGGCTTTCAGTGCATCCCTGTGGGAAATTGCATTCAATGCATACCTATGGGAAATTTGGTTAAAGTAATTTTCGCTGTAAGAAATGTCCCAGAGAACACATTAATTACATTAACCAAGGTTCCACTGTATTTAACAAATTGTCTGTAGCTCTTCCTTTACATACATGCTTTAAGCATGGTTATCTGAATGATTTATGTGACACAGGAATCAGAGAGGCACTTCTACATTCTGCTATTTGTAATGCACAGATAGGTATTAGGTTTTTTTTTAATAAGAACTGAACCAAGTCAATGCATTATTTGTCTGCAAATCAGTCAGCCAGTTTTACTCTACTCTTAAGACCATCTGTTTGTAATACTGAAGTAATTTTGTTAGGATCCTTTCCTCTCATACTCTATTCAACACATAATGCCATTTCTTACAGGTCTTATCTCTACAAATTGATTTTTATATAGCAGTTTTCAAATTTGAAATGCAATTTGCTACTCTGAGAAGCTCCTTTTTTTAAAAAAGGAAGATAACTACATTAGAAATGAGAATCCAAATTGTGAAACTGTGAAATTAGGTTTTCAGAGACAGCTGCTAATTGAAAAGTAGTCACATCATTCATGGAACTTAAATTGCTGCAAACTCACAAATAATTTTTTGTTCATCAGATAAGCATCTTGATTCAACTGAAATATTAAATTACTTCTTCCCCTCCTCCACCCCAGTCTAGAAACTCATGACATTAGAAGCAATTGAAACAAATAATGTTGTATGCAATATATTTGGGAATTAGGTCAACTCTGGAAATATAATATCAGATATTGCATTTGTTTCCTTTATTGTTAATGTTCATCTGCCATTTCTTTAGGCTAAACTTTCCAACAAATAAAGATATTCATGACCAAACTATAAAGTACTGATTTCTGGTGTTGAATGTGGTATAGCCAGGAAAACATCCATCTTGTGAATTTGATTTTTCAGACAACAATCATTATTTCAAGTAAATCAGCCCTTCTGTTGGTACTCTTGAAACTGCTAAGAAAGTTTTCTTGCCTGCACACACAATCATACCTGAATTAAGTCATCTATGTTCCCAATTTCCCCATTGTATTTCCCACAGTGTCTCAACCCATTCCCCACATTTCATTGTTTACATGACTTCAGCAACATTGCAGTATTTCCTACCCATACAAGTGCATTCTAGGAATATGTCCTATCTATAGGCCGAACTATGCGTTATTGAGAACCTAACATTAGAACAAAAGGCATATTCACACTTCTAACAATTAGAAATATTTTGATGGTAAAGAAATCAGATCTGCAATTAAAGCCCATATTTAAATCCTGAAGACCATTCATAAAACACAGCATGATAACTTGCAAGCTACAGGAGGAAGGGAAAGCTGCACTGTGATATTTTCCGCAGTTAAGCATTGCCTTCTAACAGCATGATGTAATATGTAGTTGGGTCCTATCTAAGTGTATACAGCAGTAGTCTGTTCCCTTAATTACATCCTGTAAAGGTATACCAGTAGAAACAATAACTAGAAGGAAGGTATATAACTTTAGGACACAAAGTACTATTTCTCTTCCATCTCTTATATATCAGATGCCTGTTGCCAGATCTAATTGCCATTATAGAACAGTATTAAAACTAGTGAACATTTTCCAATTATCATTAAAGGCTGCCAATTAGGAATGAAATGACTATGGTATGAAACACTTCTTCAAATTTTATGTAATCTCTAGGACAGATCAAATTTAGTGATGAGAACAAAAAACATGTCTCTCACTTTGTCCCTTTTTCTTTTGTCCCAGGGGAAAAACAGTAGTTAATGCTACCTAAAGAGACAAATTGGAAATGGTGGAACTTTTAATATTTTTATTAACCACCCATTGAAGTTATCCTTGCCTGCTATCTAGCTGTGACACTTCTACTATGTGATTTTCTGTCTAGTACAGTAAAACACCACCATACAACTGCCCTGGATTATGTTTGCCATGGGTTAATGAAATTCTCTGTAAAAAGTTAAAAGTTTGGGAAGAACAACATCCTAAGATTTGTATCCAAATAATGCAAGCAATGAGGTTTAAGAAGTTCCTTGTCATTTTTAAAGCAGACATTTTATGCAAAATTTCCCCAAGTTATTTATTTATTTATTTACATTTATACTCTGCCCTTTTTGGTGCAAGCACCACTCAGGGCAGCTTATTAAATATATATGGTGGTTTTTGCCTTATTTGCCACTCTAGGTCTAACCACGCAGAGTTTACATACCTGGGTGCTTCATGTATAAGTCCTGAGGAAGAGACACTCCTTCAGATAGCTTGGTCTCATACCTTTCAAGGCTTTATAGGTCAACACCAACACCCTAAATCTAACATGGAGCACCACAGACAACTAATGCAGGCTAGCTAGGATTGGTGTGATATGGTCAAACAGACCAATACCCACAAACAACTTGGCCACTGCCTTTTGCTCCTGCTGAAGCCTCCTTACCAGCCTCAAGGGTAGCCCAATATAGAGGGCATTGAAATAGTCTGTTTTGGAGATTACCACTGCACAGGTTAAATGTTACCAGTGATTTCCTATCCAGGAAAGAGTGGAGCTGTGCTATGCACCACAGATGGAAAAATGTGGTCCTAACCACCAATGACACCTGATTTTCCAGAGTCGTAATCTTGAATGCCCAGATTATGTATGCTCTGCTTCAAAGAGAGAACAATGCCCCACAAGCTAATGGGTATCCTCTATACCTATGATATGTTACCTCTATAAATATCACCACCATCTTGTGCAGGTTCAGTCTCAAACTATTATCCCCCATCCACGCCATGACAGCCTCCAGGCACTCCTCCAGTCTTTAGACAGCATCCACTGCTGAGGTGGAGAAGGAGAGATAGAGCTGCTTATCAACAGTGTGCTGATGAAAGCAGACTCCAAGTCTCCTGATGACATCTCACAGTGGTTTCATATAAACAACATTGGGGAGAACCCTCTAGTTGAGATGTTATTTGTTGTTCAATCACACAGTCAATTCCAACCCTTTGCAACCCCATGGACTACTGTCCTCCAGGCACTTCTGTCCTCCACCATCCTCCTCAACTCGCTCAGCTCTGTGTCCATTGTCTCTACAATACCATGAGATGTTATAGCAATGTTATACCATGAGATGTTATAGCAATGAGCAATTACACTTTTATACCACCCCTAGCACTTAGTGCATTATCTGGGTGGATCACAAGTTAATTAGCATTTCCCTCCCCCAACATGCTGGGTACTCATTTTACCAACCATGAAAGATGAAAAGATGAGTCAAGCTACAGAGGTGCACAATCAAACTCACAATGTTTTGGCTGCAGTACAGATGTTTAACCAATTTTATTGGATTTCAGACTTATTAACCCCCATTCATTATGGTCAACTATTATATATATCAGGGATTCCCCTAGCGATATGTGTGGCTGGATAGCAGAGTAGCACTTTTAAGCTCTTACACAGCGAAAGCCTTAGTGCAATAACACACACACATATGCCTTCAGTAGAAAGGTGCGCTTTACTTACAGTGAGGGGAAGACAGACATACACAGGACTATATACAACAGTCTCTCTCTCTCTCTCTCTCCAAGCCCCACAGTAGGTAGACAGCTTGGAGTCCTCTGTTGGCTCCAACTCCAGGAGCACTCAAAAAGAGTCCTGGTGATCCTTTAGCAGTTCTTTCTTCTCAGTTGAAGAAAAGCTCTCAACAGCATCACCTCCTTCAGTGTCTCAGTCCTTCTCAGTATATAGACTCCTTCAGAATAGCAACCTCCTCACAAATAATCTCCTCCAGAATGATAACCTCCTCCATAGACCCTTCCCAGAGGGCCACAGTTATACCCCAGTGTTGCTGGGCAGATTCTCTAATCAGCCACAGCTGGGCTGTTACAGGAGCACGTGGACCAAGCATGCACAGCCTGGCCATCAGTTTGAGGCTCTATTATGAACACCTGTGTTCAGAACACATGGAGGGCCTTAAAGTTGTACTATTCCACTGGGCAGCAATCTTTGTACAATACCCCCAAATGAAAAATGTTCTAACAATATATGATCAGAGTTGGAATTAAACAATATCCAAATGATTACACTCTGAACATGGATAATGGGGAAAGGCATATTTGGTTGTCATGAGTAGCAGAAGGCAGTGCTAGTATCTTTGCCTGTGTTGATATTGTACCAGATCAAATCAAAGTAACACAGAACAAAAATATACCATGTGGTGTTAAAAATACCAAATAACAATGTGCATTTTGCTTCTTTTTTTAACTTTTTGGTCTTGCTTTGACTATGGGTATGATAACACAATAAGAGAAATGCATTCTTTCACCTTGAAGTCACACTGGGGCATTCAGTTCTCTTTGATATAAGTGGATATACAAGCAAAAGAGAAAAGAAGCCTTCTACCTGCAGTTCCATTGAAAGCACTTCAAAGTGGCACAGTTCAAAGACACTACCTGTAAAAGGTTCTCCTTCCTCAGTCATTCATATCTTTTCAGGGCGAAGTTTGTAAAGCTGATAAAAACAAAGAAGCAGGACTGCCCAACCAGGGGAAAGTTGCTCTAAAAGAGACATGTCTTAGGAGAAGACAGTCTTTGTAAAGAGAGATGAGTGCCGGTGCAGCTTGTGTTTGTCTTCAGTACATGTCCTTGTTCTTCCTCAAGCTGTGTGGGGCAAAGGTGCTTTGTCAAAGCACTGTTTTTGGCGTATGTAGACAAACCTGCTCAGTCGTTCCTTTCTGCATAGGTTCAAAATGCTCACACATTTTGAACTGAAGTGAAAGGATTAAATTAATTTTAAAGTAGAAGGGTCTGTGATGGGGAGGAAAAACTATGAATTGCACCTGCGAGACTCCAAGTTGATTTGCATTTCCCTTTGTATCCTGTGGTCAATGGGGGAAAATGAATCAGCCTGCAAACTTGTAGCATTTCCTTTTTTTTTTCTTGTGTAGTTAAGAGCCCTCTGCTGACTCTCAGTTCAGTCCTGTGTGAAGATTGGGACACAGTATCATAGTTTCAAGGAAAGTTGAACAAATGCTTATTATGGATGAAGGCAAAACATGGGCTTTCCATACGGTTGAAGAGCCCTGACTTTCCATACTTTCATCTCTTTAGAAACAAACCAAAGGATGAACCATTATGCTTTGTAATTCTTTAATATTTTGTACTTGGCTTGATATACCCAGTCTCACCCATTTCTTCATTTACTTTCTTGCTAACACTTGCCTAACTATATATATGCATGCATGTATATGTACATAATCATATCTAGACATATGGAAATTCATTAAGTTAACTAGAAACAATTTCTCCAACCAAAAGGTATGAGAAATTGAAAACCCCACTTTTAATATGTTTCTTCCTTAGTAAAAGCCTGGGAAATAAATCAGATCTGAAGCATGCCTGAAGGTTAACTGAAAGGTAGGAGTGAGTTCCACAGCTGATGGACCTTGGTGGAAAAATACTGTGCAATCAACAGTTTTGAAGTGCCATAATTCAGCAAAGCATTTGGATTCCTTTATCACAACTTAAATAACCCCTCTGAAAACTCCCCATTTTCATGGAGAATCTCTCTAACTTTAGTATACCTTCTCTATCAAAAGCCTAGAGCTCTTTCAATTATTTCAGAATCTAAAGATCAGAGTCTTTAGTTTGAATTTTGAAGTCTTACAACACTCTTCAATTACAGGTGAAAAATTAGAACGTCCCACTTCTCCATTTTGGAGTTATGGAATTATTTATCTACTACTTCTTTCTATCCATTTTGTTGAACTGGTAATTTGAGAATTCACCATATCCCTACGTAATTTCTTCTCTACAACAGGACATTACACAACGGCACAATGTTTAAGATTCTGTTGTTCAAGCTACCAATGGAGTAAATCTATTGAATATGGGGATTTAGCAATTGAATTCCTCTATAAATTCCATTAATTCAATGAGCCTCTTTTGTAACTTGAATCACTGAAAAATGACATCTCCAAGACCCAAACTGGAGAGACTACTCAGAAGGATACCATGTTTGATGGTGTTAAAGCCACAGAAAAATCCAGGAGCACCGATAGGATTCACTCCCACTTTTTGCTTCATTAAAATAGATCATCATGCAGGGATTCCAGTGCCACTTTGGTTCCATGGCACAATCCACACCCTGCTTGAAATGGGCCTGGACTATTTGTTTTCTCTACCGACATGTGTAACTGGTCAGCCACTACCAGTGATGGGATGTAACAGGTTTGCACCAGTTCTCCAGAACTGGTAGTAACTTTTCCCACTGTCCCGGAGAACCGGTAGCAGCTTTTGGGGGGAACAACCTTCAGAGCTCACCTTTTCAGTGGTTCCCCCACTATGCATGCTTGCCAAGCACTTGGTGTGCATGCATGCCTACAGTGCTTGGTGTGTATGCACGGCCTCCTTGCTGTCATCCCAAGCAGGGAGGAGGAAGAGAAGCTGCTAGCCTGAAGCTCCCTATAGCCTGTTTCCCAGGGTAAGTGACTCGCCTTTGGATGTGGTGTGTCTGTGTGTATTTTAATGTGTATTTAATACTTTTACACATACTACCACAGTTCCTAAAAAGGCCTGGCGGCCGGCAGGCTTGGCGGCTTGGGATTTTTAAGCAAAGTCTTGGAGTTACCTCATCAATAAGCTACACCTGTGCTGTTCCAATTGCTGTTCCAATTGGACAACTTTTAAGGAGGTACAGCTGTTTTACATTTACATTAAGGCATATTACCGTAGAGAATTGGTACACATATCCATCTTGGAACATGATGATGCCCAGGCACTTATATGAACAGGTAAGTGACAGATTTGTGATTGGGGTGGGTGGGTGGGTTGAGGTTTGTGCT
Organism: Furcifer pardalis; assembly: GCA_030440675.1. NCBI lineage: Eukaryota > Metazoa > Chordata > Lepidosauria > Squamata > Chamaeleonidae > Furcifer > Furcifer pardalis. The sequence continues at coordinate 167,243,901 of CP126891.1, read as the reverse complement.
TATTTTTATTGTATTTTTTATTTTTTCTTTGGCCCCGCCCACAACATCATGATGTCATGACGTTGGCTCCACCCATGACATCATGACATTAGCTCCGCTCACACCGTGATGATGTCATGGTGGGGTAGTAAAAATTTTGACATCCCACCACTGCCCACTACCATTTCAATCAACTTGCTCAGGCCTATGGCTATTAAGGTTATCCAGTGCTGAAATTGGTTTCTTCAGAATGGGTTTTATAATAGTTTCCCTTTAGAAGGGGACACACATATCACAATGATGATATATATAGCCCAGTGATGGTGAACCTTGTCACTTCAGATGTTCTTGAACTTCAATTCCCAGAAGCCCTGATCAGCAGGAGTGCTGACTTGGGCTTCTAGTAATTGAAGCTGAAGAACAACTGGAGTGCCAAGGTTCACCATTACTGGTAGTTAGTTAGTTAGTTAGTTAGTTAGCTAGTGCCCTTCCCCCTTTGCCTACACCAACTGCCAGGGGAAGGAGAAGAAGAGACACTCTCTCTCTCTCTCTCTCTCTCTCTCTCTCTCTCTCTCTCTTACTTACAGGTCATAAGACACTTTCAATACTGTATAAAATTGTGGCCTATTTCCATCCTCGCCTTGGAAGATTTCACTTCTAACATCTGTTTCCCATGGAGGTTCTGATATCTTACACCCCAAACCAGAGCCAGTTAATCAAGAGGCTTTTCATGACTATAGGATTTACTACCACAAACTGAACAGAAACAGTTAGTTTTGCAAATACTGTACCTTTGACTTTCTGCCAAAGTCAGCAGCTACCAGTGGGAGAAATAATTCACACACTTCAAACCTGTTCTCTTCTTGTCTGTTGTGTGATATGGTGAGTTTTCTTTCAGGACAATATACACACTGCTATGGAGACACTGCAGGACATTAATTAAAAAAAAACATTTGTGGGTTATCTTACTATACAGGAGCAAGAGAAAACAAAACTTCAGAGTTAATAATATAGAAACGGCTGAAATCTCTGGGGGGAAAAGATTTGCTTGTTTAAGAATAGGAGCTTAGCTTAGAACTGTTTCTGTAGTAATACATAACAAATTAATCCTTAAGCAATTTTCCCTACAGCCAAAGGATGATGAGTTACAGCATTTTTTCCTTCTTAAAAAAATACTATTTATACATTCCTTACTAAAATAGACCATGTTTGAAACTCCTCTGGAGAATTCTTTACATATAAATCTCATTTAAATCAATGGATGGAATCCATATTGAGTTGTACATAAATTCCATTGAAAGATACTTGAAGTCATGACTAATGTTGTCCATTGATTGCGAAGGAATCTAACTTTAACTAACTTCAATTGATATGCTAATCATTTATACTCAGAAATAGGTCTCATTTATTTCCAGATAGCAGGAATAAAACATATAGTCTCCATCCTGATGGGATTTCTGGATAAATACCTGGAGAGAGAGAGAGAGAGAGAGAGAGAAGGATTTATTAAAAATCCTGATTTTTAACTAAAGTAAGATTGTTTCTCTTAACATTATTTTAGAGATCTGGTAAAATTCCATCTTTGTGGAGGTTCACATACAACCAATTAGTGCTTCCAGGAAGAATCTTTCTTAGGGAACCATTGGCTGAAATCCAGAATACGGTCATTAAATCCAAGAGGATATGGAGAATCAACACCTATGTGGAATCTGTAAATAGCTCTAGTGCCTCATGCCAAGTCACACACACTAGCGAACTTGGAAAATGTTGCTGATTGTTGTTAAACATATAAACAGCCCACCTTTTTCCATTTGTACCAAATAGGTCAGTTGCATCCCTACTTGGACAGGCAGTCCCTTACAATACTGGTTATCTCACTGGTAATGTATCATATAGATTACTGCAACACTCTCTATGTGGGGCTTCCCCTGACCCTGGTATGGAAACTTCAGCAGGTACAAAATGCAGCAGCTAGATTAATCACTAGGGTGAGGAAGTTCAAGCATGCCACACCGGCCCTGGCAGGGCTGCATTGGTTGCCTGCTTCATTTTGTATCAGATTCAAGGTGTTAGTTTTAACTTTTAACGGTTGGTCCAAAACCGTTAACTTTTAACGTTTTTGGACAATCCTACTTGGTGGAGCATCTCCCTCTTAGAACATCTTCCCGCAACCCTCAACCATCTCAGATGGGTCAGCTGTTGGTGCCAATGCCAAAATTGGCAAGGAAAGTGACGACCAGGAGAAGAGCCTTTTCAGTGGCGGCACCATCCCTATGGATGCTAGTTCACTTATTTGCTGATATTCAGAAAACAACTTCTGTTTCGGGAGGCATTTTAGCAGGGGCACTCACTGAACTAGTGTTAGGCTTTTATTCAGTCCCCCAGTTTTAATTAGGTTTGATATTTGTATTTTATTAGGTGATTTATTAGGTGATTTTATTATGTGTTTTTAATGTGTTGTTGTTAGCCGCCCAGAGTGGGGGTAACCCCAGATAGGTGTGATATAAATGGAAGTATTATTATTATTATTATTATTATTATTATTATTATTATTATTATTATTATTATTATTATTATTATTATTATTATTATTATTATTATTATTATTATTATTATTATTATTATTATTATTACTCCTCAGTCATGTGAGTAAAGATGAGACACCCCTATCCTAAACTCAATTCCAGACATTTCCAAATAATTCTGTGAATAAACCCTGTCCCAAATTCTATGGGCCTGCTGATCAGTGTAGATAATACTGATTTCGCTTGTGTGCATGGCTTATTATTGCTTCTTTAGAGTTATGCCATGCAGAGGTTAAGGGTCCAACTGATGTTAGAAGCTTTAAAAACAACAAGAAACAAACCAAATGCAGTGGACCTCTGAAAATTAGTCAATATGCATAAGAGTGCATAATGACCTTCATATTTTGCTAGTGGACTTTTCCAGTGCCATCAGTTGACCACTGTAGTAATAGAACATTGGACTAGGTAAGTTTTTGTTTATACAGTCAAACCTCGCATAAAGAGCACCTCGCTTAAAGAGTAACTCGCTTAAAGAGCACAATTTTCTCAGAATGTTCACTTCGCTTAACAAATAAAACCAATCAAAAACTCGCTTAAAAAATAAATTGGGGTTCGCAATCCCTCCCACATTTGGTCATTTACAATGGTGTTTCGCTTAAAGAGCAAACTCGCTTAAAGAGCAATCCTGTGGAACGCATTATGCTCTTTAAGCGAGGTACAACTGTATACAGATCAGGGGACTTCAATTCCCAGAAGCCTATATCTACTGAGACAGACAGAACGACAAATAGATTATATCTATAGATATAGATATAAATAATTAGACCTCTTAGTAACAAAATAAAAAGATATGATATTAGAAGGAAGTTGTAATGTATCCTAACAGTAACAGTAGGATGGACAATCACATTGTTCCAAGTATTTCTAGTTCTGGACTTAATTTTTAAGAATATCATCATGCGGCATGTTATGTTCTGAAGATAAACTTTATAACTTCCAAATACATTGTTTGTTTGCTTTTTAATTAGTAGACATATGTGTTTGTTAACCACTTGGGATTTGTAATACTGAAAGGCAAAACATACATTTTCAAATAAATGCATAAAATGCTAATGACAAATGAAGCTTTCTGAAATAGTTCATCGGCCTATCAACAAATTATCTAATGACCCCTTTCCCATTTTATGTTAGCAGAGAACAAAGTCACAAAACTGATAGCACAAAACATTTCAGTCTAACAACTATATAGTTCATTACACTTCTCACGGTTCCTGCAACCTTCTGTCAACCATCTGGTGCGAGAACAATGTGGAGGAGTTTTATGCTTTTAGTTAATTATTTCCCATAGGACAATAGCTGTCTGGAAATGTTTGTGGAAAATATTTTCTACGATTTTGAAATACTTAGACAAGGTACTAAAGCTACAATTTCACAAACTAATTAGAATCCTGTCCTTTTAAGTAACCAAGTGCAATACTCAAAAGGATAACAATGAGGGAATCATTCCCTAACATTCAAGTGTCATTAGGCTTCAACATGCCACAGTTTTACCCTGTCTAGACAGTGTTGTGTGATCACCACAACAGTAAGGTAAAGGCAAAGGTCGCCCTTGCTTGAAAGCCAGTCATATCTGACTCTAGGGATCAGTGCACATCTCAATTTACAGCCAAAGATCCAGCACTATCTGCATTTCCAGGCATGTCCATGAACATGTGGCAGGTATGTGTCAACATCCAAATGCATGGGACACTGTTTACCTTCCCACCAAAGTGGTCCCTAGTTATCTTCTTGCATTTTCTTGCTTTTGAACTGGTAGGTTGGCAGGAGCTGGGACAGAGTCAGGAACTCACTCCATCATGCAGTACTCGGGAATTGAACAATCTTCCTCCGTATGTCTGTTTAGCTCAACAAATATGACGATAAATTTGCTTTTCGTAGGTATATTGCAATATTTGAGATCTCAAAAACCTGATGTGCTAGAAAAAAACGGATGCCAGATTCAGAATCAGCACCTCAAAATTACCTTAGAATCGTTCATGCTAGAAAAATTCTGTTGACAAGTCACTAATTTTATCACTATAATTTAATAACTGACTCGCACCAACATGCAGTCAGGAATGACAATTGGGTTGCCCAATAGCATAAAAATGTGATGTGATAGAGCAAATCTGAGATCATCTTTGTAATTAGCAGCCTGAAATTAGTATAAAACAACTGCAAAAGCTCATGCTAGGGAATTTTTTTTTTGTATAGCTGTGTCTGATGATAAATTTACTGTTCATAGGTATATTGCAATATTTGAGATCTCAAAAACCTGATGTGCTAGGAAAAAATGGATGCCAGATTCGGTATTAGCACCTCAAAATTACCTTAGAATCAATAGAGTACCTCATTCCAGAAAAATTGTGTTGACCAGTGTTATCTGATTATCCCAGCAGTATCAGAATTATGTACCTGTTGCATTTGTAAGCCAACTTTCAAGATGTAAGATGCCTTACAGATTACATTTTTTTAAAACTGAAAACATATGCATATAGCAATGAATAATGACAGAGCAAGATATAAGTTGCAGCAATGTGGTACATTCCATGTATGGAGAGGGAGAATCTGTCAATTTTACTTTTTTTCACATGCAGTTTTTTTAATGAGGCAATAACAATAATAAAAATTATGCTGAAGTTCTTTCCATCCCAATTGTAAAGAAATCTACAAATGCTGATAATTTGTTGTCAAAAATGAACAGAACATTTTCACTTAATGACAAATTTGGGTTGCTCCCAGCATGAAGAGGACCATGTTGTACTGTGTTTAATAAAGTTATTATAGATGAGAAGAAAAAATGTCTGAGAAGAAAAAAAATGCTGGTAGAACATATTTACTTTCACCAACATCACTAACCCAGATGTATAAGAATGAAGCACTCACAATGTTGAGGCTTGCTGTATAAATACATCCATTTTTCCTGTACGAAAAGATTTTTCCATTCCATATATGAGGAAATATGTGAATGTTTTATAGTTCTTATTAACAATATTTCTAAATAAATGAAAATAAAAGGCTCATCTATTCATATTGTGCAGCTTTATAGCATATCTGTTGTGCTCACAGGAGGGCATGCAGTGTGGTGGAGCATTGTGAGTAACGTATTGTAAGACATCTCAATGTGCTTCCTGTTTGCAGGTTGTCTCTTCCTGTTCAATGTAGCTGAGAAAATTAGTGATGAATTACTTTTAATTAGCCATCTGATATGTGTACAGTTAAACTAAACATATAATGAAGGAAGGATGCTAGGCCTGTTACCTCTTCCTTCATAACATGGACAATAATGGTCTGGAAGAGAAAAATTCTTCAACATGTGGACATTATCTATGAACCCAGAGATAATTTAGATGTAGGAGAACCTCCTTCCTTCAGATTATACTTCTTAACACATGGACAACAATGATAGAGGGGCTAATATTAGAGCTTTATCCTGCTCTTGTAGAGTATTTGATTTAGCTACATTTGGAAACTCTTAAATAGGGCTTATGACTAGATAAGATGTTGGGATAGTACTTCCAAGCTTCCAAACTTTCTGCTCTCATGCTCCAGTCAGGGCGAAAGCTATCTGCTTGTACCATTTTTTCCTTTTGCAAGAGTGCATCCTCTAAAGGGGAAGAGCTGTTGCTCTTTGTCTTAAGTGCACCTCATTTTGGTAAATGACCCAAGCAGTTGCTGCTCTCCATCTGTAACCGGACTTCTAGAAATCAGGAACTGGATTTAACATGCCAGAACAGCCAGAGATTGTCTTGGCACCAAAATTGGCTTAACCAAAAACAATGACAGCACCCATATTTTTAAAGAGTTTGAAAATTGGTAGTGGATATGAGAAACTTGGAAACTGGTTTAACTTTATTAATGTGGGTTGATGAAACCATATAATCCATTGTAATATTTTTGTTGTACACTGTAGATTTATAGAAAGTATTGTGAAAGTTGTCACCCTTGGCCTCAGTGGTATGTTTGTTACTACCATCTTTAAAGTCTTTTTTTTTTTTTTAGGTATTTTCAAATTGCTTTTCCTAATCTGTCACTGTTTTGCGAACTGTGCCAAACCCTTAATAATATTGGCCGGGAATAGGTAAGTCTAATAAATCTGGTAATTGTCAGGTTGGAGGAGGCTGCCTGTCCTAAAGCACGGGATCTCATCTTACAACCTGTTCAACTATGTTGGATTATCGAGTCATTTTATTTTAAACTCATGAAATAACACAAATTAAGCATGACCTAAAATTAAGAAAGATTTGTCTTGCTATTTGCACAGATGAAACAAGCTGATGTCAAAATTAATAACTAATTACATTTTTAAATAGATTAACACGTTTTATATGCACTGACACAGTGCCATAGAGGACTGTACTTTGATAACCTAAAACAGGGTTGCCCAAGCTACGGCCTGTGGGCTGGATCTGGCTCCCGGTGCCAAATCATCCGGCCTGTACACCCATTGCCACTCCCGGAAGTGGAAGTAAAATGTGTCCACTCATGCACAAAACACTGCCGCAAATGCATCCATGACTGTCGTAAGTACATTTATGACAGATGTGGGTGCATTTATGGTAGCATTTTGTGCATGTGTGGGTGCATTTTACTTCACTTCTGGTGGGAGGAACCAAGTGACTGGCTCGCTGAACCATGTGGCCGGCCCATGGCCTAAAAACTGAGTTACATTAGACTCAGCAACAACCGACCTGTTGAACAGCTCCACCTGCGCAGGGATTGCTGCCAATTTCAGCTGCATTACATGTATACAGTACGACAAATTTGCATGCCCCTCAAAATCTCCAAAGGAAACTTGGAGTCGATACCAATCTTCCAATGCTGTTGATGTCATTCCCAGTGCATAAGAAAAATTGTACTTGAGAATCTCAAACACTGAAACTTATTTTGCAGTGCTGTTTGGTATTAAATGAACTAAAAGTACTGTTCTATACTTTAAGAAATTGAAATAAATAGAGTAAGGGTGGGTGTTCTGCCCTCTCTTTTCAAAATCTTTTATACTATTATAAAGACACTAGGATTTGTATTTAAAAAGAATTAAGTAAGAGGCAGCATTTTATTCAGTAGTAAGCAGATTACTCTACCCCCACTACACTAGCTTTCTGATCCTGATTGCTGATTGACTTTTCCAATCCTGGATTGGAACAAGTCAACCTCATTGCCAGAATACATTTCCACTGAACTGTAAGAGGAAATAGCATATTTTAACAACAAACTTACCAGCCTCTGGCCTCTTACTTTAGACTTAGTGATAACTAACAAAGATTATGACTAGAAAATGTTAAGATTACAATAAATGTGTTAAATTAGGTTAAAATATTAGATCCCTGACATTATGCCTGTATTTAACCCGGGGAGAGGGAGATCACATTCAAATGAAATAAAACTTAGCAATTTCTTCCAGTCTCTGCCATGCATATTTACCTGAGAGCAATCACTGAAGCTTATATCTAAGTAGATGACATATATTTTTCACACTTCAGGATAATAAGTGAGGATGAAAGCATTTATGTAGCTCAAAAATAGAACCATCAACATAATGACCTGGTTTGTCCATTGTTCAGAATATGACACATGTAATTAAAAAAAAACCTGAAATTTTTTTAAAAAATTGTTGGTGAAGATGTCAGAGTTCTTAATTGATCTTCTGTTCTGCAATTGCTTTGCCAATACAATAATTTCATATCACAAAATATAGGATTCCAGCAGTAATTCAAACACTCTGTATCTTATTCTCCTCTCTCACACAATTTATGGCTGGCAGATAGATAGTAGCATTGGTTTTCCATTTTTAATACAAAATGAGGTGATGGCTTCAAATGAAATCTTGGAAAATGATAGGGACAAAGAAATCACAGTGAGAAAGAGTTTATTATTTGCAAGTTTTTTCATGATCAAGTAGATGAGTGGTATGTGAGAGGTAGATGGGTAGAAAAAGTTTACTGAAATGTTCTTTGACTTTTTTTTCCACACAAGTATGAAATGTATGGTGATTTTGCTGAAAATCTGTACATTAGGGATTCAAAGGTTATACACATTTCATACATTTCCTCCAGGACTGATAACTAAGTGATTTTCCCTCTGCTTTGTTTTATACCAAATGGTTTGTCCTACCTTGGTGCATGTGTTTCTGTTTTAGTTGACAAACTGACAGCACATGTAAACTATCTCTTAGAAATATACATTATATCCAGTGGTGGGATGTTAAAAATTTTATTACCCCACCATGACATCATCACAGTGTGGGCGGAGCTAACATCATGGGTGGAGCCAATGTCATGACATCATGATGTTGTGGGCGGAGCCAAAGAAAACAAATTTAAAAATTATAAAAAATAAAATAAAAATAAGCACACACACATACACACACATACACCCCTCAAACCACCTACCCACCCACCCACAACAGAAACCTGTAAATAAATTAAATAAATAAATAAAGAATACATTAAAATACACCCACCCACCCAAACACCCACCCACCCACAACACAAATCAACCAGAGGTTTTAAACCATAGCGTAAAGCTTATTCTGGCTAATCTTTCTCACACTAGGTCAGATGGAAGGAACAACAGAATGAACTCACCACAAGATGGCTTCATTTTGGCACTTTTCAACTTTTCAACAGTTAAAGAAGTTAGGTCCTAAGTCTTTGCCTAACCAGTTCTCTAGGATATCTAGGGGAGCAGGCTATAGGGAGCTTCAGATTAGCAGCTTCTCTTCCTCCTCCCTGCTTGGGAGGACAGTAAGGAGGCCGTGCATACACGCCAAGCACTGTAGGCGTGCATGCACACCAAGTGCTTGGCACGCATGTGCAGTGGAGGAACTAGTGCAAAAGTAAGCCCTGAAGGTGGTTCCCCTCAAAAGCTGCAACCAGTTCTCCAGGACACTGGGGAAAGTTACTACCGGTTCTGGAGAACTGGTGAGAACCTGTTACATCCCATCAATGGTTATATCCCAAGAGATGTTGGGAGCTTTGGGGGAATAAATCCTGCTTTCAAGAGCCAACACCATCACCACCACCACAAAAATGTACTGGTTAATGAGAAAGGAGTGGATTTCAGGAGAATTGTATTTTTTTCCTCTGGGTTTCTGCACTTCTACCATACAGCTAAAGAGAATTTTATCAGAAATTCAAAACTCTGCAATAAAGTGTGCTGTACTATAGAAGTTGCTGGGATGCACACCCATCCCACATTAACAAAATAAATGTGTTGGCATTTGTAAGAGCTCAATATTTTAAATTAGCCTGCAAGTTCTGTAGAGGATAAAGTCACATTTCTTGCTGTATTGACAACATTTCTGCTTCTTCCTGGACATTTCTGCTTCTTCAAATGAGCTACCTGTTTTGTGCTAAATTTATTACAGGTTTTCTTTGTTGTTGTTGTTGTTCAGTCGCACAGTCGATTCCGACCCTCTGCAACCCCATGGACCACTGCCCGCCAGGCACTCCTGTCCTCCACCATCCCCCTCAACTCGCTCAGCTCTGTGCCCATTATCTCTGCAATACCATCTAGCCATCTCATCTTGGGCTGTCCCCTTCTTCTTTTGCCCTCGACCCTTCCAAGCATCAAGGCTTTCTCAAGTGAATCCTCTCTTCTCATTTGATGTCCAAAGTACTTTAGCTTCATCTTTATTATTTGACCTTCTAAGGAGCAGTCAGGGTTGATTTCTTCTAAGATTGACCTATTTGTTATCCTCGCTGTCCAGGGTATTCTCAAAACCCTTCTCCAACACCACATCTCAAAGGCATCTATTTTTCTGCGCTCCACTTTCCTAATGGTCCAATTCTCACAACCATACATTGCCACAGGGAATACCATTGCCCTGACTATGCGAATCTTTGTTTGCAATTTAATGTCTCTACTTTTCACTATGTTCCCCAGGTTTCTCATTGCTTGCCTCCCAAGAATCAGTCGCCTTTTTATTTCATGGCTGCAATCACCATCTGCAGTGAGCTTCGATCCTAGGAAAGTAAAATCTGTCACTGCCTCTACTTCTTCCCCATCTATTTTCCATTGGCAGTAATTAATATTACAGTTATTCCTCATCATTTGGGAACATGTATTCATTAAGAAACATTTTTTTTTCAAAATTCCCAACAGGGGAACCATTTAAAACATCTGTAATAATAATAATTCCCTGTCTGAAATTATTCTGGGGTGAAATAATTTTTGCTGGAGAAACTATGCTCAGTGGACCCCCGAATGAGGGTCCTTTCATGTCCTCAAGATCTTTTCCCACTAAAGGGATCCCTATTTATCTACTTGCAATTTCTTGCTTTCGATCTACTAGGTTGACAGGAGCTGGGACAGAGACAGCCACCCAATCCATCATTCACTACCCAGGTCTCAAACTGCTGACTTTCACTTCCTGCTAACAAGGTGAGCTTCTTAACCACTGAGCTACTGAGAACCTTCCAACACATCTGTAGAATGGACTATATACATCATTAATCAATTTCTACAAGAGGGTTTTCTATCCCCCCCCCCCAGCCTATCAAATAAAGAGGCAAGACAAAGGCAATTTTGGTTTAAACTGGGACCACAATTTATTACAATTTATTAACCCAGGACCTGCTGAGTGTCCTAGTACTATGGTACCTGGTATTAGATCAGGAAGTCCTCCACGGCTCCTCTCTCGCCCCGATGGGTATAACCCTAAGCCCCATGGCAGTTCTGTGTCCCAAAAATTACTGTCAGGCCACCTAAATTGGAAAAACATATCTGCAGGCATTTCCAACTCTATTCACATGAATAGATATTGGTTGTACCCCAAAGCTGGCTCATAACTAATTCTCTCAAATAGTGTCCTGTACCCAGAAGATACCTTGTCAAAAGATGCCCATAGTAACACACTACTACCACCCTAACTTGGCACTACCCACCAACCAAAGTGATTTAAATAGAAAACTGTCGACCCTGATCAGCCCATAGTGTTCTATAACACCCGAGTGGGATAGACAAATTTGCATGCCAATGAGGACGTCCTAGGAAAAAAAATCCTATAGGCCCCAATATTGGCAACCCAAAAAGCACTCTAGCCTGTAGGGCAGGTGGGCAGGTCATTGAGAAGCTGTATGAAAAGGCTGGAGGCCTACAACCCCACCCCTAACACAGCAATCAGAGATGTATGAGGATAGCCAACTACTTTTTGATGCAAGGAGAGTATATCCTTCTCTCCTCCATGCCACTTAGTGGCAGAATTTATGGAGGGCCCAATTGCCAAGGAATGTGGACGTTGTGATCTACGACATCTGGAGAGAGACTGCCTATCCTTGGAGATATAAAGGCAATAATTCATGCCTGAATGGTACAGTCACATGAGAAAGAGCTCAAGGCTTTTGTAAAATATTAGCCCTAGTAGGACCGTTCATATTTATTCAAGGGTAGTGAAGGAAGAGGACATACGAATTACAGAGGCTGGGTGTCAAGGATGCATTATATGTGGTTTATAATTTGGCAAAGTGTTGGGCTAGACTAGGGATGCCCAAACTATGGCCTGGAGGCCAGATCTGGCCCCCAACACCAATTCATATGGCCCACGAAGCCCTCATTGCTCCTGGAAGTGGAAGTAAAATGGGCAAATTTTACTTCTGTTTCCAGGAGCGACCAGATGTGGGCCAGATGAATTGGCATCAAGGCCTGGATCTGGCCCCCAGGCCATAGTGACCAGCTCCCTGAACCACATGACCAACCCACAGCCCAAAATGTTGGGCACCCCTGGGATAGATACATTATTTCCCACTCTACTATTCTATTCCTTCACTATTTTATTTTATTTTATTTTATTTTAATGTTCTGTATCTTTCTCCCAAACCCTGGAAAACATGGCAGCCCACAATTTACTTTTATTCTATAAATTTGCTGCCGAAACAGTCCATATTAAATCAGAATATATATGGTAGAAACTATGGGGCTTAAGCAAACCCATGGGACAATAATGTGAATGAAATGCTGGAAATCTTCTTTGGTTGTTATGTCTAAACCCTTCTTTCTATTAAAAAGCAATAGACTCAAATCTACCTTAAGTGGTTGTCCTTGGGGAAAAGTTTAATATCTGAAGAATACAGGTTTTAAAGTCCCCCAAAGAAGCAACTATTATAACACTCAAAGCTGAAATCTTTTCTTCCTTTGAAATGGTAGCAAAATTATATATAAGCTATATGACACCATGAGGAATCTGCTGCTACTGAATTACAGCTCTGTGTGCTAACTTAAGTGCTAGATGGAACATGGCAAAACACAATCCTCTGATCTCAACTATTGATTATTCTTGCAGCAAAAAAGTGATAAGGGTCAGCCTTTATTGCTACTGTTTTGGAAGAGATGACAACCAAAGATTTAAACAATAATAGTACTTTTCATTGTTATATATGGAAGGAGGTGGATAACTTTCCTAAATTCATTTCTTACTTTGCAAGAGATTCAAAACCCAACATCTATTTTGGAGTTTGGCTTTCAGCAATAGCATACAAATTGCTTTTGCTGAAACCTAAAAAATCAATACTTTCTGTTTACCATAATATAACATAACAAATCCATTGACTAATTCCCAATTCTGCATTGACATGTTGACAGATGACACAAATACAGTACAATTTATGAGCTATGACTATGTTACCTTATTAGAGGATACAGAAAGTAGTTTAGCTATTTCAAAGTAGAAGTTGTAGCAGTTGACAATAAACAAGTAGTGTTTAATATCTATTTAAAAGCATATGCACAGCAGCTGGTCACCTTCCATATATAACAGAACAATTAATCTAACCTTCTAGAGACTGTTGATCTATTCAAGGATAGGTTATCTAATCATTTTAAAGCTTCACCACATAGGCAATTTTCTTATCCCTGTTAAAAGCTGGAACACCTTGAAAATCTAGAAGGTGAAATATATGATTAGATCAACCACATGTTATCTTTGCTAAGTTGTATTGCTTCAGAATGTATGTATGGAGGGCTTCATTTCTGATTGCTCACTCATATTAAATTAATTTTAAAAAAAATCCCATTTCACCCTGCCAAACAAAGAATCTATCAGGAAGGCTTTAGCACATGGCCTGGCACATCCTCTCTGTCTCTCTCACATACAAAAACTGCAGCTAGAGAAAATCATAACATGAAGAAGATAGAAACATAATAAGAGCTCACCACTTCGGCTCAGAAAGAGACACAAATCTCACTATGAGTACATGAAAAGGGAGAATTCTACCAGAGGCACTAAGAATGGTTGAAAGGGGATGCCTCCAAATACATCCTCCACAAAAAAGTGGAGAATGAGGCTAGAAAGTGAGTGCTGGTGATTAAACAGAGGACAAATTGAAATGAAGACCATTGTGAACACTTTTCATGGCAGAATAAACATATCCAGTGTGGCAGGACAGGATTGCTCAAGTGAGAGATAAAAGGTTTCACAGTACAGATTTGAAACTTTTCAGTATGAAACAGATCTCCCCAAATTTCTTTGTAAATACAGGTCCAAAGTTTTCCTGTGACACTTCTGCTTTTTGAAACATGGGTGAATGCCCACTCAAGAGAGGAAATGCCACTGGAAACCATAATACTGTATTGGGATTGAGAAGCAGACATTTGGGACTTATTCCTTTTGCATCTGAGGTGGATCCAATGCAGCCATTTTGGATTTAGCTGGGAGGATGTTGCACACATTGATTGTTGGCATTTGAATTATTATACATGTTTATTTATTTTTATTTCATTTATTTAATTTCATTTGTACCCCACCCTCCTCCGAAGACTCAGGGCATCTTAACAACTAAAAATAATTAAAATACATACATAAAAATTAAAATTCAGTTAAAAAACACCGAGGAGAGAGGTGGAATATTTAAAAGAGCCAGGAAACTGAGTTGACCGTCTGGCCCACTCCCCACACATGCTCTCCCAGCCAGGTCTTCACTCCTTTCCTAAAAGGCAGCAACTCTGTCTGGAGATGTAACTCAATTGGCAAGAGGTTCCATAGGGCTGGAGCGGACACAGAAAAGGCCCTCCTTCTCCTGCTAGAGAGATGAGCCTCTCTAGCTAAAGGTGCGACCAGAGAGCCTCTCCGGTCCGCTCTAGTGGGACAGACAGATGTTCTAGGGGTGATGTGGTCTCTTAATTATCCTGGCCCACTACTATGTAGAGCTTTAAAGATAATAACCAGCACCTTGAATTGCACCTGGAGGCACACTGGGAGCCAGTGCAGCTCCCGGAGAAATGGTGAGGCATGAGCATAATGTCCGCACCCCATCACAACTTGAGCAGCTGCATTCTGGACCAGCTGATTAGATCTTTGTTAAACTTGTAAATTTTATTTTGTTTTTCAGGGATGTTGTTTAGCAAAAGGAGGTACATGCTCCTCTGCAATGACATCATCTTATTTTGGTTGAAGAGCCAGGAGAACCACCCTGAGGGGAAACTTCAATTTGGGTAGGTTCACCACTTCTGAATGGAAAGTTAGAGAGGGTGTGTGTGTGAAATGTGATCGTCTTTTGTCAAAACTTTTGGGTGTAGCAAATTAGGCAGAAATGACATTGGTATCCAAAAAGGTAATGATCTGGTCATTTGTGTGATTATGTGAGTATAGATCACCAGGAGTTTAGGAGCTTATGGCCAAGATTGGTCATTATCTGGTTGGCAATACTGACCCATTGAGTTTGGAGGCATGAATGTGATCCTCGTTGCTTGGACCAGAATTGGAGAGGAGGCAACAGAGAAATTAGGGCATAGGTCTTAATAATGAGCACATAGGCATCTAATGTGGCTTTCTGGACTTGTTTTCAGGGAATGGAGTTAATTTGCCTGATACAGGTCTGACATCTTTTTGGATGACTTGTGGAAGAGTATTGCAACTGTCCTGGAAGACATTTGGAATAAGATGATCCAAGCAAGTGCAACCCTCTGTAGTGGTGGGTAGTGCTGTCTTAAGGTGGTAGCACTGAGTCCCTAAGGGCATCATTGGACAATTGTGCATGCCAAAAAAACATCACCAAAGTACTTTGTGGAAGATCCAACATTCGTTCATGTGACTAGAGTTGGAAATGTCCACAGAAATGCCTCCACAACAGAGCTGGCCTAGGGCCATGGAGGTCCACCAGCTCAAGTTTTGTACTATCAGGTTCCTTCACTGGTCAGGGGATTTATTAAATTTTAATACCTTGTGGACTTGGTTTTACTCTAAAATTTCTTGTGTCTTGCCTCTTTATTTGATGGGTTGTGGGGTAAGTAGCAAAAGTCTCATACCCACTCTTGATGTTCAACTGATGCATCTTTTACAAAAAAAAGAGCCAGTAACAGCATTAATACAGCTTCTATAAGATGGACCAACCAAAGCTTGTTAAAGGACTTTTAGACAGCAGTTTGCCAAACCCTAGTTTTTTCTCCAGCATTGTTCTATTAAAAGAAAAATTCTATAAGGAGGAAAGATAGATTAATACGGAGTAACCTATGTTAATTATTAAATCCATTCCCTGCAATGAGATGCAGAATACAAGTAATTAAAAAAGTATTTTTTAATCATTGGAATTTTTAATCATTTTAAGTAGTTGCCACTGTTCATGAAATTAGGGATTCTGGTATACGTATAATATACTTAATTGCTTGATTCTTATTCTGTGCCCCTACTTCATGGTGGTAGTGCCACTCAACCAACTAATTAACCTCTTTTATTAGACACTCTGCCCACCAAAATCTCTTTTTAGTTTATATTTAATTGCCACATTCAAATCCCAAAGCCACAAAGCTTCCTTAATGATAAGGTTGAATTGCCATCTTTTCCTGTATTGCAAATGAAGGAGGGGGAGATTAGGGGAGTTTGGCTATTTCATTCAAAATACTTCATGCTTTAATTGCTACACATCAGGTTAACAAGGACTCTGCTCAAATGGGAAAAAATCCAGACTGTGGATGTGGACACAAATATAGAACATGAGGGGATTAAGGCAAAGGAGGAGGGCTCAAGATGTAGAAAAATCAATTGGTACTTAGCTCATGATGTTCTAGTTTTAGAAATCCCAAAGAGAATGATGCTTTTCAATTGTACTCCTCCTTCACATAAATAAAAAAAAATGTCCCTAATTCTTTGGTAAATTACACTGTCGTAGCTACAACCACATGTATCAAAACACTGAAATGGCACTAGTTAATAAGTTGTCACACATATCCCTTCTTGTTCACCAACTTGCACAATTGGCATGAGATCGGGGATGGAAAGAAAGACCTGCTAAATAGCAGGAATTCATGTGCAGAATTTTCACCATTATGCTAGCACAACTAACAAAGATTATTCTGCTGGATATAAATTAGGGATGTTCAATGCCTTCCAATACATGACTGTATTGTACTTCATCTCCCAGCAATTTCATGTAGATATTCAGATATAGCAACAGTAATTATTCTTATATGCCACCCCTAGCAATTAATGCACTCTCTCGGTGGGTCATATGTTAATTAGCATTTTGCCCCAAACTTGCTGGGCACTCATTTTACCACCCTTGGAAGGATGGAAGACTGAGAACAAAACAAAAACCATATAAAGATCCAGAAAGTTAATTGATGACTGATTATTATTTTTAAAGCACTAATCAACATTCCTTGTCATTTCCTATAAGGCTGCATTACTTCTCATGGATTTCAGTCATACATTCCTTTACAAACATTTATGATGCTTGAAAAAGAAGTGGAAGAGATGCGAGAAAGCCAGTAATCGTAGTATGACAAGAATTCCTTATCTCTGCTCACTCCATAGTGAAGTGTGCTAAAATGATGGATGAGGACTACTGTTTTCTTTTCTCAGCATTTACTATCAGCACCAAACCATGCATTGCTGATAGGCTGTATTCATTTCAAGTGAGGGAAGACTCTAACTGAGGTGCTCTGAAAGTGTCAGGGAGGAGGGAGGGCAGGCTAGAGTTTCTACTTGTTAGAAATCATTTTTTACAAGACATGGTGTGTGTGCCACATGCGACCATTTATTTCAAGATTTCCGCTTGTAAACCTTGCTTACCACCTTATATGGGTGAAGCTGAAAAACTTTGGATTTTAAGAAAATAAAGAAATTCTACCTCCTCTAGCGAAGGAGATTGTATGGGGCTAAAATGGGGCTGGCTGATCTCACTGTAGTTTGGTAAAGTTTTTTTTTTTAATTACAGCCTCACAAACTTCACAGCCAGTATAACCAACTTTTTCCAAGCAGTATGCTGCTCTGGGCCTTGGGGAAAGTTCAGTGCCAATCGGCAGGTTTTCTTTTCCCCCCATGCTCTGAGCCACAGCTACCACGGTTTTTACAGCAGGATGTTTCATGAGCTGTAATTCTGGTGCAACAATCTCATCCAGTGGTGGGCAGCAAAAAATAATAATAATAATTGCCACCACACTGTGGGAAGAGCCTATGTCATGGGTGAAGCTTAGGTCATGAGTGGAGCCTAAGATGTGGGTAGAGCCTACATCATGGGTGATCTAGTCATGCCTGCCATATGACCACATATACATCTGTAAACACAGGCAGCATTGGCTCTTTGGCTGTAAAAGGAGATGAGCACTGAACCCTAGAGTCAGATATGACTGGCTTTTGAGCAAGGGAGACCTTGAACCATTTGCAGGGACAAAACCTGAGAAAGCAGGGCAGGGAGGTGGGCATGGCCACCCAATCCCCCCCCCACCTGGCCACCAATTTTGCCACCCCCCTGCCCAGAGGCCACCCAATTTTGCTCCCCCCCCAGGGGGATGAGAACCAGTTTCTGCCCACCACTGCTCTCACCCAAATTCCATGTAGCATAATAGACCCATGCCATACACCTGTTTTTCCCATCATGATGCACATGGCCCACAGGGGGACTTCACTTCCCAGAAGCCTGTCAGTACATTGGCTGATCAGTGCTTTGAGGAATTGAGTTCAGCTTTTGGGAACTGAAATCCAAAAACTAAAGTTTGGGAAATACTGCCATACACCCATTAACTCTCCCCCTAATCTCTTCCCATTGCTATTAGCTTTTTGGTACACTGGCATTGCTCAAGCACAAAACCCTGATCCAGTGAGCTAAGGAACCAGTTGAGGAATAGGGTAAAAAATGTTTGCCCAAGCTTTAACTTCATCTCCCACATAAAGATCAACAATCCTCTTCCAATTATTCTTCCTGAGTTTTGTCTTACCACCTATAAATCCAAGGCGGTGTTATAAGACCCTGAGAGTTCAGATGGTGCCCTGAGACCTAGTAATCATGTAAAAAGAATGTGGCTTACAGGGCATATCTTGAGATTGCCTAAACACCAGTACCAAAAAATAATGATGGACTTGGTGCCACAAGGAGATTAAAAAAGGAGCCAGATAGAACGAAGAAAACAAAGAAAGTGACTTTTGAAGACAATTTGAATAATATACAAGTCCCCTGGGAAGTGGCACCAAATGTATTGGCAACTTAAATCTCTGGAGGCAATTGATCACTCAGGACAGGGGTTCTTAAAGTTTACGCACCATGGACTGGACCACTCCCTCTCAGACAGCTGAGCAGGCTGGCCATGTGGTTTCCCCCTGTCATAAGCACATCCATAAACCACGGCTGGGGCATTTGTGCATGCACAGGTGTGTTTGAACATGTGCAGGTGCATTTATGGCTGTCATAAATGTGTCTGAGTCTGCTTCTGGGGTGTTGCCATGGGCCAGGTGTAATGGTGCGGGGGCTGGGCCAGCCCATGGGCCATAGGTTGTAAACCCTTGCCCCAATACATGCCCTCACATGCAATGGCAGAAGGCCTTCCCAAAAAGACTTGCTCCCAATTCCTATTGAATTCAGTGAAAAGGACATCTCAATAAACATAGGTAGGCTTGGTAATCAGTCAATTAACTCTGCAAATTGTATGGCTAAACAAAACAAGGAGGAGAAAGGGTCCGGCCACAAGTTTCATATCATGCATACTTATCAAAGAAACCAATGTACTAGAAAAGGCATTTCCTTCTTAGTCGGAGAGAACAGCAGACATCTGCCAGCCTATATCTCTGGGATATACAAAACCTTGGGTTAAGAGTAATTAAGTTTTTTTAAAATCTGCTTCCTCATTAGTCCGAGGTGCATCTCTAAACTAATGAATGTTTCAATCATCCCTTCTCTGCCATGACAGGAATGATGTATACTAGGGTAAAAGTGCAGAAACAGTGACCTCTCCAGTGTTGTGGCTATAGCTCTCTGACCAGTTGTTGTGATGGCTGGAACTTATAAAAGCTGGCAATACAACAACTTAGTAGGGGTGCATATTTCACACCCATGAAGTATATCTTTAATCAGAGATTACAATGTATTAGTCATTACCTTTTATTTATAAAAGAATTTATTAGCGAAGCCACTGAAGTCAAATAAATTTACATTTACTACAACATTTATATTTTTAAAGATTTTTAAGAAAGTAGAAGTGAACCTGCACTTGATTAAGCAAATCTACCATACATTATTAGCTGAAATCCTGTTGTTTAGCATATTAAGTCAACTAAAGGAGGCCCAATGAGTTCATCGGGACGTGATGGTATTCTGTAAGTGATTTAGTGAGCCTACACCAATTATAATTTACCATACTAAGCAACAGGATTTCAGCAACTGTTAGAAAGACTTGTTTGTTTTCATCCTCTTTTTTCTGGTTGTTACCACCTACTTAGTTCTTCAAAGTGTTCTTCCAAGTAAGTGAAGGAGGAAAACAAGTCTTCCCTATCTTTTACTTCTAACTAAAGTTAATCTTTTATGTGTTAGCCAATTAATCATTTTTGTAACCTGCTACCTGTTAGTAATTAGGTTATTGCATAATATATAAACCAACATATCATGTCTGTTGAAAAATATACTATGGTGCTTTAAGAGTACAATAAAACCTTGGATAACGTTAAAATGCATGCATTGGATAATGTTAAAACTCCATAGAGATACATTGTAACCAGCACAGGCTTTAGCAAACATTATCCGATGCATCCCATAGGATTTAATGTTATGCGATGCAATTCTTTTTTTCCAGATTGCTTAATGTTATGGCGTTTTAGCATTATAGGATGTAAACGTTATACGAGGTATTACTGTATTGAGTTGATGTTGCATGGTTACTGTATTATCTCATTGGTTTGTTCTGTCAGTAATGTGGTTAAAAGGAAGACTGCAGCTACAGTTAACTTATTATTCATTACTCATTACTCTTTCACTACTCTTCCTCTCTGTTTGCTCACATTGATGGAGATTTGTCTTTCAATTTGCTCACTGTTTTGCAACCTATATTGGACTGTTTTTCACAGTAGAACACCAATGGTACCATTCCTATTTTCCCATGTCAAAGTATATAGCAGTCAAAAATAAGCTAAATCATTTGGTTCATGAGACAGAAAATCTCATAAAAGCCACTTCCTTCTGGGCAATAAATATTTTTTAAAGAAAATTTTCATTATTTAAAAACCAAACAAACTTTCACAATCAAATAACCACAACTAAAGGAACCAAACCCTGAGTGGAAATCATCTCTTAGTCAAAACAGATCTTTCCATAATTTAGCACATCTGATGGTAGAGGAGTACAGTGGTACCCTGTATAACCCATGCTTCGTGTAACAAAAAATCTGTACAATGAAGGATTCATGTGCTATTTGCAATGCACCATATAATGAAAAAAATGTTTTTTATACAGATCCCGATTGGCAATACTCCATACAATGAACAAAAAATTATGTTGTACAGGGTATCCCCAATAGCGATCCATATAACAAACAGTTTTTGTTACACGGTACATCATCCATAGCGATCTGTGTAACAGAAAAATAAGTACAATCAAACCTCGCATAAATAGTGTCTCGCTTAAAGAGTAACTCGCTTAAAGAGCAGAAACTCGCTTAACAAATAAATCGGGGTTCGCAATCCCCCCACAATTGGTAATTTACAATGGTGTTTCGCTTAAAGAGCAAACTCGCTTAAAGAGCAATCCTATGGAACGCATAATGCTCCTTAAACAAGGTACAACTGTATAGCAAAGAGCTCCATGTAAAACAGAGGTTTTTTTCCATTATACAGGGTTTTACTGTATAAGAGCTCTCACATGCATATACTATTAAAAAAAACACACATATCTAGAAAGATTTTATTTGATATCCCCCACTGTCCCTAATAATGGGTGACATTTCATCGCCTGCTCTTGGGTATGATTGTGTTTAAGTGCAAAATTGAGATTGCCAAGCACAGGTCAGCCTATTGCTGAATAGCTTTGTGATTTAGATGTTGGGTGTTAAATTCCCCAACCTTCCTCCTTGACAGGGGCTGGACTTGATGATCAATAGAGTCCCTTCCAGCTCTGCAGTTCCTACAATAATATAAGACTATGGTTGGGTTTGGTGGGCACACACTCTACAAGCAGATTGAATTATGTCCTACTAATAAAGGTAGTGGGATATTAAGGAAAGTAAAATAAGACACAAAAGATATTTGCTCTAACTTACTGCAGGCAGCAAATTCTAACTTCCTTTACAAGATTTCCCAGAGTGAAAGGCATAATCGACATGGTACAAGCATTGGCACAGGATAAAACTTTGTTAATGCTACAAGGAAGGAATGTGAGGAAACCAGAAGTAATTCATCACTGCAACCTTCTTTACTATGAACTGAAATGAGATAAAGGATTCTGTTCAAAATATACTTTTTGCTGCTCCAAAGAGAACACCTGCATTTTTGTTAACTACTATAGGGTGGAAATATAGTATATCCTGTGTTTATGGTCAAAATGACTAGACTGGCTCCCCTTTCTTCCAAAAGAATATCATGGCAACAATTTACAACCCACTTACTGTGCAGCAGTTCCATTAACTTTAATAGACTTGCTTTAGAGTAAAGAGGCAGTACATCAGCCTTTTTATTTAAATATCTGAAATGTTAGACCATCAGTAGAGTAATCTAATGTTTACACATTTAAAAATATGGATTGTAAATGACAAGTGTCCCTTGTGAAAGCAAAATTGGTGCTAATGAGATTGTTGAAGAGAAACACTGTGGGGTTTTTTGCTCAGATATTTTTCTCTCTCTCTCTCAAAATGATGAATGTTCTGACTGTTTTGCCATTAAAGGGGAAAGTCTACTTTAAAAGTCTAAAAATATCAGTACAGTCAAACCTCACATAACAAGCGTTTCGCTTAGCGAAAAACTTGCATAATGAGCAAGTTTTTTGCTAAGTGGTCTGACTCGCATAACAAATTTTTCACTATGTGAGTCAGACTTTTCCCTATTGGAAAACTCACATAACAAGCATTTCTATGGGGAAAACTTGCATAGCAAAATTTTTTCGCTATGTGAGTTTTCTCCCTTGAAACACTCGTTATGCAAGTTTTTCCACAGGGAAAGTCTGACTCGCATAGAGAAAAATTCATTATGCAAGTCTGACTCACATAGCGAAAAACTCGCATAGCGAGCAGTCTTGCAGAACGCATTAAATTCGTTATGAGAGGTATGACTGTATGGGGAAGATGTATACTTATCTGAAGACCAGCATGGAGGTAAATAATTTAAAATAATATTTTTTTAATTAACTCTTTTTTTGTAACAACCATGGCATAGTAAGTCACATTAGTTAAGCAACTGAAAACTAAGAACCACTGTGATGTATGGAATTGAGTGTTAAACTATGACTCAGGAAATCTAGGGTAAAATCTATACAAAGCCATGGAAAAACATGGTGGGGTGGCACAGAAAATATTTCAAACATGTCACAGATGTCAAAAACCCTCTAGGGTTGCCAGTAATTTGGAAACAATAATAAGGAATGCAAGTTCTGTCAGAACTACTATGTATGAAGAGTTAATATTATATGATTTTAGTTACTTTTGAAGTCACATGAGAGTTTTTCTCATGACTTAAGTGTGCTTCATATAGCAAAGAGAACTCTTTGTTGACATAATATTTTTATAAATTTATCTAACTATGTGTATGACCAGTGGTGGGTATCAGCAGGTTAGCATCAGTTCACCAGAACCGGAAGCAGAAATTCTGGCTGGCCCCCGCTAATCCAATTTTTGAAATAAAGTAGTCCTAATTTGGGTGCAGTGCAGGGCTTTCTCCCTGGCCACAGTCAACATACCACACCCACAGTGTAGTAGTAAATTTTTTTGGAGCCTACCACTGTGTATGACTTATTAACAGAAGTGTTTTCAGTATCCTTCAGTTCCCTTCATTGAGGCAAAACAATATTTTATTCTCCTTTTTGAGTTATTCACTCTAAACTCAAAATGAATATCCTGGGAAAATGTGCAGAAACACTTTAGACATAAAGAAAATGCATCTAAAACTCTATACATGAAGAACATCCATTAGGAAATGTGTGTATCAAAATATGCATAGATTTCTATTTTGAAAATGAAAAAGACTTCTCATAGTCTCAAATCCTATTAGACCACAACAATGGGAAGACATTGTAAAGTACAGTAAAATCAAGAAATATATTGTCACATCCCTAGTTTTAGGAAGCAAGCCAACATGTTCTGATACTCTTTTTAAAATTTAAAAAATACAATTATTTCAGTTACTTTTGAATAAAAAGCAACTGAATTACATTTTAGAAAGTGTAGCTGTAACAATCATTAGCTACATTTGAGGGCATTGGAATTGTAACTATAAAAGTAACTTTCCTATAGAATTTCAAAAAGTCAAACATACAGCACAGTAATGTCTTCCCTCCTTTCAAAATTTCCTGGAATTTTACATCTCTGGTGGCAAGTAATTAAAGAGATGGGAATACCAGAACATCTTATATGCCTCTGTACAAGAGTCAAGAAGCAACAGTTAAGACAGGATACGGAATGATGGAGTGGTTTGGAAAAGGAAAAGGAGTAAGACAAGGCTGCATTTTGTCACCATGTTTATTTAACTTCTATGCAGAGCACATAATGTGCAATGCAGGGTTGGAAGAATCACAAATTGGAATCAACATTGCCTGGAGAAACATCAAAAATTTGAGATATGCAGATGATGCTACCCTAATGGCAGAATGTGAGGAAGCTCTGAATAAACTCCTGCTTAGGTTTAAAAAGGTACAAAAGCTGGTCTAAGACTGAACATTAAGAAAACAAACATAATGACAACAGGGCCTATCAGCACCTGGAAAATAGATGGGGAAGAGGTAGAAGCATTGACAAACTTTACATTCTTAGGATCAAAGATCATTGCAGATAGAGATTGAAGCCATGAAATAAAAAGGTGATTGATGCTTGGGAGACAAGTGATGAGAAACCTGGGGAACATAGTTAAAAGTAGAGACATCACCTTGCAAACAAGTCTGCATAGCCAAAGCAATGGTATTCCTGGTAGCAATGTATGGCTGTGAGAGTCAGACCATAAGGAAAGCTGAGCATAGATGAATAGACGCCTTTCAGATGTGGTGTTGGAGGAGAGTTTTAAGGGTACCCTGGAAAGCAGAAACAATTTGCCCCATGGATACAGAAACACAGAAATCTTGAAGGAAAACTAGGAATGGGTCCAAAAACTAAGCTCTGGTGTTAAATGAATATTCCCGAGTTCAGCATGTGCTCAAAGCCACAAAGCTGCTTAGTTCAAGTGTATTTCTACAATGTGCACAGGATGGAAGATTTTTTTAACTTGACATTTAGATAACAGCTTACCACCTTATCTAACCTTTCATTGTTGCCATGCAAAATTTCCACCTGTAAGTTCCCCTCTACCTTCCCTGATTGATCTCATCAGTCCCACTCCGCCTTTCCCTGGATTCAGACTTTTGAAAGCAGTAACTCTTATTCCAGCATTTGTTATGCAGATGCCTTTATTTATCTTTCCCTGTGGGATGTGGTAAGCAGTCATTACTGTTTTATCAGTTTTAAATTCCTTAAAAGGTTCTTGCCCTTCCCGTAAGATTTCTACAACAGAATCATGCCATGTGATATATGCATGTTACACTCAAATCATCTTCAAAGCTATCATTTTCCCCTATCCCTATTGTTTTTCATAGTACATTTGGCACAACAGCCAAATGGCTTCTCTCACACAATCATCCTGTCCAGCAATCCAGTGACAGGTCAGATTTTGAGAAACTCTTCTATAATTGTAGTTCCTTTCAGCATGTAACTCTTCCCATTTAATTCCATCTGGAACAAAACAGACTGGACTGAAATTATCACAAAATTGCAAGGGAGAGACAACATGGATTTATACAATTGACCTCCAGGCAATTTAACGTTATTGCAACATATATATATATCATGTGCCCTGCTTGAAATATCAGTACTCAGTATGATGGCTGGTTTATGAGACATGAAGTTGTTTGCTATTATTTTCAAAGTCAATTCTGGAAAAGACTGTCAACAGAGAGTGCTAGACATTACACTCACCATGGTAGTATACTTTAAGGTTCTCAGTTCCCTCTGGCAAACATCAGTGCTACAGGTTATGGGGATGGAAACACATGATGAAATAGTTATTGCACAATAAGATCCTGAGTTACATCAACAGACTGTTGTGCTCCCTAGCTCAGTATCATGTACAATGAGTGGCACTGGCCGAGTTTCAGGTGAAAGTTTTTCTTTTTTTGTTGTTCAGTCGCACAGTTGATTCCGACCCTCTGCGACCCCATGGACCACTGTCCTCCAGGCACTCTTGTCCTCCACCATTCCCCGCAACTCGCTCAGCTCTGTACCCATTATCTCCACAATACCATCCAGCCATCTCATCTTGGGCCGTCCCCTTCTTCTTTTGCCCTCGACCCTTCCCAGCATCAAGGCTTTCTCAAGTGAGTCCTCTCTTCTCATTTGATGTCCAAAGTACCTTAGCTTCATCTTTACTATTTGACCTTCTAAGGAGCAGTCAGGGTTGATTTCTTCTAAGATTGACCTATTTGTTCTCCTCGCTGTCCAGGGTACTCTCAAAACTCTTCTCCAGCACCACATCTCAAAAGCGTCTATTTTTCTGTGTTCCGCTTTCCTAATGGTCCAGCTCTCACAACCATACATTGCCACAGGGAATACCATTGCCCTGACTATGCGAATCTTTGTTTGCACTTTAATGTCTCTACTTTTCACTATGCTCCCCAGGTTTCTCATCACTTGCCTCCCGAGAATCAGTCGCCTTTTTATTTCATGGCTGCAGTCACCATCTGTAGTGAGCTTTGATCCTAGGAAAGTAAAGTTTGTAACTGCCTCTACTACTTCCCCATCTATTTTCCAGGGACTGATAGGGCCTGTTGCCATTATCTTGGTTTTCTTGATATTTAGTCTCAAGCCAGCTTTTTCACTCTCTTCTTTTAACATAATCAGGAGCTTCTTTAGGTCCTCCTCACTTTCCGCCATTAGGGTGGTATCATCTGCATATCTCAAGTTGTTGTTGTTGTTTTTCTAATCTTTGTCTATTAGATGTTTACATTGAAATTGCAGCTGTCCTGAAATGCATTTCAAAACACATATTACTGCTGCCAAATTAGAAAACACTAAAAGGAACACTCTCTTCATCTATTGCTGAATAGGCAGTAAGTAGGTCAGATGCACCTCTGAAGGCAAGTATTCCAGTACCTAAGTCTCATAGTAGTATTGATATCACTCTCCTCCCTTCACATTGAACAACCAATAGCAACAAGATTTATGAAGCATGGACTCCCCAATTTAGTGAAATTCACTACACATTTACACCCCTTCTAATTACTTATAAAACACACATACAGTATTATGGATAATGTGCCTTAATAGTTTTTCTTTTCTTCCCCATCATGATATACATCATATAACTAAGAATTTTTCAATTTCTCTCTCTCTCTCTCTCTCAAGGATTCTAGCCAGGATTCTAGAAGGGGGGGATTCAGGAGGGGCAAAAATTCCAGGAGGGACAACAATGTCACACTCACATATATAACATTGACATCATGGGGTGGGGTGGGGGGCTGTTAGCTCAGGAGGGTTTTGCCCCCTCTGCCCCCTCTCCAGCTACTGCTCTGAAATGTGTTCATTGGCAAGATTTGAACCAGGTGTGAATATGGTTGGTTCAGAAATAAACCTGTCCAGTGGAGCATTTGAGAGATCTGCATTGTTTTCAGCACTTTTTCAGCACTTTCCACATTAGAAGTTTTTTCTAAACATTAAACATCTCGCACACACTGAATATATTGCATTATAGTTGTACCTCACTTAAAGAGCATAATGCGGTCCACAGGATTGCTCTTTAAGCGAAACACCATTGTAAATGACCAATTGTGCATGGGGGGGGGTGATTCCAAAGCCCGATTTATTTGTTAAGCGAGCTTTTGGTTGGTTTTATTTGTTAAGCAAAGCAAACATTCAGAGAAAATTCTGTTCTTTAAGAGAGTTTCTCTTTAAGCGAAGGCGCTCTTTATGTGAGGTTTGACTGTACATATATTTTCCACATAAGCTCCCTCTCCCACTAATCACCTTTTGAGTTTTAAACTGCATCCTCTGCACTCTCATTTTTTCTTGTTTCCCTAAATAGAATACTATTCTTGAAAACAATTCTATTCAAGAATAAAATTTAGTCCAATTGTTTTGCTACCTTTCATAGACAACCAATGCACTTTATGTTCACAGACACTAAATTATAGCATTGAATCCAGATCGGGATCGTTTTTAATTTTTGAAATGATCTGACATCAGCCATTGCTAATCTTCCTTTTCTAAGCATGGTGAGTTAATTATTGTCCATTATGACAATTCAGTAATTCTCTTGAGTTTGTTTCTTTTTTCAAAACCTTGCCAATATTAGCAACAACAGATCCAGAAAGAACACACCACAAATCAGAATGCAACAGAGCACTACTGGACTAGATGACTCTGTTTTGGAAATTCATCCATGATTTGTAAAACTAACAGATGAAAAGAGCAGTTTTCTCCTAATTTTCCATCCTGCATGGCCACAACGTAGTCCAAAAGAGATTGCTCTTAAAGTTCTAGATAGAACTGATGGTATGGTCTTTTACTGATTTAAGAAACACTTGTGGCTAGGATATTTTTGAATAAAAATCCATGGCATAAGAGTTGTTCCTCTTTGCAGGATTGGGAGGACTGAGAAAGCACTTATTTATCCTTGGCTAGCTCCTACAAACATATCGGAGAGTAAACAAAACAAAAAGACAAAAATGCTGTTGGACTTTAAAGACTAACTGCTGTATTTTAATGTTAGTTTTCATGGATCAGGTCCACTTCATCAGACATAAGAGTGAGACTTCATGGCATAAATTTATAGCAGCAGCAGCAGATCCAGCCAAAACTCCATTTTTAGCAAGCCATTAGCTGCTGAAGACCTACCTGAATAATAATAAATCTTTGCCTGTAGTTAATAATTAAAAGAAAGGTGGTCAGCCTAAACTCCCTGCATAGAGAAGGCTTTCTCTCACATACTCATCAAATGGACTTCAAAAAGTGGAAGGATTGAGAAATCCTACAGATCTCAAAAAACACCAGACTTGGGTTGGGGCACACACTTTGCCTGCCACCCCCAAGTGAAGAGATGGACACATGTCATGGGTTCAAACATGGGTCACTTTATTAAGCCAAAATAAATTGCTGGAAACTATTGCACTGGTGACTAAGTAGTGTGGGTGCATGATAATAACTCAGGTCAATACCAGAGAATTAACCCCAGTGTTGGTCCATTCAGAAAGCCTGTACTCAAGTTATGTTGGCTTTACAGAATCAAAGTCAATAAATGTTGATCAACCAGCCATTCAGGCTATTCCATGTCATTTCCTCAAGTGTTCATTTCTAAATTCCTCGTCTCCATAATTTTCAAAATAATATTTCACATTTTTACAACTCAGGTGGACATTTCTAGAAGTATTTTCTCTTGTATTTTTGAAACATTCCACATTGACAGCTGTGTTAGCAAACCTTTCTTAAATACAGATTGAAAATATATTATTGCACAGAGCAGGAATGAAAAATCTGAGCAGTTCAATTAAGTAACCTGAATAATTTCAAATTAACAAGGCATAGGGTTAGTTTTCCTAACCTTTTATATCAAATTCTAAAATCCAATTCTACTCCAAGGCAACTGTAATGTAAAGCCATTTTAATTCTTCTAATTTTTAAGCAGTTTTAGTTATACATCAAATTCAGATGCATAGTTTCTATTTCAGATTAAAACAAAGTTTTCTTTGCATGGTCTACAAACTAGTTGAAAAATAGGCTAAAACGAGTTAAAGGTTAAAGAGGGGAAATGTAGCAACAGTTATATGAAAATGGGCTCCATGAGATATCCAAACTGTTGGTTCTTATTAGCTGTTGCTCACTACATCCAATAATCCAATAATCCCACTTTCATCTCTCAGCTAATATAGTGATCATCCACTTTCCAACTTTTTGGAGGAGCACACGTGCTTTTCTCAGAAAAAACAAAGTTCATATGCCCGGAATACATCTGAAGATACACTATGTGTGGACTGAGAAAGACTGAGTCAAGTGGTCTCAATCAATAGACATATAAGAAGGTAAAATATTTATGATCCCAGAACAAAGCTTGCAAAATTACTTTTCTGGATTTTGGATTATTCATTTTGGGTTTTCTAATCCATGTTTTCTAGTTCTTCAAATGTTCTTAAGAGTCCTATAAAACTACTCAAAGAAAAGAGATGAGAGACCACAGAAAATTAAATTGGTCAAAAGGCAGACAACAGAACATTAGAAAGAAAAATAATCATCAGACCGCTGCAGTCAATAGTTTATATTAGATGAAGCAGTGGTTCCCAACATGGGGGACTTCAATTCCCAGAACCCTAAGTCAGTACGTTGGCTGATCAGTATTTGTGGAATTGACTTAGGCTTCTCAGAATTGAGGTCCAAAGTTTGGGAAACACTGAGGTAAATGTAAAGGTTGCTCTTGCTCGAAAATCAGTCAAACCTGACTCTATGTTGTGGTGCTCATCTCTGTTTTTAGCCAAAAAGCCAGTGTTGTCTGGATCTGGAGATGTTTCCATGATCATGTGGCAGGCATGACTAGATGCAAGAGTGCACTGAACACTGCTACCTTCCCACTGACGTGGTACCTATTTATCTACTTGCAATTTCTTGCTTTCAAACTGTTAGGTTGGCAGGAGCTGGGACAGAGATAGGAGCTTACTCCGTCATGAAGCACTCAGTCCTCAAATTGATGACCTGTTTACCTTCCAGTCATCAGGTTCAGAGCCCTAATGACTAAGCCATCATAGTCCCATACATAGTTGCTATTACCTCACTAAAATTACCCAAAGTGACCAAAATCCTGTGCACAAAGCAAAAAAAGAACCTTAATTGCCCACTCAATCAAACAAAACAATAGTAAATGTGGGGGAAGGATGAACCTGAGTTCATTACCACCCACCCAGAACAAAGATCCTCTAGTCCTAAGAGTATAGGAGGGGAAAAAAAGGAAGAAAGTAGCCAAAAGGTCCAGGATGGGTTTCTTGGCACACAGACATATCCATTCACCAAAGCAAGCAAGATCAAAACAACACAAAGAACAACAAGAAAAACCCAAAGTTATGTCCAGGGAACTACCATGTTTCCCCGAATATAAGACACTGTCTTACATTTTTTAAAAACTCCAAAATATGCACAAGGTCTTATTTTCAGGGGATGTCTTATTTTTCCATGACGAAGAATAATACAGTACACATTTATTGCTGATACAGTGGATCGCCAGGGCAAGATTTAGGTGAGTGCCTTATTTTCGGGGGGACCCTTATATTTCCGAAGTGGGAAAAAATAGAGGGGGTGCCTTACTATATGAGGAGGTCCTATATTTGGGGAAACAGGGTATCATCTTCCACCACATAATCCAGTAGCATATTGGCATAGTCAGTCACAATGCCCACAACCTCACTCACTCGCAAATACAGAAGGAAGTAAAATAGTCCAAACATCCCAATTCTCCTTTAACAGTATTAAATACACAGTAAATAAGCAGACTTTCAAAACTCAATCAAACAGGGATAGCACACATACAACCACACTCACTCAAACACACATAGAGGGAAAATAAAAAAGCACACACTCAGCTCCCTTTCCCAAAAATCAAGAAAAGGAAGCAAGCAAATATAGAGACTAAAGGTGCCCACCTATCAAAATAACTAGACTAAGTGGGGATTCATCTCCTTTGTGCCATTGGATGCCCCCCTTCTTCTTTGTGTCTAGCAGGTAGTAGCTGGCAGGCCAGGCCCAGAAAGCAAAAAATAATTCAAGGAAGGAAAGCAAAAATGTGGGGGTAAATCCCCAATACATATGAAGGGGAAAAGCTCATAATAAAATCCCAAAGTGGCAAATTAGCACAGCCAGGGTGCCTTGCAGCAGAAAATAATAACCCATCAAATGGCAGATGGATTTCCCTAGAAAATGGGGGTGGGGGAAAAAGAGAGAGAGAAGAAATAATCCAATGTAGAGGTGCTGTTGATCGACAGCACAATTCACAATAAAATGTGCCAGGATATCAGAACACCGACAAGGAACAGATGAAGCTAAGACTACTAAACTATCCCTGGATTGCAATCCAGGCCATTTACAGATTGAAAATTCCTGCTTCACCCAGATGTACTGTTTGGCTGCTGATGACTCTGCTTACTAGATGAAAAATACACCAGGCATTTTGACAGAGAAAAGTTGGAGAAAAGGACATCAAGATATTATACAAAAGAGATAACTCTCTCACAGACAAATGAAACTTCCTTGTACTCTTTCATAAACACTTTTTAAAAAGAGGGGCTTTCTTTCAGCAATGAAAGAAGACTAAAAAAAAGCCATAGGAAACCTCTTTTGTGTTTTCGTTGTTTCATTTAAATACTAAAAGCCCTTTCCTAAAAGCCCTTGCCAGAATGGCAAGGGTATAAACGATGTTAATTCCCAAACTGAAAGTTGGTCATATGAACTAGCTAGCTAAATTCCACAGATATGATCTAAATATATGGCACAACACCGGTTTTATGTCCCCCCTCTAGGTAGACAGATGCTATAAAGTAGCACAGAGCAAGATTACTTCCTTTGGTATTTGTGATTATTGCATAAATCAACATGATTTCTTCAGCTGTTTGTAGAGATATGGTAAAACACCTAGTGGGACAGCCACAGAGATTTTGCTATATTTAATACTACCTTGTAAAGCAACTCGTGGGCAGACGTATCCAGATTCACAGAGAGGGCACATTCACATCTTTCAGCTGTTGTCATGGACAATATGTCAGTTTTATGAGCAGAACGGTGTAGATATTAGATCTTAAAACATCACCCTATCTTTTACTATTTCATTTGCCTTTTTTGCTACCTGAGCTATCTTGAAGTCCACCCCCAACATCAATACTGAAATGAAATGAGATTGCATTTTGAATGCCTACAAAATCACAAGCCAGGAAAAAAAATATATCTTGAATATTCATTTGAAAATAGATGAGAGAAAATTCAAGCATAAATATTTATGTTTACTTGCTTTTCTTAAACTATAAAAGCTAATTTCGAAATGAACAGAACTAAATGTAGCAGAGTACATAGCAAAGAGATCATCAGTGTTAAATGGTTTATGTTTAATCACTTGCTTATTGCTAAAATCAAGAGTGTCAGCTATGTTGATATGTCATGGCCCCAAGGCTGCCAAATATAGGCATAGGTAATTTTAATCAAAATGTCCAAAATACTGTTGCGTAGCTGTGCAAATGGCAAAAATTTAGGCTGAGGTAATAATAGGTAAAAACTTTGCTAAGTAGTCAACAGTCAAAGTGTAATGGTGGATGATATAAATACATAAATGATAAAAATATATAAATTTGAGTAAATAAATAAATTATTATAGCTTTACTTATGATAGTATTGTCAATAAGGTTTAGAGGGGCAATCATTGGGGACATCAGGGTCAGGGTGCATTATCAAATTTGTGAGTGTTTAACTTGAAAATACAGGTTGATCCCCCATATCTGTGGGTTCAGAATCCATGGTTTCAGTTATCCATCGGTCTAACAATATTCAATAAAAATCTGGTTAATTACCAGAGATGGCCACTAGAGTCCACTGTATGTGCTGTAAACTAGTAGGATTCAGTGTTATCTGCTGTTTCAGGTATCTGTGGAATGTCTCAGTAGGAATCCCCCACGGATAAAAGGAGGTACTATATATACTTTTAAAAACGTATTTGATTGAATGTGATTTGTGTCCCAATTTACAACTGTATTGTGCTTTATTTCATTATCCAATGGATGATATTACACAGGAATTAAAATGTGCTACCTTAAATCTAATGTTGTCCCAGAAGGTATCCACTGACATAGGATATTTTATTTATTTATTTATTATTCAAATTTATATATTGCAGCCCAAATCGAAAGAGAGACTCTGGGCGGCATAACAATAATGAAAACATTACAATCATAAAACATTAAAACCCTTAAAAACCCTTAATAGACCTTAAAGTTTACCCTCCCCATCAATTATTTAAAAATTATGGTTAAAAGAACGACTAAAAGAACGTAGAGGCCTACACTATATAAGCCAGCAGGGTGTGGTCACCACGTCACAGGTGCCCCACACCTGCTTTTCCAGCCAGGTCTTTAGTTCTTTCCTAAAAGGTAACAATTCCACCTGGAGATGCAACTCAGTTAGTAAAAGGTTCCATAGGACTGGAGCAGACACGGAAAAGATCCTCCTTCTAGTTCTAGAGAGTTGAGCCTCTCTAGCTGTTGGTATCTTCAGAGAGCCTCTCCGGTCTGCTCTGGTGGGATGGACAGATGTTCTTGGGGTGATGTGGTCTCATAGGTATCCTGGCCCACTACCATGTAGGGCTTTAGAGGTCATAACTAGCACCTTGAATTTCACCTGGAGGCATATGGGTAACCAGTGCAGCTCCTGGAGCAGTGGTGAGCCACAGGCATAATGCTCACACCCCATCACCACCTGGGCAGCTGCATTATGGCCCAGTTGCAGCATCCAAATAGTCATCAAGGGCAGCCCCATGTAGAGTGCATTACAGTAGTCTAGTCTAGAGGTGACCAGAGCATGCATGACAATGAGCAAGGAGTCCCGGTCTAGGAATGGGTGTAACTGGCGGATCACACAAAGTTGTGCAAAAGCCCTCCTAGCCATGACTGCCACCTGCTCTTCAAGCAGTAGTCATGAGTCCAGGAGGGCTCCCAAGTTATGCACCGGGTCTGTCTGTGGCAAAATCCAGAACCAAAGATGGTAGCTCCTGAGGTAACAAAGAGCCCCTGATCCAAAGCCACTCAGTCTTGCAGGGATTCAGTTGTAGCCCGTTGTCCCCCATCCAGATCCTAACAGCCTCCAGACACCTGGATAGGACTTTGACTGCATCACTTGGATCACCACGGGCTAATATGTACAGTTGAGTATCTTCAGCATACTGATGACATTTCACCTCGTAGGAACGGATTATCTCCCCCAGAGGCTAGAGGATGGAACCCTGAGGCACCCCTTATTGGAGAGGCCTAGGGCTGAACCCCTCATCCTCCATCCACATCGACTGGGTCCGACCCATCAGAAATTAGTAAAACCAGGACAACACACTCCCCCGGATCCCCAGTCCATAGAGCCGTTCCAGAAAAATACTGTCATCAATGGTATAGAAAGCTACTGAGACATCAAGAAGAGCCAGGATGGACAGGTTACCTCCATCCCACTCCCACCAGAGATCATCCAAAAGTGCGACCAGTGCAGTGTCGGTACTATATCTGTGCCTGAATCCTGACTGAAAAGGGTCCAGATAATCTGCTTCATCCAGGACCCCCTGTAGCTGCCATGCCACCGCCTTCTCTAACACCTTCTCTAAGAAGTACTTTATTGCTAAAGTAGTTTGGACATCAAATGAAAAGAGAGGATTCACTTGAGAAAGCCTTGATGCTTGGAAGGGTAGAGGGCAAAAGAAGAAGGGGACGGCCCAAGATGAGATGGCTAGATGATATTGTAGAGACAATGGGCACAGAGCTGAGCGAGTTGAGGGGGATGGTGGAGGACAGAAGTTCCTGGTGGACAGTGGTCCATGGGGTCACAGAGGGTCGGAATCGACTGTGCAACTGAACAACACAAAAGAAGGGGATGTTGGATACAGGTATAAAATTGGCTATTATAGTCAGATTGAGTGATGGTTTTTTCAGGAAGGGGCACACCAATGCATGTGCAGGAAACACCTCCTCCTACAGTGAAGAAGTAATTATTGCTTTGACCCAACCACCTGAAACCACCTTGGTTGCTTTAACCAACCAGGTGGGGCAGGGATCCAATAAGCAGGCAGTGATGTGAATAGATCCAAGGAGCTTGTCCACTTCCTTAGTTACAAGAGGATTGAACCAATCCCAGATAACATGGCAGACTGTGGTGCAGTCAACTCCAGACCCCCAATATCCATGTTAAGCTTAACTTTAGAGTGAATCTGACTGATTTTCTCTATCAGATAATCAGCAAAATCATCAACTATCCCATATTCCTACCCTCCCCCTTTCACTTGCAACCCTCTAGGACAGCTTCCAGTCTCCTGGAGCAGGTATTGAGGATGGAAGAAGTAGAGTACATAGAGAAGGAGAACAGAGTTGTTCCCAGTACCTTGTTTTTTAAAAAAGCCATTCCGTTAGCAGAATGTCAGAAGTGAATCCTATGAAGACTATACTCCTATGTTCTCAATGTGTGGTAACAGGTTTGTAGTGACTGCAATGAATTGGTAATACCAGAAGATATAAATATAAAAGTGAGTGTTTTATCTCTCTATGGCATGAAATGTGTTACTCATGCCCTATCCTAAAGATACCTAGATGCCAGGAACAGAGAGTTCAAAAGGGGAGCAAACTAGTAAAAGGGGCAAGAAGATGGATGTTTTGATGTCGGACTGGCACCCATATAGGGCAGACAAATGATAGCTGCTTGGAAAATGGAATACTGGGAATAACTTCATTGTGCTGATAGAGCTTTGTTGAGGCCAACACAATGGTCCAGCGTGGAGATTTCCTTTATGTAACCATTGGTTTGATTTTGTCAACATTTTCTTCATGGACTGTTGCTGTTCTGATTACTACTTGAACATATTTCACCTTTTTGAACTAATAAAAGACATTTATAATTTCTCTCTGTTGCTTGCAATAACTTTAAACAAACTTTCTTATTAATTGTAACTACAAATAGCCTAGTGTCATCTCTGGTAATGTTCTCATTTCCACTGGGGGTGGGGAGATCACCTAATTTTCAAACCATAAGAACATCCTCTAGTAAATCATTGCCATCAGTCACATCATTGTGTTAATGGACTACACAGAAAGAGCCTCCTCAAAGATTGGGGTATTTTTGAGCCACAACTGGGTGTACCCTGGTAATGGCAACCTTGTGTTTCCAGCTAATCTTTTTCACACTAAGTCAGGCAAAAGGAACTGCAGAATGAACTCAACAAAAGATGCCTTCATTTTGGCAGTCTTACATCTGACCTAGACATGGAAGAAGAAGAATTGTGTCAATACACTTTCTTCTGGGGTAAGTCAAAATAAATAAATATACATGGGGTACAATATCTCCATTCAGACAAGATACAATTTTTTTTTTAATTTCAAAGTTCAAAAGCTTGATTTTAAAAGATTTCAGTTAAGTACTGGAATCCTTGTGGATGCTGCAAATTTTTGTTGAGGCTCCAGAGCATTACTCATGGAAAAAAGCGTAGGAGTGTCACATTTAAGAGATGACACCATCTTTTCACAACTGTAGCTATCTAAGCTGCAAAACCAGATTTCCCCATTTTTCTGCCTCTTCTTTCAGAAGTTGGAGTATAAGGCTTTATTGTCATAGATTTTGGGAAAGACAGATGTGCAGCTAAAAAAAACCAACAATTCCTATCCTCACACACATTCATCTTTCCTGAGTAATGTAAGCTCCTCTGCACATATATAAGTCTAGTGTAGTTTGCAACAGAACAGGCTGTCATTTGCTTTGTTTTGAATGACAAATGAAGATATTAGCTCAGAATAATGCTGTTCCTATTTTCTAAGGAAGTGGTTGGCTGTAATAGTGAAGATATATGTTTATGACAGACACAAATGGCTAGTATAACATAGCACATTCAGTAAAGGTAGGTGATACATTTGCAGATGGGTAGTTCATAAGAAAACAGCTTGTTGTAATATTGTATACATTTTGAAATGCACAAATACATTTGAGTTAATATTTTTCATATATTGTTTTTAGAAGTTCCTGTAAAGTCGCCCTTGCTCGAAAGGCAGTTGTATCCAACTCTAGAGTTTGGTGCTCATCTCCCTTTATAGTCAAAGAGCCAGCACTGTCTGCCTCAGCAGATGTTTCCATGGACATGAAGCAGGCACGACTAGACACCGGAGTGCATGGAACTCTATTTACCTTCCCACCAGCATGGCACCTATTTATCTACTTGCAATTTCTTGTTTTCCAACTGACAGGTTGGCAGGAGCTGGGACAGAGAAGGGAACTCATTCTGACATGCAGCACTCAGGTGTCAAACTGCTGACCTGCTGACCTTCCAGTCCTCAAGTTCAACATCTTAACCACTAAGCCACCACAGTCCTGTGCTTGGTGCACTCAAGCACCTCGAAAATATTTTTTCTTTCTATGTGATTGGGTTTGTGAGTGAATGAGGGGGTCACACGTGTGTTATAAGCAAGGAGCAGGTTTTTGAGGTAGCACAGGGTTTGACTCAGACAGACGCAAGTTGTATCATATGAGGGCTTGGGTTTTAGTGTAAAATTACAAATTTCACAGCAATTAATTCAGTGACAGGGTGGACACTCCAATTTCAGGGGTGATGTGAATTCACTCTGCATTTTTATCTGCACTTTACTGACGTTATCAGGTCCTCTGAAGTTGAGACTAAAATCTAATGCAGATCCATATCATCCCTTGCAACTGGAATGTCCTCCTGCCATCCCTGGTTTAAACACCAGTATTCCACAGAAGCTGTCACTGTTGCATACATTTAACTCCTTTGTTCTCTTTTGAAAATATTCTCTTCTTGGAAACACTGCTCTGTTTATAAGGGGGGGGGGGGGGATCACTCTGAATGGTTTGACAGCCAGCTAACTACTGTATTCATGAGCTAATCTCAGAAGAGATAGATGTTCACTTTGGATAAGAATCCGGAAGTCAAGATTCTGCAACAGCCTTTGAATGTCTTTGATAAAGAAAGAAAAGAGATGCAGAAAGACAATAAGGAAATAAGACAGCTTTTGAAAGAGTGAGAGAGATGGGCATGTCTTGCTTCTGTCTTTTGAACATTTCAATAAGATTTTTTTAAAAAAGAAATTATTTCCCTAAAGGACTGGAGGAATAGGGGACTCACACTAGATGCAAGAATTAATTCTAGGTCAGATACATCTTTATGAGTTGATATTTTTTTTTGTTTCTGAAGATGGTAATGTTTGGATTTTGTCAAGTGTTGCAGCATTTGCCATTTCTTAACTCTCTCTCTGGGTTTCAGATGAGCATTGAACCCCAGAGTCGGATACGACTGGCTTTCGAGTAAGGGCAACATTTACCAGTGGTGGGATTCAAAAATTTTACTACCTACTCTGTGGGCGTGGCATGGTGGGTGTGGCCAGGTGGTCATGTGACTTGGTGAGTATGGCCATGTGACTGGGTGGCTGTGGCCAACTCAACATCATTTCTTTGTCCTAATTACTGTTTAAAGTATAAAAAAGATATACCAAACGGTAGTTTACTTTATTCATTCAATACTTAAATTAGAATAATAAGTACACAAAACTAGATTTTGTTACCAGATGGGTGAAGCCCGGGAGGCTGCACCACCAGTATAGGAGGCAGGCACATGCCTATGACCTGAGGATCCAGCAACCAGATGTGTGGGGCAAGCTGGAATTTCTACTATCAGTATATGGCCATACCGGGGCATTCCAGCTGAATTCCACCAATGCCTTTACCTTTACCTAACTCTCCAGTGTCTTTTGCATTTCATGGATTTTATTGTTGGTGAAACCTGAAGACATTGGCCAGCCATCAATATGATCTGGAATAGCGTGCATCCCTTCCCATTGTGCACAGCTCACCAACTCATTAGGGGTATAATATTCCTAATGGGTTTTTTCTTCTCTGGAACAAACAGGACAGATCTTTCTGAGCACTGTCAAACAACTGCCTTACACTGATCAATTCAGCCCACTGGTCCATATAGCTTTGTACTGCTATCATTGAATGGTAGCCACTCCAATGAGGTGTAAGCAGGGCTTTTTCCAGGAAATTTAGGAAATCCTGAATACATGTGGCTTCTGGTCAATGTCTGGGTTATGTTACCTCCCAAACAAACTTTCTTTGATACGGTGCATTCCCAAAGCTGTGATTAATATTGCTTGCTCTAATGATATGATCCCAGTTCTGAGAAGGCTGTCCCTACTGCCTTTGTTACTCTTCATTTCCATGTGTTTACTGTTAAAGCTGTAGATAATCTGGAGTTCAGATAGGCAGAGGAAGGCACAATCCCATATCAATCTGACTGCATGTTTATTGAGTGATGTTCTTCTCCATACACTTCCCTCTTCTGAAGTTCAATAACTACAAGAAAAGGGGCTTTTGCTTTGTGTTACCGAACTAAGTAAATACCCTTCCTAGCTGAAGTGACATCATGTCACATCTGCCTCACACTTGGAAGAATAGGTCCTCTTGTAGACTGGTGCATTTGTTACAAAGACATATCCTAGCAGTTATCTTCAGAAAGTTTTATTGAGGATTAAAGGATACAGTTAATTAGCTTGAGAAGTCGTGATTTCACAGATAAGTACAGACATGTTCCAGCTTGTTACCTTTCTCCCTAAAGTAAAGAGATATCTGTTTCAAAATTCTTCCATCCTTGTAGGCTTCAGGGTCTATCTCTACCCTCAGTCATTCACCTCCTTCCAGCTGTCACCCAAGACTGGCTTGTTGCTACTGTTGCTGTGGTCCTCCTCTCCTTTCATGGCACAAGCAAAAATTCTGTTTTTCCTCTCATTCAGTGATGGGATGTTACCGGTTCGGACTGGTTTGCCCGAAGCAGTAGCACCCCATCAGGAGGGGTCGCCGGGGTGGGGGTGTGGGTAAAACCCCAGGTGACCAGTTCAGTCGCCTCTTTGGCCCCCTCCTAAATTGTATTTTCGGGCAGCCAAAATGGGTCCTCCATTTGACGCATGCACAGTTCTATTTTTTAGTGTGCATGCATCAAATAGAGGTTCAATGCATGCACACTAAAAAAAAAGAACTGCACATGCATCAAACGGAGGTTTGACGCATGAACAGACTTTTTTTTAATTTATTTTGCTACGCCCATGATGTCATGATGTCATGTCATCGGCTATGCCCACAACGTCCATGATGTCACGGTGGGGTAGCAGGAATTTTGACAACCCACCACTTCTCTCATTCATAAATGGAAGAGGGTTCCACTGGCCCACTGCCTCCTTCTGAGGCCTCCAGACCCTCCCAGGTAAGGGCCTCTTATACCAATTTGAGAATGGTTTCAATTTACCAGCCTCAATTCCCTCCATTTTCATTTCCTCTTGGGTTGCTGGATAATAATAAGATGATGTGATGAGTTTTGTCTGTGTAAAGTCTAGTTACCATTCCACTGGGTTGCAGAACAGTGAGTGTGGCTACTAGTCCAGTGGTTTTCATAGTTTGGGGCTTCATCTCTTGATCTGGCTTTTTAAAATATATATATATATATATGCAATTGTTGAGTTAACTCCTAAGAACCAATATGGTACTACAATGGTTTCTCAATACAGTTGTACTTTGCTTAAAGAGCATAATGTGTCCCACAGGATTTCTCTTTAAGTGAGTTTGCTCTTTAAGCAAAACACCATTGTAAGTGACCAATTGTGACTTCTGGAGTTGGAATTGCAAACCCTGATTTATTTGTTAAGTGGGTTTTTGGTTGGGTTTATTTGTCAAGAGAAGTGACCATTCAGAGAAAATTCTGCTCTTTAAGCGAGTTACTCTTTAAGCGAGGTGCTCTTTATGCGAGGTTTAGCTGTATGCCATTATTATTGTTGTTATTGTTGTTAGTGCCATCAAGTCATCTCCAACCTATGGTGACTCTATGAATGAGATTCCTCCAGGATAGCCTGTTTTCAACAGCCCTGCTCATCTCTTGCAAATCCAAGTCTGCAACTGCCTTCAGAAAAGCAGTCCTTCTCAGATTTTGTCCTCCTCTTTTCCTGCTGCTTTCTATCTTTCCCAGCATTCTTGTCTAGTTTATTTAGAAGTGAAAACAGTCCTTCCATTTTAAAACTGCCAATTGATCTATTGTAAGAATTACTGTAGTTTCTTAAAAATAATTATAGGAGAATGATTGCTGCATTAGTGGCAATGCAAACCAATGGGAGGGAAGGAATATTTAATTCCACACCATGGTATAGTTTACAGTAAAACCTTGGATAACGCTAAAACTTGGTTCCACAAGTCTTGGTGTTATCCGATTGTTAGTGTTATCCGATGCATGTTAAAATCCTATGGGATGCATCTGATAACGTTAAAGCTCCATAGAGATACATTGTAACCACACAGGCTTTAGCGGTTGTTATCCGATGCATCCCATAGGATCTTAACGTTATTCAATCCAATTCTCTCCCCCCCCCCCGATTACTTAACGTTATGCGATTTTAGAGTTATCCAAGGTAAATGTTATCCGAGGTATTACTGTATGTGACTTACTCTGTGTTGTCAGCATGTGCCCAGAAACATTCGGGAAGGACTAAAATGTTTGTTGCCACAGTACAACTCTGTCCCCATCTACAAAATGAAAGAGGAAACGGAATGACACAAAAAGGAGCAGTGGGGTTGAACAAATGATACCTAGTACTCATGGAAAAAGATTGAACGTACTTAGAATTCTGTGGTTGCCAAAGAAAATGGTGACAGGGAAACATGGGAGAAAGAACAGGACAAATGTTTGTCTAATTATACCTTCGGATAACATTCTCTTTTATTGTACAACCCTTTTTTTCTCTCAAAATACATCTGTCCAACTATGTAGAGTTACTGTGATTTAGTTTTAGTGCTAGCTTGCCCCCCCCCCCCACTTAATCACATCTGATCCAATTCAGTGCTGCTGGGGCTCCCTCCACCAACCCAGCCCCAGATCCATTGTGATATCCTAGTCCCAATACAGTAAAACCTCAGGTTACGATGGAAGTCCTTTCCAACAACCTCCATTGTAATGCGAAAAAAATTGTAACCCAAAGCATGTTTTCCCATAGGAATGCATTGAGAATTTTAAAAAATCCCGACTAGACCAAAAATAATCAAAGCAAAATACAAAACCCCACAAAAAACAAAACAAAAAGAGACCCCCATAAAAGCATCGGAGTGATCTCCTTACCTTTTCCATGATGTTTGGGGATGTTGTCCAACAACAATGACAGCACCTCCACAGCAGTAAGAACTGCACTCCACCCAAATGCAGTGCATACTGCTGCAGAGGTGTCAAATGGTATGAAAAAGGTAGGGAGATCACTACCATCTTTTAGAGTTTAAAATACTGTAGGACAAATTCCGGTCATAAACCAAAAATTGGTTGCAACCTGGGGAATTTTTAAATTAAATGTGTGGTCGTAACCCGTGGCAAATGTAACCCAGGGCAGTTGTAATCCAGGGTTTTGCTGTATCCAGTTTTCACCTAAAAGGAGGCAGAGAAAGAGTTATACATTTGGCAACATAGTAGACATTAAAGGCAGGATCCGCAAAGCCAAACTTGAGAGAAACACCTTTTCAGTTTTAGGTTTTTGTTGTTGTTAAGTGCTGTCAAGTTGGAACTGACTTGCAGCAATTCTGATAGAGCATTTAGGGTAAGCAAGATATTTAAGGAGTAATTTTACAACGTCCACTCCTTCAGTGAGTTTCTGTGGCTAAGCAGGTATTTGAAACCAGGCCTCATGAATCCTAGACCTTTCTCTGACTGCACCCCACTGGGTAAATTGGTTTAGGCCACCTCCAAACCAGTTTTAGAGGTCAGCCAAATTCTAATTTATTTGTGTTTTTCTTACTTTATTTATTTATTTATTACATTTTTATACCTCCCATCTGGGTTATTTCCCATTCTGGGTGGTACACAGACAAAAAAACAAAAACAACATAAAAGAACAAACAACCAAATCAAATAAACTTCTTTTCCCTTCCTTTTCTTTTCAGTTGCTCACTACTCAGTGCGTAAATTAAGATGTTGTCTCTTGGAGATTAGAGTTACTTTTGGTCACCCATGCTCTGGTCACCTCCAGACTGGATTATTGTAATTTGCTCTACATGGGGCTGCCCTTGATGATGATTTAGAGGCTACAGATGATTCAGAATGCAGCTGCCCAAGTGGTGATGGGATACGGCCATTATGCTCATGCCTCGCCACTGCTACGGGGAGCTGCATAGGTTGCCAGTGTGTCTCCAGGTGCAATTCAAGGTGCTGGTTTTGACCTTTAAAGCCCTTCATGGTAATGGGCCAAGATACTTCAGAGACCGGGACAACCCAAGGTTTTCGACCCATCCTATGAGAGTAGTCCGTAGGGGTTACCTAGTGGTCCCATCAGCCAAGGACCATCAGCTAGGGTCTTACTGGGACCAGGAGAAGATCCTTCTCAGTATCTGTTCTGGCTCTATGGAATTTCCTGGCACTTGAATTGTGCCTCCAGGCAGAGTTGCTTCCCTTCAGGAAAGCCACAAAAATGTGTCTATGCCAGCAGGTGTGGGGCACAACTGGCATCACAACCCAGCGCTGCTGGCTTATTTAGCCAGCCCGGGAGTCCTTACTTAGTCCTGCCCGGGTGTCCTTCTTTTTAATGGGATTGGGGAGGTTTTATAAATGCTCTTAGATAGTTTTACAGTCTTTAGTTTTAATTAGTATTTGGTATAGGTTTTAACTGATGTTGTGAGCTGCCCTGGGTCGCTTAGGCGAACAGGGCAGCTGTATCAATCTAACAAATGAATGAATGAATGAATAAATAAATAAATAAATAAATAATAGAATTAGGAAGGGCTGTTTTCATCCACTATTCAGAGAAAGGAGTGGATTAGAAGGCACCAAGATACTCTTTGACTCACTTTCCCTTTCCCTTTGCCATAAGAATAATTTGTTATCTAGTTTCCTAACTGCCAGGGCTGGATGACACCATGTCAAGCTGAAGGATTAACTTTACTAAGTGATAATTGCTCACGTAGGAACAAGAAAACCCTGCAATATCTATCCTACTGTCAAGATATTCTCCCTCTTTTTAGTTCTGAAAGGATGAGGCAATTGTATCTTATATCTAACCAATCCATATCAATTGTTCATAAGTGAACTGACCATTTTTAGTAATTTCAATTTTTTTAAAAAAAATCAAACAGATGAAAGGGGTGTGTGTGT
Organism: Furcifer pardalis; assembly: GCA_030440675.1. NCBI lineage: Eukaryota > Metazoa > Chordata > Lepidosauria > Squamata > Chamaeleonidae > Furcifer > Furcifer pardalis. The sequence continues at coordinate 167,199,066 of CP126891.1, read as the reverse complement.
GCACCAAGGATTCATTAATTAATCTTCTTTGATTAGGTGCTGAGTCAGAACTTTGTGTTAGATAGCTAGCTGCAGGAACTAATTCAGTTCTGCACCCAAGAAATCCTAAGTAAGGGCTTGTTTTTGATGCTAAGGAAGAAGTAGCTTCTAGTCCTTCTTTGACATAAGAGCCATATTCTGCTGATCAGGGCTTCTCCAAGAACATCTGGAGAGCCAAGTTTGTTGACCCCTGCACTAGTACATTCAGTAGAGTAAACAGATGTGAACTGGTATTGGAGAGAAGTGAAGTGTCCAAACAAGGCAGAACAATGGCATTTGTGCATTTACAGATGAGTTCCGAAGTGTTTGGAGGGAACCTGTCAGGTTAGTACAGGCATCTAAAGCTTGTTTTAGCACTTGGGGGTTAGAAATGATGGAATCTGAAAAAAAAAAACTTGACAAGGTTCTGTAGCTAAAGGAGGAGCTGTCAAAGCAACATTTACAACTGAAGCCTCAATGAAATTCAAAATCTCCCCAGGAACTTTAGTCAATGAGCCCAATTTCAATAAAATGACCTTTGTATATTTCCATTTATATGGCCATCCAGCCACTTCATACTTATTGAGATCACGTTAGTGACAGAGAGTAAAACAATAGAAAAAACAATGTTAACATATCATATTTAAGAACATTTCAAATAAATCAATACAAATAACTTCTATTAGAGCAGGGATTTCCAAACTTTTCAAGTCATCGGCCAGGTCACACTCCCTAAGATAGCTGAGTGGGCCAGACAACCATTTTGTACTGCTTGCATGATGGTGTGGCCATTTTGAGGTAGCCATTTTGTCCCACTAGTTTCAAAGAGGTGGGCATTTTGTTTATCTCTGGAAGGAGTTAGGTAAGGAGATGTCAACCATCAATGGAGGCTTTGGACCTTCCCTCCCCTCTCCAACTCATACTAATAAGATGAAATGCCTGCTCAGGAAAGGATGAGTGGGGCTTTTTAATGAGGCTATTCCTTCCTTGTGGGGCTGGGGTCCACACAGTGGGGGTGTGGAGTGAGATAAGGCCAGGAGACCAATGGTTCCCCCATGATGCCATTTCGTGTGGGCCACTGTCCTCACTCCCACTGCTGCTGGAAGCTGTGCCATGTGTGGGAGGGAGGGCGGTGGGCCACATGAAATGGTGCCATCAGCTGGTTTGGACTGGTCTGGGTGTACCGGTAGTAGAACCAGCTGGCCACACCCCCTCCCCAACTGCCCACCTCTGGACTCCCGGACACAGCGGTCCCCCTGACAGCACCGACCCAGCCTCGCCAGAGCTTCAGAAGGCCATGGGAGCCAGCAAGGCCTCTGCTGGCCTCTTGTTGTCATCTGACTCCCCCCCCCCCGGCAGGGTGTGGTATGCCCTGGTCCAGGTTTGGAGTGAGGCTTCAGCGCCCACCTGCCACTTCTAACAGCAGCAGAAGCGCCTGTAGTTTGCACTGGGCAGGTGGGAGGGTGAGGGCTGAGCTGGGCTCAGTGGTCCCCCTGGTCAGGGGCTTGGAGTGAGGCTTCACCCACACCCACACCCTCTTCTAGCAGCAGCAGCAGCAGCAGCACCTGTAGCAGTGCCCCTCAGCCATCTGTCTGCCTGCCTGGCGTGAACTACAGGCACCACTGCTGCTGCTAGAAGCGGCAGGCAGTTGCCAAAGCCTCTCTCCAAGCCCCTGACCAGGACATGCCACACTTTTGCCAGGAGAAGGGAGGAAGATGATGATGAGAGGCTAACGGAGGCCCCACTGGCTCCCACAATGGAAGAACCACCATCATTGTCCCGGGTGAGGAGGAGGAGGAGGCTAGTCTGGCAGGGACACTTTGCCACCACCACCACCACTGCCCCCTGAGTGCCCCTCCACTGTCTCCGTGGGCTTGGTGTGTGTATGTGTGTGCATGTGTGTGGGGGGGTGTCAAGGGGAAGGTGTGGAGCCTCGGGCAGGGTCTGTGGCAGGTTAAGTGGGTTTCCCTGGGAGGAGGGAGAGGGGACGAAGGCTGTGTCTCCCTTGGGCAGTTTACCTCAAAGCAGCCATTAAGGTGCCTCAATGTTTTTGTCTTGTAGTTTTGTTTACTTCCTGATGTGCTTGAAACACAGGCTAACACTGCTACCATGTCAAAAAAATTATTCTGTGCAAGCATATCAGAGAGTAAATAAAACAGAAAGACAAAAACATTGTGGCACCTTATAGACTAGCTGTTGCTCTGAGGTAGACTGCAGCTGGCCCAGGGAGATCCATGCTCTAGTTCCCTCCTCCCAGGGAAACCACCTTAGACTCCACCATAACAAACCACATTGTGGTACATTAAAGACTAATGGGTGTATTTTAATGTGAGATTTTGTGGATCGAGTCCACTGGCTCTTTTGCTATAAAAAGAGATGAGCATAGAATCCTAGAGTTGAATACAACTGGTATTCCAGCAATGGCTACCTTTACTATAGAAGTGTCATAGCTATGGCTATATTCTTGTTAAATATAATACTGTTCTAATTATGGGCTATCTAAAATGTCTAAAATGTATCTGACTCTAGGGTGTAGTGCTCATGTCCATTTACAGCCAAAGAGCCAGTGCTCTCTGTGTTTGCAGATGTTTTCATGGTCACGTGGCAGACATGACTAGATCACCCACTCATTCACATGGCCATGGCCACAAAGTAGGCCATGCCCACAAAGTAGGCCACACCTACAGTGTAGTAGTAAATTTTTTGGAGCCCACCACTGGCTGGATCTGGACCACAGGCCATAGGTTGGGACCTCCTATATTAAAGGCTCACTTTTAGTTGCACAGCCATAGTAATTAAGAAAGAGTTAATACAGCTTCAGAGAGGAACCAGATAAGAAAATATACAAGCTTCTTACTGAATGAAATAAACAAAGGCAGTTAACAGTGAAAGAGAAAACATTTTGTTTCTCCCATTAAGACATAATAAATCTTTGGCAATTTATATGAGCAGTGCTTTTAGCCAAACTTTAAACTTGCAAAATTAATTAACAGGAAGATTAAAATATGCTTTCTTCAAATGGCCAATAGCACTTATAGCATTTAAGGTACTTATTACTTATATTAATTACACTGAGAGAAAAACAGAAAAATAATATGACATTTCAAATACATCACTATCAAAACCTATACTTTCAGTTAATGTATATAGTTAATAAGGAATTAACACAGCTTCTAAGTCCCAGCAAGTTAACTTTCTCATTGTTTTAGAACATATCATATAAATATGCCCTCTTTTGGCAGAGTGCCCAGATGATCAATGTCTGAAAACAGCAGGTCAGGTCTTCTAGTGAAACCAGCATAAGCCAGCAGCTGTGTAAGGCTATGAAAACCCTTGTGTTTATTCTTTGAAGGGTATGACATATTTCACACCCACACCCCACAAACATAACCTTATCTGGGCCATCTAGCTCCTGCTTACCTAGACATACTGATTACATGGCAAGCCAGGCAGGGCTTAGCTTGCTTAATTTTGGCTGGTATGGTCTGCCTTGTCCACCATTTTCTATCTAACATCTTTTTTTCTTTTTTTATAGCAGCCTTGTTGAATAGCTTTCTTGTGGCTTTTGCTGACACATGTAGGTCCATAAAGCCTTATACATTGCTTTTAAAGGGTAAATGATTTCCTGCCACCTTTTATGAATTTATACACTCTGACACTTCAAAATTTCTGGAACGATGGTTATCATGTTTCCAGGCATTCATTTCAAGCCTGCTCAGCTAGAAATATACAGAGAGAAAGAGAATAAGACTCCCTGAAGAGAAACCACATCTTAGATTTTAGGGTCAAATATACTGATAAATAATATGGAATTGGGTCAGTCAGATTTATATTGTTTTCTGTAGACTATATGACATACAATTCAATTCTAATCGCACTGTGGTTTTTGCTTACCCAATATTACCCACTTTTTCTTCCTCTGCTGCTAGAGCTTCTAGCAGATAGAGACAATGCATTTGCACCCGTTCAGAAAGTTTGACTTCATGAGTTCATGCATAAAAGCATGTGCAGAGGTTATAGTGGTTGGTAGGCTTGGGAGAGAGAAAGCAAAGGGGCACTTGTGGAAGTCAGTTTCCCTCAAGTATGTAAGTCAAACTGCAAGGCACTGGGATCATTTCTTCTTCATTACCTTTTTAATGCTGGGTGCCAGCTCTGCAACAAAATTGCACTAGAGCACATAAAAGAGAGAGAGAGGAGGAAAATGGTAATCATCTCTTGTTTGCAGCTTGTCAAAGTATATCTACTGTAACCATGGCTCCTGCAAAGCTGTATGGCTACAGCAGTACTGACTTAATAAACTGCAAACAAGAAGCTGGTTGCCAATTTCCTCTCCTCTGTCTGTTAGCTAGTCTCAGGTCAACTAAAGTGAATTTACTCAGGGAAACCTGAATTCCAGGATATGAATTCACAGCTGGTCAGTTTTTATTTTCCCCACAGTGTAGATTAGGGGTTGCTAACATTCTTCTGCCACAAGCTAGACCTACCCACGACACTCAGCTATGGGGGCTGGAGGTATGGTTGCTCCCATGGCTAACACTTTTTGTGGTGGTGGTGGTAATTGAGCTATTTTTGTGGCTTCTTGCACAGCCTATTCCTCTTCCCAGGGTGGCAGGAGGCTTTTTGAAGCATTTCCACTCCATTTTTGGATTTATTTATTTTTTTGCCGCTTCTCTGCTGCATTTTGGCAGCTAAAATGCAGTAGTTGGGGACTTCCTGGTTTCGTGCTGGGAACCCAGGCCCTAACATAAGCTCTGCCCAGCCCCAGAAGTCCCCAACCACTGTGGTTTAGCTGCCATGGTAAGTGACGTATTGAAAATTCTGGTGGTGGTGGGAGCTTTTGGATGTTCCAGCGTGGTCACCATGGGCTGTGTTAATGAGTTCCATGGGCCAGGTTAGGCCCGGAGGCTGTAGGTTGGGAACCCCTGGTGTAGATGTCATCTGATTCTTTAACTTCTCATTCTCCAAAGGAATTTAGGTTTATCTGGCGATACTGCTACTTCATTTTCTTACCAGGACGTTTTGGGGACAATTTTGTACTTCATCCCACTCCAAAACAGAGGTGGCCATGAGCAATAAAATCACAGTTGGGATTTTTCACCTCCATTCTACTTAGGCTTTTAGCGTTGTGATTTATATTTTAATTCCCATTTAAAATTAATAAAAAGGTTTACAATATCCCAATTTCAATGTAAATGTTGAGTATCTAATTGAAGTACATTATTAATGATGAGCTTAATGCATTGCCCTTTCCCTATAATGTTGCCATCTCTGCTAAGAATAACACTCTCTTGCTTTGATTCTACAATAGTAGAATAGTATCCAAAAAAAAGGTCCAGCAGGTCCTCCTCTCAGTTTCTACCCGAGCTCTCTATGCCATATGCCACAGAAATCTGACTGAAAGAGAAATGAAATCCATTTTTTGTTTCAGGCGAAGAGCATTTTTCTTTTACAATGCAAAAATTACAGTGTTTGTTCCAAGATAAAAATCACACTTTCCGTAGGCATCAAGAACTGAAAGTCTCCTTATACTGTTTGTATGTTCAGTGGTGGTGGAGAGACTCTGGAGGGTTACTAAAGAAAACTGACATCTCATGAATAGGCTTCACCTGTACTTAGGAAATACATGTGGAATCTACCATTTTATCTCATGCACAAATTCTGACATGTTTTGAAAATACTTGCAAGGCATTTTATTTTTTCCCTGTGGTCAAGTGTCTGCTAAATGTGGTGTAAAATACATTTCAGAAGGATCCAATCTTGTGCAAAGAAATGAAACATAATTACATTCCCTCAATACATTTTGAAACAAAAGGTACACAGAAATGTTCGATCTGAAGTTGAAGAATTGAAGGATGCCTCTTCATAGTCTATCAAACTTCTGAATTAATTTTGGTTGTACATGCTATATCAAATTGTTAATTCCTAGTGTCAGGGTAGGATTTGTACCCTGGGTTCAGCCTCATCCAAGATGGAGATTTTCATGTGTGGTAGAACCTATAGCACATACCTTACAGGGACTGGAATTTGAAAACAGCCTCATGTGTTGGAAAAAATGAAATCTAATGTGTGGTGGACATGTTATACTGTATGATCATTGGTTGGATTTCTTTATGGGAATGGAAAGGGGGTAAACTGTGTGTGAGGACATAAAACCAGAGACACCTGCGGCGGGAGCAAGGCCGCCTCTCCGCTCGGCCCCGGGCTCGACCACCTGGCCCGGAGGCACCACCCTGCCCGGCAGGGCTTAAAAGCCGCCGCGGCAGCTGGACCTTTGCACCGTCGCCATCAGAGACACCTGCGGCGGGAGCGAGGCCACCTCTCCGCTCGGCCCCGGGCTCAACCACCTGGCCCGGAGGCACCACCCTGCCCGGCAGGGCTCAAAAGCCGCGGCGGCGGCGGCTGGACCTTTGCGCCGCCGCCATTAGCAACACCTGTGGCTCGTTGACTGTATATTAATTTAATTAATTTTTAAGAACTTTTTGTTTTAGGATTATTGCTTACGAGATTGTGATTACCGTGTTATTTTCTGTCATGTAATATATATGTAATTGGAATATTTTGTATCTTATGTTACAGTGTGGTTTTGTTTCATTACACTGTATTTTGTAACTTGATTTCGCAGTGTGGTTTTTTTAATTACACTGCTGTATTGTATCGTTTATTTATTGTATTATGTTATATGACCTGAACTATGTTATTTTTTGATTGCCTTTATGTATTGTCTCTGTAAACCGCCCTGAGTCAGTTGTACCGAGTAGGGCGGTATATAAATCAAATAAATGAATGAATGAATGAAAACCCATAAGGTGGAGCCAAGACACTCTCTTGATCAGATGCTTCAAGCTAAATGTGATCTGCAAACATATAGGTGCTTAAGGTGGAGCCAAGACACTCTCTTGATCAGATGCTTCAAGCTAAATGTGATCTGCAAACATATAGGTGCTTAAGCCAGAATGGGGGCCCCTGGGCTTCCCCATAGAGATGATTTCTTTATTTTAATGTGCTTTCTGAACTTTTGATAAACTTTCTTCTGTAACTTACTTTGAATACAATATACTTTTAAATTACCTGATACAATATACTTTTAAATTACCTGATGATGACTGGAGTGTTTACTTGGCTATGCACTACCTTATCTACACTAATCTAATATCCTGGGTTGCTTAGCTAGGAGGGAGGCAACTCAGAAGCAGCAACCAACCACCTGTGGACAAGAAGTCCTACTCATGAGTAAATTTGATTCCTGACACCTAGAACTGACATACTGAAATCAATGAAGCTTAGATAAAGATTGTCCTTGCTCAAAAGCCGGTCATATCTGACTTTAGGCCTGGGTACAGTGCTCATCTTAATTCACAGCCAAAGAGACAGCACTGCCTGTGACTGCAAACATTTCCATGGTCATGTGGTGGGCATGACTAGACACTTGAGTGGATTGGAACATTGTTTACCTTCCCACCAAAGTGGTACCTATCTATATACTTGCAATTTCTTGCTTTTGAACTGTTAGGTTGGCAGGAGCTGGGACAGAGACATTGTGTAGCACTCAAGTCTCTAATTGCTGATCTGTTGACCTTACAGTCATCAAGTTCAGCATCTTAAGCACTAAGCCACCACAGTCCTCAACGAAGCTTAATTGTGTGTTAATTTAGCAAGTCCCATTCAATAGTTGAGACTAAACAGTTGATTCAACCTTACATCCATAAGAGCTAATCAATATTTAAATTAAATAATGCAAATTAAGAAACCTATCTCACAAATGTGTTACAAAAATAGAACCATCCATTCTCTCTGCATGTAATTTGCTTCTAATCTCACTGTTTACTGTCTCTCTCTGTGTCCATACATTTATACACATGTGAAATCTTGCATAAAACTTCATGCCTCTGATGAATAGGACTGCAGTAAGAGATAGTGAGAGTGATGACTTCAGACAGCTACTGCCTCTCAGCCTATCTTACAAAGTTGCAAGCTAAACAGTAAGTTTCATTCTTTTCCTCCTCATGAAAAGAATGCTCCAATTCTCAGGGGCACACATGAATGCTGGTTAATACATGCACATGCACTTCCAAAGAATTCTCCATTTCTAGACTTAAGGCATGTACTATGTGGTTTATTTCAAAGATTGGCAGAGGTGTCAAAAAGAGCACCACAGTTGTTGACCTTTGATCTATGGTGACACTCAGAATGAGTGACATTTTATACATTCTGTTATTAGCAGGCTGGTGACCTTTGGAAACTCATAGCCATAGATTTTGTTAAGTCTATCCAACACATATTTAGTATTCTTTTGCTGCTACCTTCAACTTTTCCTAACACTATTGTCCCTTCCAGTGAGCCTTGTCTTTTCATGGTGTGCTGTAATTGCTGCAAAACATGCTAATGCTTTCCTATTCTCAGCATGCTGTCCTCAGATAGTGGGGAGCAAATGGGCAATCCCAGCTTTGCTTGCACAGCTGCTGTCACCTGGATGATCTTGGCTCCCCATAGAGATAAGAACTGATTTTTTTTAATTTTTCCTCTTTTCCCCTACTCTCATCCTAACCATAGACAGCCAAGGAGGACTGGGATATTCAGTCAGCCAGGTTATCATGCTATGGTAATAGAGTAGACCATAGTGCCAGTGTCAGATTTCAGGTGTCAGTTAACTAGCCTGGCAACCATGAGGACGTGGCCTGGGTGCCGAACTCCACAAGGAAGGGAGATGGTGCCCAAGTAGATTAAACCCAACTTGAATCCATTTTGATGGAGGGCAGCAGCTTCATCAAAAATAGCCTGGAGCTGATGAGGACTTTGTGTGCCAAAAGGGTTCAGGACCAGAAAGTGACTTGCAGAACTGGATCCGTGGCATGAGTTTCATGTTGTGATGCAAAAGGCAGACGAAAGGCCACTGCATTATATTCTCAGGACATTCTTCATGGCTGACTTCTATGATGATAGCCTTTATTTGGATTTGGACAGGGACAGGGACAGGGACAGGAAAGAAGGAGGAGGAGGAGGAGGGGGAGCAGCAGCAGCAGCAGCAGCAGCAGCATCTCCACCTGGAGAAAATTCAGAGAAGTTGATTGATGATGCAGTCCATAAACAAGCAAAAACAGAAGCTCGCAATAAAAATCACATTAATGGGTGCACTGAGTGTTTCTTGAAATGCAATTGCATCTGCTATCTGACAAAAAAGGAATGCATGCAGTAGAGGTGAATGGCACCAGATAAGTGTTTGTCCCCTCATGTATCAAGTACAACATTCATATCTGTTCTGCTCGGGCAAAGCAATAAGACAAAAAAGGGGTAGACGTAACACTGTTTGCATTTCACATTTAGTCGGCACCATACTTTCTGCTGCCGTTTTGCTATTACAGCCAGAACCAGTGTAGTTCTAAAGGTGTTATAATTCAGGTAAATGCAAGTTGCAGCCTCTTAAGGTGCATTCTTTCTCACTCTCAGAGGCTTCCTGTAGGCAGGATTAATTTTTCAGCTATTGAACTTCCCCATACACATGGACTTTAAAAATTAATACCTTGAAAGTGAATGAACAGTTGTTGTATTGCAAATACCTGGATTTGCTGCTGGAGTTCATTTAGCCACTATAAACAACAAAGGGGATTTTCAATGAATTGAGCACATCAATGAGATTATATACCAAAAGGAATATGACAGGAAAAGAGAGAAAGAGAAAAGAGATGTCTGGGCGAGTTCTTCTTGGAAATATTTGAATCCTTCCCAACATATACATTCAGAACATTGTTAAGGACACAGAAAGTAAGAAGAGACCAAATTGATTGAGTCCATTGATCCAGCTACTGAGTAACCACTAAGTGTTTTGTGGAAGCCCTCGGGCAGGACATGAGAGCAATAACAGTCTTTTGACTTATCCGATGCAAACGTTATCCGAGGTATCACTGTATCATTAGTTGCAGCCATTCATATTTACCTCAATTAGTGTTCACCTCAATATCCAACTCAGGACACTTTTCAAACAAACAAACAAACAACTGTAAAAATATGAATGAATCACTCAGTGATCATAATTTCATGAAATCTAAAATGAATAACTGTACAGTAGGGTGAGACATATATTTTTTTAATTTATTTTTAGTCATTAGAAGATAAATAATGGCTTAATTTGTGACTCTGAGAGATAAGGCATATATATATGAGAAAAATGGATTAATCATAGGGAATGTGCATTCCCTAAGTGGATCATTCAGAGTGAAAATACTTTCCTCTAGATTAACTCCCAATAAACTGGTACAAAAATAATCATAAATATAACCTACTTGAGGTGGATTTTACAATCTCTATTTCCATTTTTGGTGTGAAAAAAGGATTGCCCTTAAATAAATCTCCTTGAAGAATATCCTTCCATTTCATCTCACGTTTGCAATATTTGGATTCCTTTTCTCATGCAGAGATTTAATTATCTTATTGGATTTATGTGTTAATCTGCAAGCAAGAAATCCAGGTACTCCAAAAATCAATTTTGACCTCCAGGGCATGTGAACTGCATTTCAAAAATTCTATAGAGATTTCTCAATATTTATATATTTATTTCTTAATCAAGATGTATTTTAATCTTTGCCATTGGCACAAGGTTTATCCAATCATACTAACCCAGCAATAGTAATAATAATAATAATAAAAGAAAATCCTTTTAAAAGTAAGCTCCTAGAAAAAATATATAAGTAAATCCATAAATCATGTCATGTTTTAAAAAGGCATTTTTCTTCAGCTAAAAGCATTGGAGAAGTGGGGGGGGGGGGAGCTATAGATCACTATTTTGTTGTGAAATGAATCAGATGAATAATCAGAAGCTGTTGGTCCATCAAGCTTCAGCTAACTTCTGTCATGGAAGATTTTCCTTATATTATATAAACAATCGGCTGAAACTAAGCCTTTTAAAATAATAGATCTATATATTTCAGTTAAGCAGTAGAAAATCAGAGAGGAAGCTTGATTTGAAAAGGCAATATTTTGGAACATTGCCCTACCCAAAATATTTGGCTACCACTATGGATCAAACCCTGATCTTAAAAAAAATGCCTCAACATAAAACAAAATGCTGAAACCAAAAATACTTTCGGACACTGAACACCAATAAATTATGCATGCTCATTACTGGCTGCCTTAAACTTACCACCACAGAAAAATCTATTATTTCACTGTGATTTCCCTTCTGGAAGTTAATTGAGAAGCACTGGCAAATAATGACAAAAGTAGGGTAATACAGAACCAAACTTATCCACTTCATAGACACCAATCCCCTAAACAGTGGCTAAATGTAGGACATGTATCTGCACATCTCTCAAACTCTAAATATTAATGCAGGAGAGGCTAGGATAAACCTATGGAGAGGAAAAACAACACACTTTGCTCAATGCCAAAGAGTGTCTCCTGCAAGATTCTATCTGGGCCATCTGAAGTCACCTCGTAGACTTCAAGGTAAAGTAAGAAGATAAAAGAATATTGAAGTAAAATGGAGCTACAGTGGAACCTCAGTTAATGTAATTAATGCATTCTCTGGGGCATTTCTTACAGCAAAAATTATTTTAACCAGATTTCCCATGGGAAGGCATTGAAAAAATCAAAATACATTAACAGAAACATGGTTTCCCATAAGAATGCATTGAAAACTAATTAATCAGTTCAAAAAAATAATAATCTGTAAACTGAGCCACTATTTTCTATGGATTTCCTTTTGTTATGCAATTTTTATGTTAACTGAGCTGCTTGTTAACCAAGGTTCCACTGTACTTTGATACAGGATAAATTTTCTATAATCACTTTTCTTAATGCAGTCATTCAGGTGATGCTTTTCTTCCTCTACTGTCTGTTTCACCTGTAGGAGTCCTCTGCCACCATCAGCTCTTGGTAAAAACAAATGATCAATGCCACTTTTTGGGTTCAGGACATGAGCTATCAAAATGTTGGTATTAAAACCATATGTACCAAATATCACAAGATACATGAATTGAAGACAAACAACTAGAGAAAATAGCAAAATATCAAGATTTGCAAACTGAAGTTGAGTGTCTATGGAGGAAGAAATCTGCTATTGTACGCTTTGCAATCAAAGTCCTTGGAGTAATACCTAAAGGACTCTCTTGATACAGTGGAACCCTGAGTTAAAAAATTAATTCATTCCTTGGGGGTTTTCGTATCACAAAAAAGTTGTATCTCAGAGCACAGTTTCCTACAGGAATGCATTGAAAACCAAATAATCCATTCCGGAGGTTAAAAAAAAGTATTTTTTTTCTGTTGCAAACTCTTTATAAAACAAACTTTGGAATTTTTAACCACATTTTTGCCACTTTATAAAGAGCTTTGAACAGATAAAAGATGTGGGGAATTTTTTTTCACTTTTTTCTAGCCTCCGGATGGGATTAATGGGTTTTCAATGCATTTTCAGCATTTCTCACAGTGGTCTCTAGTGACCAGTGGTAATGTGCTGGAATCATTCCTGACAATCAGCTGTAAGCTCCTCCATTGCCCAGAAGTGCCAAAACCTCTACATTTTAGCTTCTGAAATGCACCAAAAATGTGACAAAAAATTATAGGAATTGAGTGGAAATGCTCTCCAAACCTTCCCTCCACCATGGGAAATGGCAGAGCCTGCCAAACAGCCAAAAAAATAAATAAAATAAAATTGGTGCAATTGCACCCACCATGCAAAAAACAAAACAAAACAAGAACCACCTGTTTGTATGGCAAAAAAAAAGTAAGTCAAGGCATTATTTTCAATGGATTTCCTTTCATATTGTGAGAATTACAGTACTCAAGACATTCATAACCCAGGGTTCCACTGTATTTGGAAATTTTGGACCTATTGGAGTTGAACATCCTACCTCTCCATGAAACAACTCTATTAGGTGTTACGTTAATGGTTCTTAGGTCCTCAGTTAGGGCTTGAACTGTTAATTTCATAACTGTCCTCTACTGTGGATAGGAAGGTAGATTTGTATAATAATAATAAATTTTGACATAAACGTTGATGACCTGCATTTGACATATTTGACTTTTTTGTGGCTTTGTATTGCCAAGAAGGTGAGCCAGTGACTGAAATCCATTAGTGAGTAGCAGCTAGACTATACATAAGAGATGAGTCACCAAATCCCCACTAATACAATGGGCCTGTTCTATCTATACAAAGCAATTCATTGTTCTTCAAACTTTCGTGGTATAATTATAGTTTGCAAACATTTCCAAGATTACATTCTTTATACCCTTAACCATTTAATATTTTATGTATATAAAACTCAAACTGTGACAGCCCTCCTACCTGTTAAGTGAGTATGGGAAAGTCTTGTTTCTTATTTTTCTCTGTTACTCCATCATCGAATTTTCAACACTGATACATATATTTCCTTGGCTTTCAGATTCACAAATAAATAAGTGTTTTGATGAATCCAGTCTGACAGAAAATGATGCTATTATATTATTGCAATTAACACTTTCCTACACTTTTCATCCAGCTCTGGAATCTCTGAGCCATTCACATAAGAGATGACAAATTAGAAAACTCAGTTGGGAATTCCTTCTGCCCTGTTCCTCTGAGAAAGCCAAATAAATGAGGAATATCTTCCTTTACTACTTTGCCATCATATAATCCTTTCCAAACATTCACTATCTCAGTGGCATGATCCCTTTATTGTATGTCTTGTTCAGAATTATTGTAGGCTATAAGCCAGGGGTTATCAACCTTTTAAAGCCAGGGGCCGGGTCACACTCCCTCAGATAGCTTCGGAGGCTGTTCAGCCATTTTGCCCTTCCTCGACCACATGGCACTTCCTGGTGTGGTGGAGGTGGTGGAGGGGCCACATGAAATGGTGTTGTGGGCCATACTCAGCCTGCCGGCCACAGGTTGAGAATCCCTGCTATAAGCTATAATATTTTGCTTGTTTTCTTTCATATCTCTCCTGCTTTCCCTTCTTGTGTCTCATACATTTTCATTTAATATACACAATGAGAGGGAGGGTGGGTAAATTGGGCCCAATCATATTGTACATATACTTGAAAATTTCTCAGATCAAAATATTACATCCTGAAATTCATATTTTGGGAGAAATCACTTGTCTATATTAGGGAACAATATATGCAGAAAATGTACTGTATGTACTTGAGTATAAGCTGAGTTTTTTAACCACAAAATGAGCCCCTAAAGGAGGAATCAGCTTATACTTATTAAAAAATTTTTAAAGGGTTAGGGTTAGGGTCCCAGAATTATGCTGGATTTAGATGTGCCAACTCGAGTGTAATTTAATTAATGTTATGATATTTTCATATATTTTGATTATAGAAACTCACTACCCTTGACTTATACTTGGGTCAATCTATTTTCCTGGGTTTTCAGGTATCTCAGTTTATATTAGGGTCGGCTTATACTCGAGTGTAATCGGTATTTTAGGGAAATATTCATAAACTAGGGAAAGTTGCATTCAACACATTCTCATATCATTTTAAACAGTTTTATTTGATAATTATTCAGAAAGCGGATGGAATTTATGTCTAATGGAATCAGAGTTTTAAAATGTTACTGTTTAGGCTTATGTCTTCCAGAATCCTCTAACCAGCACAGTCACATTGGCCACCATGCTAGAGGATTCGGGAAAATGTAATCTGAAGTGAAAACTTTTTTCTGAGTTATGGAATGGGCTTTTGGAACTGACATGGACATGATCTATACAGGTCCAAAAATGTCCACACTCAGCTGTCTTCTAATTAAGATAAGTTCAACAACCCTGCACACCATGCAAAAGAATTTCTTTAAAAATTAATCCCTCCTTCCAGAGTTTCATCACATTCAATGAGAATTGCTTCGGGGAGGAGGAGGAAAATTTGACATCACATTAACAAATAATTTCCTATAGTATATAGGGACATGTTGGCAGATGGCTTGAAATGCAAAAACGATTTTTGAACCTAGATTTTTGAAAGCCAACAGTATATATCAGAATGAAATGTACAGATTTGGGGAAAACAGCATGGAAAGTAAATTGATCTTTCTGTATATATTATTAGAAATAGTGTATGTGTGTGTGAGAGAGTGACAGAGAGAGAGGGGAAAAAAAACATCTGTCAATATGTTTGCCTATTTTATCTGAGAGAGTATTTATTTGCTTTATACTATTGTCACAAACATGTTGGGTGCTGTCTGAAGCATGAAAAGGATCCAGGTGGAAGAGAAAGGCCATCAGTGGGATAAAGTCCTTCCCAGGTGACTCCCCTTTGATGGAAGACTGGTGTTTGTGTTGGGGAGAAGGGCCAGGTGTATGCCTAACTCAGGAGCTGTTGCACATTTTCTAAACACAGTGACATATGCCTATATGATTATCACCAATTCTGTTTCCTAGGTTACCATCATCTGGCAGAAGGGGATTAGTTGATATGGGACCCATCCCCATGTCTGGGCTACTGGCAGCTGCATCCAATAAAGGTGTAGGAGGTTTTGTTCCCTAATTGTGTTTCTGTGTGGAATCCATTTTATACTTCTGATAATTCTTGATCCACATACAACTGAAGCCTAGCTTGTATGATCTAGAGCATGGCCTTGCTTGTGTGCAAGATGAGCGCAATAGTATGATAGCTTGAACATTCTTTGGTAATATCCTTCTTTGGAATTGAAACATAAACTGATTTTTTTCCAGTTCTGTGGCCACCAATACATTTTTCAAATTTCCTGGCATATGGAATGTGATTATTTTAAAGGGATCATCTTTTAGGGCTTTAAACTGCTTAACTGGAATACCATCCTCTCCACTACCTTTGTTGTTAATAATACTGTAAAACCTTTCATAAAGAGCACCTCGCTTAGAGACTAACTCGCTTAAAGAGCATAATTTTCTCTGAATGGCCATCTTGCATAACAACTAAAGCCATCTAAAAACTCGCTCAATAACTAAATTGGGGTTTGCACACACACACACACCCAGTGTCACAACTGGTCACTTACAATGGTGTTTTGCTTAAAGAGCAAACTTGCTTAAATAGCAATCCTGTGGAACACATTATGCTCTTTAAGCGAGATACCACTGTACTTTCTAGAGATCACTTGACATTACACTTCAGGATGTATGGCTCGAGGTCAGCAATCACACCAATGTAGTTCTCAGGGTCATTATGGTCCTTCTTATATACTTCTTCTGTGTAGTTTTGCCACCTTTACCTAATCTCTTTCACTTCTGTTATGTCCCTACTCTTTTTGACCTTTATTATAGCTATTTTTGCTTGATCTGTTCCCTTAAATTCACCAATTTTCTTGAAGAGATTTCAAGTCCTCCCCAGTCTGTTATTTTCCTCTATCATTTTGCATTGTTCATTTAGGAAGGCCTCTTTACCCCGCCTTGCTGTTATCTGGAAATCTGCATTCTATTCAGTGAATCTTTCTCTTTCACCTTTGCCTTTCACTTTCTTCAGCTATTTGAAGTGACTCCTGAGGCAGCTACTTTGTTTTCTTGCATTTCTTTTTAAAAACTTTGGGATGGTTCTAATTACTGCCTCCTGAACAATGTTAGAAACCTCTGTCTACAGTTCTTTAGGCACTCTGTCAAGTCTAATCACTTAAATCTATTATTCAACTCCACTGTAAGTTTATAAGGGATGTGATCTAGGTCTGTGATGGTGAACCTTGGCACTCCAAATGTTCTTGGACTTCAATTCCCAGAAGCTCAAGTCAGCACTCCTGCTTATCAGGGCTTCTGGGAATTGAAGTTCAAGAACAGCTGGAGTGCCAAGGTTTTCCATCACTGACAGAGCCAGAGCCAGGATTCTAGATGTGGGTGTGCGAATATTTTTCAGGATGGGCAACAAAGCCTCTTTTTAATATATTCCTATGGGAAACTGCACTTTGCCAGGGTGGGTAAACTGATAACTACAGCCCTGGTCATTGATCTAGGTCATACCCTAATGGTTTTCCCTACTTTCTTCTAAAGCCTGAATGTTGCAATCAGTAGTTCATGATCTGAGTCATAATCAACTCCATGTCTTGTCTTTACTGATTGTATAGATTTTCTCCACCAATGGCTACAAATTTGGTGTTGACCATCTGGCAAAGTACATATATAGAATCACCTCTTAGATTTTTGGAAGAGTGTATTTGCTACGACCAGCATTTTATCTTGATAAAATTCTGTTAGCCTCTGCCCTGCTTCATTGTGTAGTCCAAGGCCAAACTTGGCTGTTATTCCAGTTACCTTTTGACTTTCTACTTTGACAACCAGTCCGCTATGGTGATAAAGGCATCTTTTTATCTCTCTGTGTGTGTCAGTTCTAAAAGGAGTTGTAGGTCTTCATAGATCTGGTTGACTTCAGCCTCTTCTACATATGTGGTTGAGGCATAGATTTGGATTATTGTGATATTGAATAGTTTGCCTCGAATTCAGACTAAGATCATTCACTCATTTTTGAGATTATAGCCTATTACTGATTTCTTCACTCTTTTATTGAATATAAGGGCCACTCCATTTCTTCTAAGGGATTGTTGTCCACAGTAGTAGATATAATGGTCACCTGAATTAGATCTGTCAATGCTTTAGTTTACCAATTTAGTTTACCACTTTAGTTTACCACTTTAGTTTACCAATTCCCAGGATGTCAATTCTCAGTTTTACCATCTCATGTCCCAGTTTACCTTGATTCATAGAATTTACAATCCAGGTTCCTATGCAATATTGTTCTTTACATCATTGGACTTTCTTTTCACCATCAGACACATCCAGAGCTGAGCATCCTTTCAGGTTTGGCCTAGCTGCATCACTTTTTCTGAGGATACTTGTACTTGCCCTCTGCTCTTCTTCAGTACCATATTGGACATGTGACATCATATCCTTTTGATGCTGCCTATGAGGTTTTCCAGGCAAAGTTACTGAAGTGCATAGCCATTTCCTTCTCCAATGGATCATATTTAGTACAAATTCTTCTGCTATGGCCTGTCTGTCTTGGCTGACCCTAAACTGAATAGCCATTAGTCTCATCAAATCACACATGTTCTCTTTCCACAGCAAGGCAACAATCCTTGAGTGGGACCAGCATAAGTACAATGCTGTAAATCGCTGTAAATTGCTACCAGGTAATGAGTTACCACTTACATTCCTCATTGCCTGCCAATTCATGTAGCTGATGCACAATGAGGAATACAAGCGACAATTTTCCACTGCCATTTACACCAATTTACTTATTTCAGAGTAAAAAAAACCCAGTAGGATTCTGGCCACTGAGTTTTAAAAAGCTGAGACAGCATGAGGCTATTTCATATAATTTGCTCAGCTCTGCTGCAGTTGGAAAGCTACTGTCCTGTTGGAAATGCTGCTCATTAATATATAATGTATAATAATGTATTTTTTAAAAAAGGGTTTTAAAAATTATATAAGCTGTTTTTAATAGGAAGTAAATACCAGTTCAATTGCTTTTAAAATGTGGTGACTATTTTTAGGTGTTAATATTGTTTGCTTTAATATTGTAAGGCTATTTAGGTCTTCTTGGGGGGGGCAAGGTATAAATAATAAAATGGAAATGCAATAATGAAATAATTTTGCTCATGGCTAGCTGTTGTATGCTGTGAGTTGTAATTCAAGAAAAGCAATGTGTCAAATGTCTGATATCAGCAAACACCTTATGAGATAAAGTGCAAGAAAATGGGATCCAACAGAAGCTGGCTAATTGTGTGTGTGTGTGTTCATATCTGATTTTATATCAGGAACATCTGGGAAATCCATTTGTATCTGGAAAAGTACAGAGCCTGACATTATATGGAGCAACAGAAATGTGGATGGTATGATGACCAAGAAACATTTCGTATATCTTTTAGTCAGCTTCAATGCTGTCTCGTCTACAAAAAAAAGAAAGAAAATTAAAATTCCATGCTAAATGACAATGCTACATGGTTACGTTAATCAGAAGGATGTATATTTGGCTTTGGATTAAACATAACATAATCCCTTAAAGCAGAAAACAAAAATATGCCCACATCTAATATTAATACATAAATGATAGTCAGAGTTCCATTTGCATCCGTATACTCCATATAATGCAATCAGCATTAGTCTTACTTGTGAATTGCTGTCAGTCAAAAAGTTCAGCATAGGCATTTGCTTTTGACCATTGAGTTGCACAATTCATTGCCAGAAAGCAAATGTCTGCATCAACTTTTTCACTTGCAGCAATTATCCACTGAGAGTTATGCTGATTACTTTAAGGTGGCAGGGATAACTAACCGGATATTGGTCAATAAATGAAAGTGTCTAATTTGCACCATTCTTTTTGGTTGCCATTTTAAAAAACTGACTTTCTTAATACATTTCCATCCAGCAAGTCTAAAACAGATTGAATGAGAAATCAGCATTCCTACCTGACGAGATGGGCCAGGAGAAGGTGAATTCAGAGTACACCAACTAGTTGCAGCAGCAACACTGGCCCCCTTTTCTTCTGAGATGCAAACAATACATTTTCCCAGAAAGAAGACATGTCATAAATATGGGACAGTGAGTAAAGTAAGAATGAATGGGATGCAAAATAAGGTAACTAACTGTATGCAAACAGTTCCAAGTGTCTACAAATGTCAGGTGCATTTCCAATAAAGAGCACTACAATAATTATTTTCTTGGTACAGCAAGCCACTCATCTTCTCTGTGCTTCCTGTTAGATCATTAACTTGTGCAGTGTGTCATGTGCTTGTAAAAATAAGAAGAAAAACAAACAAAACCAACATTATGAAAAAACATCATCTTGACATTTTATTTCTTCTTAACGATAAGCCTGATTTATTGGTCAGTGAAGCTTCACCAATTTTGCACCTTGCAGTCATTACAATGTCATTAATTAAGAAAGGGTACAGTATACATCCTTCCAAGAAAGATGACATTTTACCTTGTGTTGGAGTGTGGAATATACATTTCTCCCTATTTATTTTCATGAGACCAGTTACAAAGAAACTGTCAAACCTAATGATATGTAAATGAAATCAAAATGACCACTAGAAAGTGGCATAAATATTCTCTCATACCATTATAAAAGGTCCTCTTGCCTCTTAAAACTGATATTCAGTAAGTCTTACCAAAATTTCGCTCTTCTCAGTTGTCTGCATTTAAATCCCTTTCATATGAGTGAAATAAAATCTACTGCCAATGCTGAAAAATAATAGACCAGTTCATATGGTAGACTGTTCAGAGAAAATATTTTTGCAGACAAAGGGACATGTAGGCAGATAAGAGAGACAGACGGACATATATTCTCTCTCTCTCTCTCACACACACACACACACACACACACAGTGTCATAGCTTTAGTTAAGATGGGGTTGGATGATTCATATTCCACTTACCACATATTACAGAGGCAGAATGTTCTATGGCTTGTATTCAGGGGGGGGGAGTTTAATTGATCGGGGGGGGAGGTCAACATTTTAGCGATGCTTAGGTGAGGGATAGTCCAAAAAAGGTTGGAAACTACTGATATAAAGCTTGACACTGAGAGACAGGTTTGTTGCTAGTCCATTTCAATTTTAAGCTACAAAGGGTAAGAAATTTCCTCTTGATATATAGGAGTTTAAAGTTTTGCTTTTGACCTTCACCACGTAGACTGATACTGGTCAGAACCCATAGTCTGTTTATATCACTATAACTCAATTTGTATAGCTGTCTGTTAAGAAGTCAGCTTGGACATTTGCTATCACACAGTCAGTGGTGGGATGTCAAAAATTTTACTACCCCACCATGACATCATCACAGTGTGGGCGGAGCTAATGTCATGACATCATGGTGTGGGCGGGGCCAAAGAAAAATTAAAATAAAATAAAAATAAGCACACACACACCTCTCAACCCACACACCCACAACACAAAACTGTAAATAAATTAATAAAATAAAAATACATTAATACAGTGGGGGAACCAGTGAAAAGGTAAGCCCCGAAGGTGGTTCCTCCCAAAAGCTGCTACCAGTTCTCCAGGACACTGGGAAAAGTTACTACCGGTTCTGGAGAACCAGTGAGAACCTGCTACATCCCATCACTGCACACAGTCCTTAACACAAAAAGCTGTACTGAAACATGGGGCCCAGACCCAGTGTAATGCCCAGATTTGTGGGCACAAGATAATGTTGGCTGAAGCGTAAGCAGCTAGCTGCATGACATTCTCCTCATGTACCTCAATATTGTGCTAAGAATGCAGGAGGACACACTATTCAAAGTCTATGTTTGGTAGCTTAAGTGAGGGGAAAACAGTGTCAGACACTTCATTCTTCAGCACTAGATCCATTCTGAGTGCTGTGAAATGAATACTGGTACTGTGATCAACAAGCCTTATTTTATCCATAAAACTGGATGTTTTTGCTTTTTCCTACATCCCAGGATCCATTTATGTCTAGGAGAACAAATGCTTTTTGTTAACTAAACACATGCCCTGGCACAAACTCCATTTCTTGGCCAGAATATACACAAATCACTACCTATAAGCTTTGTCCGTGTGTTGAAAGTCCTTCACCATTTACAGAACGTGTCCTTTGTCCTGCAGGGAGTTTAGCTTTAATAAGTACTTCAATGGCTCAATTAGATGCCTGTCTTCCTCTTGTAACAAGTTACTCTTAGATCTGCTTCATAGGTTTTTATTCTTTTTTCTATGCAGGTTGTTATTATTCCTCTAAATTCTTCACATCTGGATGCAAGTTGGGCTGACTTTATATTTTCTCTAGCAAAGGAAGTACACTTCAGTGCAATATTTTTTGTTTCTTGGAGACAACACATCTCGGAGGACAGCTGGAACAAGAAAGACCACTTTGTTCCATAAAGAGAGCTGGATCTTGGCTTGGAATGTGGCTTCAACTTTACTCTTTTAGATGTTCAAGACTGTGGAACTCTTTACTTGTTACCTTTCAAATTGTTACCTGAAATTTTGAATCAAACATTTATTTTGTTTTATTTCCTTTAATCAAATAAAGTTTACAACCGGAGCCACAGTTTACACACTGGCCATGTAAAATGCAGGATAAATATAAGGGAAAAACCAGCGCTTAATAACAAATAAAATGTTTAAGGTTTGATATTAAGCATGCCTAAAGGCCCTTGATACAGGTAAATTGCAAAAGAGTCTTGATTAAACTCCACACGGATCCCGTACGCAGACAGTGACATAGAATGCAAATAATTAAAGCAGAAAGAAATGTTGATTAAGGGCTGGTTTTTACCCCAAGACATCCGACAGGCAAATAAACTAAAGCTAATCACTCTTCTTTTGTCTGCACTCTCCCGAGCCTCAGTGATGTTGTAAAATCCCAGTAAAACCAGTTTTCCAGCCTGCTTAACAAAAGCGCACCTGGACGTTGTTATCTGATAACATCTAAAGCAGCTCAAACAGACCCCATGTGAAAACCTCTACCCTGATTAACACCCGAGTCTCCCGCCTCCTGCAACCGAGCCCTGCCATTGGAGGAGATCTCAGAACTCAGCCCTCATTGGCTAAAGCGCGCCTGCCTTGCCAATCCCTTCATTCATTCACAAATCCAGCCAGAAATGATACAAAGTAACACCCTGCAAGTACTTCCTCACCACAATATTGACTCAAGGGATTATTTTGTATCTCTGAAACAGAACTGCGATCACATAGAGGAAATTGCTTTATCCAAAGACAATGACTTTTGGAAACCAATGCAACTGCCCAATTGTATTTGTAAAAATGCCAGTGTGTAAACTTCCAAAGTTTTCTTTGTATTGATTGTTTGAGAATTGTAAAACCCCATTTAATTGCCCCATCTAAGTAAATGTTTGTAGTTGTAGCCAATGCTAGCCTAGGATTAATTGTCGACCAGTAGATGTGTATAAAAAATATTTGGGAATAGGGAAAGACAGCTCACTCCTAGAATAGCAGGGGTGAGTTCACGAGGGCATTTTTCTTCAGAACAGTAAGGTACTAGACTTCGTAGTATAGCCGGCCACTATATTACTGAACTCTTTTTGTATGCCAATAAACCACTGTTGTTTGATTGAAATCGTGCCTCATTAATAGTTTCTAGGTTTTTACAAATTCTCTGCCAGGAATCTGAACCGAATCCAAAATAGTGTTTTACATCTCGGTGGTCTTTGCCAGGGGAACACACATTTAAATTTAAGGTAACAAAATGCAAATAGATTTCTTATTCCCTTAATAAGTTCACTTTCCCATTTTCTCACATCATTTGAGCCTGAAGTGTATGTCTACACTCTAAGGTCTCTGTAAGCCCATTCTCATCCTTGAGTTGCCTGAGTTTTGGGAATTTCCTTCAGTGCAGAAGATTTATTTCTAGTTGAGAGTAAAGCCCCAGTAAGTACAGGGCCATGATGGTGAACCTTGGCACTTCAGGTGTTCTTAGACTTCAATTACCAGAAGCCCAAGTCAGCACTCCTGCTGATCAAGCATCTGGGAATTGAAGTCCAAGAACAGCTGGAGTGCCAAGGTTCACCATCGCTGGTATAGGGAATGAAGTTATCTCACACAAATGTTGTTCCAAAAACAGTGGCAGATATAGAAACAATGCATTCTGGAGACTATTCCTGAATCAGAGAGTTACTAATCATGTAGTGAACAAAAAGTATATTGGAGCATAACATTTGTTGACTAGAGGCCATTATAGACTACTGCCAAATAGACACTCCACTTTCTCTGTAGAAACAGAAAAAGGGACTTGTCCATCTACAGAAACACAACACCCAAGGCCAGTTTCCCCCACTAATGAGAGTACAGATATGTTGTCCACTCAGGTTATCTGACAGCCATCACAAGCCAATTAGGAAATAGGGTGGGTAAAAGGGAGGCACTCAGATAAAATATCCTTTATCCCAGGTGGAAGGAAGAACAGAGACTAAACATGACCTTGGCCGGGGGGGGGGGGGTAGGGGGTAGGTTGTCAGCCTGAATCCTGAAGCTGCTTTAGGCCTGCCAGCAGCTATGTTTCCTACCAACATGGTATAAAGGGGAGAGTAATCAGTTTCTACCCATTCTGTGAGAGCTATGGGGCATATGCACTGTAAACCGGTTGTATATACCTTTTAGCTGCCCTCTAGTGCACGAACCGGATGGCTAGGCTGTTGTTTTGTCATTGTTGTTATTCTTGCAAGCTAGGTTTTCTTTCAAGTATGAAGAAAACCTAGGTGAGGCCAGGAATCAAATCCCTACCATGCATATAGAGGGTGCCATGCATATAGAGGGTGCCATGCATATAGAGGGTGCCAAAATGTATACACATTTTAAGAAAGGAAAAACTGTATTAAAATTGTAATAGTCAATATATACCAATAATAACAGATGAATACAAGTCATGTTTGATGTCTGCAATTACAAGCAATGCTCAAAGTGGTTATCTTCAAGGTCCAGACACTTCTAATTACTCAGAACTGCTTAAGCAACGTTGACCAAAGTGTCCACTTGTACTGCTATGTATGTTGTTTCAATTCCTTCCTGAAGCACCACAATTGTAGCTGGTTTTCTACCGAACACCACATCCTTTAAAGTCCCCCATTTGTAGAAGTCAAGGGGTACTAAGTTGGGATAATGTGTTGAAAATTCAACCAGACCTCTTCAAAATGGTATCCTGCTCCTTGAATGACAATTGTACTTCCACCATTTACTTTGACTGCCAGTCACATGATGATACTAGCATTCAATCTTTTGAGCAAACATCATACTACACATTGCTACCTTAATTCAACTCATATCTTAAAATGTATGTACATTTTGACACCCTCTGCATATGCTACTTAAAGTAAAATTCTGAATGGAGCCCAAACTCTCAGCTTTGATAACTTTTTCAAGCATCAGTTGTTCATCCCAACAGACATATCCATTTAGGAGCATATGACATGGATCTGATGATAGAAGCAAATAGCACTATGGGCCAAAATGTAATGACATGTTTAAAAAAATTTCAGGTTTCAAATGCAGTTGTCTTCATATTGCTGAATGGAGTAACACATGTGTTGGCCTCTTGTACCCCAAAATCTAATCTGGTATGTAACCATATGTTTACAGTTATTTATATTCTGATATTGACTAGGTGAGAACCTTGTTGGGGCATGGGGACTTATATTGACTAGGTGAGAACCTTGTTGGGGCATGGGGACTTGAGTGGTTTAGCTAGGCAGTGTTGCCCATCTCTTGCCAATTATGTTAGGCCAGGACTGAAACTCAACAAAACATCCTCAGTAGGATCCCTTGGACCAGGTGGAAGTGGAGGGCCTACATCATGGTCCATCTAGCCAGCGGGTGATGTGATATCCAAATGGCTGGGGGGGGGGGGGGAACAACCCTGAACACAAATGGACTTGATTCCTCATGTCCATTTGCATGTGTGGAGTGTTGTTGTGGAGACGTCTATCGGTGTGCAGACTCCTTGCTGAATAACAACTCCAAAGTATCCAAGTATATTGAGTCTGTACCCCTGTATTTGCCATGGACTTCTCCAAAGAACTTCCAAACTACCCCACCAAAATGCAGTTGCCAGGGTTTACTAAAACAAAGTGCATGGTACTTGATTTTGTTAGTTTTTAATATAGCCATGCTCCAAGACTCACAAGGATTTACACCCTGTAAGTTACACACATATCCCTTTGGACTTAATGGGAGTGTTAAATTCACACTCAACCATCCTTCCATTGAAATTATTTTTTAAAAAATCAGCACCATACTTTTGGGTTCACTGTGCCTTATCTTTTTCTTGCGTGTAAGTCTCTACTATTTGAGTGGCTCTTGACAACTACAAAATAGTCCTCTCCCTGTGTCTCAAGATATGTATCTAATTCCACATATATAATTTTTTTCTCATTAACTCTCCTTTTGTTTACCAAACTATGTCAAGTTGGTTAATCACATTCTACATCATACAGTAGGAATTCCTCATGGAAATGTAAAGCAAAAATCCTTGACAGACCTTCATATTGCTAAGTAAAGCAAACAGCGGGTAGCACATCCTCATTATTTGTGAACTGACAAGCACTTGAGTTCACTGTTGTTCAGCTCAACATTCAACTCTTTACTGAGTAATGAAGTCAAGCCAATTTTCCATAGTGCTACCTTCCATTTAATGAACAGAATTAATTGTGCACCGTAAAAAAAAGAGGGATTGCAATCTGCTATCCTAATTACTCTCTATGTAACATTACCTGACTTCTTCCATCTCTTTTCTTCTTGAGACTAATGATCTCTCCCCAAAGGCAAAATTTAAATGGTAGCTCAATATTTCGACTTCAGTTAGCTGTAGTTCCAAGTGAGTTCACTTCTTAAAATACAAATAGGGCCAAACTGAGCGTAGCTAGAGTTTGTCTCCTTCATCACTCCTCTTCCTAATATGTTTGAAAATGTTTAAAAATGTTTAAAAAATCAAAAGTTTGCTGGAAATGACTAGGAGAGATATCAAACTTTCAAAGCCACTTTTAGGGGGGTCTTCCTGTCAAACTGCTGAAATACTAGTCCCTGTTCATCAACAGCTGGATATCTTAGTGGATTGTGGGAGTTATAGTTTTCAGAGTGGCTGAAACTTTCCTGAGTCTACTCAAAGTATTCTCCACTGATGAAGATCTTTCTCCAGGAAAATGAGTCTATGACTGCAGCTCGAATAACTTTGTGGGACTCAATTAGCATTGAAACTTTGGGATATATATAATACAATATGGAAATTAAGGCATATTTTAAATCCAGTGGTGAAATCCTACTCCTCAGTATAGTAAATCACAGGGGTGCAGGGGTGGGGTGGCTGGGGATGCCGACAAGGGAGTTTCCCATTCAGCTTCCCAGCCATCCTGCCCCTATGGAAGTTCTCCATAGCTGCAGGGTGGCTGGGGAAGCCGATGGGGGAGTCCCCCATCGGCTTCCACAGCCACTCCACCCTCTCTCTCTCTCTCTCTCTCTCTCTCTCTGGATTCAGTAATAGATATAAATATACAGTGGAACCTCAGTTAATATAATTAATACATTCTCTGGGGCACTTCTTATAGCAAAAAATATTTAAACCAATTTCCCATAGGGATGCATTGAAAAGTAAAATACATTAACCAAAATGCAGTTTCCCATAGGAAAGCATTGAAAACTAATTAATACATTCCAAAAAAAAATTATGTAAACTGAACCACTATTTCCTATGGATTTCCTTTTGTTATGCGATTTTTATGATAACTGAGCTGTTTCTTAACCGAGGTTCCATTGTATGATAGAAAAAATTAGGAGGATATATACATCTACAAACATTAAAATACTAAAAGCATACACAGTACTGAAATATTAGCTACAGTAAAACCTCACTTAGAGACTAACTTACTTAAAGAGCAGAATTTTCTTTGAATGGTCACCTCGCTTAACAACTAAAACCAACCAAAAACTCGCTTAATAACTAAATCGGGGTTCACAATCCCCCCCACCAGAAGTCATAATTGGCCACTTACAATGGTGTTTCACTTAAAGAGCAAACTCACTTAAAGAACAATCCCATGAACGTATTATGCTCTTTAAGTGAGGTACCACTGTACTTAAAATCAAAGATTGCACAATACATGAAATAGATACAGTATGTGAGACTATTTTTTAATGAGTTGAAAAACTCAATTTCTGGATCCTATAGTTGCTAAATTCAAATTTTTAAAAATTCCCAGACATCTTTAAAAGTAGATCGTTTGAATGTGGCATAGTTACAACAACAATTAAAAAAACAAGAAACAATGGTAGTGTAGTGAACAAAATCTAGACCACAAAAATAAACATAATTAAAACAAATTGTAGAAGTCACCCTAAGAAATAAAATATAGGGATATCATCATTAATTAAAGAAAACATTTTCACTGTTAAGGGAGGAATTTGCAAAAGTTGGATTGTTTAAAGAAAAGAAGTTGAGAAAAGAAAAGAACAGGATTTAAAAATAATAAGTAAACAGGAGTTGGACTTCCTTGTCTCACAATCCAATATTTCAAACAATGTTGTAATTTTGCAAGACAACTCAGATTTTTAACAAATAAAAGCTACAAGGAATTGTACCTGTTGGAGTTATAGTTCCTTAACAGAAATGCAATGATTGTACCTCTCAGATGTTACTTCTGGAGATTTCTGAGGCCCAAAGCAGTAAAGAGGTTTCATTACTCCAATACATCTAATATGAAAAACTGTGACTTAATCCCAGTTTACTAATCAGGATACATATTTATTTTCAGACCATTAGTTAAATTCAATTTCTTATCAGAAAACAACTTTTAAACTATAGTTCTTCACTGCAGATAAAACACCTAACTGTGGTTTTAATTAAAAAGTTTCTTCAGCTTTAGAATTTTTATTATTAAGATGTAGAATTTATCATATTTGTCCACCTTAAAGTGTTGTTGTAAGGACTATTGTAATAACATGCTGTTTAATTGTTTTAAAATGCTGACAATTATTGCAAATGAGCAGGATAGCATAGTTGATTAAGGATAGTTTGTTTGAAACAGTTTATGTAAGCATATTTGTTTTAAAACCATAAATAATTTAACTTCCATCATACTGCTTTTGCTATTCAAAAAGGAGCTCATGTACTTTACATTGGAACTGTGACTAGTGTTGTGTAATACATTTGAGCTCTATCATGTACATAGCCTCATCAGGGTAGTGGACAGAACACAGAATGCAAAAATTTAATATCATTAATGGATCCATAAGAAGCATTTTAATTTTAGAGTACAAGCACTGTGTTTGTTACGCAATTATCTTGCTAACTAGATTAACAAAGAAGGCCTAATACTTCAGATTCAACAATGATATAGTATGTTGTTCTGCTAATATCTGCAATTGAATTGCCTATATGTCTTAAGAAATTTTTTTATGATGCCATAGAGATGCCAAGTGTAAACACTAAGAATGCAGAGAGAGAGAAGAGTGAGTGAGTAAGAGCAAACTAATGAAATGAAGGCTTGTATTCCTCTGGTTGGATAGATTTCTCAAAATATGTCCTCTCAAATCGGCCATATAACACTAATTCCATTTCATCATTCCTAAGGCAATATCGTTATGCATGGTAGTCTGCATGTATGGCAAAATGCAATTGCACATGATATAATTATGGGTTCAGGAAAGGCCTAGGCAGTCACAAGAGACAAGAAACACAACCTGTCCTATGTCTGCTAACCTAGTACACTTGGCTTATGTACCATGAGGATACTCTCCTTTTGCCATTGCTAAATATTTCAGTGTCCTGCCTAATAAGTCATTTACCTGAAGTAGGACATATGGGAATCTACCCTTTGCATCTGGTGACCAAATGTTCTGAACTACTTCTTTGCGGTGAGGACTGGGGCCTTATAAAAAGATGTAGCTTCTAGATGAAAGAGATGAATAATGATTATGTGTTCTTGGTGATGAGATTGTAAAGGAAAATCAGTGCAATGTTTGACAGAAGTCTGAATATATCCATCCTCTATCTATATCAACTGTTAAGCTATCTTTATTGAACATTTTTGGCCAAAGACTGATTGTGTAGGTGTATCCAACTTTCCCAAGGATATGACCAGTTAACAATTATTCTTACCACTGCCGCCTCCCATTTGAGTCATCTGGATTCCCAAAATCTATGAGTTGTCTAAAAGTTGTAAGTTCAATCATTTTGGCTTTTTATTAGCAGAGAATTGAAAGTGTATTTGATCTCAATTGCCTAAATAGAGCCTTGAAGCAGAGTGAGATTGTCCCAGTTGAGAAATGAAGCCCATTTAGAGTTGACATGGCTTCTCAGTGTCTTGCCAAGCAGCAAGCTAGCCAGGCCTGCTAGTATCAGGTAGGCTGCTTGGCAATAAGTACTCAATTGATGGTGAGATACAAAGCTTTATTAGACAGATATTCCCACAAGCATACAACTAACATAGAACAAGAAATCAGAGCAGTACTGCATACCAAGCAAGTTATCTAATCAGCTGCCATGAGCATGGAGGCTGAAGAGAAGCCCCTGGCCAATAGCACAGCACTTGGTACTTGGTCTGTGCAGAGCTCCAGTCTGAGGATTGAGTGTAGAAGTTCAATCACCTGAATAGAGTTCAAGTCACAATTTTTTTAAAACAATTGAGGTGCACAATTAACAATAAGGTGCAGTCAGAATTGATCAGTTGCACCTTCCTGCCAAGTACCTGTTTTCATTGTCCGAGAAGACAGCTGGATTTGCTGGATTTGAACCTGGGACATTTAGATACACAAAACATCGGTTCTACTATTTTAATCATTATGATGCCCACCATTTTAAATACAGTTGATCAGTGCTTTCTTTTGTAAATGATGTGAATCAGTTTTTCTTGCCCCTTTCTCCTATTTCCAAATGCCACTGACTGACCTCATGTTTTGTTTCTCAAGTGGAAGCAAAGAGAGTAGTCTCTTGCTACTGTTTTGGTAGCTGTATGGAATTACAAGTACTTCTCTAACTCTTAAATTGAGAGGGAGGATAGAGGGTGTCACAATGCAGTGTGAATATGCAGAGAGCCATGGCAAATCAATAGCTAACCCTCCTGTATGCTGCTGATATCAAATTATAAACTATGCATTTAAAAATGCTCCACAAGCAATGGTGGGATTCAGCAGGTTTGCCCCAGTATGCCAGAACTGGTAGCAGAAATTCTGGCTAGCCCAGCCCACCCCAGTTTTGAAATAACACAGGGCTTTCCTCCTGGCCATGCCCACCATACCATACCCACAGAGTAGGTACTAAAAAAACCTTGAATCCCACCACTGTCCACAAGCATATCCTTTCCGGGATGTCACCCATTAATTCTGTGTTTTGTAATGGTTTTCCTATTTGGTAGAAAACCACAAGTGGCTTTGATCTACCCTTGAGACATAAATTAGTTCAATATTTTCCTTTGTCATTCACCCAGTATTGTTCAGAATATTTAACAAAATGGTCAAGTTTACCTGTTTGCTAGTTGTGGCAGCCTGGCAGATGTGTGTGTTTTGTGTCAGAGATTACTCTGAGCTGAAAGGATTTTTGCATGGGATCCCCAAATGAAGCTCCTTTCATGTCTCCCCATCATGCACCTCTCGTGTATCGAACCCCGTTGTTCCAGTCTCCAAGCTCAGCACTTTATGCACTGAGCCACCTAGGGAGCTGCAAACTGGACGATGAGGAACAACAAATATTTGCCATCTCTGGTCCACCATTTATAGATGCTAAATGTTAGTCATCTTCCTGAGAGGGGACACACTCTTCTGGATACACCAGTGCAATGAATGTTGCTGCCCTCATCAATGGGATAGTCAATAAGCCAAAGGAAAAACAAGGAATAAGGACCAGACGGCCATTTTGCCTTTCCTCCACCACATGGCACTTCCTGGTGTGGTGAAGGCAGTGGAGGGGCACATGAAATGGTATCGCGGGCCCCAGGTTGAGAATCCCTGTCCTATAGGTAGCAGAAGGCTAAATTCAAGGTGAGGCAAAACAAGGAGAAAAAATATTTAAAAAGCTGGCATTTATGTGTGAAAACTTTAATTTCAAAAATAAAATGTGAGTGTTTTCAGTTTGTTGGTATTTCACACATGACAAAATTAAAACACATACAAAAGCAGAGTCAGATTCCAAATACCTTAGAAAGCCATTGCTTTCAATCTATCAAATAGTGTCAAATACAAATACAGGCATGAAACAGCAATGCATACCAAACAGAACATGGTAATACATATTCATTTTAATGGATATTCAATTTCATGTCTATTCAGAATGAAAATCTCACAGAAGTATTATGACTAGATATTTCCCTGAGATATTCTGCAGCTTCAACTGTACATTTGTAAGAGTTCAATCTATATGAATGCTAGAAAACCTGATAAGGGAAAGGCCTTTTATTTTATAACAGACTAATTTTCTTGTAGAAAATATGAAGGACAATAAGGTATGCTGGATCTGAAGAGGCTAATGTAATTTGTATCATTAAACTTCCAAACAAATAAAATGGGTCATTTGAAAGATGAACTGACAAAAGATATAGCAATATGCTGATGCTGAGTGTTTGGCTTCAAAAACCCACTGAGATGTATTAGAATGAATGTTTTGCAATCAACTTTGTTGATGTCATAAAACCAGGCTGACATTGTTACACCACATTAAGATATTCCCTTTAAAATGTGATAATATAATGGACACTTCCTAAGAGACATTTTGTTATCCTAACTTACTGAGGCCCAACTGTTGAGATTTTTTCTTCTGTTACCCATATTAGACAAAAGAAAAATGATTTATAAATATAGTAACAGTTAATTGTTAACACCGAAACTCAACTTTAATCCAGTATAATGTCTGTCATGGCAACAAAATGTTCTCCTATGCTCCCAGTAATTTTCCTCAGTACTGAAAATCTCCTCTGGTGAGTTTTATAATTGTCTGAAATAGAATTTTAAAAGGTGGCTTAGGGTGTGCAGGGATTGCTGTGGTTTAGTGGTTAAGACACTGGACCTGATGACTGGAAGGTCGGCTGGTCAGCAATTCTAGCACCGAGAGCTGCATGACAGAATGAGCTCTCCTCTCTGTCCCAGCTCCTGCCAACAAAGTAGTTTGAAAGCAAAAAAATTACAAGTAGATAAATAGTTACAACTTTGGTGTTTTGTGTTCTGTGTCTAGTCATGTCTGTCACATGTCCACAGAAACATCTGCAGGTGCAAACATTGTTGGTATTTTGGCCATAAATGGAGATGAGCACCAAACCCTAGAGTTGGATATGACTGGCTTTCAAGCAAGGGTGACCTTTACCTTTACTTTTAGAGTGCACAGTTTGGAACTGGATAGAAGATTTCCCTCTGTCACTAGCATGTGCACAAGACACTTCCACGTTTGCTATGAATGATTCAGATACTGATCAGTATCTTCCTCTTCAACGTTGACACCGCCAATGACAAGACGTGCATATCATCAGGTCTATTCCAGTGTATGGCTACTTTTTACAGGGTTTTCTAGGTTAAAAAAATATACAGAAGTGCTTTACCATTCCCTACTTCTGGGGACACCCTGGAACTGTCCATCTTGCCCATCTTGCACAGTCTGGCTCTTCTCACTAAAGGTACTGTGGCGAATCAAATCCCACAACCTCTGACTATATTGCTGAATGCCTATATTGCTGAACTATCCAGGCAGCTCATCTCAAAAAAGAGATTGTCCTTTCAAAATTAATTTATTAATTTATTTATTAATAATTATTCCAAACTACAATGGCTTCTACTGAACTGTGCAACCTCTTATGTCATTCCTTGGGGGGGGGGGGAGTCTTATTGATCTGGGATTTATTTCTGAGTAAATATGAATAATATTCTGCTACAAGGAAGATTGGGGCAAATTATTATCCTTCTCTGTAATTATCTCTTGCTTCTGAGTTCATTAAAGCCAGCATCACTATATTGTTTCTTTTAATTCCTGTATAAAATTTAAAATCATTGGAAATGGTTCAGTATTGATTTAATAGGCACAGCTTTTAACCCATCAGTGACCTGGGGAGAGAAAGGCACATGGAAATTTTCAAATTGTACAATTGGGAAGTGGGTGCTGAAGAAGGGTTCAGTTGTCAATCCAGGTGGTTTCTCTGTGTTGAATGGGGCTGGGATTTCTTCTTTGTCCAAGGCAGTAAAGCAAGCAAAGCAATCACACTTATATACCACCACATAGTGCTTAGTGCACTCTCTGGGTGGTTCACAAGTTAATTAGTATTTTGTCCCTAACATGCTGGGTAATAATTTTAATGACCTCAGAAGGATGGAAGGCTGAGTCAACTTTGATTCCTGTTCAGGATTGAAACACACATCCTTTTGATTGCAATACAGAACTTTAAAGATGAGATGGCTAGATGGTATTGTGGACACAATGGGTACAGAGATGAGCGAGTTGAGGGGGATGGTGGAGGACAGGAGTGCCTGGAGGACAGTGGTCCATGGGGTCGCAGAGGGTTGGAATCAACTGTGCGACTGAACAATAAAAACACTGCATTGTTAAGAAAAAGATAAAAATTGGGATTGATGTGTTTCAAATTGATCTCTTTGGAAGTGACCACAGAGGAGGAGGAAACCTGCTATCTCCTGTAGACTAGGATCTGGACTTTGAGACTGCTTGCTCTCCATGGACTGGGGTCAAGAGGATTCAGAGGGTGCCCAGGGTTTTGTGGTGATAAAGGAAGAGGGGGAAGAGGAGTGAAAAGTAAGAAGAGTAATAGTTGAACAGGCAGAGAAGACAAGGTTAATGGAGGTTCAAGAAGAGACAGGATGGCTGGGATTAGCAGAAGGAGAGATAAAAGGAGAGTGATGGGGATTTTCAGACTGAGAAAAAAGACTTACACTTGTCACTGGGTTAGACCTTCATCTCTAAGGAAGATTCCTGGCTAGTGCAGATGTAGGTGTCCTTAGAGAAGGCTAAATACCAGACACATGTCAAGATAACCTGGGGGGAACAGGAATGGCAGAAGTGACACCAGGGAATAGCACAAGGAGCTCACCAACTGGAATGGATGGGCAGAAGACTGGATGGGGGATGTACCACAGTGAGATGCACTGCTTGATGCCCATACTGCCACCAGCATGAGGTTTGGCACTGGAGTACTCTGAAAGTCTTTGGAAAGTTTGAGCAGTGAGGTAACTGTCTTCCCACTCTTCTGTTAGCAAATAGTTATGACATCAATTGTACTTGGACTGGGCTAAGATTGAATTAAATTTACACCTATCTTGAACTGAAAAACATTGGTGTCAATATTGCCTCTTGATGTAAGGGAGATTCACTTAACTGACTATGGATATGCATGTATTAATTGTATTAAGTCACCTCCACCAGTTTACATTCCTTTTAAAGTAGCTCAAGTGTGTAATATTGTATTTTTATTGTATTTTATTGCACTTCGTTGTATTGCACAGATTTTAATTCTTCTGCTATGTTATTGATAAGGTCATAAGACTAAACAATTAATAAACATTCATTCAATATTGCCTTAGTAACCAAAAGTAGCAATGCTGTTTTAACTGTTGTACATCACCCAGAGTGGTAAATATCCAGATCAGTGCTAAACACATGGAATGAATGAATGAATGAGATGATAATGGACAGATCCAAGTCTTCTAAGTTACCCTCTCCAAGGTTATAGGGACTATGACCCCAGCCCGCTGGTTGATTTAAGCCCTACTTGCCCTCAATTAGTTTTTAGATTTTGATTTTAAAGTTTTAAATTGAGGGTTTTTAAGGAATGTTTTTAAGAGTGTTTTATTGTGTGTGGGTTTTTAAAAAAAATGAATTGTGAGCTGCCCTGGGTCACCTTGGTGAGGAGGGCAGTTAATAATAATAATAATAATAATAATAATAATAATAATAATAATAATAATAATAATAATAATAATAATAATAATAATAATAATAATAATAATAATAATAATAATAATAATAATAATAATAATATAGGGAAGCAGTTCTTCAGATATTTTCCTAACTTTTTCCTGGCAAACTGGAGATGTATCGATTATTTTATTTTATAAGGTGTTGGTGGCATCAGAGGCGTAGCTACCGCCGTATCAGCCGTATCAATTATACGGGGGCCCCGGGCTACGGGGGTCCCCAACAGCAAAAAAAAAAAAAAAAAAAAAAAAAATGGAGCAAAAATTTACTGCGCATGCGCAGAAACTCAATCTGATGCATTGCGCATGCGTCAGATTGAGTTTCTGCACATGTGCACTTTATTGGAGCCATTTTTGGCTCCAATTTTAAAAAATAAAAATTCAGAGTCGGAGCCGCAGCTTTTCGGAGCCGCTCCAATGGTGGCCCTGAGAGGAGGGCACCTCCCCTGGGGCCACCCAGCTCCCATGGGCATGTTGAGGCCTGCCCGGGCTGTCCGCTGCTGCCGAACCCCCATGGCCTGGGGACGCCTGGCAGAGTGCGCCACGGTCCAGCAGCGTAGGAAGGCGGGGTCCACAGGGGACGGTAGCCCCCAGCGGCGCTTTCCAAAAGGGGCGGCAAAGCCTTGGCTCCTTTCCCTTCCCCTCACCTTGCTCCACCACCCGGGTCCGGCGGTGGTGGCGGCGACAGCAGCAGCGGCAAGCGGCTCCGGAAGAGGAGGAGGAGGAGGCTGCAGTCGGGGGCAGCGCGCTTTGCCATGCGGCCCCAGGAGGGTAAGTGAGGGTTTTGTGTTTCGGGTGGGTGGGTGGTTTATGTGTGTGTTGGGTGGGTGGGTGGATTTTTATTAAATTTTTATTTTATTTTATTTCTTTATTTATTTTAATTATTTAAGTTATTTACGGGTTTGTGTTGTGGTTGTTTGGGTGGGTGGGTGGGTTGAGGTGTGTTTGTTTGTTTATTTTAATTCTATTCTATTTTATTTATTTATTTATTTATTTTTATTTTTGGCCCCGCCCACGACGTCATGATGTCATGACGTTGGCTCCCCCCATGACGTCATGATGTCATGACGTTAGCTCCGCCCCGCATATAAAGGGCCCCCAAACAATTTTTATACGGGGCCCCGCCAAGGTAAGCTACGCTTCTGGGTGGCATTGATTTAAAATACTGTGAAGTGACTTGACAGAGTGAAAAGAAAGAAGCTCTTTGGCAAAACTTTCCTAGCTGCATTTTTTCAATCAGTAATTTGAGTTGTGGCTATGCTATTGTAGTCTTGCACATGGCTATCTTTGAACTAAGGGCATTGTGTAATATCTGCCCGAATCTGGCTTTACTAATCACCTTTTTTGAGAAGGCTGTTGGTCTTTACTTAGACTGGAAAAGATAGACATTTCTTAGCCTAAAAAGATTTCCTAAGATGTGCCTGAGCTGCAGAGGTCAAATAATTTGATCTGAAGATGTTTGTATTTAGTAAAAAAATAAAGCATTCAGTGATGGGGAAAAAGAACTAAATTTTCCCCATTGCCCGCAGCTGGTAGCATTAAAGAAAAGCTAAAGCACATTTTGAAGAAAACAGCCCTTTATAACAACTCCATATCAAAACAAAAAAACACCTTTTACTGAATTAGAAAGGTCAGCATTTTTTTTGACAAGCGCACCTCCCTGAAGCTTTCAGAAGCAAGAGAGGAAACCAAACATTTTGGTTTGACAATTAAGCATTACAAAACAGAACAGAATTAATGCATCAAAGCTACCTTTCTGAAGCTCCAGTGGATAATCTTATTATGACAAGCATGAATGCACTACCTCTTGAAGAAATTAATGTGGAAAACACTGTTAGTCACCATCAGTGTTCATCTGCCAGAACAGTGGAAATACAACATTGCTTTAGGATTATAACTAATTACAGAGAGACCCATTTTAAATTCACACAGCTGGAAGGAGAGGAAATCAAATTCATATCTCGTTTAAGGATCCTCCAAGGTACCAGAAAAATGATCATATAAACCTGCTCAGGAATCAGCACAGCATGTGTGTGAATGCATACATGCATAACAATTGGAGCATAACTTGGAAATAATCCTTTAATTTTAAATTATTAAAATTTAGTGTGTCAATTTTGCTCTAATGCCAATGACTTAATGTTTTAAACTATTTAATACTTTTCAACAGATTGTTAAGATTTCCTTCATTAATTATTGTTATGCCTTCTGCCTAAAAAGACCACAAGA
Source organism: Furcifer pardalis (assembly GCA_030440675.1). Taxonomy (NCBI): domain Eukaryota; kingdom Metazoa; phylum Chordata; class Lepidosauria; order Squamata; family Chamaeleonidae; genus Furcifer; species Furcifer pardalis. Next base: position 167,161,524 of record CP126891.1, on the reverse strand, counting down.
TAAATGACTTCCTCTTAATTTTCAAGAGTAGTGGGATGAGACGGAACCCAGGGGCAATGAGTAAGACCCTCACTGGCTCCTGACAATGGCACTTCCGGGCACCCAAATTTAGTTTTGGATAGTTCTCATCCTCCTGCCATAGGGAAAACTCTTCACCTCCCCTTCAGCTTTCCTCTGCTTGCAAGTATGTGTCCTCCAAAAAGGGAAAGATGGGCTGACTTGGTCTTAAACTCACCTATTCCTCCTTTTTTGGTAGCTGACCTCAGGAGTTGCCACTCTCCATCTGCAGCGATAATCCTTGCCCCATCTCCAGATCTTACCCCAGTCAATATGAATTTGGTGTGCTAGGGTCACAGTGTTAACTTCTCCCTGGACAAAACCCACCAAGAGGTAAGCTCATTTCTAACTCAGGTGTTCCACATCAATCAACTCCCACTGTAATAAAATACCGAGACTGGTCCTGGGATGGAAATTTGGTAAAGAAGACTCCATCCGGTGCTCCCAGCTGGCTGTAGATCTAACACCTCTCAAGGCTATTTAACCATCACTCTTTTCTTCTTTTCATATAACAGTTAACCCAGTGTTCCCTAACCTTTGTTTTTTGGACTTCAATTCCCAGAAGCTTAAGTCAATTCCCCAAAGCCAATGTACTGACTTAGACTTCTGAGAACAGACAGATGGACTGTCTGTGAAGGTGCACCTTGTCAATAACCTCAAGGCTGCCACAGTCCATTGCAGTCCTGGTTTTAAATCCTGCATGTCTCATTTCATATGTGCCACAGGAGATGGCTCCGAGATCATACTTTGGGGGTCACTTCATGGCAAGCTGGGATCCACCTTAAACAAATACACACCAGAGGCATTTTTCCTGATTGCCTCGGAGGGTGAAGGCAGCCTAGAACCCGATGACCTCCAAAACCAGACCTCCTTGTGCCCTGGGGAAGAAAAAAAAAGTACACTCTGATTGAGTTGCGGCCGTTGCCACCTACATCTGTGAGTCAATGAATCTAAGGTAGGTATGTGGATCCTCAATCGTTTTATTTTTGCATATGAAGATAAAGAACAATAACATTTACTGCATGATTGAGGATGGCAAGACATTTCCTGGGGTTCTTATAACCATAAAAATCTGATTTTATGCAAAAAGTGTCAACTTTTGAACAAAGTTGGCCTCTTTTGAACAACATTGTTGAATACGAACATATAATATGATTTGATTTAAATTAGGATGACTGGTGCTTTATTTATAGAACTGGATAAATTTACCAATCAGCCAGCCTTTCCATCTTGCTAAGTGTGTATACATAATTTGCTGCTCAAACTACAGAAAAATGAACAGGGAAAATAACTCCATGTCTTACTTTCAGCTGGAAGGAAGGAATCCTATGGGGGACTTTTGATTTTCTCTCTGAGGATTCTATTATGTTGGAAGAGCTAAAATCAACAAAAATGAAGAATTTAGCAGTTTGCAGCTGAAGTACACACACTAAATCAGCAAGGATTTTGTGAGCCAACACCTATGTAAGTTCCATTAATTTAACAGGACTACTTTAATTGTGACTTAATACTGGATTTCAGCCATTTTCCATTGTCTGCTTGAAGGAGAGTTATTTTAGATCTGTGATGGTTCTCCATGTGAATTAAGACACTGGAATATCAGGGTTCTAAGCAGTGGCATCGCTAAGGAGGGCTAGGGGGGCTCCGGTTCTGGGTGGTGCTTTTTGGGCATATATGCTCTTGGACTACAATTCCCAGAAGCCCTAGCAGGAGCGGGCACCAGCATCCACCAAGGGGCAGGAAATTTGGCTTTAGCCCAGGGCGGCTGAATTCCGTGTGACGTTACTGGCTCTAAGTCATAGGTCCTCAATAGATACTGTTATTTCTTTCCCTATACATACTAGTCCATGTATTGTATTGTATTGTATTGTATAGTACAGTAATACCTCGGATAACGTTGCATCAGATAACATTAAAATCCTATGCAGATGCATCAGATAACATTAACACCACAGAGATAAGCAACACAGACTTCAAGGGAAAGTCAAGGAAACATGCTGGAACCTTTGTCTAAAGGGTAAATACATTACAAAAGCTTGCTGGACCAGTCTGACCAGTTTAGGTTAGCAAAAGCAGGAATCAATTTTAAAAGCTAACAGCAAGGGTCTTCAAACTTTTCAGGCCATGGGCCAGTCACGTGGTTCATGGGTGCCCAAACTACAACCTGTGCGCCAGATCTGGCCCTGACACCAATTCATCTGGCCAGTTACACCCTTGCCACTCTCAGAAGCTGGGTGAGTTTTACTTCCACTTCTGGTGTCATTGGCTGGATCCGATCCATAGGCCATAGTTTGGGCACCCCTGGCTAACAGGGATAGAAGCAGGACCCGAAATGGATGCCAACATTTACCAACATGCAAGGTGGCCATCTGGAGCCATGTGCACAGGAATCCATTGGTGTCATGGGTTAGATCCAGCCCACAAGCGCTGTTAACAGCAGGGGTGCCCAAACTTTTCAGGCCATGGGCCAGTCACGTGGTTCATGGGTGCCCAAACTACAGCCTGTGTTCCAGATCTGGCCCTGACACCAATTCATCCAGCCCGTTCCACCTTCGTTGCTCCCAGAAGTGGGAGTAAAACTCACCCAACTTCCGCTTCTGGGATCGACGGGCATGGCGTGGGCTGGATGAATTGGCATTGGAGGCTAGATCTGGCCCACAGGGAGTGGTTTGGGCACACATGAACCACGTGACTGGCCCATGGTCTGAAAAGTTTAGGCACTCCTGCTATTAGCTTCTGCTTCTGGGAGTGATGAGAGTGGAAGGGGCCAGATGATTTGTTGTCAGGGATGGATCTGGTGCACAGGCTGTAGTTTGGGAAGTCTGGCCCCTTCCACCCTCATCACTCCCAGAAGCTGGGTGAGTTTTATTTCCGCTTCTGGTGTCATTGGCTGGATCTGGCCCCTTGAAGTCCCCCCTCCCCCCAAGTCTTGGTGATCTTGGAAGGTCAGTGCACAGTACACAAGCAGTGCACAGTACACAAGCAATGCACAGTACACAAGCAGTGCACAGTACACAAGCTAAAATTTGTTTTCTTCACACCTAGATTTCCTGGTGTGCCATGGCATCATTGAACAAAAACATGTCAGCAAACAGAGGGAGCAGCTCTTTTAAAACAGCAAAGTTTTAAAAAATCTGTCTTCTTTTACTCACCTAAACTAGTCAGACTGGTCTGGCAACAGTGATGGGATGTAACAGGTTCTTACCAGTTCTCCAGAACCGGTAGTAACTTTTCCCAGTGTCCCGGAGAACCGGTAGCAGCTTTTTTTTGGGGGGGGAACCACCTTCAGGGCTTACCTTTTCACTGGTTCCCCTGCTGCACATGCACGCCAAGCACTTGGTGTGCATACACGCCTACAGTGCTTGGCACGTATTCACGGCCTCCTTGGTGTCCTCCCAAGCGGGGAGGAGGAAGAGAAGCTGCTAGCCTGGAGCTCCCTATAGCCTGCTCCCCAGGGTAAGTGACTCACTTTTGGATGTGGTGTGTCTGTGTGTATTTTAATGTGTATTTAATACCTTTACCTATATTGATGTACTACCACAGTTCCTAAAAAGGCCTGGCGGCCGGCAGGCCTAGCAGCCTGACTTGGGGTTTTTAAGCAAAGTCTTGGAGTTACCTCATCAATAAGCTACACCTGTGCTATTCCAATTGCTGTTCTAATTGGAGAACCCTTAAGGAGGTACAACTGTTTTACATTTACATTAAGGCATATTATCCTAGAGAACCGGTACAATGACCATATCCATCTTGCAACATGGTACTGCCCAGGCACTTATACTAACAGGTAAGTGACGGGTTTGTGTTTGGGGTGGGTGGGTTTATTTATGTTTGGGGTGGGTGGTTGGGTGTATTTTAATGTATTTATTTATTTATTTACAGGTTTGTGGTGTGTGTGTGTGTGTGCTTATTTTAATTTTATTTCTTGATGTCATGATGTAATGATATTAGCTCCGCCCACACTGTGATGACGTCACGGTGGGGTAGTAAAATTTTTGACATCCCACCACTGTCTGGCAAGCTTTTGTAATGTGTGGTTGTTATTGAGATCTTGCAACCTTGAGATAAAGAGAGCAGGCAGCCCCCCCTTTCTCCCAAGACAAACTGGTGACTCACAGCCACGCTTCAGGGAATTTGAGGCAAACACTTGTATCAGAGATCGTTGTGATCTGATGCATCAGATAAAGTTAACATAACGTTATCCGATGCAAATGTTTGCCTCAAATTCCCCAACGTTATCCGATGCAAATGTTATCCGAGGTATCACTGTATTGTAATTATTTTGCTATGTTATTGATAAGATCACAAGACTAAAATTAACAAACTATCTATCTTTCCCTATTGAACTGCAGAGAAGCACACACAAAGATATGAGCATGAACAGTCAAACTTGCAAATGAAACACAATCTTCCAGTCATTAACTGCAAAACAAAGATCCTGAACGCAAGCTATTGTATTTCAATAAGCAAAATCATGCACTACAACAAACAGAATTCTTTTTTATAATTTAAAATTGAGCATCTCTTCTAAAAACAGACAATAGGTTTTGCCATATTTGACCCTAAAAGTCTCTGGTTGCTTGAAATGAATTTAAATGACTTGTCACTATCGTCCAGTATTGAACTGTCTTTTTCTACTCCTGTGAAACACAACTGGTATAATGAAAAATTATTAGGTGTTCCTCTTTGTTCCCTCTCATTTCGAAGGGAAAATGCTTATTTGTTTTATTAATTACTAAGTTTCCAAACCCATGTATAGATACTAAAATGAGAAAAATAATGATTGTCCTAATTTGGTATTCCTTTCATTTCCAGATACATTTCAGGTATGTGTCATACTTTTGATGGAAGAGTTAGCTTTCTTTGAGCAATCACGAAAGGAAATGCTAGGGCTGCATATTTACAAACCGTTAACAACAGATGAATGATAAGCACTCAAAGTTTTCACCCACCCACTCACTGTTCTAGCGTGAAGATTATAAACAATATAGAGTACATTGTTCAAGATATGTAGAACACTGATACTCTTCTTATCTATACATGTCATTTGGAAGAAGCCACAGAGGTGATTCTCATCACTTATCAATGAATGCCAGAAACTTTATCTTAAGCAAGACTTGGCAGAAAAGTCAGTTATTTACACCAGGGGCTATTCCTCACAGTCATACACTCAATGTAGACCCAAGATATGTGCAAATCAATGGCACTTGTAGCTGTTAGCTGCTGTGCCATGAGTACAGTAACACAGCAATGCCAAAAAATCTTGTCTAGTGTAAACATTTGCTGGTGAGCATTGCAAAAATAGCCCAATTTATCCATGATTCATCTACACTAGTAAATAGATGAAGCACAATTAGATCTTATGCAAAAAAGCAAGTAAAGTTATACTCCTGTTGGAGAAGATGTAATGCTTCTAAATCTATGGTTCCCAACATGGGGCCCACACCCCACAAGGTGACTTAAATTCCCAGAAGGCTAAGTCAGTACATTGGCTGATTAGTACTTTAGGGAATTGACTAAAGCACTGGAAATTGAAGTCCACAAGTGTTCTGCGGAACATGTTTGGGAAATGCTGTTCTAGATAGTGTTGAGTAGTGTTGGAAGAGCAAGAGAGGTGATACGCCTTTAATCAGTGGTGGGTAGCCAAAAATTTTACTACCACACTATGGGCGGAGACAACATCATGGATAAACCCCATAAAAATAAGTACACATAAAAATACAAATTAAATAGACATAAAAATACACATAAAACACATAAAATACACATTAAATAAATACACATAAAACACACATTAAATACACATAAAACATATAAAAATACACATTAAAATAAATAAACATTAAATAGACAGAAAAACACATAAAACACATATAAATAAACATTGAAATACATACCCTCACCCCACACCCAAAGGTGAGTCACTTACCCTGGGGAGCAGGCTATAGGGAGCTTCAGGCTAGCAGCTTCTTTTCCTCCTTCCCACTTGGGAGCACAGCAAGGAGGCCATGCATGTGCGCCAAGCACTGTAGGTGTGCATGTACACCAAGTGCTTGGCGCACATGTGCAGTGGGGGAACCAGCAAAAAGGTAAGACCCTGAGGTGATTCCCCCCAAAAACCGCTCCCGGTTCTCCGGGACACTGGGAAAAGTTACTACCATTTCTGGCGAACTGGTGCAAACCTGTTGCTGTCCATCACTGGTATTAAGGCATTGTGGTTTCTATATGGAGCATGAGGGCATTCAGTTCGGATGACACGAGTCATTCAGGAAAGATGGTATACATTTGGTAGACATCGGATTGGGCATTTAGTTGGACAACGTATGGAGGGGCATTTCACCTGTTAATAGGCAGCTGGGGTGGGAGGAGCCAAGCAGGTGTTGGCTCTCTCTAGTGGTGGTAAATGCTGGGTTAAGGTGGTAGCAGTAAATCCTTCCAGGCATCTTTGAGGAGGCAGAAACGGTACTGTTTGTGAACAACTGTCCTGGGAGACTGTTTCTGGGGATGTGACTCCAAAGTAATTAGAGCAACTATTAACTAAAGAGCAATTGAACTTTTTTCATGACTTTGTATGCAAAATTAGTCACTATTTTACTGGCTGGGGACTATCCAAAAGGTGCCTGGAAGTCATATATCTTAGTTGTAGTGTGGCATTCATTATAGCCGGACAGCCAGTAAGTAGCAAATGCAGCACTAGAGCAATTACTTACTAAAGAGCCATCTAATTTTCAAATAAATAAACTATGACACTATTTTACTGGCTCAGGACTGTCCAAATGGTGTCTGGAAGTAATGTATATTAGTTGTAAGGTGGTACTCATTATAGCCATCTGTTAGTCCTTCGTCTACTTTTTAACTGAACTGAAAACGGGGGAAAAACACCATAAAGTGTGAAATATCAAGTGTACTACAAGAAAAATGGTCAAAATGTTAGACCATTGATTGATTGCAGTCATTTTCTACTGCTAATCAGATTAATATAAATCGGGGGAAAGTAACGAAGTCACTATACCATGTGCCTGATTTGTTTTATTAGAAGTACTGCACATTTAGGTCGTATATAATAATTTTATTGTATTTACACTTAAAATATATTTCTTCTATTATCTTGATTATTCTCACAGAATCGTGGCTGTTGTTGTTGTTGTTGTTGTTGTTGCCGCCGCCCACTTGCTATAGTGAAACAAGGAGGCTTGGGGACTCAGGGGAGGGGCAGTGAAGTCCTCAAACTGCCGTGGCTTCCCACTGGCAGTTGCTCTGGGCACAGGGGGAGGGGCAGTGAAGTCCTCATCCTGACCTGGCTTCTACTTCCCCTGGCAGTTGGTGTGGACACAGGGGGAGGGGCGGCGAAGTCCTCATCCTGACCTGGCTTCTTCTTCCCCTGGCAGTTACTGTGGGCACAGGAGGAGGGGCAGTGAAGTTCACAAATTACAATTAATTGGGGTTGATAGTTCATTTAGAAATATTTAGTCAACATTGTTGATCAACATTCAAAAATCACTCAGAAGTAATTGAGACATTTTTCTCTGTGTATATATATGTGCGTATCTGTTTTTCAAGACTGAAATAGGTCACAGTGATGGTGAAACGTTTAGAGAATGTGATCTCAAAGAGCATTCTGAATACTGTAGATTCAGCCTTGACCACCTTATCTAAAAGTTCCAAAATTTGTAACGAACTACTCCGGCAGCTGCAGGATTATGGAACAAATATCTAGCCTTAAATGACCTCTATCTTTTCCCCTTTACACTTTTTTTTAAGTTAAAAGCCTCTTTTGTGTTTGAAATGACATGACAGAAGTTTTCTTATAATGTCCCAGAAACTCATTATGACTTCACAAAAGCTTCCTACAGCCAATGACCTCGTAATGTTGCCCCAAAGTCACTTTACCATTCAAGCTGAGAGCTTGGGTCAAGGTGGAAAGACTTTTCTGGTTAGCATTTTGAGAATGGTTCATCAAGGTCTTTTTCAGCTTCTTTTGCTATGGGCTGTCTTCTTCTTTCAAGATACTCTTGGTGAACGACCAGATTGGGCAACTGTCAGTCCGGATATTGCTCCAGAGGAACTAGAGCAATTCCTTAGCAAAGAACCACCTAACCACTATTTTACTGTCTGAGGACTGTGCAAAGGATCCCTGGAGGTAGTCTATTTCAGATCTAAGGTGGTAGTCTTCATCGCCATGTGTTTATCCATGGGATACTTCATATCCAAACTGAAAGGAGAAAAAACAATAAAAGTAAGTTTTAACTATCATTTGTATTACAAGGACAATGGTCCAAGGACAATGGTACCATTTTGAGAATGATTTCTCACTGTATTTATCACCTTCTTTTCCTATTGGCTGTTTTCTTCTTCCAAGATATTCTTGGTGAGCGACCAGCCTGGGCAACTGTCGGTCCGGATGTTACTCCAGAGGAAATAGAGGAATTCCATAACAAAGAGCCAACTAATGACTATTTTACTGTCCGGGGACTGTGCGAAGCGTCCCTGGAAGTAATCTACTTCAGTTCAATGGTTGTAATCATCATCGCCATGTGTTTATCCATGGGATACTTCATATCCAAACTGAAAGGGGAAAAAACCATAAAGGTAAGTTTTAACGATCAATTGTATTACATGGAAAATGGTCAAAATGTTAGACCATAGATTGGCTGCTGTCATTTTCTACTCCTAATCAGATTAATATTAACCAGGGAAAGGTAAAAAGCCACTATACCACGTGATTGATTTGTTTGATTAGAAGTACAATACAGTAATACCCCAGATAATGTTATGACTTGGTTCCACAAGTCATGTCGTTATCCGGTTTTTAGCGTTGACCGATGCATGCATCAAACAACGCTAAAAAAAAGCCCTGATGTCAGGGACAAACCACATGGTTTGTCCCTGAACTCAAACTGACCCTAGGCTAGCGATTGCTAGCCTAGGGTCAGCTTGACTTCTGGGGCAAACCAAGCAGTGTGTCCCTGAAGTAATTCACAGGCCAGATGGGGTTTGAAAGAAGCCTACTGCAGCCCAGTGGGGCTGCGCTAGGCTTCTTCCAAACCCCATCTGGGCTGTGCCTCTTCCCCCCATGCTACTGGACCCTTAGCAAGTGCTAAGGGTCCAGAATGGGGGGGGGAAGGGTCCATCAATTGGGGGAAGAGACCTGCTCGCACACGTTGTAGTGCACCAGCGGGTGCCTCTTCTCCACCCACTACTGGAGCTTTCTCACATGTGAGAAGGCATGCGAGAAGACACCTCTCTCCGGGACCTCACCGGCCTCTTAGCAGCTCACTAAGAGCCCAGTAAGATCTGGGTGAGAGGCGCCTTCTCGCTCTCTCCGGGATCTCACTGGGCTCTTAGCGGCTCTCTAAGAGTCCAGTAAGATCCAGGTGAGAGGCACCTTCTCACAAGCCTCGCATGTGAGAAGGCACCTCTCTCCGGGATCTCATCAGGCTCTTAGCGGCTTGTTAAGAGCCCGGTGAGATCCAGGTGAGAGGCGCCTTCTCAAGTGCCTTCTCGTGCCTGAGAAGGCACATCTCTCCCGGACCTAACCGGGATCTTAGCGACTCACTAAGAGCCTGGTAAAGGTCAAGGTGACAGGCGGTTCTTGCGTGTGAGAAGACACCTCTCTCCCGGACCATCCCCCCTACTGGTTCCTTAGCAAGCGCTAAGGGGCCAGTAGGGTGGGGGAAACAGGCACCCACTGGCACGCCTTGTAGCGCACCAGTGGGTGCCTCTTCCCCCCACCCTACTGGCCCCTTAGTTAGTGCTAAGGGTCCAGTAGTGTGGGGGAAAGAGGTGCCCGCTCTGTGTTCAAAGTCCAGCGGCTTTGGAAACATCCCACAAGGGCTTCCGAATAAGCAGCCCTTGTGGGCTGTGTCCAAAGCCCTGGGCTTCAGACACAGCACTGAAGGGCTTCAGGAGAAGGCTAGTCCAGCCTGGCTGGGTTGGCTAGCCTTCTTCCTCAGCCCATGCGGGCTGTGTCCGAAGCTGCTAGGCTTCAAACACAGCCCAAATGGGCTGTTGACAAAGCCTAGCGGTGCTCGGGCTAGCTAGCCCAGGCACCACTAGGCTTTGTCCAGCGATCGCTCAAGCTGAACTAGGGTCGGGGGAAAGGCAGGCACCCACATGCCTTTTCCCCGACCCTAATCCAGTAGTGACGATCCATCGTGTGTGTGTGTATGTGTGGATTGGGTAGAAGTTCTACCCAATCCAAACGTCTCCCTCCCCCCCCCCACGATTGGCTTGGATAACGCTAAAGGATCGTTATCCAGAACCGTTATCCGATGTAAGGTTTTTCAAAAAATCTTGCATCATTAACCGGTCCAATCATTATCGGGGATATTACTGTATTGTACATTTTAAGTCGTATAGAACAGAATTTACACTAAATATGTATTTTTTCTATTATCTTGATTATTCTCACAGAATCATGGCAATTATAGTTAGTTGGGGATAATGGCTCATTTAGAGATTTTAGTCAACATTGTTGATCAACAAACAGAGTCAACACGGGAGTATGAGTTAAAGAAGAAGATAGCAATCCTGTTTGATACCTACTTAAGTTTGCAGCACTCTTGATGCAAAATATTAACTTCTGTTCCCATGTTTCTCCCCTATCAGGCAATAACGATGCAGAGAACCATCGTTACTAATACACCAGTGGAGGCCGAATACATATAAAAAATCTTCATCAAGCTGGAAAGCGACATCTCAAAGATCAAGAAATACGTGAGAAAAGTTGCTCGTGAAGACAAAGGGAAACATCAAAAATTAAGCCTAAAGAGAAGAAAGAGGTTTGAATTAATGTTTAAGTAATGAGGATTACTCCTATGACTATGTCACAAACTATACCGGAAGCTACAGCATTATGGAACAAATATCTAGTCTTAAATGGTCTCTATCTTTTCCTCTTTACACTTTTTTTCAGTTAAAAGCCACTTGGGGATTCAAAATCACATGACAGAAGTTTCTTATGGTGTCCCGGAAACTCATTCTGACTTCACAAAAGCTTCCTACAGCCAATGACCTCGTGATGTTACCGCAAGGTCTCTTTACCATTCAAGCTGAGAGCTTGGGTAAAGGTGGAAAGTCTTTGCTGGTTACCATTTTGAGAATGGTTTCTCAAGGTCTTTATCACCTTCTTTTACTATTGGCTGTTTTCTACATCTCATTTCTATTATACACTTCTAAACATTGTATAGAAAATTATTTTTGTTTTGAATATATATAATTAAAGGTTTTCTTTGGTAGACAGTGTTGTGATGTTTTTCCCTTATGGTTCTGCTGTTACATATCTGGCATTAAAATAAACATATATCTAAGCATTTTTTCACAGATAACAATACAGTGGACCCTCGCTTAACAAAGTCAATGTGTTGTACAGGACCTTTTGTACTATGAAAAATTAGTAAAGCAAAGTTCCCATAGGATTGCCGTGAATGCAGTTTTCTATAGGAGCACATTGAAAACCAAAATTTGTTTACTGAAACACAGTTTCCTAAAGGAATGCATTGAAAACTAATCCATTCCGGAAAAAAATAAATTTCCTTTTGTCACATGAATTTTGTGTTAAGCGAGTCATTTGTTAAGTGAGGGACCACTGTATGTTATTTTAGAAGCTATTCTCTAGAATTCAAACCCAAACAAAGCACTGCTATGGCAGATGAAGATGAAAAGTTTTGTTCCATTCCAGGGCTATCTTGACATCAGATATGATGTCATTTTCTACTCCTAATCAGATTAATATTAACCAGCGGAGGGTAAAAAGCCACTACACCATGAGATTGATTTGTTTGATTAGAAGTACAATACTGTACATTTTAAGTCATATAGAATAGAATTTACACTAAACACATATTTCTTTTATTATCTTGATTATTCTCACAGAATCGTGGCAATTATAGTTAGTTGGGGTAAATGGCTCATTTAGAGATATTTAGTCAACATTGTTGATCAACATTCAGAGTCAACACGGGAGTATGAGTTAAAGAAGAAGATAGCAATCCTGTTTGATACCTACTTAAGTTTGCAGCACTCTTGATGCAAAATATTAACTTCTGTTCCCCTGTTTCTCCCCTATCAGGCAATAACGATGCGGAGAACCATCGTTACTAATACACCAGTGGAGGCCGAATACATATAAAAAATCTTCATCAAGCTGGAAAGCGACATCTCAAAGATCAAGAAATACGTGAGAAAAGTTGCTCGTGAAGACAAAGGGAAACATCAAAAATTAAGCCTAAAGAGAAGAAAGAGGTTTGAATTAATGTTTAAGTAATGAGGATTACTCCTATGACTATGTCACAAACTATACCGGAAGCTACAGCATTACGGAGCAAATATCTAGTCTTAAATGGTCTCTATCTTTTCCTCTTTACACTTTTTTTCAGTTAAAAGCCACTTGGGGATTCAAAATCACATGACAGAAGTTTCTTATGGTGTCCCGGAAACTCATTCTGACTTCACAAAAGCTTCCTACAGCCAATGACCTCGTGATGTTACCGCAAGGTCTCTTTACCATTCAAGCTGAGAGCTTGGGTAAAGGTGGAAAGTCTTTGCTGGTTACCATTTTGAGAATGGTTTCTCAAGGTCTTTATCACCTTCTTTTACTATTGGCTGTTTTCTACATCTCATTTCTATTATACACTTCTAAACATTGTATAGAAAATTATTTTTGTTTTGAATATATATAATTAAAGGTTTTCTTTGGTAGACAGTGTTGTGATGTTTTTCCCTTATGGTTCTGCTGTTACATATCTGGCATTAAAATAAACATATATCTAAGCATTTTTTCACAGATAACAATACAGTGGACCCTCGCTTAACAAAGTCAATGTGTTGTACAGGACCTTTTGTACTATGAAAAATTAGTAAAGCAAAGTTCCCATAGGATTGCCGTGAATGCAGTTTTCTATAGGAGCACATTGAAAACCAAAATTTGTTTACTGAAACACAGTTTCCTAAAGGAATGCATTGAAAACTAATCCATTCCGGAAAAAAATAAATTTCCTTTTGTCACGTGAATTTTGTGTTAAGCGAGTCATTTGTTAAGTGAGGGACCACTGTATGTTATTTTAGAAGCTATTCTCTAGAATACAAACCAAAACAAAGCACTGCTATGGCAGATGAAGATGAAAAGTTTTGTTCCATTCCAGGGCTATCTTGACATCAGATATGATGTCATTTTCTACTCCTAATCAGATTAATATTAACCAGCGGAGAGTAAAAAGCCACTACACCATGAGATTGATTTGTTTGATTAGAAGTACAATACTGTACATTTTAAGTCATATAGAATAGAATTTACACTAAACACATATTTCTTTTATTATCTTGATTATTCTCACAGAATCGTGGCAATTATAGTTAGTTGGGGTAAATGGCTCATTTAGAGATATTTAGTCAACAATGTTGATCAACATTCAGAGTCAACACGGGAGTATGAGTTAAAGAAGAAGATAGCAATCCTGTTTGATACCTACTTAAGTTTGCAGCACTCTTGATGCAAAATATTAACTTCTGTTCCCATGTTTCTCCCCTATCAGGCAATAACGATGCAGAGAACCATCGTTACTAATACACCAGTGGAGGCCGAATACATACAAAAAATCTTCATCAAGCTGGAAAGCGACATCTCAAAGATCAAGAAATACGTGAGAAAAGTTGCTCGTGAAGACAAAGGGAAACATCAAAAATTAAGCCTAAAGAGAAGAAAGAGGTTTGAATTAATGTTTAAGTAAGGAGGATTACTCCTATGACTATGTCACAAACTATACCGGAAGCTACAGCATTATGGAACAAATATCTAGTCTTAAATGGTCTCTATCTTTTCCTCTTTACAGTTTTTTTCAGTTAAAAGCCACTTGGGGATTCTAAGTCACATGACAGAAGTTTCTTATGGTGTCCCGGAAACTCATTCTGACTTCACAAAAGCTTCCTACAGCCAATGACCTCGTGATGTTACCGCAAGGTCTCTTTACCATTCAAGCTGAGAGCTTGGGTAAAGGTGGAAAGTCTTTGCTGGTTACCATTTTGAGAATGGTTTCTCAAGGTCTTTATCACCTTCTTTTACTATTGGCTGTTTTCTACATCTCATTTCTATTATACACTTCTAAACATTGTATAGAAAATTATTTTTGTTTTGAATATATATAATTAAAGGTTTTCTTTGGTAGACAGTGTTGTGATGTTTTTCCCTTATGGTTCTGCTGTTACATATCTGGCATTAAAATAAACATATATCTAAGAGAGCAGTTTTTCACAGATAACAATACAGTGGACCCTCGCTTAACAAAGTCAATGTGTTTTACAGGACCTTTTGTACTATGAAAAATTAGTAAAGCAAAGTTCCCATAGGATTGCCGTGAATGCAGTTTTCTATAGGAGCACATTGAAAACCAAAATTTGTTTAATGAAACACAGTTTCCTAAAGGAATGCATTGAAAACTAATTAATCCATTCCAGAAAAAAATAAATTTCCTTTTGTCACGTGAATTTTGTGTTAAGCGAGTCATTTGTTAAGTGAGGGACCACTGTATGTTATTTTAGAAGCAATTCTCTAGAATTCAAACCCAAACAAAGCACTGCTATGGCAGATGAAGATGTAAAGTTTTGTTCCATTCCAGGGCTATCTTGACATCAGATATGATGTCATTTTCTACTCCTAATCAGATTAATATTAACCAGCGGAGGGTAAAAAGCCACTACACCATGAGATTGATTTGTTTGATTAGAAGTACAATACTGTACATTTTAAGTCGTATAGAATAGAATTTACACTAAACACATATTTCTTTTATTATCTTGATTATTCTCACAGAATCGTGGCAATTATAGTTAGTTGGGGTAAATGGCTCATTTAGAGATATTTAGTCAACATTGTTGATCAACATTCAGAGTCAACACGGGAGTATGAGTTAAAGAAGAAGATAGCAATCCTGTTTGATACCTACTTAAGTTTGCAGCACTCTTGATGCAAAATGTTAACTTCTGTTCCCATGTTTCTCCCCAATCAGGCAATAATGATGCAGAGAACCATCGTTACTAATACACCAGTGGAGGCCGAATACATACAAAAAATCTTCATCAAGCTGGAAAGCGACATCTCAAAGATCAAAAAAATACATGAGAAAAGTTGCTCGTGAAGACAAAGGGAAACATCAAAAATTAAGCCTAAAGAGAAGAAAGAGGTTTGAATTAATGTATAAGTAATGAGGATTGCTCCTATGACAATGTCAAAACTATTCCGGAAGCTACAGCATTATGGAAAAAATATCTAGTCTTAAATGGTCTCTATCTTTTCCTCTTTACACTTTTTTTCAGTTAAAAGCCACTTGGGGATTCTAAATCACATGACAGAAGTTTCTTATGGTGTCCCGGAAACTCATTATGACTTCACAAAAGCTTCCTACAGCCAATGACCTCGTGATGTTGCCACAAGGTGTCTTTACCATTCAAGCTGTGAGCTTGGGTAAAGGTGGAAAGTCTTTGCTGGTTACCATTTTGAGAATGGTTTCTCAAGGTCTTTATCACCTTCTTTTACTATTGGCTGTTTTCTACATCTCATTTCTATTATACACTTCTAAACATTGTAAAGAAAATTATTTTTGTTTTGAATATATATAATTAAAAGTTTTCTTTGGTAGACAGTGTTGTGATGTTTTTCCCTTATGGTTCTGCTGTTACATATCTGGCATTAAAATAAACATATATCTAAGAGAGCATTTTTTTCACAGATAACAATACAGTTATCGCTTAAAAAAATCAATGTGTTGTCCAGGACCTTATGTACTTTGAAAAATTAGTAAAGCAAAGTTCCCATAGGATTGCCGTAAATGCAGTTTTCTATAGGAACACATTGAAAACCAAAATTTCTTTACTGAAACACAGTGTCCTATAGGAGTGCATTGAAAACCAATTAATCCAATCCGGGAATAAATAAATTTCCGTTTGTTATGAGAATTGTGTGTCAAACGAGTCGCTTGTTAATGAGGGACCACTGTATGTTGTTTTAGTAGCTATTCACTACATTTCAAACCCAAACAAAGCACTGCTATGGCAGATGAAGATGAAAAGGTTTGTTCCATTCCAGGGCTATCCTGATATCAGATATGATGACTGCTATCAACAAGAAGGATAATGGAGGAAAAGACAGATAAACAGCCCAAAGAACAGCATAAGAAGGGGTCACAGTGATTGTCAGGGTTTTGTAAAGCTGCAATTCAACACTCAGCAGAGTAGGAGGAAGTAAAAAAGGAAACTGTTCTCCTGACATCAAAACCATGATCTCACAAATATATGTTCCTCTTTGGTTCCTGCTAGCCAATCACTTTCAAGCTCTTTTGTGGAAGTAAGGACACCTTAAGGTGCCCTATTTGAAATCAATGCATTCCCTCAGACTTCTATTAAAGTGATGAAATGACAAACCTATCAACCAGTTGTTTGCACACCCTGGGAACAAGAGTTTAACTTAAGCGGTCTCAACAAATAGCTGACCAAATTCTTCCTGACAATTAACAATGCAAAGCAAAATGATCTTCCAACTATAGTTTAAGTTTTGATTGAAAATGGAGGACTAAAGTGTGTCATTAAAAAAATGGAAAGCTAATTGCGACCAGCAGATATTCATCCCTTGATTATCGGAAAAACATTCCATATTTATCGGACCATGAGACACACCCAGGTTTTAGAGCAGGAAAAAAAAAAGGGGGGGGGGAATCTGATCCAATTAGTCCAGTATACTAAAATATTTATGGTATTAAAATTACACATGATAATATTTAAACACAACACGACAAAACATAGACCCGGCACCCATCATCCAACACAAACACACATACCCACACACTCACACAATCACTCCCACCCTCTATTCCTCTATAAATCACTCAGGAGCACGCGGCAGGTTTCTTTGGCAGCATTTGAATGGTGGATTCCTCTGTCCAAAACTTGGTGGGATGGACTGAATTGGGCCTGGAGGTGCTTTGCCTGGCCCTACGCACGGTGCCTGCCATGGTCTCCGCTCACCATGATACCTGGTGTGTGGAACACATCGTGGTGACACTATGCCCAACAGAAGGCAAGGCCTGAGCCATGACTTCTGCTTGCCATGCTACCAGGTGCATGGCTCACATGCATGAGGCATGGAAGCACCAGGCCTGCTGCATGGCGTACTGCTTGCTGTGGCATCCGTTTACTATGCTGTATGGTGCAAGGAGCTTGGCGCAGAGGCACTCGGCCCGGCGCCAGGCCGGGTGCCTGCTGTGGCCTCTGCTCGCCACGCTACCCGATGCCAAGCACGTTGGCACTTGGTGTGGAGGCTCTCTATCTGGTGCTGAGCGAGGCAGCCATTGTGGCCTCCGCTCACCATGACGTCTGGTGAGGCTTACATGGGCATAAAGCGCTGGGGGAGGCCAGCCAGACACATGCAAGCTCCGTGTCCAAGCACAAAAGTGCTGCTTCGCTCAGTGCTTCCGTTTAACTATATAAATTGGATCGTGCATGCTGAATTCTGTAGGTCCGCATTCATTAATGGATATCTTAACATGCATGCATGCCAAGCCAAGCAGTCATTTTGTGCTTGCAGCATGCACACTTTAGACCACAAGTTTCACCCTCATTCCCTCCTTCTTTTCAGGGGGAGGGCATCATATAGTCCAGAAAATACTGTAGATGAAGGACATCTGCAATAACTAAAAAGGAAATTTATTCTTCTTTAACTGTGAAATGAGTATCATTTGCCAGTGACCGCCGAAAGGTGCCTTATTCATTCATTCATTCATTTTTTTTACTACCAAGAATAGCAAGTGTCTGTAATAACCTTTAAAGCCCAACATGGTAGTGGGCCTGGATATATAAAAGATAGCTTCACTCCAACAACATCTGTCCATCCAACCAGAGCAGACCGGATGGGCTCTTTAATGTTACCATCTTCTTGCGAGGCTTGTCTCTGTAGCACAACAAGGACAGCCTTTTCCTGTCCACACCAGCGCTCAGAAACCTCTTGCCAACAGAGTTAAAGCTGCAGATGGAATTGTTGCACTTTAGAAAAGAACTGAAAACCTGGCTGCAGGGCAGGTGTGGGGACACACCTGTTGGCTTATAAAATTAACATTTCTTTCTCAATTTTCATGGATGGGGGGAGTGGGTAAATTATTTAGCATTTTTACTGATGTTTTAAGGGCTTTTAGTTAATTTTCGATGTTACTTTTAAATGCTCTTAGCTGCCCAGAGTCATTGCCGACATGAGTGGCAATATAAAATTGAAGAATAAGTAAATGAATGAATGAATGAATGAATGAATGAATGAATAAAGTTGTATTAACTGTTCCAACACCATAGCCGAGGAAGCAGGAATAATAGTTGTGTGTGGTCTCTTGGATCTACCCTTGTGCACAAAGCAAACAGTTCAATGTGTCTCAAACGTACCGTGTGTTTTGCATTAAAAGAACAGTATTTTGAAAGAAATCAGGGGTTTTGGTAGAAGTGAAAAAACAGAGGGGTAAATTTGTTCAGAGAAATATTTGTTCATTAAGGGGTGTTTACAAGGGGAGAGACAAAATATTTCTGAACATGGCCTCCCTTCAATACCTCATTGGAATTCACAGAGCAATACACAAAGAGGTATAATTACATGTGAACATTTCAATGTAATCTCAGAGAGCATTCTGAATACTGTAGTTTCAGCCTTGACCACCTTATCTGAAAGTCCCAAACTGTGAAACAAACTACTCCGGAAAATACAGCATTATGGAACAAATATCTAATCTTAAATGGTCACTCTCTATCTGTTCTCCTTTAAACTTTTTTAAAGCAAAAAGCCACTTGTGGGTTCTAAATGACATGACAGAAGCTTTCTTTACCATTCAAGCTGAGAGCTTGGGTAAAGGTGGAAAGTCTTTGCCGGTTACCATTTTGAAGATGGTTTCTCAAGGTCTTTATCACCTTCTTTTCCTATTGGCTATTTTCTTCTTGCAAGATAGTCTTGCTCAGCGACCAGCCTGGGCCACTGTTGGTCCAGACATTTCTCCAGAGGAACTGGAGGAATTCCTTAAACAACAGGCAACTAATGGCGATTTAACTTACTGGGGACTGTGCGAAGAGTCCCTGAAAGTTATCTATTTCAATTCCATGGTTGTCTTCATCATCAGCATGTGTTTTTCCATGGGATACTACATATCCAAACTGAAAGGGGGGAAAACCATAAAGGTAAGTTTTAACGATCAATTGTATTACAAGGAATATGGTCAAAATGTTAGACCATAGATTGGCTGCTGTCATTTTCTACTCCTATTCAGATTAATATTAACCAGGGGAGGGTAAAAAGCCACTACACCATGTGATTGATTTGTTTGATTAGAAGTAAAATATTGTACATTTTAAGTCATATGGAATAGAATTTACACTAAACATGTATTTCTTCTATTTTCTTGATTATTCTCACAAAATCGTGTCAATTATAGTTAGTTGGGGTTAATGGCTGATTTAGAGATATTTAGTCAACATTGTTGATCAACATTCAGAGTCAACACGGGAGTATGAGTTAAAGAAGAAGATAGCAGTCCTGTTTAAAATCTACTTAAATTTTGGGCACCCTTGATTCAAAATATTAACTTCTGTTCCCATGTTTCTCCCCTATCAGGCAATGAGGATGCAGAAAATGTGAACACCAGCGGAGGCCGAATACATAAAAAAAATCTTCATCAAGCTGGAAAGAGAGATCTCAATGATCAAGAAATATATGAGAAAAGTTGCTCGTGAAGACAAAGGGAAACATCAAAAATTAAACCTAAAGACAAGCAAACGGATTGAACTAATGTATAAGTAACGAGCATTACTCCTATGACAATGTCACAGAACTATTATACACTTCTAAACATTGTATAGAAAATTATTTTAGTTTTGAATATATATAATTAAAGGTTTTCTTTGGTAGACAGTGTTGTGATGTTTTTCCCTTATGGTTCTGCTGTTACATATCTGGCATTAAAATAAACATATATCTTAGAGAACAGTTTTTCACAGATAACAATACAGTGGACCCTCGCTTAACAAAGTCAATGTGTTGTCCAGGACCTTTTGTACTATGAACAATTAGTAAAGCAAAGTTCCCATAGGATTGCCGTGAATGCAGTTTTCTATAGGATCACATTGAAAACCAAAATTTGTTTACTGAAACACAGTGTCCTATAGGAATGCATTGAAAACCAATTAATCCAATCCGGAAATAAATAAATTTCCATTTGTTACGCGAATTTTGTGTTAAACGAGTCGCTTGTTAATGAGGGACCACTGTATGTTGTTTTAGTAGCTATTCACTACATTTTAAACCCAAACAAAGCACTGCTATGGCAGATGAAGATGCAAAGGTTTGTTCCATTCCAGGGCTATCCTGATATCAGATATGATGACTGCTATCAACAAGAAGGATAATGGAAGAAAAGACAGATAAACACCCCCAAGAACAGCATAAGAAGGGGTGTCAGTGGCTGTCAGGGTTTTGTAAGCTGCAATTCAACACTCAGCAGAGTAGGAGGAAGTAAAAAAGGAAACTGTTCTCCTGACATCAAAACTATGATCTCTCAAATATATGTTCCTCTTTGGTTCCTGCTAGCCAATCGCTTGCAAGCTCTTTTGTTGAAGTAAGGACACCTTAAGGTACCCTATTTGAAATCAATGCATTCCCTCAGACTTCTATTAAAGTGATGTAATGACAAAAGGATCAACACACAGTGTGTTTGAACACACTGGGAACAAGAGTTTAACTTAAGCGGTCTCAACAAATAGCTGACCAACCTCTTCCTGACAATTCACAATGATCTTCCAACTATAGTTTAAGTTTTGATTGAAAATGGAGGAGCAAAGTGTGTCAGTAAAAAACATGGAAAGCTAATTGCGACCAGCAGATTTTCATCCCTTGATTATCGGAAAAACATTCCATATTTATCGGACCATGAGACACACCCAGGTTTTAGAGCAGGAAAAAGGCAGGGGGGAATCTGATCCAAGTAGTCCAGGATACTAAAATATTTATGGTATTAAAGCTACAAATGATAATATTTAAACACAACATGACAAAACATAGACCTGACACCCATCATCCTACACAAACACACATACCCACACACTCACACCATCCCTCCCACCATGACTTCTGCTTGCCACGTTACCAGGTGCAGGGCTCGCAGGCATAAGGCATGGAAGCACCAGGCCTGCTGCATGGCGTACTGCTTGCTGTGGCATCCATTTACTATGCTGTATTGTGCAAGGATCTTGGCGCAGAGGCACTCGGCCCGGCGCTAGGCCGTGTGCCTGCTGTGGCCTCTGCTCGCCACGCCACCCGATGCCAAGCACGTTGGCACTTGGTGTGGAGGCTCTCTATCTGGCGCTGAGCGAGACACCCATTGTGGCCTCCGCTCACCATGACGTCTGGTGAGGCTTACATGGGCATAAAGCGATGGGGGAGGCCGGCCAGACACATGCAAGCTCCGTGTCCAAGCACAAAAGTGCTGCTTCACTCAGTGCTTCCGTTAACTATATAAATTGGTTGATGCATGCTGAATACTGTAGGGCCGCATTCATTAATGGATATCTTAACATGCATGCATGTCAAGCCAAGCAGTCATTTTGTGCTTGCAGCATGCACACTTTAGACCACAAGTTTCATCCTCATTCCCTCCTTCTTTTCAGGGGGAGGGAATCTTATAGTCCAGAAAATACTGTAGATGAAGGACATCTGCAATTACTAAACAGGGAAATTTATTCTTCTTTAACTGTGAAATGAGTATAATTTGCCAGTGACCGCTGAAAGGTGCCTTATTCATTCATTCATTCATTTTTTTTACTACCAAGAATAGCAAGTGTCTGTAATAACCTTTAAAGCCCAACATGGTAGTGGGCCTGGATATATAAAAGATAGCTTGACTCCAAGAACATCTGTCCATCCAACCAGAGCAGACCGGATGGGCTCTTTAATGTTACCATCTTCTTGCGAGGCTTGTCTCTGTAGCACAAGAAGGACAGCCTTTTCTTGTCCACACCAGCGCTCAGAAACCTCTTGCCAACAGAGTTAAAGCTGCAGATGGAATTGTTGCACTTTAGAAAAGAACTGAAAACCTGGCTGCAGGGCAGGTGTGGGGACACACCTGTTGGCTTATAAAATTAACATTTCTTTCTCAATTTTCATGGATGGGGTGAGTGGGTAAATTATTTAGCATTTTTAATGATGTTTTAAGGGCTTTTAGTTAATTTTCGATGTTACTTTTAAATGCTCTTAGCTGCCCAGAGTCGTTGCCAACTTGAGTGGCAATAGAAAATTGAAGAATAAATGAATAAATAAATGAGTGAATGAATGAATGAATGAATGAATGAATTTTTGTAAACTGTTCCAACACCATAGCTTAGAAAGCAGGACTTATAGTTGTGTGTGGTGTCTTGGATCTACCCTTGTGCACAAAGCAAACTGTTCAATGTGTCTCTAACGTACCATGTGTTTTGCATTAAAAGAAGAGGATTTTGAAAGAAATCAGGGGTTTTGGTAGAAGTGAAAAATCAGAGGGGGAAATTTATTTAGAGAAATATTCATTCATTAATGGGTGTTTACAAGGGTAGAGACAAAATTTTTCTGAACATGGCCTCCCTTCAATACCTTATTGGAATTCACAGAGCAATAGACAAAGAGGAATTATTGCATGTGAACATTCCAATGTGATCTCAGAGAGCATTCTGAAGACTGTAGTTTCAGCCTTGACCACCTTATCTGAAAGTCCCAAACTTTGTAACAAACTACTCCGGAAGCTACAGCATTATGGAACAAATATCTAGTCTTAAATGGTCACTCTCTATCTATTCCTCTTTAAACTTTTTTTTAAAGCGAAAAGCCACTTGTGGGTTCTAAATGACATGACAGAAGCTTTCTTGTAATGTCCCGGAAACTCATTATGACTTCACAAAAGCTTCCTACAGCCAATGACCTCGTGATGTTGCCGCAAGGTCTCTTTACCATTCAAGCTGAGAGCTTGGGTAAAGGTGGAAAGTCTTTGCCGGTTACCATTTTGAGAATGGTTTCTCACGGTCTTTATCACCTTTTTTCCCTATTGGCTATTTTCTTCTTGCAAGATAGTCTTGCTCAGCGACCAGCCTGGGCCACTGTTGGTCCAGACATTTCTCCAGAGGAACTGGAGGAATTCCTTAACCAACAGGCAACTAATGCCGATTTTACTTTCTGGGGAATGTGCGAAGCGTCCCTGAAAGTTATCTATATCAATTCCATGGTTGTCATTATCATCGGCATGTGTTTTTCCATGGGATACTACATATACAAACTGAAAGGGGGAAAAACCATAAAGGTAAGTTTTAACGATCAATTGTATTACAAGGAATATGGTCAAAATGTTAGACCATAGATTGGCTGCTGTCATTTTCTACTCCTATTCAGAGTAATATTAACCCGGGGGGGGGGGGGAGCCACTACACCATGTGATTGATTTGTTTGATTAGAAGTACAATACTGTACATTTTAAGTCATATAGAATAGAATTTACACTAAACATATATTTCTTCTATTATCTTGATTATTCTCACAGAATCGTGGCAATTATAGTTAGTTGGGGTTAATGGCTCATTTAGAGATATTTAGTCAACATTGTTGATCAACATTCAGAGTCAACACGGGAGTATGAGTTAAAGAAGAAGATAGCAGTCCTGTTTAAAATCTACTTAAATTTTGGGCACTCTTGATTCAAAATATTAACTTCTGTTCCCATTTTTCTCCCATATCAGGCAATGAGGATGCAAAAAACCATTTTTACTAATAAACCAAAGGAGGCCGAAAACATACAAAAAATCTTCAACAAGCTGGAAAGAGACATCTCAATGATCAAGAAATATATGAGAAAAGTTGCTCGTGAAGACAAAGGGAAAAATAAAAAAATAAGCCTAAAGAGAAGCAAAATGATTGAATCAATGTATAAGTAACGAGCATTACTCCGATGACTATGTCACTGAACTATTATACACTTCTAAACATTGTATAGAAAATTATTTTTGTTTTGAATATATATAATTAAAAGTTTTCTTTGGTAGACAGTGTTGAGATGTTTTTCCCTTATGGTTCTGCTGTCACATATCTGGCATTAAAATAAACATATATCTAAGAGTGCAGTTTTTCACAGATAACAATACAGTGGACCCTCGCTTAACAAAGTCAATGTGTCGTCCAGGACCTTTTGTACTATGAACAATTAGTAAAGCAAAGTTCCCATAGGATTGCCGTGAATGCAGTTTTCTATAGGATCACATTGAAAACCAAAATTTGTTTACTGAAACACACTGTCCTATAGGAATGCATTGAAAACCAATTAATCCAATCCGGAAATAAATAAATTTCCATTTGTTACGCGAATTTTGTGTTAAACGAGTCGCTTGTTAATGAGGGACCACTGTATGTTGTTTTAGTAGCTATTCACTACATTTCAAACCCAAACAAAGCACTGCAATGGCAGATGATGATGCAAAGGTTTGTTCCATTCCAGGGCTATCCTGATATCAGATATGATGACTGCTATCAACAAGAAGGATAATGGAAGAAAAGACAGATAAACAGCCCCAAGAACAGCATAAGAAGGGGTGTCAGTGGCTGTCAGGGTTTTGTAAGCTGCAATTCAACACTCAGCAGAGTAGGAGGAAGTAAAAAAGGAAACTATTCTCCTGACATCAAAACCATGATCTCACAAATATATGTTCCTCTTTGGTTCCTGCTAGCCAATGGCTTTCAAGCACTTTTGTGGAAGTAGGGACACCTTAAGGTGCCCTATTTGAAAACAATGCATTCCCTCAGACTTCTATTAAAGTGATGAAATGACAAACCTATCAACCAGTTGTTTGCACACACTGGGAACAAGAGTTTAACTTAAGCGGTCTCAACAAATAGCTGACCAAACTCTTCCTGACAATTCACAATGATCTTCCAACTATAGTTTAAGTTTTGATTGAAAATGGAGGAGCAAAGTGTGTCAGTAAAAAACATGGAAAGCTAATTGCGACCAGCAGATTTTCATCCCTTGATTATCGGAAAAACATTCCATATTTATAGGACCATGAGACACACCCAGGTTTTAGAGCAGGAAAAAGGCAGGGGGGAATCTGATCCAAGTAGTCCAGTATACTAAAATATTTATGGTATTAAAGCTACAAATGATAATATTTAAACACAACATGACAAAACATAGACCTGACACCCATCATCCTACACAAACACACATACCCACACACTCACACCATCCCTCCCACCATGACTTCTGCTTGCCACGTTACCAGGTGCAGGGCTCGCTGGCATAAGGCATGGAAGCACCAGGCCTGCTGCATGGCGTACTGCTTGCTGTGGCATCCATTTACTATGCTGTATTGTGCAAGGATCTTGGCGCAGAGGCACTCGGCCCGGCGCCAGGCCGTGTGCCTGCTGTGGCCTCTGCTCCCCACGCCACCCGATGCCAAGCACGTTGGCACTTGGTGTGGAGGCTCTCTATCTGGCGCTGAGCGAGACACCCATTGTGGCCTCCGCTCACCATGACGTCTGGTGAGGCTTACATGGGCATAAAGCGATGGGGGAGGCCGGCCAGACACATGCAAGCTCCGTGTCCAAGCACAAAAGTGCTGCTTCACTCAGTGCTTCCGTTAACTATATAAATTGGTTGATGCATGCTGAATACTGTAGGGCCGCATTCATTAATGCATATCTTAATATGCATGCATGTCAAGCCAAGCAGTCATTCTGTGCTTGCAGCATGCACACTTTAGACCACAAGTTTCACCCTCATTCCCTCCTTCTTTTCAGGGGGAGGGAATCTTATAGTCCAGAAAATACTGTAGATGAAGGACATCTGCAATTACTAAAAAGGAAATTTATTCTTCTTTAACTGTGAAATGAGTATCATTTGCCAGTGACCGCTGAAAGGTGCCTTATTCATTCATTCATTCATTTTTTTTACTACCAAGAATAGCAAGTGTCTGTAATAACCTTTAAAGCCCAACATGGTAGTGGGCCTGGATATATAAAAGATAGCTTGACTCCAAGAACATCTGTCCATCCAACCAGAGCAGACCGGATGGGCTCTTTAATGTTACCATCTTCTTGCGAGGCTTGTCTCTGTAGCACAAGAAGGACAGCCTTTTCTTGTCCACACCAGCGCTCAGAAACCGCTTGCCAACAGAGTTAAAGCTGCAGATGGAATTGTTGCACTTTAGAAAAGAACTGAAAACCTGGCTGCAGGGCAGGTGTGGGGACACACCTGTTGGCTTATAAAATTAACATTTCTTTCTCAATTTTCATGGATGGGGTGAGTGGGTAAATTATTTAGCATTTTTAATGATGTTTTAAGGGCTTTTAGTTAATTTTCGATGTTACTTTTAAATGCTCTTAGCTGCCCAGAGTCAGTGCCGACTTGAGTGGCAATAGAAAATTGAAGAATAAATGAATAAATAAATGAGTGAATGAATGAATGAATGAATGAATGAATTTTTGTAAACTGTTCCAACACCATAGCTTAGAAAGCAGGACTTATAGTTGTGTGTGGTGTCTTGGATCTACCCTTGTGCACAAAGCAAACTGTTCAATGTGTCTCTAACGTACCATGTGTTTTGCATTAAAAGAACAGGATTTTGAAAGAAATCAGGGGTTTTGGTAGAAGTGAAAAATCAGAGGGGGAAATTTATTTAGAGAAATATTCATTCATTAATGGGTGTTTACAAGGGTAGAGACAAAATTTTTCTGAACATGGCCTCCCTTCAATACCTTATTGGAATTCACAGAGCAATAGACAAAGAGGAATTATTGCATGTGAACATTCCAATGTGATCTCAGAGAGCATTCTGAAGACTGTAGTTTCAGCCTTGACCACCTTATCTGAAAGTCCCAAACTTTGTAACAAACTACTCCGGAAGCTACAGCATTATGGAACAAATATCTAGTCTTAAATGGTCACTCTCTATCTATTCCTCTTTAAACTTTTTTTAAAGCGAAAAGCCACTTGTGGGTTCTAAATGACATGACAGAAGCTTTCTTGTAATGTCCCGGAAACTCATTATGACTTCACAAAAGCTTCCTACAGCCAATGACCTCGTGATGTTGCCGCAAGGTCTCTTTACCATTCAAGCTGAGAGCTTGGGTAAAGGTGGAAAGTCTTTGCCGGTTACCATTTTGAGAATGGTTTCTCACAGTCTTTATCACCTTTTTTCCCTATTGGCTATTTTCTTCTTGCAAGATAGTCTTGCTCAGCGACCAGCCTGGGCCACTGTTGGTCCAGACATTTCTCCAGAGGAACTGGAGGAATTCCTTAACCAACAGGCAACTAATGCCGATTTTACTTTCTGGGGAATGTGCGAAGCGTCCCTGAAAGTTATCTATATCAATTCCATGGTTGTCATTATCATCGGCATGTGTTTTTCCATGGGATACTACATATACAAACTGAAAGGGGGAAAAACCATAAAGGTAAGTTTTAACGATCAATTGTATTACAAGGAATATGGTCAAAATGTTAGACCATAGATTGGCTGCTGTCATTTTCTACTCCTATTCAGAGTAATATTAACCGGGGGGGGGGGGGGAGCCACTACACCATGTGATTGATTTGTTTGATTAGAAGTACAATACTGTACATTTTAAGTCATATAGAATAGAATTTACACTAAACATGTATTTCTTCTATTATCTTGATTATTCTCACAGAATCGTGGCAATTATAGTTAGTTGGGGTTAATGGCTCATTTAGAGATATTTAGTCAACATTGTTGATCAACATTCAGAGTCAACACGGGAGTATGAGTTAAAGAAGAAGATAGCAGTCCTGTTTAAAATCTACTTAAATTTTGGGCACTCTTGATTCAAAATATTAACTTCTGTTCCCATGTTTCTCCCATATCAGACAATGAGGATGCAGAAAACCATTTTTACTAATAAACCAAAGGAGGCCGAAAACATACAAAAAATCTTCAACAAGCTGGAAAGAGACATCTCCATGATCAAGAAATATATGAGAAAAGTTGCTCGTGAAGACAAAGGGAAAAATAAAAAAATAAGCCTAAAGAGAAGCAAAATGATTGAATCAATGTATAAGTAACGAGCATTACTCCGATGACTATGTCACTGAACTATTATACACTTCTAAACATTGTATAGAAAATTATTTTTGTTTTGAATATATATAATTAAAAGTTTTCTTTGGTAGACAGTGTTGAGATGTTTTTCCCTTATGGTTCTGCTGTCACATATCTGGCATTAAAATAAACATATATCTAAGAGAGCAGTTTTTCACAGATAACAATACAGTGGACCCTCGCTTAACAAAGTCAATGTGTCGTCCAGGACCTTTTGTACTATGAACAATTAGTAAAGCAAAGTTCCCATAGGATTGCCGTGAATGCAGTTTTCTATAGGATCACATTGAAAACCAAAATTTGTTTACTGAAACACACTGTCCTATAGGAATGCATTGAAAACCAATTAATCCAATCCGGAAATAAATAAATTTCCATTTGTTACGCGAATTTTGTGTTAAACGAGTCGCTTGTTAATGAGGGACCACTGTATGTTGTTTTAGTAGCTATTCACTACATTTCAAACCCAAACAAAGCACTGCAATGGCAGATGAAGATGCAAAGGTTTGTTTCATTCCAGGGCCATCCTGATATCAGATATGATGACTGCTATCAACAAGAAGGATAATGGAAGAAAAGACAGATAAACAGCCCCAAGAACAGCATAAGAAGGGGTGTCAGTGGCTGTCAGGGTTTTGTAAGCTGCAATTCAACACTCAGCAGAGTAGGATGAAGTAAAAATGGAAACTGTTCTCCTGACATCAAAACCATGATCTCACAAATATATGTTCCTCTTTGGTTCCTGCTAGCCAATGGCTTTCAAGCACTTTTGTGGAAGTAGGGACACACCCAGGTTTTAGAGCAGGAAAAAGGCAGGGGGGAATCTGATCCAAGTAGTCCAGGATACTAAAATATTTATGGTATTAAAGCTACAAATGATAATATTTAAACACAACATGACAAAACATAGACCTGACACCCATCATCCTACACAAACACACATACCCACACACTCACACCATCCCTCCCACCATGACTTCTGCTTGCCACGTTACCAGGTGCAGGGCTCGCTGGCATAAGGCATGGAAGCACCAGGCCTGCTGCATGGCGTACTGCTTGCTGTGGCATCCATTTACTATGCTGTATTGTGCAAGGATCTTGGCGCAGAGGCACTGGGCCCGGCGCCAGGCCGTGTGCCTGCTGTGGCCTCTGCTCGCCACGCCACCCGATGCCAAGCACGTTGGCACTTGGTGTGGAGGCTCTCTATCTGGCGCTGAGCGAGACACCCATTGTGGCCTCCGCTCACCATGACGTCTGGTGAGGCTTACATGGGCATAAAGCGATGGGGGAGGCCGGCCAGACACATGCAAGCTCCGTGTCCAAGCACAAAAGTGCTGCTTCACTCAGTGCTTCCGTTAACTATATAAATTGGTTGATGCATGCTGAATACTGTAGGGCCGCATTCATTAATGCATATCTTAACATGCATGCATGTCAAGCCAAGCAGTCATTCTGTGCTTGCAGCATGCACACTTTAGACCACAAGTTTCACCCTCATTCCCTCCTTCTTTTCAGGGGGAGGGAATCTTATAGTCCAGAAAATACTGTAGATGAAGGACATCTGCAATTACTAAAAAGGAAATTTATTCTTCTTTAACTGTGAAATGAGTATCATTTGCCAGTGACCGCTGAAAGGTGCCTTATTCATTCATTCATTCATTTTTTTTACTACCAAGAATAGCAAGTGTCTGTAATAACCTTTAAAGCCCAACATGGTAGTGGGCCTGGATATATAAAAGATAGCTTGACTCCAAGAACATCTGTCCATCCAACCAGAGCAGACCGGATGGGCTCTTTAATGTTACCATCTTCTTGCGAGGCTTGTCTCTGTAGCACAAGAAGGACAGCCTTTTCTTGTCCACACCAGCGCTCAGAAACCTCTTGCCAACAGAGTTAAAGCTGCAGATGGAATTGTTGCACTTTAGAAAAGAACTGAAAACCTGGCTGCAGGGCAGGTGTGGGGACACACCTGTTGGCTTATAAAATTAACATTTCTTTCTCAATTTTCATGGATGGGGTGAGTGGGTAAATTATTTAGCATTTTTAATGATGTTTTAAGGGCTTTTAGTTAATTTTCGATGTTACTTTTAAATGCTCTTAGCTGCCCAGAGTCGTTGCCGACTTGAGTGGCAATAGAAAATTGAAGAATAAATGAATAAATAAATGAGTGAATGAATGAATGAATGAATGAATGAATTTTTGTAAACTGTTCCAACACCATAGCTTAGAAAGCAGGACTTATAGTTGTGTGTGGTGTCTTGGATCTACCCTTGTGCACAAAGCAAACTGTTCAATGTGTCTCTAACGTACCATGTGTTTTGCATTAAAAGAACAGGATTTTGAAAGAAATCAGGGGTTTTGGTAGAAGTGAAAAATCAGAGGGGGAAATTTATTTAGAGAAATATTCATTCATTAATGGGTGTTTACAAGGGTAGAGACAAAATTTTTCTGAACATGGCCTCCCTTCAATACCTTATTGGAATTCACAGAGCAATACACAAAGAGGAATTATTGCATGTGAACATTCCAATGTGATCTCAGAGAGCATTCTGAAGACTGTAGTTTCAGCCTTGACCACCTTATCTGAAAGTCCCAAACTTTGTAACAAACTACTCCGGAAGCTACAGCATTATGGAACAAATATCTAGTCTTAAATGGTCACTCTCTATCTATTCCTCTTTAAACTTTTTTTAAAGCGAAAAGCCACTTGTGGGTTCTAAATGACATGACAGAAGCTTTCTTGTAATGTCCTGGAAACTCATTATGACTTCACAAAAGCTTCCTACAGCCAATGACCTCGTGATGTTGCCGCAAGGTCTCTTTACCATTCAAGCTGAGAGCTTGGGTAAAGGTGGAAAGTCTTTGCCGGTTACCATTTTGAGAATGGTTTCTCACGGTCTTTATCACCTTTTTTCCCTATTGGCTATTTTCTTCTTGCAAGATAGTCTTGCTCAGCGACCAGCCTGGGCCACTGTTGGTCCAGACATTTCTCCAGAGGAACTGGAGGAATTCCTTAACCAACAGGCAACTAATGCCGATTTTACTTTCTGGGGAATGTGCGAAGCGTCCCTGAAAGTTATCTATATCAATTCCATGGTTGTCATTATCATCGGCATGTGTTTTTCCATGGGATACTACATATACAAACTGAAAGGGGGAAAAACCATAAAGGTAAGTTTTAACGATCAATTGTATTACAAGGAATATGGTCAAAATGTTAGACCATAGATTGGCTGCTGTCATTTTCTACTCCTATTCAGAGTAATATTAACCGGGGGGGGGGGGGGGAGCCACTACACCATGTGATTGATTTGTTTGATTAGAAGTACAATACTGTACATTTTAAGTCATATAGAATAGAATTTACACTAAACATGTATTTCTTCTATTATCTTGATTATTCTCACAGAATCGTGGCAATTATAGTTAGTTGGGGTTAATGGCTCATTTAGAGATATTTAGTCAACATTGCTGATCAACATTCAGAGTCAACACGGGAGTATGAGTTAAAGAAGAAAATAGCAGTCCTGTTTAAAATCTACTTAAATTTTGGGCACTCTTGATTCAAAATATTAACTTCTGTTCCCATGTTTCTCCCATATCAGACAATGAGGATGCAGAAAACCATTTTTACTAATAAACCAAAGGAGGCCGAAAACATACAAAAAATCTTCAACAAGCTGGAAAGAGACATTTCAATGATCAAGAAATATATGAGAAAAGTTGCTCGTGAAGACAAAGGGAAAAATAAAAAAATAAGCCTAAAGAGAAGCAAAATGATTGAATCAATGTATAAGTAACGAGCATTACTCCGATGACTATGTCACTGAACTATTATACACTTCTAAACATTGTATAGAAAATTATTTTTGTTTTGAATATATATAATTAAAAGTTTTCTTTGGTAGACAGTGTTGTGATGTTTTTCCCTTATGGTTCTGCTGTCACATATCTGGCATTAAAATAAACATATATCTAAGAGAGCAGTTTTTCACAGATAACAATACAGTGGACCCTCGCTTAACAAAGTCAATGTGTCGTCCAGGACCTTTTGTACTATGAACAATTAGTAAAGCAAAGTTCCCATAGGATTGCCGTGAATGCAGTTTTCTATAGGATCACATTGAAAACCAAAATTTGTTTACTGAAACACACTGTCCTATAGGAATGCATTGAAAACCAATTAATCCAATCCGGAAATAAATAAATTTCCATTTGTTACGCGAATTTTGTGTTAAACGAGTCGCTTGTTAATGAGGGACCACTGTATGTTGTTTTAGTAGCTATTCACTACATTTCAAACCCAAACAAAGCACTGCAATGGCAGATGAAGATGCAAAGGTTTGTTTCATTCCAGGGCTATCCTGATATCAGATATGATGACTGCTATCAACAAGAAGGATAATGGAAGAAAAGACAGATAAACAGCCCCAAGAACAGCATAAGAAGGGGTGTCAGTGGCTGTCAGGGTTTTGTAAGCTGCAATTCAACACTCAGCAGAGTAGGAGGAAGTAAAAAAGGAAACTGTTCTCCTGACATCAAAACCATGATCTCACAAATATATGTTCCTCTTTGGTTCCTGGTAGCCAATGGCTTTCAAGCACTTTTGTGGAAGTAGGGACACACCCAGGTTTTAGAGCAGGTGCATGGCTCGCAGGCATGAGGCATGGAAGCACCAGGCCTGCTGCATGGCGTACTGCTTGCTGTGGCATCCGATGGAGGAGGCCGGCCAGACACATGCAAGCTCCGTGTCCAAGCACAAATGATCGCGCGCCGGCGGGCCATCCAGCCGGCGCGCGCTTTGCCCGGGCGGTGGGGGAGGAGGAAGAGCCAGACGCGATCTCCGTGGGCGGAGCCACGCGCAGCCCTTAAAAGGGGTGCGCGTTCACGGAGCTCGGCGTCCTGTTGGCTGGGCGACAGCCGAAGCGGGCGCGAGTTGACGTCCTTTCGGCTGCCGCACTAGTCGTCCCGGCTCTGGGCCACTTCGTTCCTCGTGGCCGCCGAGCCGGGGTCGTTGCCGGGGCTCAAGTTCGGGACGTTCCCGGAGCTCCGGTGTTTGCTGGCTGGGTTTCCCCAGCGGTTTCGGGCCGCGGCCTACTTCCCGTGACAGGCTGTCAGGGCCTGTCACTTTCGCCTCCACGTGGCGTTTAGGCCGTGCGCGCCCCAGGGGGTGGCGGGAGAGAGCCTAAGTCTTCCTGGGGGGGGGTTGGCGGCCTGCTCCCCTGCCGGTCCCTGCACCCAGGCCGGGAGGTTTGGGGGCCTGTTTGGCCGGGGTGGGGGTATCCTCCCAGTGCCCCAGATCTGTCGGGAGGACTCCATTTTGGGGGCCTGGGTGGCGCGGCCTACCGGTTTCACCCACGCTTAGTGTGGGTGGGGGGGCATTTCGCACCCTACTCCCCCGGCCTCCGGCCCCTCCCCTGTTTGCCCCAGCGCCCTTTGGGATCCGGCTTGGGGGTGTACACGGCTGTTCGGCCCCCTGCCCTTCCCTGTATCCGGCACTACTCGCTGGCCTTGCTGGCCGCAGGGTTGGCCTTTGTTTCCTGCTGCTTGGCCTGGCATGGCGCCTAAGAGGGCCGCGGCCAAGAAGGCCGCCGTACCCCGGCCTCGCCGTGCGGCTCGTGGCCTGCGCGGGCCGGCTGGCCCGCCGTCGGGTGGGGGGGAACCCCCACCAGTCGACGCGGTGGGCTTGGTGGCACGGGTGACGGCTTTGGAGGGGGCCACGGGCCCCGCCCCGTCCGCGGCAGCGCGCCGTCCGGCCCGCCAGACGGCGCGAGCCGCGGCGGGGCCGGAGGACGGGGATCTTAGGGCTCTTCTCACTGCTTTATTGCAGCGTTTGGATCGCATGGAAGCAGCATCCCAACCGGCTCCGGTCCCGACTCCAGCTCCTGCGCCAGCGCCTGTGGAGCATGCGGCGGTGGATCCCGGCCCGGTGGCGGTGGCGGTGACATCGGAGGACGGGTCGGCGGAGGATCCGGCCCCCCCGGCGACTACCCCGACGGCGGCTCCGGCTCCTCTGGGTGAGTGTACCACGACGGCCGGCACCGCACCCGCCACTTCTTCTGCGCCTGCGTTGACGGCGGCCCAAGCCGTCCAGTGGCCGTGGCCCCAGCAGACCCCTGCTGGGGCGTGGCCTGCGCCATCGGGGCTACCTGCCGGTGCGCCCCCGCCCACGGCCCCGGGGTGGCCCGCGGTTCCGGCCCAGCTGCCCCCCCCGGGGGTTGACCAGCAGCCCCCGGCCCCCGGGTGGCCTGGGGCCGCTGGGCTGCAGGCCCCGACCGCTTTGCCTGCCGGGTCCCCGTGGCCGTTGCCTGCGATCCCGCAGGCACCTGCGTGGCGGGCACCTTACCCGCCTCCTCCGACGGATAGTGCTTTCGGCCACCCGACCCTTCTGCCGGTCGGTTGGCCCTATGGCACGGCAGGTAGTACGGGGTACAACTCTGTCCCCAGAGCTGCCATGCCCTTTGGGGACCAATCCTTGCCCCTGGGTGACCACCTCCTCCCGGCGACTAGGGATAAGATATGGTGCCGGGAGTACGTGGATTTTTTTAGCCTCCTGAATAGGGATTCTACCAAGGAGGAACGGGACAAGGAAGATGACCGGGATAAGGAGGCGGCACGGCGCAAGAAGCCCCCGCGGACCTGGGCCAACTGGCTCCCGGGTTTCTTGGTTTACGCGGGGGTCCTAACGAAGGCTTACCCGGATATGGCCATTCCTTTGTTTCAGTATCTCGATATCATATATCGAGCGTACGTCGATTTCCCGGG
The DNA here is from genome assembly GCA_030440675.1 of Furcifer pardalis. Taxonomy (NCBI): domain Eukaryota; kingdom Metazoa; phylum Chordata; class Lepidosauria; order Squamata; family Chamaeleonidae; genus Furcifer; species Furcifer pardalis. Next base: position 167,126,565 of record CP126891.1, on the reverse strand, counting down.
CCAGGCATGGCTCGTTTACGACGAGACTTTCAGGATGCGCGCGGCCATACGCCCGGCGATGCGCTGGGATGAGCTCCATTCGCAGCTCTGGCTCCAGGTGATGACGCCGTCGCGACCTGCCCTGGATGATCGTTACGATTGCGGGCACTTGGTTCAGCGCCCCGGCCCGGCACAGTCTCCCCGCCAGTCGGCGGGGCAGGGGTTCCAGCCCACCTGCTGTGCTGGGACTTTTCGTCCACGGGTCGTTACAACCGAAAGCCATGTCGCTTTCGCCACGAGTGTGCGGTCTGCGCCGGGCCGCACCCCGCCTCCTCCTGCTTTAAAGCGGGCACGTCCCGGGGACGGGGCAGGGACCAGCCCGGCGGCAAGCGCCCTGCCTCTGACTCAGCCGTTGCCAAAGGGGCCCAGCCCCATCGGGCTGGAAGTTCTCAGTAATTGGCTGAGTGCCTATCCCAGGCGGGCCGATGCGGCCTACTTGGCCGACGGTTTTGCCTGCGGCTTTCAAATCCCCTTTGCTGGTCCCCGGTCGCCGCAGGATGCACCGAATTTACGGTCACTCGTTGGCCTCGAACATGTGGCCAGGGCCCAGATTTTTAAGGAGGTGGGTTTGGGTAGGGTGGCCGGCCCTTTTGACCGGCCACCGTACCCCAACCTCAAGGTGTCCCCGTTGGGGCTGGTGCCTAAGAAGGCCCCAGGTGAGTATCGCCTTATCCACCATCTTTCCTACCCTGAGGGATCGTCGGTCAACGATGCTATACCGGACGCTCTCTGTTCTGTCCGGTATACTTCGTTCGATGAAGCGGTGAACATGGTTCAGTCCTGTGGGCCGGGGGCTTTGTTGGCCAAATGCGACGTTAAGTCCGCGTTCCGGCTGCTCCCGGTGCACCCTGATGATTTCGAACTACTGGGCTTCCGGTTCGAAGGCCAGTATTTCGTTGACCGGGCAATGCCGTTCGGGTGTTCCATCTCCTGTGCGGCGTTCGAGCGCTTCAGTACTTTCCTGCACTGGGCGTTGGTACGCAGGGCGCGCTCCGACAAAGTCGCGCATTACCTCGATGATTTCCTCTTGGGGGGTCCGGCGCACTCTCCAGCGTGCTTGCGCCTCCTGCACTCTTTCCAGGATCTGGCGGACGAATTGGCTCTGCCGCTTGCTCCTGAGAAGACTGAGGGCCCGACCACTACCCTCACGTTTCTTGGGATTGAGCTGGACACAGTGGCTCAGACGTCCCGGCTCCCGCCCGACAAGGTTGAGAGGGTGACTGCCTTGACCCGTCGCCTTGTTCGACGGCGTAAGGTTACGCTCCAAGAGCTTCAGGAACTACTCGGGCATCTTAATTTTGCCTGCCGGGTGGTGGCACCGGGCAGGGCCTTCTCACGCCGCATTTGTGATGCGACGGTGGGCCTGACCAAACCTTTTCATCGCACACGGATGACCCGGGGGATGCGGGCCGACCTTATGGTGTGGCTTGAGTTCCTCCGGGATTTTAACGGCATTTCCTTCTGGCGCAATGAGTTACCATTGGCCTCCAGGTTCCAGGTCCATTCGGATGCTTCCGGGGCCTTTGGATACGGCATCTTTTTCGACGGCCAGTGGTGTTGCGGCGAATGGCCGCACAGCTGGCGGGGCACCGAGCTCCTTCGGGACCTGACGTTCCTGGAGTTCTTTCCGATTCTGGGCGCCATCACCCTGTGGGGATCGCAGTGGTCTGACTCCGTCGTCACCTTTTGGTGTGACAACGCGGCGGTGGTCCAGATTGTGAACACCCAGACCTCGCGTTCCCCCAGAGTTATGGCTTTGGTGCGGCCCTTTGTCCTGGCCGCGCTCCGGAACAACATCGTTTTCAGGGCCCGCCACGTCCCGGGTGTGGATAACTCTATTGCTGATGCCCTGTCCCGATTACAGATGTCGCAGTTCAGGGCGTTGGCCCCCGGGGCGCAGGCCCTCCCCTTACAACTGCCGGAGTCGCTGTGGAACCTTGGCGGGCAGAGGTGAACAGAGCCATGGGCCTTTCGCTGTCGGCCCGGACCCGCAGGGCGTATGAACAGGCTGGCCAGTCTTTCGCCGCTTTCCGGACCCGTTCCCACCTCCCTCATTTATGGCCGTTGCCGGTCGACCATGTTCTTCGTTTCATGGTCTCCCTACATGACGACGGCCTCGCCCCCCGGACCATCGGGGGGCGCTTGTCCGCACTGTCCTTCTTATCTAAGGCCAATGGTTTTTGTGACACGTTGGGGGACTTCCGCATTCGACGGGTATTGGAGGGGTGGAACAGGGAACGGGGCCCTAGTGTGGATTCCCGACACCCTATTTCCCCGCTGGTGTTGCGGCGGTTGGCTGCAACCTGGCCCCGGATCTGCATGGACTGCTATGAGTCCACTCTTTTCCATGTGGCTGCCTCGGTGGCCTTCTTCGGGGCCCTCCGGGTTTGGGAATTGGTGGTCGCCTCCAAGGCCGACGGTTCGGGTCGGGCCCTGGCTTTGGCGGATGTCAGCTTGGCCGGGGAATCGGTCAGGCTGACGATCCGGTCTTCTAAGACGGACCAGCGGGGGCGGGGGACGTCCTTGTTGCTGCTCTCGTGCAGTTTCACCGATGTCTGCCCAGTGGTGGCGGTGTCCCATTATTTGGCGATCCGCCGGCCTCCCCTGGCCCGTTTTTTGTGCACGCGGACGGCTCCCCATTGACCCGCTTCCAATTTTGGAAGGTCACAGGTGCTGCGCTGTCCATGGTGGGGCTCCCGGGGGTGCGTTATGGTTCCCATTCGTTTCGCATAGGGGCTGCATCCACGGCGGCAGCGTTGGGTTATGGGGAGGCTGACATCATGCGGATGGGGCGGTGGGTGTCTTCCCGGTTTCGGACCTATGTACGACCTCTTTCTGTTTGACAGTTTCGCTGGCACAGTTTCTCTTTCTTTTTCAGATCGCCCCCCGCTGCCGGTGCCTGCCCGCGTGTGGATCGTAGGGCACAGTTATGTTTTCTGGGCCGCCCGCCATGCTGCGGCCTCCTGCTGTGGAACCCACCTCGGCTTCCGGGGCCGCGCGTACCTGCTGTGGCGCGGTTTCCAGGGCATGGAGTGGAACGACCTCCTCCAGTTTGTGGAGGCCTGCGGGAGGACCCCACCGCCTGATGTCCTGGTGATCCATTTGGGGGGCAACGACCTGGGGAGGCGTACGGGCATCGACCTTGCCCGGGCGATTTGCCAGGATTTGGAGTACCTCCACGGTCGGTGGCCGTATACCAGGTTCATCTGGTCGGCCATGGTTCCACGAATGGTCTACCGGAGCGCCGGTGACCCGCGCCGTATTGATCGCGCCCGGCGGGGCGTAAACCGTGTGGTGGCCCGCTTCTTCGCCAGGGAAGGGTTGGGCACTGTGGTTGAGCACCCTCGTTTGAGGGTCGAAACCCCGCGTTTATACCGCCAAGACGGGGTGCACCTCTCGGCGGATGGCCTGGCAGCGTTTATTGAAGCCCTGCACCTGGGCCTTCGGGCGGAATTATCGCCCTCTTGGGGGTGGGGGGCGGCGAGTAGTTCGCACTCCTCCCAGTGTGGTGGGTAGCACTGGTAATGATATTGCGTGGATCCCTGGTGAATCTGGTGGGGACGCAGTTCATCAGTCAGCCTGGGGCGAAGCATAGAGAGAATGACACCACTGGCTGATGAAAGGCGGCCCGGGGACAAGGGACTGCCAGTTTGGACAGACTGCAGTCCCAAAAACTGTCCGCTCGATTCGGAGGTCCGAAGCTCTACGGAGACTTCGGACAAAGGGATCATCAATTGGGTAAACTAATTAAATTTAATAAGTAAAAGTTATTAAGATAAATTAAGGTAAGTATGCGATTCAATCCTTACCAGTGCTACTACGGCCCGTTGCAGGGCAGTTTAAAGCGTTAAGCGTTAAAATGAGTTAAACTGATTCAAGTTAATAAAGTGGCCCAGTTTTCAAACCAAATGACGTTGTCTGACTCCTCATTCCGCCGTACCGGGGCAATGATCGTGCGCCGGCGGGCCATCCAGCCGGCGCGCGCTTTGCCCGGGCAGTGGGGGAGGAAGAAGAGCCAGACGCGAGCTCGGTGGGCGGAGCCACGCGCAGCCCTTAAAAGGGGTGCGCGTTCACGGAGCTCGGCGTCCTGTTGGCTGGGCGACAGCCGAAGCGGGCGCGAGTTGCCCTCCCTCCCTCCCTTTCGCCGCAGTGTGAATTTTTTGGTCGCTTCGGGGCCGGATGGGAATTTTTGCTTGAAACCTGATTGGCACTTGGTTTCTTGTAGTTTTCGCCCATCCCACACTGCTTGCGTATGGTTGAGCTGGAGTTGTGTCACCGGTCACTTTGGCGGGTAGCACTGGTAATGATATTGCGTGGATCCCTGGTGAATCTGCTGGGGACGCAGTTCATCAGTCAGCCTGGGGCGAAGCATAGAGAGAATGACACCACTGGCTGATGAAAGGCAGCCCGGGGACAAGGGACTGCCAGTTTGGACAGACTGCAGTCCCAAAAACTGTCCGCTCGATTCGGAGGTCCGAAGCTCTACGGAAACTTCGGACAAAGGGATCATCAATTGGGTAAACTAATTAAATTTAATAAGTAAAAGTTATTAAGATAAATTAAGGTAAGTATGCGATTCAATCCTTACCAGTGCTACTACGGCCCGTTGCAGGGCAGTTTAAAGCGTTAAGCGTTAAAATGAATTAAACTGATTCAAGTTAATAAAGTGGCCCAGTTTTCAAACCAAATGACGTTGTCTGACTCCTCATTCCGCCGTACCGGGGCAAAGTGCTGCTTCGCTCAGTGCTTCCGTTACCTATATAAATTGGTTCATGCATGCATGCTGAATACTGTAGGTCCGCATTCATTAATGGATATCTTAACATGCATGCATGTCAAGCCAAGCAGTCATTTTGTGCTTGCAGCATGCACACTTTAGACCACAAGTTTCACCCTCATTCCCTCCTTCTTTTCAGGGGGAGGGAATCTTATAGTCCAGAAAATACTGTAGATGAAGGACATCTGCAATTACTAAAAAGGAAATTTATTCTTCTTTAACTGTGAAATGAGTATCATTTGCCAGTGAACGCTGAAAGGTGCCTTATTCATTCATTCATTCATTTTTTTTACTACCAAGAATAGCAAGTGTCTGTAATAACCTTTAAAGCCCAACATGGTAGTGGGTCTGGATATATAAAAGATAGCTTGACTCCAAGAACATCTGTCCATCCAACCAGAGCAGACCGGATGGGCTCTTTAATGTTACCATCTTCTTGCGAGGCTTGTCTCTGTAGCACAAGAAGGACAGCCTTTTCTTGTCCACACCAGCGCTCAGAAACCTCTTGCCAACAGAGTTAAAGCTGCAGATGGAATTGTTGCACTTTAGAAAAGAACTGAAAACCTGGCTGCAGGGCAGGTGTGGGGACACACCTGTTGGCTTATAAAATTAACATTTCTTTCTCAATTTTCATGGATGGGGTGAGTGGGTAAATTATTTAGCATTTTTAATGATGTTTTAAGGGCTTTTAGTTAATTTTCGATGTTACTTTTAAATGCTCTTAGCTGCCCAGAGTCAGTGCCGACTTGAGTGGCAATAGAAAATTGAAGAATAAATGAATAAATAAATGAGTGAATGAATGAATGAATGAATGAATGAATTTTTGTAAACTGTTCCAACACCATAGCTTAGAAAGCAGGACTTATAGTTGTGTGTGGTGTCTTGGATCTACCCTTGTGCACAAAGCAAACAGTTCAATGTGTCTCTAACGTACCATGTGTTTTGCATTAAAAGAACAGTATTTTGAAAGAAATCAGGGGTTTTGGTAGAAGTGAAAAATCAGAGGGGGAAATTTATTTAGAGAAATATTCATTCATTAATGGGTGTTTACAAGGGTAGAGACAAAAATTTTCTGAACATGGCCTCCCTTCAATACCTTATTGGAATTCACAGAGCAATAGACAAAGAGGAATTATTGCATGTGAACATTCCAATGTGATCTCAGAGAGCATTCTGAAGACTGTAGTTTCAGCCTTGACCACCTTATCTGAAAGTCCCAAACTTTGTAACAAACTACTCCGGAAGCTACAGCATTATGGAACAAATATCTAGTCTTAAATGGTCACTCTCTATCTATTCCTCTTTAAACTTTTTTTAAAGCGAAAAGCCACTTGTGGGTTCTAAATGACATGACAGAAGCTTTCTTGTAATGTCCCGGAAACTCATTATGACTTCACAAAAGCTTCCTACAGCCAATGACCTCGTGATGTTGCCGCAAGGTCTCTTTACCATTCAAGCTGAGAGCTTGGGTAAAGGTGGAAAGTCTTTGCCGGTTACCATTTTGAGAATGGTTTCTCACGGTCTTTATCACCTTTTTTCCCTATTGGCTATTTTCTTCTTGCAAGATAGTCTTGCTCAGCGACCAGCCTGGGCCACTGTTGGTCCAGACATTTCTCCAGAGGAACTGGAGGAATTCCTTAACCAACAGGCAACTAATGCCGATTTTACTTTCTGGGGAATGTGCGAAGCGTCCCTGAAAGTTATCTATATCAATTCCATGGTTGTCATTATCATCGGCATGTGTTTTTCCATGGGATACTATATATACAAACTGAAAGGGGGGAAAACCATAAAGGTACGGTAAGTTTTAACGATCAATTGTATTACAAGGAATATGGTCAAAATGTTAGACCATAGATTGGCTGCCTTCATTTTCTACTCCTATTCAGAGTAATATTAACCGGGGGGGGGGGGTGGTGGTAAAAAGCCACTACACCATGTGATTGATTTGTTTGATTAGAAGTACAATACTGTACATTTTAAGTCATATAGAATAGAATTTACACTAAACATGTATTTCTTCTATTATCTTGATTATTCTCACAGAATCGTGGCAATTATAGTTAGTTGGGGTTAATGGCTCATTTAGAGATATTTAGTCAACATTGTTGATCAACATTCAGAGTCAACACGGGAGTATGAGTTAAAGAAGAAGATAGCAGTCCTGTTTAAAATCTACTTAAATTTTGGGCACTCTTGATTCAAAATATTAACTTCTGTTCCCATGTTTCTCCCATATCAGGCAATGAGGATGCAGAAAACCGTTTTTACTAATAAACCAAAGGAGGCCGAAAACATACAAAAAATCTTCAACAAGCTGGAAAGAGACATCTCCATGATCAAGAAATATATGAGAAAAGTTGCTCGTGAAGACAAAGGGAAAAATAAAAAAATAAGCCTAAAGAAAAGCAAGATGATTGAATCAATGTATAAGTAACGAGCATTACTCCTATGACTATGTCACTGAACTATTATACACTTCTAAACATTGTATAGAAAATTATGTTTGTTTTGAATATATATAATTAAAAGTTTTCTTTGGTAGACAGTGTTGTGATGTTTTTCCCTTATGGTTCTGCTGTCACATATCTGGCATTAAAATAAACATATATCTAAGAGAGCAGTTTTTCACAGATAACAATACAGTGGACCCTCGCTTAACAAAGTCAATGTGTTGTCCAGGACCTTTTGTACTATGAACAATTAGTAAAGCAAAGTTCCCATAGGATTGCCGTGAATGCAGTTTTCCATAGGATCACATTGAAAACCAAAATTTGTTTACTGAAACACAGTGTCCTATAGGAATGCATTGAAAACCAATTAATCCAATCTGGAAATAAATAAATTTCCATTTGTTACGCGAATTTTGTGTTAAACGAGTCGCTTGTTAATGAGGGACCACTGTATGTTGTTTTAGTAGCTATTCACTACATTTTAAACCCAAACAAAGCACTGCTATGGCAGATGAAGATGCAAAGGTTTGTTCCATTCCAGGGCTATCCTGATATGAGATATGATGACTGCTATCAACAAGAAGGATAATGGAAGAAAAGACAGATAAACAGCCCCAAGAACAGCATAAGAAGGGGTGTCAGTGGCTGTCAGGGTTTTGTAAGCTGCAATTCAACACTCAGCAGAGTAGGAGGAACTAAAAAAGGAAACTGTTCTCCTGACATCAAAACCATGATCTCACAAATATATGTTCCTCTTTGGTTCCTGCTAGACAATGGCTTTCAAGCACTTTTGTGGAAGTAGGGACACCTTAAGGTGCCCTATTTGAAAACAATGCATTCCCTCAGACTTCTATTAAAGTGATGAAATGACAAACCTATCAACCAGTTGTTTGCACACACTGGGAACAAGAGTTTAACTTAAGCGGTCTCAACAAATAGCTGACCAAACTCTTCCTGACAATTCACAATGATCTTCCAATTATAGTTTAAGTTTTGATTGAAAATGGAGGAGCAAAGTGTGCCAGTAAAAAACATGGAAAGCTAATTGCGACCAGCAGATTTTCATCCCTTGATTATCGGAAAAACATTCCATATTTATCGGACCATGAGACACACCCAGGTTTTAGAGCAGGAAAAAGGCAGGGGGGAATCTGATCCAAGTAGTCCAGTATACTAAAATATTTATGGTATTAAAGCTACAAATGATAATATTTAAACACAACATGACAAAACATAGACCTGACACCCATCATCCTACACAAACACACATACCCACACACTCACACCATCCCTCCCACCATGACTTCTGCTTGCCACGTTACCAGGTGCAGGGCTCGCAGGCATAAGGCATGGAAGCACCAGGCCTGCTGCATGGCGTACTGCTTGCTGTGGCATCCATTTACTATGCTGTATTGTGCAAGGATCTTGGCGCAGAGGCACTCGGCCCGGCGCCAGGCCGTGTGCCTGCTGTGGCCTCTGCTCGCCACGCCACCCGATGCCAAGCACGTTGGCACTTGGTGTGGAGGCTCTCTATCTGGCGCTGAGCGAGACACCCATTGTGGCCTCCGCTCACCATGACGTCTGGTGAGGCTTACATGGGCATAAAGCGATGGGGGAGGCCGGCCAGACACATGCAAGCTCCGTGTCCAAGCACAAAAGTGCTGCTTCACTCAGTGCTTCCGTTAACTATATAAATTGGTTGATGCATGCTGAATACTGTAGGGCCGCATTCATTAATGGATATCTTAACATGCATGCATGTCAAGCCAAGCAGTCATTTTGTGCTTGCAGCATGCACACTTTAGACCACAAGTTTCACCCTCATTCCCTCCTTCTTTTCAGGGGGAGGGAATCTTATAGTCCAGAAAATACTGTAGATGAAGGACATCTGCAATTACTAAACAGGGAAATTTATTCTTCTTTAACTGTGAAATGAGTATCATTTGCCAGTGACCGCTGAAAGGTGCCTTATTCATTCATTCATTCATTTTTTTTTACTACCAAGAATAGCAAGTGTCTGTAATAACCTTTAAAGCCCAACATGGTAGTGGGTCTGGATATATAAAAGATAGCTTGACTCCAAGAACATCTGTCCATCCAACCAGAGCAGACCGGATGGGCTCTTTAATGTTACCATCTTCTTGCGAGGCTTGTCTCTGTAGCACAAGAAGGACAGCCTTTTCTTGTCCACACCAGCGCTCAGAAACCTCTTGCCAACAGAGTTAAAGCTGCAGAAGGAATTGTTGCACTTTAGAAAAGAACTGAAAACCTGGCTGCAGGGCAGGTGTGGGGACACACCTGTTGGCTTATAAAATTAACATTTCTTTCTCAATTTTCATGGATGGGGTGAGTGGGTAAATTATTTAGCATTTTTAATGATGTTTTAAGGGCTTTTAGTTAATTTTCGATGTTACTTTTAAATGCTCTTAGCTGCCCAGAGTCAGTGCCGACTTGAGTGGCAATAGAAAATTGAAGAATAAATGAATAAATAAATGAGTGAATGAATGAATGAATGAATGAATGAATTTTTGTAAACTGTTCCAACACCATAGCTTAGAAAGCAGGACTTATAGTTGTGTGTGGTGTCTTGGATCTACCCTTGTGCACAAAGCAAACAGTTCAATGTGTCTCTAACGTACCATGTGTTTTGCATTAAAAGAACAGTATTTTGAAAGAAATCAGGGGGTTTTGTAGAAGTGAAAAATCAGAGGGGGAAATTTATTCAGAGAAATATTCATTCATTAATGGGTGTTTACAAGGGTAGAGACAAAATTTTTCTGAACATGGCCTCCCTTCAATACCTTATTGGAATTCACAGAGCAATAGACAAAGAGGAATTATTGCATGTGAACATTCCAATGTGATCTCAGAGAGCATTCTGAAGACTGTAGTTTCAGCCTTGACCACCTTATCTGAAAGTCCCAAACTTTGTAACAAACTACTCCGGAAGCTACAGCATTATGGAACAAATATCTAGTCTTAAATGGTCACTCTCTATCTATTCCTCTTTAAACTTTTTTTAAAGCGAAAAGCCACTTGTGGGTTCTAAATGACATGACAGAAGCTTTCTTGTAATGTCCCGGAAACTCATTATGACTTCACAAAAGCTTCCTACAGCCAATGACCTCGTGATGTTGCCGCAAGGTCTCTTTACCATTCAAGCTGAGAGCTTGGGTAAAGGTGGAAAGTCTTTGCCGGTTACCATTTTGAGAATGGTTTCTCACGGTCTTTATCACCTTTTTTTCCTATTGGCTATTTTCTTCTTGCAAGATAGTCTTGCTCAGCGACCAGCCTGGGCCACTGTTGGTCCAGACATTTCTCCAGAGGAACTGGAGGAATTCCTTAACCAACAGGCAACTAATGCCGATTTTACTTTCTGGGGAATGTGCGAAGCGTCCCTGAAAGTTATCTATATCAATTCCATGGTTGTCATTATCATCGGCATGTGTTTTTCCATGGGATACTATATATACAAACTGAAAGGGGGGAAAACCATAAAGGTAAGTTTTAACGATCAATTGTATTACAAGGAATATGGTCAAAATGTTAGACCATAGATTGGCTGCCTTCATTTTCTACTCCTATTCAGAGTAATATTAACCGGGGGGGGGGGGGGTAAAAAGCCACTACACCATGTGATTGATTTGTTTGATTAGAAGTACAATACTGTACATTTTAAGTCATATAGAATAGAATTTACACTAAACATGTATTTCTTCTATTATCTTGATTATTCTCACAGAATCGTGGCAATTATAGTTAGTTGGGGTTAATGGCTCATTTAGAGATATTTAGTCAACATTGTTGATCAACATTCAGAGTCAACACGGGAGTATGAGTTAAAGAAGAAGATAGCAGTCCTGTTTAAAATCTACTTAAATTTTGGGCACTCTTGATTCAAAATATTAACTTCTGTTCCCATGTTTCTCCCCTATCAGGCAATGAGGATGCAGAAAACCATTTTTACTAATAAACCAAAGGAGGCCGAAAACATACAAAAAATTTTCAACAAGCTGGAAAGAGACATCTCCATGATCAAGAAATATATGAGAAAAGTTGCTCGTGAAGACAAAGGGAAAAATAAAAAAATAAGCCTAAAGAGAAGCAAGATGATTGAATCAATGTATAAGTAATGAGCATTACTCCTATGACTATGTCACTGAACTATTATACACTTCTAAACATTGTATAGAAAATTATTTTTGTTTTGAATATATATAATTAAAAGTTTTCTTTGGTAGACAGTGTTGTGATGTTTTTCCCTTATGGTTCTGCTGTCACATATCTGGCATTAAAATAAACATATATCTAAGAGAGCAGTTTTTCACAGATAACAATACAGTGGACCCTCGCTTAACAAAGTCAATGTGTCGTCCAGGACCTTTTGTACTATGAACAATTAGTAAAGCAAAGTTCCCATAGGATTGCCGTGAATGCAGTTTTCTATAGGATCACATTGAAAACCAAAATTTGTTTACTGAAACACACTGTGCTATAGGAATGCATTGAAAGCCAATTAATCCAATCCGGAAATAAATAAATTTCCATTCGTTACGCGAATTTTGTGTTAAACGAGTCGCTTGTTAATGAGGGACCACTGTATGTTGTTTTAGTAGCTATTCACTACATTTTAAACCCAAACAAAGCACTGCTATGGCAGATGAAGATGCAAAGGTTTGTTCCATTCCAGGGCTATCCTGATATGAGATATGATGACTGCTATCAACAAGAAGGATAATGGAAGAAAAGACAGATAAACAGCCCCAAGAACAGCATAAGAAGGGGTGTCAGTGGCTGTCAGGGTTTTGTAAGCTGCAATTCAACACTCAGCAGAGTAGGAGGAAGTAAAAAAGGAAACTGTTCTCCTGACATCAAAACCATGATCTCACAAATATATGTTCCTCTTTGGTTCCTGCTAGCCAATGGCTTTCAAGCACTTTTGTGGAAGAGGGACACCTTAAGGTGCCCTATTTGAAAACAATGCATTCCCTCAGACTTCTATTAAAGTGATGAAATGACAAACCTATCAACCAGTTGTTTGCACATACTGGGAACAAGAGTTTAACTTAAGCGGTCTGAACAAATAGCTGACCAAACTCTTCCTGACAATTCACAATGATCTTCCAACTATAGTTTAAGTTTTGATTGAAAATGGAGGAGCAATGTGTGCCAGTAAAAAACATGGAAAGCTAATTGCGACCAGCAGATTTTCATCCCTTGATTATCGGAAAAACATTCCATATTTATCGGACCATGAGACACACCCAGGTTTTAGAGCAGGAAAAAGGCAGGGGGGAATCTGATCCAAGTAGTCCAGTATACTAAAATATTTATGGTATGAAAGCTACAAATGATAATATTTAAACACAACATGACAAAACATAGACCTGACACCCATCATCCTACACAAACACACATACCCACACACTCACACCATCCCTCCCACCATGACTTCTGCTTGCCACGTTACCAGGTGCAGGGCTCGCAGGCATAAGGCATGGAAGCACCAGGCCTGCTGCATGGCGTACTGCTTGCTGTGGCATCCATTTACTATGCTGTATTGTGCAAGGATCTTGGCGCAGAGGCACTCGGCCCGGCGCCAGGCCGTGTGCCTGCTGTGGCCTCTGCTCGCCACGCCACCCGATGCCAAGCACGTTGGCACTTGGTGTGGAGGCTCTCTATCTGGCGCTGAGCGAGACACCCATTGTGGCCTCCGCTCACCATGACGTCTGGTGAGGCTTACATGGGCATAAAGCGATGGGGGAGGCCGGCCAGACACATGCAAGCTCCGTGTCCAAGCACAAAAGTGCTGCTTCACTCAGTGCTTCCGTTAACTATATAAATTGGTTGATGCATGCTGAATACTGTAGGGCCGCATTCATTAATGGATATCTTAACATGCATGCATGTCAAGCCAAGCAGTCATTTTGTGCTTGCAGCATGCACACTTTAGACCACAAGTTTCATCCTCATTCCCTCCTTCTTTTCAGGGGGAGGGAATCTTATAGTCCAGAAAATACTGTAGATGAAGGACATCTGCAATTACTAAACAGGGAAAATTATTCTTCTTTAACTGTGAAATGAGTATCATTTGCCAGTGACCGCTGAATGGTGCCTTATTCATTCATTCATTCATTTTTTTTACTACCAAGAATAGCAAGTTTCTGTATTAACCTTTAAAGCCCAACATGGTAGTGGGCCTGGATATATAAAAGATAGCTTGACTCCAAGAACATCTGTCCATCCAACCAGAGCAGACCGGATGGGCTCTTTAATGTTACCATCTTCTTGCGAGGCTTGTCTCTGTAGCACAAGAAGGACAGCCTTTTCTTGTCCACACCAGCGCTCAGAAACCTCTTGCCAACAGAGTTAAAGCTGCAGATGGAATTGTTGCACTTTAGAAAAGAACTGAAAACCTGGCTGCAGGGCAGGTGTGGGGACACACCTGTTGGCTTATAAAATTAACATTTCTTTCTCAATTTTCATGGATGGGGTGAGTGGGTAAATTATTTAGCATTTTTAATGATGTTTTAAGGGCTTTTAGTTAATTTTCGATGTTACTTTTAAATGCTCTTAGCTGCCCAGAGTCAGTGCCGACTTGAGTGGCAATAGAAAATTGAAGAATAAATGAATAAATAAATGAGTGAATGAATGAATGAATGAATGAATGAATTTTTGTAAACTGTTCCAACACCATAGCTTAGAAAGCAGGACTTATAGTTGTGTGTGGTGTCTTGGATCTACCCTTGTGCACAAAGCAAACAGTTCAATGTGTCTCTAACGTACCATGTGTTTTGCATTAAAAGAACAGTATTTTGAAAGAAATCAGGGGGTTTTGTAGAAGTGAAAAATCAGAGGGGGAAATTTATTCAGAGAAATATTCATTCATTAATGGGTGTTTACAAGGGTAGAGACAAAATTTTTCTGAACATGGCCTCCCTTCAATACCTTATTGGAATTCACAGAGCAATACACAAAGAGGAATTATTGCATGTGAACATTCCAATGTGATCTCAGAGAGCATTCTGAAGACTGTAGTTTCAGCCTTGACCACCTTATCTGAAAGTCCCAAACTTTGTAACAAACTACTCCGGAAGCTACAGCATTATGGAACAAATATCTAGTCTTAAATGGTCACTCTCTATCTATTCCTCTTTAAACTTTTTTTAAAGCGAAAAGCCACTTGTGGGTTCTAAATGACATGACAGAAGCTTTCTTGTAATGTCCCGGAAACTCATTATGACTTCACAAAAGCTTCCTACAGCCAATGACCTCGTGATGTTGCCGCAAGGTCTCTTTACCATTCAAGCTGAGAGCTTGGGTAAAGGTGGAAAGTCTTTGCCGGTTACCATTTTGAGAATGGTTTCTCACGGTCTTTATCACCTTTTTTTCCTATTGGCTATTTTCTTCTTGCAAGATAGTCTTGCTCAGCGACCAGCCTGGGCCACTGTTGGTCCAGACATTTCTCCAGAGGAACTGGAGGAATTCCTTAACCAACAGGCAACTAATGCCGATTTTACTTTCTGGGGAATGTGCGAAGCGTCCCTGAAAGTTATCTATATCAATTCCATGGTTGTCATTATCATCGGCATGTGTTTTTCCATAGGATACTATATATACAAACTGAAAGGGGGGAAAACCATAAAGGTAAGTTTTAACGATCAATTGTATTACAAGGAATATGGTCAAAATGTTAGACCATAGATTGGCTGCCTTCATTTTCTACTCCTATTCAGAGTAATATTAACCGGGGGGGGGGGGGGGTAAAAAGCCACTACACCATGTGATTGATTTGTTTGATTAGAAGTACAATACTGTACATTTTAAGTCATATAGAATAGAATTTACACTAAACATGTATTTCTTCTATTATCTTGATTATTCTCACAGAATCGTGGCAATTATAGTTAGTTGGGGTTAATGGCTCATTTAGAGATATTTAGTCAACATTGTTGATCAACATTCAGAGTCAACACGGGAGTATGAGTTAAAGAAGAAGATAGCAGTCCTGTTTAAAATCTACTTAAATTTTGGGCACTCTTGATTCAAAATATTAACTTCTGTTCCCATGTTTCTCCCATATCAGGCAATGAGGATGCAGAAAACCATTTTTACTAATAAACCAAAGGAGGCCGAAAACATACAAAAAATTTTCAACAAGCTAGAAAGAGACATCTCCATGATCAAGAAATATATGAGAAAAGTTGCTCGTGAAGACAAAGGGAAAAATAAAAAAATAAGCCTAAAGAGAAGCAAGATGATTGAATCAATGTATAAGTAATGAGCATTACTCCGATGACTATGTCACTGAACTATTATACACTTCTAAACATTGTATAGAAAATTATTTTTGTTTTGAATATATATAATTAAAAGTTTTCTTTGGTAGACAGTGTTGTGATGTTTTTCCCTTATGGTTCTGCTGTCACATATCTGGCATTAAAATAAACATATATCTAAGAGAGCAGTTTTTCACAGATAACAATACAGTGGACCCTCGCTTAACAAAGTCAATGTGTCGTCCAGGACCTTTTGTACTATGAACAATTAGTAAAGCAAAGTTCCCATAGGATTGCCGTGAATGCAGTTTTCTATAGGATCACATTGAAAACCAAAATTGGTTTACTGAAACACAGTGTCCTATAGGAATGCATTGAAAACCAATTAATCCAATCCGGAAATAAATAAATTTCCATTTGTTACGCGCATTTTGTGTTAAACGAGTCGCTTGTTAATGAGGGACCACTGTATGTTGGTTTAGTAGCTATTCACTACATTTTAATCCCAAACAAAGCACTGCTATGGCAGATGAAGATGCAAAGGTTTGTTCCATTCCAGGGCTATCCTGATATGAGATATGATGACTGCTATCAACAAGAAGGATAATGGAAGAAAAGACAGATAAACAGCCCCAAGAACAGCATAAGAAGGGGTGTCAGTGGCTGTCAGGGTTTTGTAAGCTGCAATTCAACACTCAGCAGAGTAGGAGGAAGTAAAAAAGGAAACTGTTCTCCTGACATCAAAACCATGATCTCACAAATATATGTTCCTCTTTGGTTCCTGCTAGCCAATGGCTTTCAAGCACTTTTGTGGAAGTAGGGACACCTTAAGGTGCCCTATTTGAAAACAATGCATTCCCTCAGACTTCTATTAAAGTGATGAAATGACAAACCTATCAACCAGTTGTTTGCACACACTGGGAACAAGAGTTTAACTTAAGCGGTCTCAACAAATAGCTGACCAAACTCTTCCTGACAATTCACAATGATCTTCCAACTATAGTTTAAGTTTTGATTGAAAATGGAGGAGCAAAGTGTGCCAGTAAAAAACATGGAAAGCTAATTGCGACCAGCAGATTTTCATCCCTTGATAATCGGAAAAACAGTCCATATTTATCGGACCATGAGACACACCCAGGTTTTAGAGCAGGAAAAAGGCAGGGGGGAATCTGATCCAAGTAGTCCAGTATACTAAAATATTTATGGTATTAAAGCTACAAATGATAATATTTAAACACAACATGACAAAACATAGACCTGACACCCATCATCCTACACAAACACACATACCCACACACTCACACCATCCCTCCCACCATGACTTCTGCTTGCCACGTTACCAGGTGCAGGGCTCGCAGGCATAAGGCATGGAAGCACCAGGCCTGCTGCATGGCGTACTGCTTGCTGTGGCATCCATTTACTATGCTGTATTGTGCAAGGATCTTGGCGCAGAGGCACTCGGCCCGGCGCCAGGCCGTGTGCCTGCTGTGGCCTCTGCTCGCCACGCCACCCGATGCCAAGCACGTTGACACTTGGTGTGGAGGCTCTCTATCTGGCGCTGAGCGAGACACCCATTGTGGCCTCCGCTCACCATGACGTCTGGTGAGGCTTACATGGGCATAAAGCGATGGGGGAGGCCGGCCAGACACATGCAAGCTCCGTGTCCAAGCACAAAAGTGCTGCTTCACTCAGTGCTTCCGTTAACTATATAAATTGGTTGATGCATGCTGAATACTGTAGGGCCGCATTCATTAATGGATATCTTAACATGCATGCATGTCAAGCCAAGCAATCATTTTGTGCTTGCAGCATGCACACTTTAGACCACAAGTTTCATTCTCATTCCCTCCTTCTTTTCAGGGGGAGGGAATCTTATAGTCCAGAAAATACTGTAGATGAAGGACATCTGCAATTACTAAAAAGGAAATTTATTCTTCTTTAACTGTGAAATGAGTATCATTTGCCAGTGACCGCTGAAAGGTGCCTTATTCATTCATTCATTCATTTTTTTTACTACCAAGAATAGCAAGTGTCTGTAATAACCTTTAAAGCCCAACATGGTAGTGGGCCTGGATATATAAAAGATAGCTTGACTCCAAGAACATCTGTCCATCCAACCAGAGCAGACCGGATGGGCTCTTTAATGTTACCATCTTCTTGCGAGGCTTGTCTCTGTAGCACAAGAAGGACAGCCTTTTCTTGTCCACACCAGCGCTCAGAAACCTCTTGCCAACAGAGTTAAAGCTGCAGATGGAATTGTTGCACTTTAGAAAAGAACTGAAAACCTGGCTGCAGGGCAGGTGTGGGGACACACCCGTTGGCTTATAAAATTAACATTTCTTTCTCAATTTTCATGGATGGGGTGAGTGGGTAAATTATTTAGCATTTTTAATGATGTTTTAAGGGCTTTTAGTTAATTTTCGATGTTACTTTTAAAAGCTCTTAGCTGCCCAGAGTCAGTGCCGACTTGAGTGGCAATAGAAAATTGAAGAATAAATGAATAAATAAATGAGTGAATGAATGAATGAATGAATGAATGAATTTTTGTAAACTGTTCCAACACCATAGCTTAGAAAGCAGGACTTATAGTTGTGTGTGGTGTCTTGGATCTACCCTTGTGCACAAAGCAAACAGTTCAATGTGTCTCTAACGTACCATGTGTTTTGCATTAAAAGAACAGTATTTTGAAAGAAATCAGGGGGTTTTGTAGAAGTGAAAAATCAGAGGGGGAAATTTATTCAGAGAAATATTCATTCATTAATGGGTGTTTACAAGGGTAGAGACAAAATTTTTCTGAACATGGCCTCCCTTCAATACCTTATTGGAATTCACAGAGCAATACACAAAGAGGAATTATTGCATGTGAACATTCCAATGTGATCTCAGAGAGCATTCTGAAGACTGTAGTTTCAGCCTTGACCACCTTATCTGAAAGTCCCAAACTTTGTAACAAACTACTCCGGAAGCTACAGCATTATGAAACAAATATCTAGTCTTAAATGGTCACTCTCTATCTATTCCTCTTTAAACTTTTTTTAAAGCGAAAAGCCACTTGTGGGTTCTAAATGACATGACAGAAGCTTTCTTGTAATGTCCCGGAAACTCATTATGACTTCACAAAAGCTTCCTACAGCCAATGACCTCGTGATGTTGCCGCAAGGTCTCTTTACCATTCAAGCTGAGAGCTTGGGTAAAGGTGGAAAGTCTTTGCCGGTTACCATTTTGAGAATGGTTTCTCACGGTCTTTATCACCTTTTTTTCCTATTGGCTATTTTCTTCTTGCAAGATAGTCTTGCTCAGCGACCAGCCTGGGCCACTGTTGGTCCAGACATTTCTCCAGAGGAACTGGAGGAATTCCTTAACCAACAGGCAACTAATGCCGATTTTACTTTCTGGGGAATGTGCGAAGCGTCCCTGAAAGTTATCTATATCAATTCCATGGTTGTCATTATCATCGGCATGTGTTTTTCCATGGGATACTATATATACAAACTGAAAGGGGGGAAAACCATAAAGGTAAGTTTTAACGATCAATTGTATTACAAGGAATATGGTCAAAATGTTAGACCATAGATTGGCTGCCTTCATTTTCTACTCCTATTCAGAGTAATATTAACCGGGGGGGGGGGGGTAAAAAGCCACTACACCATGTGATTGATTTGTTTGATTAGAAGTACAATACTGTACATTTTAAGTCATATAGAATAGAATTTACACTAAACATGTATTTCTTCTACTATCTTGATTATTCTCACAGAATCGTGGCAATTATAGTTAGTTGGGGTTAATGGCTCATTTAGAGATATTTAGTCAACATTGTTGATCAACATTCAGAGTCAACACGGGAGTATGAGTTAAAGAAGAAGATAGCAGTCCTGTTTAAAATCTACTTAAATTTTGGGCACTCTTGATTCAAAATATTAACTTCTGTTCCCATGTTTCTCCCATATCAGGCAATGAGGATGCAGAAAACCATTTTTACTAATAAACCAAAGGAGGCCGAAAACATACAAAAAATTTTCAACAAGCTGGAAAGAGACATCTCCATGATCAAGAAATATATGAGAAAAGTTGCTCGTGAAGACAAAGGGAAAAATAAAAAAATAAGCCTAAAGAGAAGCAAGATGATTGAATCAATGTATAAGTAATGAGCATTACTCCGATGACTATGTCACTGAACTATTATACACTTCTAAACATTGTATAGAAAATTATTTTTGTTTTGAATATATATAATTAAAAGTTTTCTTTGGTAGACAGTGTTGTGATGTTTTTCCCTTATGGTTCTGCTGTCACATATCTGGCATTAAAATAAACATATATCTAAGAGAGCAGTTTTTCACAGATAACAATACAGTGGACCCTCGCTTAACAAAGTCAATGTGTCGTCCAGGACCTTTTGTACTATGAACAATTAGTAAAGCAAAGTTCCCATAGGATTGCCGTGAATGCAGTTTTCTATAGGATCACATTGAAAACCAAAATTGGTTTACTGAAACACAGTGTCCTATAGGAATGCATTGAAAACCAATTAATCCAATCCGGAAATAAATAAATTTCCATTTGTTACGCGCATTTTGTGTTAAACGAGTCGCTTGTTAATGAGGGACCACTGTATGTTGGTTTAGTAGCTATTCACTACATTTTAATCCCAAACAAAGCACTGCTATGGCAGATGAAGATGCAAAGGTTTGTTCCATTCCAGGGCTATCCTGATATGAGATATGATGACTGCTATCAACAAGAAGGATAATGGAAGAAAAGACAGATAAACAGCCCCAAGAACAGCATAAGAAGGGGTGTCAGTGGCTGTCAGGGTTTTGTAAGCTGCAATTCAACACTCAGCAGAGTAGGAGGAAGTAAAAAAGGAAACTGTTCTCCTGACATCAAAACCATGATCTCACAAATATATGTTCCTCTTTGGTTCCTGCTAGCCAATGGCTTTCAAGCACTTTTGTGGAAGTAGGGACACCTTAAGGTGCCCTATTTGAAAACAATGCATTCCCTCAGACTTCTATTAAAGTGATGAAATGACAAACCTATCAACCAGTTGTTTGCACACACTGGGAACAAGAGTTTAACTTAAGCGGTCTCAACAAATAGCTGACCAAACTCTTCCTGACAATTCACAATGATCTTCCAACTATAGTTTAAGTTTTGATTGAAAATGGAGGAGCAAAGTGTGCCAGTAAAAAACATGGAAAGCTAATTGCGACCAGCAGATTTTCATCCCTTGATAATCGGAAAAACAGTCCATATTTATCGGACCATGAGACACACCCAGGTTTTAGAGCAGGAAAAAGGCAGGGGGGAATCTGATCCAAGTAGTCCAGTATACTAAAATATTTATGGTATTAAAGCTACAAATGATAATATTTAAACACAACATGACAAAACATAGACCTGACACCCATCATCCTACACAAACACACATACCCACACACTCACACCATCCCTCCCACCATGACTTCTGCTTGCCACGTTACCAGGTGCAGGGCTCGCAGGCATAAGGCATGGAAGCACCAGGCCTGCTGCATGGCGTACTGCTTGCTGTGGCATCCATTTACTATGCTGTATTGTGCAAGGATCTTGGCGCAGAGGCACTCGGCCCGGCGCCAGGCCGTGTGCCTGCTGTGGCCTCTGCTCGCCACGCCACCCGATGCCAAGCACGTTGACACTTGGTGTGGAGGCTCTCTATCTGGCGCTGAGCGAGACACCCATTGTGGCCTCCGCTCACCATGACGTCTGGTGAGGCTTACATGGGCATAAAGCGATGGGGGAGGCCGGCCAGACACATGCAAGCTCCGTGTCCAAGCACAAAAGTGCTGCTTCACTCAGTGCTTCCGTTAACTATATAAATTGGTTGATGCATGCTGAATACTGTAGGGCCGCATTCATTAATGGATATCTTAACATGCATGCATGTCAAGCCAAGCAATCATTTTGTGCTTGCAGCATGCACACTTTAGACCACAAGTTTCATTCTCATTCCCTCCTTCTTTTCAGGGGGAGGGAATCTTATAGTCCAGAAAATACTGTAGATGAAGGACATCTGCAATTACTAAAAAGGAAATTTATTCTTCTTTAACTGTGAAATGAGTATCATTTGCCAGTGACCGCTGAAAGGTGCCTTATTCATTCATTCATTCATTTTTTTTACTACCAAGAATAGCAAGTGTCTGTAATAACCTTTAAAGCCCAACATGGTAGTGGGCCTGGATATATAAAAGATAGCTTGACTCCAAGAACATCTGTCCATCCAACCAGAGCAGACCGGATGGGCTCTTTAATGTTACCATCTTCTTGCGAGGCTTGTCTCTGTAGCACAAGAAGGACAGCCTTTTCTTGTCCACACCAGCGCTCAGAAACCTCTTGCCAACAGAGTTAAAGCTGCAGATGGAATTGTTGCACTTTAGAAAAGAACTGAAAACCTGGCTGCAGGGCAGGTGTGGGGACACACCCGTTGGCTTATAAAATTAACATTTCTTTCTCAATTTTCATGGATGGGGTGAGTGGGTAAATTATTTAGCATTTTTAATGATGTTTTAAGGGCTTTTAGTTAATTTTCGATGTTACTTTTAAAAGCTCTTAGCTGCCCAGAGTCAGTGCCGACTTGAGTGGCAATAGAAAATTGAAGAATAAATGAATAAATAAATGAGTGAATGAATGAATGAATGAATGAATGAATTTTTGTAAACTGTTCCAACACCATAGCTTAGAAAGCAGGACTTATAGTTGTGTGTGGTGTCTTGGATCTACCCTTGTGCACAAAGCAAACAGTTCAATGTGTCTCTAACGTACCATGTGTTTTGCATTAAAAGAACAGTATTTTGAAAGAAATCAGGGGGTTTTGTAGAAGTGAAAAATCAGAGGGGGAAATTTATTCAGAGAAATATTCATTCATTAATGGGTGTTTACAAGGGTAGAGACAAAATTTTTCTGAACATGGCCTCCCTTCAATACCTTATTGGAATTCACAGAGCAATACACAAAGAGGAATTATTGCATGTGAACATTCCAATGTGATCTCAGAGAGCATTCTGAAGACTGTAGTTTCAGCCTTGACCACCTTATCTGAAAGTCCCAAACTTTGTAACAAACTACTCCGGAAGCTACAGCATTATGAAACAAATATCTAGTCTTAAATGGTCACTCTCTATCTATTCCTCTTTAAACTTTTTTTAAAGCGAAAAGCCACTTGTGGGTTCTAAATGACATGACAGAAGCTTTCTTGTAATGTCCCGGAAACTCATTATGACTTCACAAAAGCTTCCTACAGCCAATGACCTCGTGATGTTGCCGCAAGGTCTCTTTACCATTCAAGCTGAGAGCTTGGGTAAAGGTGGAAAGTCTTTGCCGGTTACCATTTTGAGAATGGTTTCTCACGGTCTTTATCACCTTTTTTTCCTATTGGCTATTTTCTTCTTGCAAGATAGTCTTGCTCAGCGACCAGCCTGGGCCACTGTTGGTCCAGACATTTCTCCAGAGGAACTGGAGGAATTCCTTAACCAACAGGCAACTAATGCCGATTTTACTTTCTGGGGAATGTGCGAAGCGTCCCTGAAAGTTATCTATATCAATTCCATGGTTGTCATTATCATCGGCATGTGTTTTTCCATGGGATACTATATATACAAACTGAAAGGGGGGAAAACCATAAAGGTAAGTTTTAACGATCAATTGTATTACAAGGAATATGGTCAAAATGTTAGACCATAGATTGGCTGCCTTCATTTTCTACTCCTATTCAGAGTAATATTAACCGGGGGGGGGGGGGTAAAAAGCCACTACACCATGTGATTGATTTGTTTGATTAGAAGTACAATACTGTACATTTTAAGTCATATAGAATAGAATTTACACTAAACATGTATTTCTTCTACTATCTTGATTATTCTCACAGAATCGTGGCAATTATAGTTAGTTGGGGTTAATGGCTCATTTAGAGATATTTAGTCAACATTGTTGATCAACATTCAGAGTCAACACGGGAGTATGAGTTAAAGAAGAAGATAGCAGTCCTGTTTAAAATCTACTTAAATTTTGGGCACTCTTGATTCAAAATATTAACTTCTGTTCCCATGTTTCTCCCATATCAGGCAATGAGGATGCAGAAAACCATTTTTACTAATAAACCAAAGGAGGCCGAAAACATACAAAAAATTTTCAACAAGCTGGAAAGAGACATCTCCATGATCAAGAAATATATGAGAAAAGTTGCTCATGAAGACAAAGGGAAAAATAAAAAAATAAGCCTAAAGAAAAGCAAGATGATTGAATCAATGTATAAGTAACGAGCATTACTCCGATGACTATGTCACTGAACTATTATACACTTCTAAACATTGTATAGAAAATTATGTTTGTTTTGAATATATATAATTAAAAGTTTTCTTTGGTAGACAGTGTTGTGATGTTTTTCCCTTATGGTTCTGCTGTCACATATCTGGCATTAAAATAAACATATATCTAAGAGAGCAGTTTTTCACAGATAACAATACAGTGGACCCTCGCTTAACAAAGTCAATGTGTCGTCCAGGACCTTTTGTACTATGAACAATTAGTAAAGCAAAGTTCCCATAGGATTGCCGTGAATGCAGTTTTCCATAGGATCACATTGAAAACCAAAATTTGTTTACTGAAACACAGTGTCCTATAGGAATGCATTGAAAACCAATTAATCCAATCTGGAAATAAATAAATTTCCATTTGTTACGCGCATTTTGTGTTAAACGAGTCGCTTGTTAATGAGGGACCACTGTATGTTGTTTTAGTAGCTATTCACTACATTTTAAACCCAAACAAAGCACTGCTATGGCAGATGAAGATGCAAAGGTTTGTTCCATTCCAGGGCTATCCTGATATGAGATATGATGACTGCTATCAACAAGAAGGATAATGGAAGAAAAGACAGATAAACAGCCCCAAGAACAGCATAAGAAGGGGTGTCAGTGGCTGTCAGGGTTTTGTAAGCTGCAATTCAACACTCAGCAGAGTAGGAGGAACTAAAAAAGGAAACTGTTCTCCTGACATCAAAACCATGATCTCACAAATATATGTTCCTCTTTGGTTCCTGCTAGACAATGGCTTTCAAGCACTTTTGTGGAAGTAGGGACACCTTAAGGTGCCCTATTTGAAAACAATGCATTCCCTCAGACTTCTATTAAAGTGATGAAATGACAAACCTATCAACCAGTTGTTTGCACACACTGGGAACAAGAGTTCAACTTAAGCGGTCTCAACAAATAGCTGACCAAACTCTTCCTGACAATTCACAATGATCTTCCAATTATAGTTTAAGTTTTGATTGAAAATGGAGGAGCAAAGTGTGCCAGTAAAAAACATGGAAAGCTAATTGCGACCAGCAGATTTTCATCCCTTGATTATCGGAAAAACATTCCATATTTATCGGACCATGAGACACACCCAGGTTTTAGAGCAGGAAAAAGGCAGGGGGGAATCTGATCCAAGTAGTCCAGTATACTAAAATATTTATGGTATTAAAGCTACAAATGATAATATTTAAACACAACATGACAAAACATAGACCTGACACCCATCATCCTACACAAACACACATACCCACACACTCACACCATCCCTCCCACCATGACTTCTGCTTGCCACGTTACCAGGTGCAGGGCTCGCAGGCATAAGGCATGGAAGCACCAGGCCTGCTGCATGGCGTACTGCTTGCTGTGGCATCCATTTACTATGCTGTATTGTGCAAGGATCTTGGCGCAGAGGCACTCGGCCCGGCGCCAGGCCGTGTGCCTGCTGTGGCCTCTGCTCGCCACGCCACCCGATGCCAAGCACGTTGGCACTTGTTGTGGAGGCTCTCTATCTGGCGCTGAGCGAGACACCCATTTTGGCCTCCGCTCACCATGACGTCTGGTGAGGCTTACATGGGCATAAAGCGATGGGGGAGGCCGGCCAGACACATGCAAGCTCCGTGTCCAAGCACAAAAGTGCTGCTTCACTCAGTGCTTCCGTTAACTATATAAATTGGTTGATGCATGCTGAATACTGTAGGGCCGCATTCATTAATGGATATCTTAACATGCATGCATGTCAAGCCAAGCAGTCATTTTGTGCTTGCAGCATGCACACTTTAGACCACAAGTTTCACCCTCATTCCCTCCTTCTTTTCAGGGGGAGGGAATCTTATAGTCCAGAAAATACTGTAGATGAAGGACATCTGCAATTACTAAAAAGGAAATTTATTCTTCTTTAACTGTGAAATGAGTATCATTTGCCAGTGACCGCTGAAAGGTGCCTTATTCATTCATTCATTCATTTTTTTTACTACCAAGAATAGCAAGTGTCTGTAATAACCTTTAAAGCCCAACATGTTAGTGTGCCTGGATATATAAAAGATAGCTTGACTCCAAGAACATCTGTCCATCCAACCAGAGCAGACCGGATGGGCTCTTTAATGTTACCATCTTCTTGCGAGGCTTGTCTCTGTAGCACAAGAAGGACAGCCTTTTCTTGTCCACACCAGCGCTCAGAAACCTCTTGCCAACAGAGTTAAAGCTGCAGAAGGAATTGTTGCACTTTAGAAAAGAACTGAAAACCTGGCTGCAGGGCAGGTGTGGGGACACACCTGTTGGCTTATAAAATTAACATTTCTTTCTCAATTTTCATGGATGGGGTGAGTGGGTAAATTATTTAGCATTTTTAATGATGTTTTAAGGGCTTTTAGTTAATTTTCGATGTTACTTTTAAATGCTCTTAGCTGCCCAGAGTCAGTGCCGACTTGAGTGGCAATAGAAAATTGAAGAATAAATGAATAAATAAATGAGTGAATGAATGAATGAATGAATGAATGAATTTTTGTAAACTGTTCCAACACCATAGCTTAGAAAGCAGGACTTATAGTTGTGTGTGGTGTCTTGGATCTACCCTTGTGCACAAAGCAAACAGTTCAATGTGTCTCTAACGTACCATGTGTTTTGCATTAAAAGAACAGTATTTTGAAAGAAATCAGGGGGTTTTGTAGAAGTGAAAAATCAGAGGGGGAAATTTATTCAGAGAAATATTCATTCATTAATGGGTGTTTACAAGGGTAGAGACAAAATTTTTCTGAACATGGCCTCCCTTCAATACCTTATTGGAATTCACAGAGCAATACACAAAGAGGAATTATTGCATGTGAACATTCCAATGTGATCTCAGAGAGCATTCTGAAGACTGTAGTTTCAGCCTTGACCACCTTATCTGAAAGTCCCAAACTTTGTAACAAACTACTCCGGAAGCTACAGCATTATGGAACAAATATCTAGTCTTAAATGGTCACTCTCTATCTATTCCTCTTTAAACTTTTTTTAAAGCGAAAAGCCACTTGTGGGTTCTAAATGACATGACAGAAGCTTTCTTGTAATGTCCCGGAAACTCATTATGACTTCACAAAAGCTTCCTACAGCCAATGACCTCGTGATGTTGCCGCAAGGTCTCTTTACCATTCAAGCTGAGAGCTTGGGTAAAGGTGGAAAGTCTTTGCCGGTTACCATTTTGAGAATGGTTTCTCACGGTCTTTATCACCTTTTTTTCCTATTGGCTATTTTCTTCTTGCAAGATAGTCTTGCTCAGCGACCAGCCTGGGCCACTGTTGGTCCAGACATTTCTCCAGAGGAACTGGAGGAATTCCTTAACCAACAGGCAACTAATGCCGATTTTACTTTCTGGGGAATGTGCGAAGCGTCCCTGAAAGTTATCTATATCAATTCCATGGTTGTCATTATCATCGGCATGTGTTTTTCCATGGGATACTATATATACAAACTGAAAGGGGGGAAAACCATAAAGGTAAGTTTTAACGATCAATTGTATTACAAGGAATATGGTCAAAATGTTAGACCATAGATTGGCTGCCTTCATTTTCTACTCCTATTCAGAGTAATATTAACCGGGGGGGGGGGGGGTAAAAAGCCACTACACCATGTGATTGATTTATTTGATTAGAAGTACAATACTGTACATTTTAAGTCATATAGAATAGAATTTACACTAAACATGTATTTCTTCTATTATCTTGATTATTCTCACAGAATCGTGGCAATTATAGTTAGTTGGGGCTAATGGCTCATTTAGAGATATTTAGTCAACATTGTTGATCAACATTCAGAGTCAACACGGGAGTATGAGTTAAAGAAGAAGATAGCAGTCCTGTTTAAAATCTACTTAAATTTTGGGCACTCTTGATTCAAAATATTAACTTCTGTTCCCATGTTTCTCCCATATCAGGCAATGAGGATGCAGAAAACCATTTTTACTAATAAACCAAAGGAGGCCGAAAACATACAAAAAATTTTCAACAAGCTGGAAAGAGACATCTCCATGATCAAGAAATATATGAGAAAAGTTGCTCATGAAGACAAAGGGAAAAATAAAAAAATAAGCCTAAAGAAAAGCAAGATGATTGAATCAATGTATAAGTAACGAGCATTACTCCGATGACTATGTCACTGAACTATTATACACTTCTAAACATTGTATAGAAAATTATGTTTGTTTTGAATATATATAATTAAAAGTTTTCTTTGGTAGACAGTGTTGTGATGTTTTTCCCTTATGGTTCTGCTGTCACATATCTGGCATTAAAATAAACATATATCTAAGAGAGCAGTTTTTCACAGATAACAATACAGTGGACCCTTGCTTAACAAAGTCAATGTGTCGTCCAGGACCTTTTGTACTATGAACAATTAGTAAAGCAAAGTTCCCATAGGATTGCCGTGAATGCAGTTTTCCATAGGATCACATTGAAAACCAAAATTTGTTTACTGAAACACAGTGTCCTATAGGAATGCAAAACCAATTAATCCAATCCGGAAATAAATAAATTTCCATTTGTTACGCGCATTTTGTGTTAAACGAGTCGCTTGTTAATGAGGGACCACTGTATGTTGTTTTAGTAGCTATTCACTACATTTTAAACCCAAACAAAGCACTGCTATGGCAGATGAAGATGCAAAGGTTTGTTCCATTCCAGGGCTATCCTGATATGAGATATGATGACTGCTATCAACAAGAAGGATAATGGAAGAAAAGACAGATAAACAGCCCCAAGAACAGCATAAGAAGGGGTGTCAGTGGCTGTCAGGGTTTTGTAAGCTGCAATTCAACACTCAGCAGAGTAGGAGGAACTAAAAAAGGAAACTGTTCTCCTGACATCAAAACCATGATCTCACAAATATATGTTCCTCTTTGGTTCCTGCTAGACAATGGCTTTCAAGCACTTTTGTGGAAGTAGGGACACCTTAAGGTGCCCTATTTGAAAACAATGCATTCCCTCAGACTTCTATTAAAGTGATGAAATGACAAACCTATCAACCAGTTGTTTGCACACACTGGGAACAAGAGTTCAACTTAAGCGGTCTCAACAAATAGCTGACCAAACTCTTCCTGACAATTCACAATGATCTTCCAACTATAGTTTAAGTTTTGATTGAAAATGGAGGAGCAAAGTGTGCCAGTAAAAAACATGGAAAGCTAATTGCGACCAGCAGATTTTCATCCCTTGATTATCGGAAAAACATTCCATATTTATCGGACCATGAGACACACCCAGGTTTTAGAGCAGGAAAAAGGCAGGGGGGAATCTGATCCAAGTAGTCCAGTATACTAAAATATTTATGGTATGAAAGCTACAAATGATAATATTTAAACACAACATGACAAAACATAGACCTGACACCCATCATCCTACACAAACACACATACCCACACACTCACACCATCCCTCCCACCATGACTTCTGCTTGCCACGTTACCAGGTGCAGGGCTCGCAGGCATAAGGCATGGAAGCACCAGGCCTGCTGCATGGCGTACTGCTTGCTGTGGCATCCATTTACTATGCTGTATTGTGCAAGGATCTTGGCGCAGAGGCACTCGGCCCGGCGCCAGGCCGTGTGCCTGCTGTGGCCTCTGCTCGCCACGCCACCCGATGCCAAGCACGTTGGCACTTGTTGTGGAGGCTCTCTATCTGGCGCTGAGCGAGACACCCATTGTGGCCTCCGCTCACCATGACGTCTGGTGAGGCTTACATGGGCATAAAGCGATGGGGGAGGCCGGCCAGACACATGCAAGCTCCGTGTCCAAGCACAAAAGTGCTGCTTCACTCAGTGCTTCCGTTAACTATATAAATTGGTTGATGCATGCTGAATACTGTAGGGCCGCATTCATTAATGGATATCTTAACATGCATGCATGTCAAGCCAAGCAGTCATTTTGTGCTTGCAGCATGCACACTTTAGACCACAAGTTTCACCCTCATTCCCTCCTTCTTTTCAGGGGGAGGGAATCTTATAGTCCAGAAAATACTGTAGATGAAGGACATCTGCAATTACTAAAAAGGAAATTTATTCTTCTTTAACTGTGAAATGAGTATCATTTGCCAGTGACCGCTGAAAGGTGCCTTATTCATTCATTCATTCATTTTTTTTACTACCAAGAATAGCAAGTGTCTGTAGTAACCTTTAAAGCCCAACATGTTAGTGGGCCTGGATATATAAAAGATAGCTTGACTCCAAGAACATCTGTCCATCCAACCAGAGCAGACCGGATGGGCTCTTTAATGTTACCATCTTCTTGCGAGGCTTGTCTCTGTAGCACAAGAAGGACAGCCTTTTCTTGTCCACACCAGCGCTCAGAAACCTCTTGCCAACAGAGTTAAAGCTGCAGAAGGAATTGTTGCACTTTAGAAAAGAACTGAAAACCTGGCTGCAGGGCAGGTGTGGGGACACACCTGTTGGCTTATAAAATTAACATTTCTTTCTCAATTTTCATGGATGGGGTGAGTGGGTAAATTATTTAGCATTTTTAATGATGTTTTAAGGGCTTTTAGTTAATTTTCGATGTTACTTTTAAATGCTCTTAGCTGCCCAGAGTCAGTGCCGACTTGAGTGGCAATAGAAAATTGAAGAATAAATGAATAAATAAATGAGTGAATGAATGAATGAATGAATGAATGAATTTTTGTAAACTGTTCCAACACCATAGCTTAGAAAGCAGGACTTATAGTTGTGTGTGGTGTCTTGGATCTACCCTTGTGCACAAAGCAAACAGTTCAATGTGTCTCTAACGTACCATGTGTTTTGCATTAAAAGAACAGTATTTTGAAAGAAATCAGGGGGTTTTGTAGAAGTGAAAAATCAGAGGGGGAAATTTATTCAGAGAAATATTCATTCATTAATGGGTGTTTACAAGGGTAGAGACAAAATTTTTCTGAACATGGCCTCCCTTCAATACCTTATTGGAATTCACAGAGCAATACACAAAGAGGAATTATTGCATGTGAACATTCCAATGTGATCTCAGAGAGCATTCTGAAGACTGTAGTTTCAGCCTTGACCACCTTATCTGAAAGTCCCAAAATTTGTAACAAACTACTCCGGAAGCTACAGCATTATGGAACAAATATCTAGTCTTAAATGGTCACTCTCTATCTATTCCTCTTTAAACTTTTTTTAAAGCGAAAAGCCACTTGTGGGTTCTAAATGACATGACAGAAGCTTTCTTGTAATGTCCCGGAAACTCATTATGACTTCACAAAAGCTTCCTACAGCCAATGACCTCGTGATGTTGCCGCAAGGTCTCTTTACCATTCAAGCTGAGAGCTTGGGTAAAGGTGGAAAGTCTTTGCCGGTTACCATTTTGAGAATGGTTTCTCACGGTCTTTATCACCTTTTTTTCCTATTGGCTATTTTCTTCTTGCAAGATAGTCTTGCTCAGCGACCAGCCTGGGCCACTGTTGGTCCAGACATTTCTCCAGAGGAACTGGAGGAATTCCTTAACCAACAGGCAACTAATGCCGATTTTACTTTCTGGGGAATGTGCGAAGCGTCCCTGAAAGTTATCTATATCAATTCCATGGTTGTCATTATCATCGGCATGTGTTTTTCCATGGGATACTATATATACAAACTGAAAGGGGGGAAAACCATAAAGGTAAGTTTTAACGATCAATTGTATTACAAGGAATATGGTCAAAATGTTAGACCATAGATTGGCTGCCTTCATTTTCTACTCCTATTCAGAGTAATATTAACCGGGGGGGGGGGGGTAAAAAGCCACTACTCCATGTGATTGATTTGTTTGATTAGAAGTACAATACTGTACATTTTAAGTCATATAGAATAGAATTTACACTAAACATGTATTTCTTCTATTATCTTGATTATTCTCACAGAATCGTGGCAATTATAGTTAGTTGGGATTAATGGCTCATTTAGAGATATTTAGTCAACATTGTTGATCAACATTCAGAGTCAACACGGGAGTATGAGTTAAAGAAGAAGATAGCAGTCCTGTTTAAAATCTACTTAAATTTTGGGCACTCTTGATTCAAAATATTAACTTCTGTTCCCATGTTTCTCCCCTATCAGGCAATGAGGATGCAGAAAACCATTTTTACTAATAAACCAAAGGAGGCCGAAAACATACAAAAAATTTTCAACAAGCTGGAAAGAGACATCTCCATGATCAAGAAATATATGAGAAAAGTTGCTCGTGAAGACAAAGGGAAAAATAAAAAAATAAGCCTAAAGAGAAGCAAGATGATTGAATCAATGTATAAGTAATGAGCATTACTCCTATGACTATGTCACTGAACTATTATACACTTCTAAACATTGTATAGAAAATTATTTTTGTTTTGAATATATATAATTAAAAGTTTTCTTTGGTAGACAGTGTTGTGATGTTTTTCCCTTATGGTTCTGCTGTCACATATCTGGCATTAAAATAAACATATATCTAAGAGAGCAGTTTTTCACAGATAACAATACAGTGGACCCTCGCTTAACAAAGTCAATGTGTCGTCCAGGACCTTTTGTACTATGAACAATTAGTAAAGCAAAGTTCCCATAGGATTGCCGTGAATGCAGTTTTCTATAGGATCACATTGAAAACCAAAATTTGTTTACTGAAACACAGTGTCCTATAGGAATGCATTGAAAACCAATTAATCCAATCCGGAAATAAATAAATTTCCATTCGTTACGCGCATTTTGTGTTAAACGAGTCGCTTGTTAATGAGGGACCACTGTATGTTGTTTTAGTAGCTATTCACTACATTTTAAACCCAAACAAAGCACTGCTATGGCAGATGAAGATGCAAAGGTTTGTTCCATTCCAGGGCAATCCTGATATGAGATATGATGACTGCTATCAACAAGAAGGATAATGGAAGAAAAGACAGATAAACAGCCCCAAGAACAGCATAAGAAGGGGTGTCAGTGGCTGTCAGGGTTTTGTAAGCTGCAATTCAACACTCAGCAGAGTAGGAGGAAGTAAAAAAGGAAACTGTTCTCCTGACATCAAAACCATGATCTCACAAATATATGTTCCTCTTTGGTTCCTGCTAGCCAATGGCTTTCAAGCACTTTTGTGGAAGTAGGGACACCTTAAGGTGCCCTATTTGAAAACAATGCATTCCCTCAGACTTCTATTAAAGTGATGAAATGACAAACCTATCAACCAGTTGTTTGCACAAACTGGGAACAAGAGTTTAACTTAAGCGGTCTCAACAAATAGCTGACCAAACTCTTCCTGACAATTCACAATGATCTTCCAACTATAGTTTAAGTTTTGATTGAAAATGGAGGAGCAAAGTGTGCCAGTAAAAAACATGGAAAGCTAATTGCGACCAGCAGATTTTCATCCCTTGATTATCGGAAAAACATTCCATATTTATCGGACCATGAGACACACCCAGGTTTTAGAGCAGGAAAAAGGCAGGGGGGAATCTGATCCAAGTAGTCCAGTATACTAAAATATTTATGGTATGAAAGCTACAAATGATAATATTTAAACACAACATGACAAAACATAGACCTGACACCCATCATCCTACACAAACACACATACCCACACACTCACACCATCCCTCCCACCATGACTTCTGCTTGCCACGTTACCAGGTGCAGGGCTCGCAGGCATAAGGCATGGAAGCACCAGGCCTGCTGCATGGCGTACTGCTTGCTGTGGCATCCATTTACTATGCTGTATTGTGCAAGGATCTTGGCGCAGAGGCATTGGGCCCGGCGCCAGGCCGTGTGCCTGCTGTGGCCTCTGCTCGCCACGCCACCCGATGCCAAGCACGTTGGCACTTGGTGTGGAGGCTCTCTATCTGGCGCTGAGCGAGACACCCATTGTGGCCTCCGCTCACCATGACGTCTGGTGAGGCTTACATGGGCATAAAGCGATGGGGGAGGCCGGCCAGACACATGCAAGCTCCGTGTCCAAGCACAAAAGTACTGCTTCACTCAGTGCTTCCGTTAACTATATAAATTGGTTGATGCATGCTGAATACTGTAGGGCCGCATTCATTAATGGATATCTTAACATGCATGCATGTCAAGCCAAGCAGTCATTTTGTGCTTGCAGCATGCACACTTTAGACCACAAGTTTCATCCTCATTCCCTCCTTCTTTTCAGGGGGAGGGAATCTTATAGTCCAGAAAATACTGTAGATGAAGGACATCTGCAATTACTAAACAGGGAAAATTATTCTTCTTTAACTGTGAAATGAGTATCATTTGCCAGTGACCGCTGAATGGTGCCTTATTCATTCATTCATTCATTTTTTTTACTACCAAGAATAGCAAGTTTCTGTATTAACCTTTAAAGCCCAACATGGTAGTGGGCCTGGATATATAAAAGATAGCTTGACTCCAAGAACATCTGTCCATCCAACCAGAGCAGACCGGATGGGCTCTTTAATGTTACCATCTTCTTGCGAGGCTTGTCTCTGTAGCACAAGAAGGACAGCCTTTTCTTGTCCACACCAGCGCTCAGAAACCTCTTGCCAACAGAGTTAAAGCTGCAGAAGGAATTGTTGCACTTTAGAAAAGAACTGAAAACCTGGCTGCAGGGCAGGTGTGGGGACACACCTGTTGGCTTATAAAATTAACATTTCTTTCTCAATTTTCATGGATGGGGTGAGTGGGTAAATTATTTAGCATTTTTAATGATGTTTTAAGGGCTTTTAGTTAATTTTCGATGTTACTTTTAAATGCTCTTAGCTGCCCAGAGTCAGTGCCGACTTGAGTGGCAATAGAAAATTGAAGAATAAATGAATAAATAAATGAGTGAATGAATGAATGAATGAATGAATGAATTTTTGTAAACTGTTCCAACACCATAGCTTAGAAAGCAGGACTTATAGTTGTGTGTGGTGTCTTGGATCTACCCTTGTGCACAAAGCAAACAGTTCAATGTGTCTCTAACGTACCATGTGTTTTGCATTAAAAGAACAGTATTTTGAAAGAAATCAGGGGGTTTTGTAGAAGTGAAAAATCAGAGGGGGAAATTTATTCAGAGAAATATTCATTCATTAATGGGTGTTTACAAGGGTAGAGACAAAATTTTTCTGAACATGGCCTCCCTTCAATACCTTATTGGAATTCACAGAGCAATACACAAAGAGGAATTATTGCATGTGAACATTCCAATGTGATCTCAGAGAGCATTCTGAAGACTGTAGTTTCAGCCTTGACCACCTTATCTGAAAGTCCCAAAATTTGTAACAAACTACTCCGGAAGCTACAGCATTATGGAACAAATATCTAGTCTTAAATGGTCACTCTCTATCTATTCCTCTTTAAACTTTTTTTAAAGCGAAAAGCCACTTGTGGGTTCTAAATGACATGACAGAAGCTTTCTTGTAATGTCCCGGAAACTCATTATGACTTCACAAAAGCTTCCTACAGCCAATGACCTCGTGATGTTGCCGCAAGGTCTCTTTACCATTCAAGCTGAGAGCTTGGGTAAAGGTGGAAAGTCTTTGCCGGTTACCATTTTGAGAATGGTTTCTCACGGTCTTTATCACCTTTTTTTCCTATTGGCTATTTTCTTCTTGCAAGATAGTCTTGCTCAGCGACCAGCCTGGGCCACTGTTGGTCCAGACATTTCTCCAGAGGAACTGGAGGAATTCCTTAACCAACAGGCAACT
Source organism: Furcifer pardalis (assembly GCA_030440675.1). Classification (NCBI taxonomy): domain Eukaryota; kingdom Metazoa; phylum Chordata; class Lepidosauria; order Squamata; family Chamaeleonidae; genus Furcifer; species Furcifer pardalis. The sequence continues at coordinate 167,091,060 of CP126891.1, read as the reverse complement.
AATGCCGATTTTACTTTCTGGGGAATGTGCGAAGCGTCCCTGAAAGTTATCTATATCAATTCCATGGTTGTCATTATCATCGGCATGTGTTTTTCCATGGGATACTATATATACAAACTGAAAGGGGGGAAAACCATAAAGGTAAGTTTTAACGATCAATTGTATTACAAGGAATATGGTCAAAATGTTAGACCATAGATTGGCTGCCTTCATTTTCTACTCCTATTCAGAGTAATATTAACCGGGGGGGGGGGGGGGGGGGTAAAAAGCCACTACTCCATGTGATTGATTTGTTTGATTAGAAGTACAATACTGTACATTTTAAGTCATATAGAATAGAATTTACACTAAACATGTATTTCTTCTATTATCTTGATTATTCTCACAGAATCGTGGCAATTATAGTTAGTTGGGGTTAATGGCTCATTTAGAGATATTTAGTCAACATTGTTGATCAACATTCAGAGTCAACACGGGAGTATGAGTTAAAGAAGAAGATAGCAGTCCTGTTTAAAATCTACTTAAATTTTGGGCACTCTTGATTCAAAATATTAACTTCTGTTCCCATGTTTCTCCCATATCAGGCAATGAGGATGCAGAAAACCATTTTTACTAATAAACCAAAGGAGGCCGAAAACATACAAAAAATTTTCAACAAGCTGGAAAGAGACATCTCCATGATCAAGAAATATATGAGAAAAGTTGCTCGTGAAGACAAAGGGAAAAATAAAAAAATAAGCCTAAAGAGAAGCAAGATGATTGAATCAATGTATAAGTAATGAGCATTACTCCTATGACTATGTCACTGAACTATTATACACTTCTAAACATTGTATAGAAAATTATTTTTGTTTTGAATATATATAATTAAAAGTTTTCTTTGGTAGACAGTGTTGTGATGTTTTTCCCTTATGGTTCTGCTGTCACATATCTGGCATTAAAATAAACATATATCTAAGAGAGCAGTTTTTCACAGATAACAATACAGTGGACCCTCGCTTAACAAAGTCAATGTGTCGTCCAGGACCTTTTGTACTATGAACAATTAGTAAAGCAAAGTTCCCATAGGATTGCCGTGAATGCAGTTTTCTATAGGATCACATTGAAAACCAAAATTTGTTTACTGAAACACAGTGTCCTATAGGAATGCATTGAAAACCAATTAATCCAATCCGGAAATAAATAAATTTCCATTTGTTACGCGCATTTTGTGTTAAACGAGTCGCTTGTTAATGAGGGACCACTGTATGTTGTTTTAGTAGCTATTCACTACATTTTAAACCCAAACAAAGCACTGCTATGGCAGATGAAGATGCAAAGGTTTGTTCCATTCCAGGGCTATCCTGATATGAGATATGATGACTGCTATCAACAAGAAGGATAATGGAAGAAAAGACAGATAAACAGCCCCAAGAACAGCATAAGAAGGGGTGTCAGTGGCTGTCAGGGTTTTGTAAGCTGCAATTCAACACTCAGCAGAGTAGGAGGAACTAAAAAAGGAAACTGTTCTCCTGACATCAAAACCATGATCTCACAAATATATGTTCCTCTTTGGTTCCTGCTAGCCAATGGCTTTCAAGCACTTTTGTGGAAGTAGGGACACCTTAAGGTGCCCTATTTGAAAACAATGCATTCCCTCAGACTTCTATTAAAGTGATGAAATGACAAACCTATCAACCAGTTGTTTGCACACACTGGGAACAAGAGTTTAACTTAAGCGGTCTCAACAAATAGCTGACCAAACTCTTCCTGACAATTCACAATGATCTTCCAACTATAGTTTAAGTTTTGATTGAAAATGGAGGAGCAAAGTGTGCCAGTAAAAAACATGGAAAGCTAATTGCGACCAGCAGATTTTCATCCCTTGATTATCGGAAAAACATTCCATATTTATCGGACCATGAGACACACCCAGGTTTTAGAGCAGGAAAAAGGCAGGGGGGAATCTGATCCAAGTAGTCCAGTATACTAAAATATTTATGGTATGAAAGCTACAAATGATAATATTTAAACACAACATGACAAAACATAGACCTGACACCCATCATCCTACACAAACACACATACCCACACACTCACACCATCCCTCCCACCATGACTTCTGCTTGCCACGTTACCAGGTGCAGGGCTCGCAGGCATAAGGCATGGAAGCACCAGGCCTGCTGCATGGCGTACTGCTTGCTGTGGCATCCATTTACTATGCTGTATTGTGCAAGGATCTTGGCGCAGAGGCACTCGGCCCGGCGCCAGGCCGTGTGCCTGCTGTGGCCTCTGCTCGCCACGCCACCCGATGCCAAGCACGTTGGCACTTGGTGTGGAGGCTCTCTATCTGGCGCTGAGCGAGACACCCATTGTGGCCTCCGCTCACCATGACGTCTGGTGAGGCTTACATGGGCATAAAGCGATGGGGGAGGCCGGCCAGACACATGCAAGCTCCGTGTCCAAGCACAAAAGTACTGCTTCACTCAGTGCTTCCGTTAACTATATAAATTGGTTGATGCATGCTGAATACTGTAGGGCCGCATTCATTAATGGATATCTTAACATGCATGCATGTCAAGCCAAGCAGTCATTTTGTGCTTGCAGCATGCACACTTTAGACCACAAGTTTCATCCTCATTCCCTCCTTCTTTTCAGGGGGAGGGAATCTTATAGTCCAGAAAATACTGTAGATGAAGGACATCTGCAATTACTAAACAGGGAAAATTATTCTTCTTTAACTGTGAAATGAGTATCATTTGCCAGTGACCGCTGAATGGTGCCTTATTCATTCATTCATTCATTTTTTTTACTACCAAGAATAGCAAGTTTCTGTATTAACCTTTAAAGCCCAACATGGTAGTGGGCCTGGATATATAAAAGATAGCTTGACTCCAAGAACATCTGTCCATCCAACCAGAGCAGACCGGATGGGCTCTTTAATGTTACCATCTTCTTGCGAGGCTTGTCTCTGTAGCACAAGAAGGACAGCCTTTTCTTGTCCACACCAGCGCTCAGAAACCTCTTGCCAACAGAGTTAAAGCTGCAGAAGGAATTGTTGCACTTTAGAAAAGAACTGAAAACCTGGCTGCAGGGCAGGTGTGGGGACACACCTGTTGGCTTATAAAATTAACATTTCTTTCTCAATTTTCATGGATGGGGTGAGTGGGTAAATTATTTAGCATTTTTAATGATGTTTTAAGGGCTTTTAGTTAATTTTCGATGTTACTTTTAAATGCTCTTAGCTGCCCAGAGTCAGTGCCGACTTGAGTGGCAATAGAAAATTGAAGAATAAATGAATAAATAAATGAGTGAATGAATGAATGAATGAATGAATGAATTTTTGTAAACTGTTCCAACACCATAGCTTAGAAAGCAGGACTTATAGTTGTGTGTGGTGTCTTGGATCTACCCTTGTGCACAAAGCAAACAGTTCAATGTGTCTCTAACGTACCATGTGTTTTGCATTAAAAGAACAGTATTTTGAAAGAAATCAGGGGGTTTTGTAGAAGTGAAAAATCAGAGGGGGAAATTTATTCAGAGAAATATTCATTCATTAATGGGTGTTTACAAGGGTAGAGACAAAATTTTTCTGAACATGGCCTCCCTTCAATACCTTATTGGAATTCACAGAGCAATACACAAAGAGGAATTATTGCATGTGAACATTCCAATGTGATCTCAGAGAGCATTCTGAAGACTGTAGTTTCAGCCTTGACCACCTTATCTGAAAGTCCCAAAATTTGTAACAAACTACTCCGGAAGCTACAGCATTATGGAACAAATATCTAGTCTTAAATGGTCACTCTCTATCTATTCCTCTTTAAACTTTTTTTAAAGCGAAAAGCCACTTGTGGGTTCTAAATGACATGACAGAAGCTTTCTTGTAATGTCCCGGAAACTCATTATGACTTCACAAAAGCTTCCTACAGCCAATGACCTCGTGATGTTGCCGCAAGGTCTCTTTACCATTCAAGCTGAGAGCTTGGGTAAAGGTGGAAAGTCTTTGCCGGTTACCATTTTGAGAATGGTTTCTCACGGTCTTTATCACCTTTTTTTCCTATTGGCTATTTTCTTCTTGCAAGATAGTCTTGCTCAGCGACCAGCCTGGGCCACTGTTGGTCCAGACATTTCTCCAGAGGAACTGGAGGAATTCCTTAACCAACAGGCAACTAATGCCGATTTTACTTTCTGGGGAATGTGCGAAGCGTCCCTGAAAGTTATCTATATCAATTCCATGGTTGTCATTATCATCGGCATGTGTTTTTCCATGGGATACTATATATACAAACTGAAAGGGGGGAAAACCATAAAGGTAAGTTTTAACGATCAATTGTATTACAAGGAATATGGTCAAAATGTTAGACCATAGATTGGCTGCCTTCATTTTCTACTCCTATTCAGAGTAATATTAACCGGGGGGGGGGGGGTAAAAAGCCACTACTCCATGTGATTGATTTGTTTGATTAGAAGTACAATACTGTACATTTTAAGTCATATAGAATAGAATTTACACTAAACATGTATTTCTTCTATTATCTTGATTATTCTCACAGAATCGTGGCAATTATAGTTAGTTGGGGTTAATGGCTCATTTAGAGATATTTAGTCAACATTGTTGATCAACATTCAGAGTCAACACGGGAGTATGAGTTAAAGAAGAAGATAGCAGTCCTGTTTAAAATCTACTTAAATTTTGGGCACTCTTGATTCAAAATATTAACTTCTGTTCCCATGTTTCTCCCATATCAGGCAATGAGGATGCAGAAAACCATTTTTACTAATAAACCAAAGGAGGCCGAAAACATACAAAAAATTTTCAACAAGCTGGAAAGAGACATCTCCATGATCAAGAAATATATGAGAAAAGTTGCTCGTGAAGACAAAGGGAAAAATAAAAAAATAAGCCTAAAGAGAAGCAAGATGATTGAATCAATGTATAAGTAATGAGCATTACTCCTATGACTATGTCACTGAACTATTATACACTTCTAAACATTGTATAGAAAATTATTTTTGTTTTGAATATATATAATTAAAAGTTTTCTTTGGTAGACAGTGTTGTGATGTTTTTCCCTTATGGTTCTGCTGTCACATATCTGGCATTAAAATAAACATATATCTAAGAGAGCAGTTTTTCACAGATAACAATACAGTGGACCCTCGCTTAACAAAGTCAATGTGTCGTCCAGGACCTTTTGTACTATGAACAATTAGTAAAGCAAAGTTCCCATAGGATTGCCGTGAATGCAGTTTTCTATAGGATCACATTGAAAACCAAAATTTGTTTACTGAAACACAGTGTCCTATAGGAATGCATTGAAAACCAATTAATCCAATCCGGAAATAAATAAATTTCCATTTGTTACGCGCATTTTGTGTTAAACGAGTCGCTTGTTAATGAGGGACCACTGTATGTTGGTTTAGTAGCTATTCACTACATTTTAATCCCAAACAAAGCACTGCTATGGCAGATGAAGATGCAAAGGTTTGTTCCATTCCAGGGCTATCCTGATATGAGATATGATGACTGCTATCAACAAGAAGGATAATGGAAGAAAAGACAGATAAACAGCCCCAAGAACAGCATAAGAAGGGGTGTCAGTGGCTGTCAGGGTTTTGTAAGCTGCAATTCAACACTCAGCAGAGTAGGAGGAAGTAAAAAAGGAAACTGTTCTCCTGACATCAAAACCATGATATCACAAATATATGTTCCTCTTTGGTTCCTGCTAGCCAATGGCTTTCAAGCACTTTTGTGGAAGTAGGGACACCTTAAGGTGCCCTATTTGAAAACAATGCATTCCCTCAGACTTCTATTAAAGTGATGAAATGACAAACCTATCAACCAGTTGTTTGCACACACTGGGAACAAGAGTTTAACTTAAGCGGTCTCAACAAATAGCTGACCAAACTCTTCCTGACAATTCACAATGATCTTCCAACTATAGTTTAAGTTTTGATTGAAAATGGAGGAGCAAAGTGTGCCAGTAAAAAACATGGAAAGCTAATTGCGACCAGCAGATTTTCATCCCTTGATAATCGGAAAAACATTCCATATTTATCGGACCATGAGACACACCCAGGTTTTAGAGCAGGAAAAAGGCAGGGGGGAATCTGATCCAAGTAGTCCAGTATACTAAAATATTTATGGTATTAAAGCTACAAATGATAATATTTAAACACAACATGACAAAACATAGACCTGACACCCATCATCCTACACAAACACACATACCCACACACTCACACCATCCCTCCCACCATGACTTCTGCTTGCCACGTTACCAGGTGCAGGGCTCGCAGGCATAAGGCATGGAAGCACCAGGCCTGCTGCATGGCGTACTGCTTGCTGTGGCATCCATTTACTATGCTGTATTGTGCAAGGATCTTGGCGCAGAGGCACTGGGCCCGGCGCCAGGCCGTGTGCCTGCTGTGGCCTCTGCTCGCCACGCCACCCGATGCCAAGCACGTTGGCACTTGGTGTGGAGGCTCTCTATCTGGCGCTGAGCGAGACACCCATTGTGGCCTCCGCTCACCATGACGTCTGGTGAGGCTTACATGGGCATAAAGCGATGGGGGAGGCCGGCCAGACACATGCAAGCTCCGTGTCCAAGCACAAAAGTACTGCTTCACTCAGTGCTTCCGTTAACTATATAAATTGGTTGATGCATGCTGAATACTGTAGGGCCGCATTCATTAATGGATATCTTAACATGCATGCATGTCAAGCCAAGCAGTCATTTTGTGCTTGCAGCATGCACATTTTAGACCACAAGTTTCATCCTCATTCCCTCCTTCTTTTCAGGGGGAGGGAATCTTATAGTCCAGAAAATACTGTAGATGAAGGACATCTGCAATTACTAAACAGGGAAAATTATTCTTCTTTAACTGTGAAATGAGTATCATTTGCCAGTGACCGCTGAATGGTGCCTTATTCATTCATTCATTCATTTTTTTTACTACCAAGAATAGCAAGTTTCTGTATTAACCTTTAAAGCCCAACATGGTAGTGGGCCTGGATATATAAAAGATAGCTTGACTCCAAGAACATCTGTCCATCCAACCAGAGCAGACCGGATGGGCTCTTTAATGTTACCATCTTCTTGCGAGGCTTGTCTCTGTAGCACAAGAAGGACAGCCTTTTCTTGTCCACACCAGCGCTCAGAAACCTCTTGCCAACAGAGTTAAAGCTGCAGAAGGAATTGTTGCACTTTAGAAAAGAACTGAAAACCTGGCTGCAGGGCAGGTGTGGGGACACACCTGTTGGCTTATAAAATTAACATTTCTTTCTCAATTTTCATGGATGGGGTGAGTGGGTAAATTATTTAGCATTTTTAATGATGTTTTAAGGGCTTTTAGTTAATTTTCGATGTTACTTTTAAATGCTCTTAGCTGCCCAGAGTCAGTGCCGACTTGAGTGGCAATAGAAAATTGAAGAATAAATGAATAAATAAATGAGTGAATGAATGAATGAATGAATGAATGAATTTTTGTAAACTGTTCCAACACCATAGCTTAGAAAGCAGGACTTATAGTTGTGTGTGGTGTCTTGGATCTACCCTTGTGCACAAAGCAAACAGTTCAATGTGTCTCTAACGTACCATGTGTTTTGCATTAAAAGAACAGTATTTTGAAAGAAATCAGGGGGTTTTGTAGAAGTGAAAAATCAGAGGGGGAAATTTATTCAGAGAAATATTCATTCATTAATGGGTGTTTACAAGGGTAGAGACAAAATTTTTCTGAACATGGCCTCCCTTCAATACCTTATTGGAATTCACAGAGCAATACACAAAGAGGAATTATTGCATGTGAACATTCCAATGTGATCTCAGAGAGCATTCTGAAGACTGTAGTTTCAGCCTTGACCACCTTATCTGAAAGTCCCAAAATTTGTAACAAACTACTCCGGAAGCTACAGCATTATGGAACAAATATCTAGTCTTAAATGGTCACTCTCTATCTATTCCTCTTTAAACTTTTTTTAAAGCGAAAAGCCACTTGTGGGTTCTAAATGACATGACAGAAGCTTTCTTGTAATGTCCCGGAAACTCATTATGACTTCACAAAAGCTTCCTACAGCCAATGACCTCGTGATGTTGCCGCAAGGTCTCTTTACCATTCAAGCTGAGAGCTTGGGTAAAGGTGGAAAGTCTTTGCCGGTTACCATTTTGAGAATGGTTTCTCACGGTCTTTATCACCTTTTTTTCCTATTGGCTATTTTCTTCTTGCAAGATAGTCTTGCTCAGCGACCAGCCTGGGCCACTGTTGGTCCAGACATTTCTCCAGAGGAACTGGAGGAATTCCTTAACCAACAGGCAACTAATGCCGATTTTACTTTCTGGGGAATGTGCGAAGCGTCCCTGAAAGTTATCTATATCAATTCCATGGTTGTCATTATCATCGGCATGTGTTTTTCCATGGGATACTATATATACAAACTGAAAGGGGGGAAAACCATAAAGGTAAGTTTTAACGATCAATTGTATTACAAGGAATATGGTCAAAATGTTAGACCATAGATTGGCTGCCTTCATTTTCTACTCCTATTCAGAGTAATATTAACCGGGGGGGGGGGGTAAAAAGCCACTACTCCATGTGATTGATTTGTTTGATTAGAAGTACAATACTGTACATTTTAAGTCATATAGAATAGAATTTACACTAAACATGTATTTCTTCTATTATCTTGATTATTCTCACAGAATCGTGGCAATTATAGTTAGTTGGGGTTAATGGCTCATTTAGAGATATTTAGTCAACATTGTTGATCAACATTCAGAGTCAACACGGGAGTATGAGTTAAAGAAGAAGATAGCAGTCCTGTTTAAAATCTACTTAAATTTTGGGCACTCTTGATTCAAAATATTAACTTCTGTTCCCATGTTTCTCCCATATCAGGCAATGAGGATGCAGAAAACCATTTTTACTAATAAACCAAAGGAGGCCGAAAACATACAAAAAATTTTCAACAAGCTGGAAAGAGACATCTCCATGATCAAGAAATATATGAGAAAAGTTGCTCGTGAAGACAAAGGGAAAAATAAAAAAATAAGCCTAAAGAGAAGCAAGATGATTGAATCAATGTATAAGTAATGAGCATTACTCCTATGACTATGTCACTGAACTATTATACACTTCTAAACATTGTATAGAAAATTATTTTTGTTTTGAATATATATAATTAAAAGTTTTCTTTGGTAGACAGTGTTGTGATGTTTTTCCCTTATGGTTCTGCTGTCACATATCTGGCATTAAAATAAACATATATCTAAGAGAGCAGTTTTTCACAGATAACAATACAGTGGACCCTCGCTTAACAAAGTCAATGTGTCGTCCAGGACCTTTTGTACTATGAACAATTAGTAAAGCAAAGTTCCCATAGGATTGCCGTGAATGCAGTTTTCTATAGGATCACATTGAAAACCAAAATTTGTTTACTGAAACACAGTGTCCTATAGGAATGCATTGAAAACCAATTAATCCAATCCGGAAATAAATAAATTTCCATTTGTTACGCGCATTTTGTGTTAAACGAGTCGCTTGTTAATGAGGGACCACTGTATGTTGTTTTAGTAGCTATTCACTACATTTTAAACCCAAACAAAGCACTGCTATGGCAGATGAAGATGCAAAGGTTTGTTCCATTCCAGGGCTATCCTGATATGAGATATGATGACTGCTATCAACAAGAAGGATAATGGAAGAAAAGACAGATAAACAGCCCCAAGAACAGCATAAGAAGGGGTGTCAGTGGCTGTCAGGGTTTTGTAAGCTGCAATTCAACACTCAGCAGAGTAGGAGGAAGTAAAAAAGGAAACTGTTCTCCTGACATCAAAACCATGATCTCACAAATATATGTTCCTCTTTGGTTCCTGCTAGCCAATGGCTTTCAAGCACTTTTGTGGAAGTAGGGACACCTTAAGGTGCCCTATTTGAAAACAATGCATTCCCTCAGACTTCTATTAAAGTGATGAAATGACAAACCTATCAACCAGTTGTTTGCACACACTGGGAACAAGAGTTTAACTTAAGCGGTCTCAACAAATAGCTGACCAAACTCTTCCTGACAATTCACAATGATCTTCCAACTATAGTTTAAGTTTTGATTGAAAATGGAGGAGCAAAGTGTGCCAGTAAAAAACATGGAAAGCTAATTGCGACCAGCAGATTTTCATCCCTTGATTATCGGAAAAACATTCCATATTTATCGGACCATGAGACACACCCAGGTTTTAGAGCAGGAAAAAGGCAGGGGGGAATCTGATCCAAGTAGTCCAGTATACTAAAATATTTATGGTATGAAAGCTACAAATGATAATATTTAAACACAACATGACAAAACATAGACCTGACACCCATCATCCTACACAAACACACATACCCACACACTCACACCATCCCTCCCACCATGACTTCTGCTTGCCACGTTACCAGGTGCAGGGCTCGCAGGCATAAGGCATGGAAGCACCAGGCCTGCTGCATGGCGTACTGCTTGCTGTGGCATCCATTTACTATGCTGTATTGTGCAAGGATCTTGGCGCAGAGGCACTGGGCCCGGCGCCAGGCCGTGTGCCTGCTGTGGCCTCTGCTCGCCACGCCACCCGATGCCAAGCACGTTGGCACTTGGTGTGGAGGCTCTCTATCTGGCGCTGAGCGAGACACCCATTGTGGCCTCCGCTCACCATGACGTCTGGTGAGGCTTACATGGGCATAAAGCGATGGGGGAGGCCGGCCAGACACATGCAAGCTCCGTGTCCAAGCACAAAAGTACTGCTTCACTCAGTGCTTCCGTTAACTATATAAATTGGTTGATGCATGCTGAATACTGTAGGGCCGCATTCATTAATGGATATCTTAACATGCATGCATGTCAAGCCAAGCAGTCATTTTGTGCTTGCAGCATGCACACTTTAGACCACAAGTTTCATCCTCATTCCCTCCTTCTTTTCAGGGGGAGGGAATCTTATAGTCCAGAAAATACTGTAGATGAAGGACATCTGCAATTACTAAACAGGGAAAATTATTCTTCTTTAACTGTGAAATGAGTATCATTTGCCAGTGACCGCTGAATGGTGCCTTATTCATTCATTCATTCATTTTTTTTACTACCAAGAATAGCAAGTTTCTGTATTAACCTTTAAAGCCCAACATGGTAGTGGGCCTGGATATATAAAAGATAGCTTGACTCCAAGAACATCTGTCCATCCAACCAGAGCAGACCGGATGGGCTCTTTAATGTTACCATCTTCTTGCGAGGCTTGTCTCTGTAGCACAAGAAGGACAGCCTTTTCTTGTCCACACCAGCGCTCAGAAACCTCTTGCCAACAGAGTTAAAGCTGCAGAAGGAATTGTTGCACTTTAGAAAAGAACTGAAAACCTGGCTGCAGGGCAGGTGTGGGGACACACCTGTTGGCTTATAAAATTAACATTTCTTTCTCAATTTTCATGGATGGGGTGAGTGGGTAAATTATTTAGCATTTTTAATGATGTTTTAAGGGCTTTTAGTTAATTTTCGATGTTACTTTTAAATGCTCTTAGCTGCCCAGAGTCAGTGCCGACTTGAGTGGCAATAGAAAATTGAAGAATAAATGAATAAATAAATGAGTGAATGAATGAATGAATGAATGAATGAATTTTTGTAAACTGTTCCAACACCATAGCTTAGAAAGCAGGACTTATAGTTGTGTGTGGTGTCTTGGATCTACCCTTGTGCACAAAGCAAACAGTTCAATGTGTCTCTAACGTACCATGTGTTTTGCATTAAAAGAACAGTATTTTGAAAGAAATCAGGGGGTTTTGTAGAAGTGAAAAATCAGAGGGGGAAATTTATTCAGAGAAATATTCATTCATTAATGGGTGTTTACAAGGGTAGAGACAAAATTTTTCTGAACATGGCCTCCCTTCAATACCTTATTGGAATTCACAGAGCAATACACAAAGAGGAATTATTGCATGTGAACATTCCAATGTGATCTCAGAGAGCATTCTGAAGACTGTAGTTTCAGCCTTGACCACCTTATCTGAAAGTCCCAAAATTTGTAACAAACTACTCCGGAAGCTACAGCATTATGGAACAAATATCTAGTCTTAAATGGTCACTCTCTATCTATTCCTCTTTAAACTTTTTTTAAAGCGAAAAGCCACTTGTGGGTTCTAAATGACATGACAGAAGCTTTCTTGTAATGTCCCGGAAACTCATTATGACTTCACAAAAGCTTCCTACAGCCAATGACCTCGTGATGTTGCCACAAGGTCTCTTTACCATTCAAGCTGAGAGCTTGGGTAAAGGTGGAAAGTCTTTGCCGGTTACCATTTTGAGAATGGTTTCTCACGGTCTTTATCACCTTTTTTTCCTATTGGCTATTTTCTTCTTGCAAGATAGTCTTGCTCAGCGACCAGCCTGGGCCACTGTTGGTCCAGACATTTCTCCAGAGGAACTGGAGGAATTCCTTAACCAACAGGCAACTAATGCCGATTTTACTTTCTGGGGAATGTGCGAAGCGTCCCTGAAAGTTATCTATATCAATTCCATGGTTGTCATTATCATCGGCATGTGTTTTTCCATGGGATACTATATATACAAACTGAAAGGGGGGAAAACCATAAAGGTAAGTTTTAACGATCAATTGTATTACAAGGAATATGGTCAAAATGTTAGACCATAGATTGACTGCCTTCATTTTCTACTCCTATTCAGAGTAATATTAACCGGGGGGGGGGTAAAAAGCCACTACTCCATGTGATTGATTTGTTTGATTAGAAGTACAATACTGTACATTTTAAGTCATATAGAATAGAATTTACACTAAACATGTATTTCTTCTATTATCTTGATTATTCTCACAGAATCGTGGCAATTATAGTTAGTTGGGGTTAATGGCTCATTTAGAGATATTTAGTCAACATTGTTGATCAACATTCAGAGTCAACACGGGAGTATGAGTTAAAGAAGAAGATAGCAGTCCTGTTTAAAATCTACTTAAATTTTGGGCACTCTTGATTCAAAATATTAACTTCTGTTCCCATGTTTCTCCCATATCAGGCAATGAGGATGCAGAAAACCATTTTTACTAATAAACCAAAGGAGGCCGAAAACATACAAAAAATTTTCAACAAGCTGGAAAGAGACATCTCCATGATCAAGAAATATATGAGAAAAGTTGCTCGTGAAGACAAAGGGAAAAATAAAAAAATAAGCCTAAAGAGAAGCAAGATGATTGAATCAATGTATAAGTAATGAGCATTACTCCTATGACTATGTCACTGAACTATTATACACTTCTAAACATTGTATAGAAAATTATTTTTGTTTTGAATATATATAATTAAAAGTTTTCTTTGGTAGACAGTGTTGTGATGTTTTTCCCTTATGGTTCTGCTGTCACATATCTGGCATTAAAATAAACATATATCTAAGAGAGCAGTTTTTCACAGATAACAATACAGTGGACCCTCGCTTAACAAAGTCAATGTGTCGTCCAGGACCTTTTGTACTATGAACAATTAGTAAAGCAAAGTTCCCATAGGATTGCCGTGAATGCAGTTTTCTATAGGATCACATTGAAAACCAAAATTTGTTTACTGAAACACAGTGTCCTATAGGAATGCATTGAAAACCAATTAATCCAATCCGGAAATAAATAAATTTCCATTTGTTACGCGCATTTTGTGTTAAACGAGTCGCTTGTTAATGAGGGACCACTGTATGTTGGTTTAGTAGCTATTCACTACATTTTAATCCCAAACAAAGCACTGCTATGGCAGATGAAGATGCAAAGGTTTGTTCCATTCCAGGGCTATCCTGATATGAGATATGATGACTGCTATCAACAAGAAGGATAATGGAAGAAAAGACAGATAAACAGCCCCAAGAACAGCATAAGAAGGGGTGTCAGTGGCTGTCAGGGTTTTGTAAGCTGCAATTCAACACTCAGCAGAGTAGGAGGAAGTAAAAAAGGAAACTGTTCTCCTGACATCAAAACCATGATATCACAAATATATGTTCCTCTTTGGTTCCTGCTAGCCAATGGCTTTCAAGCACTTTTGTGGAAGTAGGGACACCTTAAGGTGCCCTATTTGAAAACAATGCATTCCCTCAGACTTCTATTAAAGTGATGAAATGACAAACCTATCAACCAGTTGTTTGCACACACTGGGAACAAGAGTTTAACTTAAGCGGTCTCAACAAATAGCTGACCAAACTCTTCCTGACAATTCACAATGATCTTCCAACTATAGTTTAAGTTTTGATTGAAAATGGAGGAGCAAAGTGTGCCAGTAAAAAACATGGAAAGCTAATTGCGACCAGCAGATTTTCATCCCTTGATAATCGGAAAAACATTCCATATTTATCGGACCATGAGACACACCCAGGTTTTAGAGCAGGAAAAAGGCAGGGGGGAATCTGATCCAAGTAGTCCAGTATACTAAAATATTTATGGTATTAAAGCTACAAATGATAATATTTAAACACAACATGACAAAACATAGACCTGACACCCATCATCCTACACAAACACACATACCCACACACTCACACCATCCCTCCCACCATGACTTCTGCTTGCCACGTTACCAGGTGCAGGGCTCGCAGGCATAAGGCATGGAAGCACCAGGCCTGCTGCATGGCGTACTGCTTGCTGTGGCATCCATTTACTATGCTGTATTGTGCAAGGATCTTGGCGCAGAGGCACTCGGCCCGGCGCCAGGCCGTGTGCCTGCTGTGGCCTCTGCTCGCCACGCCACCCGATGCCAAGCACGTTGACACTTGGTGTGGAGGCTCTCTATCTGGCGCTGAGCGAGACACCCATTGTGGCCTCCGCTCACCATGACGTCTGGTGAGGCTTACATGGGCATAAAGCGATGGGGGAGGCCGGCCAGACACATGCAAGCTCCGTGTCCAAGCACAAAAGTGCTGCTTCACTCAGTGCTTCCGTTAACTATATAAATTGGTTGATGCATGCTGAATACTGTAGGGCCGCATTCATTAATGGATATCTTAACATGCATGCATGTCAAGCCAAGCAATCATTTTGTGCTTGCAGCATGCACACTTTAGACCACAAGTTTCATCCTCATTCCCTCCTTCTTTTCAGGGGGAGGGAATCTTATAGTCCAGAAAATACTGTAGATGAAGGACATCTGCAATTACTAAAAAGGAAATTTATTCTTCTTTAACTGTGAAATGAGTATCATTTGCCAGTGACCGCTGAAAGGTGCCTTATTCATTCATTCATTCATTTTTTTTACTACCAAGAATAGCAAGTGTCTGTAATAACCTTTAAAGCCCAACATGGTAGTGGGCCTGGATATATAAAAGATAGCTTGACTCCAAGAACATCTGTCCATCCAATCAGAGCAGACCGGATGGGCTCTTTAATGTTACCATCTTCTTGCGAGGCTTGTCTCTGTAGCACAAGAAGGACAGCCTTTTCTTGTCCACACCAGCGCTCAGAAACCTCTTGCCAACAGAGTTAAAGCTGCAGATGGAATTGTTGCACTTTAGAAAAGAACTGAAAACCTGGCTGCAGGGCAGGTGTGGGGACACACCTGTTGGCTTATAAAATTAACATTTCTTTCTCAATTTTCATGGATGGGGTGAGTGGGTAAATTATTTAGCATTTTTAATGATTTTTAAGGGCTTTTAGTTAATTTTCGATGTTACTTTTAAATGCTCTTAGCTGCCCAGAGTCAGTGCCGACTTGAGTGGCAATAGAAAATTGAAGAATAAATGAATAAATAAATGAGTGAATGAATGAATGAATGAATGAATGAATTTTTGTAAACTGTTCCAACACCATAGCTTAGAAAGCAGGACTTATAGTTGTGTGTGGTGTCTTGGATCTACCCTTGTGCACAAAGCAAACAGTTCAATGTGTCTCTAACGTACCATGTGTTTTGCATTAAAAGAACAGTATTTTGAAAGAAATCAGGGGGTTTTGTAGAAGTGAAAAATCAGAGGGGGAAATTTATTCAGAGAAATATTCATTCATTAATGGGTGTTTACAAGGGTAGAGACAAAATTTTTCTGAACATGGCCTCCCTTCAATACCTTATTGGAATTCACAGAGCAATACACAAAGAGGAATTATTGCATGTGAACATTCCAATGTGATCTCAGAGAGCATTCTGAAGACTGTAGTTTCAGCCTTGACCACCTTATCTGAAAGTCCCAAAATTTGTAACAAACTACTCCGGAAGCTACAGCATTATGGAACAAATATCTAGTCTTAAATGGTCACTCTCTATCTATTCCTCTTTAAACTTTTTTTAAAGCGAAAAGCCACTTGTGGGTTCTAAATGACATGACAGAAGCTTTCTTGTAATGTCCCGGAAACTCATTATGACTTCACAAAAGCTTCCTACAGCCAATGACCTCGTGATGCTGCCGCAAGGTCTCTTTACCATTCAAGCTGAGAGCTTGGGTAAAGGTGGAAAGTCTTTGCCGGTTACCATTTTGAGAATGGTTTCTCACGGTCTTTATCACCTTTTTTTCCTATTGGCTATTTTCTTCTTGCAAGATAGTCTTGCTCAGCGACCAGCCTGGGCCACTGTTGGTCCAGACATTTCTCCAGAGGAACTGGAGGAATTCCTTAACCAACAGGCAACTAATGCCGATTTTACTTTCTGGGGAATGTGCGAAGCGTCCCTGAAAGTTATCTATATCAATTCCATGGTTGTCATTATCATCGGCATGTGTTTTTCCATGGGATACTATATATACAAACTGAAAGGGGGGAAAACCATAAAGGTAAGTTTTAACGATCAATTGTATTACAAGGAATATGGTCAAAATGTTAGACCATAGATTGGCTGCCGTCATTTTCTACTCCTATTCAGAGTAATATTAACCGGGGGGGGGGGGGTAAAAAGCCACTACACCATGTGATTGATTTGTTTGATTAGAAGTACAATACTGTACATTTTAAGTCATATAGAATAGAATTTACACTAAACATGTATTTCTTCTATTATCTTGATTATTCTCACAGAATCGTGGCAATTATAGTTAGTTGGGGTTAATGGCTCATTTAGAGATATTTAGTCAACATTGTTGATCAACATTCAGAGTCAACACGGGAGTATGAGTTAAAGAAGAAGATAGCAGTCCTGTTTAAAATCTACTTAAATTTTGGGCACTCTTGATTCAAAATATTAACTTCTGTTCCCATGTTTCTCCCATATCAGGCAATGAGGATGCAGAAAACCGTTTTTACTAATAAACCAAAGGAGGCCGAAAACATACAAAAAATCTTCAACAAGCTGGAAAGAGACATCTCAATGATCAAGAAATATATGAGAAAAGTTGCTCGTGAAGACAAAGGGAAAAATAAAAAAATAAGCCTAAAGAGAAGCAAGATGATTGAATCAATGTATAAGTAACGAGCATTACTCCGATGACTATGTCACTGAACTATTATACACTTCTAAACATTGTATAGAAAATTATTTTTGTTTTGAATATATATAATTAAAAGTTTTCTTTGGTAGACAGTGTTGTGATGTTTTTCCCTTATGGTTCTGCTGTCACATATCTGGCATTAAAATAAACATATATCTAAGAGAGCAGTTTTTCACAGATAACAATACAGTGGACCCTCGCTTAACAAAGTCAATGTGTTGTCCAGGACCTTTTGTACTATGAACAATTAGTAAAGCAAAGTTCCCATAGGATTGCCGTGAATGCAGTTTTCTATAGGATCACATTGAAAACCAAAATTTGTTTACTGAAACACACTGTGCTATAGGAATGCATTGAAAGCCAATTAATCCAATCCGGAAATAAATAAATTTCCATTCGTTACGCGAATTTTGTGTTAAACGAGTCGCTTGTTAATGAGGGACCACTGTATGTTGGTTTAGTAGCTATTCACTACATTTTAAACCCAAACAAAGCACTGCTATGGCAGATGAAGATGCAAAGGTTTGTTCCATTCCAGGGCTATCCTGATATGAGATATGATGACTGCTATCAACAAGAAGGATAATGGAAGAAAAGACAGATAAACAGCCCCAAGAACAGCATAAGAAGGGGTGTCAGTGGCTGTCAGGGTTTTGTAAGCTGCAATTCAACACTCAGCAGAGTAGGAGGAAGTAAAAAAGGAAACTGTTCTCCTGACATCAAAACCATGATCTCACAAATATATGTTCCTCTTTGGTTCCTGCTAGCCAATGGCTTTCAAGCACTTTTTTTGGAAGTAGGGACACCTTAAGGTGCCCTATTTGAAAACAATGCATTCCCTCAGACTTCTATTAAAGTGATGAAATGACAAACCTATCAACCAGTTGTTTGCACACACTGGGAACAAGAGTTTAACTTAAGCGGTCTCAACAAATAGCTGACCAAACTCTTCCTGACAATTCACAATGATCTTCCAACTATAGTTTAAGTTTTGATTGAAAATGGAGGAGCAAAGTGTGCCAGTAAAAAACATGGAAAGCTAATTGCGACCAGCAGATTTTCATCCCTTGATTATCGGAAAAACATTCCATATTTATCGGACCATGAGACACACCCAGGTTTTAGAGCAGGAAAAAGGCAGGGGGGAATCTGATCCAAGTAGTCCAGTATACTAAAATATTTATGGTATTAAAGCTACAAATGATAATATTTAAACACAACATGACAAAACATAGACCTGACACCCATCATCCTACACAAACACACATACCCACACACTCACACCATCCCTCCCACCATGACTTCTGCTTGCCACGTTACCAGGTGCAGGGCTCGCAGGCATAAGGCATGGAAGCACCAGGCCTGCTGCATGGCGTACTGCTTGCTGTGGCATCCTATTTGAAAACAATGCATTCTCTCAGACTTCTATTAAAGTGATGAAATGACAAACCTATCAACCAGTTGTTTGCACACACTGGGAACAAGAGTTTAACTTAAGCGGTCTCAACAAATAGCTGACCAAACTCTTCCTGACAATTCACAATGCAAAGCAAAATGATCTTCCAACTATAGTTTTACTTTTGATTGAAAATGGAGGAGCAAAGTGTGGCAGTAAAAAGCATGGAAATCTAATTGCGACCAGCAGATTATTGGAAAAACATTCCCTAATTTTCGGACCATAGGACACACCCAGGTTTTAGTGCAGGAAAAAGTGAAAACAAATTCTGATCCAAATAGTACCAGTATACTAAAATATTTATGGTATTAAAGCAAAATTGGTAATATTTAAACACAACACAACAAAACATATACCCAAACCCATCATCCAACACACACACACATGCACACCCACACACACAATCCCTACCACCCTCTATTCCTCTATAAATCACTCAGGAGCACGTGGCAAGGGGCTTTGGCAACAGGGCAATGGGGTGGTGGTCCTCCATCCTAACCTTGGTGGGAATGATCACCTTGGTGGGAAGGATCACCTCATACCTGGTGAGAATCAAGCACATGCCTTGAGAGAGAAGTTCGAATCTTGTGGTCAACAAGGAAATACCAGTATGGGAGCGCATAGATAGATATAGATATAGATATAGATATAGATATAGTTATAGATATAGATATAGATATAGATATAGATATAGATATAGATATAGATATAGATATAGATATAGATATAGATATAGATATAGATATCTGTTCTAAGTTACCATATTGAAGACTTTAGGAGATAAGGCCTGTTGGGATGGCCTTCCTTCTCCCATACTGGTGTTTCCTTGTTGACCACCAGATTCAAACTTCTCTCTCAAGGCATGTGCTTGATTCTCACCAGGTATGAGGTGATCCTGACTAAATAGCATACATCCAATGAGGTCCTAGTGTTGGGGTAAACTCTGGCCCTATTGATGAAGCATGGTGCTTCACTGCCTGTCTCTTCCCATCCAGGTCCCAGGGAGTGAAAACAAACAGGTGGCCTTCTGCTTGTACAAGAAGCCACATTTCTACTATAGCCTATAAACTCCAGCTTGGGTATGTGAAGAACTTGGGGCCTCATTATATCACAGCATGAATTCTAAAATTTCAGCAAAGTTTGTCCTTCTCGTGTTCAGCACTTCTTTCTTTACTATTTGCAATTTTGTTGCTAAGTTTACAGTAAACAGAAGCATACCTCTGAGCTCTGGCGCAGTGTCGGGCAAAGGGTGGTTGATTCCCCCACCAGAAATGGAGGCAGTATGCAGCTGGTGTGTGACAATTTAAAATATGTAATAGATGCCACTATTTTACTGCCTGGCATGCCTGGAAGTTATATACTGTATCTTAGTTGTAAGGGGGCACTCATTACAGTCGGCCTGCCAGTAGCTAGCAAGTGTAACACTGAGTGGGGGCTGCATTGCACTGGATGGCCAAAAGTGGCATGAGGTGGCAGATCTTGAAAATAATTAAGGAAGGACTAGGGCTGGTGCTTCCTGATGTTCTGGTCATACATTCGGGAGACAATGGCCAGGGCAAATGGAAAGGTAAGGAGTTTTTAATGTGCATCACCAGTGACTTTGTAGAGATTTTAAGGAGAGTGCCGGGGGTGGTCATTGTGTGATCGGGGATTCTGCCACAACAGATTTGGAAGAATGTAGCCAAATCCAAGCCTCTGGATTGGGCCAGAAGGGGTATTAACTGGGAGCTGAAGGCATGGGTTCTGAGGCATTGTGGTTTCTATATGGAGCATGAGGGCATTCAATTTGGGTGACATGAATCATTCAGGGAGAATGGTAGACATTTGGGGGACATAGGCTTGGTCATTTAGTTGGACAACCTACAGATGGGCATTTTAGCTGTTATTAATAGGCAGTTGGGGTGAGAGGATCCAAGCAGGTGCTGGCTCTCTTTAGTGGCAAGAAATGTTGGATTAGGGTGGTAGCGGTAAATCCCTCCAGGCACTTTGACAAGGCAGAAACTGTAATGTTTGTGAACGACTGGCCTGGGTGACTATTTCTTGGGATGTAACTGCAAAGGAATGATAGCAATAAACGAGCAATCTAACTTTTTTTCATGAGTTTATATGTAAAATATGCCACACTTTTACTGGCTGGGGACTATCCAAAGGGTGCCTGGAAGTTATATATCTTAGTTGTAAGGTGGTATTCATTATTACCGGACTACCAGTAAGCAGCAAGTGCAGCACTGAGTGGGGGCGAGGGATTCATTTGCCTGTCCAGAACAGTGGTGGGTAGATTGGCTTCCCTTGCTCTGTGTCAGGTTATGCACTACCAGGTCATGGGAATATACATTTCAAGAACCCTGGACTGAGTTTTTAACCACAACATTTTTGTCCTGACTCTTTATTTCACAGTGGGAGGGAAAACTGCTATGTGGTTCCTCAACATGTTTAAAATGCATGCTGTGAAGAATTGCAAAGATTGACTCATGTGACAACGTCACAAAACTATTATAGGCTTTTAAGCATTTCTTTCAAAGTGTAACCCTAATTTTGAAATTAATGATTTTATTATTATATACAGTATACTTTTATTTTCAATAAAATATGCTTATTTCCCTTGCTCTATAATATTTTGATTCTTAACATGTTCTGTTTGCATTTCTAAAGCAGAAAAACTCTAAAAGTATTTTCCTTCTGAAAAGCCATCTGGACATGCCCACCCAGAAAACAATTAAGCTGACCTCTCACCTAAAGACAGACTTTCTGAGACAAACAAACAAGCAAACAATGATCACACCTGGATGGAAACTGCCCAGAGGTTTTTACCTGGAAGAAATAATCTGTAGCCTTGATTACCATAAAGATCATCCATTCTGTCTGCATCTTCTGCTTTCTGCCATTAACACATGAAACAAAAGACAATTACTTTTCGTTTGTCTATGAATTACTGTGAGAAGGAAATAAAGAGTAAAAATCCAAAACCAGTTTTCAAAGATGCTCCAATATTAATTGGTCGAAAATGGTCCTCACTTCAGATGTGCTGTATCTCTGACTGGTTCAGAGCATCCCACATGACATGCTCATTGGAGCAGCCCAAACACCCACTGCCATTAAATTAATGTATTGTTATGTACCCCCACCCTTTTCTCTTATCATTTTCCGGACTTTGTAATCTTTTCCTACGATCTTTATTTGCATAAAAACTTCTCATTGTATCCTGAATCTAAGGTGCTAACAAGCCATTGTTTGAGTTATTTACTTATGAACCCCCCCACTGCTGACCTTTTGTTCTATTCTATAATCTTTAATGTAGCAAAGAGTAGCAGAAGAATACAACTGGTCCTGCATTTGGAGGGCAAGTCACCTCTCCCATCAAATTTCTTAGGGAAGCTCAGCACATAGAATTTTTTAGCAGACGAAAATGGGTAAGATATGGCTTTTTATCCAGCAGTGGGGGCCCTATGTTGTGTAGATGCAATTTTTGTCAATAAACTGGTCTTTTTTTTTTTGTCTGAAATTAAAATATCTGTTGTTCTTGGGTACTCTGCCAGCAGATGAACTTTTTAATTTTAAAACCCATCTCCACATTAACAAAGGATAGCGATTTTTAGGTAACAGAAGCACTGTACTTTCAAGGCAAAACAAGAGAAGTATATCTAGTCTTAGATGGCCTCTGTCTTTTCCCATTTACACTTCTCTTTAGTTAATTCCCGAGTACTGCAGTACAGAATGAGCTCCCGTCTCTGTCCCAGCTCCTGCCAACCTAGCAGCTCGAAAGCAAGAAATTGCAAGTAGATAAATAGGGACCACTTTGGTGGGAAAGTAACATGACCATGGAAACGTCTGCAGAAGCAGACAGCAATGGCTCTTCAGCTTTGAAACAGAGATGAGCACTGCCCCCTAGAGTTGGATATGACTGGCTTTCAAGCAAGGGAAACCTTTACCCTTACCTTAGTTAAATGACATGATGCAAGCTTTCTTATAAAGTCCTGGAAATTCTTTATGACTTCACATAAGCTTCCTACAGCCAATGACCTCATGATGTAGCCACATAGTCTCTCTACCATTCATGCTGAGACCTTGGTCAAGGTGAAAATATTTTTGTACTAGAATTTTGAGAATGTATTCTCAAGTTATTTGTCAGCTTCTGGTGTGGGCTGTCTTCTTGTTCCATGATGTTCTTGGTGGTTGTGAATGGCCGGCCTGGGCAACTGTTGGTCCAGATTTGACTCCAGAGGAATTAGAACAATCATTGACTAAAGAGTCATGTAACTTTTCAATGTGTAAAATATGCCACTATTTTACTGGCTGGGGACTATCCAAAGGGTGCTTGGAAGTTATATATTTTAGTTCTAAGGTGGCACTCCTTATAGTGCTCTGTTCATCCGTGTTCTACCTCTTATCCAAACTGTACGAGATAAAACCCATAAAGGTAAGTTTCAAGTATCAATTGTATTAGATAGAAGGAAAATGATCAAAATGTTAGACCATTGATTGGCTGCTGTCATTTTCTACTCCGAGTCAGATTAATATAAATCAAGGAGAAGGTAAAGAAGTCACTATACCACATGACAGATTTGTTTTATTAGAAGTACAGTTTAAGTCATATATAATAGAATTTTAGTGTACTTACAATAAAAATGTATTTCTTCTATTATCTTGATTATTCTCACAGAATTGTTGCAATTATAGTTAGTTGTGATTCATAGTTCATTTAGAGATATTTAGTCAACATCGCTGATCAACATTCAACAATCTCTCAGAAGAAATGGATACATTTTTCCTGTGTATATACATGTGTGTATCTGTTTCTCAAGATTGAAATAGGAGTATGGTAGCAATGCATAAAGCAGCCTGCTTGTAGGTATCTCTTCAAGTTTTCCAAACTCATTGGTGAAATATGAAGGTTCAATAAATGAACCTGATAACACTTCAGTCCTCCTTCTGGATAGAGGGAGAACAGCACAGATGAGGGAACTTTGGAATAAAGCCAGGGGATAAGACTCAGCGAATTTGTATTTTTGTAGTTAGAAAAACTGTTAGCAGGCTAACACGAAGAAAATTATCAAGCAGAAAATTTGCCTTCATTTTAATCTGTGAAAGAAATTTCCTGTGATTAACATGTTAAGTTCTTGTTAAGAGTCAACAAAAGAGTTTTTTAAAAAAGAGCAATCCTGTTTAACACCTACTTAACTTTTTGTTACTCTTGATGCAAAATATTAACTTCTGCCCTCATTTTTCACTGCCCTATCAGGCAATGATCCAGACATCTACTATTTCAGTTTCTACACAAGTGGATGATGAATACACACGCAACATGTTCATCAAGTTGGAAATTGACATCTACAAAATAAAAAAGTACATGAAACAAGTTATTCACAGTGAAAACAAACGTCGAAAATTAAGCAAAAGAAGAAGAAGCAAGAGCATTGAAGAAATGTACAAGTTATGAGGAGGACTCATGTGACAAAGTCACAGAACTATTATAGGCTAGTAAGCAGTCTATAGAAAATTATTTGTATTTAGAATATAAGTTGCACATTGTAGACAGTGTTGTGATTTTTCTTATGATTTTGCAGTAACTTCAATTATATAAATCTGGCATTAAAATAAACAGATAGATCTGCGAAATTTCTTCACAGATAAGCTGTCTAGAAAAATACAGCTGAACAAACTCTTCAGTGATGGGATGTAACAGGTTCTCACCAGTTCGCCAGAACCGGTAGTAACTTTTCCCAGTGTCCCAGAGAACCGTTAGCAGCTTTTTTGGGGAACCACCTTCGGGGCTTACCTTTTCACTTGGTGTGCATGCATGCCTACAGTGCTTGGTGCGTATGCATGGCCACCTTGCTGTCCTCCTTGCTGTCCTTGTGTTGTGGGTGGGTGGGTGGGTTAAGGGGGGTGTGTGTGTGTGTGCGCGCGCGCGCTCATGCGCTTATTTTTATTTTATTATTTTTTTTAAATTTTTCTTTGGCTCCGCCCATGTCATGACATAATGACATTAGCTCCGCTCACACTGTGATGACATCACGGTGGGGTAGTAAAATTTTTGACATCCCACCACTGAAACTCTTCCTGACAACTCAAAATGGTATTAAATGTAAACCAAATTAATATTCTAACCATAGTTTAAGTTTTGGTCAAACATGGAGGAGAAAAGCACGGCAGAGAAAATAATGGAAAGTGAGTTACAACCAGCAGGAACTTATCCCATGATAGTCTGGTCAATCAAGGAACTGACAATAAAACATGGTTTAAGGACATCCACAAAAACTGCATAATGGAAAATTATCCTAGCTTAGCTGAGAAATGAACATGATTTGCCAGTGTCTGCCTCTGATAATGGTGTGTCTTTTTTATTAATAGAAGAGCACAGATCACACACAGCTACATTCTATAAATGTACACCTGTCAGAAGGTTGTGCATTAGGAGTGTAAAATGAAGCTGAATTTCAGCAGCAGTTTTACTTTGAAATATAAACACCAATACATTATGTGATATTTTCTAGCAAGAACTCAGCATTTGGCATGAACCGATATTCTCCAGTAGCCTAATTTCCTTATCCTAGTTATGTTTAGGAGCCTTGCCAGCTTACCAACCCAGTTATTTGCTTTTTATTATTCATTACCTTGCACTCTTTGCTCAGCAAGAGTTCTGAGTTACATTATGGCAGCCCTAGGAAATCCAATTTAGTATTGACTTTGGAACAATACCTCTGAATTTAATGAAGTGTTTGCTTAACAACAATTTTACCCGAGGTATCAAACAAATACAATATTCTAAAAGTGTATATGTATACAAATTTCCTTACATGCAAGAATTACTCCATCCATTTTGAATACTTCATTTTTAAAAAAATACCAGTTATGTAGATCTGTTAGGTCCATTTCTATAGATTTCACACCTCCTTATATTTTCCAATGCAGAAGTGCAGATTTTCTCAGGGGTGGGGGAATTAAACAATCTCAATTTCTGCCTGTGTATATAAATGTTTGCAATCCTGAAAGTGAGCTGATGCAAATCAAACTGGATTTACCTGAAATGTGTCATTTGGGACAATAAAAATAGATATGAGTTATGCAAGGAAAATATAGGGGGTTGATGTAGGGGAGGGAAAGCTGGACTTTCTCACTGGCTATTGAAGCTTCCAACTTTGGACAACAGTCTCACTGACATTTTTCAATCACACTGCTAGAGAAATAGATTGCATGATGTCACTGAAGAGGTACACTCACTTCTCCCTTGAAGCACTTCATTCTTTCATTCATCTTTTGCTCTAAGTAGCAGAACATGGAAAAAGCCACACTGAATGTTTGGGAGGTGGTTGCTGTTGATGGTTCTCTTTATTAGTCCAAATCTCTAAGTCTTTTCTCACTATTTTGAACTGGCCTAAACTTTTATTGTCTTTCTTATATTTCTGAATAGTAACCTGTCTACTGTGTGTAAATGTTTGCATGTTAAGTAGTATCATTGATCCTACCACACTGGCTTCCAATCTGGGCAGAGCAAAAATCCCATCAACACTATCTAACCATGGTTTTTGAAGTAACTAAACTGGGATTTAGTAATAGCTTTGTTTTTACTGAAGCTTGTTTCTTTTTCATTTGTTGTATCTATACTCACCCTTCCTTAATTGTGGTGTATGGGCTTTAGTAAATGGGTTTTTTTTAAAAAAAAATGAAGTAAATGCTTCACATATTCCTAGAAACAAGTAATCTCTAGTTTGCAGCTGGATCAGTCTTCTGTGATGGCAGCTCATCTCTCCTCTACCCCAGAGGAACCACTGATGTTGTGCTGGTGGAGAAATAGGGGGAAGAGAAAGAAGAGATGCAGGCTATTGTAAGAGGAGTACCATTCTCCTTCTAGCACAAGCCAGTGGAGCAGGAAATTTGGAGTTTCATTCTCCTTATTTTATTTTCCTTCATCCCCATCAGTGTCCTCTCAAATACCACCTCCTTACTCCTTGTTTGGTTGACTGGAAAGTTCAGTGATTTAAATATCTGGCTGTAGAGTTAGTTTTGGAGTTTGATTTCCCTACTGTTCCTCTTGGAAGAAAAATCTTCTGAGTAGGCATGGACAATTTGCACAGTCTGGGGGGTATCCCATTTTTCTGTGTTCTCTACCTAAAAAAAACTCTTGAAAGGGTTCCCATAATTTAGAATCAAATTGACAGGTTGTCGTTGTTGTGCCTCATTTCCTATGAGAAAGAAAGCTGCACCAAAAACACTTAAATAACTCATTAAAGCTCTCTTTAAAGGAATTCCATATTATATGCCTAGTAAATTCTCCATTCCATTTACTCTGCTTCAAGACAGCTGGATTTTTAGTTGAGTTTCATAGGACTTACAAATAATTGCAGATCAGGCTTCAGTCCTTCAGTTTTCCCACAACTAATTCTTAGTACCACAAACTATATCCTTACCTGCCTCACATCTCAGGTGCTTTTGACATATTTGATCTGGAATCTCCCTGGAACTCTTAATTTCATAGTTTGGGATGAAAGGTTTTGCTTGGACTGATCTTTCCCCATATGTTATATCATTTGCCCCCCACCAATCCCATTTTAAGAAGTCTTCCCAGGATTATTAATTCAAACATGTTAAATATCACTGATAATCCAGTCCAGAAGCATATGATCTGAAATTTAGGGTTGAGAATGGGGAAAACAGAGGAAAAATGAAAAGAGAATTGAAAAAGAAATGAAATAATTTGAAATGAGAAGCCAGCCAGAGGAAACAGGAGGAAAATTAGTCTTTCTGTTGGGTTAAACAAGAGCTAATTTGGTTGAATTTCTGCCTTTCCAATGTGATGATAGAGGAGACACTGGAGACTCCTATATGGTGCCTGTCCCTTTAAAAAAAAGGTGAAGACTAAGGTAATTAATATCCTTTTAGGATAAAAAAATAGGTGTCTTCTCTCTGAGTGAAGGGTAAATCACTTATATAATTAAAAATATATACCTTTAAAACTGTTTGACTTAACTTCAGCACATTTAGCACAGAGCATCATCAGACTATCCACTCCCACTGTGCCAGATATGGTGCTGATCTAAAGCCTGGTGTAAATGTTATGGGGTTGTTGTTTTTTTAAATAGAAATGCCCCAATTTTTTAGAATTGTCTTGTAGGATGTTGATTTGCTCTGCCAGTGCAACATCATTTGCTGCACTCTCCTGCAACAATAGAGAAACTGACAGTCTGTGAGTGTGAAATTGAAAACATGTTAGAGGAAAAACCCCCACAGACAATGGTTAAGATGAAGCCTAGTATCACTGCATTTTCATTTGTTCCTGAGGCCAGCCCACTGTGTCCAAATTTGTGCTCAACAGCTTACTTAACACAGTGCTTTGATGTGATATTGATGATGGTGGTCTCCCTTGCTCAAAAGCCAGTCGTGACTGACTCTAGGGAGTGATGTTCATCTCTGTTTACAGTCTAAGAGACAGCACTGTCTGCATTTGCAGATGTTTCCATGGTCATGTGCCAGGCACGATTAGATACCAAAGCACACGGAACACTGTTACTTTTCCTACCAAAACAGTATCTATTTATCTACTAGCAAGCTCTTACTTTTAAACTGTGGTCTCTTGTGATAAAGTAGTCCCTACTATTTTCTGGCGAGCTTTAATGACAATGAATCTGGCAGATGTTTATCTTTCTCATCTGTGTATTCTTTCTTGCTACTGGAGTTGGTGGAGATGGAAGGATGAGAAGGAATGTCCATGTTTAGATAACGTTGTCGCTGCTGAGAATGTGATGTGAAGTTGCTCAGCTGATAATTGACAATGATGAGTATATGCTGCTGATGCAAACTGCCTGTTGTGTTTTTGAACTGGTAGCTGTGTTACTCTGTGTTTTAAGCATAACAGAGAGTACTACTTTCCAGTTGTTTACCAATTGTAAAAAGCCACATCAATTTGTATACTTATCTGTTTTGCTAACCAACCATCATGTACCTCTGTGCCTGATGTGTATAAATTGATACCATGAAGTCTCACTCTCATATCTGACAATGTGGACTTGACCCACAAAAGCTAACAATATAATACAGCAGTTAGTCGTTAAGGTGCCACAATGTGTTTTTTTTTTTGCCTTTTTGTTTTGTTTTGCTTACTCTCTGATATGTCTGTTGTGTGAGTGTAGATATATATTTTTCTCTCCCAATTGATTGGTTGGGAAAGAGAAATATGGCCAGTCGTAATCATGTTGCTGCCCTATTTTCATGTTCTCTGTCTACATTGATAGATCGTCCCTCCATTTTGCAAAGAGCATATAAGTGAAAGGTCATTGAGCTTGCCACAGTTCAAGATAAAGAGGAATAATCTTTAGATAGATCTCCGCCTGCCATGTACAACAACATGCTCTTTTCATTTTACTTTCTGATCTTTCCTCATGTTTTCTTCCTCCTGATCTTCCTACTCTCTGTTTCTTGTTGCCAACAACAACAACAACAACCTATCAATGATTTTGACTTTAAATTACTGGAAACAGAGGTCCCTTAAGAGTATAATTAAGCAATGATTCATTGATTTTATCTTCAGAGATAAAATTCAAGTGTACTGTATTTTTCTTAATTGTTTCTCATACTGTGTGTCCTTTCTTTCTAATTATATACTTTCCATGTTTAACAAGCTGCTGCAATTCATTCTTCTTAAAATTTACTAGTCTATTTTGTTCCAAATTATCTTGTGGTCACTACTTTTTGTCTTATTTACTTTTCTACCCTTCTGGCTAAAGTGAGGAGGCCACTGTAAGAAAGTGACAATCATGTGTAGCATTCACATCAGGTCTTAAATCGATGACGAATCTTCCGGAAGTCATATACGAAGGGAGAAGAGGAAGTGACTACTATTTTGTTTCATCTTTCTTCTGGGCTTCTAAGGAAGAAAAGAATGGGAGAAAGATGTCTGAGATATCTCTTCATCAGAATATATAGGCAAACACCCCCACCCCCACCCCCGGTGTGTTGTCCAGAAATACGAAAAGGAGGAGTGTATTCTACTCCAATTTGTTCATATTACTTCTCTGGAATGTTCAGAATAGCTACTAAACAGTCAGAGTGCAATTTGAGAATAAAGATAAGATGCCAACCTTATATATTCTGAAGTTATTTGTAGCACAATATAGGAGGTCTTCGATCATAGTGTTATCTCTAACTCTATTGCTGTTCCTTAAATCACTAGGAAACATTTCTGCCTTCTGTTACAAACAAGATAACAATGTGGTTGTAGAATATTTCAGTGAGTTCAGGATTTTGTTTATATTATTTATAAGCCACCTCTCTAACCATGGGGGTAGTATTCTATCAATTTAGCTATGCATCTCCAATCGACTTCTGTATCTGTAGCCACCTTTGATGGTATGTTATCTACTCAAAGGCAAAATGGATGTTCAATGTAGCAGATCTGAGTTGAGTTGGCTCATGTTGAAGAATTATGTTGTCAGGCTCCTGCCAAGCGAAGCTGCTTGCATGCCATTTTAATTGCAGCCAAGGGGAATAAGGAGGAAATTAAACCTATTTCTACCCAAATTTTCCTGTCTTAAAACTATTTCTCCACTAATGGAGTTCTCAGTGTGAAAGGAATCCCCACTAGGAGAAATATGGCCCAAGAGAGTAATTTCAAAAGGAGAAATGAGTGCAAGTGGGAGAATTTAACTCCCATCATTCTGCTGCTCCCATTGTGCACTTCAAATTCACCCTAACCAGATCAGGTGAATTCAGCACAAATTATTCCAGCTCATGTCATTATAAGATTTAGTTTGCAACTCAATATCAGGGACAATAATGCATGAACTACAGACTTGCAATATTAGGGAGTCTGATAAATGAGGCCCAGCTACTTGAAAGTATGGCCAGAGGAACAGATGGAATTTACACAAGTATTGGTTTTCCCTTCAGCAAATGTTTCAGAGAGCCTACTTTCTTGATACCTTGTGTAGTATAGTGGATGGAGTGGGAGACTAGGATGCAGGAGACATGGGTTCAAATCCCCGCTCAGCCATGGAAGCTCACTAAGGGGGTTGGAAGTTATAAAACAACTCCTTAAAAATCTCATTCATCTTGAAAGCACTGTTAGGGTCACTGTTTGCTGACAGAACATAAAATAATAAAGCTTCTAGTTAATGATAGCAAAAGGATAATGACTTACCGTATGTATTTTCTGCTCTTAGAATCATCTTCAGAAATGCAGAACAAAAGAAGGGATATTCATGGAATCATCTCTCTCATCAGTGATGGGATGTCCCCGGTTCCAGATGTTTCCCTGGAACCGGTAGGACCAATCCCGGAGGGTTCTCCGGGAGGGGAGTCCACTTTTGAGGCGTCCAGTTCCGGACGCCTCACCGAAAGAAATTTTTTTAAAAAAAATCGGAGCTAAAATGGCTCCAATTGACTGTGCATGCGCAGAAACTCAATCTGACGCATTGCGCATGCGTCAAATTGAGTTTCTGGTCATGCGCACTAAATTGGAGCCAAATGGCTCCAATTTTTTTAAAAAAATTCTTCCGAAGCTGGAGCCGCCCCTTTTTGGAGTGGCTCCGGCAGCAGCAGCGGCAGCCCTAAGAGAAGGGCACCTCCCCTAGCCGGCCACCGAGCTCCCACGGGCACGTTGGTGCCTGCCCGGGCCGGCCGTCTGCCCGCCTAGGGACTTGGGCCCGACAAACCCCCATGTCCTGGGTAAGCCCGGCGGGGCTCGCCACTGCCACATCCTCCTCCGCCGGGCGCCTGCAGCTTCCTCGGGGCGGTGCCTTTTCGGCCTGGCTCTGGCTGACGCCACGGGTGGCCAGGGCCTGGGGCAGTGGTGGCTCCAGCCCCTGGCCGTGGCTGGAGCCGCCACCATACCCACTGCTGCCCCGCCCAGGCCCTGGCCGCCCGTGGCCTCAGCCAGAGCCGGGCCGAAAAGGCACCGGCCAAAGGAAGCTGCAGGCGCCCGGCGGAGGAGGATGCGGCGGTGGCGAGCCCCGCCGGGCTTACCCAGGGCATGGGGGTTTGTCGGGCCCAAGTCCCTAGGAGGGCGCGGCGGCGGCGGATGGCCCGCGCAGACACCAACGTGCCCGTGGGAGCTCGGTGGCCGGCCAGGGGCTGCAGGGCCGGCCGCATCCTTCGTAGGAGGAAACGGCCGCAGTCGGGGGCAGCATGTCTTGCCGGGTGGCCCCGGGCCACATGGAGGTTCGTCGGCGCCAAGGAAGGTAAGTGAGGCTTTTATATTTAGGGTGGGTGGGTGATTTATTTGTGTTTTGGGTGGGTGGTTGTACTTTTATTTAATTTTTATTTTATTTATTTCTTTATTTTATTTCTTTAAGTTATTTACGGGTCTGTGTGCGTGTTTATTTTTATTTATTTTTATTTTATTTTTGGCCTTGCCCACAACGTCATGACATCATGACATTGGCCACGCCCATGACGTCCATGACGTCATGGCGTGGTAGTAGAATTTTTGACATCCCATCACTGTCTCTCATGTGTATGAGAGCAGGGGGCCTAGATATGACAGCACATCCTGTAATAATGACAAAGCTAATACTGAGTGGCACTGAAGAAATTAAAATTATGGGGTGTCAGGCCCTCAAAAAGAGGCTTTGCAGAATTTATTGACTTCATGGTAAATATCAAAAGCCTGAACGATCACAGTAGACATTGGTGTGTGTGTGTGTGTGTGTGTGTGTGTGTGTGTGTGTGTGTGTGTGTGTGTGTGTGTGTGTGTGTGTGTGTGTGTGTGTGTGTGTGTGTGTGTGTGTGTGTGTGTGTGTGTGTGTGAAATCCCCATTTGACACAAGGAAATATTTTGCATTTTTTCAGTTCCTCAGGTAACGTGAGTGAAAATACAAAAAGTTTTTACTTTTTCTTCATTTTATTATGCAGTCACAAGCAAGCAAATGTTAAGTTGATATATGAGTGTATATTTTGAATAAATGTTCACAAATTTTTAAAAAATCAAGAATTTAACCTACCAGAACTGAACGATGAAAGCTAAAAATACAGGACCATAAAATTGAACTATGAAAACTTAAGAACAAGTAACAAGATCATAATAAAATTCAAGAAAGCTCTAACAAAAAGGAATATGATGTTTGGGGGGGGGGGGACGATGACTGTACTTATGTACCATGAAATACTCAAGAATAAAATGGTGTTCCAAAAAAGATACTGCATGTCCTAAGTTATAAAAATCTTTCTGTTAGACATTCTCCAATAAAACACACACATAACAATATTTTATATCTTTGAAAAATGTATTGAAGCCTAGTTATAGAGAATGAGCAAATTAATCATTCACATCAGTGTGTGGAGGAATTAAGCCCTGTAGGCAAATTTTTCTCCCCCCTCGTAATGCTCTCCTGGAATCCTTTTGTTTCTTCCACCTGCCAGTTTACTCTTAGCCAAACATTGTACGCTAAAGCTTCCTTCTCACTGATTAAACTTGTTCATAACCTGCACAGGATCTCTTTCAATAAATATATACATAGCCATAGCAAATGTTCTCACTCTTAGATTTGGCAGGGAAGAGGCTGACATTTAGACATAGAAATAGCAACAATTAAATTTTGTCTAATTTTTAGCATTCTTTGGTAGGCCAATGTATTGTCACTGAGAGGATAATAGGGCCCTACAACTGGACAACCAAAATATGGATTTTCGAATTTTCAGAAAAGGGTATTGCGGGATAAAAAAAAAAATCCTCATTTCATTCATACATTTATTCCCCTGTCAGATATTAACATTATTTTTATTTACAACAAGAAGTGATCTTGCAGCACCAACTCCTGAACAAAGATACAGACCAATAGTTGGAGTCAACTAAGGGTCACAATTTTATAAACAATTAACTTTAACTATTAAATTTAACTGGAAACAGCCCCTTCCTTTCTGCAATGAGGGCAATATAGTGTGGAGTCCAGGAATGGAGCCAGGCGATTCTTTCTTACCCCTGTTCCTGCTCCAATTGGGTGAGTTTCAAAGCCCTGAGAGTGTGCTGTCCTTTCACAACCTACACTCCCTGTAGGCCACTCAAGTCAATCATGACCAATCATCCCACCCCACCCCACAAGTCTTGGGATACCCTTGCTGGAAAGCCAGCCTCATCTAGGGTTCAGTGCTCATCTTTGTTTATGGCCAAAGAGACATTTCCATGGACACATAGCAGGCATGCCTCAACACCTGAGTGTATGGAACGCTGTTTACCTTCCCACCAATGTGCTCCCTATTTATCTACTTGCAATTCCTTACCTTCAAACTGCTAGGTTGGCAGGCGCTGGGATAGAGATGGGAGCTCACTCCACCGTGCAGTACTCAGGAATCATACTCCGAATTTCCATTCGTCAAGTTCAGCATAAGTGAAAAATCACCCACCCTTCAGCCACTCTAGGGTGGGTTATTTTTCTAGGGTGCAAAATCCCTATCTGGCCCCAAGGGGCAAAAGGGCTGTTTGCACCTCACTGGCCAAATGCAGAAGGGAGGTGGAGATACTTTTTAAGTCACCTCTCTCTCCCCCTTCCCCCAGCGATATGGCAGGCTGCCATTGGAGTGTGCTACGTTGGTGCAATGTTTAGGGAAAGAGGATTGAAAATCTTTCCCTCCCAACAGCAAGCATTTTAGACTGAGAGTGCCCTTGTCCTAGTGATTTGTTAAACTAAACAGTTGTTGAGCATCTTTTAAAACAACACACTCTTTTCTTCTCTCCAAAATCCCTTTAGTATATTAACCCTTTTGAAACAATGTATTGAGGTTATCCATTTTCACATGGCATTGGGGCCCACTGGTTCAGTGGGAAGGTGCCCATTGATCCAAGAGACATGACAGACCTATGGGAAAGCACCTATGGGCAATCTCCTAGACCTCATCACCCAGTTTTTTGTTACAAGGTGCACTGATAATAGGCTGGAGGACTACTTGACTACTGAGTTTTCTTCTTGTTGTAGAATGCCCTGGTAGTTGTGAACACAAAATATGAGAGAAAAGTCTCCCCAGTTCCTCTACTACATTACATCACACACACCAGTGACATCACAATGGTCCCCTTGGCCTTCAGGTTTTAGTCCTGAGTTCTCAGGAGATTGGATGCCACTGACCTGAAAAGCTTAGCCATAACCAACATGCAAAATCTTGATTTTTAAAATATTTTTAGTATTGTATTCTCATGTCTTATTTGAATATGTATACCACCCAGAGTGAGCAGACCATCCAGATGGGCAGTATATACATGGAAATAAATAAATATGCCTAGTGTGCAAAATCTGTGTATAGGGAACAACCTCTGACAACGTGAAACATCACATCCTTCAACTATAAACCAATATGAAGCTATAGGGTGGGGAATCCTAACAAAAATCCCAATAGTCAAGCCCCAACATATTAAATATTCCATCCAAAACTTGGGAATGTTATTTTTTTTGGGATGACAGTTCACTGTATCCCCTAGCTATGGTGGTCATTGCTGGTCAGAGAGTTATGGATGATGTACTCCAGAAGTAATCAGGGCTAACATTGTTAATGATTCCCTTCACCTATACCCTGAAAACACATTTCTTGCAAATTTGGCTTATTTTAAAATAAAAGCCCTGCCTGTTATTGAGTTCATGCCAATTAGCCTGAAGAGCCCAGAACTCTTTGGTGGTGCTGCTTATGCTTCCTTCCTCAAAAAAGAAACTTGTTGAGCCCTACCCTTTCAGGAAGGTTGTTTAGACATCCTTGTTGTGACAGTCTTGTAAGAAGATGAACTAGTTTGTATTTTTAGACTTGTTTGATCTCTCATTATATTTCTTTATCATTTCCTCCTCTTTTTCTTTTTAGCCACTGCCTTGTTCCATTTGCTTATCTATTTTGCAGTAGATATTTTTTGTAAATATTATGCTATGACCCAGTGGTGGGCTCCAAAAAACTTTACTACCACACTGTGGGCGTGGTATGGTGTGTGTGGCCAGGGGAAAAGCCCTGCATTTCACCTGAATTAGGCCTACTTTATTTCAAAATTTGGATGGGTGGGGCCAGCCAGAAATTCTGCTACTGGTTATGGAGAACTGGTGTGAACCTGCTGATGCCCACCACTGCTACCACCTCAGGGTGTCTGAGTGAGCTGGCAGACTGCTGGTGGTGGTGGTGGTGGTGGTGGTGGTCATCATCATCACCATCGTCCCCTCCATGGAACAGTATCTTGTCGTAGTGGAGGGGCTCACATGTTCTAATGATGCTAGAACAGGTGTAGGGCTTAGCTGAAGAACCAGACTAAATCTCCTTCACAAACCAATTAATATGGTGAGAACACACAATACTAATCACATGCTGACTCGAACATCCACAAAATTAAGAAGGATCATGATGGATGCAATGGCTCATAGGCATCCTCTGAAAAATGGGATACAGGGCTCAAATACTTTTACTAAGCAACCAGGGCATGGAACTGATGCGTGACTGGAAAACAATAAAAACAAGTTTTGCCAACAAATTGTATGAAGACAAAAATACAGCACATATCCAACAACAGCAAATGCCAGCTTTGTAATGAAAAGAATTAAACAGTAGATCATCTGGTCAGTGGATGCAGCAAAATTTCACAGGCTGATTATTTGCAATGTCATGACAGGGTTGCAAAAGTTATTCATTGGAAATTTTGCCTGAAGTTTGGATTTGAATGCAGTAAAAATCATTGGGAACATCAAGTAGAGAAAGTTTTAGAAAATGAGAGATTCAAGATCCTGTGGGACTTTGAAATTCAAACAGATAGACATTTGTCTCACAAAACACCTGATATAACTGTTGTGGAAAAGAAGAAAGTCTGGTATATTGACATTGCTATACCAGGAGACACACAAATTGAAGACAAACAACTGGAGAAAATCACAAAATATTGTGATTTGCAAATTGAAGTCGAGTGTCTATGGTGGAAGAAATCTGTTATTGTTCCCATAGTGATTGAAGCCCTTGGAACAATACCTAAAGGGCTCCCTGGATATTTGGAAATTTTGGACTTATTGGACTTGAACATCCTAACTCTCCAAAAAAAAAAAAAAAAACTCTTCTAGAAACTGCCCTTCAGGTCTGTAGCCCACACCACTCATTCCTCTTTGTTGGCACAGCTTCAAGTGGTGTCCCTGAGATTGGCTAGGAAGTCTGGGATGAGGAGAAAGGCCTTCTTGATGGCAGCACCAATGTTGTGGAATGCTATTCCACTTGAGCTGCACGGCCTCCTCACTCCAGTCTTTTAAAAAGCAACTGAAGACTATGTTTTTTGAGGAGGCCTTTGTAAGTGGTTTGCCTATCCCTGGCTATTAGACTGGGGCCCAGCTTATATTTCTCCCAATTAGGTTGCTTAGGATGCTGGTCTGCTATATTCTGGCCCTTTTTTATGGTCTTTTTTATTTTGAGCTTTTATTGTAGTTTTATGTTGTGTGTGTGTGTGTGTATTTTTAATAGGTTTGTTGTATGGGGGATTTTAAGCTGTTACCTGCCTTGTGTAGGGATTCATTCTTACCTAGACGGGTGGGATATAAGTGTAACAAACAAGCAAGCAAGCAAGCAAACAGACAAACAGTCTGCCTATCCTATCCTTTCTTTAAGCTGCCAAACCTGGTTAGTGAACAGAAAAGATAACAAGCAAGCATAAATAACTCAGTGTGTGGCATGTCAAACAATTTATATGAAAAACTGAAAGAGGTTCACATTAACTTCAGAGAGTTAACTGATTTCTCCTAATCTTATCCAAGAAGTGTAGTCTGGCCATGTATTTTTAACTGGAGTACCCTGTATATTCTTTACCACTAGTATAGTCTGATTCAATCCCTCCCAGTTGCTCTTTCTTCTTCTGTGATTTTCACTGGAAAGTACAGTGCTCTGTGAAGCTGATTTATCACCCAGCTCTTTGTCTCATTCAGTTCCCTTTGTTTTTGTTGTCATCTCATTTCTTCCTTCCTAAATCTTTTATCCGACAGTTGTTCATTACTTCTGTTTATCTTCTTCCAGCTAACAGGCAGTGAAATAACAGGGAAAACACAAATCTATTTCTTATATTGATCCCTTCTGTTCTAATTGTGGTTCCCTTTGTGACCACTAATTTGCTACATCAACTACAAGCTTTTGAAAAGTTTCCTTTTATGGACTGAACAAATTAATTTGGTGAGTGATGGGTTTAAGCATGGGTAAAATATGCCATTTGGAAAACTTTGGTGGAATTCAAATCAATGTCACTTTTCAGTAGGGTTGCCAGGTCAAGAGCATTCCATTTCCTGAGTCACAGAGTTAAAACCTGAAACTGGGGATCCTTGTGTCTCTTTGTAACATTACAGAGGCAGGGTGGGTAAGTTTTGTAAAGGAAGATAGAAGCACTTTGGAGCCAGCTGATTGTGGAAATGATCAGCAATGTCATGAGAATAAATGTCCTCAGAATCTGGGCTGGTTCCAAAATGAAGTAATCATCTCTAATATCTGCCACCATTTCTGTGGAGTCAAATATCTCAGGTGGCTTTACCTACAGCACACGTAACATAAGAGGCATTACAGTTTACTATGGTGTGGTGACTGGACTCAGAATGAGCCAATACAGAATTTTATTCATCCATTGCAGCCAAGAAAACTCATAATTTACAACACTGGTATTCCATTCCTTGTCTTATTTCTTGATTGTTTGTAATTGTTTCTATGATATAGACTGATAATATTCATGTATTTGTTGTTATTTTTCTGTTTTGTTGTATTGTATCATATTGTATTTTCTATTATATTTAATTTCAAATTTACTGTGATATATTGTGATTATGTAACATATTGTTGATTATAGTGTTGAATGTTATATCTGTGAGTTTTGTGAGCTGCCCTGAGTCGGTTGCACTGAGTAGGGCGGCATATAAATTGAATTATTATTATTATTATTAATAATAATAATAATAATAATAATAATAATAATAATAATAATAATAATAATAATAATAATAATAATAATAATAATAATAATAATAATAATAATAATAATAATGATTCAGATGGAACAATTGTGCATGCTACCATAGGCTTTTCCCACCTCATATACTGATGTGGCACACATGTGACATACAGTAAATCCTCAGATAATACTAAATCTTGGTTCCACAAGTCTTAGTATTATCTTATTTTTTTAATGTTAACTGATGCATGCATCGGATAATGTTAAAATCCTATCGGATGCATCAGATAACATTAAAACTCCATAGAGATACATTGTAACCAGCACAGGCTTTAGCGAACGTTATCCGATGTATCACATAGGATTTTAAAATTATTTGATACATTTTTTTCCCAGATTGCTTAATGTTATACGATTTCAGCATTATCCGATGCAAACGTTATCCGAAGTATTACTGTACATACAATTAAATGCAATAGTGTAAGCTGAGAAAGAATGGAAATGGGGTGCAGTCTTTAGAATCAAATTACATTCAAAAATAAAACTGTATCCTCTTTTGTCCTGTTCATTTTGAGATTTAATTCCCTACTCCAAGATCCTGAGGAGCATAGAGATTTCATGGGACTTCAGCCAGTGCACAGAGATTTCATAATGTTACTTCTCATGACCAGAATGAAGCATTTTCAATTTGATAAAGAAAACTATTTGCCAGATGATTACCCAAGAGCCTTATTATGATATCTGCAATCTTCAATAGATCAACTTGGTATGTTATCACAGTTCTTAGAAATGCTTAATAAATCTATACTTGGAGTTGTATTGTTTTTGACAATTAAAATCTAAACCATGTGGTCTCTTTTATATGGTTAAGCATTTTCAAGAAGCACTGCTTATGTTATTAAATATATTACCAAAATGCAGTCACTTCCTGTAATAGTAAACTCTTGTGTTCATTGGAGAAAAAAATAAATGAAGGAAGGGAGGTTTCAGCTGACTTTGATTGATCCTTAGTTTTGCAAAGATACTGCCTATATAGCCAGTATCCTCCCACATAAAAATCAGAAGAGGAGGGGGAAAGGAAAAATTGCAACACAATGCCTGACATGGGTAAGCAGTCACAAAATACTAAATGTTAGTACTTGATTAGTAAAATAGTAGTAAAATGCAGTGTGATTTTTCTCTGTTCATATAGATGGTGAATCTGTAGGGTTTTATTTTTACTGTTCACATGATGCAATGACTGAACTGAATCTATCTGTGGCTTCTCCCCCCCCCCCCCAAAAAAAAAAAAACCCAACCAACCTGCATTTTTTCCTATATTGCTGGAAGCATCAACTTTTTTTCAAGCCAGAAGAATTTGATTGGACTTTTTTGTTGTGCAAACAGTCATTTTGATATGTAAAAGAGGAACATGTATGTGGGAGGTGAGATGGTGACATAGGCAATTGGATATGATGTTTAGGGATTGGAGGGACACCCTGCCCTGTGATCATTCTCTAAATGTCCCTGTATTTTTATTTTCCTATTTTTTTTGTTAACATTGATACCTAGTATAATATATCAGAAGAGCACTAGCCAGTTATGAATTAAGAATAAAATTGCCAATGCAAAGGGAAGAAACAGAATAATAGGCTTGTTTAAAGCTACCAAGTTTAAACAAGACTGGTCTTTCATCCCTCCACTCTCTTTCCATTTGCCTCAGCTCCTTTTTTTCTTAATGCAGAACTAGCTAGCAGTGTTCTGATATATTAATACAATGAATCAGCACTAGCCTGAGCAATATTTGGGTGAGACAGTATGAATCTGTCTCCTGCTAGCTTGTAGCCAGGTGAAACCAGATCATATGTGTCTGTAGGAAGGAAGAGAGAGATGTTTCATGTTGCCTGCTCTGCTCAGCTTAGGGCAGCCAAAGCTGGTGAGGAAGGACACCAACAGAGGAAGAAAGGAAAGGAAAAGAGCTATTGGTTAAAATGAGCTGGAATGCCGATTGCATGTGGAAAGTTCCAAGCTTGGCAATCCCTGCCACTGCTCTTTCAATTCCTGTTTCTTCTGCTGAAAGAGCAGCCAAAGCCACTG
Organism: Furcifer pardalis; assembly: GCA_030440675.1. Taxonomy (NCBI): domain Eukaryota; kingdom Metazoa; phylum Chordata; class Lepidosauria; order Squamata; family Chamaeleonidae; genus Furcifer; species Furcifer pardalis. Next base: position 167,050,293 of record CP126891.1, on the reverse strand, counting down.
AGGAAGGCAAGTGGGCAAGAAGGGAAGATGGAAGAAGGGGCTATGGCGATGTTAATCATATTGCCAAATATGAGCACTGAACTTCCAATTCCCTCTGCCAGCCCAATGAGAACACTCATTATGTGTTCAAATGTAACAGGTTGTGATTCAAACCACAACAAAGCTGAATTGCTCCGATAATAATAATAATAATAATAATAATAATAATAATAATAATAATAATAATAATAATAATAATAATAATAATAATAATAATAATAATAAAATAAATGGTAGAATCTCATTTGCTCATTCTATTTCTAAAACAGATTCCCTGCAGATCATATTGTCTTCTTAAAGGGAAACTATACAAGACATCTTTGAGGCTATAAAAAGTACAGTAATACCTCGGATAACGCTAAGACTTGGTTCCACAAGTCTTGGTGTTATCCGATTTTTAGTGTTATCCGATGCATGTTAAAATCCTATGGGATGGATCGGATAATGTTAAAACTCCATAGAGATACATTGTAACCGCACAGGCTTTAGCGGTTGTTATCCGATCCATCCCATCGGACCTTAACGTTATTCGATCCAATTCTCCTCCCCAGATTACTTAATGTAATGCGATTTTAGCATTATCTGTGGTAAACGTTATCCAAGGTATTACTGTACCTGCATAACTACCACATACCATAGATGGTCTAATTCTGTCATGCTTAATATTGTTCAGGCATTCTATTTCTCCCAACCTTTTTAAAATTTTGTTTCGCTTTACAATTTCATCAAATTTTGGATTTCATTCATCATAACAAATATTTGAACGTTGTGCAGTCTTTTGCCAACCCATGCAGTTTCCTGACTGAATAAAACATTTCTGCATGCCATTTAACAGGTACACAGTCTTTGGTGAATAGCACTTCAAATTTGCATGCATCTGTTTGATGAGCATGCACACACACACACACACACACACACACACACACACACACACACACACACACACACACACACACACACACACACACACACACACACACACACACACACACACACACACACACACTGCTTTGCAAACTGCAGATTTTAACATCCCCCTGACTTTTGGTCTATGTTTATTTTCAGGAACTAACCATGTGGAAAGTTTGCATTGAAATGCAAACACATATCCAAACCAACCACCCTGACTTTTAGCTGGCATGAGCAATCATAAAAGTCTGCTGTAATTCTAGATGACATATTTGTTCAGGTAGTCAAATACCTCATAGCTGTATTTATTTAACAAATGCATTACATGATTTGTAAATGTATGTATCCATGCCTGCTGAATGTTCAGTGTTCTATCAGTATGTGCTTTTTTGGTAAAATAATCTAGCAGCCTTGTCCCTTTCAAACCAGGTTAACCATTTTGCTAGGATATGCTTGTCACTGAAGGTGACGCTGTGGTACACTTTCTTAAGGTGAATATTTAAAATACATTTGGCAAACATCTAAAACATTATCTGTAAAGTGGATGTTGGCCATTTTGAAATGAGTATTTTGAAATTCAGGTATCCAGGGTATTCCATAGAGGTACCTTGAATCATTGCATTGTTATGAGGTAGCAGTCCTGCTCTTCTGTTAAAGAAATTTACATTAGTCTATTGAAAGAAACTATAAGATCACATGCAAAAAGAAAACTGGTCATTAGGCATAGTGAAGATTTTTGCATAGGTGCATATCAAGCCCCTGCTAGGTGAGAACCTTGTCAGGGCGTGGGGGCTTGAGCGGTCTAACTAGGCAGTGTTGCCCATCTCTTGTCAATGATGTTAGGGCAGGACTAAAACTCACCAAAGTGTCTTCTGTTGGATCCCTTGGGCCAAATGAAAGTGGAGGGCACACGTCTTGATCCGCCTAGCCTGTGGGTGATGTGATATCCAAATGGCTAGAAAACCGCATGGAAATGGACTTGATTTCTCAGGTCAATTTGCATGTGCGGAATGTCATTGCAGAGGCATCTACTAATGTGCGGACTCCTCTCTGAATAACGACTCCAAGGTAAAGGCATATCACGGCTGATTTAAATTAGGAGAACAGAGTACTGTAATCACAGTCCATTCTAGAAAATGTCTTCAGTTTAGGTAGAACTGTTGCCAAACTAATGAAAATATTTCCTAAAATTACAAATGTTTAAATTATTACATTAAGCTATCATAGACTGCTTACACAAGCAGACAATTCTAGGTGTCATTTTTACTATCTGTCAACTTGCAGAAAATAAAGTAAAAAAAACCAATCCAAGAGAAACTGATCGTAATCCAAGTCCACTATTTTGGATTAGAAGAAACACTTGTTAAATCTGTATGTTCCAACATTTCTCAGAGAAAATAAACATCTACACTTTAAGATGAGAAATGCTGCTGTTCTGAGCAGCTTAGAAACAGAGGACTTGCACAAGAATACTGAACAATCAGCTGTTTTCCCAGCTTTTATGACAGGTTCCAGGGGAATAGTATCTTCTCATTGATCCTTCGTAACAAGCTGCTCTCAGATTGCAGAGTCCCTGGCAACGGAAACCTAAGGTAACATCATCCCTGCTGTCTCTATGTGCAGGCAAAAGGGTCAGGCATGGGTGGGGCCACTGGGCCAGGGGGATTCATCCCATTGTGCCTTTGCCTCTGGGGCCCTTGGGCACAAATAATAATTTTATTATTATTTTATCTACCCAGTGCACTGCGCTTTAGATTAAGCCATTGCTCCAAGCTCCGTCCTTCAACTTGGAGCAATGGTTTATTCTAAAGAGCCTAGCACCAGGCAGAGCAAGTGAGAGGTGATGGCCAAATGGTTCCCAGGGGCAGCCTTCTCCCCTGTACTTTGGTCGCCACCCCTTGCCCCTGTCCAGCACCCTCCCATGATGCCCAGTACATTCCTGAAAAGTGTTCTGTCACAATAGTCTTTTAGTAATGGACTGACTGCTGAGGGAGGGAATCCTAAATTATAAATGCTATAAAGTACTTTTTGTTAAAAATGTGGGGTTTTTTAAATGGCATGTAACTTGGTGTTTCAACAGAATTGTTCATTTAATTGCATATTAGTGTTATGACTTTTCATCTGTTTTATTATCTGCTTTGGGTTTTTTTTTTTTAAAAACTACACCTAATTTTATCTGCATTCATCTGTTCATCTGCATTCATCCAGGTTTAACTCTTTTGCAAACTCTCTGGTGTCTGAGAAAATTAGTTTATAGGTGTAAAGATCTCACTAAAATGAAAGAGCAGGCCATGGGCCAAGACACAACACAGATTGTGCAGAGACTCAGCCAACAGAGAAGCACCTAGCATTAGACAAAGTGAAACTCAGGTGTCAGATATTTGGGACCACTGTGATATGGTGAAAGTTTTGCCAGCAGCCATGCTATCTTATAGACCATGAGCCATTTAAGGAATATTTGTGTTGTGCATGTTGCATATCATGGGCAGTCTGTGCACATCATTATTCTCCATTGCTCATTTGTCTTCTGACTAAGGATAGGTGAAACAGGGCAGCGGGGAGGAGTTCACCTTGAATCTCAAAATTCACAGACATTTCATTCAGGTTTGTTTATTGGGTTGGATACATGGGTTTTTTTTTAATTCACTAGTGAATTAAAAGCCAGCAGCTGTGCTGGAAATAGTGTTCTTTACACTATATGCAAAAAGGAGGGCTCACAAGGAGGGCGGACATGGACTTAGGATAAACGTTGTAATTGGTGGTGGTTGTTTGGGTACTGCTGCAATTTATTTTACTGCCTATGCATTGGGTCATTTTTATACTTTCTAATAGATTCGCACTGAGATCAAAAAACATCAGATATGGGCAGTCATTTCTATTTTTTAAATTGCTGATGCATGAGGGTTAAGCAAGGTTGTTTCAAATTACAGTATCAAAATTAAAAGTGATCTACAAATTTCTTTTATAAATAAAGGTTCTGCTTCTTAATTACTAGTATATGAATGTAGCAGGATCTACTACTTTCTTGGATCATGCAGGCTGTGGGAGTTTAAAAAGGTTAAAAAAAGACATTTCCCCCCTCACATCTGAACATCTTATATAGCTACCTGAACTATCTGAATACCTTTACCATCCTCTTGCAATTTATCTCCCCCATTCCATGAAACCTTTTGTGATAAGTTTCTGTAATCTATTCATTGACCTGAAGTTATAGACAGAAAGCTCTTAGTGTTTCAAAACATAACAATGGAGCAATCACTCACAAGGATTTATCTGGCTTTGAAATTGGTACACTCACCCTCTATTATGTATTGTCTTCCTGGTTTTTGACAAAAAAAAAAAAAATCCAGTTTTTTGCCTGAAAGAGAAGTTGTTTTGATTGCAGTGGTAGCAGAAGAAATGTAGGAGATATATCTAGCTAGCTAGATATAAGGGTACATTTTGTTCTGCTTGCCCTGGGCACAGCAATTGCTAGTTACAGCTTTATTCAGTTATATCAGAAAAAGGACTAGGACAGTGGTGGTGAACCTATGGCATATATGCCAGAGGGGGCACTCAGAGGCATCTCTGTGGGCACACGCAGTGTCACCCCAGCACAATTTACCCCGCCCCTCTGCCCAGCAGCCCAAAGGGAGTTCTTCCTCCCTCCCCCAGCACAGAGTTTGCCCCACCCCTCTGCCCAATGGGAGTCCTCTCTCCCCCAGCACAGAGTTTGCCCTGTCCCTCTGCAGTGGAGATGGCAGCCTTTTGAGTTTGGGCACTTGGTCCCTAAAAGGTTCACCATCACTCACCTAGGACCTATTAATGTTTGCCAAATCAAATATACTTGCTAGCACTGATGGAAGAAGTTCTGAAGGATTTCTCTTTGGTGCCATTGGAGAGAAACCAGCTCATCAAAATGTTTGGGGTAATATCTAATTGCTGGCCACTTAGGCCAGCCTATTAGTCTGCAGAAGGAAGAAACACTTGCAATTTATTCAAGCCTGATCACAGTCCAACACAAATCAAAACTGTCATTTAACTACCATATCATACATCTGAAGCTTAATTGGTTTAAATACGATGAGGCATGCAGTTCAAGGGAGGTGCTTTAGGTTCTTTGGAAACCAAAGTGAAGCAGGGCTATTAGTCCATTTTCCACACAATCTGAAACAAAGTGAAAAAGTCTGAAGTGACATGCAGATCAAATTGAGGCTCTCTGAAGTGCTAAATATTGCTTTGATCTTTAAAAACTAATCTTATTTAAACAAAAGGAAAAATGATGCCAGCATGTCTTACCTACAAAATGAAAGCAATAGTAGTTTGACAGCTGACACATCAATGGAAAGCTCAATTCTAGAGCCCCAGGAGGGTTCAGATCAACTAAATACATTCTTATCTTGTGAGAGGTTGCCATTTTGCTCCATGGCAGGGTAAGGAATGAGTCCTAGTCTGTTAAAGACTGTGGTTGCATCACTACAATTATTAGGCCTTGTGCACTGGAGATTTTTTCTTTTCTTCTAGGCAGCTGTAGACCACATTTTGCATTACACTTTAGAATCCAACCAATTCAGTGCCTTTGAGATGAATATTCTGCAGAGATTTTGAGACTTTTGTGCACTATTTATGTTAGGTAGGTTCTAATAGCAATGGACTGAAGCCCACATTTAGTACCTTACTTTTTAATGCCACTATTGGTTATATTTTTGTAACCTTTTGCCTTCTTTCTTCTTTCTCTGCTTTCTGTGTTTCAGATGGGCAAATGGCAAACACGACCCACAAGACAGAGATCTTGTATTTTACCTACTGAGGCAACAAAGCTACTAACTGGGAACATTCCTTCCATCTTCCCAATTTTTTGTTAAGTAAATTTGAGCACATTGCACAATTCCAAGTAGGAACCAAAGGAAAGATGAAAAGTGTTGTGGGCTCTTTTGACGGTCCAGCAGTAGTTGGCATTACTCTTTTACCTTTCATCTTAAGACAGAGCCCCTTATCTTCCACATTTCCAAGTCTCTTTTGTTACTCAGACCCATAAAAATATGAGGAAATAGTTTTGAGAATTTGACTACAAATTGAAGTGGGTGGCAACCTGTCCAAAATGTGATCTGAAAAGGCACAAGATACTATGGCTGATGTTTCCAGAAACAATAGCTGATATATGTTGGTTAGTGCAGTAAGTTGTAATTAGAGTAGGTTCACTGAATCAATGGGGATTTGTTGAGACAACTATTTTGTAAGTTCCATTGAATCAGAACACCTTCTCTAGTTGGGACTTACTACTCTAAGCCAGTGGTCCCCAACCTATGGTTTTTAGACTTTAATTCCCAGAAGCCTAAGTCAATTCCCTAAAGCACTGATCAACCAATGTACTGACTTAGGCTTCTGGGAATTGAACCTTAAAAAACAAAGATTGGGAACCACTGTTCTAAGCAGTACAATCTCAGCCCAAGAAAATATGATCGACAAGGCAGAACTACTTAGCAATAGTAACTACACTCATATACGACCCCATAACACTTCTCCCCTCATGAGCAGAGTTTTTGCTACAGTACAGCAGTATAACCAATGTGTCACAAGGGTTTCATATCTGAGACAAAATCCAAATGGTCTGTCTACTGAGTGCACATAATTATGAAGTGATAAAATTTGAAGTGCAAATGCTCATTATCATGACTATATCCATTAGCCTCATCCAAGAGGAAGGCCCCAAAGGCAGCAATTCTGCTGAGCCATATCAACAAACCATTTTTAGCATGTTTCATGACCACCAGGATATTGGCTTTCTGAAAACTCACATGCGTTACTTGCACTTTCAAGACAAAGAAATGCCAAATGTAAGATGGATAATTCTCAATAAAATCCAATTTCTGGGGATGTGATTATGCTTCATTGGGCTTCTAGCAACATTTGGAGAGACAATAAAACTGGGATGAAAGTGGTACAGAGGGAGTCAATGTCATTTCCCTTTCTAATCTGACCAGCTTTCTTTAAAGGCCTTTTTTTTGCTGCTTTGTTTATACAGATCCTACAATGACCCCAATCTTGCAATATGGGCCATAATTTCTGCTCTAGAGTAAGAAATTTCCTCAGCTGTCAACAAAATTTAACCAGTATCAAGGTATCAAGTATCAAGGTGGTGTTACCTGGTTTTGGATCTCATAGGGATGGAGGTTTTGGAGTTCTATTTTCCCCTCTCTATAAAGTAAACAAACAGCTTTACTTCTACAACAAGTATAGTCTCAGACACCAAGAGGTATGGGGATGGGGCCAGGGATGGGGAAGCTCTCTGGTGGCTATGTGTGCAGAGAAACAGATTTTGCTACTATAAAATCTTTCACAGCATAACAAATGATGAGCAATAATAGTAGTCCATTTAGTTCCCTGCTTTTTTTTTTTTTTTTTTGCACCATTCACTGCTGCCAGCTTTTGTCCATGGCTTTCAAAGAGGGCACTAAATGCAACACAATGCTCATATTGTAACTCACTACCATGCACACACAAAGCAGGCTGAAGGACTTGGCTATGAATAAATATTCACCAGAAGCTTAATTGTTTGTTTGTTTTCACAACCTGCTACTTTATTACCATATTCTATTAAACTGGATTTACCTGTGCTTGGTTTTTAACGTCTTGCCATATGGTTTCCTTTGCGTGCATAATACTTCCATGTCTTGAGCCAAACAAAAGTTGGCTTCCAGGATATTAAATGAATAACTAAGTTTGAAAATAATAAAATGTAAGTACTTTGTTGAATATAATTCCTACAGGGTTTAATAGTTCCTCTATAAAAAATTTAGTAGAGCACTGGGAAAGGCACCAACACCATGTTCCTTATTTTTTCAATCATAATTAAATCTTTAATAATGTATTTGAAAAGTACCAGTTGTTGACTTGTCCAATAGCCTAAAGCACAGAAATGTAGAGTTAGATAAATCTGTTTTGGTGTTCAATATCTCCTGCAATCTCAGAGTTGCAGTCTTGCATATTTAAACTGGAATAAATCCCCTATGTAATAGAATTTCCTCAAAAGCAAGAGTCTGTGTGTACTCACATTTATAACCTAGTGACTTCAGGTTATTTATACACCATTCCCGCTAATTAGAAATGTGTGAAGATTCACTAATCTACTCTATGCCTGAAGAAAAAACACAGATTGGTAATAACCCCATTTTGTGTCTTTTTGGTGACACTGACATGAGCCTTTTCTCAGTCCATGACGGTATTTAGGTCAGGGGTTCCCAACCTTTTCAATCCAGGGGCCGGGTCATGCTCTCTCAGTCAGCTTCAAAAGCTAGACAGGCATTTTGACCTGCCTGCATGATGGGGGTGGATATTTGTACCAACAGCTTCAAAGGGGTGGCCATTTTGTTTCTCAAATGCCCTTGGACGGAAGGCCACATGAAATGGCACCATGGACCACATCCGGTCCACTTGCTTAAGTTGGGAACCCCTGATTTAGGTGAATGGGAAAAACAAGATGGAAAGACCAGGTCATAGTCTCAATGGTGCAGAGTGGAAAGAAGGACATCAGCAGCAACAGGTGGAACTGAGAACACTGTCTTATTTTTATCCCTCTTTTGTTTCTAGGCATTAGGAGAAGGTCCCAATTGGCTTCCAAAAGCAACCATGAGAAGGGAGTGAGTTTTAAAAGGGCCATGGACACAGCCATCTTTGGTTCCTTCTTAAAGGGGCTAAGCAAGGAACATGTTATTCCATGCATTCTGTCTCTCCACCATTTCCCACCTTTCCTGTTCCCAGATGCCTTGATTACTACTGCTGTGGTCGGTCACAAAGGCTCTGATGATTTAAGGAAGCAGGAAATGCTCACAAGGTTCATTTACAAAGTAAGAAGTCATATTGCTCACTCACCCCCCAATGACGAGACAGACAAGTGGAATGGTGTTAAACAATGGGCCACTTTTATTAATCAAACTTTCTTAACCATAACTACCTGCCTGGTGGAAGTAGCACAAGTGAGGGATGGCCTTCCTACTTCCTTTGATGTTATTGTGGGTAACGCCTCACTTACCTGGGTGTTCCCCCATTAGTAAATTCAGGTGAACAGATTACTGAGTCCACCATCCCCAATACGGTGTTCTCCTGTTCCTCGAGCACGTTTGGCTGGGCACCGCTGCCTTCATCTTGTCACGCCCCCCCCCCCTTTACTGAGCCGAACGCGCTCCATCCCTGAATTGGGTAAAATCCAGTCCTGTCTCACCCATGCTACCCACCACACGGATAGGATGACTTTTCAAACCATCCTATCCGACCCACCCAAGGCAGGAAACTCAAGCAGGATGCCATTGCGGATACCTGCCAAGAAAAAACACATGCCGTGCTCCGACAGGTGCACCCCATCAGGCATGTACACCCACGGGGCATCCACCGTGATGGACGGATGTTCCAACACCACCCCAAACCCCTCCTCATGGAAATAACGGAAAACACCATGATTAACCCTATCACGGCTGCTGTCAATGGTCGCAGCATCCCACTGCGAAAAATACCTGGAACGAGGGATAATGGAGGACCATAAAAAACGAGTCGTGGGCCACCAGTCCCGGACCAAAGACAGGTCCCTGGTGACCATGTTACTCAGGTCCCCCGGAACGACTCCAATATCGTTCCCCCCCAAATGTAGAACCAGGAGGTCAGGAGGAGAGCAATGGCGATGCTCCTCCAAAAATGGGAGGAGATGAATCCACTTCATGCCCTGTTGCCCCAGTCAAGTAACCACCACCCGACCCTCAAGGCCAAGATGTGTACCACATGGAGCATGAGCAGCATGCCGACCAGCCCAAAAAAACGTAACTATGCCCAATTATCCAGATACATATTGGGCCGGCCGCCAAATCCGCACCTAAAGGAAAAACAAAAGGGGAAATTAGACAGGTTGAACATACGTCCGAAAGCAATCCGAGGCCCAATGTCCCAAACGCTTGATGTCAGCCGCCGAATATCCCAGAGACGCCGCAGTAGACGTTGCCCCAATGCGAAAGGAGTGTGAACAATAGCGGGCGCCAGCCATGCCAACATCCCTCAGTACGGACCCCATGACCCGCCAAAACTGGTACCTGGTGAGCGGCCGCCTGTCCAAGTGTACAAATAAAGGGCCCAGAGCTGAGCCGCAGAAGGACACGTAACGGTGCAATGCACGTACCGGACAAATGGCAATGTATGCACATCGAAGCAAGAGGACCCTAGCCCCCTTACCTGACGGGTCAGCCTTGGACCTGCGAATAGTCAATACAGCCGTGGCTGACGACAAGGCAAGGTCTGAGAAGAGCAATGAATGAGCAGAACGGTCCGCAGGACCACTCACCACCAGCTCACTGATCTTCAGGGCCCCAAAAAACGCTACTGAAGCAGTAGCGTGAAAAAGCCTCTCTTCGTAGGCATCATGGCAGAAATGGGGCCAAGCCGCCGCAATATCTTGGAGAATGGCAACTGATACCGGGGCCCATCCGGACGGATGGTGGCCACGTTCCCGCAACCATCTGTCCAAGACCCGCCGGACCCTAAAGTCCTGCGTAGTGTCCGTAAAGCCGGATGCACGGGAGGCAAATGCCAACGCAGACAGGCATCCCCGAATAGCTGAGGGTGCCAAACCACGCCCATGCAGCATTACCATATAGTCCAACATGTGTTCCACCGCGATCAGCCACAGCACTGACTTGGCACAGTCCCGTCGAAAGGCCAGAAAATCCCGGAGTGCGGCAGAATACTCCGAGCTAGTGCCGGGTGCCAGGGAGGCCAGAATAGCCCGGTTTACTTCCCCAGTCCAATGTTCCAGATTACTGGCGGGAGCTCCAATGGGTCCTCGCAGGCCTCCGGGGTGAGGGCACGGAACCTGGAAATCTGCAAACGGGACAAGGCATCAGCAATATTGTTATCAATTCCCGGGACATGACGGGCACGAAATACCACATTATACCTTAATGCCAATAGAACAAACCTGCGGACCAACAACATGACCCGTGCAGAGCAGGAGGTCAGTGAACGAAAGATGTGCATGACCGCCATGTTGTCCATCCAAAAAGTGACATCCGAATTGGCCCATTGCGGGCCCCAAAGGTACATGGCACCTAGGATCGGGAAGAACTCCAAAAATGTGAGGTCCATAAGTACACCCAAGCATCGCCACCCTGTAGGCCAAGGCCTGTAGCACCACTGACCCTGGCAATAAATGCCAAAGCCAAGGGAACCTGACGCATCGGACTGCACCTGACTCAACTTCATTGGACACATGCTTATCTGCCTTTCTGGTTGTCTGAGGTATCTATATGACTCTCCTCCATTTGAGCATTCACACTTGAGTATCATTTGAGCATTCACACTCGTCAAAACAAAAACAAAAAAGCAAGCCATGATATTTGTTTTGTGTTTGGTGAACAGTGATTAAGTTTTTTCTGCTGGCAATATGGGCATGATATTATGCAATAATACTGGGCCATGTCCTGGTGTCATGGATACAGATGCACAATATCACACACTCACGAACTGTACTGTTTTTTTTTTAAAAAAGAACTGCATTATTTCCATATTTGGAAAAAGACACAAAGTTAGAAAATATCTGCGTCCTCTTTTGCACTCTGTTTTGTTTATTCATTCTGTTTGGTTTGGGTTTGGTTTGGAGAGAGGCAGGATGATACATAAGTGACTGACTGGTCAGAAATAGTAGCCAATTTTTAATCCTGTCAGAGGGTGAGTGACAGCTCATAGTTTTAGATTCCAGATTCCTAGATGAGTTTCATTTGTATGTTTCAGTGCAGTTGTACTCATTTATCATCAATTTTTAAACCATTGTCTCCTGTTACATGTCCACATAAGGGAGGTTGCCAGATGCTATATATCCAATTGTCCTGTAAGATAAACTGATATCACTCGCAACACAATTATTCTTTTGAAAAGGTCTATTAATCATCATAGTTTGTCATTTGGAGTATACTGTGAGTGTCTATTCATTTTTCAAGTTACTTTTTTCCTATGTCAAATATGCATTTAAAATTTTTCACTGTCATGCAAGCTTGCTTCAAAGCAGGAGCAATCTTTCCTCTTGTTTATTTATCAGACTTAGTGTAATGAGATCCCTTGACAAGTATACAGATGAAGAAGTATGAGTCAATTTCTGAATACTAAAAACAAAGCTCACTAAATTAGACTTTCGGAACTGACCTAGCCCCTTCCCTCTTGCCCCCATTGCCTTCTGATGCTGAAAATATTATCCACATGGACACAATGAAGTGGTGATAATGTTTAGACCTAGGACACATCCAGGATACAGATATGAGCACATCCATTTACATGTTCCATGACAAGTATGCATCCAGGTGAAACATGTCTTTACATTCATTGTGAATTGACCAAGGGAGGTATTTAATTTAATTTAATTTTAATTTTTAGATTTCTATGCCACCTCATGGAATGTAAAGAGGAATTGATTTACCAAATCCCCATTAATTTAATGAACATATGCTAAGGCAACATACCAAATTAAACAACAGGAATTTAGCCTCTATGAGAAAGTGGAAACAAGACTCGCAATCTGATCCAGAATTTGCCTGGGATGAAAATGCTAGTAGGATTGCATGAAAGGCAACAAATTTAGATTGAGAAATTTTCTCTGCACTATTGACTGAATTCCTATGGGGTCCTTACATGTAGAAGTGGCCACATCCACACTGACAAATGGTGTACTCCCAGAAGAGAAATAAAATATGATAAAATGTACATTCGACTTTTACATGGGCCCACCTTCCTATCATTCTTACTTTTCTGATGATCCCAAAACATCTGCAGTTCTATTCACTTCTTCTTCTTGAATTGATTTACCAGCAGTAGCAGCAATTGGTAAATCAGTTCAGGTAGAGGAAGTGGACAAAACTGCAGATGTGTTGGAATTTCACAGGCATATGGAAAATTGTTAGGAAAATGTCAGCTTGCAATTGGCAACTTGTAATGTCACCATCTGTGGCTTGGAGTAGATCCAAACTGGGAGGCAGAGAGTATTGAGATTCAAGTATTTTGAAATCTGGCAGATGGATCCATTTCAATTTGCTTCTAACATACAGTTTCATTATGAAATAAGGTTTCTTAAAAACCAGTCAACATGAAGATAATAATACCCGTAATGGCAATAGTAATGATAACGAAGGTAATAACACATAATGATAATGCAAGATTATTAACACAAAAGGACAGCTCTTTGATTACATAGAGAGGTTTCTGTGATAATTGGTGTAACACAAACTAGAAAGCTCTCACTGACTAGTGAGAGAGTTTGATCTGTATGCAGTTCAATCATAATCAGAAATACATAGACACAAATGTGTACATCTATATCCTGGTTTCCATAGTTATTACCTTCCTTTTCTAATACAGTCATACCTCGCATAACGAATTTAATTCTTTCTGCGAGACTGCTCGCTATGCATTTTTTCACTATGTGAGTCAGACTTGCATAACAAATTTTTCGCTATGCGAGTCAGACTTTCCCTATGAAAAAACTCGCATAACAAGCGTTTCAAGGGGGAAAACTTGCATAGCGAAAAATTTTCACTATGCGAGTTTCCCCCATAGAAATGCTTGTTATGCGAGTTTTTCTATAGGGAAAAGTCCAACTGGCATAGCGAAAAATTCGTTATGCAAGTTGGACCACTTAGCAAAAAACTTGCTCGTTATGCGAGTTTTTCGCTAAGCAAAATGCTCGTTATGTGAGGTTTGACTGGATCATATGCTTGAAATAGCCAAGAAAGTGTCCATTCTATCACTTTCATTCAGATCCTATCAATCCTTACTTTTTAGAGCAAGGGTGCTCAAACTTTTGAGCCATGGACCAGTCACGGGGTTCCTCCTTCCTGGAAGTGGAAGTAAAATGTGAATGCATGGGTGTGTTCTGTGCACATGCATGCATGTTTTACTTCCGCTTCCAGAAGCAGTGAGGACAACATGATTAACTGGTGCAACAGGCCATAGTTTGGTCACCCCTGGTTTAGAAAATCACTTAGGAGCCTTCCAGTGATATGCTGTTTGATCGACTCATTATAGACTTTTAATAAACAACTGAAAACCTTTCTTTTTGATGAGGCCTTTGGCAGCTTTTTGAAGTCCAAATAGGAGAACCTTCCATCATTTTTTTGCCACTTGAGCTAGCGGTCCTTGGTTCTGATTGGACTGGAGGGGTGAGAGTTGTTCTATGTTTTTATGGTGGTTGTTTTGCTCTTTTTAACATTGTGAGCCTCCCAAAGTGGGAGTGTATCCCAGATGTGCAGGATTTAAGTTGAAACAACAACAACAACAACAACAACAACAACAACAACAACAACAACAAACAATAACGGCTGCGGCGGCATTGAACTTGAATGTCCTAACTCTCTCTAAAAAAATAAAAACTCTATTAGGAACTGCATATATACTCAGATTTTACCTTAACAGTTCTTAGGTGCATGGTTAGGGCTTAAACTGTAAATTTTATTCCAGTCCTGAACTGTGAATCAAATGATTGATTTGTATCCAATGATAATTATATAGAAATTCACAATCATTAGATTCAAAATGATGATGACCTTTGAATTTGCAGTAATCAGCATGCTTGTTCAAACCAAAGTAGGAACTAATCTATCCACTTCCTTCCAAAACTACTAGCTATTTATTTATTTATTATTCAAATTTATATATTGCCACCCAAATTGAACCAGTGACACTGGGCAGCATAACAACAGTGAAAGCATTACAATCATAAAACATTAAAAACCTTTAATAGATCTTTAATAAACCACAATGTTGCTGCAGCTGAGAATGGTGAACTGGGTTTCCTTTATATTGCTCTGGATTAAGATTATAAAAGAGGTTCATGACAATCTTCCAAATCTTCAAACTACAATTAGATTGAATTTGAATTGGGTGTGTGAAAGTACTTTTCATTTAATTTGTGCTATTTGTCAACCAATTGAGCATTTCACGCCAATTTGCAGTCATTCCTTTGAGTGGTATTTTTTTTAACTTTTAGGCTTCCTTGTTCAGTTTAAGTATTGCTCTTACTTTCTGGGTGAGATTTCATGATACCAAGTCTTTTCTCCCAGCTTTTTGTATAATCTAAAACTCCGAAGTAATAGTTGGCAGTTTGGAGAACCCAGATTCAGTCCAAGCTCCACTTTGAACCTCCACACGTTGCTCTAGATCAGTGTGTTACCAACCTTTGGTTCTTGGACTTTATTATTTATTTATTTATTATTTATTAGTTCAAATTTATATTGCCGCCCACTCACCGTGGCGACTCAGGGCGGCTTACAGACAATACATTACATTAAAATACAATATGTTGGAGTGGGCACAGGGGGAGGGGAGGCAAGGTCCTCATCCTGCCCTGGCTTCTCCTTCCCCTGGCAGTTGGTGTGGGCACAGGGGGAGGGGCGGCAAGGTCCTCATCCTGCCCAGGCTTCTTCTTCCCCTGGCAGTTGGTATAGGCACAGGGGGAGGGGCGGCAAGGTCCTCAACCTGCCCTGGCTTCTCCTTCCCCTGGCAGTTGGTGTGGGCACAGGGGGAGGGGCGGCAAGGTCCTCATCCTGCCCAGGCTTCCTCTTCCCCTGGCAGTTGGTATAGGCACAGGGGGAGGGGTGGCAAGGTCCTCAACCTGCCTAGGTCAATTACCCAAAACACTGATCAGCCAATGTACTGACTTAGGTTTCTGGGAATTGAAGTCCCCTTGTGGGGCATGGCCCCCATGTTGGGAACCACTGCTCTAGATGAATTCAGCAACTAACAAATACTACCACTTTGCTTTGGATTCCAAATCAAATTCTACGAAGATTGCCCTGAGAGCATTATGATGTGGTCTCCCATTTGCCTTCTGCACTGCATTGTGACACCCATACCACTGATCCAGTTCCACAAGTCACTTTCTGGTCCTGAGCCTTTTTGGGACACAAAGTCCTCCTCAGTCCCAGGCCAGTATTGATGAAGCTGCTGCCCCATCAAAAAGGATTCAAGTGGGATTTAATCCACTTGGGGACCATTGCCCTTCCCTGTGGACTTCACCAAGGCCACTAGTTCTCAGGGTTGTCAGGTTAGTTAACTGCTGCCTCATGCTTGGCACTGAGTTGCTGGCAGTATGGTCTGCTCTATTACCATAGCTGGATAACCTGGCCAGAGAGGCATAGATTGTCTACTTAAAAGAGAACAATTAAAGTTTATTTTTTATTTAAAAAACATATTCATGCAAGTGAAATAGAAACCAATATATTCCTTACCTTTAATATTGGGCAGGTACAAACAGAAAGCTGCTTTATACTAAATCAGATTGTTGGTGTATGTAGTCATGTATTGCCAGCTCTGCTTTCTAAGGTTTTACGGGAAAATATTTTAATCCTATTTGGAGATTTCTCTTATTCCCTCTTTTATTCCTCTTCTGTTCTAAATCAAATACTTACCAGGTGAGGACTTGCTAAGCATCTGAAATGAGATAAAAATAAGTGTATTAAGTGTGCTGAGGCAATATTAATCTCAGATTATCTTCTTGATCTATTAATCAAGGCGAGTGGTTGGACAACTAGAATTCATCTATCAAAAATGTTCATTGCTAACATCTGAGAATTTCCTTTTGTTTTGTTTTGTTGGAAAATAACTTTCCAAGTTTCACAAATGTCTTCATTAATTTGATAGTAAGAATGTTCAAGTATGTGTGTCTGTTTGTCTCTCTGTATGTCTGTGTGATGATCTCTGTGTGTTTGTGTGCATTTAAAGAATCCATATTTATAGTTCATGTCACTTGCACATATTTTGTTCATTCCTAAATCTATTCTATCCACCTCTGCTTTAATATGTGAGTTCAAAAATATGTATGAAATTTCACATTTCAGTATGCATTTCTGAATACACACCATCTCTATACATTTACATAACTATACGACTTTGAAATTGTGATTCATGAACATATACATATAATTATGGAACCCACTGAATGGCTATGTTACAAGCAGATGCAGGTAAAGTTCTCCCACTGCTTATGATAAGAAGCTAAATACTTCCTTCAGACACCCCATGTCTGCCCATACTCATGTCACTTTCATATGCATGCATTCAGCCACACTCTTCCTGTTGCACAATGTTATATTTTGCTAGAAAAGCAGGCAGGAGCATTGATGCCATTTCTGCCTCTTCCTGGAGGAAGAGAAAAAGAGGACTGCTGAAGAAGAGAAGAAGGAAAAGGCCTCCTACCAGTCTCCTGTCCTCCTTTTGCTTCCCTTCGAGTGGTTCTTGGAGCCAACCCATGATAGGGGAAAATCCAACCGAGTTGTCTGTATATATTTTGGATGGTTTTTCAGGTCAAAATTCACAATGTGTCTTCTTTCTGAGGAAGACAGTTCTGGAAAGTAGAAATGTGGGAAGAAAAAGTTTGCAAATTCACATTTGTGTGCATGCCACCATTTGAGAAAACCACACTTAATGATATAGCCAGCTCTGGTTCTGACGCACATTCATTGAAACATATATATCAAGCTGATTCATGATGAAATATACAAAAATCTAATTCCTCAAACATTTCTAACTGAGCCAGGTTTATAACCATCAGTGCTTAGAGCTGGAATTACTACGACTTCCTGGGACATAAGAACTAAAAATAGGATATGTTTTGCTGACACTAAATGGTTATTTTCAATGAGGATACTTTCAAGAATGTTCAAGTCTCAAGCAAGGACTTATAAAGTTACTTTTCTGGATAATAACTTCCAGAATACCTTATTTGGAAACATTCTAGGAGCTGTCATTCAAAAAGATAACTTTTCTTATCTATGATGGCAAGAACTTCCATGAAAATGTGCTATGGGAGTCATTCCACATGTCATTTAAAAAATAATTAAGGAGTCATGTCTTAAGTGTTCAGCATATTGGCACTATATCTAATGTAGTATTCATTTCAACACATTCTTAATATAATGGAAACTGTATTTGAAATCCCTGGCAGAGGTCAACATTTTTTCTGAGTGGTTCCCAATATTTGCTGAAATATATAGTTAATTTTGTATATCTACCTGCCAAGTTGGTGTCCAATTTAGACACATGGTAGGAATGTATTTATGTGTATGAAATTTCTTTCCACCACCTGACTCATTCCATTTATCCACACTGAAATGCATTGTCTTACCCTTTTCTATCAGACTTAGCAAATGCAACGATTACATACAATTAGGAAAATGCAACAAATTGTGTATAAACTGCTGCCCCATTATAAGCTGCAGCTTAGACAAGAGGAGGGAAAGAAAGCAAAACAGTCATAAAACTCTTTCTCATTATCTTTTACTTACATATATCTTGATGTTACAACAATTTTACAGTGATGTTTCACAGCTGTCATGAGGGAAACAGTGAAGGACATTTACATTTCAGCTATGAAGTAGCAGCAGTAAGTTATGTATCTAGATAGTTTTTTGGTCTAATATATGAGTAGTACAGGAGAACAAATGGATGCCATAGAGTTAGGAAAGTATTACTTTTAGGTGATATCTTATTCTTCAACTAGATCTGTGTTATATTTCATAATCAGCTTGTCAAATGTAAACAGGTAAACTTTCACAAGAGTATGCGACTAATCCACTGGTAGTTACAGACTGGATTCCCCTCATTGCTTCAAAAACACCAGCTACCTATTACACAAACTGGAACTGTATGTTGACAGCTTCTCACTCAATTAAGCAAGGGAAAGGAGAATGCTGTCCATGAATAGATAGCCCCCCCCAAAAAAAAAAAACAAAAACAAAACCCGAACACATGCACATGTCCATCACTATGGCTTAGGGGGTCATACGTACTCTTTCTAAAAACATTCTATTTTTCTACAAAACGTAATGGATTTTCGTTCTAAAACTATACTATGTTGGGGTACATAATTGAAAGTATGAGGGAAGAACTGGCATTATGGGGAAACCCCCCATGCACCCACCAAAATGCTCCATACCTCTTTGAGGGCCCAAGGAGGAGGGGAGAATGTTGTTTTAAGATTGTTTCCCAAGCTATTATGGCAAGTCCCAAATAAGAAACATGATCAAAAAAAGTAATAAATTGATGATGATATAATCCAGGTTCTTCTCTTGTTCTTTCTCAGTGGAGGCATTGAAAAGGTTTTTCAAGAGAGGTGTCTACAAAGAGAGAATTGCATTACATTCAGTAGGCCAGATTATGTCCCTCCAGAGACCATAAAGCTACTTTACAAGAGTATAAAGAATTTTTGCTAATATCTAATTTATGGTCCAGATTTATAGTTCCCAGACCCTAAAAGAAGTCAGTTACTATTTTAATTTTGCAAGTAACTCTTTCCTTTCCTGTTGCTCAAGAGTAACTGAAATAACTGATTTTCCATTGCTTTAAAAAAAAACCTTCAAGCTTTTATCCAGTGATTCAAAACAAACACACTCTCCTAATGGACCTCAAACATGCACCCATAACAGAGCATGAGGCTGCACTATAAACTAGGACTTCAACCAGGGATATTCTTTCATCAATATTTAATGAGAACAAAATACTATAACTATGAAACTAACTTCAAGTTACAATTATATAGCAAAAGCAGAAAAGCTATGTCACATTAATAGCACAGAGAATATAACTTTGCTGCTTGTTAGTTAATGGGGAAAATAATTGATTAAAAGTTACTAATTAGATAGCTGAGTGAGCCGTGAGCTAAGGCTATGCTGAAACCACTCCACACTCCCCTAGCTATAAGTAAATGTTTGAAATTATTTAGAACATCCCTGATCCTGGTCTGACTTTGTACTGGTGTTTGTGAAGCTGGGCTGAGAGAGGTTTAGATCTAATATAACCTTGCTCTTCCCCTGCTTCACCTTTTAAAAAAAGATTTATCATTCACCACTCAGAGTGACAGATAAGTCAGGTGGGTAATATAAAACTGAAATGAAACCAATTAATCAATTGATCAGCCGATCAATCTTTATTTGCTTGCTTTTCTGGTGGTTGATCTCAGCCAGACCAGCAGTTATGTCAGCAGTTCCCATTCTCCTAGCAGATCAGAGAGCAGCCAGCATAAGAACATTGTGCCAACACACAGGAGTTTTTCTAGGCTACTGTCACTATAGCTGGTGTATCCCTGGGCTGAAGCGAGATGACTTAAAGAAAAAAACTTATTTCAAAAAGTATACTTTTCCAGATTAATAGTCACATAAAATATGAATTGATGTTCACATCCATGCCTGAAGACTTGCAAATCTCTCTCCTTCCCACCTTTTTCTTCCTCTGTCACCATTGCCACCACGAGAGCCACAGACAATCTGAAGCAGTGCCCATCCTTCCATCTCCTCCTTTCCCCCTGCCAGGGTGCTTGTTTTCCTTCACTTCCATACTAGACTTAGCTGAGAGAAACCAGGGATGGGATGGGTAGGAGGTTTCTCTCTCTCTCTTCATCACCTGTTCATTTGGCAACCCAATCCTTAGAACCCTGGTACCATCTACAGACTAGACCAGTGGTTCCCAACCTATTTTGAGCAATGCCCCATCTAAGCATTTCTAAAATTCTGATGCCCTCCCCCCATGACATATAATTTGTTAAGTGATGCAGAGCAAGCCCTCAGGTTTAGAAGTCTGCATTAGCAGAAGGCTGAGGACACAACAGATAAACACAGTGGAGGAAGCAGATAAGTTCTGTGCGATTAGTTATGTATTGGTTGTGATAAAATAAAGAGTTCAAGGTTTCACAAAGGTATGTACAATAACAGTTGCAAAAGTAAACAGGATAGCTTCTCCTCTTCTTACTGGTCAGTTCAGTCACAGATATGAACAGTTCAAGTGTATAGAGTCTAATAGGCAAATAAAGCAAAAGCAGCAATCTGTAAGCTTGCATAACAACAACAAAATACAGACTTTCAGCAGTCTCCCAGGGTGTAGGTCTCCAGCAGCCTTTTGGCATGTTAACTGGCAGTCCTTCAGTATAACTGCCGGCAGTCCTTGAGCAGTTGAGCATACAGACTGCCAAACAACTGTGGCTAAGGCCTTACTTTTAAGCATCTTTCAGACAAGTTAACAAGCTAATACATTCAAGCTGTTGCAGCATACATTTAGTATTCTTAAAGTGGAATGTCAAAGGTACAGTAATACCTCGGATAACGTTCACCTCGGATAACGCTAAAATCACATAACATTAAGTAATCTGGGGAGGAGAATTGGATCGAATAACGTTAAGGTCCTAAGGGATGGATCGGATAACAACCGCTAAAGCCTGTGCGGTTACAATGTATCTCTATGGAGCTTTAACATTATCCGATCCATCCCATAGGATTTTAACATGGATTGGATAACACTAAAAATCGGATAACACCAAGACTCATGGAACCAAGTCTTAGCGTTATCCAAGGTATTACTGTATATCATTATGATCAATAAGTTAGGTGAGTACTTATGACCTAACATACAGTAATTCTTATAATTCAAAAAGTGAACCTCTACTAATGTGGAGGAAGCCTAAAAGGCTATTCACTGTTAAGAACTCATTTTCTAATTGCCCCCCCCCAGTCAAATTGGCCCCCTGTGGGGTAGGTGCCCCACATTAGGAAACACAGATCTAAGGTAATATTTACTCCTTTTATCTGATGAGTGTATCTATTTCAAGCAGCCTGCCTAGATTAGATGTTAACAAGATCCAGCAGTTTGGGTGTTTAGACAACTCTGAATAGAAGAGAAAACTAAATGCAGACAAAGTTGTCTTATCTTGCCGTGCTTCTCATTCTCCAATTTCTCACATGTCTCCACCACCCACCCACCCTGGTCATTAAACACCAAACATTAATTTGAATAACAGAACTTTTTCACGCCAGTTAAAAAAAAGAACCAGAAAGAGAAGGATTGAAGGCACATAGTCACCCAGAACAGATTTCTGTAGTCTTATAACTCTCCGTCTGTTCCACCTTTTCCTGCTTCCATCAATGCAGTGCCTGAGAACCAAAGAGCATAAAAACAAAAACCATAGTCTTGCTGTTGTAATCTCACATTACTGTAAATACTTCTCTTCACATCCCAGTCCTAACACAAGGAAAAATACTAGAGCAAACATAACATGTCCACAGGTCAATGACAAAAATCACTTTGACTAGTAACCCTGATCTCAGTTCATTTAATTGGATGCTTATATTCTTTTCTTCTCATTAAAGTATGGAGGCCTGTGTTCCATTTACAGCCTTTGCTGTCATTGACATGAGGAGTGCATTCCAGCAATTTCACATTAACTGGAGAGCATTCATTTAGTACCTTAAATGCATGAACTCCAGAAAATATAACACCCCCTTCCTGGCCTTTGCCAACTCCATCTGATGAGTGTAATGAGTGTAGCCAATTTGGCCCCCTTCCAGTACACTTGGGCAAGAGGGTTTACTTGGGAGAGTAAACAAATTTGTGTTACTTTAAAATACCGCCACAGATGCCAGGCTGATGATGTTTTTCACTCCCCTATTTCACATGAAAAAAGAAAAGTAAAGCAGGAAGAACTGATAATACAGTCTACTTCAGCTAAATGTCTTCCTATTTTATCTGGATCAAAGGAAAACAGAAATAAATCACCCTTAAAAATTAGGAGAGGAAAGTAGAAGAAATCATTGCAACTATTTATAAAGTCCCTGAGCAATCTTTCTATCCCCCCTTTCACCTTTGATAAGATAGGAAATGTTCCAGAAACAAAATCCTGTACCCAAGAGATTGTTGTTGTTGTTGCTGCTGCTGCTGCTGCTGCTGCTGTTGCTGTTCTTGCTGTTCTTGCTGTTCGGCTATTATGCCGCCCAACTCACAAAGCAACTCTGGGCGGCTTACAAAGATATAAAATATACAGTTACAATTACAATTACAAAGTACCACATCATCATAATACAAAAACATTTCAACATATCATCACAAATCATCACAAGTCATGGTATCAAAAAGTATCATTATCACAGTTTCAAAAAGCATTACAAAAAGAGGGGAAAAAACTCATTTGAGAAGTCCCACAGCAATATGTTTGCGAAATCCCGCAGCACTTATATGAGAAGTCCCACAGAAAATCCGACAACAACAAAAACAAAAATCAAAAGTCACCACTCTTGTCCTCCTCCTGGCCAATGGAAAGGGGCAAGGAGGGTGCGGTGGCAAGGGCATCTTCAGCCTCCCGTGGCCATGGGGGCTCTTATCCTCCTGTCAGGTGGGAAGGGACAGGAGTGTGCGGTGGTGCAGGCACCTTCAGCCTCCTGTGGCCACAGGGGCTCTTATCCTGCTGGTTTCAAAAACCCTTCAAGAAAAGCACTGGAGATGATGTCTGATAATTACTCCATGCAGTCCCCAAGGAGACAGGCATATTTCCTCCCATGTAATGTCACCAGAAACTGTGCTAAATCATCATGTAGTGATATTTGTACAACAGTACATAAAAGAGTTTCAGAAGCATGTGGGTGCTAAATGAAGCAACTTCAATCAATCAATCTTCATTATAGTTAAAGACCAGGATAGTGCAGCAAAATAACAGAGGCTAAAATACATATTAAAATACAAATTTAAAAGAGTGTGTCTGCTCTGGGTTAAAGGAGTAATAGATGAAAATTGCAGTCCAGGATCAGCATTGTACTGTAAAAGAGGGGGAAAGTTAAAAAGAGGTTACTTAAAATACATTTTAAAAGGAGCATGAGTTAAAGGAGTATTGGATTAAAACATAAGATTAATGATACTGCATCTGCTACTAAACCTATGATGTGGCATTGGTAGTTTATTTGACAGAGGGACCTGCCAGGATTGTTCCTCTGATTTTACAGACTCCAGCACAGAACCTGGCAGTGTTGCAAGCGAAGGTGGGCCTTTCATCAGATAACATTCAATGGATATATGTGCTGTTTGTTCAGCCAGGGTATGTGTAGAGGGAGATATGAATGTGTTCCAGATGTCTCTATAAAAAGGGCAGATGCAGAGAACGTGTTCTATGGTTTCAATTAATCCAGTTTCACACGGGCATTGTCTCTCTGACATTGGTGTCCTTTGGAACTTTCTCTTGAGAACTGCAGAAGGAACAGCCTGCCAATGAGGCAACTTGTTTTTCTTAAACAGAGGAGGAAAGAAAAAGGAGTAAGCAATCTCATCCCACCACATTCTCAGATTCTTGATCCACCCTGTGGACTCAGAAGCTGTGGAAATCTTCTCTATACCATTGCTGAAGATGTAAATGTACAGTCCTAAATCAATTGTGTAATAGTCTGTGGCCAAAATCCTATTACTGATTTAGGTGTGCATAAGTGAAAGCATGTAATGCAATGCAGTGAAATGCTTCTAATTATTGAGATACTGGTTCCATTTCTTATTGCATGCCTGGTCATGTGGCAGGTAACAACCAAGAATATGACTGACATCTCTACTTAATGGCAGCTCACCAAAGAGCGTAACTCAAATCCACCTATGCATATTTAATCACCAGTAAGATTAAAGCCTTAGGATACAGGGATACACACATGCACACACACACACACATACACCAGCAATAATTCCAGAAAAGCTATCTGGAACATGCTACATAATTGTTTTTCTGTCTCAGGTATAATGGTGCTGATAACAAAAGCACGTGTCTTCATCTGTATATCATAGTTTACAGGACTCCCCAGTGGTCTCATCTTCTGGAATAAGCACCTGGAGCTTTATCTCATCCATCTTCTTCATGGATGCCATGGCAGTGTTAAGAAAGCCCATTCCTATGCAGAGTGGCCCAAACACTGCTTATATCAAGGAGTTGGCAACGTGTGGCTCTCCAAAAACAGTTTGTCTCACATGAACCCACAAAGTTATCCATTTTAATAATGGGGTCTACAAAACAAAATTTTGCTAATAGCCCCATCAAACCTGGAACCAGCCCTGGTTCCCTAACTCTAGCGAGAAAAGCTTGAAGGAAAAAAGACTGGGAGAGTAATTCCAACTGTTGAGTTCTGACATATAAAAAAAGAGGTGGGTGATGGGTTACCATCTTATTCTGTTAGATCTTTAATATGCATGATTTTTTTTGGGTACACGGTCACTGTCTCCTTTTCTATTATCTCTGGGAAAGATTTATGTGCAGTTTTTCTTTAAAATAAATATTTTGCTACTGAATTCAATCTCTGAAGCTAGCTTGTATTTTGGTGGTCAGACCTGTCCTACTGGCTGCTCTCCAGGAATGAAATCTAAGTAATTACATTGGGAGTAGGTGCAGGGAGAGAAAAACACCTATTCTGAACTGAAAGCATCTTGGATCAGAACTGCAATAAGCTTGCCTTCTGCTATCAAAAAGCTAAATCTATAAAGCTGTACTCATTTGGCCCTACATTATATTGACCTCCCAGAGGCACTTTTATTCATCAAAATATTTATATCCAATATTTCTGTCTATGAAAAAAGAGGATTTCTGAGGTGTTTAACAAACACAAGCCTTTGTGCATTAAAAAAAATACATTAAGAGTTGCCAAATATGAAGGATTTAAACAATTTCACTTCTAAAATTGCTACTGATATATTTTAATCTGCAATTTAGTAAGTGAGAAATTAAGTCATTATTTATTTTAATTGCTACATTCACATTTGCCATTCCATTGTAAGGTAGTCCTTACTGGAGCATACAGTCTTAATAAAAGAGAACAAAAATTTTCCAAATTTAACTACAGTATGTCAAGTTTTACATCATAAAATCTTGTAAAACCAACCCCACCATAAAATTTAAATCTACTAAATGTACTAAAAGCATTGAGATCCCCTAAGTATGCAGCTAAAAACCAACACAGAAGGGCAGGTTAAAAATCACCTGCCAAAGAAGTGTCTTCACACTTTTTGTAAGAACAGTCAGAGTAGAAATTCTTTGCAGGTCTGAAGGGAATGCATGCCCACAACCTGAACCGCGCATGAAAAATATTTCTCTTGAGTGCCTGTTAAGTGGGCCTCTGAAACTGTTGGTGTTCTTAGAAAGCCTCCCCTGAAGATCTTGTCAAAATCTCATAACAAGATAGAAAATCTTGTTCATGGAGATTTGCAAAATGAGACCGGAAGTTCCTTAGATAGCCAGGACCCAAGCCATGCAGAACTTTAAATGTTAAACAAATGTTTTGAATTTTCCCAGTAAGCAATGAGCAGCCAGTGCAGGTCATTCAGTACTGGGGACACATAATAATTGACTCATGATACTGTACTATGCACCACTTAGCAGCACAGTTGTCACATGTTACACTAAGAGAAGATGTTAGACCCTTCTCAAAAATAGTCCCACATAAAGTGTATTGCAGTAGCCAAGGCACACTGCACTCATTCACATTACATGTATGAGACACATGGTAGGTGAAGGTGTCCCAGTTGATAGGCTGCCACCCCAACCTCAGAGATCCCAGAGTTCTGCATTGCCAGTCACATGTAGATTTCATGATCCTAAGACCCAAGAGGAGAGAGAGGAGACAAAAGCACTAGCAGGTAACACACAGTATAGGAAGAGAGTGATGGAAGGGTGGTTCCTAGGAAAGAGGGTACCTGGCAGATGGAGCATATAAGAAGGCTGCTGAAAGGCGAGACAGAGAGAAAGGAACACATGAGGGTGTGTAGACACCTTCAAACTGTGGCCTGGGAAGAAGAGAGAGGTCAAGGAAGAAGACAGAGGAACCAGTGGGTGGGTGGGTACCTTATAAAGGTAGAGCCAGAGAAGTCCCTCCCTCCAGGAGACCAGACATATTTATGAAGAGGATTCCTGTTGCCCTTGTACTGGTGGCTCAGGAAGAAAAGTGCTTGGCTGGAGCAGCGCCATGAGGAGACATTCATAAACACCAAATGAGAGAGAGGAAGTAGACACCATTGTTAACCCTGCCACTACCAGGGAACCAAAGTGCATGGAATTAAATGAATCAGATTTAAGTCTCTAGAACTTTATCGTAGAGAAAGTGAGTCACATATCTGTCACATATACCATAACATTTATAGACAGGGTTGACTCCACCTTTAATCCTTCAGAGTCAATAAAATGAGTAGTGTTGGGAGTAAAAATGCTGATTACATAGTGAACAACCAGAGAGTCTCCTAAGTACTATGAGTGATATATGTATAACTGCTATTACAATTGCTTTACTTTTGGTGACATAAAATTGCTATCTATAGGCCACATTCCATGCTTTTTCATGCTAAATACATGTAAAGGTGTTTTGGTGTATCTGACACTCGGTTTTAATTGTTGTCTCCTAAATAATCATGAAAGTGAGATCACACACTAAGTTTCCAAGCCACAAACATGCAATACAGTTAAAGAAAAGATTTGACTAACAGCTGTTTGTATTCAGTATAATTATGGCTATTCAATGGTTACAATTATTCTCATTATCAGATAATCAGATAGTAGAATAACTTCAATGTTGTTCTTCCATTACATGCACAATGCTATTATTCTCAGGCTGCAGAAGAAAATATTTTGGGAGGAGGCAAGTAAATGCTAAGTGACAGAACAATTAACAATGTATCTCAGCAATTCCAGCTTTGCAATAATCAGTGGAAGATTGCCCATTCTATTCAATGGAGTCAGGAATGACCCAGTTCCACAATTGTAATAGGTGCTATAGTTATATTTGGAATGACAGTCTTGCTACACAACAAAAATATGAAGTTTATTTTTCAGACATTATAATTTCATATTTCCTTTCCAAGCAACAATTCTAACAGTCCCCAATTCAGATCATGGCATTATATTAAGGGCTTTGGCTGAGACTCAAAAATCCACATAATTATATTCAAACCTCTAAAATATGTATTTACTGACAGATTCTGAAAACATTCACAACATTAAGCAACTTTGCATGCCACACCAAAAGAATAAATGCACTACTTAACCAACTCACTGACGCTTGATTACTGTTTCTGTTGAACAGCTTTAATTGAATAATGAAATGACTGAAAACCATTCATGAATGACTAAATACATTTTGTTGCAATTCATTCAACTTGCAAAGCCAGGACTATGAAGAATGCAGCTATTTTTAACACCTTTATACATATTTAAACGTGCCAGGCCGCCCACCTTTATTGAAAAAAGAGCATTGCCACCTAGTATCAGCAGTGCTAATAAGGTTAAGCATGTAGCCAGACTAATGGGAATGTTTCAAATGCTAATATTAAATACAGATTTACAGTGTGTTCCAAAATTCATTTGAAACTAGAATTTTAAATTGGAAAGTCAAATATTCAGCGCCAGAAAAGCTGAAGTGTCTACAGTTACCTAGGCAACCTTGATGTTTCCACTTAGGCCAAAAACACATACAGATTTATGGAACTGAAATCTCATTGAAATTCATTGGTCAGCTTTTTTCCTGAAGGCTTCCTTAAGAGCCACCAATAGTGTAACCCTTGGGATCTGCAGGAAGAGTGTTTTTTTACATTGTTCTTGATAAACTATGTCTGTGTGCGAGAGATATGGGGTAGAGTTATAATCCCACTACTGAACAGTAGACCCTGGAACTACAAATATCACGTTTACATCTGAATTCCTTCTATGGGAACCACTGTTCTCACTCTTTCAGTATAGTGTTAGTAATTATGTTTTTTGAGACCATTCAAGGACATGAGGAAGACTTACTTTTCCCACAAGGTCTCAGTTGACAAAAGCCCCTCAACTTGCATAAATTTCTCATCAAAGCAAACTTCTGTTAAGGATTTTTAAACATAAAGAAGGAGAAGACCCCTGTCCAGCAGGAATAGAATTGGTAACTCGATAATTCAAATACTGTAACTGAATTCAGGGAAGCTTCCTAACTTGGCCAACAAATAGAGATAAGGGAACTAATCCAGTTTATTTTTCCTCATATTCTTATTTTTGAAATCTTAAGTGCCTTCCATCTGAAATATCGTGCTTGCAAACTGGAGTGTCCTTCAAAAATAAATGGAGACAAGATTATCATTTGCACCAGTTAAATTCAATGGATACAACAGTTCTTAGCAAAAATAAATAAATAGCCATTTTGTGCATTCTTCTCATTTAGGTGTTGAAAAAAAAGAAATCTGTTATGGGCAGAAGGGAGGGTTGACAGTCATAACTCAGTGTAAATATGATTGAAAAAACACGCTTTTTGAGCCAGTCTTCTAAGAAATAAACCATCAAATCCCTGATCCTGAATGCATTAATCTAGGGGATCTCAATCTTAACACACCACGGGCCTGACACCTCCCCCTCAGATAGTTTAGTGGGACGGACATGTGATTTCCCCCTCCTGCAAACAGAGCCACAAAATACAGCAGGCACAATTGCGCATGCATGGGAGCATTTACGGTTGTCATAAACATGTCCACTTCTGCTTCCAGGGTCATCACCACAGACCAGATGGAATGAAATTGTTCACCCATCCTTTTTGACATAATATGCACATACAGTAATACCTCGGATAATGTTTGCATCAGATAACGCTAAAATCGCATACGTTAAGCAATCTGGAAAAAAATTGCATCGCATAATGTTAAAATCCTATGGGATGCATCAGATAATGTTTGCTAAAGCCTGTGCCTGTTAAAATGTATCTCTATGGAGTTTTAACGTTATCCGATACATCCCATAGGATTTTAACATTATCCAATGCATGCATCGGATAACATTAAAAATCGGATAACACTAAGACTTGTGGAACCAAGATTTAGCATTATCCGAGGTTTTACTGTACTTTTATTCTAGGGATTGCTAGCCTTTCCTGGAATATCTTTCTTTGACCTCTGTAGCTGTATAGTGAAATGTCTCACTCTAAAAAGAATCAAACTTTACAAGGCATAATTTCACATGCCATGGGTATTCAGAGTACATGTTCAATGTTTTATGGATCCCCAGGAAACCCACAGACAGACAGATAGACAGACACACAGACACGGACACAGACACACATTTTGATAGATGAATGAATTCCAGAACCAGCATCACATTTCAGAAAGTTATGGGATATTTGTATGTTTACAGAAAGCTTGTCACTTGTTAATCAATGATACATAAGACATGCCCAAGAGCTATGCAGCTGACTTGAAGCCATTCTTTTGATAAGGCACATATCAAAAGACCTGCACAAATTCTTAATTGCAGATGTGTAACTTATAAATGTACAAATTTATGTATGAGACCTACTACTGCAGGGCCTTTGTTTAATTAGACAGCCTAATTGGAATATGCTTTCTTCATCTCAACCAAAAGAAGCAAAACAAAAATAGCAATGTGCTGCATTTCATCATCCATTTACTTAAGGGTATATATTCACTGGAACTAGCAATAGTGCTGCTGATATTTGTGCTACATACGATTTGTTTCCAATTAATTTAGTCTAACTAGAAGCCCACAAATAACAAAATGTCAACTATGGGCTAGGAAAAAAATGTTTCCTTTAGAGATGTGCAAAATTGCAATTGATTCAGGTTTTTAGAGAAAACAGAGTTGATAGATTCTTCTTGAAGTTGGGATGTTGTATACTTAACTCTACCGTGTCTAGATGTGAATCCTCATACACATTACCATTTTTGTGGAACAATTAGAATTGTGTCTGAGTTTTTCCTGCTAGATTCTCCATCTTCAACAGTTAAATGTACAACAGTACAACATGGTACAGTCAAACCTCACATAAAGAGTGTTTTGCTTAAAGAGTAACTTGATTAAAGAGCAGAATTTTCTCTGAATGTTCGCTTCGCTTAACAAATAAAACCAACCAAAAACTCGCTTAACAAATAAATCAGGGTTCGCAATCCCCCCCTCCACAATTGGTCATTTATAATGGTGTTTCGCTTAAAGAGCAAACTCGCTTAAAGAGCAATCCTGTGGAACGCATTATGCTCTTTAAGCGAGGTACAACTGTATTTCTTTGTCAATAGAGGAAGATCTGTATTGACTGAATTTGGCCAATAAGGATGTGTAAGAGTTTTGTTCTTTGACCTTCTGTTGACTATACCAAATTAAAATGTAGAAGAAAGAAAAACCAACCAATTATCTAGAAAAAGAATGATTACAAGAAGGTCATGAAGTGACAAATCATAAATTAACTCAAATTTGGAAATTGAAACCTGTGGGTAGGAGCCAGTCTAGGTGAACTGTGACTTGAAAAAGCACCAAAAGGCCAAAATAGCATGTATCCTGACAATAGTTCATTATATGCTGGTGTCATGATTCTATTTAAAATATATATATAATGGTCACAAAAGAATAGGACATTTATTCTCCCTGAGTCACAGAACAAGATCCACAGTATACATTTCAGCTGTTTGCCATCTGCTATATTGTGAAATTGCCACTACCTGAGCAAGTCTAAATTATATCTGTGCAAAAGGTCAATTCAGATTTTCCACTCACCTACGAAGCTACAACCTGTTTTGTCTCTCTGACAAATATTGTTGTCAGTTTCACAGTTGAGTCCAACCCTTTGCAACCCCATGGACCACAGCACACCAGGTTCCTCTGTCATCTGCCATCCTCCATAGCCCACCCAGATCTACACTTATTGCATCAACAATGACATTTAGCCATCTCATCCTCTGCTACCCCTTCTGCTTTTGCTGTCAATCTTTCTGGGCCTTCTCCAGTGAGTCCTCACTTCTCATTTGGTGGCCAAAGTACTTGAGCTTCAGCTTCAGTACTTGTCCTTCCAAAGAGCAGCCAGGGTTGATTTCCTACAGGATGGGGTGATTTGATCTCATTGCAGTACAAGGGACTCCCAAAAGTCTTCTCCAGCACCACAGTTCAAATGCATTTATTCTTCTATGCTCAGCCTTTTTATGGTCTAGCTCTCACAACCATACATTACTGCTGGGAAGACCATTGCTTTAACTATGTGGACTTTTGTTGGCAAGCTGAGGTCTCTACTTTTTATTATGCTGCCTAGGTTTTCCATACCTTGCCTCCTAAGGAGTAAGTATATTTTTATTTTATGGCTGCAGTCATCATCTGCAGCAATCTTATATCCCAAGAAGGTAAAGTCTGTCTCTGCTTCAATTTCTTCCAATTATATTTGCCAGGGAGTTATGGGGCTGAATGCCATGCTCTTGGTTATTTTGATGTTGAGTTTCAAACCAGTTTTTGCACTCTCCTCTTTCACTTTCATCAAGAGACTCTTTAGGTCTTCTTCACTTTCTGACAAACATACGCAGCTGAAAATCAGTTTGTAAACACATATTTATCATAGTCAGCATACATTAATTTATACATGCAATGTTGTCTGTGAAGACACCTGACTGTGTGGAAAACATTGAGTTCAAGACAAAGATGATGTGATTCACTATTTATTTTTTAAAAAGTAGTCTTTGGTTCCTATATGTGAATCTAACAAACATCAGAACTGCTGACACAGTTAAACATTCACATTAGATAAATCAACATACATGGGAATACATTAAAAGATCTCCATGGATACCTGAAACTGCAGAAAACAGTGAACCCTGTACTATAGCCCACATATCTAAGTCATACAAACAGGGGGGGGGGGAATGCTGAAGATGCTTCCATTGATCTTTCAGGTCTGTTCAGGAGATGATTCCTCTGAAACAGGCTTTCTCAACCTGCCAGTCATGGCACCATTTCATGTGGCCCACCACCACCTCCAGCACACCAAGAAGTGCCATGCAGTGGAGGAAGGGCAAAATGTCTGTCTGGCCCACAAAGCCATTTTAGGGATCATGACCTGGCCCCCAGCTTAAAATGTTGAGAAAAATGTTGCTTCTTCTCAACATTACTTTGTATGTAGTGGCTTCTAGTGGCCACCTCTGGTAATGTGGCTGATGTTTTCACAGTTTTGGGACCTGTGGATAACTGAACCTGGATATGGGAAGGATGGGGATTTTTTTTTAAAAAATCAGAATTATCTTAATCTACATCAAATTGAAAAAGCAACACAACTGCATTTCTCCATCAGGAAAATGCCAAAATCCACATTGTGGCAAAACCTTATTAGGGACCAAACAAAACACCATACAACAGAGAGAAAAATTTTGAGTTCTCTAGAACTCTTTATCTACTTGGATACAAAGCAAACAAGGGAATAGGAAGTGGATATTTTTTCTTTTTCATTCATGCATTTTTTTTGCTTTCCTTATTATTTTATGCTAGTTTGGTTCAACCTTAACAAAACTACTTCATTAGTGTGTATGATTTTGTCATCCCTTGTCAGACATATACAATTACATATACATAACTGTCATATCAGTTCTTTCTTTTTGTGCTTTCTAGACTTACTTTTTTGAAGTTTGAATGTATCAGTAAAGGTAAAGGTCACCCTTGCTCAAAGCCAGTTGTATCTGACTCTAGGGTTCAGTGCTCATCTCTGTTTCATAGCTGAAGAGCCAGTGCTGTCTGAATAAACAGGCCATTAAAAAGAGAGGAGGTGCCACATCCCAGGCCTAGAATGGGATGTGGGAAATTTAAGTTTCAGCCCCTGTTTATCCTTTATACTCACTAGTGACCTTGTCAGCACAATTAACATGAGAATAATGTGGGTAAGAAACATGCCATCCACATTGCACGGAGCTTATTGGAGGAAAGGAGAGATATAAATGTAAAATGATAGACACAAAATAAATATATGAGTTCATTGTTGTACTCAAAAGTGATGAACTTAGTTTACTGTTTCTCTCTATAGGACTTTATACAGTCTTACAAAAGCAATGCAGAATCATATTATGGCAACAAGTTTCTGCAAATACATTCATTAGTATTCTATGTGAAATTCCCAAGATATTGCCAGACTATTCTCAAAGGCAGAATTTAACACAAAATCAAATCTTGAAGGATCAAGGCCCAGCATTCACTGTTTCACCAATGTCTTTTTGAAGCAAAGATTAAAATGATGCTTTTATTGCTTCTCCTAATTCTATCCTGGCTTCCAGAAATAGCAAATGAAATAACTATGCAAAGTACATCCTCAGCTTTGACTCAATTCGTAAATCAGAATACATGAATAAAACTGATCTCTCAGCTTTCTGATAATTTAAGTTGGGGTAAAGAGACATAATAAGAATATATACATGGTTATTAAAAAGGTTATCCAGCAAAGGCCTCAGAGGGCAAAACAACCTTCAAAGTGGAGTTAGAGAACAAAACAAGCCAAACAACATCGCCAAATTACTGATTATGTGTTTTTAAAAAACACAGAACTGATTTCTCCTGATGCTTATTTCAGAGAAAAAGACGTGGCTCAATTAAATTACAGCTTCACTAGAATCTTAACACGATCAACATGTTTTAGAAAGCTGCTTCTGCTATTAGGCTTAGTAGCAGAGCTCTAATGCAAAATTAAATCATGTTTTGTTGTTACGTAGCACCAAGTTAAAAGGACCATTGTGGCTTAGTGGTGAAGATGCTAAGCTTCATGACCAGAAGGTTGGCAGGTCAGCAGTTTGAGACTTGAGTGCTGCACAACGGATGGATCAGATATGGCTCAGTTTCTGCCAAACTAGCAGATTGAAAGCAAGAAATTGCAAATAGATAAATAGGTACTGCTTCAGTGGAAAAAGTAACAGAGCTCTGTTATCTTTCCCACTGCACTGTGTACACTCCAGCATCTACTCATGTCTTCAACATGTCCATGGAAATGTCTGTATATACAGACAGTGCTGGCTCTTTGGCTATAAATGGAGATGAGCACCACAGACTGGAGTTGGATACAACTGGCTTTCAAGTGAGGGAGACCTTTACCTTTACCTTTACCTTTACCTTTACCTTTACCTTTACCTTTACCTTTACCTTTACCTTTACCTTTACCTTTACCTTTACCTAGCACGAGCTTGCAGCTGACTTTATGGTGACTCTTGGTTTTCAGTGTGTGAAAATTTTCAATAAGTGGTTTAGTATTTCTATCCCCCAGTGAGTTTCCATTGCCAAACAGAGATCTGACCTTAGATTTTATGAGTCTTAGTCCAACTTCACTCATAAGATGGTACTCAAGTCATATATTGGCACAAAATGAGTGGAATGTTGTCTCCCCCTATGTTCCTATTCTCTTTGTATTATCTTATGCTGTTCCTTATTAACAAAAGAGGCTTTCCTCAAAACACTGAAATGACTTTTGCACTAATCCCTTCAGGCCATGTCTCTCTGTGGGCTAAATGGACTATTTTCATTCTCTGATATTTCCATATCCATGGTTCTGTTCCAGAAGTTTTTGGATCAACATTGTCCACTGGATCACTGAATTTCCTTTCCACACCAGCCTCTCCTGATGGCACTGAGCTTCTTCCTCTTCTGAAAGTGACTCAGCAAGTGAGGAATGACACTTTCTTCTACAGGGCCTGTAAGTGGGATTTAGAAGATTATATGCTTACTTTTACTTCATCAGGTTGCCTGTCAAAGTTTTCCAATCCATCTGGTTCAGTCTAATTGAACAAATTAATGAAAATCAATCAATCAATCAAGTTATTTTTCTAACACATAACACACCACACACATCCTATAGTTCCTCAGCTATTCTCATATTAAAATCTGCTCCAGACAGCTGGTGAAACCTACGTGATAGTAAGAGAAGATGTATTGGAGGCTGGAAGGAGATGCTAATAAATAAATGTTGATATGAAATTGGATATGATGGATGAATTAAATAATGTGTGGTTATCTAAAAATAGGATATATAACAACAATTTTGGATGAATTAGTCTTGATTAGTTCAATATTTTAATATAAGTAATTAGTTTACATGCCTTTCTTATGATTGATCTAATAGGCTTGTTAACTGATTGACTACCTCATGGTTACAGGGCATTTTGGTTATAAAAACTTTGTTTGTTTATGACTCTGAAAAGTTGAAATTGTTGCATATTCATTTTTATCTGAATTGTTTATTGCTATAGTGGTTTTCTTTATTATTTGCTTTATTGTTTCCTAGGGATCTGAGCCTTTACATAAACTAAGTAATCAATTAATTAGTAATAAATAGGCTATGGAGTGTGCAATTGATTAATTTATAAATTAACTAAATTTGGCACCTTTTGAATTCTCTGCTTTAGATTTTCACTTTAGATTTTCTCTTTTGGGAAAACTAGATTTACAGGGTGTGATTGGGGATTACTGCATCTGATTATTAGTGATTATTGGGTTATAATTATCTGCTTAGGACTTTTTCCAATTTTTTTCAAACACCAGAGTTTAAATGGCCCAAACAGAGAACAGATAAATATAGGTTCAAACACCACATCTAGCAATGATCTTCATTCCTCCAGTCTCAGTTTAACCTCAAAGTTGTTTAAGAGGTAAAGAAAATGATAGAACCACCTAGAATCCTGAACTTTTGTGGAGGATGAGCAGGGTTATTTGTTTATTTTTAACTAACTGGATCATATATTACTTTTCCTCTACTTTTTATTACATTATGTTGAGATCCAGAAGAAACTAAGAACCATCCTAAAGTATTCTATTTGGGGAAAGAAAAAAGGAAGGAAGAATGCCATGGGTATTTGAATTTGCTTAGCATATGTACATTTAACTGTTTACAACATGACTAAGAACATAGAGTTGAATTTAATAGATACATATACAGTAATACCTCGGATAACGCTAAGACTTGGTTCCACAAGTCTTGGTGTTATCCGATTTTTAGTGTTATCCGATCCATGTTAAAATCCTATGGGATGGATCGGATAACGTTAAAGCTCCATAGAGATACATTGTAACCGCACAGGCTTTAGCGGTTGTTATCCGATCCATCCCATAGGACCTTAACGTTATTCGATCCAATTCTCCTCCCCAGATTACTTAATGTTATGTGATTTTAGTGTTATCCGAGGTAAACGCTATCTGAGGTATTACTGTAGTTGATAATACAAAAGAGATAGCAAATTATATCCATAAATTTCATCTTCAAAGTTCACATCCAGAAACAATGTTCATTCCAAGGTCGCAGCTTAAACTTGTGCTTTTGTAAGAGGGAAAAATTAGAACATGTAGCCTCTATGTTGTTGGGCATTTTTCCTGTTCCCTTCTTATTACTAAACTGTCTGCTTTGTTATAATAGAAAAAGATAAAAAATAATATATCTAACTTGTTTCCTGAATTTCTACATAGTACGAAATGTTAGGGATTTATGGCTGGGAATATTTAAATTGAAATGTTTGCAGAAACCGATAATGATATTGTAACACTTTGGGCAGAGTTTAGCCTGCCATTTAAATTTGATTTCAGTGTCTACAAATCTCTAGCAGTTAATGTGAAAATCAAACCCCAACAGAATCTAATCTAAGATGGGAAAAGATTGAGCTAATAAAACCTATTGTGTGCTTTAATGGGGAAGCACTGTTGAACAACAATAACTGCAGCAATCTTAACCACACTGGGGTATTATTGCATTTGTGTTTCCTATCTTAAAAGCTATTTTAACAATGTCAATGTATTTGCTCCATTCAAATCCAGCTGTAAGAGTTTAATTTAAGCCTCCAATGATAATCAGAATCCATCAACACTGTGTATTGTAATTTACCTGTGTAGCTATCTCCCTTATTATAGTAAGAGATTTAATTTTCTATAAGAAAGATACAGTAGAGGATGTTATGCATATCATTATACACGACCCAGAGTGTAGCAAACTGCCATTTGGAGGGTGAGATGAACAAATCTACTACCCACCAAAGTTACAGTTTATCATGAGAAGAGAAATGGAAACTGGAAGGGGGGATCCAGAAGTAATGTTAGTGTCCCTCCCAGTTTTGCTTGAAGGGGTGAGTATAGCTTCAGGAATGTAATGTTTCTGGAATAATGGCTAATAGGCACCTAGACATTACCCATCCCTACTCTAAGTTTTGTTGTTCAGTTGCACAGTCAATTCTGACCCTTTGCAACCCTATGGACCATTGCCCGCCAGGCACCTCTGTCCTCCACCATCTTCCTCAGCCCACCCAGCTTTGTGCCCATTGCATCTACAATACCATTTAGCCATCTCATTTTGGGCCGCCCCCTTCTTCTTTTGCCCTCCACCTTTTCCAGCATCAAGTGGGCGTCGGGGGACCCTATCCAAGCTGTTTCCAAAGTTCCCCCACCTCCCTGGAGGCTGCAGCAAGCCAAAACATTGGGATTCAAATCCCAACGTTTTGGCTTGCTGCAGCCTCTAGCGGAACAGGGCTTTTTTAAAAACATTGCACAATCAATGCATCACACAACACTAAAAACTGGATAACGACGAGACTTGTGTAACCAAGTCTCATCATTATCTGAAGTACTAGTGTATATTAGAATGAAACACACATTCACTGATACATTGGAATCAAGAAGTCTAGCCTTGAGTTGTCAGAAGGTTTCATAATTGGGATAAAAAAATTCACCTGGGAGTTCTTGCTAATCTGGTAAATAAAATCAGTATGCCAAAACTGTTTAAGCATTAAGTTGCTCTGTTTGGCTCCAATGATGCTTAGATTTACCTTTTGCTAAATTGTGCTATGCCCTTGAGCTGTATTATAAAAACATGCTTATACATTAAACAGAAATTGCTTTTAAATGAATGGCACTACTAAGGTTCATAGGTTCTGGGCTTGGATCATAGATTTTAGTTATTTATAATGCTCACTTCGATCCTGGAAGATCACTGGAAGCTTAATACCACTGTCCTGGCTTGGACAGCATTCCTGAAGATGGATTCTTATTCTCCACATCTTCCTTCCTTCCTTATTTATTTACTTATTTAGGTAAGTTTCTATACTGCCCATCTTAGCAGTAAGCATGACTTGAGTGGTTAACAATACATAAAGGTAAAGCTTGCCCTTGTTTGAAAGCCAGTGGTTTCCAACTCTAGGTTTCAGTGCTCATCTCTGTTTATAGCCAAAGAGCAAGCACTGGTGTGTTTGCAGATGTTTCTGTGGATATATGGCAGGCATGACTAGACACTGGAGTGCATGGAACACTGTTTACTTTCCACCAAAGTGGTATCTATTTGTCTACTTGCAATTTCTTGCTTTCGAACTGCTAGGTTGGCAGCCCTTGGGTCTTTACCAGATGACCTGCCAACCTTCCAGTCATCAAGTTCAGTGTCTTAACCACTAAGCCACCAGAGTCCCTATTACTCTGAGTAGTTAACTATACATAGATAACAATAAAATCACTACAACATAATTTACTTAGACATAACTATTAAAAGCTCATAGCAGCAACTGGCAGAGGACTCAACCCAATAAAAAAAATAATGATAATATTAAACAGTAGATAATTAAATAAATTGAAAGGAAATATTTAAATGTACAGTTGTACCATGCTTAAAGAGCATAATGCATTCCACAGGATTGCTCTTTAAGCGAGTTTGCTCTTTAAACAAAACACCATTGTAAGTGACCAATTGTGACTTCTGGTGGGGGGATTGCAAACCCTGATTTATTTGGTTTGTTTTATTTGTTAAGCGAAGCGAACATTCAGATAAAATTCTGCTCTTTAAGCGAGGTGCTCTTTATGCGAGGTTTGACTGTATTTCCTTCATGACGAGGGGGCAGCAATATAAGTATAAATAAATACATAAATAAATATTTGGAAAAGCCTCTCTGGAAATGTTTTCCAGGAATTCCTGAATCTTTGCAAAGAGGAGTCCTGTCGAATTTCAGCCAGGAGATGGCTTGATAGAAGGAGGTCCATGAGTAAGAAAGTTTTCTTTCTAGTGTCACTTCTCCTTACTTCCCTTGGAGTGGCCACTCTCAAAAAGGCAGCTGGTGAAGACATCATTCAGTTATTCCACTAACTCAGCCATATTACCACCTCTTACTGGGGAACTCAAGCCATAGATCTCTTCTGTAATTTAACTGTGGCATGTTTGATCGGAGCAGGCAGCTCCCTCCATCCTTGCTGTGGGGGAAAGAAGGAATGGTGAATGGTGACACCACAGTTGCAGCAACCAGAGGAATGCAGCAACCAGAGGAATGGGAGGGTGGAAGCCCAGAAGTTCTGCCTAAGGATTCATGGTGGCTTGGGACAGGGTGGG
Source organism: Furcifer pardalis (assembly GCA_030440675.1). Lineage (NCBI taxonomy): Eukaryota > Metazoa > Chordata > Lepidosauria > Squamata > Chamaeleonidae > Furcifer > Furcifer pardalis. Next base: position 167,010,478 of record CP126891.1, on the reverse strand, counting down.
TAGGGGATCTGGGGCAGTAATAGCAGCTGCTATAACAATGATCTGCTAAGGGACCTTAGTCACTGGGAAAGTAGTTGGAAAGTGGCATGGTCCTGATTGTGCAATTTCAGTGTGTGATAGGGTGCATAGAAGATTAGTATTTCACCCCTGACTATAGAGCTCAAATGGAGTGTATGAATGTTGTTGTTCTTGGTGTCTGTAAGCTTAGCATACAGTAGAATCCTGTATAATGAAAAAACTCAATTCCATGGGGCACTTCGCTATACCGGATTTTTTTTGTTTATTTTTTTGTTATACGAAGCGCTATTGGTGATACCCCGCATAATGAAAAAAATGTTCATTACCGCTTAATGAAAGCCCCGTATAACGGGGGAAATTATGTGGGGTATCACCAATAGCACAAAAACACTTCATTGTAAAAAAAATTTCATTATACAGGGTTCCACTGTATTTATTTCTCTTCCAGAACTGGGAATTTACTGAATGCAGAATCCTAGGTCCGATTCTCTTTTGAGGTATAAAATATTCATATACAGAAGATATAGGGAACTTTTGGTCCCTCAAATATTTTGAACCTCATCCCCAAAGCCCTAATCAGCAGGTCCAATAGTGAGTAAGAGACCTATAGTCCCAGGGTGGCCCCAGAAACTGGAAATGGTAAACCACTTCTGTGAATTCTCTATCTAGAAAACCCTGGAATGAGTCACCATAACTCCGAATTGACTAGCCGGCACATAGTAATTATTATTACTCCAAAATATTATTACTCCAAAAGGTTCCCCAAACTGTCATATGGTGTGTGTGTGGCCAAATAAATTTGAATTAAAGCTTGCTGAAATTGTTGGTCCACTTGAGGTGCTGTTTACAATATAATGTGGCAGAACATTTCTTCTACTTTTGTTTTCAGATGCATCCAGCGAAGCCAATGTCTTAATTTCTAAAATCCTGCACTACATTGGAACACATCAAGTGCCACCTTTGATTTCAAACTCTGTGTCAGTCGTTTTCTAAACAGAGAGTGTTGTTGTTTTCTAAACATAGAAAGTCACTATGTCACTTTTCTCTTGACTCTGTTTGATCTGTTGCAGTAGTTCCTGGGAAATCTGGGTTTATATAAACAAATATATACAACAGGGGACCTAAAATGTGCTACCAAAAAGAAAAGAAATTTTTTTCTTCTAGCTGTTTGCAGAGATAGATGTAAATCTATCTGGTTCTAGGGAACATTCTTTCTGTGCATATTCATTTATGCATCTTTTTTTGAAAAGTCTACACCACAATCTGCACGTACATACATTTTAAACAAAAGAAGTGCAGATTTCATGTCACCTCAACACCTTTGATTCTTTGTCTTTAAATACTATCTGAAGCCAGTTTTTTGAAGAAGTACAGAGCCAAGATTCAGGTGTGCTTTGTAGAACAGCTAACCTGTGTGGTCTTAGGCAAGGTGGCTGGATGGTATTGTTGATGCAGTGGGCACAGAGTTGGGTGGGTTGAGGAGGATGGTGGAGGATAAGGGTGTTTGACGTGTAATGGTAGACGGGGTCGCAAGGGGTCGGAATCGACTATGTGACTGAACAACATCAGAGAGGCCCGTAAGTCAGAGTTGTCCTTTGTCTTTCCTCATTGAGACCTCTAAACCTATACAGTAATACCTCGGATAATGACTGCATCGGATAACACTAAAACTGGATAATGATGCAAAATTTCTAAAGAAATTTATCTGTTAGCATTATCCGATACAGTCGTTCTTAGCAGCAGGGTGGCTGGAAAGCTGAACGGGGTTCTCAGTTCAGCTTCCCAGACACCCTGCAGCTACGGAAGCAGGTGTGGGGTGGCTAGAAAGCTGACAGGGGGCTCCCCCGTTGGCTTCCCCAGCCACCCCACAGCTGCGTAGGCAAGGGCGGGTGGCTAGGGAAGCTGACAGGGAGTCCCCGTCAGTTTCCCCAGCCACCCTGCAGCTGTAGATTGGGTCCTCTGATCTCTCTGGAGCAGGCATTTTTTAAAACCAATTTTGGGCTCTCTGACTTCCCTGCCTGCTCCAGGGAGATCAGAGGACCCGATCTACAGCTGTTACTGGGCTTCCCCGATGTCCCCAGCCAGTGGAGCAAGCCAAAACGACATACATTACTACTGGGAACTCTATTGCTTTAACTATGTGGACTTTTGTTGGCAGGGTGATGTCTCTACTTTTTATTATGTTCCCTAGGTTTCTCATGGCTCACGGGATACAGACATATAAATATATTTTGCTTTACTGAATGATTTAATCCCAGAGGTGCAGATTGTCCTCAATACAATGATTGATGAAGACAATACATGCAAATTAAGTTTACTACAAGACAATGGGTCTTCCTGGAGGGAAAAAGAGGTGTGGTTCAGAGCTTCCTGGACAATAGGGATAAGGAGAAATGCAAATAGATGGGACTTGTTCCAGACCCCATTGGGGCAGGATGGAATTTGCAATAATTAAAATTTATTGCCAGGTGGTAAATCCACTCAGAACTGCAACAAAGGATTTAATTGTCTCAGCCAGAAATCAGATTTCTTCTGGCAACACATTTGTTGACTCTCAATCATTTGTGAAGAAGAGAACAACCCAGAGCAGTTAGATCTGAACAAAGACATACAAACATTTACATGACATTATGTCTACCCATCCCCAAAGTACTGTATTTGCCCCCATCTAAGACACACTCCATTTTTCTGGGATATTTTAAGGGAGGAAAGTGTGTCTTATATGCCAGCAAATGTGGTATATGAGAATGAGCCAGCTTTGGGGTTCCATCTTGAAAACCTATGTGACTCCTCTCAGTCAATGAAATGTGGATGACTATACAGTTTCTCTTTATGTTGACTGGCAGTGCTAAGAACCACTGAACGAACTGCTGGTTTTTCACAACATTTTTTGCTTTCTTCTCCATTTTCCTCCAGGGAAAAGAAACTGCAATACTGGGTGTTTTGTTTTGTTTTTTGGTCCAGACCCCTGCTGTTTACTACTCCAGGACTTGACAAGAGTGAGTCTCAGATCTCACGCAACCTGCCTTTGTTGCATCCTGGGATGCTTATATACATCCTCTCCTTGATTTAAATGTGCTTGCTATAGCACTGTTTGAAAACTCTCTGAGGCTATGAGATATCCAGGGCACCTGCTGTGTCTTCTGGTCTATACATGAAGAGCAGCCATTGGCTGTAACAGAAATATATAATAAATTTTATACCAAATTCTCAATGCATCAAAATGTTGACTGAAGCTGGGAAGTTTAAAAAACTCTTAACTACTAACCCAAATTTAAATTATTCTTGTGAAAGAAAGGATATAAGAAAAGTGGAGTGCACAGGAATTGCTTTCATTACATGGACATTTCAGATCTTAAACAGAATATATTTAATTTTTAGGCATAGTAAAGACAAAAATCATTCTGTACAGCTGTTGTTGTGACTATAATATCCAGGTCCCAACAATCCATTATGGTTGACAGTGGGGATCTGTAAATTTAAATCCAAAAAGTTACTATTGAAATCCAAAAAGTTACTATCAAGTATTTATTTTCAAATATAATTTGTGTGTGTGTAACTGGTGAAAGGTAATCCTGAAGCCATTTGAAAATCCATCAAAGATTGAAGGTGACGGTCTGCTAACTGTGGTTTATGAAGACTGGGTGTTCATTCGTTGGTTCGTTCGCTCGCTCGTTCTCTCGCTCACTCACTCATTTGTTTGTTCGCTCATTCGCTCACTCGTTTGTTTGTTTGCTCATTTGTTCGTTCGCTCGCTCGTTCATCTGTCTGCCATCTATCTGGGATATTTCCTCACTGGGTGGTTTACAACAGTTAAAACCAGAAACATAGGCACAATAGTTGTGTTAAGTGCTGTGGCATAAACTGCAGCAGCAAATTGCTCCTAATTTATAAGTTACTGTTTGTATTACCTTGTAATACACTATTGAGATGAGTTGGTGCATGATGGATACAAGTGGTAATTGTTTAACTGGAGCCAAGTTGCTGCTGCAATTTATGATGTTGTACTTATTGCCAGCATAAGGTGACCAGGATTCTGGCCATTTTATTTTGATTTTAAAGACTCTCAAATGTGCCATAGAAATTTATTGTGGAATGGGGAAAATAGATCTCTTTATAGCAACACTATTTAGTAGTGGATAGAACAGGCAGAACAAAATGTTCACACATCTCTTGAAGCAGTGTTAATTACACTAATTTTAGCTTTTTGAGAGTGCATCTGAAAGAGTTGTGAAAATCTGGAGAAAAACAATTCAATTTGATTAGAAAACATGGATATACACAAAAAGTGGGCAGGTGTACCACTGATAAAAGTTTTGTAACATCTTAATTATTCCTGAAACACCTAATCTGCATATAAGTCTGGGGGGCTTTCTACCTCCAAACACTTTGGTCTTTTATTTACCTGCAAACACTTTGGACTTCAAAGAGTTCCAGCCAGCATTGCTAATTTTAAGCACTGATGTGTTGAAAAGTGTGCCATTTAAGGGCAGGAATGCAACAATTCCATGTTCCTCTTATCAAGAGACTGACATGAAAAAAATGATGAGATTTCTGCACGTCCCTAGTTTCTATGTCTTCTATTAAATGAAATAATGGTCAATGGCTGTCTGGCCAGGTTATCCTGCCATGGTAATAGAGTAGACCATACTGCCAGCAATTCAATGCTGAGTGTCAAGCAACAGTTAACTAACCTGACAAGCTTGAGGTCCTAATGGCTTGGGTGCTGAAGTTCATAGAGAAAGGTGATTGTCCCCAAGTAAATTAAATCCCTCTTGAATCCATCTTGATGAAGGGCAGCCCTGGGGCCCAATGAGGACTTTGTGTGCCAAAAAGGCTCAGGACCAGAATGTGACTCATGGAATTGGATCAGTAGCATGGGTGTCATGCTGCAATGTGGAAAGCAGATGAATGGCCACTGCATTATATTCTTCATGGCTGATTGCCATGAGGATCACCAATATTTAGATTCAGATACAGAAGAAGAAGAAGAAGAAGAAGAAGAAGAAGAAGAAGAAGAAGAAGAAGAAGAAGAAGAAGAAGAAGAAGAAGAAGAAGAAGAAGAAGAAGAAGAAGAAGAAGAAGAAGAAGAAGAAGAAGAAGAAGAAGAAGAAGAAGAAGAAGAAGAAGAAGAAGAAGAAGAAGAAGAAGAAGAAGAAGAAGAAGAAGAAGAAGAAGAAGAAGAAGAAGAAGAAGAAGAAGAAGAAGAAGAAGAAGAAGAAGAAGAAGAAGAAGAAGAAGAAGAAGAAGAAGAAGAAGAAGAAGAAGAAGAAGAAGAAGAAGAAGAAGAAGAAGAAGAAGAAGAAGAAGAAGAAGAAGAAGAAGAAGAAGAAGAAGGCGGCCAATATCTGATGCAGTTTAGCTCATATGTAATTGGAAACAGAAAAGTAGTGGCAGCAAGATAGAGAAATCAGTTTGTTTGGCTTCTCACTTAGTTGGTTTCTATCAATGGTTCCTCACTGGATGGTGGTGGGGGAGCCTTTAGTATCTGAAAATTATCATTGTTGTTCCCATCACCAGGATTTGGGACTCTTAGTGTCAGCAATTTTTCAGATATTAAGGGACTCCCTACACCCATCCTGAGGTTTCCAAAGGCTTTCTAATGCTGAAAGGAATATCTGGGGAACTTCAGAACTTGAGAGGAAGAATAGGAAGTTTTTCATTAAATTAAATAGTAATATCACCTGCTGGCAATAAAAAACACACAACACCCATGTTATAGCAGCTCCCTTTGCTGCCAGTCTGTTTCTGTGCACATTTCAAAGTGCTGATTGTAACTTATAAAACTCTAAATAACATGACCCTAAGCTATCTTAAAGATCATGTCTCCCTTTTTTAAGCCTGTCTTAGTTTAAAGTTCATCAGAGGAGGACTTTCTTTCAATTCCACCACCATCATAGGTGAATTTGGTGGTGGCACAAGATAAGGCTTTCTCTGTTGCTGCTCCCAAACTCGGGAACTACCATCTACAGGGAGCCAAACAGCGCCTATCTTTGCTGTCCTTCCACAAGGACCTTTGTTTTTTAGGCAGGGACTCCCTCAGGCTGAGAGGTTTTGTGTGTTTCTTTAAAAGGTGTGAGGTGTTGTTTGTGCCTTTCTGTTTTTAAATGTGTTGCTTTTGAATTGTTTTTTTTTAATTTTCTGTTTTTAAAATATTTGTTTATTTAAATTTTTTTGAAATGGTTTAATGTGTTTAGCTTTAAACATTATTTATTTTTAATTATGTAAGCCACCTTGGATTCTTTCAGGAGAAAAGTGGGATATACATATTCCAAATCAACAACAGCAAATAAATGTATGTCATCAACATTTACAGCACACAGCTCCACCAATAGGATTTCAGCCATTATCTGAATAACCTGATTTATATATTTATATTTATTTTTCTTTATTATTCATGCTTATCAACCATCCTCCTCACCGAGGTGGCCCAGGGCAGCTCACAATTCATTAAAAAACCACAATAAAACACTATTTAAAACATTCCTAAAAACATTCCTCAATTTAAAACTTTAAAATCAAAATCTAAAAAACTAATTGAGGGCAAGCGGGGCTTAAATCAACCAGCGGGCTGGGGTCATAGTCCTTCCTGCACCCCATACCTGCCCTGCCAGCCATGTTTTTAAATTTTTCCTAAAGAGTAGCAATTGCGTCTGGAGACATAACTCCATTGGCAGAAGGTTCCTTAGGGCCGGGGCAGACACCGAGAAGGCCCTCCATCTTGTGCCAGAGAGACATGCCTCTCTGGCCAATGGAACAACTAGACAGTCTCTCCTATCCGCTATAGTGGGAAGGGCAGATGTTCTTGGGGTGAGGCAGTTGTTAAATGTGCATATTTTCCTAGTAAATTTGATCAGCAAAAGTGAACACACTTCTTTTGAGGGAAATACCCACTTTAGAAAAGATCTGACATGACCCTACTTCTGCCAGAAATAAATAACTAAACAAACAAAATATAGGTCCCATGGGAAGCTAAAACTCTCAATCCTGCTATATTTGCCTTTGAAAACATGATTCACTACATTCAGGGAAGTCATGCAACATAGCGCACATGTACAGCAGGAGAAAAAATTCAACTCATTAAACAAAGGAGAATGTCATCTCCAGATGAGTGTAAAATTAATCACATTTTCTTTCCATTATGACTGCTCAGTCAGAACTGTAGTTCTGCCATGTGGACAAATAAACTACCGCAGGTAGCTGGCAAAGCACACTTTGTTTTAATATTCTCAAACAATTATCGTATGCAAATATTACTTCTGAGTGCACTTGGTTTATGCTGCTGTGCACGACACAGATTTACCCTGTTTGAATTTACCAACCTGATACAGTCAATTTTTCAAAGCACTTACTAGACTCTTGTGTTTAACATCCACCCACATAGTACACACTGACAAGAAGAATATATATGTAAGAAAAATAGGGAAATTAAAATGATTGGACTCTTAAGCAGAAAGAATGAAGAAAAGGACCATAAAGAAGGTCAATAGTTGGAACACCTTTTTGAAACACTGAACAGTGTCAAGTTCTCCTATGTGTGTGTGAGGGGTTTTTTTTAAAATAAAGGAGGGCAAGAAGATATTTTTTACTAATATTGTAATGAAACAGCTTCAAATATAGATTTGTCTTCATATAGTGCAGGTATTCTCAACCTATGTCCTGCAGGTTGAATCTGGCCCGTGGCACCAAATCATCTGGCTGTTGTCCTCACTCTAGCTGCGGCTTCCTTCCAACTCCACCAGAAGTGACCATGGACAAATTTCTGGCAGCTGAGGAAGCATTCCTGGTGGCCACAAATGCATTTCTGGTGGCTGCAGGGGTTTCCGGTGGCCACGGATGCATTCCTGGTGGCTGCAGATGCATACCTGGCAGGTGGGGGGAGGGTCCTTCACCCATGCCACCCAGCTCTTCCTTCACCCATGCCAGCCAGCTACAACTGTTGAGGGGAGTGGGGGAATTTTGGGGTGTGTGGGGGCTCATGTTGGTTGCCACTACCACCTTTGATAGAATGCCAAAAGGGCTTAGGACCAGAAAGTTTCTCATGGAACTGGATCAGTGGTATGGGTGTCATGATGCGATGTGGAAGACAGATAAAAGGCCACTGCATTATATCTTCAGGACAGTCTTCATGGCTGAGTGCCATGATGATCACCTATATTTGGATTCAGATACAGAAGAAGAAGAAGAAGAAGAAGAAGAAGAAGAAGAAGAAGAAGAAGAAGAAGAAGAAGAAGAAGAAGAAGAAGAAGAAGAAGAAGAAGAAGAAGAAGAAGAAGAAGAAGAAGAAGAAGAAGAAGAAGAAGAAGAAGAAGAAGAAGAAGAAATCCTTTAGAATTGCTGTTAATACCTGTGAACTTTGTGAAGATACAGCACTAGCAACAAGCATTTTGCTTAGTGAATTCCAGTTTTTATTTTTGCAGTTGAAAATAGTAGTATTATTTTTGTTTGTTGACAATATTTGGTAAGATTGCTGTCTTGTATACATATTTATAATCCTCCATTATCCCCAACTGTGTTTGTTTGTGGAGGAAGGAAACTGAATTCCCAAGGGGTTGTGGTGACTCAGTGATTATGGGAGACATAGGCTGCGGACAATGCCACAGGGCAGAGGACGTTGGTGTGCTGTGGTTCATGGGGTCGCAAAGGGTTTCATTTGACTGTGCAACTGAACAACAAAAAGTTTCAAAAGGAGAACATTTCGTAACTCTGCGAAGAGCGTGGGAGAGAAAAAACAATCAACAGAATACTTTCAAGTTTAGCACACAAATTCAGAAAAGTCTGTTTCTAGAAGGAGTACCCCCTCAAAAAATAACAAAGATGCCATTATTAAAATACAATAAAAAGAGACTCATGTGTGTTATCGTTTGTATCTAGTATGTAAGCAATAGCTTTCCTTTCATGTTTCATTTTGCAGTTGCATACAGCTAAATAGATTTCATTAGAAAACATTGCAAAGGCAGGAATGACACGTGTGTCTGAATATGTATCATGACTCTGAGATAGGCTGCCTGTTCTCAGAGTGTCAGTTGATATATCTGAACATTGCTATGCTTCTCCAGATCCCTGGACACAGAGACAAATCTCAGGGGCTGTAGCACTGCAGAGAGACATAATATGATTTTGTGTTTAATGTGGCTTTAAAGCCTGGACTCATTGCCTCTGTATGTAGGTGTTCGTGTGTGCATATCTCCAAATAACATGATCTGCCTGAGTGCAGACAGTCATCACCTTCTTACTTCCACTCACTCCTAGCTTTTGCCACATTGACTGTGAGCCTATTGTGTCATTTGGACCAAATCAAGAAGCAGACCATTAATGTGGCATCTCATTGAGCTTCATGTTGTCAGCAATGGTACTCAGCACTGGGGGCATAGGATGTTTTTGACTCCTTCCCTAAAGTGGCTCTATGTTGAACTGTCCATCCTGTAGCATCATGTGTTCATCCATGCTGTTAAGTTTTGGTTCTAACCTGGCAACTCTATCTTCAAAATAATGGGAGTAAAGACCTTCTAAGGTGTTGTCTCATTGTGTATGAACTAACTACAAGTAAAAGAAATCAGGTCTCAGCTCATTGGAGAGACATCAGAATAGCAGAGCTCTGCAGTGGCTTAGTGGTTAAGACCCTGAACTTGATGACTAGAAGGTCCACAAGTCAGCAGTTCGAGACCCAAGTGGCAGCACAATAGAGTGACCTCCCATCACTGTTCCAGCTCCTGCCGACTTAGCAGGTCAAAAGCAAGAAATTGCTAGTAGATAAATACATATCACTTTGATGGGAAGATAAACTGTGTTTATGTGTCTAGTCATGCCTGCTACATGACCACAGAAATGTCTGCAGACACAGACTGCACTGGCTCTTTGGTGATAAATTGAGGTGAGCAACATACCAATACAAGATGAGCAATACGAGATGAGCAACACACCAAGAGTCCAGTATGACTGGCTTTTGAGCAGGGGTGAACTTTACCTAGTTGTAGGAGTATGTCAAGACCAAAAATGATGGGGACAGGGCAAGACCATATCACTATATCCATGATAATTATATACAATTAGATAACAAATAAACAGGTTAAAATCTATAAATGAACAGGCTAGAATTTTGATGTTAAATGGATATGGTTGAAAAGAGACCAAGAAAAAGAGAACCCTTCACATAATATATTGTTCCAGGACATATTTAACTCTAGGAAGATGTGATTCTTTCCACTAATCTAGAAATGTTTTTAAAAGGATCAAACACATTCATGGATGCTCAGTACATGCATGACATAAAGACATTTCAAGTCAAAAGAGGCCAGAGATATTCGGGTTGAAATCCTGTTGATTAAGGTAACTTTGGAAAATGATACTGATATTCTGAGCAAAAGTGAGATTTTCAGTAATGAAAGCCTCCTCATTTCCCATGACTCCCAGGGCTTCGACTTGATAAGAAAACTATTATTTCACAAGTCAAAAAAGCCATGGGTTAGAAAGAAGAAGTCATTAATTACAAAAAAAAATATATCCTCTAATGCAATGATGTTGAACCTATGGCACAAGTGCCAGAGGTGTCACTGAAAGTCCTCTGTAGACACCTGTGGAGCCACCCCAGCACAGAGTTCACTCTGCCCCTCTGCCTAGCAGCCCAATAGGAGTGCTTCCTCCCTCCCCCAGCACAGAGTTTGCTCCACCCTTCTGCCCAGCAGCCCAATGGGAACACTTCCTCCCCAGCACAGTTTATCCCGCTGCTCTGCCCAGCAGCCCAATGGAAGCATTTCCTCCCTCCCCCAGTACAGAGTTTGCCCTGCCTTTCTGCCCACCAGCCCAATGGGAGCGCTTCCTCCTTCCTCCAGTACAGAGTTCACCCTGCCCCTCTGCCCAGCAGCCCAATAGGAGCACTTCCTTCCTTCCCTGCTGCCGTGTTGGCACTTTGGAATAAATAATTGGGTTTTGGGTTATAGTTTGGGCACTTGGTCTCTAAAAGGTTTGCCATCACTGTAGTAATGCAAGGGTTGCCAAGCTTGGTACTCCAGCTGTTCTTGGACTTCAGTTCCCAGAAGCCCTGATCAGCTGGTATACTGACTTGGACTCCTGGTAATTGAAGTCCAAGAACAGCTGGAACACCAAAGTTGGCCATCTCTGCTCTAATGGTTACTTCATCACCCTCCAAATCCACAGATATGACAGAAGAATGTTAGTTGCTGTAGACAAGCAGAGGACACTGGATAACAAGTGCACGTAGAGAAGTTCTGCCTTTATACTTCCTGAAAGCACATAGAAAAAGGACACTGGACTATATGGACCTTTCATTTCTCAATCAAGAAATTATAAACAAAAGGAAAAAGCCAGCTGATCCTTCATACATTGTCACTTGCTTTTATGCATGAGTCACTTTTCTAATCTAATTTCTCAGGCATTACCTGCCAGTATAGCTGGTGAGCTCACATTCTGCAGAAGATGCATCCCATTGACTGGTTCAGTGTTTCATTTCCATTCTCATCTGTGCACTTTTGCAAGAGTTCTGATTAGTTCCATGACATTTGACAAGGATAAAAGGGCCCAGGGTTTTGGTCTCTTCCTTCTTCTCAATCTCCCAAATCTACTTTGTGTTGTGCTGCACCTGTGACATTTAATGTATTTTGAGGTAGCTTTCAATGGATTTAAGGAGATAATATAGTCAGTTCAATTTAAACTTCATCTCTCTGGAGACAAAGGAGTGGAGGAAAGGCAGATGACTTAAAACATAAAGTAAACAAAAAGGGAGATGAAAAAGAAGTGGCATAAAACTGCTGGATAGACCACCTAGTTGCTGTGAAATAATGTTTATTATAGTAAATTTTACTAGAGTTGACCCATTTAATCAATGAGTATTCAATAATCATCTTCTCCACAAGTTTCATTGACTCAAAAGGGCCTTCTCTAATGTGACCTACTATGCAAAATAAGTAAATTAGATTCATTTTAATCCTATTAATTCAATGAGCCTACTCTAGTGCAATTTACTTGAAGTACTTCATAAGATTTTTAGCTTCAATTTAAATTATTTGTGAAAGCAAGTCTCCAGCACAGAGTTTACTCTGCCCCTTTGCCCAGCAGCCAAATGGGAGCGATTCCTCCCTCCCCCAGCATAGAGTTTGCACCACTCCTCTGCCCTGCAGCCCAATGGGAACACTTCCTCCCTCCCCCAGCACAGAGTTTGCACCACCTCTCTGCCAAGCAGCCCAATGGGAGTGTTTCCTCCCTCTTCCGAACAGAGAGATCACCCACCCCTCAGCCCATCAGTCCAATGGGAGCACTTCCTCCCCCACAGCACAGAATTCTCCCTGTCCCTCAGTCCAGCAGCCCAATGGGAGCACTTCCTCCCTCCCCATCACAGATTTTACCCTGCCCCTCTGCCTGGCAGCCCAATGGGAGTGCTTCCTCCCTCCCCCAGGAGACAGTTCACCCACCCCTCAGCCTAGCAGCCAATGGGAGCACTTCCTCCCTCCCCACAGCACAGATTTAGGTCTGCCCCTTTGTTTGGTCCTCAGTTTTTATGGTGCTTGGTCAGAATTTCTGAAGGGCATGATTGTGCATGTTTCATCCACTGCAACGTGCTATGATATCTGTTTTCTACAAGATCTTTATATGGCACAATATATTTTCATTGAATAAGTGCATCAGGCAGTATGTGAAACACTAGTGTCACACATTATGTGATAATGGGGCACTTACATGTCTCATAGGTAAACTGGAACACCAGCACAGTAAATATCTGAGCCAGACTGATGAAAATAAGCCCGGGATGGAGGAAAGCAGCTGCAGCTGCGGGCGGTGAGGCGTCGTCCCCGCCCTCCCTCTGGGACCCTTTCCAACGCGGCCCGGAGGCCAATAAAAGAACTACGGCAGTGGCGGGGAGAGGACGCTCCCGCATTCCCTGGGCCCCTTCCACCTTGGCCCGGGATGGAGGAAAGTGGCCGCAGCTGCAGGCGGTGAGGCGTCGTCCCTGCCCTCCCTCCGGGACCCTTTCCATCATGGCCCAGAGGCCGATAAAAGAACTACGGTGGTGGCAGGGAAAGGACACTCCCTCGTTCCCCGGGCCCCTTCCACCTTGGCCCAGGATGGAGGAAAGTGGCCGCAGCTGTGGGCAGTGAGGCATCATCCCCGCCCTCCCTCCGGGACCCTTTCCATCATGGCCCAGAGGCTGATAAAAGAACTACGGTGGTGACAGCGAAAGGATGCTCCCGCGTTCCCTGGGCCCCTTCCACCTTGGCCCAGGATGGAGGAAAGCAGCCGCAGCTGTGGGTGGTGAGGCGTCGTCCCCGCCCTCCCTCCGGGACCCTTTCCATCGTGGCCCGGAGGCCGATAAAAGAACTACAGCGGTGGCGGGGAGATGATGCTCCCGCGTTCCCCAGGCCCCTTCCACCTTGGCCCAGGATGGAGGAAAGTGGCCACAGCTGTGGGCGATGAGGTGTCGTCCCTGCCCTCCCTCCGGGACCCTTTCCATCGCGGCCCAGAGGTCGATAAAAGAAACTTGCGACAGTGGCGGGGAGAGGACGCTCCTGCATTTCCTCCGGGCCCCTTCCACCTTGGCTCGGAGTCTGATTAAGAACAGCTGTCGGTGGGCATATGTTATATTTGTAACGTTGATGATATTTGTATTTGTGACATTTGATGATATTTGTATTTATGACACTTGACTATTTTTGCAATGCTGGACTGAATTTTTGCTATTATATTGCTATTATTATTTTGCTATTATATTGTGATATTTTTATATTGTATGTTATTTTTGTCTTATTGTTGGACTTTATTGGTTGACTGTATATTATTATGTTGTACACCGCCCTGAGTTGGTCGCACCAAGTAGGGCGGTATAGAAATCCAAAAAATAAAAAATAAAAAAATAAAAATAAAGCCTTCATCACTCTGATGAGCAGGTCATTGAGAGACCTTGGGTGTTGTATTTTTGTTTATATGTAATTTTTTTCTGTTGATATTATCTACAGACAGCTGCTAAGGATATCATGGGCTGACCATGTGACTAATTTAGAAGTTTTGCACCAGAGAAATAAAGAACAAGAACCGTTTAAGACCATTAAACAAAGAAAACTCCAATACCTGGGCCATATCATGAGGAACAACATGAAATATAGAATACTCCAACTCACTCTGCAAGGAAATATCCCTGGGAAATATCCCTGGATGTAGATGGACTTCATGGCTGAAGAACCTGACAGACAGGTATGGAATGTCCTTAGAAGAACTGTTCTGAAGAGTTAAGAATAGAAAGACTATTGCCATCATAGCCAATATCCGGAATGGATATGGCACTTGAAGAATTAAAACAGAGAGGCCTTGTGTCAATTACTGTCTCTCAGTTTGTACTTCATGGGATTGATATGAATGAAAGGCTGGGATTCATGGCAGAAAGGTCAAGTACAAGCACTATCTTCCCATTTCTGAAAGTCTTAGGAGATGAAATATTTTAGCTTCATGCAACATTTAGGATAGGGGTTCCCAAAATTTTATGCCATGGGCCTGACCACACCCCTGGACAGCTAAGTAGGTCAGACCACACATCCCAGAAGCAGAAGTAAACGTACCCGCTCCCACATTTATGACAGTCGCGAGAGCATTTATGGCTGACATAACCATGTTTACGGATGCACGGGCATTTTTTACAGCTGTCATAAATGGGCCCACCTCCACCACTTCCAGGTGCGGTGGTAGTGGTGGTCCACATGAAATGGTGTCATGGACTGGGGCCAGCCACGGGCCGTAGGTTGGGAACCCCTGGTTTAGAATGTATATTTCTTTGTTTCAACCCTTTGTGTTTGATTACTGTTATCTCTGCATTATTTCTCTCTTCCACTAGTTTAAATTGATTTTTTTATTTTTTTATTTCTTGGAAGGTTCAGATTTTATCACTTTGAAGCACTTCTTGTAAGCTTCCTTGAGCTGTCCAAAGGAAAAAAAATGTGATTTTCAAGAGTTTTCTGAAAGAAAGATAAAGATAAAGAAAGAAAAATTGCTTTATTTACAGAGAGCTTCACAGTACTATGTGTATACTATGTGTTTTTAGGCAAGCAGGGTTTTTTTGTGATTTTTGAGCTATTATGAGATGGGCAAGGAGCCAATCATCATTTTTGGGTCTGAGTAGACACCACTATGGATCCTTTGGATCCCATAAAGCATTCATAAAGTTACAAAGATGGCCAGTGGTTTATATTGAGGAAAGGGGAAATCAAAAGTAGCAGAGTAGACTGAAGTGCTGGTGCAGTGGAGAAGACGAGTGATGTCTAAGTGAAGCCCTGGATTCTTCAAATGTTAGATGCTAAGGAGGGCTCAGAATGAGTCACTGGGTGCTTTGACAACAATTTCATAGAAGTGTAGGGCACTGCTATTTAGACAGTCTTTTTGCATTCTGTACAATTCTTTTTTGATCCTTTTCAGCTTTGTTCACCAAGTACTGTACTAGATTTAGATTGTGCCTACATGTCTGATTGTGGGTGGATGGTTGTTGTATAGGCTCTTGGTGAATAGGTTGCACAGTTAGGAATTTTAGGATAGCCTATATCCTCCCTAGTTGCCAGTCATTTCCACTGAGCTTTTTTTGAAGGAGATCCAGATATGAGGATGTAGCTGATAGACAGTGGCCAAAAGGGCTTTCAGACACCCTTTTTGTGTCATAATACATTTATGAGGGCTAACTGCAAATCAAATTCAGAACATTAGCATTTGGCATTCACAAAGCTCTTGCTTAGGCATAAAGCATAAAGCAGAGGGGAAAGAGGGGTGTATTTTCTGCCTCCTCCTAATTGAATTCTGTGCTGGAGTGAGAGCATTACAGAGCTCAAAAGCTAACTCACTGACAGTCCTTGTTATGCGCTCTGTCATTGTTCCTAATAAAGGTATTATGTGACTTTTCCCATTTGGTTTCTTCCTCTTCCATGAACAAATACTGCTGCCTGCATTGTATGGGTATGTGTGTGAGTGTGTGCCTGAGCACATGTGTGTCTAACAATACTTAAGGACTTCAAAGGTGCTGTTTAATCCTCATTTAGTTGCCTTTTCAGTTGCCTTTAGAAAGAAAACAAATAGAAAGAATCTAATCAAAGTTTGCTGTGGGAGAGATAAAAGGTCTCCAGGCAGGAATCCATTTTCTTCCTCCCTTGCAGGCACAGTTAACATCTTTATTATCAAGGATGGCTGTGTTCTATATTAAGGAACAGAAGAGGAGAACATAGCTGTCTATGTGTCTGACAGCAGAACTGAAGTGGCCATAAATGCTCTTGGATGCCAACAGAACACATTATAATACTTATGAAGATGCATAAATGCTCCCAAGGGCACATCAACATACATGAAATGGCTGCTTCTTAAAGCTGATAACAGTTATGTTCTTTGCATAAGGTTATTTTCTTTTATCCTCTCCCTTTTTTATCATATACTGTTATGCCTCACTCTTAAAATCTTTTGATGCAAAATACATTTATTTGTTGCTTTCCAGAATCCCCAACCAATTACCGCTGGGGTTTTGTTATACATAAAGTGGGATACCTTCCTGCCTTCCTGATTTAAACTTTTGCTCTTCAATTTTTTTTGTCCTTTTAACGTTTGGTTCACCTTTCCCAAATGACAGAGAAAGGTGCTCAGACAAGTGAAAGAACACTTTGCAAAAGTCTTCTAAACACTAACCCCTGTTGACTCCTAGACGTGATACCACAGTACTGTATACCATTTTCTCTCTCTCCCCCCAATATCCTAATCCAGTTTGAGCCCTTCTGAGGTCTACAGAGCTGTGGGAATTTACAAGGAAGAATTCTTTTGTTGATTCTTTTGTTGATTCTCTCTTGGAAATACATCCACCTCCACCTCCACCTCACGTTTGAAACACTCATTTCTTGAAGAAAACAATTCAGTTCTATCCTCAAACTAAAGGAAACAGGAAATATAGCATGCAGTTTGAGGCATGGTAAAAGTAATATAAAATAGTCTTCTCACTGGCTCTTCTTTCAGAAGAATGTCACAAATTAAAGTACTGCTTTAAAATGTAGCAAAACTATTATAATTAATTTTTTTATTGAAAACAATTATTCCACTTTGGATGAAGTGTCAGTGGATAAAGGCTAGCAAATGGTATAGCGGCCAACCGTCACGGATTCTCTGGGACAGTCCCGATTTGAGAGGGGGAATCCCGAGTTACCATTTTTAGGAAAATGGTCACGGAATTCCCCCATGACGTCCCGGCTGTCCCGATTTCTCTTCGGCAGCAGGCATTTAAAAAAAAAAGGAGCAAAAAATGGCTCCAAAAATTCAGCGATGTGATTGGCTCTCTATGTCAGCTGACATAGAGAGCCAATCACATCGCTGAATAGGTGTTTCCCCTATTCAGCGATGTGATTGGCTCTCTATGTCAGCTGACATAGAGAGCCAATCACATCGCTGAATAGGTGTTTCCCCTATTCAGCGATGTGATTGGCTCTCTATGTCAGCTGACATAGAGAGCCAATCACATCGCTGAATAGGGGAAACACCTATTCAGCGATGTGATTGGCTCTCTATGTCAGCTGACATAGAGAGCCAATCAAATCGCTGAATTTTTCCCCCTTCCCTACCGGAGTTTTAAAAAAAGCCTCTTTAGTCTCATCAGCTGTTAGTCGGGAGAGAAAATAAGCAGAGCTTCAAGGTAAGCAGAGTTGGGGGGTGTATTCTCTGTGTCCGAGCAGGCTGCCTGCTTATTTTCGGGGGGTGGCTTATATTTCTATATACTGAGTATATAGAAATATAAGCCACCCCCCGAAAATAAGCTATCAGGCCATTTTTGGCCATTTTGGGGGGAAAAAAGAATATAAGCCATGGCTTATAATAGCCTATTATAAGCCATGGCTTATATTCTCCCCCCCCCCCAAAAAATGGCCAAAAATGGCCTGATGGCTTATTTTCGGGGGGTGGCTTATATTTTTAGAGCCCCCCGAAAATCGGCACATGGCTTATTTTCCAATAAACTGTGCATGCGCAGAAACTCAATCTGATGCATGCGCAATGCATCAGATTGAGTTTCTGCGCATGCACAGTTTATTGGAGCCATTTTTTGCTCCTTTATTTTTTGGCCCCGCCCATGACGTCGTGACGTTGGCCCCGCCCATGACGTCATGACGTTGGCCCCGCCCCACTATCCCGGATTCAGTTTTGTAAGGTGTTGGACGCCTTAGCAAATGGTGATTTTCAAAACTCCAGTTGAGCTGCTATGTCCTAGCACTACTTGAGTTTGGTGGGATTGGGGGACTGTCCCCCTCAAGAGGGACTGAAGTCTGGAGAGTGCTGAGACTGAAAAGGAAGCACTATTGCAATGGTACCAAGTCACAGTCCACAAGGTGAACTCTCCATCATTTATTTATTATTTATTTATTTTTATTTATTTATTTATTTAAATTCGTTTATCGCCCTCCTCCCCGAAGGGACCCAGGGCGATTCCCAACAATCAGCATGATAACAATTTAAAACCAATTTAGAAATTAAAAGCTTTAAAAGTTTTAAAAGAAGCTTAAAAACTTAGGATTAAAAACCAGGAATTATAGCTAGGTATTATAGCTAGGAGGCACTGGGTGTCAAACCAGCCAGCTAGCTGGGGAAATTGATCGATCCATTCCCCAGACCTGACCTGCCAGCCAGGTTTTCAATCCTTTCCTGAAGGACAGCAGCTCCGTTTGCAGGCGTAGTTTTATCAGGAGGAGGTTCCACAGGGCTGGAGCGGACACAGAGAAGGCCCTCCTTCTAGTGCCAGGGAGGTGCGCCTCTCTGGCTGATGGCACAACCAGAGATCCTCTCCGGTCCGCTCTGGTGGGACAGACAGATGTCCTTGGGATGATGCAGTCTCTTAAGTATCCTGGTCCACTACCATGTAGGGCTTTAAAGGTAATAACCAGCACCTTGAATTGCACCCGGAGGCAAACTGGGAGCCAGTGCAGCTCCCTCAGCAGCAGTGAGGCATGGGCATAACACCCGCACCCCAACACCACTCGGGCAGCCGCATTCTGGACCAGCTGAAGCCTCCAAATGGTCACCAAGGGCAGCCCCATGTAGAGCGCATTACAATAATCAAGTCTGGAGGTGACTAAGGCATAGAAAACGTCTGTTCCTAATTTTCAGGAATCCCACCTTGGCTTCTTGTACTACTGTAATATTAATAAGCCACAAGTGCTGGGGTTGTGTTACCATCTGGGTCACTGAATTCTCTTTGTACAAGGATCTCTGCCAGCTGTGAGTGAATCATATGCCTCACCTGAAGATGAAAGAGCTGGCTGAGGCGTTGGCAACCACAGCCACTGAGAAAGGTTCTTCTAACTCAGGGGTTTCCAACCTAAGTCCTGTGGGCTGTATCCAGTGATGGGATGTAACAGGTTCGCACCAGTTCGCCAGAACTGGTAGTAACTTTTCCCAGTGTCCTGGAAAAGCGGTAGCAGCTTTTGGGGGAACCACCTTCGGGACTTACCTTTGGGGTGAGTGGGTGTATTTAGTGTATTGTAAATTTATTTATGGGTTTGTGTTGTGGGTGGGTGGGTGGGTTGAGAGGTCTGTGTGTGCTTTATTTTATTTAATTTTTTATTATTTTTCTTTGGCTCTGCCCACATCATGACATCACGATGTTAGCTCCGCCCACACTGTGATGACATCACAGTGGGGTAGTAAAAATGTTGGCATCCCACCACTGGCTGTATCCAGCCCACAGCACCATTTCATGTGGGCCACCCACCACTCCAAGGGCATTCGAGAAACAAAATGGCCATCCCTTTGAAGCTGTTGAGACAAAGTGGCTGGCCCATTGTGCAGGCAGGGCAAAATGGCTATCCAGCCCTCAAAGATGACTGAAAGACTGTGACCCCAACTTGAAAAGGTTGGGAATCCCTGTTGTAACTGCTAGAATATACTTTTTGGAATATGCTCAGTGTTGCTAATAGTATCAAGGCCACACATTTTTGGTTTCATTATTTCCTTTTTGAAGGGCCAAGTAGAATAGTTTCTTGGTCTTTAAGAAGATTGAATCCAGACTCTTTAATCATTGATCTCATCTGAACAATAGGTCTTGAAATATGTTGATGGAAAGCGGCTGACTGAAGTCCACATTTAAAGAGCAGCAGCAGCCAGAACAAATTAGGGGAGTAATTATCATAATATCTTACCAGAAAACTGCCCTTTCACATAAGGACCGAACTCACAACTAATTATTGTTAAAAAGAACAATGGTTTCATTGCAAGGATGGTTTCACCTTCATCTCTGGGGAAGATCTACAGTAGGAATGGGCACGGTTGTACATGGGGATTCTATTTTGATTCTTTTTGGACTTTCCCAAATTAGCATTTAAATAATAATAATAATGATAATAATCCCTCATGCCTTCTTTAGATCACATCAAACTGTTTCAAAAATCTTTTTTCAAAGTAAACGTAGGTGGAAATCAACCTTTGAATTTCAAACAAAGGTCTTTCCTGGACCTAAAGCAACAGCTGCTAGAGAGGAAAGGGGGGTTCAGTAGAAGTAAGTTTGTGTACATCAATTATGGGGACTTGTTTTTTAAGCCTCAAATGCTCTCTGAAGAAAAAAAAATACACTTTGGAATAAAGGAAGGAAGCCAATAAAAAGTTTAGGAGCTTATTTTTTGTGAACAATACCAACCTCTCATCCTGAGGGCTAATAAAAATTATTTTGGTTAAAGGACCTTTGCAGACTAACTCAGTTTACAAATAATGAGGGATAGGAACTTGAGCTGGTTGTACCACTGGGCAAAGTGAAGTGGGTGCCTCAGGTGGCAGATATAGGAAAGAGGCAGCAGCTGCAAAATGAGAATGCTGACCTCCTGTCAGCTTCAGCGCATGAAATAGAGTGGGGGAAGAGATGCCAATTCTTTCTCATAAAGTGCCACAGCTACCTTGCCTTAGACAGCAAAACATCTTCAGATGTCCTTGGTGAGATTTATCCCTGCTGACAATCTTGCTTTGCTTCCTTTGCAAATCCTTCCCCCTCCCCTCAAAACCACTGTTTGAGTTTCAGATACTTGTCTACAAGTTTGTGCAGACAAAAAGAGCTGTAATGGAAGTGTAATGAGAAAATAATGTACCATATTTTTCAGACCATAAGATGCTCTTTTTTCTCCCCAAAAGTGAGGGGGAAATGAGGGTGCATCTTATGGTCCGAAGATTCAGAACATTTTCCCTCGTTTTCCTGCTCTAAAAACTGTGTGCGTCTTAGGGTCTGAAAATATGGTAAATAAAATATGAGAAAAAAATTAATTTGATCACTGCGATGATGTATATAAAAGGATAGTCTGTAAGAAATAAGGGTCTTGCGATTGCTTAGAGATTCTCACCGTATGATAAAGGCCTAGGCCAGTGATGGTGAACTTTGGCACTCCAAGTGTTCTTGGACTTCAATTCCCAGAAGCCCAAGCCAGCATTCGTCCTGATCAGGTCTTCTGGAAATTGAAGTTCAAGAACATCTGGATGCCAAGGTTTTCCATCATTGGCCTAGGACTGTCATGATGAATCTTGGCAATCGAGGTGTTCTTGAACTTTAATTCTCAGAAGACCTAATCAGCAGGAATGCTGACCTGGGCTTCTGGGAATTGAAGTCCAAGAACACCTGGAGTGCTAAGGTTCGCCATCATGGGCCTAGGAGATGTGGCATGTTTTATTACATTATGTGAACATAAGGGCTTCCATTTCACTGAGATGGGCAGAAGACAGAAGTCAGAATAATTCTTCTCTTCAAAGATTATTGAAGTGGCCTGAGGAAATTTTAATGAGGTATTTTGGAGCTTTGAGCTACTGAAGGTGGAACTGAGTTCACTCTGTTCCCAGTTTCCCCTGATGCCTGCCAAAAAAGAGTATTTTTTTAAAGCTTGCATCTGGCATCAAAGTATTCATCTCATTCTGCCAAAAAAAAAATCCCCTCTTTTCAGAAGAGCTAGGTAAATATAACTGAGGAGGTCAGCTTTGTAGCCATCAACACTGTTACTTGAGAATCCTTCTGAATCACTAAGAGTTTGAACATACATTAGTAGGGGAAAGAGGATTTACATTCAGATCCCTCACTGAACAAAAGTTCAGTTAATTTCACTGCACATTCTCTCTCAGTAAGCTTGAGACGCATGACTGCAACATAAATTTTTAAACCAACATGCAAATGCCATTGTAACTGGAAATAGTCTCTGTTTGCTTCTTCCCTTTCTTATATGCTCCTGCACAAGGAAAGCCATTTCACTCTCAATTGCTCTCACAAGAGTGTCACCACACCTGGGTCACTGATTAGATTGTATACATCAATATTTATCTTTGTAACTGCTGTACATGGTACTGCATAGCTTTGTCAAGCCTTTCCTGCTTACAGTTTGAAAACAGACACGAAAGAAGATATTGCATCCCATCCTTGTAAGCAAAGGGGAGGATATAATAGTCATTTTCCTTACTTCCTGAGATGATAACCACAAGGATTTATAGCCTTAGTTTTACCTAAATTGCTCTAAGATTAGACATTATACAAGTTAGAGGTGAATAGGGAATGTGAAAGAGAAGGCAGAATTAAGATGGCTTTGAAAGTGAGGAGATGATATCAAGGATTCTTAGACAAATGCTGGAAAGTCACTCTTATTTTTTTAAAAAGGCACAGAAAGAAAAATGGAATACTGCTACCCAAGTAAGAGCAAGCAATGGCACCTCCCACTCGCAAACTCCAATCACATAGTACAGTGTTTTCCAGCCTTTGCTTTTTGGACTTCAATTCCTAGAAGCCTAAGTCAATTCCACAAAGCACTGATCAGCCAATGTACTGACTTGAACTTCTGGGAATTGAAGTCCCCTTGTGGGGTGTGTTCCCCATGTTGGGAACCACCAACATAATACCATACGCTTGCCTTTTTGTCTCGTGGGTGTTACCTGAATTTCAGACTCCAAGGCCTTAAGAAGTCTGAAATCATTTTATTTTTATTATTTAAGAACCTTTTCACAGGCGGAAGCTTTAAAAATGAGCCATAGACCAATTGTTTGATACATAATAAAGAAGTTTACTTGGAAATCAAATTAAAATAATTTGAGCAACAATAATTTGTACAGATTTAAACAGGGAAAGAGCCTATAGTTTTGACCTATCTCTAGGCAGATGGTAAATTCAGAAGAATAGGTAAAGTCTACTGACTGCAGAGTTGTTTTATATGTTTTTCAGGGCCCCAAAAAACTCTTACAGTCCCAGTAAAACAAGGAAAAGAAGATCATGACTATTCAATTAAAAGAAGTACACAGATTAAAGAGTAAATGTTACAGTTTTACAATCACAAAAGAAACAACAACTTTTAGGTCTCTGCATTCCTTTCTTGATGAGTCCTCATAGAAGTGTTAATCAGCAAAAGACATCAGCAATCATCAGGAGGGATGGGCAGGAGAGGAAGTACTCAGCTCCTTTCTTTAAGCAAATTATCAGATGTTATCCTTAGCAGTGCAGGGTGACAGCATTGTATTCCGTACTGATTTAATATCAAAATTATCCTGTTAGTTGTAATTTTTCCATCTGACGGTCCCTTGGAGTGAGGAGACACAAAATCCAGCATTAATATCATTGTCAAATACAAACAGAAGTTATTCCATAGAGGTTCCCTATATATTCCTATCTTAAAGGAATCAAACTTCAGTGGACCAAAAGTCTTAAACCTTAAGTCAAACATTTGCATTGTCTAGCAGGCAAGATGAGATTAACATTTTACACTAATTTCCAGACTCAATTTGAGTGTATTGTGTAAAGTTTAGGTTTACCATGGTCCATGAAGAGGGTGGGGGTATAAAGGAAATCTTTATTGATTAAAAGGAAATTTCTATTTATGTTAGATTAAGATATGACCAGGACATGAGTGTTAATTGATGCAGGCATTGTCTGACATCTAGGTCTGTGTCCTGGGGAACATGAACGTGTGATGACTACTTCAGGGGCCATCTCAAATTGCCTATTTTGTGCAGAATTGTTTAATTTATGCAAATTAAGTAAATGTGTAAATTTTACAACTTGCCCCACAGTAAGATGATTTTGCTTTGTTTAAACTAGTGGATCCAGCCCATGGTGCCATTTCGTGTGCCCACCCTTCCAAGGGCATTCAAGAAACAAAATTACCACCCCCTTTGAAGCTGTTGGGACAAAATAGCCACCCCATCATTCAGACAGGGCAAAATGGCTATCTGGCCTTCAAAGCTGACTGAGAGAACATGACCCAGCCCCCGGCTTGAAAAGGTTGGGAACCTCTGATTTAAACAGTTTGAAACTCTGGATAATTTTTGTGCATTTTTCTTACAATGTGATTTCTGAGGTTATAGGCTTTGCTATTCAAAGGAAAGACTGCTATATATATATTACAGAAATAACAGAGACATTATTAGAGGAGAGGAGGCTATTTTACTCTCTGCTGGAAGCAAGGATTCTTCTGGGGCTTTGCTATTCCTTCAATAGGTATCTTATCATGTCATGTTAACATAAACTAACAAGAATATGAAATTTAGAAAGAAGTCAATCAAAATCAGTAAATGGGAAAGCAAACTTGTCCCTGTAGCCAGATGAGCTGGGAATTCAATCCAAGACCAGTTCACTTCCTATGTGAAGTATTACTCAATGATATACAAGCTCAAATTGCTTGGTGGATTTTAGCTGTTGTAAATTCTGTTACTATTAATACTCCTACTTTGGTGAAAAATTTCTTATTAGATGGTTACATTTTGCAATACATGTAATGGTAGTTTAATTATATCCCACATCATTCTGGCATATAAAGGAAAATAATAATTAATAATTAAAGAAATACATTTGACTTTTGCAAAGGAAACTAAAGTTAAGATAATGTTTGGTAAGGAGGAGAATGATTCATCTTTGATAATTAGAGCTTGCAAAGCTCCCACAACAGCAACATGCATTATTCTTCAGACTACATGACCATTAATGGACATTGGTTCTTTAATATTTTCCACCACATAAATTCCTAAATATTTCAAACTATCCTTAATTTGTATTTTATAATATTTATTTATCTCTTCCTTTTCTGCCTGGTTATGATTACACGTAACGGCCTCAGTTTCCCCCCAGTTAATTTTCGATCCAGTTATCTTTTCAAATCCAGACAGACGATCTTGAAATTTTCCTATGGAATTCTTCAGATCTTTTAATACCAAGAGCATATCATCCACATACATGCTTATTTTTGTTGTTGCATAAAGTTTTTATTCCTGTGTCTTTTCTAATAGGTTCATTGGTTCTATAAGATTAGAGACATTCAATATTTGTCAATCTTCTTTCAGTTCCAGGTCTGAAAATGGTCTGTATACTATTAGACAATATAATGAGAGAACAATAGCTCAATGTTGTCATACCCCACAACTATGAAAAGGAGAAAAGTGTTGTGCACTCTCCCTTATCCAAGTTGTGTTCCTTTTCCTCTTGTTTGCTTACCACAGACTTACAAGATAGCTTAAGCTTCTGGCATAATTAATTCTAAATATAGCTGAAATCTTTGAAAACTACTGTAATTTGACTGCATGAAATCTCAGTTGGACTCATGATTTGAAGCTGGCATCCCCACACCCTTATCTCTTAGTTTCCTGCCAGCTGTTAAGCAATCAAAGTTCATATATAACTATTTGTATGTTAGGCTCATGTGGCCTTCCCCTTCCCTAGGACTTGTCATTTTATGATGCTTGTGGATATGTTTGTCCAGATATGGAAACAGAGCGGTATAAATATTTACCAGAAGTGTCATTAGGCTTATTTTTACTGCCAGTAGGGGCTTAAAGTTCCATTTTATGCTAATGAAAATGATTTATCTTTCAAGAATGCCCTGTGTGAACAATACTTTACGATAGCAGTTACTATGGTAACCATGCTTCTGTAGGCCATGTATCAATACATCCCCCTTTTCTATTTCTTAAGTGTTCTTCATGTGAATGATGTTAAATTAACTTATCACATGAAAAATATTGTTTCCTACCCCCTCACCTGAGTTCATATTAGATAATAGTGATGAGACGAGAAGGACAGCATCATTTTTATACAATCTACTTGAAAAGACAGTAGCCACATTCCAGGAAGAAAATTTGTTGCTGTTTTTTTAAAAAGTATTATTTATTTATTTATTTATTTATTTATTTATATTTGTTTATCGCCCTCCTCCCCAAAGGGACCCAGGGCGATTTCCAACAATTTTAAAAGCACTTAAAAAAATATGTCTTATTCTTAGAAATCTTAATTATCTATGCTAATCATGTTTTTAACAACTTCAGAAGTATCTTCAGATAAAGTTAGGCTAACATTTTTACAGTTGGATTGATAGCTCAGTGGTTTAGATATCTGACTGCAGAGTCAGATGTTGGAAGTTTGATTCCCAATCGGGTCTCCTGGAAGAAGAGCCATCCTGTGTAATGAGCAAACTGCACTATTCCAGGGCATTTCCAGAAGAAGATAATGGTAAACCTCTTTTGAGTGCTCTCTACTTAAATAACCTTGAAAAGGGTCACCATAAGTCAGAATTAGTTTGACAGCATGCAGTTTATTATTATGTTTTTTCTCATGCACACATATACACATGAAGATACTGTTCTGCATTAAAGGCCAAATAGATAGCAGTCATCACTAGTTTTGCAGAAGACACCCTGGGATAAACTTAAATAAGGTGTGGCTTTACAACAGTATCTGATTTGTAAGTCTCCAATGAGAGCCAATTTTAATGTATTACTGAAGCAATAAATGGTTAATTATTTGTTCAACCATTCATTTTTACTGTAAACTTTGGAGAGGTTGATTATGATCCAACCACTAGGGTCATTTTCTCATAGATGCACACCTTAACATGGTGAGAGGTGGTTGTGTGTGTCAGAAAAGCTGAAAGCCATGCCAGCATGAGGCCATTATGAGTTTGGACTACTATCTGAGCTAGTGGTGGTAGATCAGTATTAGCCATTAGCACATGATTAGTCAAAGCTGAGATGCCAGACCAAGATCCATCCTTCCTCTTAAAGATTAACAGTCATTTCAGCAGAAGAGAATGGATAACTCCAGTGGAGATTGGGTCTAAAAATTCTGGAGGGAAGCTACTGTACAGCATCAGTAGATGAAGGTGACACTAACCGAGTGTCCTTCACAGATAATGGTAGTAACACTCAAGCTAAATCTTGTTAGTAGCATGCACAAGAAGACAATGATAAACCACTTCTGGGTGTTTCTTGTCTTGAGAAAAATTACAATGATGAGTGAAAACTCATAAAAATATTAAAAGAGGAAAAGAAGAGGCCTCTTCCATAAACATCGAGAAATCATAGGGAAATTTAACTCAATTAGAGATGCTGAGATCAATGGAAGATCATAAATATATATAGATTTAAATGTAGATTGCATCCACCATTTCCCTGACGCCAACTCCCCTTGTGAGCTAACTGCCATGGCAGGCAGTTGTGTAGGTGGAATGGCCAACCTCTGGCTTTCCAGCTGTGAAAGCCATGCCTCAAGCTCATTTAGAAAACTTTTAACTCCTGCTCCTTTCCCACATTTGACCCCTTCTTAAGTGCTGCCAAGCTCTGGAACTGGGGTGGTGGTGATGGTGGTGTCCTCTACTGCACCCTTACCCACTCCAGAACCCTGATCTGTGCTGCGAAAGGGACCAACTTTTCCATTTTCTCCTTGTTGGACAATTCAGAAATCACCTCCTTACTAGATTACTTCCTGGGAGGAATGGATTCCTTCTCACCCACAATCCCCTGCCCTCTCTTCCTAGACATACTTCCTCTCTGAAAAGTCTGTACTACCTACTTCATCAACTTCCCTATCCTCAAAGAACTTTTCAGCAGCTGCTAGACCTCTCTGCACTATCGCCCCTCCTACTCTCCTTACAACCAATGCCATCATTCCACGCTGCCAACTTAACTCCTAAAAAGGGTGTGTGTGTGGCAAAGACCCTTCGCTCACCACAGGTGTGATTGTAAAAGTATCCTAGTGTTAGCACCTTGATACCTTTTTACCTACCATAGCTCCATCACACATAATTTTGGTAATTGTAGTTGGTTGAAATGTTTAAAGAGTTTCCCTGCAAAGCATTGTACTGTAGTTTAAAGAGTAAAATAATGCTCTATACAGAGAATTCTAAATTCCCCATGAATTCACATAGCCTAGAATTCATATGTTGGAGACACAATGGCTATAATTATACTCTTATTGTTGTTTTAAAAAATCTACTGAGATCAGTTAACCAAGAGTGAGGCCCATTGTTGGGGTTCACCTCAGCACCTTCTCTGCTACTCCAGGGTCCCAGGAATGAGTGCCTTACTTCCTCTGACCACTAGTTAGGGTTGGTGTATTTGCTACAGCTGTTGGGATAATGGGTATTGAAAGGTAAAAAGATGGAAAGGACAGGAAAGTTCCTGCTTAGGGAGTTTCTGACTAGTGGAGCCTCACACTTCCAGCCCCAAACATCCACTTATTATTATTGGGAAATTCTAGTTGTAACTAGTTGTTTAGTTAGAACTAGGTTTGACTAGTCAAAACCCATTTTAACTGGAAACTGGTTTTAACTGAAACTTTTTCCTTGATAGGAAATTTTAGTTTTAACTAAGCCATTTAGTTAGAACTAGTTTTGACTAGTTAAAATCAGTTTTCACTATAAATGGATCTTTCATTGTCAGTTAATTCTAGTTCTCACAAATGCAGTTAGTCAGAACTAGTTTTAACTAAGGAAAACTGTAACATATACAGCTGATCAGGCCAGTCACATGGTTCCTCTCACCAGAAGGGGAAGTAAAATGCACCCATGCATGTGCAGGATACTGCTGTAAATATGTTTTGTACATGTGCAGGCGTGTTTTACTTCTACTTGCCGGAGTAGAGCAGGTGTGGGCCAGATGAATTGGCATTGGGGCCAGGGCTGGCCCCTGGGTCATAGGTTGTGAATGCCTGTTTTAAGAGAACATAACATATAGTATAACTGTATGTTACTCCACTTATTATTTTCTCTAAAATGTTTTGCTGTTTTTCACCGATTTTGCAACATTATGTTAATCATGTCCAACCCTCCTGCCCACATCTTTAATTCGGGGGGGGGGGGGGAAGAGATCATATTAACTAGGAAAAATTAAAAGGAGAACAAAAAACCCCCTCAGAAATAGACTTGTGGTGTGATTCTAAAAAAACTACTGGGATTTGCAATTTTTCCCTATGCAGTTACCAGAGAAGCTAACAAATATAATGAATTGTGCAATTCCCCTCAAGAGTAGCAACAAATTGAATAAATCGTTTATTTATTAACACTGTTGCAAACCTTCTGTCAATATTTAAACAACTTCAAAACATGTGTTGGCAACAGAGGCAAGTGGATGCTCAGAAATATGGAAAGGTGCACAGCTGAGGTGCCTGATGGATCACCTCCAGTCTCTTTCCTAGAATGCTAGCCCAAGCAGATGATGAACAGAACCACAGGATAAATGTATCCAGGTCTCATAATAGAGATAGAGAGTCCTCAATATCTGATCCTCTTTTTCAAGCAGATCCAGGATGGGGAGGAGACAGAGAGATTTCTACTTGATTTAATAGAGGAGTTCATCTAGCCTAGGCAGAAGATATTGCTAAAGGATCAAAGACAAAACACTAGAACCACAGTGGCAAATCTTGGCACTCTAGCTGTTCTTGGACTTCAATTCCCAGAAGCCCTGATCAACAGTTTACTGACTTGAGGGTCTGGGAATTGAAGTCCAAGAACAGCTGGAGTGCCGAGGTTCTCCACCACTGCACTGGAGGTTCAGCACATCATCTAATTGTCTAGAGGAGAACATAGGAAAAGCTCTGCATTGTCAAACAGGCTGGAACACATGCAGGCTTGACCCAGTCATCCAAGACACCCTAATGACCATGGTGGCAGATCTGGGACTGGTGAGTTCCTAAATATTATTTGATTTGTGCTGCCAGGACTAAGGGGAGGTGCTTGTAGGATTGTGTACCTGATTTGACAAAAAAACAAACAAACCCTTGACCAGCTTTGAGTGTAATACATTTTGAATGGGGTATGTGTGCACTTTGTTTATCAGTCTTCTGCTGGCTGGAAAATATTTTGGGTTCAACCTGAAAAAGTTTTTTTTAACCTAGAGTACTGTTTTTGCTAATACATGAATTTTTTCCTCATACATAAAGGATCATCCAGCTGTGGTCTTGAGCCCAGTTGTTATATTTTTCCACTTTATGTTATGATACATTCCATGAAGTCAAAAGTGATTCACAGCAACCATAAGAGGGCTTTCAAGGTGAGATATTTAAGACGTGATTTTACTAGTATAATGGCTGAGAGCGGATTTGAACTCAGGCCCCCTGAACCCTACTCCATCACTCTATCCACTACACCACAATGAGTATAACATGTTTTCATTTACTGCTTAATGTTATTTGGTTTCCAAAAAGTAAATTACCAGACTGTAGCTCGAAACCAAACTGTCTATGTTCTTCTCTTCAGTATGGAGACAATTAGTGATGGGATTCAGCTGGTTTGCACCAGTTTGGCAGGACCAATACCTATTTGTTTTGGTGAGTTCAGCAAACCAGTTGTTAAAATGGTTCTCTCTAAGGTGGGCACCTGGGCAGCTGCCAAATGTAGAAATCACAAATTTACATTCCTTACTCTATTTTAACATTTATGTGTGAAACAACATATTATGAGCACCTGCAGTAATGTTCATTCTGTCCATAGGTCAAAAAAAATAGACGGATCTATGCTTGTAACATTTATGTATTCATTACATAAAACTCATTATACCTTTGATATTTTTTCATTAATATTTAAAAACCCTTATACAGTAATACCTCGGATAATGTTTATCTCGGTTAACACTAAAATCACATAACGTTAAGCAATCTGGGGTGGAGAATTGGATCGAATAACATTAACGTCCTATGGGATGGATTGGATAACAACCGCTAAAGCCTGTGTAGTTACAATGTATCTCTATGGAGCTTTAACGTTATCCAATCCATCCCATAGGATTTTAACATGGATCGGATAACACTAAAAATCGGATAACACCAAAATTTGTGGAACCAGGTCTTAGCATTATCTGAGGTATTACTGTATCATAATCTAATTTTGTGTACCTCTTTTATTGTTCTTATTTAAGTATTAACTGCATGAAGCAATAAACTACCTTTCAGTGTATCATTTTTTAATATTTAAAATGGGCATTAGGGTAGCAAACCAGTTGTTAAATTATTTGAATCCCACCACCACTCTAACCCTTCTAATATTTGATGCATTATTTGCTCTACTGATTTCATTTCAATTGTATGCATTGGACACATTTGCTAGCTGCTTTGAAATCTCCATTCAGAGGAGAATTAAGAATAAACATTGTAAATAAATATGTAATATATAAACTTATGCCATGCAAAACTTGTTAGTTTTGAAGATGCTACAAAACTGTCTGTCTGTTTTCAAGAGCAACAACACATGTTAGCAGCTGTAAGTTTTTGTGTAAGGTCAGGAACTGCACACCGTTAAAAAAACCCGACAGGTGGTATACTTTTTTCTTCTCTTGGGTGGAGCAAGGTAGTGAATTTTTAGAGATGACATTTTCATTCTCGGAAGAAACAGCTTGGCTTCAATCCAGATGGAGACTAATGTAGGTTGTTATTTTGTGAATGCTCTAAATGCCAGCATGGATGAAAGAAGGTCTTGTTTAGTTTGTTTAGGGTCTCTCTCATTCAGTCACTCTTTTTCTTTGTACTTACCATTTAGGAAATGCAACATCCTTTCTGATAAACTTATTCTTTCAGAGAACAAAATTCCAGAAAGCTGAAGTTTTCTTTTTTTCCCCTTTTTTAAAAATAAGCTTCAAAGAAAAGCATTTAGCTGAAAGGCCATATCCGCACTTCCTTCCATTGCCAATTATGAATGTTCACCATTTTTTGTGTGTCAATTAACTCCTCAAGATGTGCTGCAGTTTATTTACTCATTTCAGTTGCACCTCATTAGCGTAGAGTACAGAAGCTCAGCAGGCTTCCTTGTTGTATTTGCCAGACAGTGAAACTGAAACATGGAAGAGATTTTATAGGGATTAGGAGTGACCAAGATCAAGACATTCTGCACCCAGAACAAGAATACATCAAGACAATCCCAATATATGGTGACCATTTTCAGGATTTTCTAGGTAGGGAGTACTAAGTTGTTTACCCTTCTAGTGTTCTCCTGGGACTATGCAGCTTGCCCAAGGCCACACTGGCTGGTTCTTCTCTTGGGATGCGCACAGGGGAAAATTTAACTCCAAACCTCTGGGTTTGTATCCAGACACCTAAGTCAGGAGCTATCCAGCCAGTTCCCTGCAAGCTGTTTGAGAACAAATAACAAGATAACACAGCAAATCTCTGATCCACTACAGCAGTGGTTCCCAATATAGAACACACACACCGGACTTCAATTCCCAGAAGCCTAAGTCAGTACTTTGACTGAACAGTGCTTTGGGGAATTGACTTAGGTTTCTGGGATAGAAGTCCAAAAACCAAAGGTTAGGAAACACTGCACTAGAGCAATATTTGAAACTCGCTTCAAAACTAGCCAGAAATAGCATCCTCTACCACACCAGAGGAAAACATAGAATTTTTTTAAAAAAAGGATATCTTAGTGGGTTCTATAGAGTAGACCATACTGCCAGCAACTCAACACTGAGCATCAGGCAACGGTTAACTAACCTGACAACCCTGAGGACTAGCAGCCTTGGCAAAGTCCACAGGGAAGGGTGATAGTCACCAAGTGGATTAAATCTCACTTGAATCCATCTTGATGGAGGGCAGCAGCTTCATCAATGCTCACCTGGGACCAATGAGGACTTTGCATGCCAAAAGGGCTCAGGACCAGAAATTGACTCACGGAGATGGATGAGCAGTACAGGTGTCACACTGTGAAAGGCCACTTCATTATATTCTCAGCACAGTCTTCATGGCTGATCGATATGAGGATTCCCAATATTCAGAATTGGATGTGGTACAAGAAGAAGAAGTGGGCTCTGAGTCTGGAAGGATGGCAACTGCTATCTCACCACCTGTCATATGCCACCTGAGGCAGCGTCTCACCTTCTCTAAAAGAAAGATTTCTCCATTGGCCAAGCCACATGAGGTGTACCTCCTTTGTTTTGGACTGAAGCTCAGTATAGCTTACAGATCAAGTTTCTGACTGCTATTTTTCCAGTCATTTGATCCAGAGAAATGACATAATCCTCATGATTTGACAAACTTCCTTGTGTCTCTTTTTACTTTCAATTACACTAGTAGAGTGTTTCCCAAATGCTGGTTTTGGACTTCAATTCCCAGAAGCCTAAGTCATTTCCCCAAAGCACTGATCAGCCAATGTACTGACTGAGGCTTCTGGGAATTGAAGTCCACTAGTGGGCTGTGTACCCCTTGTTGGGAACCACTGCACTAGTACCTTGGATAACGATGAGACTTGGTTCCACAAGTCTTGTCGTTATCTGTTTTTTAACATTGTGCAATGCATTTATTGTTATCCGATTCTAGCATTATCTGATGCATTAATTATCCAAGGTATTACTGTACTTCTATTATGCTTCCCATTCATATGATCACCGGCATTGTTGGAAACAGTGTCATTTGCTGCATTTTTTGTGGTGAATGATGTTTTTGTGGTGAATTATGTTTTGTTTCCCAACAAACAGGCCTATTTCTTCTGCTGAGGAGTACTGAAATCCACTGGGGTCAAAAAATACTCTACAATTTTAAAAGTGTGTGTTTTACTTCATTTAAAAAATGGTTTTATATTCTATTATCAGATTTGTTCTACTTTTATTCTAGATTTGCACATTCTTTGTGACTGTGAGAGTGACAATGCTTGCTTCTCCATGCACAAGTATTCCTGTGTAATATGGGCATATGCTTCAATTCACAAAGTCTCACCTGGGTCAAACAGCACTGCAGTGGCCTAGTGGTTAAGACGCTGAGTTTGAAGGATGGACGGTTGGGGTTCGATATCTGAATGCTGTCCCAGCTCTTGGGGAAATGAAAGGAGCCTCATTCAGGTGTCCTCTGAGTGGAGTTCCTCCAGCAAAAATCCTTTCAACCCAGAGTAATTTCTGACATGAAATTTATTTAGTTCCCAAATTGTGCCATGCAGTTTTGTTCATTATTCCAGGCAGTGATGGGATGTAACAGGTTCTCACCAGTTCGTCAGAACCGGTAGTAACTTTTCCCAGTGTCCCAGAGAACTGGTAGCAGCTTTTTTTTGGGGGGGGGGGAACCACCTTCGGGGACTACCTTTTCACTGGTACCTCCACTGCACATGGGCGCCAAGCACTTGGTGTGCATGCATGCCTACAGTGTTTGGCGCGAATGCATGGCCTCCTTGCTGTCATCCCAAGCGTGGAGGAGGAAGAGAAGTTGCTAGCCTGAAGCTCCCTATAGCCTGCTCCCCAGGGTAAGTGACTCATCTTTGGATGTGGTGTGTCTGTGTGTATTTTAATGTGTATTTAATACCTTTACCTATATTGATGTACTACCACAGTTCCTAATAAGGCCTGGTGGCCTGGCTTGGGGTTTTTAAGCAAAGTCTTGGAGTTACCTCATCAATAAGCTATACCAGTGTTGTTCCAATTGGAGAACCCTTAAGGAGGTACAGCTGTTTTACATTTACATTAAGGCATATCATCCTAAAGAACTGGTTAGGCAAAGACTTAGTACCTAAATTCTTTAACTGTTGAAAAGTTGAAAAGTGCCAAAATGAAGCCATCTTGTGGTGAGTTCATTATGTAGTTCCTTCCATCTGACCTAGTGTGAGAAAGATTAGCCAGAATAAGCTTTAAACTCTGGTTTAAAAGCTCTGATTGATTTGTGTTTGGGGTGGATGGGTTTATTTTAATGTATTTTCATTGTATTTTATTTTATTTGTTTACAGGTTTGTGTTGTGGGTGGGTTGAGGTGTGTGTGTGTGTTTATTTTTATTTTATTTTTTATTCCAGGGGATGAACATAATGACCAGTTAGGACTAAAAGAATGAAACATGACAGCTGATTTTAAAGCATTGTTGGTCAGATGCAGAATGGTATCAACAAATCTGGAGTCAACACACCACATAGTCTGGGCAGCTCCTTCTGCCAAGAAATACCAGAGAGCAGCAATGTATCTTCCCTGCCTGAGTGACTTTTGCTCCCCCTCTATGGTGTTTGGCAAAGCATCACTATTGCCAACCAGGCAACCAGCATGGTTCAAATGGAAAATAGAGTGGAGTGGCATTTCTAAATGGTGTGGGATGACCAGAAATGCCACCACATAGGAGTACCAGTGGCAATGTGCTAAGGGAATCACTCAAGTCGGATTTTGCACCTCTTGAATTCAAAGAGGATTGATCCTGAATTTAATTCAATCTATCTAAGGTTTTTTGTTTTATTTAAACTAAAGTTCTAAATATATATTTTAAACAAGTAACTCCCACTAAACACACAGATACTCCCTTTTGAGTAAACACATTAAAAATCTTGCTGCATGAGTACCTCCTTTCATTTACATGGCTCATATCTTTTATATACTTCTGTACAGATAATTTTTTCCTTCATTTTCAGCATGAATACCATTTTTTTGTCCCTAAGAAGGTTTTGTTCTGTAATTCTGTTATGACAACCAGCTGGCTGGGAGAGTTCTCTATACCAGTGCTTGCTGCCATCAAGCTGGAAAACCTATCAGTATAATGAGAAGTTTGCTCAGCAGAGCAGTAAATGTGTCTAAGCACTTTTTTTTAGTAATTTCATATTGCCAGGCATTAAAAGCTCCTGCTTCCACTTCAGTTTTCTTTGTTAAATAATGCTTTTAGTTCACATTATTTTCAGCAGCTGAATGGGGAGAGTGTGACTTTATTCCATATGCTACTTCTTTGATGATAGAAATGTGGTTAGATTTGGGGTCCAGAGATCTAAGTGCTTGGGAGGCTCTCATTTGAAAACCTGATTGTGGTGTACTGAGGGGAAAACCCAAATCAAAAATATGTTTTCTTGTCTTGCATATGTGTAATGGTTTGTAGGATCCAGCTCCTGTTTCATTTTGCTTGTTCAGATTTTTTCATCAAAATCTGCCCTGGACTTTTTAGTTTTGAATTATTCTCTTCATTTCACAACTGATCTTTGTTTCAGGATGTTCAAGCCTGCTCCCCCATAGTTTATCTTTGCCTTGTCAGACAGATTAAGTTGATAAACAATAGACAAGGTCCTGTTGCTTAGCACAATAAATCATACTAAAGGAGCCCCATTAAATCAGTGGGAGTTTGGTGTATCTGTAAGTTCCAGTACAGTAAACCCCTGGCAAATGACTTCCCTGGGTTACATTTGCCGTGGGTTATGCCATCACATTTAATTAAAAAACTCCCTGGGTTACGACCAATTTTTGGTTTATGACCAAAAATTGTGCTACAGTATTTTAAACTCTAAGATGGTAGTACTCCTACCTTCTCCACACCATTTGAGGACCTCATCCAATGGCGATGGCGGCACCTCTGCAGAACTAAGTACTGCATTGTGACTTCGGATGGAGGGAGTGGTGGCCATTTTAAATTCTGAAATAGTTATGGTGGCCATTTTGGAGTTCAGGACTACATCTGCCAGAAATCTTGGCAAGCATTTTGGAGTTCAAAATGGCCACCACCACCATTTTAGGATTTAAAATGGCCACCCCAAACCTCCACCCAAAGTCACAATGCAGTGCTTACTGCTGCAGAGGTGCCGTCATTGTTATCGGATAAGGTCCCCAAATTGTTTGGAAAAGGTAGGATGATTGCTCGGTTGCCTTTGTGGGGATGGGAGACGATTGCGTCTGGCATTTTTTAATATATATATTTTTTGTATTTTTTAAATATTATTTTTGTTCTGGTTGGGACTATTTTTTTCCTCAATGCATTCCTATGGGAAAAACATGCT
This sequence comes from Furcifer pardalis, assembly GCA_030440675.1. Lineage (NCBI taxonomy): Eukaryota > Metazoa > Chordata > Lepidosauria > Squamata > Chamaeleonidae > Furcifer > Furcifer pardalis. Next base: position 166,973,545 of record CP126891.1, on the reverse strand, counting down.
TCAGGCTATGTTTGTTTTGGGTTATGACAGAGGCTATTGGAACAGACCTTCGTTGTAAACCGAGGTTTTATTGAATTTCAAATAGACCTAGTTTCACTTTCCTAGTTGCATAGTGAATCATAACTAGAGTAAGTCCATTTGAATGAATAGAACTTATGGAGTAGTTGACTCACCACCTTCCCATCAACTCAATGGGCCTACCTCTAGGTTTGATTTATTATTCTAAACAACAGTATTTTGATTTAAGCAGCTGTGCTTAAATCAAACATTTCAGAAGATCAAAGCATGAATTGGTCCTTTTTCAGGACAATTAACATTCCTTTCCCATGGAGCAAGCCAATTCAACTTATAAGCACTGGTACATATACTTTTAACCAATCAAGAGCTTGTTTGGGAAAATGGCACTGCCACTATTCTCCTGGAGATACAAAGGTCTTCTAGAAAGCTCATCATCCCCGGGCACTACAGCAGTGGTGTACTGGCACAGTCACTAATGTTACCTCTCCTTGCCCACACAGAAAAAAAACAAATCAATCATTTTCCCCAAAACAGTCCCCAACAAAAAATACCATTAACACAATAAATAGACAGTAACTTAACTACATAACTTTTTTTAAAAAAATTGAACAAAGAATCTCGCACTCATACAAGAAAAACAAAGGAAGGAAAGAAAAAAAAATCAAGGTCCTTCAAACCAAATTTTATTTATTTATTATTATTATTATTTATTTGCATTTAATATCCCGCCCCAATCGGGCGGACCCGACTCTGGGCGGCTTACAGCATAGCTCATAATATATATGGCCTTAAAATTCATAAAATTCATAAGAATTCATAAAAAATTTAAAACGTTAAACAGTAAAAACGGATAGAAACCCATAATAACAGCTACCAGATGGGGGCGGATGGCTGCTCTTAAATTAGCCATCCCGTATGGGAACCTGCATTGCTATGTCCCCACACTTGACCCGCCAGCCATGTCTTCAGGCCCTTTCGAAAGGGCAGAAGCTCCGTCTGCAGGCGCAGCTCTGTCGGAAGGAGGTTCCAAAGGGCCGGGGCGAACACAGAGAAGGCTCTCTTCCTGGTGCTCGTGAGACGAGCCTCCCTGGCCGATGGAGTAACAAGAGAGCCCCTCCGGTCCGCCCTGGTGGGACGGGCAGACATTCTTAGGGTGACGCGGTCTCTTAGGTATCCTGGCCCACTACCATGTAGGGCTTTAAAGGTAATGACCAGCACCTTGAATTGCACCCGGAGGCAAACTGGCAACCAGTGCAGCTCCCGGAGCAGTGGTGAGGCCCGAGCATAACGCCCGCACCCCATCACTACCCGGGCTGCCGCATTCTGGACCAGCTGAAGCCTCCGAATGGTCGCCAAGGGCAGCCCCATGTAGAGCGCATTACAGTAATCAAGTCTGGAGGTGACCAAAGCATGCGTGACCATGAGCAAGGCATCCCGGCCTAGGAGGGGGCGTAACTGGCGTATTACACGAAGTTGTGCAAAAGCCCTCCTGGCCACGGCTGCCACCTGCTCATTGAACAGTAGCCGTGAGTCCAGGAGGACCCCCAGATTACGCACCGGGTCTGTTTGGGGCAGAACTGCCCCATCCAGAACCAAAGCTGGTAACTCCCGTGTTAGCGCAGGGCCCCTTACCCATAGCCACTCAGTCTTGCCGGGATTCAGCTGTAGCCCGTTTTCCCCCATCCAGACCTTAACAGCCTCCAGGCACCTGGAAAGGACTTCCACTGCACCGCCTGGGTCCCCACGGGCTGAGATGTACAACTGGGTATCATCAGCATACTGATGATACCTTACCCCGTGGGAACGGATGATCTCACCCAGCGGCTTCATATAGATGTTAAATAGGAGAGGAGAAAGTACCGAGCCCTGAGGCACCCCATACTGCAGGGGCCTAGGGCTGGACATCTCCTTCTCCAGGCACACCGACTGGGTCCTGTCCCTCAGGAATGAGGAAAACCAGGACAGCACTGTGCCCTGGATCCCCAAGCCCCGGAGCCTTCCCAGAAGGATGCCATGATCGACAGTGTCAAAAGCCGCTGAGAGGTCGAGGAGAGCAAGGACAGACGGTTCCCCTCCGTCCCGCTCTCTCCAGAGATCATCTACCAATGCGACTAGTGCAGTTTCGGTACCATATCCGGGCCTGAATCCTGACTGAAACGGGTCCAGATAATCCGCTTCATCCAGGACATCCCGTAACTGCTGCGCCACAGCTTTCTCCAGGACCTTACCTAAAAAAGGTAGGTTAGACACTGGACGGTAGTTGGAAATTACCATAGGGTCGAGGGACGGCTTTTTTAAGAGGGGGAGCACCAAAGCATGTTTAAATGGTGCTGGGAAATGCCCCTCTTTTAATGAAGCATTAATAATCGCCTCGACCCAGCCACCTGCCACAGTCTTGGCAGTTTTAACTAACCAGGCAGGGCATGGGTCCAGTGCACAGGTCGTGGCGCGAACAGATACAAGAAGCCTGTCCACTTCCTCAGGGCCAACTGGCTCGAACTGATCCCAGATAACATGGCTAGACTGTGCCCTGGTCAACCCCAGTTCGGTACCTTCCACGCCGGGATTAAACTTCGAGCGGATCTGAGCGACTTTCTCCGCTAGATAATCCGCAAAAGCATCAGCAGATCCCTGCCAGCCAGGGCCCGGCCCCTCTTTGCCAAGGAGGGACCTGGTCACCCGGAACAGGGCCGCTGGGCGGTTATCTGCAGAGGCAATGAGGGCGGTGAAATATTGGCGTTTCACCGCCCCCATCGCCACTAGGTAGTCTTTAATAGCAGCTCTAACCAGTGTTCGATCGGACTCGCTCCGCGTCTTCACCCAGCGGCGCTCTCGGCGTCTCTTAGCTCGTTTCAGCTCCCTTAGCTCTTCTGTAAACCAAGGGGCAGATCGACCCCCACGAGCGTAGAGAGGCCGTAGTGGCGCGATTACATCCAAAGCTGCAGTCGCTCTCCTGTTCCAGGAAGCAACAAGGGCTTCGGACGAATCACTTTGCAGGTCAAGAGGACAACACCCCAGTTCCCGTTGGAATCCTTCTGGATCCATTAGTCGCCGGGGGCGGGCCCACTTAATCGGCCCTGCCTCCCTACGGTGAAGTCTTGCCCCCAGGAAGTCCAGAGTCACCAGATAGTGATCTGACCATGGCACAGGAGTGATGTCTAATTTCTGTACATTCAGATCACTCTGCCACAGCTCCGACAAAAAGATCAGGTCCGGGGTGTAGCCACTGCTCCTGGTAGGACCCTGAATTACCTGGGTCAGGCCCACGGTTGCCATGGAAACCATGAACTCCCGAGCTACCTCCGAGCCGGTCCCCAATGATGGCAAATTGAAATCCCCCAGAACCATCAGCCTGGGGGTCTCCAATGCCAGCATGGAGACCGCCTCAAGGAGCTCAGGCAGGGAGTCTGCTACTCTGCAGGGAGGCAGGTACACGAGCAAGACTCCCAACTGACCTTTAGGGCCCACACGCAAGAACAGGGCTTCACAACCCGGAATATGTGGAGCCGTGGCCCTGGCCACTCCCAAGGACCTCCTGGCTACTATGGCGACTCCACCGCCCCTTCCCCTCTCCCTAGGCTGGTGCCAAACACCGAACCCGGCTGGGCAGAGTTCAGACAGGGGTACCCCATCCTCAGGCACCAGCCAGGTCTCGGAGATGCATGCCAGATCAGCCCGCTCCCCCAAGATCGTATCAGCGAGCAGAGGAGCCTTGTTGCAGACTGATCTGGCATTCACCAGCAGCAGCCTAAAGGAGGGGTCACTCTTGACCGGCTGCACAGGACCTAGAGGTGTAACCGAGGGGCTAGAACACGGGACAGCAACCAACCATCTGTCCCGCGTTCTCCGTGTGCGGCCCGCCCCTTGGTTCCCGACGTAGCACCCCATGCCCATAACCACACCAATTTGGGCCCCATGGAGCCTCCCAGGCCCAGCTGGCAGAGCCTGATCCCCCTTCTCTGGCTGGCAGGTCCTTCCTTGCTTCCCCCATCCATTCTTCCAGCCCCGATCCCGATGCTGCCTGTCCACGGCTGTCCCTGGTGGCACCAACAGTAGTGGGACCAGGCAATCCTGCCGTTCCCAAGTTCTTAAATCCCTCGCCAAAGCGGGGTTTGGGGGAGTTGGGAGTTGGTGCCAGTAGTCCGGGTAAAGGCTATAGCGGGGGCATCTCCCCCCAGCCACAGGTCTCCCGGGCTGTGTTGGTGGTGGAGAAGCCAGGCAGCCCTGCCGCACCGGAGTTTTTAAAGTTCCCGCGGGGGCGGGGCGTGAGGGCAGGTGCCGGTCCTCTGGCTGGAGGCTGTGTCGGCGCCAGCGTCGGCGTCTCCCTCCATCCGCCGGTCTCCCGGGCTGTGTTGGTGGTGGAGGAGCCAGGCAGCCCTGCCGCACCGGAGTTTTTAAAGTTCCCGCGGGGGCGGGGCGTGGGGGCAGGTGCCGGTCCTCTGGCTGGAGGCTGTGTCGGCGCCGGCGCCGGCGTCTCCCTCCATCCGCCGGTCTCCCGGGCTGTGTTGGTGGTGGAGGAGCCAGGCAGCCCTGCCGCACCGGAGTTTTTAAAGTTCCCGCGGGGGCGGGGCGTGGGGGCAGGTGCCGGTCCTCTGGCTGGAGGCTGTGTCGGCGCCGGCGTCGGCGTCTCCCTCCATCCGCCGGTCTCCCGGGCTGTGTTGGTGGTGGAGGAGCCAGGCAGCCCTGCCGCACCGGAGTTTTTAAAGTTCCCGCGGGGGCGGGGCGTGGGGGCAAGTGCCGGTCCTCTGGCTGGAGGCTGTGTCGGCGCCGGCGTCGGCGTCTCCCTCCATCCGCCGGTCTCCCGGGCTGTGTTGGTAGTGGAGGAGCCAGGCAGCCCTGCCGCACCGGAGTTTTTAAAGTTCCCGCGGGGGCGGGGCGTGGGGGCAGGTGCCGGTCCTCTGGCTGGAGGCTGTGTCGGCGCCGGCGTCGGCGTCTCCCTCCATCCGCCGGTCTCCCGGGCTGTGTTGGTGGTGGAGGAGCCAGGCAGCCCTGCCGCACCGGAGTTTTTAACGTTCCCGCGGGGGCGGGGCGTGAGGGCAGGTGCCGGTCCTCTGGCTGGAGGCTGTGTCGGCGCCAGCGTCGGCGTCTCCCTCCATCCGCCGGTCTCCCGGGCTGTGTTGGTGGTGGAGGAGCCAGGCAGCCCTGCCGCACCGGAGTTTTTAAAGTTCCCGCGGGGGCGGGGCGTGGGGGCAGGTGCCGGTCCTCTGGCTGGAGGCTGTGTCGGCGCCAGCGTCGGCGTCTCCCTCCATCCGCCGGTCTCCTGGGCTGTGTTGGTAGTGGAGGAGCCAGGCAGCCCTGCCGCACCGGAGTTTTTAAAGTTCCCGCGGGGGCGGGGCGTGGGGGCAGGTGCCGGTCCTCTGGCTGGAGGCTGTGTCGGCGCCAGCGTCGGCGTCTCCCTCCATCCGCCGGTCTCCCGGGCTGTGTTGGTAGTGGAGGAGCCAGGCAGCCCTGCCGCACCGGAGTTTTTAAAGTTCCCGCGGGGGCGGGGCGTGAGGGCAGGTGCCGGCCCTCTGGCTGGAGGCTGTGTCGGCGCCGGCGTCGGCGTCTCCCTCCATCCGCCGGTCTCCCGGGCTGTGTTGGTGGTGGAGGAGCCAGGCAGCCCTGCCGCACCGGAGTTTTTAAAGTTCCCGCGGGGGCGGGGCGTGGGGGCAGGTGCCGGTCCTCTGGCTGGAGGCTGTGTCGGCGCCAGCGTCGGCGTCCGACACAGTTCATTTTCTTTCCTATACAATCTGCTTCCTAAACAGGAATTGTTTCTGTTTTAGAGACTCTCTTTCATGGGGGACAGCCTCCTTTTTGTTTTTGATTTTTCATTTAGACACAAAACGATTGTGTCCGTGAATAAATGGACTGGTTTCATTGAAACTGCAGGTACTGATATTGTGAATGCATGAGGGATGACATAGGAAGTACACACTTCCCTACTTCTGTCCTTCTTGCCCCTGACCAAATATGGGATCTAGGTCCAGCATGTGAGTCTGGCATCTTTTTTCTTCCCTTGTGTTCCCCATCTGCCAATTTTTAATTATCCAGCAGTCTGGAGCCACCAGGCTCTTTTACACCCTTGCACTCTGTCCTTCTCTAGACATGAGAGAATCCAGCATTCATCTTGGCACACCTAAAGGGAAACACCTAAAGTCTCTTTTGTGACTTTCCTCATGTGTTCAACAGTCTCTCTGAAGAGGAAATAATTCTCTTCACATAAACACTACTCTCACATAAAGGGTATACTTTCCCCAAGATTCTTGCTCATGTTTCATGTTAGATATTTAAATGTCCTAGCGGCAGGAAAATCGCCGCTACCAATTGGTCAGTGGGCTGGGTCAAGCAGGGTATTTAATCCCCTGCTGACCCAGCCGTTGTTGTTGTTGTCTGTGCTATCCACAATAAACAGACGTGTTGTTTGGTTCACCCTTAATGGCTTCCGTGTCCTCACTCCCGCGCCCTGATCTCCGGATCTAACACTGGCGACGAAGGTGGGATCTTGAGGAACGGACCAGAACCATCACACACACCAGAGCCACCACTCACGAAGGCACCTCGCCATGGCTGCTTACGTTCCACCGGCTCCCTTCCAACCGAAGGACGAGAGATGGAAGAGCTATATGGACCGTTTTGAGTTCTCCCTGCTAGCTGCGGAACTGGGAGAGATAGCATCGGAGCGGAAGAAGGCGTTCTTCCTCACCCACTGCGGAGCCAAGGTCTACGAAGTGGCCCAGTCCCTGGTGGATCCAACGCCAATCCTGGACGTCTCATGGGAAGCACTACAGTTGGCCCTCAAGAACCACTATGCGCCGGAGCCATCGAAGTTCGTGTTCTGGATCCAGTTCCGGGACCGATACCAGATGCCAGGGGAAACCATCGGCGAATACGTGGCCGCCCTAAGGGCAGCAGCCGTCCCGGCGATATTCGGGCCATTCCTCGAGGACTCCCTGACCGAGCAGCTTATCAGAGGAGTCCGCGACAACAAGCTCCGGAAGAGGCTACTGGCCCGGAGAGACCTGACCCTGGCCGGGGCCATCGAGGAGGCCAGAGTTTTCGAGCTCTCGATGTCGACCGCATCCTCCCTCAACCGGTCCCCGTCGGGGCCCCGCCAAGCCTCCGCTCACTATCAAGACGTCGCTTCTGACGAGGACGAGGAGGAAGAAGCAGAGGTGTGCGTGACCGACGGGGGGAACTCGGGCAGGAGCGGCCAGCGCTGCGCCAGCTGCGGAGGGCCACACCAGCGGGCACATTGCCATTTCAGGGAGGCCATCTGCTGCTATTGCGACAAGCGGGGACACATTGGGAAGGTCTGCCGGGCAAGGCAAGCGGAGAACCAAGCTGACCGGCAGATTCAAAAGTTCCCGCCGGGCAAGATGGCCGCCAAACAGAGGACAAATCAGAGGCGCCAGGGACGCAACAGCGGCAAATTCGAAGATGCAGAGGCGCACACACTCACGATAAGCCACACCGCCACACAGAAGGGAGAGAAGTACCATGCCACAGTCACGATCGACGGGGCAGAGTGTCCGATGGAGGTCGACTCTGGGGCCGCCATATCCATCATCCCGTGGAGGTGGATGAAGAAGACATTCCCGGCCCTAAAAGAATCAGACCTCCAGACCCAGCGGATCCGAATCAAGGACTGCCAAGGCAAGTTCCTCCCCGTCGCAGGACAGAAGTGGGTCCGTGTCAAGTACGGACCGAAGGAAGAAAGCCTACCGCTGACCGTAGTCCACGGCAACATCCCGACGCTACTGGGCACAAACTGGTTCCCCGTCCTGGGACTGTCCATCGCTGGCATCCACAACACCACGACTGACCAGCCCGGGGACACCTCGCTGAGGGACGACCTGATGGCCGAATTCCAGGACGTTTTCGGGGAAGGATTGGGCAGGTATGTGGGGTCCCCTATTTCATTTGCACTCAACCCGAGCGTTGCCCCCATCCGACTTAAGGCCCGGAGAGTCCCACTGGCGCTCAAACCCAGGGTCGAGAAGGAGCTCGACAAGCTGATCGCCCAGGGAATCCTCGTTCCCGTAGACCACGCTCGGTGGGAGACCCCCATAGTGACCCCCATCAAACCGGACGGGTCAGTGCGCATCTGTGCGGACTACAAATGCACGATCAACAAGGCATTAGAGCCGAGCGCGTACCCGGTTCCCGTCATAGACCACTTACTCCATTCACTGGGCCCTGGCAAGATCTTTGCCAAGCTGGACCTGGCCCAAGCGTACCAACAGCTTCCAGTGGATGACACTACGGCCGAAGCCCAGACCATTGTCACACACCGGGGGGCATTCAAGTGCACGAGGCTACAGTTCGGGGTCAGCATAGCTCCGGGACTGTTTCAGAGCACGATGGAAAGGCTCCTCCAAGGACTCCCGGGGGTGGTGCCCTATTTCGATGATGTCCTGATAATTGCAGGGGATCCCGGGCAGCTCAAGGACAGGGTCGCCGCTGTCCTGGCTAAATTCAGGGCCGCTGGGCTCAGGGTGAGACGGGATAAGTGCCTGTTGGGGGTCCCCTCAGTGGACTTCTTAGGTTTCCACATCGACGCCAAGGGCATCCACCCAACGAAGGGAAAAGTGGAAGCGATTCGGAACGCCCCGGCCCCAAAAAACAAGCAGGAGCTGCAGGCGTTCCTGGGACTCCTGAATTTCTACGCGACCTTCCTGAAAGGAAAGGCCACCGCGGCTGAGCCCCTACACAGACTGTTGGCCGCGAAGGCAGAGTGGGTGTGGGGACCCGAGCAAAAGTCAGCTTTCGCTGCTGTAAAAAATCTTCTCTCCCAGGACAGTTTCCTGATCCAATACAACGCGACCCTGCCACTGGTTCTCGCCTGCGACGCGTCTCCCTACGGCGTCGGCGCAGTCCTGGCCCACCGACTGCCCAACGGCCTCGAGGCACCCATCGCCTATTACTCCAGGACCATGTCGCCGACGGAGAGGAACTACGGCCAGATCGACAAGGAGGCGCTGGCGGCAGTGGCAGGGGTGAGAAAATTCCATGACTACTTGTACGGCCGGGATTTCGAACTTGTGACTGATCATAAGCCCCTGTTGGGACTCCTGGCTGGCGACCGGCCTACACCTTCTGCCTTGTCCCCCCGGATGCAAAGGTGGGCCATTTTCCTGTCGGGGTACTCGTACACCTTAGTCTACCGGCCCGGGAAACACATGGGAAATGCTGACGCCTTGAGCAGATGCCCCCTCCCGACCCAGGAAGGCGCGGAAAGGGGGGAAGCATCGGTTCTTGCCCTGGACATCCTGGACTCTGCCCCCACTACGTCGGCCGAGGTTGCCAGGGCGACGGCGCGGGACGCCGAACTTCGGGCCGTTTCCAGCTGGGTTCAACGGGGGTGGCCGGACAAGGGGGAAGGGGAGTTCAAGGTATATTTTGACAAGAAAGACGAAATGTGCTGTGTGGGGGGTTGCTTGCTGTGGGGGGACCGGGTAGTGGTGCCCAGGAAAATCCGCCCCAAGGTCCTAGAAACACTGCATGCCAGACACCCGGGAATAGTAAAGATGAAGGGGTTAGCCTGAAGTTACGTGTGGTGGCCTGGTATTGACAAGGACATAGAGTCGTGGGTGGCCAAATGTACACCTTGCCAATCATCACGACCCAATCCACCAGCAACCCCAGTCAGAGAATGGGAACAGCCCTCGGGCCCATGGCAGAGGATTCACATCGACCTCGCCGGCCCATTCCACGGCCAAACATTCCTGATTGTAGTGGATGCCTACTCGAAATGGTTGGAGGTCCGACTCCTGAGTAGCACCACAGCCAGAGCAATGATCCGGGAACTCAGACAACTCTTTGCCACACACGGCATTCCCGACACCCTAGTCTCGGACAACGGGCCTCAGTTCACGGCCACTGAGTTCGAACAGTACCTGGCATCCCTAGGAACCAGGCACGCTCTCACATCCCCGTTCAGGGCGCAAGGAAATGGGCAGGCCGAGAGATTCGTGCGCAGCGCAAAGGAGGCCCTGGAAAGGCTAGGACCCGGGGACTGGCAGGAACGCGTAGACACGTTCTTGTTGGCCCAACACAACCTTCCCTGCGCTGCCACGGGAAGGGCCCCCACAGAGTTACTCATGGGTAGGAGACTCCGTTGTCAGCTTGACCGGTTACACCCTAGGTACTCTCCAGACAAGTTCAGGGGGGACCAACCACAGGGCCGGACACTGGCCATTGACTCACCAATCTTCGCTAGGAACTACGCGTCGGGCCACCCGTGGGAAGAGGGAACCGTCAGTGAAATGCTGGGTCCCTACACCTACAAGGTTCGCCTCGCTGATGGTCGGACATGGAAACGCCATGTCGACCAGCTCAGGAGGCGAACGAGTCCCGACACGGATAGCAACCTCCCCCGGGGAGTGCAGACCGGCGCTGAGCCAGACATGCACCCGATGGACGAACCGGTCACCGACCCGGTTCGGCCAGAAAACAGCCCCATTCACGCAGCACCATCACCGGCCAGCTTACCGTGTGGAACAGGCTCACCCCCGGTCACCGCGGAGCCCGACGCTCGTATTCCGGATCCGCTCCCGGCCCAGCCAGGGCAGAGCGAGAGCGACAGGTCCGCTCTGCTCGATGCCCCAGCGCTGACTGAACTGCGCAGGTCCGATCGAGTAAGAACACGCCCCCGTCACCTGGAGGATTTTATATGCAAATAGCAGACTGGGGCATTCTGGGGGGAAGGGGTGTTAGATATTTAAATGTCCTAGCGGCGGGAAAATCGCCGCTACCAATTGGTCAGTGGGCTGGGTCAAGCAGGGTATTTAATCCCCTGCTGACCCAGCCGTTGTTGTTGTTGTCTGTGCTATCCACAATAAACAGACGTGTTGTTTGGTTCACCCTTAATGGCTTCCGTGTCCTCACTCCCGCGCCCTGATCTCCGGATCTAACATTTCACATGAACAAGAACCTTCCCTCTTCAGACTCAATGGTGAGGAAGTGAGGTCTAAAGAGGGCAAGGCATCTGGAAAACACTAGCCTCTCAAACGTCTGAACAGGGCTTAAGTCTCAACCAAGCCATAGCTTATCCATGCACTGTTCTTGATGAAAAGTGGAATTAGGAAAAAAGGGTGCGATTTACCAACAACTATGAAGAAAAAGTTGGTGTCTGCAACAGTGCTGTCACTGGGGTATATATGTGCATGTGTGTGTATGTGCTTCCCACATCTGAATGTGGGAGAACAGGAGTTTTACTCATAGGCCTAGTTAATGAACTTAGAAAACAAGCTTTTCCAATCTCAAGAAAAGCTCTTATATCGTTTCTGTTGTATGTTAATAAATTTTGTCCAGAAATTCTACTCAAAAGTGGGTGTAAGGTTGCATATGAACTTAGGTTCTGTTCCAGTTGTTTATTTATTACAATATGTGCCAGGGATGCATGCAACTTATTTATTGTAATGTTAGATCTATAAGAGGACTCCGTGAGCAATGCTGGTTAGAATTTCATGTTATAGTACAATTCTAAGAGTCTTGTTTTTGAGAAACAAATTGACTATTTTTAAAAAAACAGACTTTGGCAGTTTTGAATGTATATTATACACCAGTAAATTGTCTCTCAGGCAGATATGTCAGCCTGCTCAGGTAATATGTTTCCATTGCTACTTTCCTCTTTTAGTAGCTTTCTAGGACTTATTATCAATTCCAAGAAGAAATAGTTATGCATTGCAGTAAATGTTGAACTCTTCTTTTTGTGAAATAATTTGTTTTTTTTAATATAGAGAATAAAAAAGAGCAAAATTTTCATTGTGTTGTGTTGCTTCCTTTTTGAAAGAGACTATTATTTTACCCTTGCTGAAAATAAATCTAATTTAGTGACAAATGATCTTAACAACTTCAGGCTAGTCACAGATATTCCATGTATGGTTAAATTAATCAAGAGAGTCATGGTGGATCAGCTGCAGGTGTTCTTGTATGAAACTAACTTTCTTGATCCTTTCCAGTCTTGGTTCAGTCCATTACATGGCATTAAGAATGCACTGGTCCTGTTGCATGATGACCTGCTGAAGGAAGCTCATAGGGACAATATTTGTGGGTGTTCTCATGGGTCTTTCAGCACCCTTTGATACAGCTGATAACAGTGTCCTCCTTGGAGTTGACTTCAGTCATTTCTCAATGGTCATGTTCAAATGACTTGACTTGAGGATGTTGTGTTGGACCCTTTGGTCCTATGCTGTGGGATTCCATTGGGGTCAATCATCTCTCCAATGCTGTCCAACATTTATGTGAGGCCACTGAGGGAGGTCATCTGGAGATTTGAGGTACACTGTCATCCATGTGTTGATGATATGCAACTCTGTTTCTCCTTATGTATGTCTGAAGTGAATACAGTACAGTACAGTCGTATTTGGCCTTCATGTTGGATTATAATATGGAGAACAAATTTAAGTTGAATTTCAACAAGATGGAGATCCTGTTGTTAAGTGTGTCCCTAGACATTTTGATAGCGATTATACTAAAATTAGACAAATTTATCCTTCCCTTTAAATATCAAGTTCATAGTATAAGTGTTCTTTTGACTTGACACTTATGATGGATCATTAGGTTGCTGCTACGGTTCATACCACCTTTTTCCTCAGTGAGAGGTCACTAGCAATTCTGGTCCATACATTGATAATCTCAAAAACTGGTTATGATAATGTAGTCTACAAGGGGATTCCCTTAAAGCTGGTACTGAAGCTTCAACAACTCAAGATTGTGGTGGCCAGTTTAGTTTCTTTGATGGACAAATTTGATTATAACACCCCATCCTAGTTTGCCTTCACCGGCTACCTCATCACACCAAGTTCAAGGTGTTAGTATTAGCATACAAAGCTCTGAATGGTTTGGGACCTTGTTACTTGTTGGAGCACCTCTTCCAAAGTTCTAGTGTCCATTTTACTCTGTTCTCTATGACCCTGTGTTTCTGGGTGTTTATTTTGAGGGAGGAAAAAAAAGGACAATAGCCAGAAGTAGGGTCTTCTCAGCTGTAGGTTCAACATTATGAAATTTCCTCCCACAGTTGGTATATTCAGCCTCCTCCCTACAGACTTTAAAAAAGTTCCTTAAAATGAGGAACATATTTTTCATTATTTACAAATAGCATTGTCTGGTTTCACCTAAAAATACATGAAGTTAAATCCAGGGTCACTTACAATTTGCACATTATTTCAGTGTGCACATATATACAATATTGACTAAATGTATGTTGCATGAAGTAATGTAACACACATTGTACTAAATAGCCATGCGTTGTTTTCCAATATAAACACAAAACTGGTATTTGCAATTGAGTATCTAATGACGAAGATGACAATGACGACAATGACAATGGTTATGAAAGTGTCCATAGTCCACTAGAAGTTTGGACCAGACTTTTGGAACTCCACTGTTCAGGTCCTAGCCCTGGATGTAAGAGTTAGTGGTGTATCACTTGAATAATGTTGCTGGTACCTAGTAGTGCTACTCTCTGCTACTGCTCTGTCATTATCTTATCAATGCTAATCATACTCAGATTTTTTTTAAAAAAAAGAAACCCTTTTGGGGCTGCTCCTAGTACTACTGGTATTGCTGTTGCTCTTTTCTCCCAGAAATGTTTTATTTCAGTTCTCAAATCCTGATATCTCATAACCTTTTCAATCTCTTTTTCTTCCACCTGACTGTTTCCTAGGATCACCAGTTTAACTTTTTTTCCCAACCACAGTAATGTCTGGAGTGTTGTGTTCAAGCTTTTCATCAGTTTGGGTCTTAAAGTCACATAAGCTCTTAACCATCTTGTCCTCATTCTCAAACACCTTTCCAAGTTTGTGTTCCCACCAGTATTTTGAAGACGGCATTTTGTAATTCTTGCTAACCATTTATGACATCCTTTGTAGTCAGTCATTGTTGAATATTCAGACTGTGTACACAAGTGATTCAATTTCTTGTTTTGTTTCCCCATTCATTTTAAGATTGCACATCTAGAACAGGTGCAAAAACCTTCTGTATGTACTCGATGCTTGATTTCCATGACCCGTATTATTCAACAGTATTGTCTGCTGTTCCATGTTCCATTTGTCTGCTGTTACAAAAAGCAAAGGTGGCAGTGAATCACCTTGGAATACACCTCTCCTGATATTGACATGGCCTAATTCAGTGCCATTTTCCATTAGAGTGATGTTCCATTTCATCCTTTTTATCAAGCATCGCCTGATGTTGTTGATTCTCCAAATTTGCAATGTTTCACTTTTTGAAGTATAGGCTATCGAACACCTTTTTTAATCAAACCAAACAATATGCAGATTGGTTTTCATTCTTTTACAGTTCCTCAATATCATTTTATCAGTAAGTAACTGGTCTTTTGTTCTATGTGAATTTTGATAGTTTCCTTTTTGTTCTTCTGGTATAAGACTCTGAGTAGTTAGATACTGATAAACAAAGTTTGCTAATATACCCTGAAGAGTTTCAACATTGTCGCTAAGCATGTTATGGGTCTGTCATAACTTGGTACAGCTCCTTTATCTTTATGTTTCATCCACAAATTCAGGTTAGGTATTTGCATCTGCCTCTTATCTTAGGGTTTTAGAGATTGTATATGTGAAGCTGATTCCTCTATGTTGTGGATGGCCTATTTCACTTCATAAATGCATCTTATACTTCATTCTCATTTGGTTTCAAAGATATATTTTATTTATTCTTTAATTCGCCTCCTGCTCTGGTGTTGATGAAAAGAACTTGAGGTGTTTAACTTATAGCATCCAGTTTGTTATATCACTACTGTTGTTGTTTGCTATATATAAAAGTAAAGGTTTCCCTTGCTTGAAAGCCAGTCATCTCCAACTCTAGGGTTCAGCGCTAATCTCTGTTTCAAAGCAGAAGAGCCAGTGCTCTCTGCTTTTGCAAACATTTCCATGGTCATGTGGCAGGCATGACTAGACACTGGAGCACCCGGAATGCTGTTTACCTTCCCGCCAAAGTGGTCCCTATTTATCTTCTTGCAATTTTTTGTTTTCAAACTGCTAAGTTGGCAGGAGCTGGAACAAAGATGGGAGCTCATTTCATCCTGCAGTACTCGGGAATCAAACTGCTGACCTCCCGCCTTCCAGTCAGCATTTTAGCCAGTTGAGCCACTGCAGTCCCTTCTTTTAGTTGCTTAACCAGGCTTTTAATAATGTAAGTGTTGTGAATATACAGTAATACCTTGGATAAAGTTTACCTCAGATAATGCTAAAATCGCATAACGTTAAGTAATCTGGGGAGGAGAATTGGATCGAATAATGTTAAGGTCCTATGGGATGGATCGGATAACAACCGCTAAAGCCTGTGCGATTACAATGTATCTCTATGGAGCTTTAACATTATCCGATCCATCCCATAGGATTTTAACATGCATCGGATAACACTAAAAATCAGATAACACCAAGACTTGTGGAACCAAGTCTTAGCGTTATCCGAGGTATTACTGTATTTGTATTTCCAGAGCTAGCCTACATTTGGATGGAATAATTTGCATATATTCTGCTGCAAGATTTAAGATTGCCAAAATTCTAATCTGGACAGTATAGAAGATGGTAGTAAACACTTAACATAAGACACATAGAAAAGATTACATTTATTTCTAGCAAGACAGCACTGTGTGGGCTGAACCTTTGATCTAAAAGCTTCTTATCTTCTTTTTTGAGCTGGCCTGATCAGACCTATAGAGATTGGCCACATGACAACTTTATAAAATGGCATTATGACCCTAGCTGCTTCATTTTCACACTAATAAAATCTCTCCAGAGAGCCGAATGAGGGCTGTTTAACATTTAGCTTTTTTTTTCTGAGACAGAAGATTATTGTGTCAGAAAGAGTACATGAGGTTCCCTGCTGCTAAAGCAGTAACTGAAAAACTGCACTGGAATAAGTAGTGTCTTAATTCTAAACACAAAACCAAATTTACTGGCATTGACATTCATTTTCTGGTGAAGAAGTTGGCTAAAATATTTATGTCAAAGACCCTCCCCCCTCCATTATTTCTTTGAGAACTGTAGGCCCATTCCACCAGTAACTCATTTTAGGCCAATTTCCCTAATGAACCATCTATTGTCTTCAACTACAAGTACAATCTCTTTTAGGAAACATTGTTTGCAATTTTAGTACACCTTTAATGAACGTTGTCCTGTTTAATTTATTTTTTTGCTTCTTTTTACATATCTTATCACCTTCTTTTTCTTCTGTGTCTAGGCGTGAAACTGCTAAAATTAAGGCACATTTTGGTGAGTCCATTCTGCAGTTCCTTTTGCCTGATCTAGTGTGAGAAATATTATCTGGCAACTCAAAGTTGCCGTTACCAGGGTATGCCCAATTGTGGTTCAAAAATACCACAGTCTTGGATGCGGCTATATCTGTGTACCCCATATTACGACTAAATAGTGATCAACTCTCATCTTAGGTAGTTATATAAAATATTACAAAGAATGTAGCATCCAAATGTAGGCTAGCTCTGGAAATACAAACAAAGACGTCAGGAAAACAGAGAAGCAGTCACCTCAAGAAATAGGACACTAAGGGAGCATGTTTACTGCTGCTCTCACCGTACCTTTTCATCTATTGTTCTGGTATGGTTCTCCAAGGCTGACTACTTTTCCAGAGTCTACCTGAATGCCTGCCTCTAATAATGCTTGAAACTGGATCCGAAGTAATTTCACTATACTTGTTCCACAGAGCCTAGTGCTGAGGACTCTCTTCCTCCTTGTGAAAGATGGTGCCACCACAGGTGCCGTGTCACCACCTTTACCACCATCCCCACTTCCATCCCGCAGTGATCCCTTCCTTGATCTTTGAAGGTAGATGAGCACTGCTACCATCACTGCCTCCTCTATTTTAGATGGAAGACACTAACAGTATCACATCCTTTTTAGTTTAGACAAATAGATACAAATGAATCCTCCATTTTGAGGTGGAGGTAGCCACTCTGTTTTAGAACCAGCCAATGGCCAAGGGGCATGATGGGATACATGTGTTGACCTCGGAGAACTTCTTAGGTTCATCCACAAACAAGAGTTCAGCTCAGTTAAAAACAACTCTGTGTAAGATAACTTTTTGGGGAGGAGGTGGGCTAAAGCAAAGCATTACAAGATTTAAGGTTTCAGTAATCACAGGGGGGAGCAATGTATTGACAAGATGAATTAAGTGGTGGTCAACTGTCCAGCTGAAGATGACACACTGCTGCTTCCTGGTCCTAACATTGATCCCCCATAACTCCACCTCTTATGACAAAAAGGACTCATTTAATTGTATTTTGATTTTCTAAAATTCAAATGTTTTGACAATTATTTGTCCTTAATAATATCTAATTCTGTTTTTTTTTTTCTTGTAATGGGAGGCCTTTTCCAGTAGAAGGCAGTCCTCCTCCTTACAGCTATCACTTTGTTCCATTCAGGCCAGATGGTCACCCACGTTTTTTTGGCAACTTTTTTTGCCGCCTTGAGTCATTTGTGAGGAGGGCAGCATAGAAGTGTGACTAAATAAATAAAGAAATAATAAATAAATAAACTTCACAATTTCCACTTCACTAGACACATTTGTGTTAGTCATCCCATACAAATTAGCTCTTCCATCAGCAGAGTTGCTTTCTGACCTTACTTGACCCAGGTCTGCTTCCAGACATATGCAGCACATCCTTGCTAGTTATTAGAGAAATTCCACTTGCTAGCAATTTTGGCTCCTATTATCCATTAATGCTTATTTTCAACCTGTAGCCTATATTTTATTCATGCTGATATATGTATCTATGGGAAGCTGTATATACTTTTAAGCCATTGAAAGTCTCTTTGCTTTACAAGCTTATTTACTGCATAAGATGCTTTGAAGCTCTACCAATCTACCCACCCACCCACCCACCTAACTACCTAGCTACCTACCTACCTATTGCAGAAATACATTGTTGAATTCTGGCTGAATATTTTGAATCAGTTCCAGAACTTCCTGCTGGGCAACACAGTTATTCAGTGAACTTTTCATTCCTATAATCACATTGTTTAAGTTTACAGTAATTAATCAAACAAATTTGCCTAGGAATTTTATAGAAAACAACTCTGTGTGCAGAGTGTGTTGACAGAGGATTTTGCTTCCCATCAAAAGTCTTTGTTCTGGCACTCTATTGGTTTCAGATAATGAATAATCTGGGCTTTTGTCTCATAGCTACATATTTGTTTAGGATTTTAAAAGTGTATTTATATAGTAAAACCACAACATGATATGTATCTAAAAACAGATGAATGTAATAAAACATAACAAGGGTAACATGATTGTTTTTGTTATGTATCTAAGTCAAAACCAAAATCTTTCAAGCTAAGTGAGATATTTAAGGAGTGGTTTTACCTGTTCCACACCCCCAGTGAGTTTCAATGGCTGAGAAGAATTCGAACTGAGGCCTCCTAAGCAGTGTTGGGTTGTCAAAATTTCCACTACCCCACCATGACATCATGGACATTGTGGGCATAGCCAGCATCATGACGTCATAACATCATGGGCGGAGCAAATAATAAATAAATAAATAAATAAATAATGTCTGTGCATGCATCAAACCTCCGTTTGATGCATGCACAGGTTTTTTTTAAGTGTGCATGCATCAAACCTCTATTTGACACATGTGCACTAAAAATAGAACTGTGAATGCATCAAACAGAGGTTTGACATTTCTGGAGGGGGCCGGAGAGGGGACCGGACTGGTCGCCCAGGGGTTTACCACCACCCCGGCCACCCCTCCTGATGGGGTGCTACCGGTTCGGGCGAACTGGTCCGAACCCGTAGCATCCCATCACTGCTCCTAAATAATAATCTGTCACTCTTATCTGCTTCACCACACAGTTTATTGAATATAGTTAGGGCTGAGAATGATTTAGTATTTACTGCTACTCTCATTTTAATAAAGACTTGAAGAGAACATTTTACTATTAATGTTGCAATGCTTTTCTAACTTCATTTGCTTAATACAGTCATGATAACAGGAGTATACAGGAATTTCTCAACAAGTACAGTCAGTACTTGATGAAGAATTAGGTCAGCTGCAAGGTTGTCAGCATTTTTTTTCATCAAGCTTTTTGTCTCCAGCACAAGATGAAGACATGGTCTACACTTCTCATAGTGATTTCCAGAATTTGTGCACAATGTTGTTGCTTTTAACAAGAGTCCCCCCCCCTTTGTGAAACTAAATATACATGCACACAAATGAACTTAGATCACAGACAAAATGGCAGGCTGATGTAAACAACACTTATATGCTACTAAGTGCTATGTCTTTTTAATAGTCAATGCAAAAGTCAACCATTGTCCTAATTTTTGATTTTGAACATTTACAGAAATCTGAAAAATCAGTGTTGAAAATTGCAACATTAGCAGAATTTTCTTTCCTCATTCCTTTATCTTTCACCAAGTGAGGTGAAATCAGCCTAAAATCAGGTCAAGATTTCCATTCCTGGACACAGAATATCAGAGATAGGTCTAGTGTGAATGCATGAGCATTTTTGAAATTAGAGACTTTTCAATACATTTGAACAAATTCTACCTTTACTTTATTTATATAAAACACTTACTATCTGCAACACAGACACAAAAAAATTTGCAAATAATGCAGACCTGCCCACAAACTTACTTTTGAATAAGAAAGACAAAACACATTAAAGAGGGATGGAGAATCTATTAGGATAACAGACAGATGAACAGATGTGTTTTAAGTGGCTCTTGAATGTAAAGATCCATGAATAAGATTAATGACTTAGAATGGATAGATAATGTTTGTCTAAGAAATCAACTTAATTGTTCTTCTAGGTGGCCATCTAGGAAGAATGAGACATAATGGGGAAATTGAAAATATGTTGCTTTTCCCTCAGTCCCAAATATTTTGAATACCAGATTGGCAATACAACATCATTGACTCTGATTTTTGAATGGCCCATTGCCTGGTATATAGATATTGGACATGTTTAGTTAGAACTACCAGGTTTAACCTTTCTCATGAAGTGATAGCTGGAGGGATTAAACTGTATCACATGTAAAAAAAAATTTGTTTCTGAAATTGAGAGTCCCATTCAAGCAGAGGACACTTGCCCCTTTAACTCTTAAAACTCTTGCCTCCAATCCCTGTGTATTGTGTCAGTTTGTTTCTATTACAACATATTTTATTTTTAGCTATATTTGCTTCAAATGCATGTTGTGAGCTCGGGAGGGTCCTGAACTGGGAAAATGGTGCAATACAAATAAATTAAATACAGTGAAAAAATATTAAAATATTCAGGCATGTTTGTGATGTTGAACTGGGGTTTCCTTCCTTCCTTTCCTGACAGGCTCTCCTTATTTATCAGCTACATATCAGTGAAGTACAACATAATCTAATCCACCCTGAGAATGGCTATACCCATTACAAGTGGACTGTGTAAATGATTAACTTTTCCATTTGTTTTTGTAAATACAGTTGACTGAGATTCATACTTGCATTCATGAAAATTATGGAAGAAAGGATGGAATTTAGCAGAATTGATAGATTTATCTAATTTAGATTTGTCTTCTTTAGCCCTCCTTATATATTACTTGCAGAAAGGGACTACTGAGAAACAAAGGACACACCACAGGGCTACATCTTTCCCCCATTTCATAATATATTAAATGACAGAGTTTGCCTTGCAAAGTCTTTTGTATGATTTACAAGCCCGATAGTATACATGGACAGTGCTTATTCTGTATTATCAAATGATAGATTATGGAAAACCATATCAATGAGCACAAAAGAAGGAAGGAAGGTCAGAATCTTGATTTTGTGCAGCCTAAGGAGACAACCATGTACATGAGCCTACCTGTCCTATTGTCCATCTGTTGCATCCCTCTACTTCCTTGACTCAGAGAAACAGTTGACCAATATATAGGAAATACAGTGGTACCTCGAGTTACAAATTTAATGCATCCCAAGGCATTTTTCATGTTATAAAAATTTGTAACTTGAATTTCCCATAGGAATGCATTGAAAACCAAAATTCATAACTTGAAACATGGTTTCCCATAGTAATGCATTGAAAACCATTTAATCTGTTCCAGAAAAATTCATAAATCGAGCCATTATTTTCATTCGTATTGTGAAAATTTTGTAACTCAAACCATTTGTAACTTGAGGTACCACTGTAAAGGGTGTGTGTGCGTGCTGCACAGCTGCCCTAACACAAATGTGTTTTGTTTTTGTTTTCCCAACAGGATTTTGGCCTCTTAGTTTGTGGCTGAAAATACCAAGATGTGAATTCCCCTTGTTGACCAGACATAGGTAAAGGTCTCCCTTACCCATCTCTGTTTACAGCCAAAGAGCCAGCATTGTCTGTGTCTGCAGATGTTTCTGTGGTCATACGGCAGACATGGCTAGATGCCGAAATGCACAGAATGCTATTACCTTCCCCACCAAAGTGGTACCTATTTATCTAGTTGCAATTTCTTGCTATTAACCACTCCCTCAAATAGCATCTGTTGTTTTTCTGCTGTATTTAACCTCTTCCCTGGCTTTTCAGTATTCTGTTAACATGTGTCTCCTTTCTGACTTCTTTTTAAAGGGCCAGAAGCCATGGGCCATTCTGACTGAACCCTTATCAAGTCTTGTAGGACATCCACCAGAGAACAAATAAGACAAGCATAGCAACTAACAAATGCTAACATTTTGCACTTTTTGTGTGTGTTCATCTTGAGAACTGGGGTATGTAAATGGGTTTTACTGCCACACCTAGAAGGCATTTAATTAACTGAACACATCCCCAGTACTCCAAGTGTGACAGTGATTTAGTTACTGAAATCAAGTGGGTATATAAATTCTGAAAGAGTTGGGTTTTCTTTTTTTTCTTCCCCTCCCTTCGGCCTCCATAAAGAATTTGTGATTGTTTGTCGGCTTTTGTA
Source organism: Furcifer pardalis (assembly GCA_030440675.1). Taxonomy (NCBI): domain Eukaryota; kingdom Metazoa; phylum Chordata; class Lepidosauria; order Squamata; family Chamaeleonidae; genus Furcifer; species Furcifer pardalis. Next base: position 166,951,660 of record CP126891.1, on the reverse strand, counting down.
GCAATTCTTTAGTATGAGACAGGCTCCGTGAAAAGCTGAACAGAAAGCCATGTTCAGTGGATTTGAGAGATAGCACTTTCTGGCTCTGCCATACCGTAGTCCTTTTATCTGCACCAAGAAAGAGATAGTTTAGACAAGTACCATTCATTCCCTGAAATTTCCGCACATGTTTTTGAAATGCGGATGAATAAATCATGAATATGAACACCTTCACAGGAAATGCCTCGGTATTATAGCAAAAGGTCAGGGTATTTGTATGTGTTTGTGCCAGTGTGTGGTGTTTGAAAATCTTTCACAACCTCCCCTCCATGCATACATACTCACCTGCCCCTTAAACTTGAAACAGGGAAGGCATATTCTGCCGTAAGTTATATAGGTTTATGAAGTTCCGGCTTTAGATGTTTATGCTTTGTGATAGCTGCAATCTTAAGAGTCTAAGAATGGTTGCCATCTTTTTCAGTTTGTTTCTTTTTGTTCCCAGTTTGCATTTGGAAGGTGATAAAAGAACAAAGAATGGGGCTGCTCTATTCTTCCACTCAGAAGTAGAGTCCATTTACACCTGTCAGCAACTGCACACTTTGTTTTCTCAACTAACTCACTTTTTACTACACAGATAAAAGACTCCACGAATGCAAGTGTACCAAATTTATCGGACCACAGGATCTTTTTGACTGTGTCTGGTGTGGTATATGGCTACAAAAGACAAGGTTGAATTCTAAGCTCAGAACCATTTTAATAAGAAGAATTTCACACAGCACTTTCAACTCATCTTTTGTAGGTGTACTTTAAAAATAAAATATAATAGGTTATTACCAGATTGAGAGGGGGGATCCACTGAGGTTGATGAGATCTGCATTATAGGGATGACTAAAAAGTGTCATTGATTTCAGTGGAGCTACACAAAATAATGTTAAGACTGGATCCAACCCATAAATTTCCACAGTGGCCATGGAAGGATATTCTACACCCATGGAAGAATTATGCTAATCCTAACATAACCAATAAAAAGACTGTAATCCTGTTGCATAGTGTAGCAATCAAATTAAATCAAAATCTTTATTATGGTCTAAGACCCGCATAGAACAGCAAGAGGAACAGAAGTTAAAATGAGGGTACTTAAAATATATCATGAGGCAAAAGTTAAAATGAGGGTGCTTAAAAAGGAGCATTTCTACTCAGAGTTAAGGAGTAGTTAAATTAGTACATAGATTACTAGTGTTACAGTTATTACTAAACCTATGCTGTGGTGCTAGTAGTTTATTTGGTTGAAGGTTTTGCCAGGATTGTTCTTCTGATTTTACATGTTGCAGCGCAGAACCTGACCGTGTTGTGGATGGAGGTAGGTCTTTCATCAGATAGCAGCCAGTGGGTGTATGTGCTGTTTTTTCAGCCAGGATACCTGCAGAACAGTGGAAAAATGAACTTGTTCTGGATGACTCTATAAAAAAAAAAGGGCAGATGCAGAGAACATGTTCTTTAGTTTCAATTTCTCCAGTGTCACAGTGGCATTGTTTCTCTGTCATTGGTGTCCTTTGGAACTTTTCCTCAAAAACTGTGGAAGGGAGGGCCTGGCATCAGGCTGGGATGAATGACTTGGTGTCTCAAGTTGGAGCAAGTGCGGGGCAACAATGTGTCTCCAAGACTCTGGAGCCAGGAAGGTAGGGGCCCTGGCTATGTCTTCTTCCCTTTCCTTATCTAGTGTTCTCTGTTCTGCAGTATTTTGGGCTCAGGAGCATGGTACATCTTCTTAAGAGCTAGATGCAAATTCCATATTCATCTGGCAACACAATTTTATGCAGGCTTGAGGGGCACTTCTATGAACAACAATCCATTTCACCTCATGAGTTGCACTGACAGTCTGAAGAAGTCCTGAGTCAGAAGATATTGGTATTCTTTCTCACCTCCAAAATGCAATTTCCTGGCAAAAATTATATTGACATTTGGGCTGCTGTCCGAAGCATACGTAATTGGAAGTAAGATCAACTGAAATAAATGACATTTATTTCTGAATAAACATGGTAAGAATGAAGCCATTAGATTACTAGTTCACAATCTGCATAAGGGCAAGGAAAACTTTATAGCAATTGACAACAGGCAGCATCAGTCAAATGAATATCTACATTCTTCTTTCTACATTACCCATCACCATAGATCCATTCTTGAGAGCTGGTGGCACAGAGAAGGAGAGTGCACACTCCATTAAATAGCTGTGCAGCAGCTTAAAAAATTGGGGTGTTTTCCCCACCCCTAAGGTTTTTTTTTAAAGGTTGGTGCTTAGGTCGGCACATTGTCATCACCTCATGTTCGGGGCTGTGCAGGACACAGAGTCAATTTAAGTGTACCCCACTGTTTTGGCAGCCTCTTTGAACTCTTTGAATTGACAACTCACTTACCCAGAGGCGTAGCTACCGCCGTATCTGCCGTATCAATTATACGGGGGCCCCGGGTCACGGGGCCCCCAACGTGCGTAAACAAAACAAATCTTTACCCTTCCTAAGGGCCCCCAAAAGATTTTTATACAGGGCCCCGCCAAGGCACGCTACTCTTCTGCACTTACCCTCTTAATCCAGAGTGCTTCAGTGGGTTTATTTATTTATTTATTTAAATTTCTATACCGCCCTCCTCGCCGAAGGCGACCCAGGGCAGTTTAACACATCCTAAAACACATAAAAAGGCTAAAATTCTAAAAGTTCTCAAAAACCCACAGTTAAAACCAATTAAAACTCTAACTAAGACGTTATATGATTTAAAACTTAAGGAAGCAAGGGAGAAGGTCAAACCAGCCAGCAGGCTGAGGTCGTTGCGTCTCCAGTACCCCAGACCTGACCTACAAGCCAGGTTTTTACACCCTTCCGGAAGGGCAGCAGCTCTGCCTGGAGGCGCAGCTCAGTTGCCATTAAGGGGCTGGAAAGAATTAACTCACCTTCCAGATTGGCGTTCAGGAGTTGGGTAGTGTTTTGTATATCCTACTCTGACTTGTTAGTTGTCCTTTATTTGAGGTGGGTAATGCTTGTTGGATGGGGTTAATGTGAATCCTTTTAGGAAGTCTATTGACAAGGTGGTACTGATGCCTGGCATAATTTGTGCAAATCAGTTGGGCATATAGAACACACCATGAGACACTTTAGGGCACGATCAATATTCGTTCAAGCAAACGCAGTTTGAATAGGCCTCAGTGGTGTCTTACCAACTGACACCTGGCTTGGGTAGTATCTGAAAAGGATCAGCACTGCACAGGGGTAAGGATTCTCCCATCCAGTATGGAGAGGGGCAGATTAACTTTCCCTGCTCTAGTATCAGGTCATACCAATACCACCACCCCTATAGGTTAGGGGATAAAGTTAACTGAAGCTTAAATAAAATTGTGCCCCAAGCCATTTGACCAGTACAGAACATGTCTCACCTCTTTATTTCACTGGTGGGGAGGGAATTTCATGTTTCTACTAATAGACAAACACAGTTGAATGTAACCCATTTGTTTGAGCTGTTGTTATATGCCAGTGATGGTGAACCTTGATACTCCAGGTGTTCTTGGACTTCATTTCCCAGAAGCCCAAGTCAACACTCCTGCTGATCAGAGCTTCTGGGAATTGAAGTAAGCTGTAAGCCACCCAGAGTTGGGTTTACCCGATTGGGGCGGGATAGCAAACATGAATAAATAAATAAATAAATAAATAAATAAGTTCAAGAACATCTGGAGTGCAAAGGTTCACCATCACTGTTATTTGGTGTATAGGTCGCTTCTGGCATATTGTGATCATATGAATTAGTGACCTCCAAACGTTCCTACGATCAAGATACCTGAACAGCTCTTGTAAACTAAAGGCTGTGCCATCATCTATTGTATTGATCCATTTCTTATGTGGTCTTCATCTTTTCCTGTTGCCTTCAACCTTTCCATGATTATTATTTTTTTCCCAGTCAATTTTGCCTACTCATGATGTTTCTGAATATGGAAGCCTCTTTTTGATCTTTATTATTATTATTATTATTATTATTATTATTATTATTATTATTATTATTATTATTATTATTATTATTATTATTATTATTATTATTATTATTATTATTATTATTATTATTATTGCTTCTTAGAAGAGTTCAAACAGGATTTGACCTAGAACTCACTTACTTTTTTCGTATGGCAAAATTTTCCTCCAACATTATAACACAAATGAATCATGGCAAGGGGGACATAAATTACACCTGTGTGCAATTTCCAGCAGAAGGAAATGTTTAGTAATTGAAATAGAAACTCTTTGTCCTGCAGCTCATTCGACTCACATATAATTAGTCTCAATGAAGCCAAGCTGTGCAACCCCTAGGAAAATCTCTCCCTGCCAGTGGTGTCATCACCCTTATGTAGGAATTATTCGTAGGGAGAAGTTTGGGCCAGAAGTCCCTCCCATTCAATTTACCATTTTCCCCAGAAACATTTCCCCAATTTCTCCATGTTTTCAGTTTTCAAACAACATTCTCTGAACACATTCAGACAAGCAGTTAATTTGCTCTTTTGTGATGTTAGAGGTCATTACAGTTTCCATGTATCCAGATTTAATGGATGCTGGAGCGCTGCAACCTTCTCCTGAGTGCTTATTTTTGAACTCCCATTTCAGATTCTACATTTTTGGAAATCCTCTATACACCATGCTCAGCACTTCCAGAGGGGTACACAGGAAGAGACTCCTTGAAAGTTGTGGTATTTTTGAACCATAATTGAGTGTACCCTGGTAATGGCAACCTTGTGTCACTGGCTCATCTTTCTCACACTAGGCAAAAGGAACTGGCAGAATGAATTCACCAAAAGGTGCCTCCATTGTGGCAGTTTCACATCTAGGCAAGAAGAAAAAGAAGAACGAGGTGGTGGTGGTGGTGGTGGTAGTGGTGGTGGTGGTGGTGATGGTGATGATGATGATGATGATGATGATGATGATGATGATGATGATGATGATGATGATGATGATGATGATATTGATTGATTGATTGATTGATTGATTGATTGATTGATTGATTGATGGAGGAGCACTTCCGGACAGTGGAAATAACATATAAGGAAGGTTTGCAGCAATACGTCCAATATGTTGATAAGGTTAACAAGCCCCATCAGCATATTGAATGTTGAAGTTAAACCAGGGGTTCTCCACCTTTTCAAGCCAAGAGCCTGGGTCATGCTGTCTCAGAGAGCTTCAGGGGCCAGATGGCCATTTTGCCCTGCCTGCCACACATGGCACTTCCGGGTGTGGCAGAGGTGGTGGTCGGCCACATGAAATGGTGTTGTGAACTGCATCCAGCCCTTGGGCCGTAGATTGAGAACCCCTGAGTTAAACAGTTCCTCTGACCCTCTGCAGAGAGACAGGGAAATTGTTTTATTTGCCCATATGGTAAATTGGCTTGCCATCCATTTCACCATATTGGAAAAGACCAATTGGGCTGTCTGGAGGGGGACAGGCTAATTGTAATTTAGCCCATCCCCATCCTCCAACAACCCAAAGTGAGCAAGTCCAGACCACCCCATACTGGACAGTTTAGACATGCTCTTTGTTTGCACACATGTAACAGTTCACTGACTCACCGCTACTGCCAGAGAGAATTGATTCCGCCCACACACAAAAAATCTATCAGAGCAAATATATTGTAGAAGATGAAATATACTTTCTGATAGAACTATAAAAAAGATAACTTACAACGCCAAGATCCTTGCTTAATTTACCCGGCATCGCGTTGGACTCACTTCTAATTTTAGATACAATTTGTCAGAAAGAAATTTAGCAAAGAAAGAATGCCAGAGTACTTTTATTTCAGTTTTAATCTTAAAAAAAGAGGAAATTGTGTAGGCATTTTTAAATGTTGGGTTAGCCAAAGATATATCACTACTCAATAATAAGAATAAGATGGTACCTCTACCCTCATCTTCTGTATTTAAAAAAGTCATTTAGAGTGACAGATGAGTCATTCTCCAGCAATTATGCTGGGACCAAATTTTGAAGAAATTACAGGACCAAAGTAATGCAAAACTGTGACTGCTCTCCATCCCTTTCAATCTGCTTGCTAAAATAATTGCCTTGGATTCAATAGCATTGTTAATAATGTCAGGTAAAACACACTTTTTCATGGATTAAAAATTTCACTACTAAATATATTTTGATAACCCAAACTTTTATACTGCGTGAGAATGATCTCTCTGCAGAGCAGCCCTTCTGTTATATAAAGGAATGGTAAACAATCTGTAAAATAAGGCTACGGGGAATGGTTGAGGGAACTAGGCATGGTAAGCATGAATCATTTTGGAATGTGAGGGATCATAAGCAGTACCTTTTTTCCTTTACTGGACATTCTTAAACAGATGTTTGATGGCCATCTCTCTTGGGTATATTAACTGTAAGCTTTCCAAAATAGAAAATGATTGGATTAGATGGGTCTTGGGGTTTCACCAGCAAAGTAAGACCTGATTAACAAGCACTAACACAAGGTAGTAAATTGTACAGGATTGATTGTTTTTCTGCAGAAAATGCCAGACAGCAACAAAAAGCAGAAGGTAGCAAAAAGGCCATGTTTAAATAGGCCAAGAACAAATGTGATCCTATTCCACCCCTGCTTGAAGAATACAATTGTTTGGCCATCAGAAAGAAGCCAGGATTGGCAGCTGATGATCTAAACAGCTTTAGGCCAATTGACAATATTCTGTTTATGGGCAAGGTAGCTGAGAGAGGGTTGCTGCAGATCAGCTGCAGGCATTTCTGGATGAAGTGGACTTCTTTGATCCTTTCCAATCAGGCAAAAGGCCATGCTATGATATTGAAACAACATTGGTTGGACTGTAGGATGACCTTCTGAGCGAATCCAGTATGGACAGTACCTCCCTGTTGTTCTCTTGGAGCTATCAGCGACCTCTGATACAATTTAGCATGGTATTATCCAAAATATTCCATTACATATTCAAGATATTTGTACAGATGTACAAAGCCCTTCACAGTTTGGGACCTTGTTACTGATTGGAGCAACTCACCCACAGAAATTTGGCTTGCACTCTGAGACCCCCTCAAACAATGTTGCTGAGGGTAGCAACCTCAGGAGAGGTAAGACGAAGTGATACTACTCAGAGGTGGTGGCATCTTCTCTGTGGAATGATGGTATCAATTGAGATTTGTTTGGCTTCCTCCATCTAGATCTTCAGAGTTTAGTTATGGTTTTGCTTTACTCTGAATCATTGTATCTACAGGGTAGACGTTTAGGGAAGCCACATTAGACAGCACACATATAATTTTGCCATCTACATTTTTATTTTTATGTATTTTGCATTGTATGCTTTTGTGCATCTTGTTTATTGCTATTTATGTATGTTTCTTGTAAACCACCATGAGTAATGTCTGTCACTAAATCTGGCGATCGATAGATCGATAGATCGATAGATCGATAGATCGATAGATCGATAGATCGATAGATCGATAGATCGATAGATCGATAGATAGATCGATCGATAGATAGATAGATAGATAGATAGATAGATAGATAGATAGATAGATAGATAGATAGATAGATCAGTACTGGCATTATCTGCTGCAGATTGAGTGATGTGATTCAGGCATGTAACAGGCAATGTCTATAATGATTCCTCAATTTGTGATTCATAGCCAATATGCTATTTGCATTACACTTGCAGGCACAATTAATAGAAATTTGGTTATTATTTGTATAAGTTATTAAATCTTGACTGTGACTGATAAGGGATTACGGGAAATGTGGTCAAAACCATGTAGACAGCAAATGTTGCACAGCCTTGGCAATTTTGTAATCACCATTGTGCTTTGAGCGAAGGTTTGCTCACACCCATTGAATTATGTATGAAATATTTATATCCCTCCCTTCAGATGCTATCATCGTCTCTGAGGCCACTCACAGCAGAAAACAAAATCAACAGCTGAGCAGCCAAATTCATTAAAATGCCACCAAAGTCAAAACAAACAATAGTGAGACAAAAAAAAGCAATCAACTATTCACTGAAGTGTTTGGTAGAGCTGTTCTAATTGATGCCTTAGAAAGCTATCTTCTGCCTTCTCAATGTGGGAGATAAACCCATTGAATCCAAAGGGATTAATCTTGCATATACATGTTTGGGGATGGAATGTTAATCTTTTTTTTTTTTAGTATGTGCCTATTTAACAATGTGTGCCTATTTAATATGCAACTTGCCACCACCTCCGGACCCCCACCAATGGCTGGAGGGACGAGTCACTATGGACTATCGGGCAGTTGGAGTCCTCGTCGCCACCTCCGGGCCTGCGCCAATGGCCGGAGGGGGGATAGTCTGTGTTTGTTCACCATACTTTGTTGTTGTATTGTTGTAAGACACCCTGAGTTGTCATGGCAAGTGGGCGGCAATATAAATTTGAACAAAAAAACAAGCTCCATCTGAGCAAATCCTATCTTCATTAGCCATCCCATTCCCCTCAGTTCTGAAGTAGATTGCTTCCATACCTTGCAGTTGGTGGGTGGGTGAGAAGTCAGTAGAAGGCGCATGTGAGATATACATTGTAGAAAATTCCAGGGGAAGGGGCTGTGTTAGTCCATTTACAGCCAAAACCTGGAAGAGTCTGGTGACATTTTAAAGACTAGGACATTTAATTATACATGAAGCAGCTTTACAGCTCACTTCTTCCATGCATTTAAAGGAATAGGCTAAAACCAACAGAAGCGTATATGCAATAAGACAGTTAATCTTCAAGTCCCACAAAACTCCTTGTTGTTTATGCAAAACATGAGAGCCTCATTTCCAGGATTCTGGATGAGCTTTCTGTCTTGCTTTATGTTTCTCTTTTGAAAGGAAGCCACTGTTTTTGGCAGCATGAAATAACCTTATCGCAACTTGGCAACAGGTGGCTGTATCTCCTTCTCCTTTTATTTTATCCCATTCCTTCCCAAGATAGCAAAATTTCACAGGCTCACCACAATGCCAAATTTATAATGAAAGCTACTGTGCTCTAGATCAGGAAAAGATCAGTTGGGTATTTGTTTTTTGTATCCTATTTAGTTTTACCTTGCTTTATTTTTGAATCAGAGAGCAAGCAATGGTATGTATAAAGGTAAAGGTTTCCCTCGCTCATAAGCCAGTCGTATCCAACTCTAGAGTTCAGTCCTCATCTCTGTTTCAAAGTCGAAGAGCCAGCACTGTCTGCTTCTGCAGATGTTTCTGTGGTCATGTGGCAGGCATGACTAGACACCGGAGCGCCTTCTCACCAAAGTGGTCCCTATTTATCTACTTGCAGTTACTTGCTTTCAAACTGCTAGGTTGCCAGGAGCTGGGACAAAGATGGGAGCTCATTCCATCCTGCAATACTCAGGAACCGAACTGCTGACCTCCCGCTTTCCAGTCAATGTCTTAGCCACTTGAGCCACTGTAGTAATAGACAAAGACAGAGAGACTGCATTGAAATGTAGGCCAGCAACAGTCAAGATCTCTGCCCCCCCCCCCCCCCCAGTTGTAGGCATTTTCAAAGAGTGCACTCTGCAGCATGGCATCCAGCTGGGTGCATGACTTCACTAGCCTCTCTTGCACCCTTTTCAAAAAACCTGCAAAACCTATTTGACCAGGGTCCAAAAGGCAAATGAAGCAATACGTGTGCATAATTGGGAGCAGTGACCTGTCCAAACTACATTCAGCTATCTTAACAATGACAGAGAGATTGGAGAGAAAAGTGTGTGATTGTTTCCTATATTTTCTTCACAGCGTATTTGTGTATGTGCACACACACACAGTGGGATGACAAAGCAATAAATGAGTCTTACACACAGTAGGAAGTTTAGTTGTTTTCATCTTTTCCGACAATTTATGTATCAGTGGGAAATGTCCTCTAAAGAGTCTTGATTAAAGGCCTGCCTATTTTCTTAGCAGGATTCATGTACATGAAGTGTGTCTCTTCAATTTTTTGGGAACAATGCAGGACTAAACAAGACGTGTTGTTTTAAAACAGCGTATACTTGTTATAGATGAAAACTGAAGCCCCCTGAGATTTGAGGGCAATTTCTTCAAAATAGACATTTTAACATTATTGTTGGTAGCATGAAGAAAAGAGTGAACCCTAGCATCATCCGAATGTACTTTCACAGGTGAATTAATTTATCAACAACATAATTCCATACATCCCTGCTCAGAGGTTAAGTCCTAGTGATCTGGATTAAATCCTCTTGAGTTGAATGACACTTACTCTGAGGAAAGTGGATAGAGTATTGCAGTCTTGTTGGTTACTGTAACTGATCTATCGTATCTCTTTCAAAATCCAGCACATGTTAGCTGAGCTCCTAGCACAGGATAAATGGCCAATTTGTGTTGCTATTTAACAAAGAGTGAAGAAAACAGATGTGCTAAAATAAACCTGTGTTTGAAATGCAGTTCTGTAATGTTTCCAAGGCATACCCTCTGCACAGGTGGGGGAAAATAGTGCCAATTTTATGCATAGTGGGAGACAAAAGAGAAATCAAAAAGGGTTTATCAAAAAGACAGGTAAAAAGGAAGTGAATGTTTGGAAGAAATGTTTCTAGATGGAGTGCCATATTAGTTTGTAATCTGTTATAGCAAAATATGAAGGCAAAAGCAAAGAGTCATTAAAGATGAACAAGTTTAATATGGTGGTGGTGGTGAAAAAGGAGGACTTGCTAAGTCTGAAGAAGCTGCATTTCAAAAAGTGAGCTGTAGTCCATAAAGGCTAGTAGTAAAGAAAACGGGAGGCTCGAAGACGCCACGGGAGGCTCGAAGACGCCGACATGCCCTGTGCTTTCCCGGCCCCGCCATCGGCCAGGAAGATAAAGGAGCCTCCCGCAGCCACAGGAGGCTCAAAGACGCCGACGCGCCCTGCGCTTTCCCGGCCCCGCCATCGGCCGGGAGGATAAAGGAGCCTCCCGTGGCCACAGGAGGCTCGAAGACGCCGATGCGCCCTGCGCTTTCCCGGCCCCGCCATCGGCCGGGAAGATAAAGGAGCCTCCCACGGCCACGGGAGGCTCGAAGACGCCGATGTGCCCTGCGCTTTCCCTGCCCTGCCATTGGCTGGGAGGATAAAAGAGACTCCCACAGCCATGGGAGGCTCGAAGACACCGACGCGCCCTGTGCTCTCCCGGCCCCGCCATTGGCTGGGAAGATAAAGGAGCCTCCCGCTGCCATAGGAGGCTCGAAGACGCCGACGTGCCTTGCTCCCTCCCGGCCCTACCACCTTAACAGACTCCTTCTCTTGCCCAGGGAGAGGAGACACAGCTGAGCTGGGGGTTGGGGGCTATGAGATCTGACCCCCTTGGACTCCTTCTCTCCCCCAGTAGCCCGGGGAGAGGAGACCCAGCTGGGACTCCCGACCAACATCCTCTGGCCAGGAAGAGGAATTGGACTATAGTCACAGGTGGACGTTTTTGCTTTATAATGTTTTCTATTGTGATAAGTGCTGTTCTATTGTGTTATATTTATTGAACCGTATTGCTCTTTGCACTACATTCCATGATATTTTGTACTATAATGTGTATTGATGTGTAATGTGTACTGACCTACTATATGATATTTACTGTACTTTACTGTTCTGTTGTATTGTATGCTATTGTATTTTTTTTTTTGCACTTTAATAATGATATTAGGGGACTTTGTGAGCCGCTCTGAGTTGGTTTCTACCAAGGAGAGCGGGATACAAATCTAAGTAAGTAAATAAATAAATAAATAAACCTTAGAAAAGGCTAGAAACAGAGCAAGGTAAAGGTCTCCCTTGTTTGAAAGCCAGTTGTGTCTGACTCTAGAAGGCAGTACTTATCTCTGTTTACAGCCAAAGAGCAAGAGTGACTTCTGCTGGGCTGGCCAGCCATTGTGTGCTTCTGTACTTGATGTGTATAAATGCATGTCATGAAGTTTTACTCTTATGTCTGATGAAGTGGACTCAAAAGTTCACATTTAAATACAGGAGTTAGTCTTTAAGTTGCCACAACTTTTTGTTGTTTTGTTATGTTTACTCTCTGATATAATTGTAAAAATGGTCACTAGGATCAGATGGAAGATACCAACTGCTAGAAGGCAGTAGCTCAGGTATTTTGGTACAGCTTAATCGAGTTATGGGATGGAGTCCTGTGGTAAAATGGTGGAGGGCACAAAGCAGACATTGAGAACTCTTTAGCTATGAGATAATGTTGGACTTCATCTCTCATTCTTTCTGAAATTCTGACACTGGTTATGCTGGCTGGAGTTCAACAAACCTGAAGGGCATCTCTTTCCCTTGTGGTCTTTTAAAAACACTGAACTTGAGCAGTGTTTGTTTGTTTGTTTGTTGCTCTGCAAAACATCAATCTGCAGCCAGCCTGAATTGCTAATTCATTCTCAAATGAAGTTGTGGGCAGTGCTACCTGTGACAGCCCAAGAGTACTAAGGTAGAGGGAAACCAGTCAGGGCTTTGGATTGGAATGCACATATGCTCATGCACAACACACTAAACAGGGATTCGCTTCAATCCTTCTTCCTATTCACAAGCTGAACACTTTGGAACTCCCTCTGCAGAATGTGTTGCTGAATGTGCCCGTTCCGCACCACCATTCTCTGGTTCTTGCTTTAAAAAAAAAAATTCTCACGTATAAGATATAATGTTCCCTACTGTGAAAATCTATTGCTTGGTGAAACAGACAACTTCCCATCCTGTCTTCCTGTTGAAATACATACTGTCAGAAATAACGGCTATGTAAAGTTAACATAAGTTAACACTGTAGGTGGTTGGTAGGCTTGGTGGTTAAGATGCTGAACTTGATGACTGGAAGGTCGGCAGGTCAGCCGTTCATGCCCCGAGTGCTGCAGAATGGATTGAGCTCCCATCTCTGTCTCAGCTCCTGCCAACCTAGCAGTTTGACAGCAAGAAATTGCAAGTAGATAAATAGGTACTACCTTGGTAGAAAGGTAATGAGTGTCCCGTGTCTAGTCATGTCTGCCACATGTCCATGGAAATGTCTGCAGATGCAGACAGTGCTAGCTCTTTGGCTGTAAACGGAGATGAGCACCAAACCTAAAGTCAGATATGACTGGCTTTTGAGCAAGGATGACCTAAAGTTATTATGGAAAAACCCGTTTAGTGTTTTTATTAAATGGGGTGGGGGGAAAAGCTATTTAAATAAAACAATTCAGTTTTAGGTTTTCACTGGCTAACATTCTTACTTTTTCCCTCCTTGCTCCATCGTTTCATCACGTTTTCACATAAAGAGCCCCTGTCTCCTTCCAACAATTCCATATTTAATCCAGGCAAGCAAACCTCACACACTGGAACTGGAGCCCCCTGCCGAGGGAATAGTAAAGGAATGGCAGGTCTCTGTTTAGATGCAGCAGGATGATTAGGTGGAAGGAGGAAGGAAAGAAAGCAATAAAGTGGGAATTTGAGGTGGTGGGTTGGTGTGTGTGTATTAGAGAGAGAGAGATGGAAGGGAACAAGAAATAAGTAGAGATAGATAGATAGATAGATAGATAGATAGATAGATAGATAGATAGATAGATAGATAGATAGATAGATAGATAGATAGATAGATAGATAGATAGATAGATAGATATGGAGAAATAAAGGACATTATATTTATAATTGATTTCTCAATCGCTATCACAGTGGAAGGTTGGGCAGTAGATAGGAAAACCAGTGCCATTATACAAAAAATAGAACAAGAACAATTTGAAATCATGTCTAGACCCTTGGTAAGGGGGGGGAGTAATTGTAGCATGAATGCTAGGTATGTTTTGAAGATCCTTTACAGTGGTGTTTCCCAACCTTTTGGTTTTTGGACTTCAATTCCCAGAACCTAAGTCAATTCCCCAAAGCACTGATCAGCCAATGTGCTGACTTAGGCTTCTGGGAATTGAAATCCCCCCCCCCCGTGGGGTGTGGGCCCCATGTTGGGAACCACTACTCTAGAGAGAGAGAAAATTCAACATAGGAAATTTAAGCAAGCAAGGACACACACAGAGTGAGCGAGCAAAAATTAGGAGTTTGTAACTCCAGCAGCTGAGCCCACCTGGCAATTAGGCAGCATATGTAATATATATGCATAATACAATTAATTGAGCACTTTGGAGACATTTTCAGACATATTTAATAGATTGAAAAGATTGAGCGGGGGTGTCTTTATTCAGAAAGATGATTAGTGAAACCAAGCCAGGAAATTCCAAAAGCAAAACAAAAACCCAATACATTGATACCTCACTTAAAGAGCATAATGCGTTTCATGGCAGTGAGTTAGTCTCTAAGCAAGGCACTCTTTATGTGAGGTTTTACTTTACATACTCAAGGTAAATTACTCAGTCAACTTTCGTACAGGAATCATTAATACAATGATAGTGTTTAGTCATGCCTTCCACACAGTGGTGGGATGTCAAAAATTTTGCTACCCCACCGTGACGTCATGGACGTTGTGGGTGGGGCCAACATTATGACGTCATGACTTTGTGGGCAGAGCCAAAGAAAAATTAATAAATAATTTTAAAATAAATAATAATAATAAAATAAAAAATAAACACACACACACCTCAACCCACCCACCCACCCCAAACAAAAAACCCAGGAAAACTTACGAGAAGCAGGCAAACAGCTGCAGCAGCGGGGCGGGGTGTGGAAATGCCGCCACCACTGTCGCTTTTGGACACACCGCGCTTCCTTTCCAGGCAGCCAAAATGGCTGCCCAGAACTACGCATGCGTCAAACCTCTATTTGACGCATGCACAGTTCTAATTTTTTACTGTGCATGCGTCAAATGGAGGTTTGATGCATGCGCGGAAATGGCTGCCGGAAGTCACTTCCTGAGGAGGCCCAGAGAGGCGACCGATCCGGGTCGCCTGGGGATTTTCCACCCCCCGGCGACCCCCTCCGTAACATTGTTACTGGTTTTACCGGTTCTTTTTCCACATGTCCATGGAAATGTGTGCAGATGCAGACAGTGCTGGCTCTTTGGCTATAAATGGAGATGAGCACCAAACCCTAGAGTCAGATACAACTGGCTTTCAAGCAAGGGCGACCTTTGGCTTTATAGATGACCTTGTCCTTGACCTTTCTTTGCACTTCAGAATCTTTTTGAGTTCCTTTATAGCTGCCCTACTAAGTCCAAAATCATCTTCTGATTTCCTTGCTGTAGTCATCGTTTTGATTGATGACTGAACTAAGGTATAGAAATTCTTCAACAATTTCGATTTCTTCATTGTCAGAATTAAACTTGCATATGTCTAAAGACATTATCTTAATAATCCTAGACATTTTTTCCATTTAGCTTCAGGCACCAGGTGAATTTGCCTGCTTCTTGGAGCAGTATGACAAGTGTTTGTAGGAATTCGTATCTTCTTGTTGGTCAGCTGTACATATAATGGTCAGACACACAACTGATTATATTACTATTGAAAGTGGGTAAACCAAGCATATGTAAGAAAGCTTTTGACCATTCAGAAATGATATCATTAGTACTTCTGTATTTATCACTGAAATACTTCATAACATTTATAGGAATGGAAGAAGTTCCTTTATATTAAGACAAATCATTAGCCTATGTAGTTTCACTGTCAGTGCAGCCTGACAGGGACTCAGATGGAGGTCTTATCCAACGTGATGTCCGGGGGAGGGGGGGACTGAGAGCTTTTCAATGCAAAGCATGTGTTCTACCACTGAGTTAAAGCCCTTTCCTGAATGTCTGGAAATATACCACAGTAGCCCTGAGTTCTTTTTAATAGCCATAAGAAAAATCAGCCTGTTCTTTTTCCAAAGCACTCTGTAGACATAATTATTCTCTCTCTATTACAGCAGCTTTAATTCTGTCTTTGACCAGTGGCATTATTCCTAGTTTAATTTCATACGTGTGACAGTAAAATTTTGGCCCTTGGCCTCCACATGTTTGAATGTTCTTAATGCAAAAGTATTAAAGAAATAGGTCATACAAATGGAAATGTAAAATGTTCAGATATTGCCCTCTTATCTTTTAAATAAAACTCTTAATTTGACACCAGCAGAAGAAATAGAAATTATTTCTCTCTGGGTTTTCATGTGGGCTGTCAGGATGATAAAATGCAGTAGGCTTTAAAATCAGGCTTTCCATGGACAGCTGGTTCATCATCCTTAGAATGGATATACTTATTAATATCTAGGCTACAAGGCCTTTGATTGGAGCTTTTGAGAACACACGTCCGTTGTAATCATTTGATGAAGAACTGGATGTAGAAAAAAAGCCTCTTGTGAAAACAAATTCTGGATCTGTTTGTTGTCAGCAATATCAATGGCCTTTAGAAACACAGTCAAAGGTAAGTTGTTTTCTGCTTATGACCCAAACTACACACCTAAACTTCAGTCTCCTTTACAGAAACAACTTGTATGTACTGTATAATGGTTCCAATTTGCTAGGATTATCACTATTTTGCAGTAGCCTTCCTCATTGAGTCATGGTCCTTATTTTGTACTGTATTTGGGAAATTGGGGAGATTTTATTTAATATTTTCTATGGTTCAAATGGGACCCGCAGTGACTCAAGTGGCTAAGACACTGACTGGAAGGTGGGAGGTCAGCAGTTCAACTTCTGTGTACCGCAGGACGGAATGAGCTCCCGTCTTTGTCCCAGCTCCTGCCAACCTAGCAGTTCGAAAGCAAGAAATTGCAAGTAGATAAATAGGTACCACTTCGGTGGGAAGATAAACAGCATTCCATGCACTCCAGTGTCTAGTCATGCCTGCCGCATGACCATGGAAATGTCTGCAGAAGCAGACAGCTCTGGCTCTTCAGCTATGAAACAGAGATGAGCGCTGAACCCTAGAATCAGATACAACTGGCATTTGAGCAAGGATGACCTTTACATTTACTATGGTTCAAATGAGGACCAACACTCCTCCTCCCTTTTATAGGCCCATTCATTGGACAGTGAGAGGGAGACAGACAACGTTAAAGTCCCAATAAAATGTTACAGTTCAAATCTTGATCTAAATGACATTCTTTTTCCATTCATACCCTGCACATGTTGACGGGAGGCATGAGTGAGAGGGACTTTACTCCTATAGATGGATTATTAGGAATCTATTACATCCCAATGAGGATTCTTGTCATTCTAGATGAGGTGGCAAATGGAATTATCCTTCTTTCTCAAACAAACAGATAAAATCCCTACCACCCTGAGTAGGAATTTTAAAGAAGCTAGCTAAGGTGCTGAAATTATTTCAGGGATAGGACTAATCCCCTTTGACAGCCTCTATGAAGTTGGACTAAAATATGAAGTGGATTCATCAGCACCCCAGATACCCACACAGACCCTTTGCAACCCTATGGACCATTGCCCGCCAGGCACCTCTGTCTTCCACCATCCTCCACAACTCGCTCAGCTTTGTGCCGATTGTGTCTACAATACCATCTAGCCATCTCATTTTTGGCAGCCCCCTTTTTCTTTTGCCCTCCACCTTTCCCAGAATCAAGGCTTTCTCAAGCGAATCCTCTCTTCTCATTTGATGTCCAAAGTACTTTAGCTTCATCTCTACTATTTGACCTTCTAAGGAGCATTCGGGGTTAATTTCTTCTAAGATTGACCTATTTGTTCTCCTCGCTGTCCAGGGTACTCTCAAAACTCTCCTTCAACACCACATCTCAAAGGCATCTATTCTTCTGCACTCAGCTTTCCTTATGGTCCAGCTCTCACAACCATACATTGCCACAGGGAATACCATTGCTTTGACTATACGAATTTTTGTTTGCAAGGTGATGTCTATACTTTTCACTATGTTCCCCAGGTTTCTCATCGCTTGCCTCCCACGAATTAGTCGCCTTTTTAATTCATGGCTGCAATCCCCATCTGCAGTTAGCTTTGATCCCAAGAAAGCAAAATCTGTAACTGCTTCTACTTCTTCCCCATCTATTTTCCAGGGACTGATAGGGCCTGTTGCCATTATCTTTGTTTTCTTTATATTGAGTCTCAAGCCAGCTTTTGCATTTTCTTCTTTCAACCTAATCGGGAGCTTTTTTAAAGTCCTCCACACTTTCTGCCATGAGGGTGGTATCATCTGCATATTTCAAATTGTTGATGTTTCTCCCAGCAATTTTGATCCCAAATTGTGATTCCTCCATCTCTGCATTGCGCATTATGTGCTCTGTGTATAAGTTGAATAAGCAGGGTGACAAAATGCAGCCTTGTCTTACTCCTTTTCCTATTCCAAACCATTCTGTCATTCCGTATTCTGTCCTCACTGTTGCTTCTTGATTCATGTGCAGATTTCTCATGAGGCATATAAGGTGTTCTGGTATTCCCATCTCTTTAATTATTTGCCACATTTTGTTGTGGTCCACTCAGTCAAAGGCCTTAGTGTAATCAATGAAACAGAAGTAGACTTGTTTCTGATAGTCCTTTGTTTTTTCCATGATCCAACGTATGTTAGCATTGTGGTCTCTAGTACCCCTGTCTCTTCTGAACCCCACCTTTACTTCTAGTTATTCTCTCTCCACGTGCTGCTGCAGTCTATCCTGTATTATCTTGAGCATCACCTTGCTAGCATGTGGGATGAGCGCAATTGTTCAATAATTTGAACATTCTTTGGCATTACCCTTTTTGGGGATTGGAACGTATACTGATCTTTTTCAATCTTGTGGCCATTGTTGTGTTTTCTACATACATAGAATATTCTGTCTTTTGCAGAAAATCCACCTTACTAGATAGAAAACGGTGTCTGGGCCATTTGGGAGTGAAATATGGAGCAGCCCACTGTATTTGTTATGTGGAATTTATGGGATGGAAAGCCCTAACAAGACGATTCTCTCTGTTTGTTCACTGGATTAACAAGGGGACTGTGCAAATGCATTGATAATCTGAAAACTTGTCCAGTTTGTCAACAAGAACAGATTGACATTTAAGCCTCAGATGTAGCATGCAGCATAATCTCTTCTAAAGCTTATAACTGCTTGTTTTGTAATGCCTTCCTGACTCAAGATGCCTTCATAGAAATCCTGAAATATCATATCTCAGTGGCTAAGCGCTTGTAACATCTTCATGATGTGGGAGTCTTCTGGGAGCTGAACTTTCTGTCACTATAAAGAGAGATGTCATTTCCCTTATGGAAGGTGCCCAGATGTGAGTCCTTGTGTGCCAGTCTTGCCCCAGTTTCTGGGAAAGGATTATCTCAGCTGCATGGCTTGCTGCCACAGCAACACATGGGAAATGAAACATAAAGCTTGGCTGTTATTGCAACATTAAGAGGTTCTCATTGTAGTGTGTTCATAGCAAAACAGTGGGGGGGGGAAGGCCTCAGTTCAATCCTCTACATCTCCAGGAAGGGCTGAGAAAGTTTTATGTCAATAAACTAGAGAGCCACTGCCTGTTGGTCTGGTGATCTGTACCTTGGCTTGGTCTCGGGATTAATTCCCCCATGAAAATTGTCAGAAACACCCAGTAGTGGGTTGTCAAAAAATTTGCTACCACACCGTGATGTCATCACAGTGTGGGCGGAACCAATTTCATGACATCATGACATCATGATGTCGTGAGCTGAGCCAACATCATGATGTCATGATGTCATCATGTTGTGGGCGGGGCCAAAGAAAAAAACAAAATAAAAATAATAAAACACACCTACCCACCCAAACACCCACCAACCCACCCCAAACACAAATGCCAACAATGCCACTGCCACTGTTGCTGTCTTTGCCTCCACAGCAGTAAGTGAACAATTACGACTTCTGGTGGTGGGTGGCACGCCCTATTTTAGACTCTAAAATGGGGGCTGCCATTTTCGAGTATAAAATGACATTTGGGCTCTAATTCCAGGTCATACACTGAAAAAACAACATGGGCCAAGGCACCATTTTAGTAGGATTTGCCGCAGCAAATATTAACCAAGGCATTTCTGAACCGAAGTTTTATTGTACAGTAATACCTCGGATAACGCTAAGACTTGGTTCCACAAGTCTTGGTGTTATCCGATTTTTAGTGTTATCCGATCCATGTTAAAATCCTATGGGATGGATCGGATAATGTTAAAGCTCCATAGAGATACATTGTAACCGCACAGGCTTTAGTGGTTGTTATCCAATCCATCCCATAAGACCTTAACGTTATTCGATCCAATTCTAATTCCCAGATTACTTAACGTTATGTGATTTTAGCGTTATCCGAGGTAAACGTTATCCGAGGTATTACTGTATATGAGAAAGATAAATAACCCATATTGAAAAAATATGTCGCAGATATGGAGGGTAGTGAAAGAAGAGTTTAGCCCAGGAATTACCCCACTCCTGAAGCTGAAGATGATTGAAGATTTTCCAATTAGGGGTAAAAAGATGGAACAGATAGAGGTGGTAAGGATTAAAACTTTAAATGACTGGATAAGTAAATTAAGAATAGGAATGAATTAGAGAAGACATTTTGGAAATTGAATCTAAATTGCTTGGAGAAAATACAGATAGAAAAATGGGATATGAGGGTAAAATATGGTGTTGGTAGAGAGGTGATAAAATTTGAAGAAATCCTAAACCAATTGGAATATAAGGAAGGAGTAGTAGCAGGACTGGTAAGCAAGATGTATAGAATGTTAATGAAAAGTGGAACTAGTCACATGTCATTAAATATTTGGGAGATAGATCTGGGAATGAAAATAGAAGAGACAGCATGGAATAAACTATGGACCCAAAGAATAATACAAAAAAATATCAGTGAGAATTAAGGAGGATTCCTGTAAGATATTATGGAGGTCGTATATGATGCCAATGCGACTAAATCAAATTAACCACAATTATAAAAGCGAATGTTGGAGATGTAAGGAACAAATTGGGACTTATCTTCATTTATGGTGGGTGTTCAAAGTGGTAAATAATCTATGGGAAAAGGTGTTTAAATAAATTAATATTATATTATCAATTAAACTATAATTGAGTCCCAAAATTGCATTAATAATAGATTTAAGTGATATTAACTTAAATAAACACAAGAAAGAGATGGTTATAATTATGGATACAGCTAATAATTGCTAAAAATTGGAAGATAAACATCTCAGGGGGCCTAAAGGAATGGTACAAGGATGTATGGAACATTGCATTAAATGATAAATTATTATTTGAATTAAAATTTAAGAAAGGAGAGAAAAAGAACAATGAGTTTGAACTTCTACGATGAGAGTTTGTTGACTATGTCTTTCAGAAAGCAAAGGGAGATAAACCAATCCAGGGAGTCATAAAATTTTGTAAATAATGGATGGAAAATATGAAAATTAGAATAATACTGAAGGTCCCAGGTGGCGGGTGTAATGTGAGTATGTATTTTAATAATTAATGTGTTTAAATAAGACTACAAACAACAACAAAAGATAATTTGAAAAGGTCAGATTATATAATATTGTAGTTACTAGGGGGAAGTGTATATGGTGTATTTTTGAGAGCGGACCAGAGAGGCTCTCTAATTGTCCCATCAGCTAGCGAGGCACAACTCTCTAGCACCAGAAGGAGGGCCTTCTCAGTGTCTGCTCTGGCCCTATGGAAACTCCTGCCAGCTGAGTTGCATCTCCAGACAGAGCTGCTGCCCTTAAGAAACAGTTTAAAGACTTGGCTGATGAGGCAGGTGTGGGGCACCACTAATATGATGACCCCAGCCTGTTGGTTGATTTGATAATATCCTTCTCTCTCCCACATTTTTAAATATTTTAATCTTTTTAATCTTTTAAATTTAAATGTTGTCAGATGGTTCGTTGTTTTAATTGTTTGTATTCATTCATTGGGATCTGTTGGGTTTGATATCTGTGATGTTTTTATGACGCTATGTGAGCCGCCTCAAATCACTCTGCAAGGAGGGTGGCATACAAGTATGAAGAATAAAAAAAATAAAAAAATAGGTGTCCATGTGATTGTTTTAATATGTTTTGTATGTTATCCAAGATAAATAAAAATATTCCTACTTTTGGTGCTTTAGAACAATGGAAGGTAAGCAAGGAGCTACCAGATAACTGGGCAAAACCACATTACTCTCTACCGCCTGCCAAAAACAACCATGGCTTGTGTCGAAACCTTTAAATAGACTGTGTGCAAGGGTAGGAAGATTAAGGGCTAATCTGAGAAAGTGGGGTTTCACTGTAGATGACAGCTTGTGTGACTGCAGAGAAGTACAAACTATCTCCCATGTAATACAATGCACATTATGCCCATCAGCGTGCTCTGAGGAGGACTTTATGTTGGCAAAAGAAAATGCTGTTGAAGTGGCCTGATATTGGGCAGATGTCATCTAGCCCTTTTAAATTCTATTTTGTTTTTAGATGTGTTCATTTTAGGTTTGTATGTTATTATATGCTGGTGGTGCATCTGACATGAATAAAGAAGGGAGGAAAGAATAAAAATAGTATGTATTTATTTTAAAAATGGTAGCCGTGTTAGTTTGTGTTCCAAGCATATCCAAGAGTAAACAAAATAAAAATACAAAAAAAATTTGTGGCACTTTAAAGACTACCTGTTGTATTTTAATATAATCTTTCGTGGATCCACTTCATCAGACATAGGAGTGAGACTTCATGGCACCACCTTTGCAGAAACCGCTTCAGTAAAATTCTCAACCACAGCATAGGCTACCTCAGAGAACAAAGGATGAACTCACAGGATTGTCAATAGATGCTGAAGGTTAAACTCATTAGCAAATGTTTAATGCCAAGAATTTCTTTTGAGTGTATCTACTAATTCCAGAGGGTGAAACTTCACAACTAATTCAAATCATATCCAGAAATCTTCTGCTATTACCAGTTGCAAAAAACCACATTATTTGTATACCTATCTGTTATGCTAACCAATCATTCTGTACCTCGGTACCAGATGTGTATAAACTGATGCCATTATTCTTTGTAGCTATTCCAAAAACTGATGTTTCAGATTGCTATTGTAGAACACTGTTTAAAGTCTGGAATAAGGGGCTGTATGGATTCTGCCAATGTTTTGTAACTTACTGCATCAGTCACATCTAACCATGTATGACTGGTGAATTTTGATGGCTTAGCTTACTTGGAAGTTTGTTTGCCTGAGGATTCTACTCTCTTATGGATGGCTTATGAGTGAATGAATTGGCAGAAGTATGCTGTTTCTTGTTTTCATGTGTCTCTAGCACAATACAATGGGTTTGATATTACTTATATTTTTAAAGGACCCATTCTGGCCCATTCCATTCTGTTCCTGCATTTCCAGCACACCATTTCAAAAACTTGCTTAGGAAAATAAAGTGCTATATTTCAAGGGTAAACATATTGTGGTGAATCACGTACATTGACGAGACAGAATGTTCTGTTCTTTAATTTCAGTTTAAGGGGGAAAAACAACAGATGGCTAATAACAAAAAACTTAATTGTTTAGCTCATGAGATACTTGAAACAGAGAGACTGTAACTTTCAACTAGCAAATAATTCAAGTTCTTAATGTCAGCTTTTGATTTCTGATTCATGAGGAGAGAAGGACAGTTTCAGTTCCCCATTGAAGACTTTACTACTACTATCCTCCTTATGTGCAGGGTCCTCAAAGGCATCAAGACCCATGACTGTGTTGTCATGTTTATATTAAACATTTCCTCTTTTAGTTTTCATATCCTTTTATTTTCTTCAGACCCTAAGTAAATAATATTTTACACATTGATTCTTATCCATTGCCATCTTCTCTACAAAGAATTATCATAATAGTAATTTTTGATGCAAAGATAGGTAGATTAGAAGCCTATCGGTGATTTACACTTGGATAAGGGAAATACCACAAGTCATGGTGGCTTGAAACTTTATATATATATTGATAAATATACTAGTCAATGTGGTTTTCATACAACTGGTAATTCATGTACTTCAGATTCGTTGTGAAGCTTTACCCTTTTGAATTGCAAATGGTTAGATGACGGATGCAAGACAAACATTGTACACACTTATCTGTTATGCTAACTATTCTGTACCTCTGTACCTAATGTGTATAAACTGATGCCATGAATTCTCACTCTGGTGTCTGACAAAGCGGACTTGATCCATAAAAGCTAACATTAAAATACAGCAGTTTGTCTTTAAAGTTCCACAATGGTTTTCTTTTTGTTCTGTTTTGTTTACTCTCTGATATAGTTATTAAGAAGGTGCTGGTTGCATTCCTGTGCATGCACCTCATTGTATGACCAGAAATAGCATTGGAACCTCATTCATAAGCAGCAATGCATCACTGAACTTCAAGCAATTTCCTTTACACACGCATAAATTACCAATAGGATTTTGTCATGGATATTTCATGAATACTTATTGCTTGATGCTTCCACCATGTTATTAAAACTTTGACAAATCTATCTAACCCAGGGGTTCGTAACCTATGGCCTGGGGACCAGATGCGGCCCACAACACCAATTCACATGGGCCTCCACTGCCTCCTCCACACCTGGAAGTGCTATGTGTGGCAGGCAAGGCAAAATGGCCATGCAGTCCCCGAAGCTATCTGTATCAGCACACATCTATTTGGATTACATTTTCAGATGCTTACAATAGCAAAATTCACAAAGAATTCAAGCAACAAATTTATACGCAAAAGTTCTTGATTATGGAGGAGGGGTAAGAGTAGAGTGGGCTGCAGAAAATGACACTTCTGTCATAAACTCTGGTCATAATTTTCCAAAGCTTATGATAGTTAGCATAAACATCCTTGCAATGAAAAGCTCTTCGTTATCACATAAGCCAGAAAGGCTATCTTCGCATCTGTCAGTTGGTACCCAAGATATTAAACTGCCAAGTTTCAACAGAGTGCTCATTTTAGCTGAATCTCAGTCCTTTAGAAAAGAAACTAATTATACTACACACTGATTGGGTGTATAAACCACAGCAATAACCCAGCCTGTTAATATACAGTATGTACTGTGCTATGAAGCCATTATCTCCATTCAAGCTGTTCGATAGAGACTGGAATTAGAACTGAAAGTAGATGTGGGAACAGAATTGGCATCTGAGTTGGTGGAAAGGCCTTGTACAAACATCTCTGTAGCCTTTTGTAGGCAATTTTTCTAAAGTTGGGGTGGTGGTAGTCTGTGTATGGAAAAAAATATTTTTTAGAACAGCTTGCAGTTACTTATGATCCATTTGGCTGGAGTCACCAAGCAACTATGGGTGACAACTGGAGATATTCTGCTATATTCTAATTTATTTATTTATAATTCACATTTATATATCCACCCACTTGCCACATCATGGCAACTCAGGGCGGCTTACAAAGTTAATACAGTGTTACAAAATAGCAAAACAGAAACAACAGGAGGGGGAACCCCCAAAAAAGTTTGAATGTTCAGGCAGAGGCGTCCTCAGCCACCCGCATTGTGACGGATACAGCCACCCAGCCATGGCAACGCCTTTGGCCATGGCTCCTGCCAGAAGCCCTCTTATCCCCCCGCCCAGGTGGAACAAATCTGGGGGAAGGGGGCAGAGGCATCCTCAGCCCCCTGCATGACCAGGGCAGCAGAAACAGCTACCCAGCCAGGGTGGTGTCTTCCGCCGTGGCTCCTGCTGGCAGCTCTCTTATGTGAGTTTATGTGTATCAAGTCTACTTCCTCAGACATAAGAATGGGACTTTTTGACCAAGTGGGGATACAGAAGGACAATGGTTGGCTAGTAAAGTAGGCATAAGTTGAAAATCATGTGGGTCACTGATTGATATTCATACATTTTCCTCTGAAGCATTGTGGCAAATGGTAAGGAGATAGATAACAAAAGCAGATGCAATAGACTAGTACCTCGGATCATGTTATGACTTGGTTCCACAAGTCAGAACATTATCCGGTTTTTTATGTGTGATGCATTGATTGCACAATGTTTAAAAAAAGCCCTGTTCCCTTTCCAAAGATGAAAGGGAACAGGGATTGATCTGCCTGCCTCTTTGGAATCCCTGCTACCCCTTCCAAAGAGGCAGGCGGATTGAATCAAGTGCCGGCGTGTAAGTGCAGGTTTGTCTGGGGGGGAGGTTGAACTGTCCAATCTCCTCCAAAACAAACCTGCACTCCCAGATGTGAATGCAGGTTTGTCTGGGGGGGGGGAGGTGGGCAGCCCAATCTCCCCCCTCCCCCCAACAAACCTGCACTCACATGCTTGGAGCTCCGATTTGTTTGGGGGAAGGTTGGACTGCCTGATCTCCTCTGAAACAAACCTGCACTCCCATTGTGTCATGGTGAGTTAAAAATCATTGACCATACCTTTGAATTTTGTTCTGGAAATATAGTTGTGAAGGAACCTGAGCTATGGAAAATCACAGTCGATAACATTGTTATTGTGCCACTTTACATTTGGTAATGCCCAATAATCATCGGCTAATATTCACACTGTTGAGATATGTCCAGCTCCAATGAACCAAGGGTACAGTTAGAGGATCCCTCTGGCTTCTCATAAGGTCTCCTCGTCAGCAATAGCCTACATGGGAGTTAGGGTTTTTCCATGAGTTAACCAAAGGAGACAAGAAATTATTGTGGCATACCCAGAGTTGGGGAAAGTTAATTTTTGGTCTACCAAAAGGAGAGATTTTTGATGTCATCCCAAAAGTTATTTTTTTTTCCTGCTCTGGACTAGACAGCTGAATATAAATGAAAGATGAAGTAGCTCTGTGGTTGTCTCCGGTCAGGGAGCAGCCATGAATTAGAAATGAACATTAAACTAATTAATCGAATCATGGTATAATAAAATGAAGTGTTTCACTGTGTGATCAAATAGCACAAATGTGCAAAATCACAGACACAGTCAAAGAAATAATACCAGAGAAACACAGGCATACACTTATTTGATGCTGAACAGGAATCAAGAGGGGCTGAAGAATGAATGGAAATGGTTTGTCTAAAAACTAATGAACACTCAGAACTGACACAAACCACATCACTAATGAAGCAAATTATAATTAGGAAGCAAGGGTTTGGACTTCAAGAGACAATTGCTTTCACTCAAACAACTGACTGCACACTAGTTTCAACACTGCTATAGCTGGTGGCATCAAGTAAAGCACTGAAATCCTTACAACAATATTATTGTGATTAGAGAGCCCCAATAAAATCATTTTAAAAAAATGAAAGTACATCTGTCAGCTGCAAAACTGCTAATTTTCCTCAATGAGTTAGTGATGATTCAGAAAATATTGAAAAAGGAACTGCAAAAGAAACTTCAGTAAAATCTTTCTGAAGCTTCAAGAGAAGGACTTTGGAATACTTCCGAGATCTTCCTTTCAGAAAATATCTGAAAACCTTAAGTGTCTACAGAGCAGGAGCAAAGGAGGACACTTGCCTACTCTACACCCAAATCCAAAACATATTTTCTTAAATATTCACCTGTAAAAACTACAGGTGGTGTTGTTACATGCTGGCAAGTTGCTTCTGACCATGCAAGATAAATTACTGATCTCCAGTTAATCTTAGTGTCAAAAAACCTGCTCATCTCTGGCAAATATAAGGCTGTGGCTTTCTTTCACAATCCATAGGTATCATTAACCAGATCCTCTTCTCCCAAATTATATCAAAAAATGCCTTTATATAACCCATTTTAGTGGAGTATTCAGGCTTTATCCAAACAGAATGCATATCCTTAGTTGATAGCATTCTGCGAATTCTAAACGTGATTTTAAAAAACCACTTGCCACATATTTTAAACACTGAATAAAAACCAAGGTGCACAGTTATGCAAATGGCATGACCTTTAAAAGTGAATCACTCTGTGTTAAGAGTCAAGTACCTCAATGTGTGACACAGAATACCAACATACATTTCTTAACTTATGGCAATTTGCTGCCAAATATCATGTCATTTGCCTACTGTACAGCAGGATTTCAACCACAGCAGTTATCAATCTACGTTCTGTAAAATATATTGAACAGAACAACAACTATTAAGGTGACCCAAAGTGAAATTTCACTGTACACACTGCAACCATATTCTTAAAAATTTGCTATATACTATCACATCACATAGCACTTATGGCATCCCATACAGAGATTTTGGGCAAAAATTGTTCATCATTGTCACCCTCTAGTGAGTTACCATGGTACTGCCTAAGTATGGTATGATGGAATGAGTGCCTGTCTCTGTCCCAGCTCCTGCCAACCTAGCAGATCAAAAACAAGAAATTTCAAGTAGATGAATAGGACCACTTTGGTGGGAAAAGATCTTGGGGACATAAAAGGAGCCTGAATGGAGTGTCAAAAAAATTACTGTTATACCATGGCTGATCATGGAATTGAACCCTATGTCCAGAGTTCTAGTCCAGGGATCTGCAAAGTTGGCTCTCCAGGTGTTCTTGGACTTCAATTACCAGAAGCCCAAGTCAGTATGCCTGCTGATCAGGACTTCTGGGAATTGAAGTCCAAGAACATCTGGAGAGCCAAGTTTGCTGATCCCTGTCCTAGTCCAACACTGGATCCCATACATCAGCCTAGTTTATATAATATTATCCACATCCCATAAAATTAGTGTATAAACATTGCAATTCCAAATTATAGTGTAAAATCACCCAAGACATTAGTAATCCCCTTTCCTATGACTGAAAGCATTCAAGGCTTATCCCATCCTTCTAATAAATAAACCTTAAGTGTAGCCATTAATAACAATATTTTATTTCCTTCATATTGTAGCTCAACACAGAATTAAAAGTAGCCTGTATCTAAAAGTGTACAGTTGTTGGTTCAGTCAAGTGAATGTTCTTAAAGTTTGAACATACACAGAGAAAAAAACATGAGAGGAAATAGAGTATATCGTACATGGCACCTAGTCTAATCACTTCATCTAGCTCAGTGGTTCCCACCATGAGGCCTACACCCCACAGGGGGGCTTCATTTCCCAGGATCCTAAGTCAGTACAGTGGCTGAACTGACATAGGCTTTTGGGACTGAAGTCCAAAAACCAAAGGGTGGGGAATACTGAACTCCATTAACCATGACCTATGCAGAATCAAATATCAAAAAAGGGGGGAAATTGATTAGCTCGTTGTATTTATTATTTTTGCAATACAAATTTATTTATTAAGAGGTTATTCAGCATAATGTTTACTTTGACATTTGTGGCTTCTTGACATATCAGACTACATTAGCAGCAACTTGTAACCGAAACCAAGACACAAGTTTACTACTTTGACCCAATCCCAATAAATACATTTAGAATATCTTGTTAATAGCATTATATGTAAAGGTTCTTCAGTAATAATCTAATTTCTTTATAGTTTTCATAACTGAGGCCAAAAGGGAAAGCAGATGTAAAACTAGTACAGAGAAAGAGCCGGAGGGTAGAGGAAAGGAGATAGGTAATCATATCAGCAGTCTCAATAAATGGTCAAAATCCTACTGCATTTAAATGTGGATACAATACAACTGGCTTAAATCTTGTTGGCAAAGTGCTGCGCATTGAGAAACTGGCAATTCAGACCCTAGCAGTAAATGCTGACATTAATTTCTTAATTTGTGGTAATGCATGTCTATTGTGCTATACCAGCAGCTGTAACTAAGAGAGGCCCCCTGTGGTGCAGTGGATATGCAGCGGTAGTGCAGCCAAAACTCTACTCACAAATCTTCCATCCTTCTGGAGTGAGCAAAATAAGAGAGTTGGGGGCAAAATGCTAATTACCTTGTGAAATGCCCAGCTAAGCACTGTGGAGAGGTATATAACTGCAATGGTTATTGCTATACTGTAATAGGCTTTTTGGGCAATATAAACTTTAAAATTAGACTCCTTGAAAACTGAGGCCCTTCTCCCCTTTTTTCATGTTCCTTCAAATGTGGCTGGGTACCAGAAAGTGTCAGGACTGTGGTGGCCTAGCAGTTAAGATGCTGAACTTGATGACTGGAAGGTTGACAAGTCAGCCATCCAAGACCCGAGTGCTGCACGACAGACTGAGCTCTCATCTCTGAGCTCCTGCCAACCTAGCAGTTTGAAAGCAAGAAAATGCAAGTAGATAAATAGGTACCACTTTGGTGGGAAGGTAGACAGGGTTCCGTAAACTCTAGGCATGCCTGCCACATGTTCAAGGAAACATCTCCAGACACAGACTCTTTGGCTATAAATGTAGATGAGCACCAAAACCCTAGTCAGATATGACTGGCAACATTTACCTTTACCTTACCAGAAAGTATCAGGATTTGGCAGCTGTTGTTCTACATCCTGCAGACTGGAGCCTTCAGCCTGCTGCAATTGCACCAACTGAGAGCCCTGGGGAAGGTTCCAGGTCTTCATAGGCTCTACTTAGAGACCCTGGGTGGCTTAGCTATATAAGAATAGGTCCATCCTCCCAGAAGCAGCCTTTAGAAGCAATGAAGGTGAGCATACTTGCAGTTGGCTCTTGGATTGCTCTCCTTGTTCCTGCTGTTAAAGATCTTTGCCTTGGTCCCGATTCCTGCTCTAGAAGATCTGCCTTGTTCCTGCTCCTGAAGACTCCCTGACCTACTTCTGTAAATTGTTGTCTTGCCTTGCTTGGATCCTTGTTCCTGGAATTCCATCCTTGCCTTGTTCATCTAGCCCCTGAGGGTTCTCTGCTTTGACTATTCTCCCAGCCACTTGACTTTTGACCCATTTGGACTATGCTTTTGTTGTCTGGATTAATCCTCCCTTTTCTGGTTTCACTTGGACTTGGATTCTAGGCTGAGATACAATTAGTGTCCAGCTTGTTACCTGATTATCCTGGGTCCTTGCATTTGTGTTACCTACTAGCTGCCCATGTCCTGTACATTGACCAAAAGTAGAGTCAGCATTGATTAGAATTGAAGTTTCAGAGCACCTGGAGGACTAGCCTGGTTCCTCTTGGCCAGAGTTTCTCAACTTTGGGCCTCCAGGTGTACTTGAACTTCATTTCCCAGCCAGGATCCCCTCAAGGCTGCAAGATCCCCACCCCTGTGTTAGACAGATGAATTTAACTAGTTCTGTCTCTATTTCTTACTGTATTTTAATAAATAAGCAAATAAATAAGTAAATTAAGCCAAATTTATTAGAGCAATTCACAAAACTAAGGATTCCACCATTGTAAGTCTCAAAATGTAATTTCTTATAAAAATCAGCCAACTTAAACCTGCCTTCCAATATTATGCTTGACAATGTCTGCTTAGGAAATAAGTTACATTGCTTTGAACAGCAATACTAACACCTTGTTGAATGAATGCTGAATAATGTATCCCATCAGAACATGATTCTGTCTCGACCATCTGGAAATCATTTAATCAACTTTGAAGTGAAGTAAGAAGATGAAAAAAATCAAGTAAAATGGGGATACTTGGACACTGGGCAAATTTTCTGTGAACATGGAAAAACTGAATCAATGCTACATTTATATGAATGCAATTTATTCCCTACCCCATGTATAAAATAAGGTCTAACAAATGGCCAAGATTGTTTCTGATTTTAAAAAAAGTTTAATTATTTTAACATTTCAATATGTTTTGAATTTCACTTATACTTCATCTGTATGTACATAATTTTAAATTGTGCAACAACTCTGAACAAATGAAGAAAGAACTAATAAAATGATTTTTCACTGCTCAGAGTCAACAAATTAGTCATCCAATTTCCAATGGTTACAATCATCAATTAAATTTTCAAACCTAATACAAAAAAAAAATTCCTGCAAGAATGCAACATGTAACTCCTATAATTTGTCTACAGGTCCAATGTCAGCCTGGAGAAGAGGATTTTATTTATTATTATTTTTCTGTGAAGCAATTTTGGAGGAGATTGGAAGATTTGAGAGGGGAAAGAACTGGAGGTGCACATGGGATAAATAAAAGTTCATACTGAATGTCAGTGGAGGATGCAGCCACTGGGAAGTCATCTAACAGTAGCCTTAAAGCTACAGATTGACAAACTGAGGCTACAGTTTCATTTAAGCCCAAGATTATGTTGGACGACATTGGTCTACTTCAAGAAATGATTTATTGACTCCATTTCTCCCACTTCCAAACACATACACCTATTTCCTTTTTCTTTCTTAAAATTTTCACTTTAAAAATTAAGAGTTATAATAGTAGTTCTTATTTTTCTCTCTTTGACATTCCTTTTAAAATTCACTCCTGTAAGCAAATATTTTTAACTTTCACAATTTGATTCTGTTTTTCCATGTTTCTTCATGACAATGTTTTAGTGGGTAGGTGTTTATTTTTAAGTATTCTCATCTGGCATATCTAATAATTTATATACAATCATTAGTATTTTCCCCTAGAGATTATGATCTTTTGCAAATCCCACAAAATTTAATATGGCCCATTTTTTTTAATTAAAAGGAAACATCATTTCTAAATGTAATTTATTTCTCAAAAATATTACTCTGCTGCTAGTCTTTTGTTTTGCACTAATTAAACAAATGTGGTTGTGTTCATTGAGATGGAAAGCTGGAAAGAGAAGAATGATCTATCAATGCATCTCTGTTGGTTCTCGGTGCTTCATCCTCCTGCAAGACCAAGAGAAAGATTGAGCTCATGGAGGATAAGTTGTAAGGAGAAATTGAAGATGACCGTTCTTTATCATGATGCACATCTGTTAAGGCATTACTCTTTGTTTCCAGTTTCCCTGGTGTTGTGGATTTTGAGTCAACATGACAAAGCTTTAATCCAAGTCCCAGACTTACAGGTATTTGTATGATTAAATGAATAGCATTTAACATTTATCTAAATGGCCGACATGCATGATTGTTGAGATAAAAAAACATGACTAACTGTGTTTTTGAATATATATATGGACTTCTTTTTAAAAACAAAATGAATACTCAGGAAGAAAGCTGCTAAATCTTTCTCAACTACTACTACTACTACTACTACTACTACTACTACTACTACTACTAGTAGTAGTAGTAGTAGTAGTAGTAGTAGTAGTAGTAGTAGTAGTAGTAGTAGTTCTATATCTGAATCAGAATATTGGCAATCCACATGGTCATCAGTCATGAAGGCTGTCCTGAGAATATAAACCACTACAGTTTCATCTGCCTTCGTCATTGCAGGATGAAACCAATACCACTGATCCAGTTCTGTGAGTCACTTTCTTGCCAAGTCCTCATTAGTCCCAGTCCAGTATTGATGAAGCTGTGGCCTTCCATCAAGATGGATTCATGTGGGATTTAATCCACTTGAGGACCATCATGCTTCCCTGTGGACTTCAGCACCCAAGGCACCTTTAGTCCTCAGGGTTGTCAGGTTAGTTAACTGCCGCCTAACACTTGGTGTTGAGTTGCTGGCTGTATGGTCTGCTCAATTACCATTCTACATCCTTCTCATATTTCTGGGCATTCTCTCTCATTGTCGGAGGATTCCAGTTCCTCTTTAGTCACAGCCAAACAGCTGGGTTGATGAGGTGCCTCTTACCTTTCTCAAAATGCTTTGTTCCAAGGCATTGTGGGAGATGAAAGTGACAGCTCCTGGCTCCATTTGCTTTTTTAAAAAAGATGGACAAGGGCAGACTTCTGTTGTGAGGCTTTCTGTGGCAGTGGAGCCTACTAGATGTCTGAGGATACTGAACACAGAAATCAGTCCCCTGCCTTCTCCCCACCCCTGCTTCCATTCTGTCAGCTGCCTCCCAAATGTTTAACTCTTACTTCCAGTTAACACATAGAGTAGGTTCATATTATTTGTCTGAATTGGCTAGAGTGGGGTTTGTTTATGTTTTATATTACGAATTGAGATATATGGAGATAAATGAAAAAGAACAGAGAGATGTTTTCTGTATATGTCCTCCAAAATGGAATATGTGTTTATGGCATCAAAATGGCTATCTCCACATAGGCTGAGGAGAATGGAAAATTACTTTTATTCAAATCACAAAAATCCATTTTACAATATTTTTGCCCCCCCCCCCCGCAATTTCTTTTGTCATTTTCTCTCTGTTTATACCCACATTAAAAGTGATGCTTTCACTTCAGCTTTTAAGATGCTTGACACATTTGAAAGCAATTCTTTTTTAGCTCTCATAATTTTTTACTTGTATTATTCCCCAATGACATTATCTATGTAGATTGCTCTCTAAATATGTACAAAACACAATAATGATCATAATAATGGCAAGTATCTTTCCTTGACTGAACAGTAGAAGACAGAAAGGGTGGGGGCAGAGACACATTTCCAACTTTTAATATAATGAAAAATTATGTTGGAACTTTAATATTCTTTTGTTTATGCTTCAATAAGTACAATTGTTGAAGTCTTAATTTATAAAGCTCTAGCACAGATAAAAATAAACATTTCTTTT
This sequence comes from Furcifer pardalis, assembly GCA_030440675.1. Taxonomy (NCBI): domain Eukaryota; kingdom Metazoa; phylum Chordata; class Lepidosauria; order Squamata; family Chamaeleonidae; genus Furcifer; species Furcifer pardalis. Next base: position 166,917,526 of record CP126891.1, on the reverse strand, counting down.
TATTATCAACCTAAATACAGTGGAATACCCCCTCCCCAATTTTCTTCTTCATTTATAGCTGCCTCTTTTTTATATTATTATTGGTAAAGGTAAAGGTCGCCTTGCTCGAAAGCCAGTCATATCCAACTCTAAGGTTCAGTGCTCATCTCTGTTTACAGCTAAAGAGCTAGTGCTGTCTGCATTTGCAGACATTTCCATGAACATGTGGCAGGCATGACTAGACACTGGAGTACATAGAACACTGTGTACCTTTCCCACTGAAGTGATACCTATTTATCTACTTGCAATTTCTTGCTTTTGAACTGCGAGGTTGGTAGGAGCTGTGACAGAGATGGTAGTTCACTCCATTGAGTAGTACTCGGGACTCAAACGGCTGACTTTCCAGTCATCAAGCTCAGTATCTTAACCACTAAGCTACTGCAGTCCTATTATTGTCATTGTCATTGTCATTGTTAAGGCTTCCTTTTTGAGTCACGGTCAATTCTGTACTTCATAAGAACAGTTGTTTGGAGGAGTTGCAGTATGTGTGTGCAAATGTTGAAGATAGTGTTTGGAAGGCATCTACTATACAATGGCTGGAAATCTGTTAGTGTATCTTCAAGGTTTGTGTAATTTGCTGTTGCTACTTGTGGCCAACTGATAAAATATAGGGCACACCCAAGTTATGTTACCAGGAACGTAAGCAAGCTATGACTTGGCATGTCTTCAATTATCTGTGACAAGTTACAGAAACTTCATACGAACAGCAATAGGATTCTGGTTTGAATCACTCCCGCCTTTGATCACAGCCTCAAATCTTTGCCCCAAATAATGTCAAATTGAATCAAACAAAGCCAAAGCAAAACAAAAATTTATTTTCATACTCTTTTCAAATATTTATTTAAATGCTTATATTAACAGGAATTTTAATAGAGCCAACTCTCAATTTGTTTGTGTATGGAGTCCAGTGCTTTTAGGCTCACCTATAACTCTATCAGTATGGGCAAGCATCTTGTTTATAATAATAATAATTAATAATCAATTTATGATGTCACATTATACCTATGCATGAGTGCAGCTATGTTATTGTACAGTGGAGCAAAATAATGTTCTACAACACAATTCAAAAAATGTGGCCACCCCAAACAAAAAAAATAGCTTTAAACCTGGACTTTAGATCAGCTCCAAACTTGATGCAGATATAGCAGATAATCTGCTCTTGCTCTGTAATTTTGAGCAAAGGGTTTTTAATTTATGTTTTGTAAAAAGTAAACATATTTTACCTCATGCAAAAAAAAAAGAAAAGAGAGAGAGAGAGAGACTTTTTATGTCCCTAGATTTAAAATAGAATAAAATAAAAAGAGAATGGTTTATTAACACTCTCTTATTATATTTTGGAAGAACCCTGGCTGCAGGGGATCAAATATTGGTTCTTAAAAAAGGCACTGAGTGGATAAAGTAGTATCTGTGAGTGAAACAAATTTACTGGTACCAATGTTCCAAAGTATTGATACATTGTTGCAAGTTCTATGAGCTCTAGGTCAATTTGATCTTTCAACTCTGTGAGTCAGGAACTAATTATCTGCAACTCAAGAGACCTTTTTAACTCTTTTCTAGCTAAAAAGGCCTTATAACGGGATTGTGTTTCTATTTTTAAAACTATTTTAAATAATATTTTAAAGAGTAAGAACACATATTCAGCAGTTCATGCATTTAAACTATGAAATTATTGATATTTTGCCTTATGTCTGGGGTTGGTCTTCTCTGACATTAGCAGAACTTTGGTAATTATACCACTGCCTTGTCAATATACAATTCTCCAAAGATGTTATTTGTGGTCAAGTCATGTCTAATCTGTGATGACTATATAAATTAATGACCTCTACAATGTCCTATCATTGGGGCAAGAATATTACGCACCAATATTGAGCCATTTCCTGGCATTTTGAATGAGTACAGAAGCACAATGTCTCATATTCATAAACTGTAGGGTTGTGGGTAGTGTTTTAGATGAATTAAATATGTTTGGAACTCTTTACCACATTCCAGCACATGAATGCCTTGTTATAACTACCTTTTAAAAATAGTGTAATAATACATATCTAAGTTCTAGCTACATACCCAATTTCCCTTGTATATATAGTCTTCCTTGCTCATTTCAAAATTTTCAGCAGTCCCCTTCAAGCTCATGTCCATAACTGAGACTCAAACTAGAAACATTTCTTAAAGGCAGGGCTCTTTTAGGAATTAAAAGATGTCTATTTGTCGTAACATGAGTATGCATCTCTCGACATGGTGCAAATTAGCTTGATTTTATTTTGTGATTGGTCATCAGAAGATAAGGTACCATTGCAGCTTGGGGGTTATGATGCTGACCTTGGTAAACAGAAGGTCTGCAGATCAGCAGTTCGAGATCCAAGTGCTGTACAATGGATTGATCTCCCATTGTCTGCCCAACTCCTGCCAACCTAGAGTTTGAAAGCAAGAAAGTCAATAAATGGTTACTACCTTGGCGGGAAAGATAACATTTTGTGTGCTTCAGTGACTAGTCATGCCAGCCACATGGCCACAAAAATGTCTCCTTATGCAGCTTTGGCTCTTCAGATGAGTTGGACTGGCTTTGAGCAATGGAGACCTTTACCTATTACCTATCAGTAGGTAAACATGGACATTGTTTGAAAATCTCATTGCTGAGGCACAGAACTTCAGTGGAATTTTTTGTCTGGAATGAAGATGTTGTACTAGGAAAAATATGTGCATTCTAATTCTCTCAAACTCATTTGCATCACACCAATCCAATGATACCTCCTGTTTCATTATTGAGTCTCCATCTAGATCTAAATACATACTCACTTCTGGCAATTCCACATCTGTCAATCAGTTTTCATATACCCGTCTAACATGGTTTGTTACATTATATTACTATGCATAACACAATCTTATGTAACATGACATATCTATACCCAGCTAAGATTATGTTTTCTGAATTTTGTTTCTCTATATTTTGCACTTGTAGTTGAATTAGAGCATTAGTAGAAAAATACAGATTAACATCAAAATTTAAACATAGGAATAGCCATGTTAGATCAGATCAAAACCCTATTTAGTCCAGTATGCCATTCCTACACACGTGCATTCATTTGTATACACATGTTAACTTGTTTAACATTATTGTAGTAAACCTGTGTTGGTACCAAGAATATGTAGTGTATTTACACCTCTTATTTCACAGTTGAAATCATTTATGTCTAATAGATTGCACTATTGCATAACATTATCTGCAACTACTTTGTTTTGTCTAATATAATCATTGAAATGGTCTCCAGAGAAACCATATAATATCATACTTCCAAGGGAGAAAAATAGTAATTACCATTCACATAATGCTGCAGAGAGATATAAAGGAATTATGTAAGCATCGACTGACTGGCTGAAACATCTCCTTGTAAAATATATATTTAACTATTAGAAATGAGTGAAAATATCTTATCTTAGAATCTTATCATAAAACTACAGAGCTGGAAAGGACCCTATATACCATTGAGCCGAACCCCTATCAAAAAGGCACAATAATCAAACTCCAATATATAAACCATTGAGCTTCCCAGCACATAGTCCACAAACATTTAAAGGCAGCTAGGGAAAATGTACACAGCAAGCTCTCAGCAAAGGCAGGGAGTTATCTGAAGTGTGAAAGGAGCTGTGAATTTGGCTATTTAAGAAAAAGGCAAGCAAAAAGCTACTAGATAACTGGACAGAGCCACACGATTCTCTACCAACTGGCCAAGAAAAACCATGACCTGTGTGGAAAGCTTTAAACAGACTGGGGGCCGGAGTAGGAAGACCAAAGGCTAATGTGTGAAAGTGGGGTTTCCCTGTAGACGGCAGCCCGTGTGAATGAGGAGAAGAACAAACTATATCCTATATGATAGAATGCACAGGATACCCATCAACATGTACTGAGGATGACCTTATGTTGGCAAGAGGAAATGCTGTTGATGTGGCCTGATATTGGGTGGATCTCATCTAATTCCTGTTTATTTTATATATGTTAATTTTAGCTTTTTATGCTATTATATGTTTATGGGTGCCTCTGAAATGAATAAAGAAAGAAAGTAAATGGCTCCATAAACACCAATTTTTGAACTCAGAATTCTGGACAGATTCATACGTGCACTAAATTGTATACTGCATGTGCTACAGAGTCAAAGATAGTTTACCTGGCCAAACTAGTGCATTTAAAGAAGTTTAGTTGGCCCATAGAGAGTTCAATACCTTTGATCACTGCAACACTCAATCTCTTGCTAGTTTGCTGCAAAAACAGAGGGCTAAATCTAGTTGAATTACTGTCGTAAACAGTGGCGTAGGATGGTTTTCAGTCACCTGGGGCACAGGCCAAACTGGGGGCCCCTCTAGACTTGACAGGCCCCCTCAAGGCTCGCCACCCCTCCCCTATTTATCAACATGCAATGTCTTGACTTTGAACTGCTAAGTTGGCAGGAGCTGGGATAGGAGGGAAGGACCAGGGGCCCCACTCATGCCCAGCGGTGCTGCAAGGTGTGTGTGGGGGAGGCAGGAGGAGGAGGCAGGGACGCAGGAGCAGCTCAACTCCTTTCACAGGGGAAGAGCCAGTCCTGGACTGGAGGACCACTCATCGCAGCGGAGAAGACAAAGGGAAGGGAGAGCTCCGGCGGCGCTCGCATGGAGGTTGTGGTGTCAGGTGAGGGGTGGCCAGTCCCGAAGCCCGCAGCTCCCTGTTCCCTGAAGTTGGGGCCAGGAGTCTTCCTTCCTCCTCTTCCTCACCATCATGTCCAGCGCTGAGTTGGCTCAGGGCACTCCCAGTGGGGCCTCCTCTCGGCCAGGTGGCACAGTCATACTCTCCTAGCCTTGTGTCCGGCATGGCAGGGCAGAGCAGAGTGAGCAGCCTGGGGAAGGGGGGTGGAGACCCCACCTCACTCCCCAAGGCAGCTCGCCCTGCCCTGCCCTGCCCTGCCCTGCCCTGCCCTGCCCTGCCCTGCCCTGCCCTGCCCTGCCCTGCCCTGCCCTGCTGGACGCAAGGCTGGGAGAGGATGGCTGTGCCACCTGGCTGAGAGGAGGCTCCGGTAGGAGAGCCCTGAGCCATCTCAGTGCTGGAAGTGGGGGTGAGGAAGAGGAGAAAGGAAGGAAGACCCACACCCATCCCGAAGGCAATTCCAAGCTGCCCCATGGGCAAGTGGAGGGGGGAAGCCATCCGGTCTCCCCTCTCACCACGTGCAGCTGGGCACCCCATGGAGGCATCCAGAATCAGACGGATCACCTCCATTTCCCTAACCTGTATGGACACTCCTCCTCTTCCCCACCCCAGTGAGGGGACAAGCGAGACTGACCTGGCTCCAATTTCTGTGCTGCTTCAACCCCTGTGGCCTGTGCCCTTGGCACAGCATCGCCTTGCCTCCCACTAGGACATCTTGTTGCCCCCTGGAAAGTGCCATCTGGGGCAAGTGCCCCCCTGCCCCCTCACCTTATGCTCCTGGTCATAAATAGATCTTCTTAATCTTATCACAGACTTGCACACCATTAAGTTCAATAGGACTGTCAGATCAAAGAACTCTCCCCTACATAATCATTCCCCTTGCCATGGAAGGAGATGACGGTGGAGGGCTGGAAGAGTTTACGCATTGTCCCCTATCCATTTTTTCACACAACTCATTAATATATGAGTTTGTTCTTGTTATGTGCCATCAAGCCAACCCCACCAATGAGGACTCTATGAATGAGTGATATCCAGCATTTCTGTTCTCAACAGCCTTGCTTTGCTCCTGCAACTCAAAGCTGTGGCATTTTTTAGGGAGACAGTCAGTTTCCTGCTCGGCCTCCCTCTTTTCCTGCTATCTTCAGCCTTTCCTGGCATTATTGTCTTTTCCGGAAAAATATTGCTTTCTCATGATGTGCCCATATTCTGAAAGCTTTAATTTCATCATTTTTATCTCTAGCGATAGTCAAGGCCTGACTTACTGTAGGAGCCACTTATCTGTATTTTCTGGCATTCCGGTGTATCTGCAAAGTTCTCCTCCAGTACCTTATTTCAGACAAATCTCTTTTTTTCCTATCAGTTTTGTTTACTGTTCATTTTTCCCCCACCTGTCCATAGTGATTGGGAATACTAGAGTATAAGTGATCTTGATCTTATTCCATAGTAACAGATCTCTTACATTTGGTAATCTTTTCCAATTCCTTCACTTCTGCCTTTCCAACTCTCCATCTTCTTTTGATTTATTGGCTTCAGTCTCCATTTGGATTGATGAAGGAATCATAGTAAGCAAAATCTTTCACTATTTCAGTGTCTTCATTAACAATGTTAAAGTTGTGTAGTTTTTCTCCAATCATGGTTTTTGTCTTCTTAATGTTCAACTGCAGTTATGTTTTCATGATTTCAAATCCATGTTGTTTTCTTCCAATAAGATGATGTCACCTGCATATCTTAAATCACTGATATTTCCTCCACTATTTTTCACTCCTCCTTCATGCAAATGTAGTCTGGCTTTCCATATGACATTCTGTGTACAGATTGAACAAATAAGAGGATAGTAACACCTTGTCTGACACCTTTGCCTGTAAGAAAGCTTTCTCTTTCTCCATATTCTGTCCTAATAATAGCTTCTCATCCACAATGTAGGTTATGCATCAGGACACTCAAGTATTGAGGCTTATCCATTTCTTTCAGAACTGTTGGATAATCTTTGTGTAGTGGTACAACTAGTGTGTCCCAAGAAATTAAGCTGATTGTTTTGAAATGCAAGTCCTCCTCAGCTCCCCTTTTGTTTTATCTTAGTTTCTAAACTACAAATGTTCAGACAGTTTTATTAGAAGGAAAAAGAATGTTTACTAACAAGTCTTTGTTTAAAGAAAGTTGTCGGGTAGATGGCAAAAATATAATACAGCAGTTCACTTTTTCTTGGTTACAATAAAAGCAGGAAGAATAATCTCTCAAGCAAACGATGGTTGCAAGAGAGTACTGAGTTATTATCTTTCTGACACTAAAATATGAGTCAGAAAGACAACTGAACAAGTCAGAGTGACAGAGAAAACTAAGCTAGCAGTGTCGTATGTAGGTACCCAAGCAGAGAGCTAGCTTATATTAGTAGCTACTTTTTGGAGGAAAGAAACATTTAGAGTGCTGGTTGGCTGTTTAGAGTCAAAACAGCCAATGACTATATTTTTAAAATGTTGCTTCATCCCATCCCCATGTAGTATATAAAACAAATACAAAGCATGATGGGGTTCCCTGCTGTACGCTCAACAAAAACAACCCATAGTTTCTCATGATCCACACAGTCAAATATTTTACTTTGCCACTCAACTTTCAAAAAAGACTCAAATGCCAGTGTTGGTTGAAAATTAGGGCCACCTTTGTTTAACTATAATTCTGGAACCAGACAACATTTTCCAATTAAATGATCTTCACTTTGAGTTATTGCAGTGCAGTCAGCATTATATTTATGTTATAGCCTTCCCCTGGGCCCAGCTGGCCAAGTCCTTCACTAGACTCCCCTCCCATTAACCACCAACCATTCAACCGATGCATGGCCTTGAAGAGGGAGTGACATTACCTAGGTGTCTATCCCACCTGGGAACAATTTCTTCTCAAGTCCTGTGTTTAATCCTGGGCCCTTATGGGACCCTAATGACTGCACTACCTGCCAAGGTGACCAAACATGAAAATCCTAAGCTTACAACCCAAATACCCATCTGTGCATTACAGGACAGGCGGAAAAACCCACACCAATGGCCAATATAGGTATGAGCTAAAAATTCCTGTCCAGCCCCAAAATTACTAGTAAAACTCATCATGCACTTCTGGGCGGGTGGGGGGATCATTGTGGAGAAAACAACGGTTATTTATGTTAAATTCTGAGCTACGCTCAAACACCCCACATTAACCTGACATTGGTGGTCCAATGTTCTTTCTCTTGGCAAGTGTCATTCTGCTGGTGCAATTGAACTACAGTAGTCTATATAAAGCATGAACTAATCTTCTGAAATTCTTTTTGTGCTCCAGTATCCAACAAGTATTTACAACATGACCTCAAGTGTCTCTTGCTTTTTGGAATTCAGCTTGAACACACTGTAGGCACTCCAGATGCTTTGACTTCCCAATAAAAAAAATAATAATTAGGTTTTTACCCTAAAATTTGACATTCCACAAAATTTGTTTTTGTTCTTTAAAAAATACAAGCTTTTCCAGAGGACTGTAGTAGAAAATTCTAACCTATCTCCTGCTTATTTTAATACCCTAAAATATGCTCAAACAAACAAACAAAAAACAAATAAAAACAAACAAACAGAAGTGGTTTCCCATGAAGAAAGGAATAAATGCAGCCCTTGGAATCTTCATGCCTGCTCTAACTTTTTCTTATTTCCATTTACTATTCTGCCTTACCTCCTGATTTTTATTTGTATATCCTGGCCAACTGCTTTCTTCAGATTTCCTAGGACATGATTTCCTTGGTCCATGCTTCTCCTCCCTCTATATCTCCCATGCTCTTCCTCTGACTTGTCTCACATGCTATTAAAACACCTCAGCTGGTTGTTGTCAGGCACTTCACTACCTTAAATCCTAGTTGCACCACCAAATTGTTTAGTGTGTCATAACCACCAACCACTTTCTCCCCCTGAAATATCCATCCTCTTCTGTAAATACCTTCTTGGCTCCTGTTGTTTAATCTGTTCCCTCTGTTCATGGTTTTATAGTCAAACCTCCCTTTGTTTCCTTTCAAAAGAAACTTGAGAATAGACAATTCAACCTCATTTGATGGCTGCTATTACAGAACTGCTAGGAAATATGCAATTAAACCTACTTATGTTAAATGATCCGGCTTTATATTAGGAATAGCCAAGCAAATGGCAAATCTCTTAACTCTTAAGTCAATTTAGCAAGGATTAGACCCCCGGAGAGGTAAATCTTCTTAAACTAGTGGAGAGCTTTCTCCTGCCATTTTATCAGAGAAATATAGGAGAGTAATTCCTCTCCCCCCCTCCCACTACCTCATGCTTTATCAAGATTTCTTCAAACATGCAGCTTCATCTTTTCCTCTCAGGACTAGACCAAATATCTGACCTAACCAGATGTTACAGCTCACCGTGAAATTCAGGTGCAAACAGGAGATAAGAAGCTACTACCTACTGAATTTCTAGAAGTTTTGTGTTTATAACTTTATCTACTAGGGCTGCATGCTATAGTAAATTCCTTGGGAGCCATCTCAGGTATAATGCAAAGGGTCATTATATGCTTAGATTTCAGAAGGATAGAAAGTAGAAGGCACCTGTTTTAATATGAAAAGATTATCAGCTTTCAAGGTCTTTGACCTCCACCCAATCAGACATTCATCCTGGTTGAATAAACTGTCTTCAAAAGAAATAAATAAATTGTATTTTCTCACTTTTTCTCCTTTAAAATAAAAAAAGAGAAATAATATCTTGGCACATTCCTGATGTACATTTCTGATACAAATAATACTTGCTAAATTTTCCTTTCTTAATGATTGGGCTGTCTTGGCTTGATAGCACACTTGAGAGAGAAATTATCAAACCTAATGAGGTTATTTACATACAGGAATGAATGATAAGAGGCACTGTTTTTCATCATCAAGGTCTCAATAATTTATGCAGAATGTCTCTTATGCAAAAGTACACAGAGCTACACAATGCATGCATGAAAATCATTTAGAAAACACACAAACTCCCCATTCAGTATTTGTGATCCTTAAAACTCTATGCAACAAAGGAGCATTCATTCCTCAGTATTATTCAATTTGTACAAGAATAGTTCACATTCTCCTCTCTGGCTGACAGCCCCACAAAACAAGTTGCCCTCTTTAAGGACAAGGAGAATACTGCTATAATTGAGCTCACTTCCCCCAACTCTTGAATATATCCTTAAGTTTGATTTCTTTTGTGAACTTTCCTTGCAGGAAAACAAGTTGATACAGGATGTTCGCACAAACAAGAATCCAAATACTTCAAACTTCCTTCTTTTCAGATTGTGTGCTGAAAGTGTGAGCAGCAACAGAGTTTGTGGGGCTACGGGGCTTCTCTCTGTCCATGTTCAGAACACTATCTAGTATATTGCCTGACAAGAACACATATCACAGTCCTCTTCTCCATTTTATTCTCACAACAAACCATTGAGATGGATCCGAATGAGTGACGCAGTGAGTTTCATGAGTTGGATCTAGAACCTAGATCTCCCAAGTGCCAGTTTAACTACTATACCATTGACACACACACCCCTTCATTCATGATGCACCAGCTGTTCGCCTGTGTTATTTAAGCTAGAAATTCCTGTTTAGCATTTGTGTCAGTCACCAGTGATAAATGTGAAACATAAGGACTAGCCTGATCCTGTTTCAACACATGGTAGTGTGTGCTGTGTAAAACTGTATAAATTCCCCTCTCCTTCACCAATTTAGTCTCTTTCCCTATAATCTCTGTTAAGGAATGATTTAGAACAAAGTGTGCAGTAACAGAAAAGGGCCTGCTGAAGATAGCAGTGGAGTGGGTTTTAGAAGTTCCCTGTAGAATATCATGACTGCTTCAGAGGAGAGACTAACTAGATTTAAAATGTCCCCCTCTTTTGTTATCAATGATGGAAAAGACATCAGATAGTTCTGATGCAACAAAGTCTAATACTTTTACAGAAGCCTCTTTTTTTTAAAAAAAAAAAAAACCCTATCCTTTAAAAATAATGAGCACATCTGTTCTGTCTTGAGTAAGAAAGCTTAGCTTGACTTTAACCTCTGGTGAGTTAGGAAAATGAAACCATGTGGCATAATGAAGTAGGGTTGAAAATGGCTTTTAATCTTGCCAGTAATGCTACCTTGAAGCCAAAGCTTTTATCAGGTTGTGAGGGGGGAGCCTCATAACTAGGAATCCAAATGGAAAATGCACAGCTTGTGTCATCTTAATAGATTAGTCCTCAGGTAGAATTAAATTTAGTTGCAGGCAGCAGGAGCCCAAAGTTCCCTTGTTGCTGTTTTGTTTTTGTTTAATGGGGTTAAATAGCAAATGCCACTGTCTAGCTTTGGACTGGTGTGTGGACCATGGTTCTCAAACTTTATCTCTTATGCTGCACAAAATATTCTTCCCAATAACCCAATTTCTACCACAATAGAAAATAATGTACCTTTAAACACAATGATCTTAGTAAGACATTCTGTTACTTTTAATCACACCGATCTCATCTGTTTGTTGGAAACTAAACAGGACCAGGCCTAGTTAGAACTTGGTTGGGAAGGTACCAAGGAATATTAGGGAGGTCTGGTAAACTGCTGGAATAATTCTTCTTGGATTCTGGAACAATTGCTGCTTGCCAGAATTGACAGTACTGGACTAGATAACATAAAAGTTCTTGTTTCCTTTCCTTAATGGGCGGGGTGTGTCTCTTATTACCAGTTTAGCAAAAGTCAGAGATGGATAATCTGTGGTAGAAGGATAGGTAGGAGATGTCCAGGATGACATGGGGATGGAAGGAGAATGATTTATTGGTTATTTATTTATTTATTTATTCCAATTTATATTGCCACCCAACTCCAAAGACTCTGGGTGGCTCACAAAAAAAAAAAAAAAGACCAGTCATAGTTTAACAGTGTTTCCCAAATGCTGGTGTTTGGACTTCAGTTCCCAGAAGCCTAAGCCAGTATATTGACTGATCAGTGCTTTGGGGAATTGACTTAAGCTTCTGGGAATTGAAGTCCAAACACCAGCATTTGGGAAACACTGGTCTAAAAGCAATTAAAAAAACAATTAAAAGCCATGTAATTGCTATGATCACCCTACATTCCTGCTTGAACAGGAAGAATTGAAATGGGACTTGTACCACTGGTTGAGAAACAATGTTTTTTTAATGTTACTTGAAGGGATAAAACAGTTCTAGATATTTTGCCCCCCCGCCCCCCCAAGCTGCTTATGTTTCCACAACCAGAAATCTGTTCAGACTCAAAAACTGTTATTCATATTATGGGGAAATTTGCATGCCAATCTTCAGGCATGAATAGCTTTCTGCACATGTCATAGAGTTTGTGACATAAAGCAACCAACTATAGAAAGATAGTTTTTGAGAAGACAGTACAGCAACCTGAATATTATCAGCTGTACACTATTTTACTGACATTATTGTTTCTGAAATTGTAAAACAAGTTGAAGATTTGATATTTGACCTGCCACAGCTAGGTGAATAATAATTCTTTGTATTCTTTGTTTCCATTTTCATATTGTTTTGTTCATCTGTGTTTCTTTCCCATCCTTTGTTAGGTTTATCTGTTGTATATGAGCCAAACATTAAGTAACCAGATAGTATTAGAAGCTGAAAATCCATTAGTGTGTTCAGGCAGACTTCTATGAGACTGGTATAATTCAGTCAGCTCTCCTGTGCTTTCATTTGCAGACCAATCACAGAATGATACAGCTAACTTACAAACTGTGTGATATTCTAATGTTCTTGGAGTTCAAAAAGAAACCTCACAATCTATCTGTTATTTGTTCCACAAGGTCCTTGTTTGCATTAATGCAAAAACACAATAGTGAAAAATTTTATGCTTGATTGCATTTTGATTAATTTGTTAGAGGATCATGACCCATTGATAGCATGGATTCACAGCCATAGTCTCTTTTAGGGTATAGTCTCTTTTAGGGTATATTTCATATGTGGACAATCCATGAATTTCCTGTGTTACCCTCTGGTAGCATCCACACACTTCACAAAATTCTCATCCATAACATCCCTGATGCAATTGTGTTGGGAAAGAGGGCATGGAGAAAGGACTGTTCAGGTATCTGAGATATTCAGTGAATTTAAGTTCTGAACTGTAGTAGCCCTATTTGTTTGCTACTAATTTAAAAGTATAGTTTTCACAAACAGAAGAGAGTGTTCAGACCTGCTCCTAGTTTCATCTCTCTTCTAAGTTTGGGGGACAACAGTGAGTCTAGAAAAATGATCCTCTGGCTTTCCAGAGTCCCAATTCATGTGGTGAGCACCTGTGGATAGCGGGTGCTCTCCTCTTTGGGCTTGTCTCTCTCCCCATGAAAGAGTTTCAAAGCTGGAAATAGATGAGCAGGGCTAGAGAGCTTTCCCTAGCTCTGTCAAGAAGGTACAATTTAATAATAGTTGAATATGGCTTCTGAATAATGGCCATTTGGTGTGTTGTTGGCAACATAATTGACATAGAGGTGACTGGTAAATAGGAGTTATCCCCTTATACTAGTTTCTTCTTGAAAACTAAATGGCTCCCCACAGTGAGCTGAGCAGGTTGGTGAGAGCCAATGTGATTTCATTGCTATGAAGAAGATTTTAACTGTTGTGTGCTTAAATGCAGACATACTGGGGAAGAAATAGTGTGCATATCCACTGGAATGAAGCATGCATGTGTGTGCACACATGTCAATGTGACCACCCACCCATCCACTGTCTATGCCATACTATGGTAATGGAGTAGACCATACAGCCAGTGACTCAGCACCAAGTGTTTGGCAGCGACAAATAACCTGACTCCCTAAAGGGGCCAATGGCTATGGGCAGATGAGCCCCTTAAGGTGGATGATGTTCCCCTCAGTGGAGGAAATGCCACTGGAAACCACCAGATTGGGTCCAACAGCAAAATGGAGGTGGAGGAGGCCATGCCAGATAGACTGGCTGTGAAGGCACACCTTAATAATATCCTCAAGGCTGTGGCAGTCCATTGCAATCCCGGTGTTAAATCTGGCATGTCTCATTTCATATATGCCACAGGAGATGGCTCTGTGATGATTGTGTGTGGGTCACTTCATGGCAAACTGGGATCCACCTTAAACAAATGCACACCAATGGAATTTTTCCTGCTTCAAGGGGGAAAATGCACCTCTGATACAAGTTGCAGCCTATGACCGGGGGGCGGGGGGCGGGCGGGGAGTGTTGTCTGACCAGCAGCTGGTTCACTTTATGTCTTATGAAAATTCCTTTCTGTTAAATACATATTTGCTTGGAAGCAGAATTTCTACTTCTTCTGAGTCCATGTGTTGTTAAAATTGATAAACCCCATTTTAAATTTCACCTTAGCCTTGGCATTAATAGATGGGCGGCTTTTTTTGAACTGCAAATCTTATATAAAGACACACCTACAGAATGGTGTCAAAAACAAGAATGGATTTTTATAGATCCTTCTTAGACAATTGAGATGAGCAGTGATTGATTTTGCAAATCATAATCATTAAATAATGTCATTCCAAAACATGGGAAAGCTTCCAATGAGGCATGGCCACAGGATTGGAAAAGATCTGTATACGTTCCACTTCCAAAAAAGGGTAATGCCAAAGAATGTTCAAATTATCGAACAATTGCGCTCATCCCTCACACTAGCAAGGTGATACTCAAGATAATACAGGATAGACTGCAACAGTATGTGGAGAGAGAATTACCAGAAGTGCAGGCGGGTTTCAGAAGAGGCAGGGGGACTAGAGACCACATAGCCAACATAAGAAGGATCATGGAAAAAACAAAGGAATATCAGAAACAAGTCTACTTCTGTTTCATTGATTACACTGATAGGGCAACAGGCCCTATCAGTCCCTGGAAAATAGATGGGGAAGAAGTAGAAGCAGTGACAGATTTTACTTTCCTAGGATCAAAGCTCACTGCAGATGGTGACTGCAGCCATGAAATAAGAAGGCGACTGATTCTTGGGAGGCAAGCAATGAGAAACCTGGGGAACATAGTGAAAAGTAGAGACATCACATTGCAAACAAAAATTTGCATAGTCAAAGCAATGGTATTCCCTGTGGCAATGTATGGTTGTGAGAGCTGGACCATTAGGAAAGCTGAGCGCAGAAGAATAAACACCTTTGAGATGTGGTGTTGGAGGAGAGTTTTGAGAGTCCCCTGGACAGCGAGGAGAACAAATAGGTCGATCTTAGAAGAAATCAACCCTGACTGCTCCTTAGAAGGTCAAATAATAAAGATGAAGCTAAAGTACTTTGGACATCAAATGAGAAGAGAAGAGAGGATTCACTTGAGAAAGCCTTGATGCTTGGAAGGGTCGAGGGCAAAAGAAGAAGGGGACGGCCCAAGATAAGATGGCTAGATGGTATTGTAGAGACAATGGGCACAGAGCTGAGTGAGTTGAGGGGGATGGTGGAGGACAGGAGTGCCTGGCGGGCAATGGTCCATTGGGTCGCAGAGGGTCGGAATCGACTGTGCAACTGAACAACAACAAAAGAGAAACCTAACAGACTGGAAGAAATAAGGTGAGCATTTACAGGGGTGGAGAAGGATAATTAGTTTGAAGTAGAGTAGTAGTGCATTTTTCCATTTCCATTTTGGAGATAGATACACTGCCTTAAATGGGTGCATTTCTGGACATATCTGTAGAAATGCAAGAAGCTGTTTTTAGCCTTCAGCTGCCTGATTTTCAAAAGTAAATTGTGGGTAAGCATGTTTCTCATAGTTCTGTGGGGTTTGTTCCTGGGTAAGTGGGTTTACGATTGCAGCCTAAATCACTTCACTAAAATTTGGCTGCCTAAAGAATATATTCCATTCAATCTAATTATTTTGAAGTTACACAGTGCAACATGAGATATCATCTGGCTGATTTAATTTTATTACCAGGCTGATGAACAGAATCTCTCTTTTGCATGACAACAAAATGCTGTGATTTTCTATTTGTATGAAACATTCTGTTTTGCGTAATCTTTCTCGTTGTAGAAACTGGCTAGTGTAGTATGTAGTTCATTTCAATTATTAGACTGTTATTCCTCCCATAAGGCCAGTGGCAAGTGCTTTCTGTTGTTATGCAAAATATTGTTGATTGAATCTAGCAGCTGTTCATTATTACAGCAGAGATGTTGCTCTTAGCCTTAATTTTGCAACACTTCACATTGTTTGGCAATCATTAAAGTGCATTTCCAGTGCACTTTAAGAGTGAAAGATATAGTTTCAAATGGTTTCTTAGTCATTTTATTAATGTTTTCAATTTATTGAGTGCTATTTTCTTTACCTTCAAGGATGGAATTTTTATATTTTATTTATTATTATTATTCAAATTTATACCCCGCCTTGCTCAAGCGAACCTGACTCTAGGCGGCTTCCATAGTATACAAAAACAATATCACAATTTACTATCAACTCCCACAGAGAGACTCCCACAATACAAGGTGCTCTATCGCTGCCCAAGACCCCCAAGGTTTCTCTCCCTTCAAGGCCGGCTGGCCGAGGGAGAGTCCAACAAAGCATTGGTGGCGTCTTCGAGCCTCCCTCGGCCAGGGAGGCTCCTTTTAAACAGTATATAATATATACTGCATGCACTTTCGTTATGCATAGATATGTTTTAGTAACATGGGGTTGCCTAACATGATGACTTATGACATTCTTGAGACACCATATGATTGCCAAACACAGAAGGTTCCTAGAAGATAACATTTGAGGAAGTTATCTGCCCAGAGTCTACTCTATGAGATAGGTCTGTACATTTGTTGTAGCATAACCACTAAGATTCCTCTAATAACTTGAGCTGTAGTGCTATTGTGCTAGAGAAGACTTCCTAAGAACTGTAGGATGTGCAAGATATCCAGGTTGGAGATGATATCATCAGTATGTGGATGACACACAACTCTATATCTCCTTTTAATCATTATCAGAGGATGTCTTCCTGTTTCTGGACTATTGTCTGGCCATGAAAATGGACTGGACAAGGGCTCATAGGTTGCAAGACAAGATAGAAGCTCAATTGGTTAGAGGATCTCGTGCTCAATTGGGTGGATCCTGGCTATGTCTGGAGATGGTGGTTCCACCTATGAAGAATTAGGTTTGGGATTTGGGTGTGAACCTAGACCCAGTTCTCTCCTTGGAGAAGCAAATACCAGGCCAGGTTTGCCTTTCTCCATCTTAGGCAGATCACCAGCTTTGCATATTCCTGGATAGGAGATCTCTCCCGACAGTGGTCCATGCATTGCTAATCTCAAAAATTATTTACTGTAATGTGTTCTACATGTTGCTCCCTTTGAAGCTGCAGCAGGTGCAGAATACAGCTGCGAGACTCATGTCAGAGTTGCAGAAGTTTGATCTCCATCTCACCAACCCTTTCTCACATGCACTGGCTACCTTCTGCATCTGATGAAAAGTTTTGGTTCTAATATTTTTGCTGCCCAGTCACACAGTTGAATCCAACCCTATATGGGCCAACATATGCCAGGCTCCTTTGTCATCCAATAACTTCCAGAGTCTGTCCAGATCCACATTCACCATGTCAACAATGTTGCCTAGCCATCTCATCCTCTGCCACTCCCTTCTTCTTTTGCCTTAGATCTTCCCCTAGCATCAGTGCCTTCTCCAGTGAATCCTCTCTTCTAATTTGGTGGCCAAAGTATTTGAGCTTAAGTTTCAGTAATTATCCTTCCAAGGAGCAGTCAGAGTTGATTCCCTTTAGGTTCAACTGATTTGATCTTCTTGTAGTCCAGAGGACTCTCAAAGGTCTTCTTCAGCCTCATGGCTTTCCCAGTCTAGTAGACAGAGTGTTCACCCCAAGGGAGGCTAGGAAAACCAATACAAGAGTCCATGCACCAAGCTCAACATTGTGAAATAGTCTACTTGTCCACATTCAGCAGGCCCCAACACTTCAGGTTTTCCATGGGTTTTTGAAAACTGAGCTTTTTAAGGAGGCATTTCATGATATTTTGCCCATACATTGATTTTCCCTCCATTGACAATTTTTCTCTTTAGTCAGCATACAGGGCTTTGCTTTTAGTCAATCATGATTAGTACTGGTTTTTATATGTAGTTTAGATCTAGTATTTTTTTATAGTATTGTGATAAAGTATTCTTTTTTTCCATCTGTAATTATTATTGTAAACTGCCCAGATTAGCCATCTGGTTAGATGGGTAGTATAAAGATTGAATGAATGAATGAATTTCAAGAATGGAATGAGAAAAGAAAAAACCCTGGATCTCTGTATGCCTTTATGATCCTCATCTTATTGTTGTCACATCTAGCCAAGGGCAAACAGGATGAATAAAACAGAGTGATAAGAAGAGACAAGGAAGTAGGACATAGGTGGGTGTATTTTCTGAAGGAAAAAGCTTCCCTACACAAGAGGCTTCCAGAAAAAGAGAAAGCAAATTGTCTTCCTCAGGTGGACTTAGTATGGTGAGTTGCTGAAAGCATAGTACTATCCCTTCAGCAACTGTTCCCTAGGACTGCAAGAAGTGGACCACTATGACAAATTGAGCATCCCCCACTGTGACTAGCCAGTCTGGAATTAGAATTCCTCACTCTCCCCACAACCTTTCCTCCCAATTCTTTTTAGTCAGAAAAAGATGATGGTGGCTGAGCTTTCCAATGTCTGAATAAAAATAGAAGAACCCTCCCTCACAACTTTCTAACCAGCAACTTCCCTCCTTTAAGAAAGAGAACCATCACAGCTAACATAATTCAAGAGAAATGTTAATGAGAAAATACAAATACAGTCATTCACTTTCTGAGAAAATAAATTATATTGCCCTTTTCATTAACAAACTCATAAGTTAATTGATTTTAATGAATTCATTGGTATCATTATATAAATGACACAATGAAAAGGCTACAAAGGAAAAAAACCACTCTCTCCACCACTCAATGTTATGGGAATAATAACTTTGAAATTTTTAATCAACCATAACACAATGGTTGCTGGAGACACCATATAATATATTAAGGAGAAGAAAGATGAGTATATGTGATGCTTGACTACAAATATCAGTGGAATCTGGCTTGTAAATCCCATTTATAATATTTTAAAACACTGTTTGGTTCTTCAAAAATCCTCCAGTTTATGAATGTGGGATATTGTGCTTCTACATTTATTACCAAACTTTACATAGCAAAGGACATCCTAAATGTTGACAATACCAATGGCAGCAGTCAATATTGCCTACAAGTCAAGATTGTCCTCACTACCATTCACAAAGATTTACAAGTGAGGGAAAATCCTAGAAGCTGATTCTTTTTTTTATCAGTTAACCACCCAAACACAAAGTAATTTTCATGGCTGCATTTTGACAAGTGTGAAAGAAAGTGAGCACAAATTGATATCCTATACAATAATGAAGAAAAGCTATGTTGGACTAAAGCTCTATGAACATGTTGTATGCATGTTTTCCAAAAGATGTCCCCTCACTTTATGAAAAATAAGAAAGGAGGGCTCAAAGAAAGCAAAGGCTTTTACTGAAAAGCAAGGTCAAAATTATCCATAAATTATCCATAAAAGAAAGACAGTAATGAAAGACAGGGGGAGGAATCAATTCATTTGAAATATGGTGTTGGAGGTTAGCCTTACAAATACGACAAATACTAAGAAAGACAGAAAAGAGGATGCTCAATCAAATCATGAGATTATTTCTGAGGTTATTTCATTGCCAGCATGAAACAAGGTAAAAAGACATTGCTCCCCAAAACCCATAAAATATGAAGCAAGACACAATTGGAATTTAAAACTTGGGCCACAATTTATTAGAATTTATTGAATCCCCTGACCTGTGATGGGGGCAGATAGTGCATAAACCTGGTCCTAGAACAGGATAACCTTATTATTCCATCTCTAGCCCAGATGGGTGAATCCCTAGGCCTTTGTTTTACCTTGACAGCTACAGCCAACTTAGCTGAGTCAGGGAGGCATCACTGTGGGCATTTCCAACTCTGTTCACACAAATGAATGTTGGTCATACCACAAAGCTGTTTTATAGTGGCCACTGGGTGCTCAACTCATTCACATCAATTTGCATCACACACCCAGTATTCACCTCATCGAATGATGCCCTGAGGGATTCACCACTATCGCCCTAACACCACTAGAGATTGCCAGCTCATGCTTGGCTCCTTTCTCTCCAACAGCCATCAAGGACAATTAGAATGCCCCTCTATAGGTTGACCAAAAAAAATTCAGCCCCTGTATCTACCCAATTTATCCTGTCCCCATAGAACACTTCCAGGCACCCAAATTTAGATGCATGGGTGATCCATATGTAAAGCACCATTGTTACAAATCCAAACTTTTATCACACAGTTCATTCACATCAAGCACAGTCCCCTCTCCAAACTCTCCTTGCAAGGATGACAGACCAAATAATCAAACCCATCCATAGATTCTTGAGTTCCTGAAGCCCCCTGATTGCATGGACAACCAATGCCTTATCCTTCAGGACACCAATGTCATTACCACCCAAATGAGCAACAAATATGTCCAGGGGTACCAGATTAACATCACCCAGGAGAGTAGATAAAAGGCCATATTTTCCCATATGGTTTTCCACTCCGTCCTTCCATATTCTGTCCTAACTCTTGCTTCTTGATTCATGTACAGATTTTGCATGAGATATATAAGGTGCTCTGGTATTCCCATCTCTTTAATTACTTGCCACATTTTGTTGTGATTCACACAGTCAAAGGCCTTAGTGTAATCAATGAAACAGAAGTAGACTTTGTTTTTTCCATGATCCATCATATGTTGGCGATGTGGTCTCTAGTCCCCCTGCCTCATTTAAATCAGTTGTTGTTTTTGCACTTTGGGGTTGTCCCAGAATACTCAACAATTTTATAAGGAGAACAGGCTGTAAAAGGATGCTGCCGACAGCAGAGAGATCATGCAGCACCTGTTGCATATATACCAAATTCTGGGCAAAGTAGGAGGGATTGAGTGAGCTACTTTGCAACTGTGCATGAAACCTCATTGAAGAAAGATTTGTGAATTAAATGACTGCTATTAACATAGTCCCCTTTAAGTGGATACACTGGGGTCATGAATTGGAGTCAAAGTACCTGATGATGCCTGCCCAAGATATGATGCTTTTGCTGCCCTTCTCATAAAAGCCTCATTATAGAGCATCCAGACTAGCCCCACATGTATATATGCCCTGGGGATTAAATCAGCATATTGAAACAATGCTTCTCCCCAAGGCTGTGATGTCACAATGACTATGGCATGGATGTAGAAACCTGGTAGCCAGTTGACCCAAATCCTTTCTACCCATCGCTTCTCTTTCTTATCAAGTAGCTGCCAATACTCTGTGACCTTTGAAGGTCAGCTAAACCTTGTCATCTGATTCACTGAGGTGTTTTGCACTTTGAACCTGCCTAATTTCATTGGGAATTCACTGAGACTAGTTATTCCTTCCATACTACCCATCATGAGAAATGGCTTAACCAATTTTAAGCCACTTGCCTCCCTCCATGATGCCAACCAATTTGGCATGAAGGCACCACTGAACATTGGAAAGGAAAATTTCATAACCTAACTCTGAAAGGTGAAACTCATCATGCCTATAAAGGTCCTTTCATTCAGCTGTAGTGTCCAGGGCTGAATTACAGACCCAAGACAACACAACGTTCACTTGACATCCCGGTTGATACCCACCTAGGCCTTATTTATACAGCTGTGGGAACAAGACAGCCACTAGCCCAATCTGGGTATGATGGCCGAGCAAACAATTTTCATCTCCAGCCACCAGACTTTGACCACACATATGACTTGAATATGTCCAAAATTAATGACTTGCCAGTCACTCTGTCTAAGTCATTTCTACCCAAATGATCACTATTACGTCTGGGGTCCATGAACATTGGCCTACCTCATCACATGCAGCCAATCACTACACAACATTCCTTGTTTGCCTATCCACTTAAGCAAAGTCCATGCACCAAGCCCAATGTTTGGGCCCCATGATGACTTAGCCACATACTGAGCCACCCAATAAATGAAGCTGTGGTCAACAACCTGGATCAGCCAATTATGTTCAAACTGAAGCTCTGAAATAACATAACAACAGCTGTGAGCAGGTATCCACTCACTTTGGAAGGGGTTGAACATCAGTCCTAAACTTGTTAGACATGTGGCTACCCAATTGCAAAATGCCCTCAACTGGATGCCCCATCTCTGCTGCAGTTCTGTATTGGAACAGATGCTTTCCAAAACACCATCCCATGGACAATGCTTGAGGTGTTACTTGTCAAAATTGTTTTTTTTTTAAGGGAGAGGGAATCCCAGTGGCACAAGTAGTGTCCAGGATGCACCTCTGATCAAGCCAATAAACTCTAATAGTACCCTAACCGTACAGAGTGTCTTCCACATACATCAGCCAATCATAATCTTCCTGCCTCTCTCCAACTGATCCATTGTTGTGTGGTTCATCTGTTCACTGTTGTAAGCCACTCAGAGTAGTGCTTGTACTAACTGGGGTGGAAAATAAATAAATAAAATGAATGAATGAATGAATGAATGAATATTCTCGGTGGTAGATAACTTGATTTTACCTGGCACCCTCATCTTGATCTTGATGATCTGATTCCTGCTGCTACAAAACAATCTCTGCTGCTATCATTCTCTTTCTGTTTAAACTCCTTACTGTACTCACTGGAAGAAGAATTATATCATTTAATTTTGCATCTGATTATATGTGTGGGCAATTCAGTGAGACACAGTAATAGGTTGGTCTTTTTACTGCTTGGTTCGGAGAACAATAGAAAGCACAGACACTGAGTTTAATGGTGTTGTTTGCTGCAAGTATTATGTCATTTTCCATCCAGACCTTAATAGGAGTTGTTAGGAAGGGCAATGTGTTGCTACGAGTTTCATGACTTTCAAAAAAAGAGAGGTTAGTTTAGATTTGTTTTTAAACTAACAGGAGCATGTGATGATAAGAAAAAGGAGTAGGTGCTATGGCTATGGTAGTTTCTAACTGGTGGATAGTTTTGGTATCAGTGATGGGATGTCCCCGGTTCCAGACGGTTCCCTGGAACCGGTAGGACCAATTCCGGAGGGTTCTCCGGGAGGGGAGTCCACTTTTGGGGCGTCCGGTTCCAGACGCCTCACCGAAAGAATTTTTTTTTTAAATCGGAGCTAAAATGGCTCCAATTGACTGCGCATGCGCAGAAACTCAATATGACGCATTGCGCATGCGTCAGATTGAGTTTCTGCGCATGCGCAGTCAATTGGAGCCATTTTAGCTCCAATTTTAAAAAAAATGATTAAAGCTTTCAGGACGGCGGCGGCGGCAGCAGCACCAGCCCTCTGAGAAGGGCACCTCCCCCGCGGCACGTTGAGGGCTGCCTGGGCTGTCCGCTGCCGACAAGCCCCATGCCCTGGGGACGCCCGGCGCGGCGCACCGCTGACGCCTCCTCCTCCGCCGGGCGCCGGCCTGTGGGCTGGGTGCCTGCAACCGCCGTCCGCCGCCGCCGGAGCTGCCGTTGGCTGCATTCCTGTGGCCTCCTCCTTGGGCTGGTCCCTTTTTAGCCCGGTGGCGGTGCGGCATGGGGACGGCCCAGGGAGGCTTGGCAGCCGCGGCTGGAGCCACCACCAGAGCCACTGCTGCCCGCCGCCCCTGGCCATGGCCGGAGCCGGGCTAAAAAGGTACCGGCCCAAGGAGGAGGCCACAGGGGTGCAGGCAGCTCCACCGGCGGCGGCTGTGGACACAGTCGGGGTGCCGGGTCCCAAGAAAGGTAAGCGAGGGGTAATTTATTTGTGTTTTGGGTGGGTGGTTGTTTTTATTTTATTTATTTATTTATTTGTGTCTGGGTGGGTGGGCTGAGAGGGAGGGTTGTGTGTGTGTATGTTTATTTTTATTTTTTATTTATTTTTATTTTTGGCCCCGCCCACAACGTCATGACATCATGATGTCGGCTTCAGCCATGACGTCATGACGTCATGACATTGGCCACGCCCATGACGTCCGTGACGTCATGGCGTGGTAGTAGAAAGAATTTTTGTCATCCCATCACTGTTTGGTATGGTATCTGGAAAAGCAAATAGAAGGATAAGGGCCCTGAAAGAGGATTTTACTGATTTTTGGTGGAGGATTAGAGCAGTCAGAAAAATAAACAAGGTAGTTAGTCATGGGTTGCAGTTTTACCAGAATATATCTCAAGTTTAAACATCATCTGAAGCTTTATATATTATTTGAGATTATGGAAAGAAGTTCTATTGTGAGACCATTGGGTAACTTGAGTGAGGTATTTTAATGGGTGCATTAACTGAGGTATAGCACATAGGGAATGAACTTGCCCATGACACATAGTGAGGTACAGTTCTATTTTAACCTGAAGTTAAATTCGGGCTTCCAGCATGGTGCGGCAGCTTGCATACTGCAGAACTCTGCTCTTATCCTTTTATTTTATCTTATTTCTTTTTTTATAGCCATAACTCCAAAAGTTCCAGTTTTAAAGTTGACCCATTGCAACTCTGTAGTTTTGCAGTTTTAATGTCAGACTCCAACTGTGCCAGTGGCCTTGAAGATAAGAAGAAACTCCTTCAGAGCCAAGTACTGGTATTGTAAACTTTGATGAAGCTACATGAACAAAACAGGTGCTGAATGCACCGGTGCATGCGCAGAATACTGCCACAAATGACCTGCAGCCATCATAAATGTGTTTACAACAGCTGTGGGTCATTTATGGCAGTGTTCTGTGCATGCATGGGAACGTTTGGCACCTGCACATGTGTGTTTTACTTCTGCTTCTGGGAGTAACAAGGGCATTGAGGGCTGGATGAAATGGCTTTGGGGGCCAGATCCGGTTCACGGGCCATAGTTTGGGCATCCCTGCTATATATGAGCTGGCACACTGCAATGACTGGAAGGGAAAGAGAAGTCTGTAAAGAGATGGAAGGCCAAGGAGGGCAATAAAGAAACACACTCTCAAGTAAGTGCTATCTACCTTGTTATCTGAAGTTAAATTTCAGGTGAATATAGTAGTTCCTGCTTGAACCAACCAACAGATTGTTTTTGAAGGCAGGGTATCAGTAAATATGGATAACCTTTTAAAGAAGGCTGAAAATGAGTAGGGTCACTTTACCAGCATATTTAGAATACTCTAAAGCACAGTTTCCCAACCTTTGGTTTTTGAACTTCAGTTTCCCAAAGCCAAAGCCAATTACCCAGTGATCAACCAATGTACTGACTTAGGCTTCTGGAAATTGAAATCCCCCTGTGGGGCATGCGGGCAACATTGGGGACCACTGCTCTAAAGTCAGAGTTAGAAAGTTTTCCCAGCCATGCAAAACTCTCTGTCTCTCTCCTGTGCCAAACACATCAGGCTACAAGCATCTTCTATAATGTTCAATCTGTAGCCACTGTTTCTACATCTTTCCACTCAAGGTTGCTGCTACTTAGGTCATTCTGGAAAATTCAGCACCAGATCCTCTTTGATCTTCTTGTCTTCCTCCATCCACCTGATGGTATCCCATTAATCACATTCTTTGTTGGGCATTATTTACCCCATGCACAGCACATGTCCAGCAAACTGCATTCTTCATTCTGTTATCAACTCAGAAAGTCTTTGGCAACCACATCTTAGCCCACCATCCCCTGAGTGAAGAGTCAGACACATGAACATGGGTTTAAACATCTGGACCACTTTATTCAAAACAACGATTAATGACCAACATCAATGAGCTGTGATGTGGCCGTGTAGCACAGAACAAAGTCCAAGAGCAGGATGTGCCTCATCACATCATCTCTCCATGATCATATCCTTGGCTGGAAGTTGCCTGTTTACAGTGCTAATCTCCCTGCCACTACTTTGGGAGTTCAAATGTTGCTTGACAGCTTCAGAGCTGTTAGATCCGGCGAGCGCCAAGGAACATGGTTAGCCTGACAATCGTGATCTGAACATTTCGGATCCTTAGTCCACTGCCAGTCACCCCCCACGGCCCTTTTTTTTTTGTTGTTGTTCAGTCGCACAGTAGAATCCGACCCTCTGCGACCCCATGGACCACTGTCCTCCAGGCACTCCTGTCCTCCACCATCCACCTCAACTCGCTCAGCTCTGTGCCCATTATCTCCACAATACCATCCAGCCATCTCATCTTGGGCTGTCCCCTTCTTCTTTTGCCCTCGACCCTTCCCGGCATCAAGGCTTTCTCAAGTGAGTCCTCTCTTCTCATTTGATGTCCAAAGTACCTTAGCTTCATCTTTACTATTTGACCTTCTAAGGAGCAGTCAGGTTTGATTTCTTCTAAGATTGACCTATTTGTTCTCCTCGCTGTCCAGGGTATTCTCAAAACTCTCCTCCAACACCACATCTCAAAGGCGTCTATTTTTCTGCGTTCCGCTTTCCTAATGGTCCAGCTCTCACCACCATACATTGCCACAGGGAATACCATTGCCCTGACTATGCGAATCTTTGTTTGCAATTTAATGTCTCTACTTTTCACTATGCTCCCCAGGTTTCTCATCGCTTGCCTCCCGAGAATCAGTCGCCTTTTTATTTCATGACTGCAATCCCCATCTGCAGTGAGCTTTGATCCTAGGAAAGTAAAGTCTGTAACTGCCTCTACTACTTCCCCATCTATTTTCCAGGGACTGATAGGGCCTGTTGCCATGATCTTGGTTTTCTTGATATTTAGTCTCAAGTCAGCTTTTTCACTCTCTTCTTTTAACCTAATCAGGGGCTTCTTTAGGTCCTCCTCACTTTCCTCACGCCCCACGGCCCTTACCCAAATGTAATTGGATCTTCATCATTTACCTTTTCCTGCACTACCCACCAGTCGCCATAAGTATGACCAACACCACACAAAAGCCCATGGAGACAACCCACATGCATCAATGTGGGATTTGTGAAAAAAAAAACCTCTATCCCAGAGGCTAATCAGGGATAAAGGCAAAAAATTTCCTTCCGGCCCGGATGTGACCAGCTAATCTCACAATGACCACAGGGATGGGTGGGTGGGGCATTGTTCTTTCCTGCTGTTGTTAGAAAAGGTCCAGGGGACAAGGAGCCAGCCCTTATAAGGGCAGTCTCCTGACTCCTACTCCCCCTACCAGCATGCCAGGTGTGCCATATCCTCCTCCTCTTGGGAGAGGAGGAACGCAAGCGGGCATGCACCAGCAGGCGTCATCCACTGTAATATTTCCTTATTTGTAATATGGAGAATCTATTTAAAGCAACATTGATGAAAGACATTAATCTTCCAGGTGATTTTTATTGTAGACTTTTAGATGGCAATTGGTATAACAATGACATTAACTAATCTCCTCTTAATTGCAAAATCTGTAGAGAGTGGTGTCCAAACCAAGCACATTTGCTGGATAACAGCAGTTGCTTTGCCTATTTGCCATTTCACATCTGCTTCTGTTTCCCCAATGACATCCATGATGCCGCCAAGATAATTAAACTACTTCACAAATTTTGATCCTAGCTTCCTACACTTGTGGGATTATGCCTTGAGCACTACCAACTTGCATTTGTTTGGTCTTATCTTCACTGATTCTTAATCCCACTTTACATGTCTCTGTTTCAAGTCCCAGTGTCATGTCTCTCAGCTGTCTTAGTATTTGCAAGTAAAGCAATGTCATCAGTGAAGTCCAGGTTGGTCAGGTTGCTTGTTCCTTCCATGGAATGCTGAAGTCTACATTCTTCATTGAATTTTTCATGGTATAATCTACAAAAAAATAAAAATAAAAATGAGAATGGAACACAGCCCTATCTAATACCAGTATCAACCATATAAAAGTCAGTGGTGCCTCTTTCAGTTCTCACACAGCATCTAGAATTGTTATAAAGTTTTCTGGAATGTTAATATATTTCTTATGAACACCATATATCCACAATATGATTCCCTTATAGTTGGTCATGTCAACCTTCTGCAAAAAAATAAACAACTAAGGGGGAGTGAGGTTCTCTTTCTTTGTTGTCCACATCAACCATTTTTGCCCCTGAACACCTCCACCAGTGTTAGAGGACCAGGAGTATCTCTCAAATCTTTCCATGAAAAATCTATGCTTTGCCCCATCAGAGCTTTAGTACTGGGGAAGTGAGTGATACAGAACTTTGCACAGGGGCTAGAAGGGGAGAATCTGAGGACAGATCTCCTCTTCCAAGGATGGACTTCCTCCTCTGGCCTCAGAAATGAAATCTGGGATTTCCTGTGATCTCCAATGCATCTTTGCCATGGATCATAATGATAGCAATATCAGTGCTTCTTTGTTATTACTATACTGTATATTAAAATTTATTTCTAAAACCCTTATAAACTACTGCATATTGTGTCCTTATCGCTAAGCAATATGCTCTTTATTTATAGCCACTGTACATTGGTAATTATGGGTGATACCCTCTCCATTTCCCTCCATAAAAATATTTTATTTCCAGGAATCATTGTCCAAATGTGAGACTCATGATGTTTTTATTCAATGGAATAAAGAAAAGTGGCAATGGCCATGAGGTTAAGATGGCTTTTAAAAGGGACTGAACTAGTCCCTGGACAAAAAGCAATTGGACCGTGGATTAGAATTTACACTTTTAAATACAGTCCAAATCTACACACCAGATGATAACAATACAGGAGGCCAGCAACATTAATGCCTGGCTCATGTCCTGGGAGCATTTCGCTATCTAGTACTGATAATCAAAAGTTAGAGCAGATGAAGCTTCTATCAGATGCAGTAGGGAACCTGTCTTTGTAACAGCACCTTCATTCAAGCTGCCACCTCCTTCAGGAGATCAAATAAACTTGTAAGCTGCCTCAACTTTTTTCATTCCAATGTGTCAGCAGCACTTTGAAGAAGAGCAGCCAATTTTTAAAATCCTTTTTATGTAAATGATATCTAAGTCATGTCTCCAAAGACTTTTTTTTTATCATTTACCATTTCTATCCCTGATCTGTCAAGCATTCAGAGGTAAGAGAGCAAGTTTTCCTATTTCAGATTTCATCAACATATAATTCTCCTAAAGTGGCTGCTGGTTTCAATATAATCATACCTTTCTGACATCTGAATACCAGGAAAGAAATAGCCTGTGTTCTTATCTGAATTGCACAACTTTTTAAATAATTTATTGGATTTCTCCATGGCATCCTTTCCCAACTATTATGGAGGAATTGCATCTTTGAAATCTCACATTATTTCAGATGAAGATGAGAGCTGTATAAGGCAAGAAGGGGCAATAATAATAATAATAATAATAATAATAATAATAATAATAATAATAATAATAATAATAATAATAATAATAATAATAATAATAATAATAATAATAATAATAATAACAGTGGCGGCAGCGGCGGTGGCAGCTGTTGTTATTGTTGTTGGTGGTGGTGGTTGAAAGGATTTTTGTGGGAGATGAATCTCCCCAAGAGCTGGGACAGAGACAGGTGCTCAATCCGTCATGCAGTACCCAGGTCTCAAACTGTCAACTTGCCTGCCTTCCAGCTAACAAGGTGAGCATTTTAACAACTGAACCACCACAGCCCCTTTTAATATGCACCAAAAATCATGTGAGACAAAATAATTATCTACTGAAACACAGTGTGGTTTGGTGGAGTGATGGACTAGGGCTCGGGAGGCCTTCATTCAAATCCCCATTTACCCATGGAAGCTCACTGGGAGTGGGACAGTGATGGCGTGTTACCGGTTCAGACCGGTTCAGCTGAACCGTTAGGGCCCCATCAGGAGGGGTCACCGAGGGGGTGGCAAAATCCCGGGTGACCAGTTCAGCCATCTCTCCAGCCCCCTCCAAAAATGTATTTCTGAGCAGCCAAAATGGCTGCCCAGAACTGCGCATGTGTCAAACCTCCGTTTGACGCATGCACAGCTCTATTTTTTAGTTTGCATGCATCAAATAGTTTGATGCATGTGCACTAAAGAAAAGAACTGCACATGTGTCAAACTGACGTTTGACACATGCACAGACAATTTTTTAATTTTTGTTTGCTCCACTCATGATGTCATGATGTCATGACGTCGGCTACACCCACGATGTCCATGACGTCACAGTGGGGTAGCGGGAATTTTGACAACCCACCACTGGAGTGGGGCTATGAATAGTAAAACCACTCCTTAAATATATCACTTACCTTAAAATTATATTAGGGTCATTAAAGATTGGTGCCAACTTGATTACACAAAGCAACAACAAACATCCTTTAATATTTCATTCCATCAAGTAGGTGCTAAAAGGCAGGGTTTTTCCTATCCTTTCCAAATGCATAAAATTGTACTTCAGTAAATGTTGCTGACTATAGTGCAAGAGGATGGTAGAAGTTTTTACTAGATGTAATTTTCTCTCTTGCATGTAATGTGAGCATCTGTAGGTTGGTTTGGTGCCCAGTTCTCAAGCCTAAGGCCAATAAATTGTGTAGTATATTGAAAGGGGTTCAAGTTCAGCTTCTTTCTGAATGCTTATATAGAAGTGATTCCTGATATGATATTGGTAAAGAAATGGCTAGAGTAAATAACATAAAAATGACATTGCTTATCTGATGATGTTTCCCTACATGGGGGTAATCATATTGGGGTGGAAATCATAAGCTTAATAAAACAGTTTATTTCAATTATAACCACAGTGATAACTATTTGTTTTAAAGGGATCTAGCCCTACCATACAATCTATGATGAACACATTCATCTAGATCAACTTTCATTAAATTTGGCTCTCCAGATGTTCCTGGACTTCAATTTCCAGAAGCTCTGTTCAGCAGGAAATAGGCCTGCTTGGAGGCATTTTACAATCAAAGGAACCTAATTTTGGGGTTAATTATTTTGCTTTTTGAACTGAGTGCTTTTTAGAATCATTAATGAATGACAGTGAGTTCATATGACAGTGAGTTCAATGCAAATCACCTGATTGTCCCCAATTTCAGTGCTCCTTGACTGCTCCCAGTGTTTCAGTCAGAATGCTGCCTTTTGTGCTGCAGATTAACACCTAGCCAGAGTCATTGTTTCCTGAATGGGTTTCAGGGAACCATTGTCTTCCAGGCCTGCTCTGCATCATGTCACCTTCATCTTTTTCCTCACAACAATTAAGGTCTTATGTTTAATGAGACTGGCAGGTCAAAGGTAAAGTAGGCAACTATCACACTGTTCATTTGCACACAGCTCAAACACCCTGGTAGTTCATTTGCATACAGCTGAAACAGCTTGAAACTTCCATGGAAATTTCCATGTGACATCTCCACTAGAAATATCAAATCTCTGCATGTAGTCAGGACTCATCTGCTTTGGGGGGGGGGTTACATTTGTTCCAGATGTTGAATTACTATTCAACAAATGAATAACTGTTACAAATATTTGTGGGAGGGGGCCCTCAATTTATTTCCAGGGGAACTGGGGCAAAGGCATTCCTTTTTTGCATTTTGCCTTAGAGCAGTGGTTCTCAATGTGGAATACATACCCCACAGGGAGACTTCAAATCCCAGAAGCTTATGTCACTACATTGGCTGATCACTGCTTTAGGGAATTGACTTAGGCTTCTGAGAAATGAAGTCCAAAAATCAAAGGTTGGGAAACACTGCCTTGGAGCAGTGATGGTGAACCTTTTGGAGACCGAGTGTCAAACTGCAACCCAAAACCCATTTACTTATCTCAAAGTGCCAAAAGAGCACAGGGGAGAAAGGAAATGCTCCCATTGGGCTGTTGGGCAGAGGGGTGGGGTGAACTCTGTGCTGGGGGGTGGGAGGAAGTGCTGCAATTGGCATGCTGGGCAGAGGAGCAGGGGAAACTATGTTGTTAGGATCCCGGCCGTCCAGTGATGGGATGATAAAAAATCTTATACCACTCCCTGACGTCACAGACGTCGTGGGTGTGGCCAACGTCATGACATCATGGGCGGAGACACCGTCATGACGTCATGACGTTGTGGGCGGAGCCTAAAAATAAAAAATTAATTTAAAAAATTAAAATAAAACACACACGTACACACGCACACACCCATCCACCCACCACAACACAAAACCATAAATAAATAAAAGAAAGATATAAAATAAAAATTAAATAAAAATACACCCACCCACCCAAACACCCACCCCAAACACAAACCCCTCACTTAAAAGTAAAACAATACAAAACAGTACTTACCCTTGGAAGCGACCGAGCTCCTGCAGGAGGCGGCGGCGCAGCTAGCCGGGCAGCCCAGGGCCTTCCGGCTGGAACCCTTGGCGGGCGGGCCCGGCTCCCGGCGGTGGCCGCAGGAGGAGGAGGTGCAGCTAGCCGGGCTGCCGAGGGCCTTCCGGCCGGAACCCTCAGCGGGCGGCCCTGGGCCTCGGCGCTCGGCAACGGCCACAGGAAGAGGAGGCATGCCTAGCCGGACAGCCAGGAGGCCCTGGGCTGCCCGGCTAGCCACAACTCCTCCTCCTGCGGCTGCTGCTGGGCGCCAAGGCAAAGGGGTGCTCGCTGACAGTGGCGTAGCTTGGGGGGGCGGGGGGGGATGCCCCGGGCAGCGGCTTTCAGGGGGCGGCAAAATGTCCTCACCACTTTGGCCTCCTCCCTCTGCCTGGGCTTAGGAAGGAAGCAGGACTTCCCAGGCGGAGGGCGGCCCTTTTGCTGGTGAGCGCTGCTCGCCTCCGTCCCATTGGCTTGGGTACTCATTTAACCGGCCTCGGTCGCCAGCAACCAAGGCCGGTTAAAGGAGTACCCTAGCCAATGGGACGGAGGCGAGCAGCGCTCGCCAGCAAAAGGCTCGCCCTCCACACACCTGGGAAGTCCTGCACGCGCGCGCGCGCGCGCTGCCCACCTCCTCCCCCCCACCCCTAGCCACCCAGCCAGCTTGCCGTCAGAATGGGCGCTCGTCGGGGGGGTGGCGCCGTAGCGGGGAGCCCCTGGCTGCTGGCTGGGTGGCTGGGCGGGAGGAGGTGGGCAGCGCGCGCGTGCAGGACTTCCCAGGTGTGTGGAGGGCGAGCCTTTTGCCGGCAAGTGGCTCCAGAGGAGGCTGCAGTCAGGGGCGGTCGGGTCCAATTTTTTTAAAATTGAAGCAGAAATGGCTCCAATTTAGTGCGCATGCGTCAGATTGAGTTTCTGCGCATGCGCACTAAATTGGAGCCATTTTTGCTTCAATTTTTTTTTTAATTTTCCTGCCGGTGAGGCGTCCGATCCGGACGCCTCAAAAACGGTTAAACCCCCACGGAGAGCCCTCTGGAAATCCTTAAAACGGTTCTGTGGATCCGGTCAGAACCGGTGTCATCCCATCACTGCGGCCGTCCCAACTTAAGGGCCTCTCCTCTGGTTCCAGGGACCCAGTCCCCTTACGTGAACTTAGCCCTTCTTCCCTTTGGGAGAACTGGCCTGCAATTGCTTGCCAAACACAGCAAGCTTCTTACTGTACTCGTTCAATGGAGCAATTGGGGAGATTGGTAGCGAGCCTTCGTGTGGGCAGTTTACCTTTTGCTGACAAAATGAGACGTTGATCTTCAAGCAAAAATAGTAGATTTATTGTAGTAGGTTTCTTCAAGGATATTCCATAGAGAAAACGTAAATAAAGCCCAGTAACAGTAGTCAGTCCACAGACAGTCCAAAGGCAGAACCAACAATCCTAGGTAATCATGATGAAGAAGTAAAAGGGAAAATGTCCCCAGGGATAGATGTTAACCCATGGACATCCAAAAGTGAACTGAACTTTTCTCCCCCTCCAAAATGGAGATCCTTGGGTCAGGTGGGGTACCTCCTGGCCAATCAGGGACAGCTCTTACTGAAACAGAAAGTTCCCAAAACATGGGAACTTGTTTACACACGTATGGAGAGAGTTTCTCTACTTTAGCCATAACAAGATAACTCAGCAAGCTTAGAGATAAAGGTTATACTGAACTGGAAAACAAGCAATCTTGTGACAGCCTTGTGACACAAAGAGGGAAATGATTTTTTAGGCCTAGTAAAAACCAGGTCCCCTCCATGCTTTGGGAACGTTTAGGAAAAAGTCATTGTTTCATGACAGTGTTGGGGTGACTGCATGGGTGCCCACAGAGAGGGCTCCAAGTGCCACCTCTGGCACATGTGCCATAGGTTCACCACCACTGCCTTAGAGGGTTGTTTTACCCTAAATAAATTCTGTTTCTGGTTTTAAGGTATTATCTGGATGGATAGAATCAGGGGTGTGCAGGGCACCATGGGAAGGCACTGGACAGGGAGCAGTGGGGGTGCCAATTAGGGAGGGTTGGTGATGGGGGGGATCCCACACATTGTTATTGGAGCCCCAGGGTGCCAGAGGGCGGGGTAGGACAAAGCCTGATTGCCTGATATAACCAGCACACGCCTGGATAGAATTAGAGTGTATTACACACAAACTATGTTATATCTAGATCTGCTACAGCTGGTTCTTGTTTATGCTTGTTTTATACAAACAGAGGTGAAACCCATAAAATAGGTATTGAAATGTAGGAAACACTATGGATAAATCATTGTATCAGCTAATACATTTCCAAATTATTTACTGTAGTTGTAGCATCCAATAAGGAAATGGATCGGATGCAGCTTTGTGATATCCCTTCATGTTGGTCTGACCTAAACTTTTAAATGTGTGTCATCACTGCAAATTCTCCTCCACAAAATTAATTGTTCCCCTTAAATGAGAAATAATATTTAATGTCACTTAGCTTTCTAGGATCCAGAATACCATTTTCTTAGGTGCAAAGCTGAATAGGAATTTTTTTTCTGAAAAGCACAGGTGGAGGTTCAACTGTTTAAACCACCCCTTACTTTCTACCTTTCATATTCCCCTTCCTTTATCCCACTCCATTTAACAGGGCAATCATATCTAGCAACACAGCTGTGATAAACCTGCTAGAGGCAGTTTAAAGGGGGAAAGCAAATTGAAGCTGTTACCTCAAACAGCTGATATTTGAGTGTCATGGAAAGGCAATAAACTGATACTTATATGACTGATGATTACAGAATTTTTTTTATTACCAAAGAGAGCAAAAGAGACTTCTGATTTCTTCTGTTTCAGACAGTGAAATAAATTTGCCTGGCCTGAATAGTACAGGCTTTTTATTTTAAAAAAATCTTTCAGCACTAAATAATGTATGCTGAGCATGCCTTTAGATATCTTCTGGTGCTACTAATTCATTGACCCAATAAGTTAAAAAGTCTCATGTGTCCTTACTAAGCATTAGGCAGCTAAACCTGTAAGAAGGTGAAATGTGAACTGTGACTGCAGTTTGCTTGTACCAAGGGATATGTCCATAGCAGGGGTTCTCAACCTACACTCCATGGGCCGCATAAGGCTTGCAGCACCAACTAATCTGGCCCATGACCTTACCTCAGCTGCTGCCACCACTGTTTCCTCCTCAATCCTTGTCTCCTCTGCTTGGCTTGGCATGTCCCTAAAGGTGCTCCATAGCAGGGTGGATGTTGAAAGGCAGTGGTGGCAAACCTATGGTACGTGTGCCAGAGGTGGCACTCAGAGTTGTCTCTGTGGGCACCCGTCCACTCCAGCACAGAGTTTGCCCAGCCCCTCTGCCCAGCAAACCAATGGGAGTGCTTCCTTCCTCCCCCAGCACAGAGTTCACCCCACCCCTCTGCCCAACAGCCCAATTGGAGCACTTCCTCCCTCTCCCCAGCACAGAGTTCACCCTGCTCCTCTGCCCGGCAGGCCAATAGGAGCATTTCCTTCCTCACCTGTTGCTGTGTTGGCACTTTGCAATAAATACAGTCATACCTTGCATAAAGAATTTAATTCGTTCTGTGAGGCTGCTCACTATGCGAGTTTCTTGATATGCAGCTCCTCCAGGCTGGTAAGCAGGGAAGTGTCGTGGGGGCATATAATTAAATGTATAGTGATTAAAAGAAGCAAAGAAAAAATAGAATCGTAGAATCACTGAGTTGGAAGGTGCCTTATAGGCCATCAATTCAAACCCCAGGCTCAATGCAGGAATCTAAAATCACAGAAGGTTTAGCAAAAAATAAAGAAAGAACAAAAAATAAAATAAAATAATGATAATAATCATGATATGATAGGATTGTATTTTGTAAGCAAATAGTATTTGAAGGATACCTGCATAGTATGCTAGGAAAAGAAGGTGATTAAATAAGTAGGTGGTAATTCCTTGTCTTAATCTTTAAGAAAATGTAATTTGGATCTAACAAGAGTTCTTGTTTAAAATGCTTTAGTTAGGAACATTCTATCAGTAGCATCACCTTACCCTTCATTCTAAACAGAGAAGCTATACTTATTTTGAATTGTCTTAGCTTTATACTTGCCTTTTAACTTAATGTAATTCAGGGATAATTTATACTTTGCATAAAGTATATATTTATACTTCGAGCAGCTTTACTTGTAAACATCCATGTTTCTCAGTTCCTCGTTTTTCCTTCAGTGCTCTAACCATAATTTCTCATTCCTCAGCCTTGACGGCAGAAAATGGGGAAACTAACTGCATCAGATCCTCCATCTTCTGCAAGCTTTTTTATTCCTTCAAACTAAAATGTTGTCATTCTGGTTCACTATCCACTTTGTTGTTCAGTTACACAGTCAATTCCGACACTTTGCAACCCCATGGACCACTGTCCACCAGGCACCTCTGTCCTCCACTATCCTCCTCAACTCGCTCAGTTCTGTGCACATTGCATCTACAATAACATCTAACCATCTCATTTTTGGCCACCCCCTTCTTCTTTTGCCCTCCACCATTCCAAGCATCAAGGCCTTCTCAAGTGAATCCTCTCTTCTCATTTGATGTCCAAAGTACTTTAGCTTCATCTTTACTATTTGACCTTCTAAGGAGCAGTCAGGGTTGATTTCTTCTACGATTGACCTATTTGTTCTCCTTGCTGTCCAGGGCACTCTCAAAACTCTCCTCCAACACCACATCTCAAAGGCATCTATTCTTCTGCGCTCAGCTTTCCTAATGGTCCAGCTCTCACAACCATACATTTCCACCGGGAATACCATTGTTTTGACTATACGAATTTTTGTTTGCAATGTGATGTCTCTACTTTTCACCATGTTCCCCAGGTTTCTCATCCCTTGACTCCCAAGAATCAGTCGCTTATTTATTTCATAGCTGAAGTCATCATCTGCAGTGAGCTTTGATCCTAAGAAAGTAAAATCTGTCACTGCTTCTACTTCTTCCCCATCTATTTTCCAGGGACTGATAGGGCCTGTTGTCATTATCTTGGTGTTCTTGATGTTGAGTCTCAAGCCAGCTTTTGCACTTTCTTCTTTCAACCTAATCAGGAGCTTCTTTAGGTCCTCCTCACTTTCTGCCATTAGGGTAGTATCATCTGCATATCTCAAGTTGTTGATGTTTCTCCCAGCAATTTTGATCCCAAATTCTGATTCCTCCATCCCTGCATTGGACATTATGTGATCTGCGTATAAGTTGAATAAGCAGGGTGACAAAATGCAGCCCTGTCTTACTCCTTTTCCTATTCCAAACCACTCTGTCATTCAGTATTCTGTCCTAACTGTTGTTTCTTGACTCTTGTATAGATTTCTCATGAGGTATATAAGGTGTTCTGGTATTTCTATCTCTTTAATTACTTGCCATATTTTGTTGTGGTCCACACAGTCAAAGGCCTTAGCATAATTTCCACTAAGCCCCTTATAATTTCTTTCTCACATGGGTAGCTTGAAATTTGAATTCACACAGATGAGGCAAACCAGAGTTTTAGTGTCATTATTACATAGAAATATATTTGATCTGCAAGTACTAAGAGCCAGATAAAGAAAAGAGGCACCACTAGGTAACTGAGGAGATGGTCATGAGTCAAATACATTGCTTCCATTTCTCTTTCTCTTAATCCTATGGCCTTTATTTTGGAGCAAGGGGTATAGAGCAGGGGCGCCCAAACTACGGCCCACGGGCCCAATTAGGCCGGTGCATATCATTAATGCAGCTCCCGGTGAGTACACCTCTGTGAATTTGAACCTGCTCTGTCAGCTGCTCTTCAACTCTGACTTGAGTTGGTGATGATTCTGATATCTTTATCATCTACACCTATATTTTCAGGGCTGTGATCATCTTCTTATGCTGGCATCTATCAAAGTCTTTTGCATAATCTATAAAACATGCACGCATGTCACATCACACGTCTCTACATCATTGTATGAGAACCTGCATTGTAAACATTTTTGTATACCTTGTTAATTTATTGCACTGGTAGGATAAAAAAGAAGGGACACATGAAATATTAGAATTCTTGCAAAGAAGTT
The DNA here is from genome assembly GCA_030440675.1 of Furcifer pardalis. Taxonomy (NCBI): domain Eukaryota; kingdom Metazoa; phylum Chordata; class Lepidosauria; order Squamata; family Chamaeleonidae; genus Furcifer; species Furcifer pardalis. The sequence goes on along the minus strand of CP126891.1, from coordinate 166,879,664 downwards.
ATATAGCTCTGTAAAATAGAACAGAAGTGTTGAAAGGGATTTGTTCCCCTGCCACTGCCTCTCTATAGAAAATCAGGGATTCATTTACAATCCCATGTTCACAGGCTTTGCACACTTTTATGCTTATTAAAATATTGGTCTCAGGTTTCTGTATTTTGAACCCTGGAGTTCATTAGAAGTTACCAAGATATCTTCAGTGAAAAAAGCAAGAATGTCATACAAGTTCTCAAATTCATCTCAATAACTACTACCAATTTTTATCTTGTAAACCACAGGGGAAAGTGTGAGGTGTTCAAGGACATATTCTCAGATAATCATGGGGATGGAGTGAAGCTCAATGAAACTGTTCAGTATTTGATTGAACTCCCCAGTCTATAACACACAATTCTCTGCAATGTGTAAGAGTTTTTTAAAATATATATATATATAGAAATGTTGATGTGGAAAGCATTTACTCATGGTAGACAGTCTGAAAAATTATATTGGAATCTGTATGTTGTCATGTTTTCATAACTTTCCATCCTCTAACTCAAATTGTATGTTTGTGATTTAAATAGATTTACATCCAGTACCATGAAGACAGAACGGATTTGACCATTAGCTGAAGTACGATGGTCACCTTTGGCAGCTGAGTGCCAGAAGGTGGGTGGAGCTGCCATCACCATCCACTTATTCCTTCCAAAGACAACTATCACCTAAACTGGGAATATTTTAGCTCCGTTTGCTTAATGCCTCCTTTAGGTGCTACTCAAATTGCTATTTCAAAAATGCCTAGCTCTGAAAGTCTTGAAGGTAAATTCATTGTGGGACAGAATATCCCCAAAAAAACTTTCCTTAATGTGTTCTCCATGAGGATTCTTGGAGCCAGGCTTCATTAAAATAACTGGCTAAGAAGCAGAAGAGCTATGGAGCCAGAGATTTGAACAAGAACAGTTCTGCCACCACCAAGCTCTTTTTTTCCCTCCCTGGATTTTGGCCATTACTTGTTATTAGTAGAAGATACCAACATTGTCTGTCTCACAGATGCGTATATAGAAAGATACATTATTTTGCCATTGTTACACAAGAGCCTGTTCTTATGACCTCACAAGGCACTACCCAGTGGTCTTGGTTCTGGTGCTGAGAAATCAGGGGTTGAAAAGCTGCTGTCCTGGAAACTGTACAAACAGGCCAATCATTTTTTTTTTTAAAAAAACCTCATTCATTTCAAGGCACTTAATACTACCAGAACCCAAATAAAACACAATACAGTAATACCTCAGATAACGCTAAGACTTGGTTCCACAAGTCTTGGTGTTATCCAATTTTTAGTGTTATCCGATGGATGTTAAAATCCTGTGGGATGGATCGGATAACGTTAAAGCTCCATAGAGATACATTGTAACTGCACAGGCTTTAGCGGTTGTTATCCGATCCATCCCATAAGACCTTAACGTTATTCGATCCAATTCTCCTCCCTAGATTACTTAACGTTATGTGATTTTTAGCGTTATCCGAGGTAAACTTTATCTGAGGTATTACTGTAGTGTGTTTTGGGTGTACTGTGTGCTAAGCCTGAACAAAAAGGGTCATGAGAGGTGGGTGTGCACTTCTAAGTGACTGAGGAAGCAGTTTAAGGTTACTGGCCCAGTTTAACCAGGTGTGGAGTAAGTGAATTTGTATCTTTAATGTATACAGTAATACCTCAGATAACATTAGTATCGAATAACACTAAAATCACATAACATTAAGCAATCTGGGGGGAAGAATTGCATCGGATAACATTAAGATCCTATGGGATGCATCAGATAACAACTGCTAAACCCTGTGTGGTTACAATGTATCTCTATGGATCCCATAGGATTTTAACATGCATCAGATAACACTAAAAATCGTATAACACCAAGACTTGTGGAACCAGGTTTTAGTGTTATCTGAGGTTTTACTGTATGTGTTATCTTTTATGACCTCTGGCTTACTTAAGTGACTCCAACCTTCTTTGTATACCATCCCTTGAGCTTGGAATTCCCTCACAATATGGTGGCTTAGTGGTTAAGACACTGAACTTGATGACTAGAAGGTCAGCAGTTTGAGACTCAAGTGTTGCATGACAGAGTGAACTCCTCTCTCTGTCCCAACCTAGCAGTTTGAAAGCAAAAAACTGCAAGTAGATAAATAGGTACCACTTTGGTGGGAAGGCAAACAGTGTTCCATGCAATCAGGTGTGATGTGTCATGCCTGCCACATGAACATGGAAACCTGTGCAGATGCAGACAGCGCTGTCTCTTTCGTTATAAATGGAGATGAGTACTGGACCCTAGAGTCAAATATGACATAGATATAATTGTACTTGTCAGCTTACTTCCCCCTTCAAATGACTCCTTATGGCCATTCCTCTTGTTATGGCTTTATTTTCATTGCTTGGACATAATCTTTATGCAGCATGAAGACTAATGGAGTTGGACACCAATTCACTCCCTTGTACCACCATTCCAACTCCCTCTGTTTTATTGCGCCATGAGTGGCCTCTTTGGGTTGGCCCTATTCATTTTCACTCTGTAAATTACCAAACATATTAGTGAGAAGCTAATATACATATTTATAAAAGCTCTAGTTTATGAATGTGGGATATTATGCTTCTCAATCTATATATATCTCAGAACACTAGGAAATGGCCTGATATAGAGAATATCATATAAATTTTGCAGCAGGAAAAAGGATGCCAGACTTTACATAGTGAAGGACAGTATGAATGTTGATGACATCAATGTCAGCAGTCAGGATGATCTCACAGTATACCTTCTTGTGCTCAATACCGATCATTGGAAAATCCCAAAGCCTGACTCCTTTTCCATCAGTTAACCACTTCTCTTCTAAGTACCTAGCAGTTGTAAGAACTTTTTTCTAACAAATTTTCTAGGTATCTATTGCTTGGAAAATACAAAGGAGGAAACCTCTGTTGAGGGGATTGAAAGGGGTTTGTGTATCCAAATGATCATTCACACTTATGAGTGAATGTCATGAGAGATACTGGTGTCGTCAAATTGTAGACTGCATATATTTTCCTGCTAGGCATGATATTTTACAGCACTATCCGGCTATTTCCTGGCAATTTTGAATTATGGATAGAAAAGCACAATATCCGACATTCATAAGCAGCAGGTTTTATTGAAGAACAGAATAATATAGTTGCTGAAGGCATGTGCAGCTGTAATAATTGCACCACAGAGCAGAACTGTAGCTACTGTTAAACATCTCATTGTAGGGTGTTGGAGACAAAACAGAGTTCTTCTGTGTCTAGGCCAGATGTGACCTGCCAAAATCTTTCTCATACTAGGTCAGGTGACCTAGTATGAGAAAGATTAGCCAGCAACACAAGGTTGCTATTACCAGGCATTGCCTGATTGTGTTTCAAAATTACCACAATCTTTGAGGAAGCACTTTCTGTGTATCTATCTATCTATCTATCTATCTATCTATCTATCTATCTATCTATCTATCTATCTATCTATCTATCTATCTATCTATCTATCTATCTATCTGTCTGTCTGTCTGTCTGTCTGTCTGTCTGTCTGTCTGTCTATTTGATGTATATACCACCCTACCTGGTCTAACCAACTCAGGGCAGTGCACAAGACAAATAGAATACAGTCACTAATGCAATACAATAACAGGACATAACAATACTGTGATAGAACACCACACAGCAAAACAGCAATAATGTGGCAATACAATCGAGCAATAATATAGCAGTACAATCCAAAAATACAATGTAGAGATATAATCCAACAATACAATGTAGTAATCAGTAGTGGGCAGCAAAAATTTTTACTACCACACTGTGGGCGGAGCCAACATCATGGGTAGAGCCAACATCATATCATGGGTGGAGTCAATGATGTGGGCAGAGCCAACGTAAAAAAACCATAAAAATAAGTACAGAACAATACAAATTAAATACACATAAAAATACATAAAAGAACACACAAAACACATGAATACACATTAAAATAAATACACATTGAATAGACATAAAACACATAAAAATACACATTAAATACACAAAACATATAACAATACACATTAAAATAAATAAATACACATTAAATGCACATTAAAATACACACCCACACACCACACCCAAAGGAGCACCCACACCCTGGGGATCAGGCTATAGGGAGCTTAAAGCTAGCAGATTCTCTTGCTCCTCCCCACTTGGGAGGACAGCAAGGAGGCCACACATTTGCACCAAGTGCTTGGCGCACATACACAGTGGGGAAACAGACGAAAAGGTAAGCCCCTGAGGTGGTTCCCCCAAAAAAGCCACTACCGGTTCTCCGGGACACTGGGAAAAGTTAATACTGGTTCTGGCAAACTGGTGCGAGCCTGTGGCTGCCCATCACTGGTAGTAATACAATATAGTAATACAATGTCAAGAAAACACAATCCAGCAATACAATGTAGCAATATTATTTATTTATTTATTTATTTATTCACATTTTTATACCGCCCTTCTCACCGGGGCGACCCAGGGTGGTTTACAACATTATAAAAGCATGATACAACCCAACCCAAACCCATTGTTAAAACATTCAAAATTACAATTATAAAATTTAAAAAGTTTTTAAAATTTACAAAAATCCACAGGTCCCAATAATAATTAAAAAGTTAAAAACTTAAAAACAAAACATTAAAAGATTAAAAGGCCAGGGGGGAGAGGGAGCTCAAACAAGCCAGCGAGCTGTCATGGTACCACCAGGACCCAATACCGGTCCCATCAGCCATGTTTTAAGTTCTTCCTAAAAGACAGCAAGTCCATCTGAAAATGTAGCTCAGTTGGTAGGAGGTTCCATAGGGCTGGAGCGGACACAGAGAAGGTCCTCCTTCTAGTGCCAGAGAGATGTGCCTCTCTGGCTGATGGAACAACTAGAGAGCCTCTCCGGTCCGCTCTGGTGGGACGGACAGATGTCCTTGGGATGATGCGGTCTCTTAAGTATTATTTATTATTTATTTATTAGTTCAAATTTATATTGCCGCCCACTCGCCATGGCGACTCAGGGCGGCTTACAGACAATACATTACATTACAATACAATATGTTGGGGTGGGTACAGGGGGAGGGGAGGCAAGGTCCTCATCCTCCCCTGGCTTCTTCTCTCCCTGGCAGTTGGTATAGGCACAAGGGGAGGGGAGGCAAGGTCCTCATCCTGCCCTGGCTTCTTCTTCCCCTGACAGTTGGTATAGGCCCACTACCATATAGGGCTTTAAAGGTGATAACCAGCACCTTGAATTGCACCCAGAGGCATAAGTATAGAATCCTCTCACCGTTGAATAAGTATGAGAAATAAAAGATGTGTGTATTGATAAATATTATGACAACTCTGTGTGCACATATGTAAGAAACTAATTTCTTTCTAAATCATTACATTACTGAACTTGTATTGCTGGGAAATTAATTTGCTGTGCAACTTAGACTCAGAGACACATGTATTACAGCAAATGTTTCTTTTGTTCGCATGTGGAAGAGATGGCCATATTAACCATTGGTATTGCATTCTGATGAGGATTAGGGTACAGTTGTACCTCGCTTAAAGAGCATAATTCGTTCCACAGGATTGTTCTTTAAGCGAGTTTGCTCTTTAAGCAAAACACAATTGTAAGTGACCAATTGTTGGGGGGATTGCGAACCCTGATTTATTTGTTAACTGAGTTTTTGGTTGGTTTTATTTGTTAAGCGAAGCGAACATTCAGAGAAAATTCTGCTCTTTCAGCAAGTTACTCTTTAAGTGAGGCACTCTTTATGCGAGGTTTGACTATATTAGGATTAATGTACTTGAAAACTAGTGGGGAAAAGCCCCCACACTTCCTTAAACCTAGGGTGTTTGATATAAGCATAAATCTGATGTGGACTTTTAAAAATACATACTTATTTTAATGAAACTCTCTCACCCCCTCTGCCAGGTTATAGGATTTAAGTATCCCAAATGTATAGGCATTGTAGGAGAAACACTTTCAAATGGGTCATGATTGCCACTACATATGAGACAGTGGAGCACAACTGCATGAATCTATGGGGATAGTATTATTCCAAGTATATTTTTATTTATCACCTCTGAAACTACCTGTACAAAATCAAGTGCCCCATAGGAAGAAGTCTTTTTGTTGCTGGTAGACTTGTAGGACAGCTTTTGTTTTGCTTTGCTTTTTGAAAAAGATCTTCAGCCACTCTGGGATTGTGTTTTACTACTCCACTAAGTGTTCTTTTTCTACTGAAATAGGTGATAGCCAGTGAACTTTCAATTTAAAAATGTATCCTCTTAGTACTCTAGATTTATTTTTCATGAAACGTCCGCATATGAGGGAGGCTATGAATTTTCATGCATAGTTTTTAGAAGATTGATGTGCTTTTTGAAGAAAAAAAACATATGCAACTGCAATACTTTGGGGTAATCTGAAAATGTTGTTGCTCTCTCAGTATATGCTTCCATACACCAAAAACATGAGATAACCCCAATTTATATTCCATCTAGTAAAAGACACTTTATCCAAATAATTAATCAAATTATTCTGTATAGATCTGCATATGAATAAACAATTGTTGTGAACAAAATTATCTATTTTGCCATTAGATTTTGCTTGGACAGTAGAGACATGTTTAATTAATTAATTTATTTTATTTCTATTGCCACCCAACTACGATGACTCTGGGTGGCTCACAGAAAATAAAACCAGTCACATTTTAAAAACCAATAAAACCCCCATTAAAACTGCCAGCAAAAATTACTCCGACCCCTACAGATTAAAAGAGATTAAAAGAGGGAGAAAGTGTTCTTACTAAATCAGTCAGCAGACAGGGGTCACCACATTGCTGGTGCCCCACACCTGCCAGGTTTTTAGCCCTTTCCTGAAGGACAGCAACTCCATCTGGAGACACAGCTCAATTGGCAAGAGGTTCCATAGGGCCAGAGCAGACACAGAGAAGGCCCTCCTTCTGGTGCTAGAGAGAGCCTCCCTAGCAGATGGCACAATGAGAGAGCCTGTCTGGTCTGCTCTGGAGGAATGGACAGATGTTCTCAGGGTGACGCAGTCTCTTAAATATCCAGGCCCACTACCATGTAGGGCTTAAAAGGTAATTACCAGCACCTTAAATTGCACCCAGAGGCACACTGGCAACCAATGCAGCTCCTGAAGCAGTAGCGAGGCATGGACCTACTGTCCGCACGCCATCACCACCCGAGCAGCAGCATTCTGGACCAGTTGTGGCCTCCGAATGGTCATCAAGGACAGCCCCATGTAGTGTGCATTGCAGTAGTCCAGTCTGGAGGTGACCAAAGTGTGCAAAAGCCCTCCTGGCCACGACTGCCACCTCCTCATCAAGCAGGAGTCGCAAGTCCAGGAGGATGCCCAGATTACACACTGGGTCTGTTTGGGGCAAAATAATCCCATCCAAAACCAAATATGATAGCTCCTGAGATAACACGGGGGACCTGACCCATAGCCACTTAGTCTTGCTGTGATTCAGAATAATCCATAGTTCCTTGTGATCCACACAGTTAAATGCTTTGCTGTAGTCCAGTGGTTCCCAACAAGGGGTACACAGCCCACTAGTGGACTTCAATTCCCAGAAGCCTAAGTCAGTACATTTGCTGATCAGTGCTTTGGGGAAATGACTTAGGCTTCTGGGAATTGAAGTCCAAAAACCAGCATTTGGGAAACACTGCTGTAGTCTATAAAGTGTAGACTTATATTCTAAAATTACTTGGTGCATTTCAATGTAGACCGTGGATATTTGCAATGTGATCTTGAGTACATCTTCCTTTTCAGAATCCAGCTTGAATGTTTCTTCTGCCATATAAGGTAAAGACCTTTGCAACACCTTGAGAATCATTTTGCTTGAATGGGATATGAGAGCAATGGTCATATACTTACTGCACACTTTGCATTTCCTTTCTTCAGAATGGAATGTATATTGAACATGCCCAGTCTGTGGGCCATTGTTTTGTTTCCCCTATTTATCAGTATAGTATTCTAGCAGATTCCATCTCTGTGGCCTAACATAGTTCTATTGATATTTCATCCATCTCTGAACATATATTTCTTCTTGGTACTTTCAGAGCAGATTTCAATTCACTTTTTAGGACTACAGGTTTTTAACTGATAAAGTGCTTTTTAACCTGGGTATCTCATTTTCTGGCAGTGTCTGTTGTTTCATTCTGGACTGGATCAGCATAGAATTTTGATGGCAAGAAAAGATCAACAGGGACTTACCATTGCACATTTGTGCATTACTAACAAAAGTTGTCTTGAGTGTCACTACTGTCTCCTCCTTCCCCAAAGCCACCTTCAGCTATGGCTGCTACCATATAGTTACCTTGAAGAGAATGGCTGCATCTTAGTGAGGTGTCTCCAGTCTGAACATTCTGCCTTTTGACGTGAATTCTATGAATGTCTTACGTTTCGGTTTGGTGGTCTGGCAGCTTTTGCAATGTAACAAAAATCATGTACTTTTGCCAAGGTGCAACATTAAAACTAAGAAACCCACAAAAAAAAGGTTATGTCATTTACAAAATCGTCTCGCGACTTTACAAATTGATAGAACCCAAAAGCCAAAAATGCAAATAAATGATGTCATCACTTTTGAAAGTAGCATCAGAAAAGTGACAGATTTGCTGGGGGGGGGGGTTGGTTGTCAGGGGGCCAGCAAAAAAACAACCCAACCAATTCAGATGATCCAAAGTGCATTTGAAAGAGGAAAGATTAGCCTTTGCGGGGACACTTTAAAATTGGGAACTGGACTTTGGAAAAATAATCTATGAAGCATTTTACAAAAAGAAACCTCAATGAGGTCACAAAAAACCCCAAAAAGGAAGGAAACCAATTTAGAAACTGAATATGACAACTTCCCAAGGTGGATACAGTTCACATACAACATGTGGAGAAAAATGATGCTGAAGCAGGAATCCGCAAAAAAAGATATTGAGGACAAATGTAAATCATTGAAATGACATTTCTCTCTCTGTGTGTGTACAGTAGTGTAGCATGGGTTTAAGCTGCCCAGGGTGTAAGTCAAATTTGCTACCCCCTGGGTGGGGCCTAGGATGCCAGCACCTGCTCCCAGTAGGGCTTCTGGGAATTGTAGTCCAAGAACACCCATATGCCCAAAAAATGCCACCCGGGGTGGGCCGCCCCTGCCCCCCACACTACGGCACTGTATCTGTAAGTTTTGGGTCCTACAACCACAACCATTTCTGCTCAAGTCAATATTTGCCCCCATTCTCAAATAAAAAGAAAGAGTGGGGTTGAGGTGACTCCTTAGTTGTGGTTTATTTCATGGAATGCTTCCATGCCAATGCCAGCCTCTTTTATCTTTCTGATACATGGAGTATCAGATCACCCATTACAGCAAATGTGTGTTTCCACCATGGAACATGTTAGCTGTCTAGGTTCTCAAATCTACTACTTGCCTAAAACATCAGACATGCCAACAAAGCCATGCTATTTCCTAATTTTAGATTATAAAAATAAAAACAAAATGTGAATTGAAGCAAGCTCATGTGGAGATAAGCAGACAGTCTTTTCTTCTAAGGTGGGGTCACGTTCTAATGACCATGTCAAGCAAATTACTGAATTTGGCCTTAAATAGCTTAAGGCAAGGAGCATAAATTATGTTATTAGCTGCATAAGCCCTGGGAAGTTTCCTCCCATGGGTGAGTTGGGGGTTTAATCTGCAAACTGGCTCTTGGAGCCCTGAAACTGACAAAATAATCTAGCACAGTATTTTCCAAATTGTGAGCTCCTTCCTGCTTGCAAGTCATAGAATGTTATGTCAGACAAGCCCCTTTGATTTAACTACCCAGCTGACAAATCTAATATATTAACTTGAGCATGCATGATCTTTCTTGGAATCAATTGTAGTTATTTCATCCTATGGTTGGCCACCTGCCTTTTTGCAGCAAATTTGGCTAGAAACCAAAACTGTGAAGTTTTGCTGCTGGGGGAAAATATCACCAGTGGTCAATTGTTTTTTAACCAGACCAGCTGATAAAGCCTTGGAAATCTGAATCAAAATATCTGCCCTGACAAAAAGAGAGCTCATTAGAAAATTAAAACAATTCAAACATGCAGCTCCAGAGGTTTACTATTAGTGACAGCTTTGCCTTGGGTAAAGCTTGATAAACTTATGAACCTGAGCTTCAAATGCTGTCCATACACATTGGTACAACTAAGATCACATTTAAAAATTGAGATGCAGTAAAAACTGTTTCTTTCTCTATTCCCCCATTCCCATTTCCTGAAAAGAAAATAAGGTTTGGAAATTTTCCACAAGGCTGAAATGGAGAAATGTTCACTCCACTGCTTTGGGATATAGCTACTAAATCTTTAATAATTAGTAGGAAATAATCTGTTTGCATCAATGCATTTATGATTTTAACATGAGGATGTAATGAGTATTTAGCACTCTTGTCAATCTTGGCATTTTTTGACATTCTGTCCCAGTGGTGAACCCTTCTGGAACCCCCAACAGAGATTGTAGGCATGTTTCTAAGGTAGTTCCATGCAGACTGCAGTGTATTAATCAAAACAGAGATGACTATTGTGTTATCTGTCCCAATATCAACATTCAAGTCAAGGTGGTTGGATGGGCTGTTTGTGCCAGACAGTAGTTTTGTGCTAAATGTTAGTGTCATTTTTTTGTGCAAATTGTAAAAACTATTACACTTTCCTTACCTACTCAAAAATTATTTGTGTCTTGGTCTTACACCAAAGCCAAGATCTTGCAAGAGGGATGGAAAATCCTTGAGATACTGTCTTGATGTGCTCATTTAGGCTCTAAGAATTAACTGGTTTAAGCCTATAGCCTCAATAGTGAGGAATCCAAATAAAAAGATTTAGTTTCCTTGGTTTTGCTTTAGAAGAGAAAGACTGGAGAGGCATGGGGTTTTTCTTTCCCAGAGATGGGAAAGGCTGTAAGAACCTGGATTAAGGCCTTCCTTACACTTTTCTTTAGATCCCATGAACTCAACAACCCATTCCAACCCTACTAAAAATAAGAACTGCTTCATTTCTAAGAACAATTTCTTCTTCTGTATCTAGCCCAGATGTGAAACTGCCAAAATTAAGGCACCTTTGAGTGAGTTCATTCTGCAGTTGCTTTTGCCTGATCTAGTGGGACAAAGATTAGCTGGCAACACAAGGTTGCCGTTACAAAGGTGTGCCCAATTGTGATTCAAAAATACCACAATATTTGAGGAGGCTCTTTCTGTGTACCCCAATGATAGGATTTGAAGGCCCGGGATCTGCCAGACCAACAGCTCCTTAGCCCTGTTTTGATAGTACTGTTGTTATATTCCTTTTGCTCTTTCACCTCCCCAAAATCTTTCATATCTGTGGCCTGTTCCTTCTTGTTTCTCACGATCCTGTCAAAATGCAGACAGATATTCTGTAGTCTTATTGAGCTTTTGAATGATTTCCAAGGTAGGCTTTTAACTGATACCAATGAAATACATTCCATCGTTTTGAAATAATATTTGGATGTCTTGGGAGTTTTTGCTCTGGGCTGTCTGGGTAATCCATTTTGGGCAATGGAAAAATATTTAAATGCACATATCATACTGAACCCCAGGATAGCTAAGTTTTTGGAAAATATGTACTGTGCATAGAAATATTCACAGAAAGTATTATGATGCTGGGGTCAATGAATTATATGGCAGTGTGACCATTCACTTTCTTTGGATTAATATAACTTCATTTTATATTTCTTTGGTCAGTATTCTATTGTGTGGGCATATAGATTGGATATCTTGCTGTGGTTAAATTCTTGACCATATAACTGACAAACATACCTAAGTGCAAAACTAAGGATTTTGTCACTTACCCACAATTATACACAGCAAGTGATGGAAACTTATACAAACACAAATAAAATTCTAGCTATTCGATATTTATACAAAAGTCTTTATAAGCTTGTCTGGAAATATTTGTGTATATGAAATGTCATTGGTGATTTAAATAATTTTATAAGTGGGAGAAATATGTTCAGAAGTATGTAGTGCTGTTATATGAAAAAGATTACTTCAGGAGATTCAAATGTGATATGATTTTCTGCTCCCAAACAGATTAGTAGATAAGTGTTTTTGTCAATTGAAGATTTATCTACACAGCCTTCTGTGCTGCCATTTTTATCTCACAGCTCAGCAAAATACTCAGCATCTTTTTGTGTTGCCAATATCCTTAAAAAATTGAAATAAGATGGTTTTTTATTTATCTTAGCTGTGCTGCATAGGCGGAAAAATCCATTTGAAGAAGTTAACATGAGGGCAAAAATATTTATAATCCAATGAATTTTAAGGTGATACCAAAAGATGATGGCTATTTATTTCTCTAGATTTAAAAAGACATAATTAAACAGGATAAATTCTTACTGCACAACAAAATCATACTGGCATAAAATATATGGATTATCCCACAACTATTGTGTTTCCAAAGTGAACTGATCCCGCCCCCCCAAAAAAAAAAAACCTAAAATCATCTCAGACTAAAATTGAAGTTGTAGTAGTATTTAACTCTTTGCAATTGCTCTATGCACAGAGAAGCTGGGTAAAAACAATAATTTGAATTTTATAATCTTATCTCCTCCCCACTTAAATAGTTTAGGGTTTCATATGTGAGAGGTTATGTGTAAATTACTGCATTTCTCTTCTTGCCAAAAGGAAAAAAGAATGCCAAGCTTTACATAGCAAGGGGGAGCCTGAATGTTGATGGCACCAATGTCACCAGTCAAGACAGTTGACAGGGCACTCTCTTGTGCACACTACCATTCACAAAGAGACATGAAGCAATGGAAAATCCCTGAACCTGACTCCTTTTTTTCATTAGTTAACCTCTTCTTACCCAAATCCAAAGTAATTATCTATTATATATTTCACATTATGTTTAGGAATTTATTGCTTAGAAACACAAAGTACTGGTAATCAAAATATCTACAAATAATGTCTCTTTCAGATTAACTGTGTGAACTCAAGTATATGTCTGTACAGCTGGAAGGCACTAGATTGTTAATCCTAAAGAAATTTACATTAATTTGGAGTGCTTCTTTCCCATGCAGCCCAGTGCACACCACTCCACATTTATTGAAAAAGAACTCTCAACCATGTTCCTTCAGGTGTGATTTTTTTCCTTTGCTCATCCAGACGTTGAGAAATGTCAAAGGATAGGTAAGCATACTTGTAGCAAAGTGCCTAATTTTAAATGACTCACAGGGCTGTGCAAGGTCTGTCTTTCTTTCCAAAATTACTGAAGATTCATCTGAACTTTTGGTAAGGAAGTCAAGTTACTTAAATTAGGGTATGTGATTGACTGTGACATTTGGATGGAAATGTTTCTGATAAGTCAAATTCAACACCCCCACCTTTCTGCATTTGCTTAGTTGCTGCTCTACATCAAGATGAATGGAGTAGCTAATATGATTGATTACTCTCTCACCCTTCTTCTTAATATCAGAATTTATGAACCATCACCTTTGCAGCAGACATCTAGTTCAAATGGTAGCATGTGTCAGCAAAGAAAAAGCCACCTCTCTGCATACACAACCCTAATTGGTTCAAGGACATGCTAATGGAACACTAAACATTGTTCAACAAGAAATGGGTGTGCCTCAGCAGAAATTGGTGTGCCTCAGCACTACATCATTCTGATTTTTAACCTGTATTGCAGACAAGAAGTTATCATTAGGACAGTACATGGAAACATAGAATGGTTTCCCACAAGAAAAGTGTCAGATAACAGCATAGTTTATCCTCCTATCTGTTAAATCGCTACTGGAAAAGTAGATTAAATTTAGATGGAGGAGGAGTGAAAATTGCTGAACGAAGCATCAACAATTTAAGACATGCAAATGACATCATCTTACTGGCAGAAAGCAGCAGCAACTTGAAACAACTTGTGATGAAAGTGAAAGAAGAAAGCATAAAATCAGGACTGGAGATAAATATTAGGAAGATAAAAATGGTTATTGAAGAACTCCACAAGTTTAATGTTGATGATGAAGAAACTGAAATTGTTTTTAAAAATTAGTATACCTTAGTTCCATCCTCAGCCAAGTAATCAGAAGATGACTAAGGTTTAAAAAAGCTGCAGTGCAGGAACTGGAAAGATCATCAAATGTAAAGATTTGTCAGTGGAGACCAAGGCCAAGATAATGCATGCTATTGTATTTCCAGTTTATTTGTCATATGGTCCAGCACTAAATATACATAGATAAAATTGCCTGGCCAGGTTATCCGGCTATGGTAATAGAGAAGGCCATACTGCCAGCGATTCAATGCCAAGTGTCACTTGGTGGTAAACTAACCTGACAAGCCTGAGGACTAGCGACCTTGGGTGATGGTCCTCAAGTGGATTCAATCCCACTGGAATCCATTTTGATGAACAGCAGCAGCTTCATCAATACTGGTCTGGTGCTGATGTGGACTTTGCATGCCAAAAGGGCTCAGGATGAGAAAGTGACACACAGAACTTGATCAATGGTACAGGAGTCATGCTGTGATGCAGAAGGTAGATGAAAGGCCACTGCATTATATTCTCAAGACAGTCTTCATGGTACAGGTACACAGAAAGACCCTCCTTGAAGATTGTGTTATTTTTGAACCACAGTTGGGCATACCCTGGTAACGGTAACCTTGTGTTGCCAGCTAATCTTTCTCACATGACGTCAGGCAAAAGGAACTGCAGAATGGACACACCAAAAGGTCGCTTCATTTTGGCAGCTTCATGTCTGGCCTAGATATGGAAAAGAAAGAAAAATAGATAAAACCCAATAAATATATAAAATACATCAAACATATAAAAGATAAACAAATAGAAATAAGGAACATATATTCTTGACATTATAACTCAGTTCTCAAATCCTGTAGCCATTCTTCAATAGGTGGTAATCAGTGCAGTGCAGCTCTCTGAGATCACCAGGATATCTAAAATTCTTGCAACCCAACTCGATGTGTGTTATTGTTTGTCCTGCAGCTCCACACTGACATTTATGCATGGAGTAGGCAGATCTGCTTTGATCAGTTCTAATTCAGTTTATAAAGGACTATTCCTGTCTTGGCAGATGAAAGCCTGGAACTCTCTCAGAGGGATCATCAATAATGTGTGCATTTCTAGGTGGGTTTGATTGTAGTTCTGATATTAATATCAAGGTTTTCCTGTGTAACACTATATGCCAACTCACTCGGTAGATTCCAGGAGCTAATCTTTTAGGAACCAAGATGTTTATATCCACATTAACTTTATATCAACCATGTTGGTATGTGTTGCTGTTAAGCCAAACAAGTTGACAACATTCAACAGTTGAGTGTATTAACAACAAGGCTGCTGTGCATCCACACCCGAAGATGTACCTGCCAATTTTTGTATAAGGTAAGTTCTTATTTGGATTTTCTGTGACATGTTAGATAAATGTTTCTTATAAGTAAGTATCCAATACAAAGTAACTCCCAAATATTTAGGGAAATCATTATGACTCTACTTCTTGGCCACAAAATATAATATTTAAGCGAATATCTGCTTCTCTATTATTAAGATGGAAAAAGCTGTTCTCCATTTTAGAAGAGTTTGGTACTAATTTCAACTTCTTAAAACACTCTTCAAACACTTGGTTGAGTCTATTATCACAGAGGCTACTGTTATTTGTTTAAATTGCTAACACCATGACAACTGCATACTGGAACTTAATTTCCATTTACTAGGTACAGATGCAGAACGTGGAGAGTGAAGAAAGTAGACTGGGATCAAATTATTCATTTGAAACATGGTGCTGAAGGAGAGCTTTATGAACACCAAGGACTGTCAGAGAGAGAAACTAGATGGTGCTGGATCAAGTAAAGTCTAAATGGTCTCTGGAGGCCAAAAAAATGACAAATCTGACATTGTCATAATTTGGGAATATCATAAGAAAAATAACACTCACAAAAAGGCAGTAATGATAGGTATAGTTTAAGACAGTGGGAAAATAGGGAGACTGAATATGAGAAGGATTATTCCATAGAGGAGAGCCCAGCCTCGAGTTTGCAACAGCTGAGCAAAATAGTTACTGATAGAAAATTTTGGAGGTCACTTGTTCATAGTAATGCTGTTAAGTAAGATGTTACTTGATAGTATATGAAAACAAGAACCATGGCAGACCCCTGAGGAGGCATGACACCTGAGCTGGGAGTAAGGCTTCAAACCTTTCTTCACAGGCTCTTCTTAATCATTGGTTAGACCTGATCTATTTAAAAAGAAAATCTTTTTCTTCATATTTCAGCAAGTACATGGTCTAGCTGTTTTTAATGCTTTTCTGCTGTTTCTTAATGCTTTTCTTTGAAACAGAAGGTTTTTTCTAAACATCCTTTGCAGGCAAAGGACATTGGATGCATGCAAGAAGTGTGAGAGATGCTTTCTTTTTATTTTATTTCCTTTCATTCTCACTCCTCCCTAACAGAACACATCACTCCTTATACCTTGTTTGTAAATGTCAGCAAGGAAAGTTGGGACCAAAAAAATAAGATAACGCACGAACGCTGTGTTTACTTGGGGGGAAACACCCTTATTGCCATGCCAAATCAATTACACATTCCATTAGCTTTGTTTAGGGGCAGCTCGGTTTTTCAGCTAAGTTTCACAGGACTTACTCGTGAGTATCTGCAGATCCTGAAGAGCAACCGGAATCCTAAAACCCATTTCTCCAAAACTGATTATTAGTACCATTAAAGTATTTCCTACCACCCTGCCTTCTCAGATGCCCTTGTCATATTTGATCAAGAACTTCCCCCAGATTGAATTAATTTCACAGCTTGAGCTAGAAGGCTTTGCTCAGGCTGACACATTCCTGTATGCTATATTCTTTGCGGTTCATTCACGTTTGAAGAAGATTATCCAGAAATATGAAATCATTAATTTTGACATGTTAAATGCCATTGATAATCTAGTAGTATATTATTATAAATGTGATCATCAAAAGTGGGGCAAGAAGAAGAGAAAAAGAAACAAATTCAAAAAAAAATCAAAAACCCAGCTAGAGGAGACAGGAAGAAAAGGTAGACTTCCTACTGCAGGGGTTCCCAAACCTTTCATGCCACAGGCCAGTCATGTGGTTGAGCAGGCTGGTCACATGGTTTCTTCTGCCATAAAACACATCCATGGCTGGCATAAATGCATTTACAACAGCCATGGGTGTGTTTGTGCCAGCGTTTATAGCAGGTGTGGGTGTGTTGTACAGCTGATGTAAACACACCCAACTTCCACTTCCAGTAGCAGTGAGGGTGGCAGCAAGCCAGATGAAATGGTGCCACAATCCGGGGCTGGCCCATGGGCTCTAGTTTGGCCACACCTGTCCTACTGGATAAATCAAGAGCTGCTCTGCTTGAATTTCTGTGTGTTCATAGTGGGAAGAGAGGAGACTTCAGAGACTGTTAAATAGTGCTTGGACTTTTAAGAGCAAAGCTTCACCCAAGTCCATTTCTCTCTTGCTCTCCTCATTCATTTGTTAAGGGACTATAGAGAAAGCAAAGACAAGTGAACACTTGTGAACCATTTTTCTTTCTGCAGGTTACAATGATAGATATGATTCAAATAAAAAAGGGGGTGTAGGTTGCTGCCGCCATCTTTCTTTATTACAGTCAAAGACAAGCATAGTACAAAAAAAAACAGATGTTAAAATGAGAGTACAGTACTTAAAATATATTTTTAAAGGGAGTGTTTCGGCTCAGAGTAGTAAAATTAGTATTAAAGATTAATAGTGTTACAACTATTACTAAGCCTATGACGAAGCACTAGTGGTTTAATTTGCTGAAGGACCTGCTAGGATTGTTCTTCTGATTTTACATGCTGTGGCACAGAATATGGCCTTTTAAGATAATCAAGTTACGGTAGCTATTTTAACAGTTCCTTATCTGCTAAATTATATACAGTAATACCTCGGATAACGACTGCATCAGATAACACTAAAATTTCTTTAGAAATTTTGCATCGGATAATTATCTGTTAGTGTTATTCTATACAGTCGTTCTTAGCAGCAGTGTGGCTGGAAAGCTGAACGCGGTTCTCCGTTCAGCTTCCCAACCACCCTGCAGCTACGGAGGCAGGGGTGGGGTGGCTGGAAAGTTGATGGGGGGCTTCCCCGTCGGCTTCCCCAGCCACCCCATAGCTGCAGAGGAAAGGGTGGGTGGCTAGGGAAGCTGACAGGGAGTCCCCGTCAGCTTCCCCAGTCACCCTGCAGCTGTAGATCAGGTCCTCTGATCTCTCTGGAGCAGGCAGGGGGATCTGAGAGCCCGAAATGGGTTTTTAAAAGTCAGTTTTTTAAAACCAATTTTGGGCTCTCTGACTTCCCTGCCTTCTCCAGGTAGGTCAGAGGACCCAATCTACAGCTGTTACTGGGCTTCTCCAATGTCCCCAGCCAGTGGAGCAAGCCAAAACGTCAGGGTTCGAACCCTGACATTTTGGCTTGCTCCACTGGCTGGGGACGTCGGGGAAGCCCAGAAACAGCTTGGCTCCGGTCTTCCCACCTCCCTGGACCTGGCAGGAAAGTCAGAGAGCCCAAAATGGGTAAAAAAAAGTCCTTTTTAAAAACAATTTTGGGCTCCCTGACTCCCCTGCCAGGTCCAGGGAGGTGGGAAGACCCGAGCCAAGCTGTTTCCAAAGTTCCCCCACCCTCCTGGAGGCTGTAACAAGCCAAAATATCAGGATTTGAATCCTGACATTTTGGTTTGTTGCAGCCTCCAGGAGGTTGGGGGAACTTCAAAATTAGCGTGCATCGGGTCTCCCAACCTCCCTAGAGCCAATGCGCGCTATTTTTGAAGTTCCCCCATCCTCCTGGAGGCTGCAACAAACCAAAACATCAGGATTCAAATCCTGACGATTTGGCTTGTTACAGCCTGCAGGACGGTGGGGGAACTTTGGAAACAGCTTGGATCGGGTCTTCCTACTTCCCTGGACCCGGTTGGGGGGGGGGGTCAGGGAGCCCCAAATTGGTAAAAAAAAGTCTGGGTTTTTCCCCCCCAATTTTGGGCTCCCTGTCCCCCCTGCCTGGTCCAAGGAGGTGGGAAGACCCGATCCAAGCTGTTTCCAAAGTTCCCCCACCTCCCTGGAGGCTGCAGCAACCCAAACGTCAGGATTCAAATCCCAACGTTCTGGCTTGCTGCAGCCTCCAGGGAAACAGGGCTTTTTTTTAATGTTGTGCGATCAATGCATCGGACAACGTTAAAAACCGGATAACGACGAGACTTGTGGAACCAAGTCTCATCGTTATCCAAGGTACTACTGTATTTTCAAAACAATCACTGTTACGGGGAGTAAATAAAAAAAAACATATTATTAAAACTATTTGACCAAACATCACTAAATTCCCCATAGAGCTACAGCAGATTGTCTAGTTATACTGTGCTTCTCTGAATCACATACATTTATTTTGGAGCTATCCCTGCTTTTAGAATTGGCTTCTTAAATGTTGATTTCTTTTGTGGCACAATAACATAACTGAAAAATAACATCCACAAATGCGATTAGTGGCTCAGAAAGAGTTGGGTCTGAAGGGCACATGGTGGGCAGGCACCAATTTGTATGCCCTTGTTTGACTATAGACTGGTCAATACTTCCCTATTTTTAGCCATTATGATTGTTTGTCTATTGTGAACTATTTTGAGGATATTTGCAAAAAACATAATATAAAGATGCCTCTGCTTCATTTCTTTTTCTCTGTGGCAAAAGTTTCATGGGTAGGATGACAGAGGTCAGTGGAATATCACTTCTCTGAAATCCTAACTTCCTGGAGTACTGGGTAGTTGGCAGAGCTTTGGGAAGTAGGGGCTTTGGCCAGTGGTGGGCAGCCAAAATGTTTACTATCACACTGTGGGCAGAGCCAACACTGTGGGTGGAGCCAACATTATGACATCTTGGGTGGAGCCAATGTCATGACATCATGGGCAAAGCCAATGATGTGGGAGGAGCCAATGTAAAAAACCCAAAAAAAAGTACACATAAAAATACAAATTAAATAGACATAAAAATACACATAAAAACACGTAAAACACACATTAAAATAAATAGACATTAAATAGACATAAAACACATAAAAATACAAATTAAATAGGCATAAAACACATAAAAATACATATTAAATAGACATAAAACACATAAAAATACACATTAAAAATAAATACACATTAAATACACATTAAATAGACATAAAACACGTAACAATACACATTAAAAATAAATACACATTAAATACACATTAAAATACACCCACACACCCCACACCCAAAGGTGAGTCACTTACCTTGGGGAGCAGGCTATAGGGAGCTTCAGGCTAGCAGCTTCTCTTCCTCCTCCCCACTTGGGAGGACAGCAAAGAGGCTGCGCATGTGCGCCAAGCATTGCAGGCGCACATGCACACCAAGTGCTTGGCATACATGCACAATGGGGGAACTAGTGAAAAGGTAAGCCCCAAGGTTGTTCTCCCCCCCCCCCCCAAAAAAAAAAAAAGAAAGAGATGCAACCCATTCTCCGGGATACCAGGAAAAGTTACTACCGGTTCTGGCGAACTGATGCGAACCTGTTGCTGCCGATTGCTGGCTTTGGCCAGGATTCTTTGGAAAACACCTTCCCAAATCTCAAAAATTTGGGAAGGCATAGTTTAGATAAGTCATTTTCCAAACACTAATAGAATAGAATTGTATCATAAACCCTTCTCCTCTGCCATCTCCTCTTCCATAACTACTTCTAATGGCATTGCATATTTCTATTCAGAGGGAAGCATTTCTATTATTTCTGACAATATCAGTGTAGTCCTCCTGTAAAATGGCATTGTATGTTCAAATATTAAGTTGCCCTTTGCAAAACTAAATATGCTTTCTGAGTTGCTTTTATTAAGCAATAGCAGGGGGGAGCCTTGTTCCAACTTGATCATACCCCCAGCATCACATTAATAATGGTTCCTATAAGTTTTAAATTATGTTTTCCAGATAAACATATTGTGGTTAGAAATACAAATAATCTAATTTCCTTTTCTTGCTGCTTCGAGGAAAGATTCAGTTTTCTCACTTGAGTTTTCACCTCACATGCAGCATTATGACATTTGAAGGTATGAAAATTGCAAGCTCCAGCTGACTTGCTCTATGAAATGAAAATAAATTGCTGCTACTAGAGAAAGCAGAATCACATCCACCACCGATCCTGGGGTCATCTTCCGATCTGTTCCTGCCTTGAGTTAGTTCCAGATGATAAAAACTACTGTGAAAATTCACCAGCTGAGAAACAAGATTATTTTCCAACTCAACCATGACATTTGTCATATCAACACCTGCTTAAATATTTTTGTTCTTATAAGTCCTTTGTTTGTATTTTTTAAAAAGGTATTAAATCTGTGAAGAGATGCAAAATTGTTCAGGAGAAAGTTAAAATTGTATTTTATGTATGCTTTGGCTAGATAATTTAATGGCACTTTCTATTTGTTGTTTAAATACAGTACTTGAAAAATGTCAGGCTAAAAAGAATGGACAGGTTGATGAGGAAAGAAGATTTTCTGTGTCTCAGAGAAAGGGAACAGTGTAGCACTGCTTTTGTGGACATTGCCTTTCTAATATAAAATAGGAGCTGAAGTACCTGGCTTTAGTCCTTTAAATGCATATTTCCCTTCCTCTGTCTTGCTGTTCTTTCTTTCTCCTCACAACTCTTTTCATTTGTAATCCAGGGGTGTCAGTAACTCATGACCTCTTCTCTTTGGTGCAGGCTTATTACCTCCCCCCCCCCCCAGCTGCTTTGTTTTTAATACAGTAATACCTCGGATAACGTTTACCTCAGATAACGCTAAAATCGCATAACATTAAGTAATCTGGGGAGGAGAATTGGAGTGAATAACGTTAAGGTCCTATGGGATGGATCAGATAACAACCGCTAAAGCCTGTGTGGTTACAATGTATCTCTATGGAGCTTTAATGTTATCTGATCCATCCCATAGGATTTTAACATGCATCGGATAGCCCAAAAAATCAGATAACATCAAGACTTGTGGAAGCAAGTCATAGCGTTACCCAAGGTATTACTGTATCTCTACAAGATGGAGAACTAATACAGAGATAAATTTTCCTAGGAGTGGAAAAGTTTGTGATCCTGGTTGGTGCATCTATAATTAACAAACATCACCTATGCTCACAATTTTACCCACATCTAATCTGTGAAATTTGAATATTGATGCCAAGATGATTCTGAGTACTGAAAATATACATAGATGCACAAACACAAGCACATACGCACCGACTCCTTGGAGAGCCACATCCACTTTTATGACCCTAATGTTAAACTATAGTCAGTGGTGGGCAGAAACAGGTTCACAAACACGCCCTGGGAAGGGGGATAGCAAAAATGGGTGGCCTCTGGACAGGGGTGGTGGTGAAATTGGGTGGCTTTTAGGTGGGGGGGGAATAGTGAAATTGGGCCGCCACACCCACCTCCCTGCCCTGCCTCATCAGGTTTTGTCACTGCAAGTGGTTCAAGGTCTCCCTTGCTCAAAAGCCAGTCATATCCAACTCTAGGGTACAGTGCTCATTTCTATTTACAGCCAAAGAGCCAGTGCTGCCTGTGTTTGCAGATGTATACATGGCCATATGAAAGGCATGACTAGATCACCCACGACACAGGCTCCATCCACAATGTAGGCTCTGCCCACAATGTGGGATCCACCCATGATGTAGGCTCTGCCCTCAACATAGGCTCTGACCACAGTACGGTAGCAAAAATGTTTCCTGCCCAAACCTGACTATAGTTCTGTAGGTTATGCACAGAAGTTCTGTAGGTTAACACAAGGCTTATGTCCTCATTAACTTCAATGATCTTTTGTGAATAACAAATGCCCTATTTTCCTCCAAGGGTCACAAGGACCATAGAATTATAGAATCACAGAGTTGGAAGGGGCCTGTTTAGGTCACTGAGCAATCCCCTGCTCAACGCAGAAATCCAAATCAAACAAGATATGACAGATGGGTCTCCAATTTTTTATTGAATGCTTCCAGGGTTGGAGTCCTCACCGCCTCTCAAATTTGAATCTTGCCATAACAAATTGTAATCTGAAAATCTGATGAGAATTCCTTGCACTCCCTCATCCAGTTGTTTATGAAAATGTTGAAGCGCACATGACCAAGGGTCCAGTGGAATTCTTCTAATTGTGAGGAAGTCTTGTTTCTGGTGAGCTGCAGAAGTAGAGGATGAGTATCTTTACTTCAGGAGTGTTCCTTTAAACTCCCACACTTTCAAGCTTAACACCTGAATAGGGTTAATAAGATTTCTTGTGTAATTTCCAGCATAACAATGCAAGACTCTAGAGACCAGGGTTACTCCCCAGATTGCCCCTTCCTCTTCTTCCCCAAAACCCTAAAGGCTAGCACAGAAGTAAGAAAACTTGGCTCTCCAGATGTTCTTGGACTTCAATTCCCAGAAGCCCTGATCATAGGGTTGCCATAATTCTCTCCTGCCAAACTGGGACAGCCATATGACATCACTGCATTCTTCAAATTGTGCATGCATTGGACAGGGCTCTCAGGGCTCTAAGACCCCACAGAATCCCTGTCTAGGGCGGACAGCCTTCATCCATTTAAAATAAACTGTAGTCAAGAGGTTTTTTCCCATGTGATTCTTCTTGCAAAAGACTATTCTTGATGGTTCTATTTTTGTTTTTATTTTTTGAATAAAATTTCTTGGGCCACTCCTGAAACAACCCTTCCCTCACTGAGGTCACCCCACCCTCTCCTTCACACACACTCCACTGAAATAAACTCACCCTCAAACCCCACATGAGGATCCCTTGGAAGAAAGTTTTAAAGAGGGGCCCAGAACAGCAATGCAGTCCATGGCACCTCTGTTTTACTCCAAAAGGAGAAAAGCAGGAGACAGGAAGGGACTTATTTTGGAGGAGGACCTTGGCAATGGAGGACTCTTCACTTTCTGTCCACCCTGTTCCCTTCCCCTCTAGGAATAATGAGCCTATGTAATTAACCCTATGCAGTCATGTGAAGAAGGAATTCTCTGTCACAGTGTATGGGTTTGGCTTCGTAGATATCGGTATTTCTTGCTCCCTCCCAACTTTTGAGGAAAAGGGCTGAGTACGACTTCTTGTCCCCCAAACTTTAAGGTGAGCCAAGGGAGTTTTGCAAAAAGTTATTTCACTGCCTCCATGCCTTTATTTCGATTATCTCACTTGCAAGTGTCTACCCTCCCTGCTCCCTCCCTGCCCCCAGGCCCCACCACCTCAGCCCAGAGGCCAATAAAAGAACTGGCGTTGCGGGCAGCGAGAGGCTGCTCCCGCCCTCTCCCCGGGGCCCACAACCTCAGCCCGGAGGCTGATAAAAGAACTGGTGTTCAGGTGGCGAAAGGACACTCCCACCCTCTCTCCGTCCCCCACCACCTCGGCCCGGAGGAGAAGACTGTGGTCAGTGGAGAGGTCATTGTATTTGTAACATCTGACCTTGTTGCTACTTCGTTTTGCGGAAGGATTTGCTTAATGTTATATTGTTATTTTGTATACTTTATTATATTGCCATCAGTTGAGAAGACGTTGTATTTCTGATATTTGACCATATTGCTATTTTGTATTTTGTTTTTCTGGATGGGATTTTCTTGACATTGTATTGTTAGATTGTATTGTTGTATTATCGCTTGATTGTATAGCCATATTGCTGCTGTTTTGCTGTGTGGTATTCCATTAGAGTATTGTTGCCCTATTATTGTTTTGTATTAGTGATTGTATTCTATTTGTTCTGTACACCGCCCTGAGTTGGTTGCAACAAGTAGGGCGGTATAGAAATCTAATAAATAAATAAATAAATAAATAATAAATACCCTCCCTGGTGGGCTTCTCGGGGTGCTGTTTTGCCTTCGCCGTTTTCAAGCAGGATAATTGAAAGAAAGGCAGGGAGGCAGGGAGGCAGTGAATTAACTCTTTGCAAAAATCCCTTAGTGAGGAGTGATCTTGCTTCTTTTGTTCAAATTTAAAAATCTAGGACTCTTACATTTTTTTTTAAACTGGCTGGGACAGCTTGAATCCAGGAATAGCCTGGAAAACCAGGACATATGGGAACCCTACCTGATCAGGAGCTGTACTGACTTGGGCTTCTGGTAACTGAAATCCAAAAACATCTGGAAAACCAAGTTTGCTGATCCCTGCTCTAGACGTCACAAGTACAAGAGCTTCTTGGTCTTCAACATTAATCTAACTACAGTGTTGTGGACTGGAGCTATTCCCAGGTCCTTAAGCTTGTTGGATACCAATTAAATCAAACTAGGAGAGACTGGAATAAAATAATAAATAGCTCTTTAAACAGCTGATGCGAGAACTGGGCTACACACTGCAAGTGAATATGCCTGGGGTGGCACAACAAAACCAAGAAACCACTTTATATAAAATTATCACATGATATATGGTTTTCAAGCGATATAGGCAAAACCAGATCTGGCCTGCTCCTCCCTAGCCTTGAAAACACAGAACCCAATTCTTCCCTCTCCTTCTTTATCTTGTCCTTAACTCCCTGCCGCATTCTAACAGGACCCTCCATCATCCTGCAAGTGAGAATTGAAAGTGAATTGAGAGTCTGATGTAATGTTCACCATAAGCAAGAAATTAAAGTAACCTTCTGGTAGTGGCGTTGCGCGGGCTTCCGTCGCTCGGGGCGAAGATCAAACTCCCCACCTCCTCCATCTAGGCTCGCCACTGCCGCCCCCACCCAGTTAACCCTTCACTGCCTTTTTCAATGCCCCCGGAGCTGGACCTCTCATAGAGCCCCACCTGCCCACCGTTTCCCTGGGTGGCGACTGAGAAGGAGGACGTTTTGGGGTCTTGCCAAGGCCAGCAGACGAATCCGGAGTGACTCCAGAGCCAAAGTGATGGGCCAGAGGGACGAGAGGGAGGGAAGCCGAGGGGATGGGACGGGGGAAGTGGGCAGGCAGGCAGACAGCTAGCCTTGCCTTCCCTCCACTTCCCCAACTCTATGCAAGTCCTGGGAGGGCAGGGAGAGCCCCTGACAGCTAGCTGGGTGGGTGGGCGGGCAGAGGTGAGCAGCGCGCGCTCGCGGGGTGCCCGTCAGAGGGAGGTGCCAGAGGAGGCAGAGCAAGGGCAGCTACAGCTGGCGGGAGGTAAAGAGGAGGCCAAAGCCCAGGCAGAGGGAGGCCAAAGCGGTAGGGACATTTTTCCACCCCCTGAAAAGTGCTGCCCAGGGCCATCCGCCCCCCTGCCCCCCCGCTACGCTTCTGCCTTCTGGGGTTAAATTTAGGGCAAGGACAGTTCTAAGTTTATACATGATGACTATAAAGATATATAAAATACAATCCTATGTGGGATTTTGTGTAAGATAGCTATACGTAATACAATCCTATGTGTGAAAGCACTCACAGAAATATATCATGTCTATATAATCATAAGTAATTACCATACATATATAGGGAAATATAATTCTTATAATTTGAGACCCCCACAACGGTATCAGGGGAGGTAGCCCCAATGGTTGCAATTTAAAGAATTGACTAAATGCACCAACTTCCTTGTTCCTGTAATAAAGATTTCCTTTCAGATCTATTCATCCATTATCTATTGAGTTGCAATGGAATATCTTCCAATTTAATGGTAAAGGTAAATGTTTCTCTTGCTCAAAATCCAGTCATATCTGACTCTAGGGTTCAGTGCTCATCTCTGTTTCAAAGCCGAAGAGCCAGCACTGTCTGCTTCTGCAGACGTTTCTGTGGTCATGTGGCAGGCATGAGTAGACACCAGAGCGCACAGAACACTGTCTACCTTCCCACCAAAGTGGTTCCTATATATCTATCTGCAATTTCTTGCTTTTGAACTGGCAGGAGCTGTGACAAAGACGGGGACTCATTCCATCCTGCAGTACTCGGGAATTGAACTGCTGACCTCCTGCCTTCCAGTCAGCATCTTAGCCACTTGAGCCACTTTAGCCCCATTTACCTCATTGTTATTTTATCATCTGCATTGAGTCTCTTCCTGAAAAGTGACAACAGTTGTCAGCAGGAGGGCTGGTACTCTCCTTTTGCTTTCCTTATTTATTGTCTTTGTTACAAACAATACTTTATGGCTTGCATTCCAACTTGATTCCTTCTTTCTTACAAAAAGGCACAGCATAGCAAACATTCTCCAGTTACATCCCCTGTTGGCTTTAGAAGCAAGATCTTCCTTTGCTTTTGTAAGGTGGGGAAGTAAGGTAATTCAGAAGAGGTAACCTCTCCACCACACACAAATAAAGGAAGATGATTATTTGTATCAATTTTCAAAACCCTACAAAAGCTCAAAAGCATGTGTGTCTTTTCTTATATGGTGTCTCTTCTCCTGAATGCTCTGTACACCACTCTGCAGACATCTAATATCATAGTTTTGTTGAAGATGATGCATTGTGTGATCCGGCTTTAAAAGCATTTGGTTTCCATAATGAGTACCTGCATTATTACTCGAGGGACTGTTTTTCCTGTTCTCTTGATGCTGTTCACAGCTGTCTTTCTCTTTTTGCTATGAAGCTTCCTAATGGGCTGGCATCCAAATATACGAAGTGTCACTACTGATTGCATCAGGACATTATATTCTTTTAGTTGCCATAATGAAATAGTGTTAGGTGATTTTTTTGTACAAAGATAATGTTTATTTTGATAGAATGAGACATGGAGTATCAGTAAACCCCCCTCCTCATTCGATGTGATGTGGAATAAATTAGATAAAAGCAGTAGAGTTCAGATGATGATAACATTATCTTTATGAACAATTTCAACTTTTTGAAACTTTTTGCTACTTCTTCATATTTTTTGTTTGTTTCAAGGCTATTTTCTCCATACCAATATTGCATCATTTAATTAACCCTGGTGTCATAGAATGGTTAAACATTTTATCAGTCATAACAAGTTAATATAGCAGCCTATCATGAGTAAAGAGTAAACAGCTTTCTTTTCTTCTGGCAGAGAGGAAGAGCTTGTTTTTCTTTTAATATTCTCATTTTCAAAGGAAATTGAGGGTCAGCTAAATAAGTGCAGAAAATGTAACAGAAAAAAGGTCTTAGACACGCTTGTATGGTATGGTAGTCAAATTAATTTTATGTGGTATAATAATTCATGATGTGATTGTATTTGTGAAACCAGCACTAATTAACTCACCAGTGCTAGGATAAGAAAACTATTTTGAAAACATGATTGGTACCTCAAATTGCCTCGCCACACTAAATTTGAAATATAGTCATTAATGTAATAGGCTAGAGCACTGGTGCCCAAACTATGGTCCACAGGTGGGATCCAGCCTGTGATGTCATTCCATCCGGCCTACACTACCCTTTCCGCTACCAGAAATGAAGATAAAACATGTGTCCACATGCACATAATGCACCCATGCATGCACATGTGCATAACACTGCCATAAATGACCCACGGCTGTCATAAATGCATTTACAACAGCCATGGGTCATTTATGGCAGCATTATGGACATGTACGGGTGTGTTATGCACATACCCATTTTATTTCTGCTTCTGGTGGGAGGAACCACATGACCAGCATGCTCAACAATGTGACCGGCCTGCAGCCCAAAAAATTTAGGCACCCCTGGACTAGAGCCTCATGTCAGGATTAAATAGGACTTAAACTGTGAACCTTTGCACAACTTCGTATTGTACACTAGTTACTCCTGCTCCTGGACTGGGACTCCTTGCTCATGATTACACACTCTTTGGTCACTTCCAGACTTGATTAATACAATGTGCTCTACATGGGGCTGCCCTTGGTGACCATTCAGAGGCTGCAGCTTGTCCAGAATGCAGCTGCTCAGGTTGTGATGGGGTGCGGGCGTTATGCTCGTGCCTCACCATTGCTGGCGAGCATGGCATGTGTGGGGTGTGGTCCGGACAGTCAGTTCAGCCAGCTGGCTCTTTTGAATAATCCCCACCTCTCTCCCTGATATTTTTAACTTTTTGACTCTTTTAATTTTTAAATTTTTAAATGTAATCAATGTGTTTTTAACTGTGTTTTAATTTTGT
Organism: Furcifer pardalis; assembly: GCA_030440675.1. NCBI lineage: Eukaryota > Metazoa > Chordata > Lepidosauria > Squamata > Chamaeleonidae > Furcifer > Furcifer pardalis. The sequence continues at coordinate 166,850,643 of CP126891.1, read as the reverse complement.
AAGCCGCCCTGAATCTTTGGATGAGGCCGGGGTATAAATGTGATAAAAATAAATAAATAAATAAATAAATAAACCTATTGGTATGTCCTTGGGTGAACCACTGAAGATTAGAGGCAGAAAGGAAACAAGGATCATAAAACTCCCTTCTTGCCTGCTGATGTGGGTCCCTTCCTAGACAAAACATCTGTTTTGTTTTCACTAGGCTGAGCAATAAATATTTTCTGTTCAAGGTTGGCTCCAGAGCCACCTGTCCCATTTGGCTTCAGTGGGAGGTTGGAGCAGAGAGTTCGACTCAAAGAGCCATAAAGACTATTCCAGTTCTGTGATTCTATGGTTTTAGACCTGGATAGCCCAGTAGTTTGGTTAACTGGCTACAGAGCCAAATATCAGTAAGTTCAAGTCCCCACTGTGGTTCCTGGGGGGGTGGGGGGAGCCAGCCTGTGCAACTTTGCACAAGCTGTACAGTCTCAGGGCACAACAGAAGAATGCAAAAGACACGTCTGTGTATTCTCTGCCTATGAAACCATGGAAAGGGTCACCATAAGTCACAACTGACTTGATGGGACACAGATATTACTACAAAACCCAGGTGTGTGTGTGTTTTTAAGGAACTTTGCCGTATCAGAATAAATGATTTTGTGAAGCTCAGTAAATGAATGCTGTTGAATGCAGTTATAATATCATCACAAAATTCCCATGTCAACGTGAAAAGGAGTGACTGGAGACTAGAGATAAGAAAAGCCTTCAGCTATCAAGACACACCATCTAACATGGCAAAAAAAAGGAAGTTGTAGCCCAGAAAAATAACTTTGAACTAAAGTTATAGTCCAGAAAAGAAACTTTTCTACTCGAGTGTGTATCACTGGCTTCCTCTAATACACAAAAAGAAATGCCTTATACATAATGACTGAAATCCCATTGTGTAGTTGTACAAAAAAGGTAATTTTTACATCAATTTGTTGTTCATTAATAAATCCCCATTGAAATTTTCTGACATTTTCTATGCAGATGTATTAATGTATGGCAATTCACTTCCAAAAGATAAATCTTTTGTGTAATAATTTTTGAGCACAGTGTCCTAGTATTTGGCGCTTACATTGTTTAGTAATTCACATACAACATACCTTCTGCTTTTAAAAATCCCCTCTTTTCACATTGCATTGGCTTGTTTGTTAAATGCTTTTGAAAATTATTAACAGGCTTTAGGTTGCATGCACCTGAATATGAAGGCAAAGATACTTCAAAGAGAGCTTAGAGTGGCAGAATGCTAAGTAAAATAACATCAAAGAAGTTTAACTTTCTCTCTAGAGCTTGCATTCTAACAAACATTTTTTTAAAAAAATCTCCTACATGTATTAATTGTCTTGCTCAAGGGTCAGATATGTGTATTATTAGCAGATGCTGTTTTGTAAATGGCCAGTGTTCCTTACTATACACACTTTGATCTCCCCATTTACATTTCCCTACCACCAGTGTCATCCTTTGCTCATGTACCTACAGACAGACACTTCATGCATCTGTTGAAGTCCACAAAAACCTATGGCATAATAAATATATTAGCCTTTAATGTAACACAATGCTTTCATTGCATTGTGTGCAGTACCTCTATAGCCCAAATGGCATCGATAAGAGGTACAAGGTTAAGGTGATAATATCGTAGTGCTTTTTTAAAAATTGTATAAAATACATTTGTACGGTATATGATAAATACCATGCCACTAATGTAGCGGGAATCATGAAGCTAGAAAGAAACAACATTGAACATTTGTATTTACAAGGCCAGTGTAGTTTTTTGCATTATGACATTATGTAACCAGCACAAAAAATGAATTAATGCCTTTCAGCAAATGACAGCTTCTTTTCTCCCTTTGTGATGTAATTATTTGCCATTTCTCCTTGCCAGTTTCAGCACAGGAGGTGTACAATATTCCTACCCTTTTGGGATTCCGGGTCTTTGCAGCACCTTTAGCATAAGAGGGAGGGTCTTGTCATCTAGACAACTTCTTCTATTCTTCTTCTTTGCTTCCTCTTTTACCCCATTGGGTGTCAAAGGAGATGCAAGATTCTTGTTCTGGCACTTTTAGCAGTCTCCACCAATGTTATTTGGTGTTCTTTTAATATCCCCCTAGTGTTATCTCTCCACCTTCCTCTGGGTCGTCCTCATGGTCTTTGTCCTTCTCCTCTTTCCACATATGCCTTGTAAGGTATGGAATCCCAAGACACCCTCTCCAAATGGGCAAACCACTTTATTTGTCTATACATATAAATACAATACAGACCATGCCTAGCCAAACACAAAGTGTCTTGACAGCATGCAAAGATATATATGGGTTTTGCTGGATTGTATTTTGCTTTTACATTGTGATGACAGCCAATGTACACTTGTGGGTACAGTGCTAGAATAGGACTCAGGAGGCCTCTACTGAAATCCCTGTTCTGTCATGGAAATTCGCTGGAAGGTGACAACAGTAAACCCACTATTTAAATATCTTGAATACTGTACTTTGGAAATCCTGTTAGAATTGCTAAAAGTCAAATGTGACTTGATGGCACACATCGTGGCAGCCATCTGTGCGATAAATAAAGGAATTACAAAATAGTGTCACATTACACACACTGTGTTCAACAGGAAGCTACAAGAAAATGAGGAGGTTGATAAGGGAGATGTATGGATTGTTGACGGTTCCAAATCTCAATGTCTCATTAGACCTGTCAAGATGGAAGTTTTCCTACTGGGAAATTAACTTTAAAAAGTTACTTACAGTTACAAAGCCTTTAAGAGTTAGTTACAATTAAATCTGGAAAATTTACTTTTTTACCATAATCTAGGGAACTCTTGTTGAATTATAATTAGAAATGCTATTTTTGCAAGTTAATTATTCAACTAATAGCTATTGGGGGGGGGGGATTCAAAATGGTAGAGTTACTGTGGGCCTGACTGGCCAGATTATCCTGCTATGGTTATCTCTGGCACTAGAAGGAGAGCTTCTCCATATTTTCTCCAGCCTTGTGGAACATCTTGCTGACTGAGTTGCACCACCAGGCAGAGTTGCCAGCCTTCAGAAAGGGCGTTAAAACCTGGTTAGCACAGTGAGTGTGGGACACTGCTGGTGTGGTAGCCCTCCCCCCAAGCTAGCTTATATAAGGCTGTCCAGGTTTTTCAATTATATAGGGAGGGTGTTTTAATCTTGTTTTAATGGTTTTTAAAGTTTTAATTGTTTAGTTCTGTATGATGAGGACGTTTTGTATTTTGCACTTTTGATACTGGACTTGCTTCGGCGAGGGAGGCAGCAATACAAATATAGTACTAAACAAATAAATAATATTGTAGACCATATTGTCAGCGACTCAATGCCGAGTGTCAGACAGCAGTTAACTGACCTGACAACATGAGGACTAATGGTATTGGCAAATTCCACAGGGAAGGGGGATGGTCCCCAAATTGATTAAATCCCACATTGAATCTATCTTGATGAAGGGCAGCAGCTTCATCAATACTGGTTTTGGGGCTGAGGAGGACTTTGCTTGCCAAAAGGGCTCAGGATCAGAAAGTGACTCATGGAGCTGGATCAGTGGTATGGGTGTCATGCTGCAATGTGGAAGGCAGATGAAAAGCCACAGCATTATATATTCACAGGACAGTCTTCATAGCTGATCACCATGATGATTGCCAATATTTATCAGATACAGCAGAACAAGAAGAACTGCAGGCTTGTGGTACTGAACGTATCCAATATAGTTGGACTACCCACTATTACACATACAAGTTAGCTTAAAGTAGAGTTGTACTATAGAAGGAGTAAAATTATCTTCTGTTATGTCACATTTATAATATAAGTTAGATGTGTTCCAGCTCACTTCTTCTCTTGGTGTTCTCAGTTTGTTTAGTTTGACCAATGCCCTCCAGACTAGCATAGAATCTAATAAAGAAGGGAATATTAATACTTCTGAGTACTATACACCTAGAGAACCCCAAAAAGAATCACCATGTCACAAAAAATTGCATCATCATCATCATACTTTAATTGTTATAAAAAGGATGCACTTTTGGCAATGGATTAATTCCAGGCTCTGTTTTTCTTATTTCTAAAACAAATAGTAGATATTTCTCTTGTCTCCATGTGTTTTACCCCATCCAACAGGAATGCAATTATGAATCAGATCATTGTGTTCAGCACATAGACAGATGATCATTACAATTCCAGGTAATGAAATTGCTTGGAAGTCTTTCTAGTGCTTGGAAGATAAAACTAAGTACATTAAGCTCACTTAATTGTTTAAACACTAACAGCATTTACTTGCCAAGAAGTGTATCTCCAAGCTCCGGCGTGGCATTGGGTAAAGCAGGGTGTTTCCTCCTCCACCAGAAAGAAAGGCATGGTGCACCTGACACTTTTGAAAACACACACCCCTGCACTGGTATCTTGCCTTGTGGATTCTCCTGTCCACTGCCCTGCAATTGGAGGGTGCTTTTGGGTCACTGATGAGGGCCAGATAGGAATCTTGGGGTTTAGCTTCATATTGGCTACTTGAGCTGGGCTGTTATTTTGCCTATCCCACTCTTTGTTGCAGGGCATTAAGGTGCCAGCTGGGTGGAACTTCTAATTTGGTCACATTCATTAGTGGTGGGCAGTGCTGGGTTAAGGTAGCAGTGGTGATTCTCTCAGAGTATCTTTGATGAGGTGGAAGCTGTATTCTTTGCTTGATTTGTGTGAATCAGTGGGAATGCAGGTGACGTCTGAGACTGACATGCGATGCAACCAATATCCATAGCATGGATGCTTCCCCAAATAGCTGGACTGCCGAATAGCTGGCGTGAGTGGGGGCTAGGGATTTGCCCATCTAGACCAGTGTGTGTGAGTGTGTATGCGGGGAGAGTAGCTTCCCTAGCTCTGATACCAGGTTATGCACTACTATCCCCTACCTTGGTCTTGGGAATGTAAATTTAAATAAATGTGACCTGGGTTTTTAACCACAACATTAGTGTCTTGCTTCCTTATTTCATAGTGTGTGGAGGATGAAACATACCCTCCATTGGTTCAAATGGCAAAAACTGTGTGAGCTCAAAACTGTCATGGTCTCACTTCTTGTCGCTGTAGCTGCAAAGCTGCAGACAGAATCTTCTGGCCATCAAAACTGGGATGAAGCATCTCCACCCCATGTCCTGTAAAAAAAAGAAAGAGGGTGTTTTTGTTCAGCTGGGTGAACAAACAGGGATCTGGAAATGGAACAGAAAGTCAGGAACAGTCTGTGAGAGAGTCATTACTACAAATGACCTATCAATAGTGACACAGACAGGAAAGCAAAACAGTGTGATGTACATCATTGCCATCATCATCATCATCAATGCTGGCTCTTTCCATCTTGATGCTAGTAAACAACACAAACACAAAGCATGATGGATTGCCTGCTGAAAGCTCAACAAATGTATGAGTTTTGCAAGAATTTGTCATTATTGACAGTTTTTGTCCTCTTACGTATATGGACACTGTCTAACTTAGTCCAGCCTATCCCACTTCCAAAACCAGAAGTACAAGGTGTTGGGTTTTTTTTTAACCAAACACTATTGTAAGTGTCCATAGAAATGTGGGTCAGGGTGTACACTGCAAACAGATACTCTGTTCTGATTTTTGAATATGATTGTTTAAAATGTGTTTCAATTGCCTTTGGAGCAAAATCGGTAGCAAGCTACCGATTGAAGACTGCTGTGCACACAGTTGGACCACTATCTTTGAGCATTATTGGTCAATGCTGCTGCTCCCCCTGTGATGAGTGAGCAGTTCACGCCAGATGGCTCAGCATGGCTTTTTGTACTCAAAAATATCAAAACTACCAAGGCTATTTGAAACAGCTCAATTATGGGAGCAAGTATGTGTAACGTATGTGTGAGGCAAGAGCTGGCAATGTGCTCTGTGAAGTGCATCTTGGAATAAAGATAAAGGTACGTCACATAGCTTGAATGGCACCAGTGATCCCTGAAATGGGAGCTATGACAAGCCTCATATAATGAGGCTCACAGTGTAAAAACACTTTACCTTACTGGTTGCTTTTCTGAATCAGTGGCTCACCCTCATTTTTCAGCAAAGTAGTATTTTCATTTCATACCTATATGGAACAGTGAAAAAAAGACAGGCAAAGAAAAAAGTAAGAGCATGAAGGCAATAAAGGGGAAACATGAAAACATTCTTGAATGATCAAGTCTCCACATGTTCTACCAGAGTGAGTTTCATTACCTGCAAATGGACTACAAGGGGACACAAAGAGGCAGCATGGTACCTCCATCTTGAGGCCCTATGGGCCAGACTGGTTAGCTTGCAGGACCAGATTTGACACATATGTTAGAAATTTCCTTTCTCTACCCTACTATAGGATTTGGCCATACCAAAGCTTGAAAAAATTGTTTTTTTGGATGACAATTCCTGAATCTCCTTTCTTCTTCTACACTAAATGTTAGTGTTTCCAGGCAGCCCTGAGCAGAGAGATGTGCATGTTTAGAGTGGAATCAGAATTTATCTTTCTATGACTCATACATGGAAATGGATGAAAAATAAGAACCAAATATTCCCCTTCCTCCCTTGCTATTTCTTTAGGACAGGGATTCCCAACCTTTTCAAGATAGGGGCTGAGTCACTCTCCGCTCTCTCAGTCAGCTTTGAGGGTCGGGTGGTCATTTTGCACTGCCTGCCCAATGGGGTGGCCATTTTGCCCCAACAGCTTCAAAGGGGTGGCCATTTTATTTCTTGAATGCCCTTGGAGGGATAAGAAGCCACATGAAATGCTGGCATGGGCCAGATCTGGCCCACAGCCCTTAGGATGGGAACCCCTGCTTTAGGACATCCAGATCTGTTCCTATGAAATCTAGGTTTGGCTAAGGCATATTACTCCCTGAGTTTGTTCTGGCTTGTGATTGAACATGGCTTTCAAATAAGAGCATGAGCCAAAATCACCACCACCACCACAATGTTGTGATGGATTCATCACATTTACTATTTATCCCTATCTTCCCCCTCTCTCTTTCCAATACCTCTGAACACATTAGCATTGTTGACAATTATAGAAATAAACAAAAATCACAAGAAAATTATTGTAAATGATGTATTTCCCATTTGAACATGTCACTTCTCTACATAACAACTTTTCTTCAAACAGCTCATTTCAAGGCTGACAGGTAAATCTAATCCAGTGCTTTCCAACTTTGGTTTTTGGACTTCAATTCCCAGAAGCCTAAGTCAATTCACCAAACCACTGATCAGCCAATGTACTGACTTAGGCTTCTGGGAATTAAACCCCCTGTGGGGCATGGGGCCAATGTTGGAGACCACTGATCTAATCAAAAGCCATGCAATATAAAGGGAACTGAGGCCTAATTTCCTTAATTCTAGACTATTACACTAAACATTATATCCCTCTGGTTCTCATTTTGAACTTATCACTTTTTTTACTTCTCCACATAATAAATCATTTATTGAACTGTTCAGAGAGTGCTTTCAAGGTGAAGTGCTTTCTTAATGTAGTTTAGATGAGTTAAATAGCATAGGTGAACTTAGAAAATGGATGTTTTCTAACTGTCATGTTCTGATTATGAAGAATAACAAATATTGCTTATGGGATGTTAAACTATGAGAAACACATCTCTTCATGAACAATAGGTATTACAATTCTGTTTGAATCAATCAAGAAGCAGCATCCAGTAGGTTGCTATAAAAATGATGGATCACTCTGGCAGCCAAACCAACATTTGTTTAGTTTTGAAAGGGAGAAATAAAAAGGTGTTTGTATATGAAGTTTAGTTTGAATGAGTACACTAATATAACACAGTAAGAGCACAGGAGCACAATGGTGTGTGTGTTCTCTTCAAAGGAGTCCTACTTCATTGAGTTCCATGTACCTGAGGATAGGGTTTCATTATTGTTCAAGAACTTCCTGTACTGTTCCACTATAAACCAAGATGGAGGTTGATACTCAAATGTCACTTGTCATGGATGAACACACCAACCTGAAAATCAGATTATACCTCTCCAAACTACCCATATGCAAGAAATGTTTCTTTGGAAAGTTCACCCTGCATATAATGGATGAAAGAGAAATGAGAGTCATGACTGGTCTGTCTCTTATTGCCCCTGCTTGGGTTATTGTGCTCCCTGTCATTTATGCTTGGTGGAAGGAAGAGCTGAAATAATAAATTCCAAATTTGATTTTGTACCCTGACTACATACATACACACTCGAATATAAGCCAACCCGAATATAAGCTGAGGTACCTGATTTTGACTTGAAAACTCAGGAAAATAGAGTATAAGCTGAGGGTGGGAAATGCAGCAGTTGCTAGTGAGTTTTAATAATCAAAATACATGAAAATATGGTAAAATTAATTAAATTTTTGGCACATTTCAATGTGATGCAGTCTTGGCACCTTCATGGTCATTGATTTGAGTATAAGCCGAGTCCCCTTGTTGGGGCTCATTTTGGGGGCTAAAAAACCTTGGCTTATACTTGAGTATATATGGTAAGTAATGTGTGTACCTTAAATCAGTGGCACTGACTCCGATTTCAACAAGGCAGTGTCCATTTTGCGATTTAGTCTGAGCTTGAGAAGAGAGTCATTATCTGGTAAATAAATACTAATGTCCAGAGCAAAATCCAGAGTGGATTTGGCACAACATTACATTGGAGTCATTAGCCTCCAATACTTCAGACTGCCCACTTCACACTTCCTCACCCTACGTAACCTTCATAGAAGAAATTCTAGGAAAAACTAGCAAATTTGGGGGAGTTGTGGCAGAACCAATGAGTATGGCATGGTTTCTACTTCATGAAGTCATAATTGCGTCATGGAGAACACCCCAAAATGACTTAATTCAGTGTTACTGAGTATTACACTATCTGACAACAATATTCAAGCCTCTACAGTCAAATCCCTACTTATGAAAAAAGTCCGTTCTATAGGTTTTTGCTTAAATTGGTTTTTTATGTAACACGAAGCAAACCCATAGGAAAAAATTATTTTTTACGTAAACCAAAGCAACCCATAGGAAAAAGAATCTTCATGTAACTCAAAGCAAACCCATAGGAAATAGTGTAAATCGGGATATGGTTTTAGCACAAAATCATGATGTAAGTCAAATTTTATGTAACTCGAGGCATATGTAAATAGGGGTTTTACTGTACATTGCTTCACAAAAATGACTCCTGGTTCCAACATGCAGAGAAGCAACGTGTTAGTGGTAAACTTTGCTTCTTGTGCACTAGATTTCTAGAATCAAGGAAGTCATCCTCGGTACCAATAAACATACAACGTGTCACTATGGGTTTAAGAAAAAAAATCTCTTGAAAAAGCTTTTGTCGCACAAAACAGAAATAGTTCCAAATATTCAGTGAAAAAGAAACTGTATTGCCTAATAGGGGAAAAACGAATGACTAAATAAGAACTAATGTACATGCTGAAATAGCAGTATTGTAATGTATTTATGACGGATATAAAAGAAAGGTTAGCAAGCTTTCACAGCAAATGCCTCAAGCCCTGCTTAGGTTTCTTTGCTGATGAAATGTGGCACAAATGAGATTTTTGAAGCTCAAAACAACGTGTTTTTTTTTCATGTTGGGAATCTTTCAATAATTCCTCCTTGAGTCTTAATGAAAGAGAGGAAAGAAAATCCCACACAGTATATGATGAGCCCTGGATTAATCTACATCTATCATTATCAGCAGCATTATTTATGAGATTTTCAGGAGTGTAAATGAAACTACTGTTTTCAACAACATGCAACATGGGTATGAAGAGGATGTTTAGCAGTGATACAAAAATGCAGTTCACCACCAAAAGAAATATTAAATGTAAAATGGAACATAAACTTCAAGAAGACAGCATGTCACTATCAGGCAACTTAACTAAACAGCAGGGTTGTGCCTGTTTTCCTAGAGGAAAAACAATGGTCTTTCTTGCTGCTGCTGTTGTTGCTTCTAATCATCCACAATTCCATGCTAAATATGATGAACTTCAAGAGTTTTGTTATATGCTTATTAAAACTAAACTGAAAGGGACTTCTTACTCAGCAGCACTGGCCAACCTTTGCTAGATGTTCATAGGACGAAAGGGACAGTTCACATCAATAATCTTCAACTGCCTAAGTGATTATGGATCATTTACATCAGGGGTTCTCAACCTATTTATGCTGGGGGCTGGATCACACCCCCTAAGACTGTTGGCGGGCTGGAATTGTGACAACCCCCACCACCCTAAGCCCCTACCATTCCCTCACCGGTGCTGCCACCAACACTACACCCCACCACTAGTCTGGCTCACAAACACTCCTCCCACACCACCACTTCTCTACTTACCAGGCTGCCATGGGTGAAGGAGGGGCAGGGCCATAGCCAGGAGGGGCAAAAACCCTCCTGAGCTAACAGCACCCCACCCCACCCCACCCCATTATATATGTGAGTGTGACATTGTTGCCCCTCCTGAAAAAAATTCACACACACACACACACACACACACACACACACACACACACACACACACACACACACACACACACACACACACACACACACACACACACACACAATCTAGAATCCTGGCTACTTCCCTGAGGAAAGGGCCTGCCTGAGTAGCACCCAGAAAAGACATGGGTGGCTGTGGGTGGCTGCCGCTTCCATTTCCACTTCTGCTGGTGCCACCATCCTTTCCCCCTCCGCCTGGCTTGGCGTGTCCCTAATGCGAACCCATAGCAGGGCAGATGTTGAAAGCCTTCTTACAACATCCAACCTGCTATGGAGTGGTGTTAAGGACACCCCAAACCAGGCAGAGGAGAAAAGGACGGTGGCACTGCTGGTGGAAGAGAGGGTGCAACCTGATCTGGCCCATCGGCTGTAGGTTGCGAACTCCTGGTTTACAGAGTTTTAACTCAATTCCGAGATGACTGTTGAAACTGCTTGCCAATCTGGCATTAAATATTAAGTGCCTACAGGGGTGAGAAGTGTTGCCAACCCTAATTGTGTGACATTGGTTTCAAAGCCAGACTTCTAAGGACTGAGCAAAGAACTCAGTTTGGATGGATTATTCAGACAGTTTTCTTCCCCACACATTCATCTTTTCAAAATCCCTATGTACACCCCATCTTTCTCCTGATAAAGGAACTTAGGCAACAAGAGAGAGCCTCCTTTTAACTCTCCTTTTAACTCTTGGAGAGCCTCCTTTTAACTCTCTCCTGCCAGGCAGCAACTGAGGTACATCTCTTCCCCACCCGGCCCGGCATGGGGAGTTGCAGGTGGAATTCATGAACTGTGGAGGGTTTGGGTTTTTTTAGAATTGAATTTGCATTAATAGCAAATATATATTTAGTAAGGAGTTCATTAGGGTATTTGGTGCAGAGTAATATAACATATACAACTTCTTTTCAAGGGAAATTATAGCTGCAGCATGTCATTACAATGTTCTGATGTTTACTCTTGAGACTTTAAGTTAAACCACAATTTCTCAGACTCACACTTGATGTGGAGGTTAAATATCCCCATAAGAATATGTGTGCAGCACAATCTTTGCTACTTTAAATATCTTGCGATATTAAGTACACATCTGCAGTTCATCTTTAAGACAAGGTTCTGCATTACTTTGCATTCATAAAGTAGAACTTTGTACAACAAAGAAAATGTTTCATTAAATGTGTTGCATGGGGTTTAGCTTCTTTTTCTTACTATGAAAAAAGGGTAAGAGTCATGTGACTCAAGTGCTCCTGTGGCTTTTTTCATTACTTTTTGCTCCCCATCCTTTTTTCCATCTCTCTGACATATTCCCTTTTTTCTCTCTCTGTCCTCCTTGATTAGAAGCACCTCGGCATGTTAATTTTGTGTCACAGAAGATTTTGATATTTTTCCACATGTGAATAAATTTCAATTTATGTTCCTGTGATTTATACATTAACTGATAGCCAATATGGATGAATCCTACAAGCATTCAGTTTAGGCAATATTCTTTCTTAAAAATTCTTCCCATGAATCATTTGTAAATTTAAAAATCCAGCATCCTTCTTTACAAAGAAGAAGAAAAGGAAGTGTTGTTGTTTCTTTAGAATGTGGAATCTCTTGCTAACAACTATTTTGTCCTCAAGTTTGGGACACTGCCCAGCTCAGTGGTTCCCAACATGGGGTCCATGCCACACAGGAGGACTTCAATTCCCTGAAGCCTAAGTTAGTACATCAGCTGAAAATTTTTTTGGTGAATTGACTTAGGCTTCTAGGAATTGAAGTCCAAAAACCAAAGGTTAGGAAACACTGGCCTAGCTGAATGAAACAGAAGTCATCCCATGTTAAAATCCCCCTTTATAAAATGTTCACTGTAAACTTTTCATATGTTTACATTTCACTAACATACTATTGGAAATGTTATAATGGGACCAAAGATCTAGGTGTATATATCTTTCAGAGAAGTCCAGCCTTGCTACCATATCACTTGATGGTTTTGTCCAGAACAATTGGAGTACACCACTTCCTCATCCTCTTGGGAAGATGATGCTGATTTCTAATTTCTAGAAATTTACTCTATTTTCAGGCAATGACTAATAATCTCTGCTGTCTATCAGCTTTTAGTCTAAACCATGGGTTAGCAACCTTTTTCAGTTGGGGCCAGGTCATGCTCCCTCAGACAGTTGAGGGCGCCAGACTGGTGTTCCTTCCGCTGTAAACACTGCCATAAATACATCCATGGCTGCTTCCAGCAGTGGCAGCAGTGACGGCTGGAGTGAGGGTTACAGGCTGGATGATTTGGTGCCACAGGCCAGATCCGGTGCATGGGTCATAGCTTACTGGTCCCTGGAAAGAGAGGGAAACTAGGGATGCACCACTAGGAGGGTTTTTTTTTTACTACAATTCCCAAGAATTCTCCATTCTGGGAGTTCCACCTAACAGATCCACACCTAAATTTTGTTCTTCTGAAGAAATGGCTTCACAGCTTAGTACAGGCCTATTTTCACCTAGCTTTCTATTCAAAAAGGAATGTGCCCCATTGCTAGCTGAGCAACTCCTGTGTGGTATTGGAACATTTCCTTTTTGAGCAAGAAGCTAGACTCATGCTAAACCACAAAAGACTTCTAGTAGAGCCTTTTTTTTCCAGATGAGAAGAATTTGTGCTGGTCAATCAGTAAAAATCCCAGAATGGAGAATTTTAACATTTGTAGTAGAACAAATCTAAATGACAATCTCTAATAATTGCACTGAACTTCCACACCTTGACAAAAGTCTGCTGTTAGATATGCTTTCTCCTCAATCAAATTCTGTAAATCTCATGTTCTTTTAATGCTGAATCTGGAGAAGGTTGTGAGTGTTTGGTGACTCTTCAAAAGCTAATTAAAATAAACTACAGTAAAACCTCATATAACACTAAAACTTGGTTCCACAAGTCTTGGTGTTATATGATTTTTAGTGTTATCTGATGCATGTTAAAATCCTATGGGATCCATAGAGATACATTGTAACCACACAGGCTTTAGTGGTTGTTATCTGAAGCATCCCATAGGATCTTAATGTTATCTGATGCAATTCTTCCCCCCAGATTCCTTAATGTTATGCGATTTTAGTGTTATTCGATACTAATGTTATATGAGGTATTACTGTATTCTCTATTTGTGCATGCAAAATTCAACAGGGGCACTCTCAGCCTGAAGAAGACAACATTGTAGCTGCTTGGTCTATAGATGTTAATCATGAGGAGGAGGAGAGAATACTGTATAAGCCATCAAAAATTAACACTAACATGTTTGAATACATAAGGTTTCAGTCCTGGACAGTGAACAGTTTATATACTTAATAACTGTTGTGTAGGTGGACAAATTTGTCCATTTCATTTTGTCTCACATTTCAGTATGTTTTAATATTAAATTCATTCAGTACTAATTGTGAAGAAATCCAGTGACCTTCCATAACCTAATTCATGTTGACCTTAAGCCCAGCTTCCTGTGGGGAGGGGAAGTACCTAAGAGACCGCGTCACCCCAAGAACATCTGCCCGGCCCACCAGGGCGGATCGGAGAGGCTCCCTTGTTATTCCCTCGGCGAGGAAGGCGCACCTCGCCTGTACTAGGAGGAGAGCCTTCTCCGTGTTCGCCCCAGCCCTCTGGAACCTCCTGCCCACCAAATTGCACCTTCAGACGGAGCTCCTGCCCTTCCGAAAGGGCTTGAAAACCTGGCTGGCGGGACAGATTTGGGGACCCGGGACCATGGGCTCCCATACCAAGTGGCTCATTTAAGGACTGCCCCCCCTGGGTTGGATCATGGGATTTTATTGGTATCTATCCCTGTGTTGTTTTTAATCTTCCGATTGTTTTAATTTTGACGTTTTAGTGATGGTTTTATTCTTGTTTTATTCTTGTTTTATTCTGATTGTGGGCCGCCCAGAGTCGGGTTCTCCCGATTGGGGCGGGGTATTAAATTTAATAAATAATAATAATAATAATAATAATAATAATAATAATAATAATAATAATAATAATAATAATAATAATAATAATAATAATAATAATAATAATAATAATAATAATAATAATAATAATAATAATAATAATAATAATAATAATAATAATAATAATAATAATAATAATAATAATAATAAGTATAAAGAAGGAAAGAAGCTGGCATTAGCTTTTCCTAAAAAATGAAAGGTCTACCCCATTCTCAGACTTGCTAGTGCTACATAGTACCTACCATCTGAAATTATTTCTCTTTATTTTCCACATTTTCTATTCCCCACCCCAGAGCTGAACATAGAGGGAAATAAAACTATTTGCATAAACCTGAGAACAAATCATTTCAGAAACTTTAAAATACCTGGTTGATCAGACAAGAAACACAAAGAAGACAAAAATGTTGTGGCATCTAACTGCTATATTACTTGTGGTTCAAGTCAACTTCCTCAGACATATGAGTGAGACTACATGGCAATAATTTGTACATGGCCTCAAGATAAAGAGACATTGATTGGTTGAAGATGCGTTGAAAATTATGTCAGCAGGTAGATCACAATTTGTATGGTAAAAAAATGATGCAAATCAGACCAGATGATATATTCACACTCTCCTTTCCATTCTGTCCAATTAAGTTTTTTGTATTTTGAAAATCTACAGCCATTTCCACCAGCAGATTGTAATACAGTGATGTTAAATATCACCTCACTTGTTCTATTTTACATACGCATCAGTCTGGACAGGAGACCACCACATTAAAAAATGCAGCTTGATTTGGAACACCTAGCTAGGAAAGATGTACTTTTAAATGTAGAAGTCCCTTATTTAAATCCCTGTCATCACTAGATGGCACTTGTCACACCTTCATAAACAACCAGTCAAGCAGGAAGCCTGCTCTTTGAAAATTTCAGGTGCAAAACTCATTTGGTTTCTTAACCATCCTTACCATGTTTCCTGACATGTATGGCACATTTTGTTTTCAGTACTGTTGAGAAGTCAGAGTGGAGGCATTAATGGAATGTGAAAGCTGGAGTGTTCATCTTTACCCTTACAGAAATTGGTGTCAATAAAAAAAAATAGGAAGAAATCAGAAATATGTTCTCACTCTTTGTCTCTATGACAAAAATTTAGTTACTTCAAGTGAGAATTCTCAAAACTCCAAGCTATCAGTACAAACATCTGTTGATACAATCTTTCAAGATAGTTTAAGGACAGCCCATAACTCTATCAAGTGAATGGATTAGATATATGAATATAGATGTACTAAGTCATTCACGAATAGGGCGGCTGTATACAAATGTGATAATAAATAAATAAAGTATGGGATGGTTATATAGTAAGATTAAAGAGTAAGGCACCTAACCGTGTTTATAGTTGGCCAAATGGTATGGCCTTTCAAATACACAGTAAAACACCGGATAACGATTGGATCAGATAACGCTAAAATCACATAACGTTAAGTAATCTGGGGAGGAGAATTGGATCGAATAACATTAAGGTCCTATGGGATGGATTAGATAACAACCGCTAAAGTCTGTGCGGTCATAATGTATCTCTATGGAGCTTTTACATTATCCGATCCATCCCATAGTATTTTAACATGGATCGGATAACACTAAAAATTGGATAACACCAAGACTTGTGGAACCAAGTTTTAGCGTTATCGAATGTTTTACTGTATGTGAAAAAGACAAACTGAAATCAATTCATTTCTAATATTTCTGAAGTAATTTTAATCATTGTGGAGTGCTTGGCTGCCAGCATGATTCAGAATAATAACAGAGGGCGGACAATATTTGGCAAAGTGAGGTTGTCAAGCATGAACATTTTTTTGTTTCTTTTGTTTGTACATTTAATATTAGGGAAAATCTTATTCACACTGCTTGCTATACATGACATAGTTCCTATAGTTTTAAACAATTCTCTCTCTTGATTTTGTTTCTCACCACCATCCCATTCCTATGATAACATTTAACATTTTGTCGTTATATTATATGTCAGATATAAAATGAACATAATAATACATTACGTTAGGATATATTATAACTTTAGCGTGCATGATGCTATGACTTGCAATAACCATTGGCTAAGCAGTAAAGATCGAAGTGATTGATAGATTGGTTTTATAATGCAAAGACAGAAAATGAGCATGCTTGAGTTGCAAATATTATTCATGTACCTATGTATGTAATGTACTTTAAATTTCATGTACTTTAAATTGCTTTTAGATCACTTTTTGCCTGTTAGAATGCCCAAAGGATGCTCAGTGAAATAAATAAAATCATTCCTTAAAAACAGATTGAGAACAAATTGAAAAATATTAAAAAGCTATCATACATTAAGAATATATTAAAACAATTCCAGAAGCCATTTTAAAGTCTTAATGATGAGAGACTATTTGGAATAATAAAGTCTTGATTTACAGGTTTAAAATATTTGAAGTGGTAAAAAAATTTAAATTAGCTCATATAAATTGAAAAGACCAACATATCTGGAGAGAGAGAAACATTCTTGAAAGAGAATAGAAGGGTCCACATAAGTTTATTTTATTTATAAAGAATCCAGGCTGTAGTGTAGAGGCTGAAATGTTAATCCTTAAGAAATAGCTTTTAAACATTTATTTATTTTATTTTACTTATTATATTTATACCCCACCCATCTAGGAGACTTTCCTACTCTGGGTGGCAAGCTCACAAATTAAAAACAGTCACACATTAATAATAATAATAATAATAATAATAATAATAATAATAATAATAATAATAATAATAATAATAATAATAATAATAATAATAATAATAATAATAATAATAATAATAATAATAATAATAATAATAATAATAATGCAGGTCACAAGTTGATCAGATACCATAGTGAGCTTACTCAGCAACCTTGAGATTGAAAGGGAGTCTTTTAGAGTTTATCTGAATAATCTATTGTTGCTAATGGCTGGGTGATACTGCATTCTTGTGCTTGCTTGCCTCTCATCTTGCTTGACACCAACCCTTCTCCGGTTGACCACCTGAATTTGGTATATAAAGAACATGCCTGTAAGTTTCATTCCTTGTCTGATGAAGTGGACTTGATCCACGAAAGCTAACAGTGAAAATATAGCAGTTAGTCTTTAAAGTGCTACTGTGTTGTTTTATTTTACTTTATTTTATTTTGTTTTGTTTTGTTTTCTGAGATGCCTGAACCACAGACTAACACAACTACTATTCCAAAAAATTCAATTTGAACCTGATACAGAAGGGAATGGGTAACCAATTCAGCCCTGCCAAAGCTGGGGAAATATGATCAAATTTTCTCACTCCAGTAATCAACCTGGCTGCTGCATTTTGCACCCATTGAAGCCTCTGTATCAGGAACAAGGGAAGCCCCTCATAAAGAGCATTGCAGTAATCAATACATGAGACTATCAGTGAGATAACTAATGTTGTGAGAGACTGCCTGTCCAAGTAGAGACGAAACTGGGCAATTTGGTACAGTTGGAAAAAAGTGGCTTTGCTCACTACTGCAATTTGCACTTTGAGGGTCAAATGAGGATCTAATATGACCCCTAAATTGTGTACCTGTTCTCTAGGGGAGAGAGCAATCCCATGCATCCTATGGGCCAAATCACCTAGTCAGACTGAGAGACCTTCCAACACCAGAACCTCCATCTTGTCAGGGTTCAGTCTCAGCTTGTTAGCTTTGGTCCATTCCATCACCACCACCAGACAATCGTCAAGGTACTAGAATGCATCCACTGCAGAAGATGAAAAGGCGAGATAGAGTTGGGTATCATCCACATATTGGTGACACCACAATCCAAATCTCCAGATGACCCCTCCCAGTGGCTTAAGGTAAATATTGAATAATGATGGGAAAATAATTGGCCCCTGAAGAACACCTCATCAGAGGGTCCATGGAGCTGACATAAAATCTCCAAGCTGGACTCTCTGGGTGAGACCACCAAGGAAAGAGAGAAACCACTGTAAAACAGTGCCTCAAACCCCTATGCCCCTATACCTGACACTCATCCCAGTAAATACCATGGTCAATGGTATCAAAAGCCACCGAGAAATTTAGGAGCACCAGGAGAGATGAAGCCCCCCTGTCAGCTTCCCAGAGAAGGTCATCATGCAGCACAACAAGAGTGGTTTTGGTGCCATGGTGATGCCTAAAGTCTGACTGAAATGGATCCAAACAGTTGGTTTCATCCAGGAACACCTGCAGCTGGATCTGTCACTACCCTTTCGGTGACCATGCCAAGAAAGGAATATTAGCTACCGGTCTATAGTTATCAAAGACATCTGTAGCTAAATTTGATTTTTTTTCCCCAGGAGAGGGCATAAAACCTTCAGTCATAACACCTTCACCCCCTTTACAGATTTTAATAGTCCATGATGGGCAAGCGTCAAAGCAAGAAGTTGTGGGTTTACAACAAACAAGTGCCTTGTCCACCTTCTAAGCTGGAACTGATCCCATAAAATCTGAGAGGAAGTCTCACTGGACATCCCAACCTGATTTATTGTATCAAATGTGGAGTCAAGGTCCCAAGGGATGATCTCAACTTTTGTTCTAAAATGAGTTTTTTATTAATTTATTTATTATTTAAATTTGTATGGCTGCCCACTCACCGAAGTGACTCCGAGCAGCTCGCAGTGCAACTACACTTCACCTTACACAAAAGACCCAACATACAATTAAAAACCCTACATAAAAGACATTATAAAATTTATTATAAAATCTTTGCAATAAAATAGACAAATAGACAGATAAAACCTAAAAACCTGGGTGGCCATTAGCATATTTCTATCAGCCAGAGGGGAGACAGCTGTCCCATTATCAATTTCCCACACCTGCTGGGGTAGTCATGTCTTCAACCCTTCCCTAAAAGCTAGCAGCTCTGGTTGAAGACAAAGGTCCATCAGCAGGAGGTTCCAAAGGGCCAGAGTGGATACTGGAGAGGTGAACCTCTCCGATGGATGGTACCTTTAGAGTGCCCCTTCGGTCCTCTCTAGTGGGATGGGCAGATAACCCACAAGTTGTGAATTCCTCACAACTATGTTAGTTTTGGTGGGTGCCCAAAGAATGTCCATCTGTGATACGGCTGCAGATGATTTTATAAAGTTCCACCTGTTGATTTAATACAGAGGTCATTATAGACCTTCCTTGCCCTCCTTAAATGATGCAGATAGGTGGCAGTGACCTGTCACACCAACCAAAGGTTTTCAGCCAGTGGGACCTGTCTCCACCTGTTCTCTAGCCTTCTCCTTCATTGCTTTATCACTCAGAGTTCCTCCGTGAACCACAGGGATGGACGAGTTCTGCACAGGAGAGGGTACTTAGGGGCAATTGTGTCCACTGCCCAGGTTGCCTCAGAGTACCATCTGGTAACCTGAGCTTCAACAGGAGTGTCGACCTTGTCAGTCGGAAACCCAGTCAAAGCAGCTTGGAAACCTACTGGGTCCAGCAGCCTCCATGGGCAGACCAACATAATCAGTCCTAACTCTCGAGAGGGGGGGAGTGTTATGACTTTAAATTTCAGCAGGTGGTGATCTGACCATGATAGGGTGGAAACAATAATACCATCCACCCTCAGATAATTGTTTTTACACATCCCAGAAAAGACCAAATCTGGGGGATGCTCTGCCACATTTGTGGGGCTAGTGACACACTGGGAGAGGCCCGTGGGTATCATGGTATCAATGAATTCCAAGGCTGCCTCACCAAGCATCCCCACTGCATGAATGTTGAAGTTACCCAACACCAATGTCTTGGGGGAACGACACTACCACCGAGGAGATGAAGTTGGATAGCCCGAGGGGTGGAGGCCACATAATGATGAGCTTGATAGTCCAGCCACAGCTGATGAAGGGCCTCCCATCCTGGTTTGGAAGTGGCAGAGACCTTAAGAATGATGTTCTTCCTAACGATGACAGCAACCCCACCCCCCTTCCCTCAGCTCTGCCCTCATGACCAACATGAGAAATGGTGATTTATTTTCATACTTGGTACACACAGAACTAACTTAGCAATAAGAACTTTGCAAAGTAGATACATCATGCAGTTTTGTGAAAGGGGAAAGTAGATGTTTGCAGTACTGAGGGCAATGTAAGGTCACAGAAACAGAATCAAAAGATATTTTTTTTAAAGAGACAAAAACAGGCTTCCTTAAAGGAGAGAAATAGAGTTATAGTCCTCTAGAAAGGGGGACATATACCATTTATCTTCTGGGAATAGTATTCAATTTTATAAGGCATGTTTCAAATATTTCTGTTTCACAAACCACACCACAGTTGTGCTTATCCCTCCCAAAAGCTTTCAATAAACATTATCTCAAGATTCTGTGTGTTTGGATGAAAATTGATTAACTGATGAAAAAAGGAGTCAGGTTCTGTGATCCTCCCCTGCTTGGTGTCTCTTTGTGAATGGTAGTGAACACAAGAAGGTATCCTGTCAACTATTTTGCCTGCAAACATTGATGTCATCAGCATTTAAGCTGCTTTTTGCTGTGTAAACTTTGGCATCCTTTTAAAAATTCGCATAGTCAAAGCAGTGGTATTCCCTGTGGCAATGTATGGTTGTGAGAGCTGGACCATTAGGAAAGCTGAGCACAGAAGAATAGACGCCTTTGAGATGTGGTGTTGGAGAAAGGCTTTGAGAGTCCCCTGGACACCGAGGAGAACAAATAGGTCAATCTTAGAAGAAATCAACCCTGACTGCTCCTTAGAAGGTCAAATAATAAAGATGAAGCTAAAGTACTTTGGACATCAGATGAGAGGATTCACTTGAGAAAGCCTTGATGCTTGGAAAGGTTGAGGGCAAAAGAAGAAGGGGCCACCCAAGATGAGATGGCTAGATGGTATTGTAGAGACAATGGGCACAGAACTGAGCGAGTTGAGGAGGATGGTGGAGGACAGGAGTGCCTGGCGGACAGTGATCCATGGGGTCGCAGAGGGTCGGAATCGACTGTGCAACTGAACAACAAAAAATGTGTGTACAATATTGCACACCAATATTGGCCATTGTCTGGTAGTTTGAATTTTGGATTTGTATTTGTATTTCGACTTCTATTCCGCCCCACTCGCACAGCGACTCTGGGCGGCTTACAGAAGAAACAGTTACAATTACATAGCACATTCCATAACATAAAAGCAATTACAAATATCACATAGTAAATTACAAATATCACATAGCAGGAATAACATCACAAAATATATCAAAATACATCCCTCTCTCTCTCTCCCTCTCCAGTAACAATTGCAATTACAAAATATCAGGACATCCTAAAAAATAAATCATGAATACACATTCATAAAGCAAAAGGGTGGGTTTTTTAAAAGAACTGAATATTTCCTCATTCTCTACACATGGCTGACACTCATGGCTTTTGATTCACACATATGCCTAGGAACAAGCTTTGTTTCAGTGGGAAAAAAACTGTTTTCCAAATTAAATTGTCTGTTTCCATTGGGTTGAAAGATTTAGATCTGCAGGAAATGTGTATAAAAAGGCCAAAGAGAAACTCGCCTCTTCATAATGCAGGATTGAGCCCTGAAGATATTTGGCCACTGACTGTTAAAGATCTCCACCACCATAATTCCACAGTATTCCAGCTGTGGCTTCTGGAAGATGATGTCTGAAACACCCAAAGGCTCAAAATTCCTCTGGTTTTGTTGTAACAATCAATGACTGGGCAGTTAAGAGTGATCTGAAAAAGAAAGTCAAAACATCAATATTTTCGTTCCACTCCATATTTTAATCATTTGAAAACAGTATGTCTCATTTTTTTTCCCTTTTAAGATTTAAGTTATGACTATCTGCTAAAATGAAACTTAGAATTAAATTTTATATTGAGATGAAAATCTTGTCATATTGTAATTTCAAGATGGCAAAGATGCAGCTGATCATCTACATGTTTCCTTGGAGCAGAGGTTTCTTGACAGCTTTGCTGAGACAAAAATTGGATTTCCCTTAGAAAACTGTTCATGGAAAACTAATTTCCATGCAAGCTGGCTTCAGTCTGTAAAGATGTTGAAGTGATTCCAAACATAGACAGCTAAAACTTTCTTTAGAAGATGAACAGAATTTTCAAACAATGGTAGTGACCCCAGACTTGCCCCTCCAAGAGAAAAAACTCTTCTTTTTCATAAAGGATAGATAACCTGTAAAAAAAAAGACAGTGGTAATTTTTACCAAATTCCATTTCCACTTGCAGTACAATATCCACTCCCTAAAACAGTTTAGCAGAGGGTCAAAAAGAATGCAGGAGAAAAGAGGATTTTGCACCTTATCAGGATCCATTCTTCAGTTCCTTTGGGGAACTTCTGGCAGACAACAACACACAGTGTGACATACAGAATCCAGCTCATTTACTCAGACAATAAATTTCACCTATTAGAAACAATGCTCACATTTTGTCAGACTTGATCCACAAAAGCTAATATTAAAATGCAGTAGTTAGCCTTTAAGGGACCACAACTTTTCTTTTCTTTTAAATTTACTCTCTGATATGCTTGCACAGACTAACAGAGCTACTGCTTCAAAGAATTCAAATAATAGAGAGACACAAAAGTTCAGCCTTCCAGAAGGGCATCCCTCACACACAGGCACACACAAATGCTTGCTGCCAAAAAAAAAGTGAGGGGGATTTTCTGCCCTTTCCCCTGGGCATCACACCACTTGGAGAGGAATGTGCCACTTGCATGAGGTGAGGGGAGAAAGAGGTGGTTTAAAGGAATTCCCCCTTTAGATGAAAAAGGTCCTTCCATCCTTTAGGTGGCATTGTGAGACTAGTTGGTCACTTCAGGGCCAGATAGGAATTTCTGTACCTACGTTAGATTAGATTAGCTGAAGAATGGATGATTTTTCACCTATCACACACTGTCTTAGAAGGGGCTAGATGGGTCAAGTTGGAGGGCCATCTTAATAGGTTGCAACTGGCAGGTAGTGGAGGGCAGCAGACTGGGAGGCGGAAGGTCAGCAGTTTGATTCCCGAGTACTGCAGGACGGAATGAGCTCCCCTCTTTGTTCCCATTCCTGCCAACCCAGCAGTTCGAAAGCAAGAAACTGCAAGTAGATGAATAGGAACCACTTTGGTGGGAAGGTAACAGTGTTCTGTGTGCTCCAGTGTCTAGTCATGCCAGTCACATGACCACGGAAACATCTGCAGAAGCAGACAGCGCTGGCTCTTTGGCTTTGAAACAGAGATGAGCACTGAACCCTAGAGTTGGATATAACTGGCTTTTGAGCAAGGGAAACCTTTACCTTTACCTATGAGAATCAGTTCTGGGATGGGAGGGTGCACTTGTAGCCCACTGATGGTGCCATCCACCTAAAGTCAAGTTAAGTCAAGCTTGACCCAAGTGGCCAGCTGGAAGTAGGCTGTCATAAATAGACCACTCCCTGGGGCTTTGGGACTCACCCATTGGGGAACAGGAGCAGGAGTAAGGAGGATTCCTCTGGCTATATCCCCTGTCAAGTCCCCACACTACACAGACCCCCCCTTTTTTTCAGACAGGAAGGGACTGTTCCTAGTTAGAGTTAATAGTTAGAATAAATAGTTAATAAATTTGTGATCCTAGTTAAATCCAACCATTGCATCTGTTTCTTTTGTTTGGGGAAGTGGGTGGCAAAGCCTGAATGCACAGTTTACATAGAACACAAATCAGGCTTAACTTTCATCACCCTAGGACCCAAGGGGCTGCCTTCAAACACATGAAATTAAAATTCAGCTTGAGGCTGAAGATTCACTCTGCCTAATATTTTTAAGAATAAATAAGTTGCCTTTTAAGCAACTCATGGGTGACAGTGTTATTTTTTTGGTAGCACCTACGAAGCACGACGGACTACACCATGGTTGGTTTTAAATATTCTGTGTCTCTACCATTAAAACTCAAGTGAAAGATAAAGCAAATGCACTACTTTTAATACCTAGTCTTGAAAAAGACAGAGATAAACTCACATTTAGTGAGGTCCATGCTGCTCAATAGATTGTGACATTAACATATTCAGGGCTGTGTTATCAAAGGCAGAGTGAAACTTTATGTATGCGGAAACACATTAAAGCTTTTTGAGGTAATTTGTCAAATGTTAATCCACAGAAGGAATCAGGAAAAGTGCTCTGCCCATGGAGCTGACACTGTTTGATAGAAGAAGAAAAAAACAATTATACAACTGCTCTTCCCTCCCTCCCCCCATTCTAACCACTGAGAGTACAGACTAGTGAACACAGAAAAGGGCCTTTCCTCAGAACCTTCAGATGTTCTAGCCCAGGACACTGTATCTTCCCTGAATGGGAAGATGTGGGATGAAGGGACAGGAGGTGGAAGGAAGGCAGAGGAAGACTCAGACAGCTTTTGTGAAGTAAAAATCAGTACCATTCACATAATTCTTAGCTGTTTTATTTTCTTCTTTTTTTCATATCTTAACTTGCAGGCAATGATAGTTCCATAATAACTGCCAAGTGTTGACAAAGACTTCAGCATTTTCTCTTGCCTCGCCTTAATCATGCCCCAAAAGTAGTAGACGGATGTTGAAGGCCAATATCCTAAATGGCTTCCACTTGCTGGAAAGTTCAACAAGCACACTAACACAGGACTGTGCTGTTTACACAAGTATTCCTACTGTACAATTGGCGATCCCCAAGAAGTCATCCCATAGCACAACAGCTCTGTTTCTGCAAGTAACACAAACCCTGTATTTCTACAATAGTAGGCCTTTCTATTCAGTAGAAATTGAAGAGAGAGAAGTGTCCAGCAAATATGTACGGCTGATTTGGAGAAAAAGAAAGATCTATAATGCTTGATTAATCCGGGAGGCAGCCAACCAACAGGCAGGGCTCTCTCATTTAGCTCACAGCCTCTCTTCAGCTAGCTAGGCAAGTGGATCTCAACCACATGAGGCAACATGTATAAGGTTTGCATCTCACTTTATATCAAAGGTTGAGACCATCTGAAGGGACCTTGATTCTATATTTAACACAGTAGAGCAAGCTTGGATGTCCTATACACCATTTGGTTTTATTCTTCGGGATCGGTTTCACACTCTGACACTGGATGATAGTGACAAGGCACTTGCACACTATGTAAAGTCACCAGTTTCCCTTTTGACCTTGCCAATATTGGCTGATAAAAGCAGCCAATAATGTCACCCAAAATGGGCTGGACAGATAATAAATACAATCTTATGGGTGGGCATGATCACTCTGTGTTTAAAAGAGACTGTTGTATGCTCATTCTTAAATAAATTGAATGGATCCACAGATGATGTTAATAACTATAAACCTGTGGGCAAGATAATTCAGATGGAGGTGGCTAATCAGCTGCAGACATTCTTGACTGCAACTGACAGTTTAGACCCATTCCAGTTGTGGTTCAGACTTCATCATAGTACCAAAACCACACTTGGCAGCATTGCATAATAACTTTCTCTGAGAAGCAGGTGTTAGACTTCTTCCTCCCTTATCTTCCTTGATCTCTTGGTGGCTTTCAATACCATTGACCATAGTATCTTTATAGAGAGACTGCCAATGTTGGGGAATGGCAACACTCTTTTGCAGAGGTTCTACACCTTCCTTGAAAGCTGAACTGAAAGGATCCAACTTGGGTAGATTGTTTGGCCCCATGGGTACTTAAATATGGGGTACCCCAGGGGTTGATCATCTCAATATTAATCAACATCTACATAAAGCCACTGAGTGAGATTGTCTGGAGATTTGGACAACTGTCTGGCCTCAATAATGGAATGGACATGAACAAACAGGTTGAAGCTGACAATATATAGAGGTCCTGTTGTTGGGGGAGGGATGTCTGTCCAACTGGGGAGCCTGGACCCTTCTTTGGATAAGTAACACTTCCTTTGAGGACCTGGTTCACAGTTTAGGGATCAATTTAGAGCCAGCCTTTAATTTGAAGCAGCACATTGGAACGCTGTCAAAAGTTTCATTTTTCTTGTTAACATCAAATTGTTCAGCTGTACCCCTATACGTGGACAGGCAGTCCCTGTCATGGATTGTCCATGCATTGGTAGTTTCAAGGATTTACTACTGTAATGATCTCTACATAGTGCTCCCCTTGACGCTGATATGGAAGTTATAACACATCCTGAATGAAGCGGCCAGGCTGACAACGGGAAAAAAAAACTTTGAGCACATTTCCCTAGTCTTGACAATTCTGCACTGGCTTTCTGTATCAGGTACAAGGTTTTAACATTAGCACACAAAGTCCTTTACAGTGTCTCTCCCACAGAACAGCTGCCCAAATCACTTGGTTTCCCCAACAGCTCCAGGTGACAATATAACAGGTGGCCAGGAAGACTTTGACAAGAAGCTGAACCTTCTTGATGGTGAGATCCACACTGTGGAATGCCTAGTCACTGGAGCTGTACTACATACCTGGATATATTTAAGAAACAGATTAAACCCGTGCTTTTCAAGAAGGCTTTAAAAACATTCTACTTCCAGCTAATTAAGACAATTGTTTGATTTCATTCATTAGAATTTAAATTTGTAGATTTTGTTATTTTGCCTGTCTTGTTTTCTTAATTTCTATGGTACTCTTTTTATTTGTGTTGCTGCATGAGGATATTGCCACTGGGTTTGTGCAATTTTTTACAACACTATTATAACAAACAATATAAAAAATGTAAATTCTTCTTTTGGTACTAATATCATTAGCTTCCCACCACTATGAAAACTGACACCTTGCAGATAAAGCCGTTTTTTGCAAGTATTTCCTCTGTGTTCTAATCTGATTTTGTCCTTTGGTGGGAGCCATTTCCTCCACTCAGTCTCATAGAACTATCACTGAAGACAGTGCAAAATGGGCTGAAGTTGCTCACAATTGGCACATGCTTCAATTTGGGAGTTGCTTGCTGTATGCATGTTTTACGTACAACCCCAGAAAGAGGGGTTCAAACCAAGAAAAAAGAGTCAAAGTGGTGCTGGAATTCATTATCTTTTACTAGCTGCAGGTTTTATGAAATAATTTCTCTTATGTTTAAGACAGTCGTTTCTCCAGCTGCTTTTGTTTTTGGTTGAAAGTAACCATTTCCTTGAAGGTACTGTTATTATCTCTCAAATTGTCAGCTTTCTCTTCTTTCATTTCTTAATAACGGTATTTAAGACAGATGCTTTACATTTCTGAAAAGAAAGCAAAACTATAAGCTGCCTTCATTCAATATCCACAGCCAGAGTCAACCATCAAAATTAGAGCTGCACAAGACACCCACATTTTGGATGCTGATACAGCCCTTTCAAATAAGATTCAGCTAATTTTGACATCGTCTGTACTCTCTCCAAACTGATCTAGAACCCTAGTCTTAACCACAATTCTGAGATCAAGAACTCTGCAGTTCAGTGACAGCTTATGCAGTAGGGCAAAGAGCTACTATCCCCCATGTTCAGGCTCCCCACAAAAGCCTTCTCCTGCCTATCTTCTTTCTAGAGGTGAATATTCAGTGCCTGACCTGTATTCCTCTTCTGCTGTATGTATGTGTTAATGACTCTTTGCCCTTAAATGTGCGCGCACACATATGAATACCTGTTTTTGCTATAGTATGCAACATGCATTTGACAGGAGAAATGCAAGCAGTTGTAATTTTGGAGAAATGTCACAAATAGATTATTTGTTGTTGTGCAAATTTTACATGTGCACCTTTTTTTTTTGTACCAGCTGTTTGGCAGTGCCTGGCAGGCACCACGCCCAATGTTGTAAGAGGGAAGAAAAAGCTAAGAAGACTGTCAACAGTATTCTCTCTCTTTCTTTTTGACATGTATGAGAAAACTATGAACCACACACTCATTAAGGGCAAAAAGAGAAATGGGGAAAGAAAGAAAAACCCTGGTATGCTAAAACCTAAACTTAATGGCTCAATGTTCAGAAAATTGCCTAAGTGGTGTTGCATACCCCCCCCCCCTCTCTCTCTCTCTCACACACACACACACACACACACTTTCCTAAAATAAGTTCAAGTGGAACTAAGCTTGAACAAGCCAATGCAGAAATAACCTTAATCTAGGTAGTACCTAATCAAAATGAGTAAAAATGCAAGAAGCAAAACCTAACATCACACAAACCCCTACATACAATCTCAGTGATTAAGAGAATGCTAGAGAGATCTTTTGTTTGCACTGGTGAAGATGGAAGCCAACAAAGTCTAGCCCCTCCATGTGATATCAGCTCAGCATCTTTAGATGGACTTGATTGTGGTTGTCATCCTTGGATGGGATTGTGTGATTTTTTTCTACTTATTCTTTTGATTTCTTCTTTCCTTCTATGCATTTCTATTTCCTTAGCCCTCTAAGTGTCAAATTTTTGAACACTTCACAACTGTCCTGTTTCAATCTAGAATTGAACTAGAGCTACCCTCTTTGACCCAAACTATTCTCAGAACAAACCAAATGAGTCAATGTGGATCACAATTTTAAATTTTGCTCAAAATGTGCAGAGTCCTAATTACCTTCAATAAAGGGGTGAGCTGAAATCTCAGGGAATTATTATACTTTATAGAGTCTTCAGCCAAGTAGATGACCTTCAGGCCAAGTAGAGCTAAAATATGAGAAGTGGGATTTTTGTGCAGGAGATTATTTAAAGCTAGGGTGTGTATTTGTACTCATTCCTTGCTGGCACCAGGGATGACTAACTCAGTGCAAAGTTATTTGGATGCAATGTAGACATATCAAAAAGACAGGAGGGTAGTGAGAGAACTAGGGGATGGCTGCCTGTGGACTTAATTGTACAGTCTGGAGAAAAATAGGCAGTGGAAAATCTTGTGTTCATTTCAATCATCATTTAATTCCAGCTCCTTCCCATTCATTGTGTACTCTGTCTCTTTCATGTCACAAAGGTCAGCCATAGCTTTAGTTTCAAAATCTGAGGGAAAGAGATATTGCTCATCTGGTAATAGTTCTGGTGATTGATGCAGAGTTGGTAGTAGTAACATAAATCTGAGGGTCTCCTTTAATCCATAGCAAGGAAGAGGCATTTTTTAAAAAACCACATTACTGACAAGAGCCCCAAGAAAACAACAAAGTCAGTTGGACAGCTAAGAGCAAACTGTTCAAAAAAGTTACCACCAGTCTGAAGATAAAGGTAAAGGTTGCCCTTGCTCCAAAGCCAGTCACATCCAACTCTATGGTTCAATGTTCATCTCTGTTTATAGCCAAAGAGCCTGCATTGTCTGTGTCTGCAGATGTTTCCACGGTTGTGTGGCAGGCATGACTATACACTGGAGTGCACAGAATGCTGTTTACTTTCCTCCCGAAGTGGCACCTATTTATTTACTTGAATTGTCTTACTTTTGAACTACTAGGTTGGCAGGAACTGAGACAGAGACAGAAGCTCACTCCATTGTGCAGCACTAGTGTCTTGAACTGCTGATCTGCTGGGGACTGTGGTGGCTTATTGGTTAAGACACTGAATTCTTGTAGTCAAA
Source organism: Furcifer pardalis (assembly GCA_030440675.1). Lineage (NCBI taxonomy): Eukaryota > Metazoa > Chordata > Lepidosauria > Squamata > Chamaeleonidae > Furcifer > Furcifer pardalis. The sequence continues at coordinate 166,820,766 of CP126891.1, read as the reverse complement.
TTCAGCATTTTAACCAGTAAGCCACCACTGTCCCCAGCAGTCTGAAACAGATGTCCAAAATATGCCAGATCAGACTGAAGCACCTTCTACCTTTGAAGCACCTTCAAATCTTTCTCCATCTTTAACACAATTAAAGAGATGTCCTTTGCCCAAACTTCCAGGTGTAGTCTCAGATTAAAGCAAGAATGAGTGATTATACCCATCCCAAATATTCTTGTTCTTCCAATAGCCAGGGAAGTTGAAGCCCAAAAACTTCTGAAAGGACACAGTTGCTCATTGAGGAGGCTTCAGGGTTAGGAAGGCTTAACACTGTTGAGCTCCAGCTATAAGAAGGAGTCTTCACTTTGATAAATCAAAAGTTTGACTCAATGACAAGGTAGCTTTATTATGTTGGTCATCTCTTCTTTCAAAAGAATCAGGAAAAATGTTAGTTGTGTTATTTACTCATCTTTTGCAGGTTAGACACAGAGCTAAATACAATGTGATAGAATTGTAGGTTCTCAATTGTTCCATATAATGAAACAGTATGAGACCATATATATGTTCCTTCCCCCCCCTTTTTTTTTTTTTTGCAATTCTACCATAAGAAATAGAATTGATATTCCAGAGGATAAATTAGGGATAAATTATAGGGCAGATATAGGCATCAGCATCAAAAGGATCTAATCTATTTACTGCCAACATCCAATGTGAGAAAATGTTCTAAAAGATGTAGTCAAGTGAAAATAGTTTTATTTCCATACAGAAAATTAAAAAGAAGTCTTAAAATAATTATGTCTTCCTATTCACTTTGCCATAAAAACACTTATTTATAAAAATGAGTTTTCATTTAACAGAGACATAATGACTCCAGATGAGATTTTTTTGCAGATTTCTATGCCTAGTTATCTATAAGGAAAACATCTTATGAATATCTGAATTCTGGTACTGAATATATTCCAGTGCAGCAGTGATTAAGTTTTTAATTGCCTTTCTTAAGCAAGGCAAGGGAAGAAAAAAATTAAGAATAGGCTATAATCAGTAGTTCTATGATACTAAACCAAACTGGAGTAATCCATGTAAATTAATCTCCCATGATGTTGATGCAGATAGACATAATTTGGAACCCTATTATGCTTTAATCATGCAATTCAGTATGTAGACTAAGTTCCGCTTTAAAAGTTATGCTTTTTGTGTCGTGGCACAACAAAATTTCAGTCACTATGTCTCCCATATACCTATTCCTCATGGAACTTACAGATTCAAAAGAATGTCCAAGCTAACATTTTTTGAAAATATTTCCAGGAGTCCCCTCTACCCTCAAATAATATCTGGGTTTTTTTGTATCTTTGTTGGATTTTGTGAAAATATTTACTTTCTATCGTCAGTTTTCCTCACTGATGACATCACAAATTCCAGCATGATTGCAGGTGATACAACCATGGCAATTAGAGTGAGATGATCCAGTGATGGCTAGCCTTGACACTTCAGCTGATCTGGAACTTCAATTCCCAGAAGCCCTGATTACCAGGAGTGCTGACTTGGGTTTCTGGTAATTGAAGTCCAAGAACAGCTGGAGTGCCAAGGTTCACCATCAGGGAATTATAGGCACTTTCACTATTCTATATCCATAATATATTCTTCACCCAACATGACTAATATTGATAGGAGGAGTTTAAAAGATATTAAAACAAATCAGTGCAGATGAAACAAAACAGGACCTTTTGACAAAACTTTATTTCAAAAGAAAAAAAAACAAGTGTTACTGCAGAGGAGCATATACTCTACTAAAACCACTAATTTCAACTTCTAATATCAAAATGGATGACTAATGAGTAAGACAATTCTCCAAAGCCATTGTGATTCATATTCATCATTTTAATAGTCTCTGTTTTGTCCTCATCAAATAATTATAAGACTTCTTCCTCTATTAAGATATCAAAAATACTGACCTTGTTGAAATAATGAGTGAATAGAAAGATGGGAATATTGGGTTGGGGATTCTTATATATATATATATATATATATATAAAGCAAGAATGAAATACTGAACAAAGTGAATAACAAACACCTACTCAGACACAAGCCCTCACATGTAATTCCCTGGGAGTTGAAAGCACTGCAGATGCACTGTCAAAATAACTCTTACTATAGCAGAGATGTACATTATTTCCCCTAGCATATATGTGTACTGGAGCAAGCAGGACTTTCCATGGCAGACCAGATGCACAGCAGGATGGCAACCACTGGTGCATCGTCCCTCCTTCTGCTATTATATAGTTTAGAAAAAACAGTTGTATATATCTCCTGGCAACAACATTCCCTTCAAACAACTTGCCTTTTTTTCATCTCCTGCCACCTCTTCCAAGGAGTAAAGCATGACACATAGAGTGTCCTTGAGACAACACGACAAAATGAGGCCAGTAAAGAGGAAGAGAAAAAAAAACCAGTTTTAATTGCTGTCTTTTGAACTGAGGTAATGCCGCATGAACAGGACAGACAGTGGGAAGCACCTCCTGGTTACTTGTGTAACTGAAGAAGTATAAAATATTAAAATTTAACTGATTGCTGCATTTCAGAGAAACAATTTCATGTATTCTGTGAACTTCAGTTCAATCTATTGTCTCACATTCTTTAGCTCAACACCTCTATGATGAAGGTACGTTCTTCCTCACTTGCTCTGAGCCCTCTCAGCGTTCATCCAAAGTGGATTATTCAACAAAAATCCCTTCTAGAACTAACCCAAGCTCCGCAAGAAAAAAAACATGTCACCATTCTCCAGCCAATCCAGGCTGTCCAAACACCAATTTACTATGAGAGGTTTTGGTAGCGTTTTCAAGAGGCAAACAAAGAGAGACTTACTGTCTTTTAACCCAATATCCCATCTTCAATGAACACGCGTTGATTGAAGAAAATATTTTTATTTAAATTGGTAGCATGGTTCTGATGAATCAGTTTACAGATCTCAGCATAAAAGTTATTTTCTAATTTTAAGTTTTAGAGAAAAGATGTTTCAGACAAGTCTTCCTCTAAAAAAAAAAAATCTGTCTAGCTATTCTAAGTTACCCTATTTAAGATTTCCAGAGATAGACATATTTGGAAGGCCATCTCTGCACTGTCGATGTTTCCTAGATGACAACCATTTTCGAACTGCCCCTCTGGCTCCTTGCCAGACCTTCGCCAGGTATGAAGTGAACCTGGGTAATCAGGCTACTTCCAATCAGGTTCCAGAGTTGAGTAAACAACTCTGGTTGCCTTGTTTACAAGAGGCGCCTTTCTGTCTATCTGTTTTCCCACCCTGGGCCCCAAAGTGTGAAAACAACCAAATGGCTCTTATGCTAGCACAAGAAGCCACAATCCTACTATAGAATAGAAATGTGAAGAACTTGGGGACTCATTTTATCACAACCTCTACTAATGAATTGGGGAATGTAAGGTCATCTAGTTGTTGGGCTACAACTTCCTTCATCCCTCACCTGGGGTCAGTGGAGGTTGCTATCCAAGAACACTGTTGGGTCACACATTTACAATGCTGTTCTACAACATCTCAAGTCTTTATCTCAAGAGTCGTAGCAAATAACTATGTAGCTCTATTTGAGTGGTGATTGCAACTTATTTGGCTATAGCATATAATCTACCATATATACTCGACTACAAGTCATCCCGAATATAAGTTGAGGTACCTAATTTGGACCTCTAAAACTAGGAAAATAGATTGACCCGAGTATAATGCAGCAGCTGCTAGTGAGTTTCAGTAATTAAAATGCATAACAATGTGGTACAATTAATTTATTCAGATATTTGTGTGGGTATGTTTTCAGATGTTTATGGTAGTGTTAATGTCTTTTAAAAAATGTATCTTTGAATTTGCACCACCGCAGTTTTGGGACCCGCGAGGTCGTTGACCTGAGTATAAGTCGAGTCTCTTTTTTGGATCTCATTTTGGAGGCTCAAAAAATTGACTCATACTCAAGTACATACAGTACAGTAAAACCTCAGATAACACTAAAACCTGGTTCCACAAGTCTTGGTGTTATACAATTTTTAGTGTTATCCGATGCATGTTAAAATCCTATGGGATCCATAGAGATACATTGTAACCACACAGGCTTTACCGGTTGTTATCTGATGCATCCCATAGGATCTTAATGTTATCCGATGCAATTCTTCCCCCCAGATTGCTTAATGTTATGCGATTTTAGTGTTATTCGATACTAATGTTATCTGAGGTATTACTGTACTTTGATTAGCTTTGCTGTGTAAGATTTTTACTTCAGCTATTCTGATTGACATTCACTCTGTATGTTTGTAGCAGGACATTTCCCCTGAATGCCAAGATGCTGGGGAAAACTTTAGCAAACATATTCATGATGTCACTCTGCATCTGAACTGTGAATGCCAGCTTAACCTTTATTCTTGTCTTCAAAAGGAGGAGGAAAGAAGCAGCATACATTGTAATGTGGCATGTCTACCTTAAAGAGTGAATAGCACTGTAGATGTAATTGTGTGTTGTGCACGTTTAGGAAATAACAATATTGGGTTTCAACATCCACGCACAGTTCTTTGAATGAAGGCAAAAAAGCTACACTGTGGTGTAATGTCTCCATTGAATGTTGAGAAACCATAGCAAAACTACAGCAATTCTTCATCAAATATAAAAATAACAAACACCTATTTTGTTGGAGGAAAGATAAAGAAGCAAAATACTACAGATTAGAACTTGGGAAACCTGCATTCAAATCCCTGCTCAGCCATTGAAAGTCAGAAGGAGGTAGTAGTGACACTGGTAAAAGGTAAAGGTAAAGGTCACCCTTGCTCAAAAGTCAGTCATATCTGATTCTAGGGCTCAGTGCTCATCTCTCTTTATAGCTGAAGAGCCAGTGCTGTCTGTGTTTGCAGACATTTCCATGGACATGTGGCCGGTAAGCATAGACACCAGAGTGCACAGAATGCTGTTTACCTGCCTGCCGAAGTGGTCTCTATTTATCTACCAGTACTTGCAATTTCTTGCTTTCGAACTGCTAGGTTGGCAGGAGCTGGGACAGAGACAAACACTCATTCTGTCATGCAGTGCTCAGGTTTAAACTGCTGACCTTCTACCTCCCAGTCAGTGTCTTAACCACTTGAGCCACTACAGTCCCTGGCACTGGTAAAGCTACTCCCTAAATATCTCACATTTCTTGAAAGCTCTGATAGAGTCCCTGTAAGTCAGTTCTGATTTAATACCACACAACACAGACATTTGAAACTAACCGTTTCAGCATTTGTGTTTTGTTAACATGGAATCAACAGAATATGTGGAATATTTTATGCATGCAGCAAAGCAGGCATCAAGACATCAATTTTAAGCTCTTAGTTAAGTGGTCTCACTGACACCAATAGGAATGCCTTTTAAAGCCTTCACTCATACTAAGCAGCTTGCAGAGGTGCTTAACCTAGGAGGTATTGATGGAACAACTCTGAATTATTTACTATCCCCTGCTCTTCATCAAGCTTCATTGGTGAGATTCTGCATAGACATCAGCCCAAAATAAACACACTGAAAGCTGAATTTTGTACTCTGGCTTGTTGGGCAGAAATCTGAAGCAGTGATGAATGGATGAGATCTCACAGTATAAAAACAAAGGAAATTAGACTGCATAACATGGAAAAATGCGGGATCTCAGATAGGGTGGCTGATCTAAGGGACAGCCACCCTTTCGGTTTCATCTTTTTGCGCTGTTTTAATTCTGCGGAGATTCTTAAAGTTTTAAGCATTAAGTTTTATTTATTATTAGTATTGTTATAGGTGTAACTTTGCGATTTTAACCTATGTTGTAAGCCGCCCAGAGTCGGGTTTACCCAATTGTGGCGGGATAGTAAATATGAGGAAATAAATAAATAAATAAAAATGAAAAAGTGTGTATGTACACAACAAATGTGTTCAAACCCTTTTCTCACACAGAAATCAGATGTGTAACCTAACATTAAAAAGGAACATGTAGCCTTCAAGTTAAAGATTTAACAAACACTATTTCCAAACTACAATGTCTACTATCTGTAACTACAGTTACTACATTCTTCAACCCTTATAACAATGGATTATCTTGTCAAAGAAAAAAGGGCTATTTCTCTTGAGCATGTCATTTCTGGCTAACAGATTTTAACCAAATGTCCAAACTTTTCCTGGCCAAGGACAGCCTGAATGCTAATGTAGACTCTATTATCAAAGAACAATCTGAGTCATCAAAACATGGACTTCAAAAAAATGTATGTACCAAACTTGGATTGAAAACCACCTAGACTTGGAAATAAGTGAGCAAAGGCAAATGTACCAGAAACATTTAATTTTAAAACATAAATTCTTCACTGATATTGAATTATAAGACATTATAAGAAGATCAGTGCAAGATCCAGGCCCAAGCATAACTCATATGGCAGCTAATTTACAAACAGAGAGGCAAGTAGTGAAAAGAGAGGAGATCAACAAGGCTACTGAGAAACAAGAAACAACAGCTGGAAAAGATTTGAAGAACCAATGGTCAGTGATGAATTATTTGAGAAGATTAAGAATCAAACAAAAATGGTAGAAAATGTTTGACTGCCAAAACTGAACCAAGTTAATAGGGAAAATTAGACTAAAAAAATTGAAGAAAGTGAATGAAGCTGTCCAGATTATTCCAACAGAAACATTAATTCAATCAAATCAGGTAATGTATGCAGCAGCTTATGTTACTACTGATAAATTGGGTTTGAAAGTCCAAAATAATAAAGGAATTAAGAAAGGAAAATCAAACTGGAAAACTTGCTTAGAGTTGAAAATTTAAAACATTCAATTGTATTTGTGTAATCTGAATAATTTAAAAATGAGGACATCTAAAATATAAAAAAATCAAAGGCAGACTGATAAGAAGGCATGGCTTGAGCAACAAGGGAATTGCAGTTATAATTGAAGAGTTGAAATAAAGAGTTGTGGCCATTGCAGAAAAGATCAAGTGATGTGATAGAATTATGCAGTTTCAGCAAAATTCAGTTTCAAGTTAAACAACATTATTTATACAAGACCCTTGAAAATGGGCATAGAGTTGGCAAAAGTGAAAAGCCTAATGGACAAAACACTGGAGTTTTGGAGAAGCTTGTGGAAAAACAATAAGGAGCACAATGAAAATGCAAAATGGTCCAAGCAAGTTGAAAATCTAGCAAAAGCATCTAAAATGGAAGATTTTCAGATAACAAATGAAATGGTACAAGAACAAGCAACAAAGATCAAAAAATGGAGTGCTCCTGGGTTAGACATACTCCATGGATTCTGTCTAAAATCGCTAACAAACTTCGATGCAAAGTCAAGTCAATTCTGATTTATAGCAACATTTTCTAGTGATTTTTAAGGTAAATAATATGCATAAGTATTTTACCATTTCCTTCTTCTGGGGGCACCCTGGGACTATGTGGCCTGCCCAAGGACACATATACTGACTCTCCTCATAGGATCACAGTGGGGAACTGAACTCCCAATAACTGGCCCACAGCCAGATACCTAAATCACCCAGTGTGCAATAAGTTAAAAAAAATCAGATTGGCTTGAGATCTGTGGTTCAATAGGGTCAAACTTATTTTTTAACTACAACTCCAAATCTCCTAGCCGTAGGATTCTTGGAGTTGTCATTTAAAAATAAACTTTTCAAAGCTCCAGCTAGAACCTTGTGCCAATGCACCAAACTTCCAACACTGTGCATAATCTATTGGCTCCAACAATGCTATGAAATATCTTTCTTCATTATCTCATTTGAAACCAACCATCCATACCTGTCTTAATTTTGAAGTTTCAGTGGCTCTTAGCAACTGCTTAGAACCAGTTTAGGAATATTCAAATTGTGGCTCAATACTAGCAACATATTTCTGGTTATAAATCAGTAGAAGCCAACTGATTGTTATTTGCACTTGTAAATTGGCACCAGTATCACTGATGTTTACTCAATTGCCTGGTGACGGATATTATATTTTGCAGTTGTAGAGTGCAAGGAGGAAATGAATTTTCTCTATACAGCATAATTTGTTTTTGTTTAACTCCAGAAACGCGGGGTCTCCTGATAAGGGCTGACAATAGGCACTGAGAGAGAAAAGAACTTTACCAGATGACATATTGTAGTGAAATGGAAGAAGGGAGGGAAACAATCTAAAGTGCTGCAGAGAGAAAAGAAAGCAGCAGCATAATAGCTGATCTGATGCAATTAAGTTTCCCGGAAAGGTAATGGAAGTGGGAAGTAAAGTTTACAATGCAAGAACTTGAAGCAAACAAGCAAATCTATAATGCATATGTCTCAATGATGAAGTCCTTCAGATGGAAACATGAGTTCATGTGATCTCAGTTCCTCTTAAATTGTGTAGTCATGGTTTATTCTAAGCAGCCTCCCTGTAATAACAGAGACAACATTTTAATTTACAAACATGAAGGCTTCAGTTCTATATTGTCCTTGGCTTTGCTAGCATAAAAGGATGAGTGTATAGTCAACATCTGGTCATAACAATGATAAGTCTAGTAGAGGACAAATGTATCTTCTCTTTTCTAAAGACAAATCCTTGACTTTGTCTTGTATCTGAGTGCTTCTGGGAGTGGGAAAACATCCCAGATGGATAGTATAGAAATTTAATAAATAAATTCTACAGTCCCACAAATCCACAACAACATTGAATCTCAGGTTAGAGCTTAGAAAAGTGCCTTTATGTCTAACAGTAATCACAAACTGTCCCAGCCAGTACAGCAATTGGGACTGTGGGGGTTTATTCCTAAAAATTAGCTTTTATATTTCTATGTCTCATGCCATTTTGGAAAAGAGACATTACAAGACAAGGATCCAGAGGCAGACTACAGAAATAAAGTACAGTGGAACCTCATACAACAATCGCCCCATATAGAGACCACCTCACCCCAAGAACATCTTTCCATCCCACCAGAGCGGACCGGAGAGGCTCTCTAGTTGTTCCATCGGCCAGAAAAGCACATCTCTCTGGCACTAGAAGGAGGACCTTCTCTGTGTCCACTCCTGCATCTGCTTCATCTAGGCCAGATGTGAAACTGTGAAATGAAGCCACCTTTTTTTGAAGTTAAAAAGCAGGACATATCCAAGCGCCTTTTGGTGAATTCATTCCACAGTTCCCTTTGCCATACCTAGTGTGACAAAGATTAGTTGGCACAAGGTGGCTGTTACCCGGGATATACCCAATTATGGTTCATAAAATACCACAATCTTCTAGGAGGCTCTTTCTGTGTACCCCATTTGGACTGCTGAGAAAGGCACAGAAATGAAAGGAGTAAAATGAATAATTGGAGAAAGTGAAGGTGTAATGGAAAATAAAACCATCTCCACAAAAATTACAATAAAAAATAAAGGGTTCCTGTAACATAGGCACTGCTATTAGAGAAAAATTATATTCCTTTTCATAAAGGACTATTTGAAATGCCAAGCAAAACCTGATCAACTTCTATGTTCAAGGCCACTGTCAGGCTTTCTTTGATAGCACAGATTAGGTATCTCTTCCCCATGTAGCTGTAAACAATCTCAAAAAAATAAATAAAAGAAAACACAATTCAAATGACTGCTACTCTCTGTGGGCATGTTCTGACAAAATTCTGATAAAGACTCAAGACTTCATTCATCTGCTACAAAATTTAGCCACAATTAGCAATAATCTTGCTGATTGGATAGCTTAGTGGTTTATTTGTCTGTCTAGGCGTTCAGTTCCTATGATCTGAGATGTCCAATGTTTTGAACCTTAAAATTTCCCCATTAGCTTAATTCTAAATACCCAATGTCTAGTATTGAGTACCCAGAGTTCTCCATACTACCCTAACTGAGATACCCTACTCTTTATAAGAGGTACACACACTGATTCCCTCTATAAGTCATATGGCCAATAAAGGCAAGGCAGGCAAAAAAAAATCCAAATTATATTTTACTAAATACATTGAACAACCTGGACCCACCAGATGTGACTCAGCCAACAAGAGTTTGAGCTCAGAGTAGGGAAGAGTTAAAAACTCTTCCCTACCGCCCAGCTCTGATGAAAGCACAAACAATTACATAGCATCATCATGCCAGCAACCCTGCCTCTTCCATTGGGGGAAGCAAAGTGCCCAGACATGAGAGATGAGGCCAGTGGTTTTATAACCTTACAAGAGTTCCTACAAGAATTCCAACACATCTGGCTAATATATATGTATTAATAATTGGATGCTTTGAAGTCAACTGTAAGTTATGGTGATCCTTTCCAGGGCTTTCTAGATAATGTATATTCAGAAGTGGTTTACCATTCCCTTCCTCAGTTCTCTTCTCTGGAACTCAGTCATTTTACCAAGATTACAGAGGCTGGATCTCCATACTCATAATAAAAAATCTTTTACATCAGTTTGATCTAAATTGGAATTAAGTTCATCTTAAACATAATGCAATATGGAGTCCATATCTATCTATATCTATATCTATATCTATATCTATATCTATGACATCACATTACACATTTGCAGCTCCCCTGGTAACTTAATGGTTAAGACACTGAGACTGGAAGGTCGGGTTTCGAAACCCAAGGGCTGAAATTGGGTACAAAAAAGGAGTCTCATTCAAGTGTACCCTGAGCAGAGTTTCTCCAGCAAAAATCCTTTCAACCCAGAGTAATCTCTGACACATAATAATAATAATAATAATAATAATAATAATAATAATAATAATAATAATAATAATAATAATAATAATAATAATAATAATAATAATAATAATAATAATAATAATAATGATGATGATGATGATGATGATGATGATGATGATGATGATGATGATGAAGGTGACGATGACAATGGCGGCGGCGGCGATAATAATAATAATAATAATAATAATAATAATAATAATAATAATAATAATAATAATAATAATAATAATAATAATAATAATAATAATAATAATAATAATAATAAATTCTAGTTATTCTCATAGTTTCCATGCATCTGTTTCCACATGTTGAAAAAAAAGAAAAAGAAATTTTCAATGATTACTCTCTCTGTGTATACATATATTATACATATATACATATGTGTGTGTGTGTGTGTGTGTGTGTGTGTGTGTGTGTGTGTGTGTGTGTGTGTGTGTGTGTATGGTACACACATATGCATACACATACACACACACACACAAACACATACATTTTTAATATATATATATAAGGTGCCCAGAAATCTTCTCTCTGTTAATTTTTTTACAAAATGAATGAATTTCCATTAAAACCAACCCGGTGGAATTTAATTTTTAGTTTGTGCTATTGATTTCATATTCTAATCTGAATCCAGTCTTGCAACTTTTACTTTTGTATAGTTACTTTAAAATTATGTATCTATTTAACAGCACCAATAAACACCACCAAAAAAAGAGGAAAATGTAACATACCAGGTAGCTGACAGAAGAACAAAACAAGTTTTACCTGATAAAATTTCATATTGTTTGCTCGAAATCCAAATCTTTTAAAAATGACAAGTGGTTTTAAAGAACTGATTGAGCGATAGTCAGGGCTATGTTATTTAGTCTGCAAAACTCATCATATTTGACAGAATAATTATATCAGTAGACTCATTTCTTAAGCTTTCATTAAATTACTCATAGTCAACATCATAGAATCTGATCTATTTTTGTCACTACATTAATGATGAAATGATATAATTGTCTTTTTGAAAGGTGGGAGCTAATTACAGTAAATAAATGTTTACAGGAAATTTAAGCATGCATATAAGTACTACAGAATGTTACTTTAATCTGTTGCATTTTTCTTGCTCCAAAGTAAACTACAGATGCCAGGAGCATTTTTTTTCCTTCTTCAAAGATGATATACCCTGACATACCGCCCTCCCCCCTTTAATTTAGTTTAAAGTATGAAAAAAATCCTCTTCATGCTCCAGAAGGACTAAAAAAAATGTTTTTTCCTTGTTGGGCACCTTGAAGAGTCTCTTAAAAGCTCTCATTCTTCATAACAAAACAACACAAAACAAATGTTCCTTACCCCCTTCCTTTCTTCCCTCAAATGATTGGAAATACTGCAGTGTTTTGAATGTCTGGTAAAATTCAATGATAAAGTTCCCTTTAGCCACGTACTAGAAATGCAGATACTCACAGAGGAGAACAGCATCAACAGGAAACAGCCATTTCTGGGCCTGTCTGTAGCAAGATCTGGGGGTGAAAAAACGGCTCTCAAGCTTGCTGAGGTTGCTTTCTTCTGCTCAAAACATATTTAAAAACCTACTTCTCCATACTTTGGTTCATGCTTATTGAAGCACAAATGTTTAGGAATAATTTAGCTCAGTGCTGGAATATCTTCTTTGCAAGCAGAAGATCATAGAGAACTGCTGTCACTCAGTGTTGATAATACTGGGCTAGATGGGCAAACAGTCTGACTCAGTATAGAGCAGTTTCCTATATCTGTGACAGGGAAACTATTTCCCACGATGACCTTGGCTGTTCGAAGACAGGCTGCCATTTATTTATTTTTATTTTATTAGATTTATATAACCATCTTTTTCGCCTGAGTGACCCAAGGCGGCTCACAACAACAGCTGAAAACCCACACCTAGTACCAATTAAAACCAAATACTATAAATCTATCTAAAAATGTCCTAAAAACCTCCCCAAACCCCTTAAAAAAGAAGGATCTGGTATAGCTCACCAAGAAACTAGAACACTCATCAAAATATTATGGAATGTACCTTTTAGATCAGGTTGTATAGCAGAATATAAAACATAATAATTTATGTGTAGCAGCAAAGATGAGATCAGAGCTTTTTTGCTTTTAAAAAAGGGTTTTAAATAACAAATTACTCAAAATGGTGATTTGATAGACAACTTTGAAGGCCAACTCAGAGAAGAGAGGGAAAGTTGAAACATGCTGTGGCTGGTGGCCAAAAAAAGAATATACAATGACAGCTTCAAGCTGTAGAAGTGAGACAGTGATGGCAGAAAAATAAAATTAGGAGGAAATACATAAGGGAATGAACAAGAGTTACACTTTCCCTTTATTGTTCTCGCTCTGATGCAAGGGAAGAGAAGATCCCTAGGATCATAGGAAATCCAAAACAAGTTTTGAAAGTACAGCTATGCAGCCAGATCAGTAAGTCACAAACTAAATCAAGCCAATGTAGATCAATACCAATGGGTCTGAACTAGATTAGATTCATTTTTTCCAAATGAACACAGCAACCAGCAACTAAAAGAAATCCAGAAGTACCAACATCCTCTTAGTGTCCATGTAAGACCTGTATAACTTATTTCGGCTAATTGAAGAGGTGTCAGGGCATAACTCAGTTGTGCAATTGGATGCATGAGGAGGTATGTAAGAATAACAGACCCAAGCATCTCACTAGTTAGCCACTGAAAGTCATACAAACCTACACAAACACCAATAGAATTCTGCTAAGTGATTCTAAAATGTTGAATAACTCTGCCACATAGAAAAATGATAGGATAATATGATAGCTGGTCTGTGCTCAGTGATGAATTGAGCTTGGAATCTTGGGTGGCGCTCACCAGCTCTTTCCAGCCAAAGTTTTAAAATGGGGAATTGTATGATGTCATTGATATTCAGTTCTATTATATTCTGAAGCTCAGGTGGTTCATATATTCAGTTCTCCAATGCAGCTCTTCTTTGACTGATACCAATAGATGAGTGTTTTGATTGTTGTGGATTATCTTTGTTTTATTAATTGTAATATCTGGACTAGGGGTGCCCAAACTTTTTGTGCTGCCGGCATGACCTGGAACAGCTGAGCAAGCCTGACCATGCCCCTGGAAACAGATGAATTTGCACATGTGCATTCCACATTAACTTCTGGGTGTGGTGCGGATGCATTTGTGGATGTGCGCGCATGTCTGTGTCATAGCCAGAAGTGAATGTGGACATGTTTTCACATGCATGAGTGCATCCACGCCATACCTGGAAGTGAACGTGGGTGCATTTGTGCATGTGTGAGTGTGAGCATGTCCATGTTGCATCTGGAAATGGATGTGGCTGCATTCACGCATGCATGAGCATGTCCGTGCCAAACCTGGAAGTGAATGCAGTTGCACATGCACAAACTCATCCACTTCCAGGAGCAATGGACCAGATGGAATGGCATTGGGGGCCAGATCTGTCCCATGGGCCATAGTTTGGGCACCCATGATATAGACCAATCTTCTTACCTTTCTTTTAAATGTGTCTATTTAAGTAGTGTGATTTATTTTGTGTAAATCTTAACATAACATCTACTGATGGTTATTCTTTATTCTCACCAGTTAAATTAGTTAAGAATGTCATCAGCAATCTCCGATCACACTTTTTTCAAAGAAAGTTGTAGCAGTTTCATGGTAGTGTTGTGTTAATTGAGGCCTGTGCTTATCTTTGCTTTATTCTTTGATTATCCATTTTTGTCTTCCTTTTCTAATTAATTTCCCATTTCAGTCTCATCCTTTCTCACTATTTATATTTTTTACTTATCTGACAATTTATGGACAGCAAGAGCTGTTCTGGGATCCCTTAGAAGTAGAAGGTGCAAGATGTATGCCCTCAGTTCATGAGGTCAGGATACACCTGGACTGAGTATGCCAGTAAGCTTCCTTCTTAGAAGAAATCAGGAGAGACTTGTCAATCAGTTCAGGGAGTTTAAAACAGATTACATGGCTCTCAAAAGAGCTGACATGTACTGAAATGGCAATTCCCAGAGAGAGAGAGAGATAACAAGAGAGAATAATATTTCCTGCTTAATGAATCAAAGTCAACTTAGGCCTTAGCTGGAAGTGTGTTTGTTGTAAAGGAGACCTCAAAGCTCTACACCAGGGATGCCCAAATTATGGCCCATGGGCCGGATCCAGCCCATGCTGCTCCCAGAAGTTAAATGCACATGCAGAAAACACTGCCATAAAACACCTATAGCTGTTGTAAATGTGTTTATGACAGCCATGGGTGCATTTATAGCAGCATTTTGCACATGCACGGGCACATTTAACTTTCACTTCCGGTGGAAGGAACCACGTGACCGACCCGCTCAACCACATGACTGGCCTGCAGCCTCAAAAGTTTGGCCATCCTTGCTCTACACAATCACCTGATAAGTACTACACTGCTAAATTGATTAGATTAGCAATGGATAAAAACTGAGCATTTACAATTGTAGCCAATCTAATGCTGCTGCAGAGAGAGTGGAGATACTCAGCAGAGGTTTTGTGAAGACACTCTCAACCAGATTTTGTCTCATGTGCTAAATGGCCTACCTTTCCAAGCTGAATAGAATCACATGATATAAGTCACAACACTGCTATCCAGATATTCTTTATCGTGAAGACGTTTCTATAAAAACCTATTCCAAACTTATGCAGAAATAACACGACAGAAAAGGTAGCTAGGCGTATTTGCCTTTGCTTTCTCTGCCTGAATATAGTAGTGCTGAAAAAAAACCCCAACTTCTTGAAATTATCCTTCAGCAATGGCTAAAGGGCAACAGTTGGAAACCTGCTAAGTGTAGAGGCCTTGTTAAAGTAGATTTTGACAGCTTGTGGGAGCAGCTTTTCAGACCATGCTGGAAATTTAATACATGCCCCACCCCTTATCTGTGGGGCATGGTTTCATTTGTCTGTGGGCCAAAAGATTCTGTATAAATCTCTGAAATACATAATATGATGACTATCTATAATGCTTAAGGTAATGTTGGCAAGCAATAGTGTAGTATCTGCTGTTTCCACCTGCATTACGTATTATTACCTGTCTGGTCAGACATCCCGCTATGGTAATGGAGTAGACCATACAGCCAGTGACTCGACCCCAAGTGTCAGGTAGTGGTTAGCTAACCTGGTTCTCTAAAGGGGTCAATGGCTATGGGTAGATGATCCCTTTTAGGGTGGGGTTATGGTCACTCTCAGTGGAGGAAATGCCACTGGTAACCATCATATTCAGCCCAATGGCAAAATGAGTAGAGGAGGTACTCTGATTCCCAATGGTCATGGAGGTGGAAGAGGCCATGCCAGATGGATTGGCTGTGAAAGTGCACCTCGTCCATATCCTCAAGGCTGTGGCAGTCCATTGCAGTCCTGGTGTTAAATCCTGCATGTCGCGCTTCATGTGTGCCATGGGTGATGGCTCCGAGTTCATAGTGTGTGGGTCACGTAATGGCAAACTGGGATCCACCTTAAATAAATTCACACCACTGACATTTTTCCTGCTTCAGGAAAAAAGAGCATTCTCAGATCTGAGTTGCAGTCGATGACAACAACATATTATTATGCTGATTTTATATTAAGCAATATATCAAATGAAATCAAGTCTTTATTACAGTCCAAGACCAGCATAGAACAGCAAAGGGAACAGAAGTTAAAATGAGGGTACTTAAAACATATCAAGATACAAAAGTCCAGCTATCAATGTGTGATAGCTGGGCAGTAGAGAAAGCTGATAGGAAAAACTGATTTGTTTGAAATATGGTTTTAGAGGAGAGCTTTGCAGATACCCTGGATTGCCAGAAAGACAAACAAATGAGTCCTAACACAAATTAAGCCAGAACTATCTTTTGATGTAATAATGATCAAATTGAGGCTCTTATATTTTGGGCACATCATGAGAAGAGAAGAATATCTGAAAAAGACAAATAATGTTGGGAAAGGCTGAAGACAGAAGGAAAAGGGGAACACCAAATATGAGGTAGATTGACTCCCTAAAAGGGAGTTTCAGAGGTATTTTCACCTAATTCCTCTCTATCAAGAGTCTTTGAGGCTACCTTTAAGTCCAAATAGGTTTTTTGTTGTTATTACATGCCATTAATATGCCCCGGAATTATGGCAATGTAATCATTGAGTGACCTCCAAAATGTCACGCTTAGCTCTTGCAAACTCAAGGCTGTGGTTTCCTTGATTGAGTCAGTCCATCTCACATTTTCATCTTCTGCTGCTGCTGTCATATTTTTCTAGCATTATTGTCTTTTTCAGCAACTCTGATCTTCTCATGATACATCTAAAGAGCAACAATTTTAGGCTCATCATTTCTGCTTCTAGGCAGGATCAATGTAGCTGTTTTACATTATTATAGATGGAATGAGCTCCCACCTTTGTCCCAGCTCCTGCCAACCTAGCAGTTCGAAAGCAAGAAATTGCAAGTAGATAAATAGGAATCACTTTGGTGGGAAGGTAACAGCATTCTGTGCACTCCAGTGTCTAGTCATGCCTGCCACATGACCACGGAAACGTCTCCAGAAGCAGACAGTGCTGACTCTTTGGCAATGAAACAGAGATGAGCACTGAACCCTAGAGTAGGATATGACTGGCTTTCAAGCAAGGGAAACCTTCACCTTTTATAGACTAGTGGCAAAATCCAAATTCTTTCTGTTAACTCAGAAAGAGGTATTAATTAAGCTGGTCAAGCAGAATGGTGGACATGATTCCCAGAAATTTCTAAAGAGAATAAATGACCAAATATGTAGCTATTTATGCCCAAGCTAAAACTGCAGAAAGCAATATTGAATTTAGACACTGGATACAAAAGAAACATAAAAGGCCATATGAAAGCATCCAAGGTCAGGAATTGTAAGCTTATCTTGCCCCGCAAAAACAGACTTTCTGTGGATATTTTTTATGGTTGTTGACTATCTGGTCTTTCAATACTTAGCACTAGACATGAATATGCCACTTTCACCCATGTATCCCATGAAAATCCCCAGCTTTTTGCTCCCAGAGATTTAAATCTTTACTACCAGGAGCAAAGTAATACCATAGCTCTGTCTTGAATATATGCAATGAGAAAGAGGAAACTCCTGCAATGTATTACTGTCTATGTTCCCATTTTTCACAAACCTTCATTATAGCCAGAAGAAGGTTTGTAGCTTCCCACCTCCCACTAACCACACATGTTTATTCCTTTTCCGTTCCATAATTTGTTTGGAATAAATGTAAAGACTCCAATACATGTTGAATTGAATTCGTTTGATTCCCTACAATGCTTGAAGCAATAGGATTTTGTTTTTTTTTTTTAAAAAAAAATGCTTCTCCAGAAATAGCTTGTACAGGATGTATTTTTTTAAAAAAAAATCCCTTCCTCTTCAAATGTATTTATTGGAAGATATTAGCAATTCTTCAGCCTATTACATTACAGCCGCCACAGCTTAATATACCAGAATTACAGAATTCGCTGTATGATATGTCATGTGTTAAATTTGATTTTCTCCAGTAATAAAAGGCTTCCCATAATGTGTTTAAAATTAGTTTGGCCATTTGAATTTTGATACCTAAGTATAAAATCAAAATGAGGGGATTATAACAATGAAATGGTAGAATGAAGCCTAGGATGGACTGACTATACAGTAGTAGCAGATTAAAAACTTCAAGGAGCCCAAAACTAGTGAGCAAAATATCTTAAAATTATCAAGCAACTAGGAGAGGATCCAAATTTTAGGTCAGGTTTATAGGCATTTTCAGCCTTACTTCTTCTACACAGTGAGACAGAGCAATGAATGATAAATGAGATATATTTCTGAGCCAGTGGTGTAATGGGAAATTTGAAAGTGCAGGTGCTCATCACAACAGACCTCAATAGCCATTTCCCCATAGGTGGAATCCAAAACTTCAGTCAGCTGGATCAGTCCATACGGACAAGTGAAAACTGGTGCAGGTTTTTTGTAAAACTAATTACTCTTAATTCCCTAGTTTAGACCAACACACCTTCAAGTTCACATTTGTTGCTTTACAACAGGGAGAGCCTATAACATGATCCCTTTTCTTTGGAGATCCATTTTTCTCTCAACTGCTATGAAGATGGCTAACTTCAAAGGGGAAAATGACATCTGGCTCATAGAAGAAGACATAGAAGACACAAACAATGGGCTGTGTTAATAAAAAAAAACCCTCAGTGTTTCAACTTTGAAAGCCCTGGCGCTACTACACTACAGTTCTGAGATTCTCAAAGTGCAAGTTGTGATCTACAAAGCGGTAACTGGAATGAGATATCATGTGAGTATAAAGATGGTAAATGAGTATCAAATGTATAATATGCTCATGGTCACACATGTCTTGGTCACCTCCAGACTTCATTATTGTAATGCACTCTACATGGGGCTGCCCTTGGTGACCATTTGGAGGCTACAGCTGGTCCAGAATGCGGCTGCACGGGTACTGACGGGATGCGGGCGGTATGCACATGCCTCACCACTGCTGAAGGAGCTGTACTGGCTCCCAGTTTGCCTCTGAGTGCAATTCAAGGTGCTGGTTATTACCTTTAAAGCCCTATATGGTAGTGGACCAGGATGCTTAAGAGACCGCATCATCCCAAGGACATCTGCCCATCCCACCAGTTTGGACAGGAGGGGCTCTCTGGTTGTGCCATCAGCCAAAGAGGCGCACCTCTCTGGCACTAGAAGGAGAGCCTTCTCTGTGTCCACCCCGGCCCTTTGGAACCTCCTTCCAATAGAATTATGTATGCAGACGGAGCTGCTGTCCTTTAGGAAAGGAGTGAAAACCTGGCTGGCAGGTCAGGTCTGGGGTATAATATCCCCAGTTGGTTGGATGATCTGACCCCCAGTGCCTCTCTGCCACAATGCCCAGTTTTTAATATTTTAAGCTTTTTTAAATTTTTAATCTTTTTAAAAAGGTTTTAAATTGTTTGTTGTGGATGATATGTTGTGAACCGCTCTGTGTCGCTTTGGGGAGGAGGGCGATGAACAAGTGTGAACAAATAAATAAATAATGGGGAAGGATGCAACTTAGAAAAATAGCTCTTTCTTGTGTTCATCTCCCCCACTTTGCAGCGTCTGTATCAAATACGATGCCATTTCTATGAGTTTTATTGCCAGTGAATATGATGGCCAACTCCTTGAAACTCAGAGCCTGACACAGTCACAATTCATGAATGTTACTGGAAGAAAGAGACAAAGGCTACTGTTCGTGGTGGAAATCTTTTCTTCACAGTCAGTTTGTAGCCTGATTGTCTTGAATATCTTCTTAGGACTATTTCTCCAATATACTCCAAAAGTGTAGCAGTTACAGCTTTCTACATTATCTAAACTATTTGATAGTTAATAATCATTTATCAGGGTCAAAACCAGTACAGTAAAACCTCAGATAACACTAAAACCTGGTTCCACAAGTCTTGGTGTTATACAATTTTTAGTGTTATCCGATGCATGTTAAAATCCTATGGGATCCATAGAGATACATTGTAACCACACAGGCTTTAGCGGTTGTTATCTGATGCATCCCATAGGATCTTAATGTTATCCGATGCAATTCTTCCCCCCAGATTGCTTAATGTTATGCGATTTTAGTGTTATTCGATACTAATGTTATCTGAGGCAGAAGAGTAGCGTGCCTTGGCGGGGCCCCGTATAAAAATTTGTTTGAGGGCCCTTAGGAAGGGTAAAGATTTGTTTTGCTTACACACGTTGGGGGTCCCCGTGGCCCGGGGCCCCCGTATAATTGATATGGCAGATACGGCGGTAGCTACGCCTCTGATCTGAGGTATTACTGTATTTCCAAACCTTTTGGTTTATGGACTTCAATTCCTAGAAACTGAAGTCAATTCCCCAAAATACCAATCAGCCAATGTACTGACACAGGCTTCTGGGAATTGAAGCCCCAATTCCTCACCATGGTGCATGGGCCTCATATTGGGAACCACTGGTCTTTACAAAGAATTTATGATCAGCAGAAATAATGTTATCATCTGCCACCCCTTCAGGCTTCCATGATCTTTGTAGTGTTTGGTGCTCATCTCTGTTTACAGCCAAAGAGTCAGTGCTGTCTGCACCTGCAGACATTTCCATGGACATGTGGAAGCCATGCCTAGACACTGGAGTGTACGGAATGCTGTTTACTTTTTGACTAAAGAGGTATCTATTTATCTACTTGTAATTTCTTGCTTTCAAACTGCTAGTTTGGCAGGAGCTGGGACAGAGATGGGAGCTCATTTCATTATGCAGCACCCAGGTCTTGAACTGCTGACCTGCCAACTTTCTAGTCATCAAGTTCAGTGTCTTAACCACTAAGCCATCACAGTCCATGTCAGTGTCAATATTCACAGTAAATGGATGGAAAATGGATCTTCTCAGAAACATTGACAATGATACTATTGCCACTTTTGGTCAGAGAGTAGATCAGTTGCTGAATAGTACATTAACTATTTAAGTCATTGCCCCTTCCGCCCCCAGAATAATGACACAGAGACTTTTGTTGGAATTTCAACTAGGGCCACAGCTTTACTAACAGTTAAACCATCCCATCCTGAAGTAGGACTTGATCTAGTGCAGATGACTGAGCCAGGAGCCCCAGGGGATGTCACCTATCCTTGCTCTTACCCTTAGGGCAAGTTTCCACTGCCCCTTCAGGTATTGTCAAGCACTGACTGACCCAAATTCTGGGGTAACACTGTCTGGCAACCAGCCACCAATTCTTGTGAGCCAAACAGTGTTAAAGCCACTACATGCCACCCTGGTACAGTGGTGCCTCGCTTAAAGAGCATAATGTGTTCCATGGGATTGCTCTTTAAGCGAAACACCATTGTAAATAACCAATTGTGGGGGGTATTGCAAACCCCGATTTATTTGTTAAGCGAGTTTTTGCTTGGTTTTATTTGCTAAGCGAAGCGAACATTCAGAGAAAATGCGGCTCTTTAAGCGAGTGACTCTTTAAGCGAAACGCTCTTTATGCGAGGTTTGACTGTACTTCCCATCCCAGCAACTAAATCTCAGGATCCGGGTGACTGGGACTAACGGCACAATTAACCTCCCAATTTCTGTGGGGACTGACTCTTACTAAATCCCCATTTTTACTACCTCACATTGAAAGTGGCTAACCAAGTTATAAACATGCTCCCTGCCATGACACCATATCATGCATGAAGGCCCCACTGCAGGTCCTCGAGTGAATGAATGGCTTAGCCTGGTGCAGACAATTGTACCCTGCCATGTTTATAGATTTTTCACCTACACCTAGGTGATCACATAACAAAAAAAAGCACCCAACATGCTTTGCTGACTTCATGGCCCATGCCTTTCTGGGCTCACACTATGGCTCAAGGAGTGCAAGTCAAACTAGGCAATACCACTGTCCATGCCAATTGTACACTGACCACCTGCCACGACTAGATGAAGGTTCACCAAATTTAGCACTGTTTATGTAAGATATGTATAGTATAATTGAGGCTGTTTATGTAAGATATGTATAGTATAATTAAGGCTGTTTATGTAAGATATGTATGGATTAATTTTTGTGCTTATTCTTACTATATATTGAATATAGGTTGTGTATTATTAGTATTGTTGCTACGTGCTGTTTTTGTAGCACATGTATTGTATTTATTTATTTTTTTGATATTTTTTGATAGTGATATTTTAATGTTATGTGATATTGATATTGTTATGATTTGTTGACATGTTGTGTTTATGAACTTGTAATTTTGCATGTGTTGTGAACCGACCTGAGTCGGTCCTACCGAGTAGGGTGGTATAGAAATTGAATAATAATAATAATAATAATAATAATAATAATAATAATAATAATAATAATAATAATAATAATAATAATAATAATAATAGCACACAAGGTTTTGCCTTGGATTCTACCATATCACTCCTCCCCAGATGCTTTCTGTGACATCAGTTGACACATCAGCTTGCCACTATGCAGATCCAACATCCCAAAGCATGCCTCACCATCTATTCTAAAAACAAGGGGGACATATCTGATTGTTCAGTGACATCCAAAAGTCTGCAGTTGGGAAGATGGCTTGAGCAGATATTTGTTTGCTTAATTTTGGGAGAGGTACTGGATGGAAATCCTGGTGGGAAATGAAAATTAATGCTTATAGTTAATGCTAGATTCAACTTCTGTGTAAATACCTCAGCAGTCTAGTTCATTTCCTCTTCCTCCAATATTTCCCTATGATAGACAGCTATTGCTTGTACATAAAGAAACAATATAATTTTCTAAAGCACATAACCTTTTTATACATTGTGTAATGTAACTTGACCAGGTGTTACAACATTGAGTACAAGTAAATTTAAAATTAAGAATATTATTACTTTGTCCCATTTGCATGCTTTTAAAGTCCTGATTTTAAAGTAAAATTAAATGGCAGTATTCAATCTGGATACCCATCTTCCTGGGAATGAATTATGTGCAGAACTATTATCAAGAGCAAACTTCTCAGCCTTTTATCTTTCAGCAAAGAAGTAAAACACAAGGGGAAACTGCACCATCTGAAAGTCAGCAGTGAAAGCCTTCCGGCAGATAAAAGAAATAAACCTTCAAGGGGCTTATATATTATATTTTCACTGCCCATTCCCAGTGCTGTTAAAATAAGTATGTAAGAGCCAAAGAAATAAATAAAGTGATGGGTTAAGGAAGGATAAATTATTGCACACGTTGAAGTGTTTTAAGCTCACCGAATGCTCTGTGCATATAAGGAATCAGTGCAACAAATATTGAAGAGTTTGTTTAGCTCACAAACGGCAGGCAGTTTCCTGTTTAGTAACTGACCCTCTGGCTCCAATAACTAGACTTTGAGAGACAAAATGCTACCCCTCTCTACAGTAATTTCCACTCTATGGATTATTGCCACTGCCCAAGGCATCTCCTCACCCTCACCTCATTTCAAGGACTGAGTGGGATGGAGCCTGGATACATGCATGTAAAGCAGCATCCAATGTTAATTTTGGAAAAAAAGTTATGTTTTCTTCTATTTAGTCATTTGTTATTTATCATTCCAAGAGTGACACACTATTTTTATTTTTATTTTTATTTTTATTTTTATTTTTATTTTTATTTTTATTTTTATTTTTATTAATAGGCCACCTGTTTCCCCATGGAGATACCAGCAGAACATTTATGAAACACTGCCTTTTAAAACAAAACAAAAATGCCCCCAGGTTTCTCCAACTGGACACTCCGAAACCAAGTATTATGGAAGCATTTAGAAATACTGAATGAATACTAAGCATTACCTCTCCCACAAAAATGTTACAGAATGGCTACAATCCTGTTGCATAGCTCTGCATGATGTGATGACATCAGCAACAACATCAAATCACTGCTGATTAAAGGCTTCTTTGTGGGACTTTGGAGTGCATATGTAATTCTATACAATTCACATGTTCCCAAATTTCACCATCCATTCTGTACAAATGGAGCTGTGCAATAGAATTTTAGCCACTATTACATCACTAAAGAAAAATA
Source organism: Furcifer pardalis (assembly GCA_030440675.1). Lineage (NCBI taxonomy): Eukaryota > Metazoa > Chordata > Lepidosauria > Squamata > Chamaeleonidae > Furcifer > Furcifer pardalis. Next base: position 166,796,593 of record CP126891.1, on the reverse strand, counting down.
ATGTTGCTATATCCCTGTTATAGTAACAGCAATTACACTTATATACTGTTTAACATGGCTTAGTACACTAGTTTGGCGGTTCACAAGTTAATTAGCATTTTGCCCCAACATGCTGGGTACTCATTTTATTGACCTCAGAAGGATGGAAGGGTGAGTCAACATGGACCCCTCTCAGGATCAAACTCACAACATTTTGGCTGCAGTACAGCTGTTTAACTACTCTGCTCCCAGGGCTTCTTTGCCTAAATAAAATATGTTACAGGTGTCCAAGTGGTAACTTCATTGTTCTGTTGCAATGAAAATGACAAGGCATTTTGTGGACCCTTTACATTTTGTGCATTGTAGCTCACTTTTGTGGACAGTGTTTGAAGAAGGCTACAGTCCATGAAAGGCCATGCCAAGGGAAATATGCTAGTCTATAATCTGCCACAGAATTCATTGTTTAACAGGTAGACACTTTCCCTTCTAATGTGTTATTTCCAAGCTTCAACCTAACATAGGTTATATCTGGTACTTTGAATGGTAGGTAGTGCTTGACGGTGGTGGTTTGGTGGTAAAGATACTGAAGGTCAGCAAGTCACCAGTTTGAGACCCGAGTGCTACATGACAGAGTGAGCTCCCATATCTGCCCCAGCTCCTGACAACCTAGCAGTTCGTAAGCAAGAAATTGCAAGTAGATAAATAGGTAGCACTTTGGTGGGAAGGTAACAGCATTCCATGCACTCCGATGTCTGGTCATGCCTGCCAAATGACCATGAAAACTTCTGCAGATGCAGATAGCACTGGCTCTTTGGCAGTAAACAGAGGCCCCTAGAGTTGGGTGACCTTTACCTTTACTAGTACTTGATAGTTGTGATAATACAGATGTGTTGTGTGTAGAACATACTGGATGTGAAAAATGGCATTTACTGTTAAATTACCTCCAACTGTATGGAAAAAGAGCAATCAGCCAAAGCTCAAGAGAGTTGCCACCAATCAGAATAGAGAAAATATGGCTCAGTTCATTCATAGTTAATCTTGAATGTTCTTAGCAGCAGAAAAACAAATAACTATATGAGATCAAATCCAACTTATCCCTAGTTGATCCATTGATTGAAGTGTATCTTGTGCTTAGATTTATTATTTTATGTAAGAAACCATTTGCTAAGATACAGAATGTGTATTGCATAGGAAACAGCACTGCTTGTTTTTACTACTCTGGTTATATTTATAAAAGACACATTTTCAGCATGTGCCCCTAAAAGTAAACTAATCATATACAGTAATATCTCAGATAACATTAAGACTTGGTTCCACAAAGTCTTAACGTTATCCGATTTTTAGCCTTATCCAATGCATGCACCAGATAACGTTAAAATCCTATTCAGGTGGATCAGATAATGTTAACTCAGGGATCAGCAAACTTGGCTCTCCAGATGTTCTTGGACTTCAATTCCCAGAAGTCCTGATCAGCAGGCATACTGACTTGGGCTTCTGGTAATTGAAGTCCAAGAACACCTGGAGAGCCAAGTTTGCAGATCCCTGCATAAACTCCATAGAGATAAGCAACAGAGGCTTCAAGGGAAAGCCAAGGAAACATGCTGGAAACTTAAAGAACTTTAAGAAATAATTGTCTAAAGGGTAAATACATTACAAAAACATGCCAGACCACCCTGACTTTAGGGGAACAAAGCCACACAGCATTTTTAAATTTTTGAAAATTTTATAAAGTGCTGTTTTAAAAGATCTCAACAGAAGCTAGGAAAATGTTTTCCTTTAGAATCAGCCCCCCTACCATTGCTGTAATAAAGGAAGTTCCCTCAGGGCTTTGCAGGGTGTGAAAAGCTTAATTGCTTTGTAGGTGAAAGGTTTCAGTGTCTGCTTGTTTTCCATTGACAATGCATGAGGCATGCGGAGGCTTGCATGAGTCAGACTGGTTTTGCAAGCTTTTGTTATTCAAATGTGGCAAGCTTGAGAGCAGGCAGCCCCTCCCTTTCTCCCAAGAGAAACTGGTGAGTCACAGTCACACCTCAGGGAATTTGAGGCAAACATTAGCCTCAGAAATACTTAACTTATCTGATGAATCGGATAACGTTAACATAATGGTTAACATAATGGTTAACATAATGTTATCCGATCCAAATATTTCCCTCAAATTCCTCAACGTTATGTGATTTTAGCGTTATCTGATCCAATCGTTATCCGGTGTTTTACTGTATCTCAGTAAACAAAGATGGCATGAGAGATCTTCCCAAAAATAACCATTCAGAAAGTATTTTCCTTTGTAGCTTTTGACAAGACTTTTGCAATTGAAAAGATGAAGCAAACAATTTGAAACACTTTAGAGCACGGTTCTCAACCTTTCCGCACCACAGGCTGGACCCAGGGCCATAGCAGTAGGTTCCTCCTGCCGTAAATGCTGCTGTAAACCAGGGGCACATTTGCACAGGCACAGGCATGTTTATGGCTGTTGTAAATGTGCCAACTTCTGCTTCCAGGATCGTCACTAGGGGCTTGATGATTTGCCACAGTAGGCTGAGTCTGGCCCATGGGCCATAAATTGCGAACCCCTGCTTGAGAGCTTAAAGCTGCCCAGATCTAAAGCTTCAGACATTTTATAAAAACCCAAAGTTCTTAAAAACTAGTCAAATGGTGCACATATTTTTATTTGTATTATATATGTTGTCATTCTAATGATTTTTAAACCAGAAAGCATCTATCTCACCCTTTTCTTCTTCCCTTGGTCTCTTTCAGTTGCCAATTAACTAATGGATTTTGAGTTGGTAAATCACCTGGCTTTTAAATTATGAACCATTTAGTTAAGTGCAAGTCACACATTATTAGTATTAGTATTCATGTTAGAGATTTTTAGATTAGACTACCAAACTGAAGAAAGGTTGGGGTAATGAGGACTGAATAGACCGATTATGGGGCAGAGGAAGACGCCTACATTCATAAGATGCTCAGAGACATCTTTTTCCTCAGTTATTACTGTGTGTCTTTTGCTCTTGGTTCTGACTAAGAACTCCAACTTGAATGAACGCATATCCATCATATACCGGGGGATACTAGTGATCTTTGTGTAGGCCTAGAAAATAATCCTTCCTCAAATCCTGGAGACCAGTTGCCTGCCAGAATTGACAATATTGGGCTAGGCAGACCTGTGGTCTGACTCAGCAGAAGGCGTCTTCCTATGTTGATGAAGGATCCTGAGGTTCTAACAGCAGAGCAAATTTGGTCTAGTAGGATATGTTCCAGCCAGAAGTGTAGCTTACCTTGGCGGGGCCCCATATAAAAATTGTTTGGGGGCCCTTTATATGCGGGGCGGAGCTAACGTCATGACATCATGACGTCGTGGGGGGAGCCAACGTCATGACGTCATGATGTCGTGGGCGGGGCCAAAAATAAAAATAAATAAATAAATAAATAAAATAGAATAGAATTAAAATAAACAAACAAACACACACATCCCTCAACCCACCCACCCACCCAAACAACCACAACACAAACCCGTAAATAACTTAAATAATTAAAATAAATAAAGAAATAAAATAAAAATTTAATAAAAATCCACCCACCCACCCACCCAACACACACATAAACCACCTACCCACCTGAAACACAAAACCCTCACTTACCCTCCTGGGGCCGCATGGCAAGGCGCGCTGCCCCCGACTGCAGCCTCCTCCTCCTCCTCTTCCGGAGCCGCTTGCCGCTGCTGCTGTCACCGCCACTACCGCCGGACCCGGGTGGTGGAGCAAGGTGAGGGGAAGGGAAAGGAGCCAAGGCTTTGCCGCCCCTTTTGGAAAGCGCCGCTGGGGGCAACCGGCCCCCGTGGACCGGCCCGCCTTCCTACGCTGCTGGACCGTGGCGCACTCTGCCAGGCGTCCCCAGGCCATGGGGGCTTGGCAGCAGTGGACAGCCCGGGCAGGCCTCAACCTGCCCGTGGGAGCTGGGCGGCCCCAGAGGAGGTGCCCTCCTCTGAGGGCCACCATCGGAGCCGCTCCGAAAAGCTGCGGCTCTGACTCTGAATTTTTATTTTTTTAAATTGGAGCCAAAAATGGCTCCAATAAAGTGCGCATGCGCAGAAACTCAATCTGACGCGTGCACAATGCGTCAGATTGAGTTTCTGCGCATGCGCAGTAAATTTTTGCTCCAAAATTTTATTTTTTATTTTTTGCCTTTGGGGGCCCCTGTAGCCTGGGGGCCCCGTATAATTGATATGGCTGATACGGCGGTAGCTACGCCTCTGGTTCCAGCAATTAAAATTTCCCTGATGGGGAGTTGACATAAGTAAATGGTTTTGCTTAAATAAGGAAGTTTGCAAAGCACAGATTTAGTACAGGTGCTGCTGTAATTTGCTCAGCATTTTATAGTGTTTTTGCCCTTAAACATTCAAGTGTGAGCTCAGCTAGTCTTGTAAGCATTCAGCTGCTGAGGTCTGCAACCATTCATTGCTGCAAAGCAATTTACAAGTTTGGGTGCCTAAGCATTATGAATGAAGGTAAAGGTTTTAAAGAGCAAAAAGCAAAGAAAGCTACTTGCGCTCTTCAGATGGTCCAGAAGGAAGCTACAAACTGGCACGACTCTCACCTAGTATTGGAATCTGTTATGTAAGCTGGTGAGGTGAATTATATTTGCTAATAAGAGTCCTAAATCACAATCAATTCAAATAGATTTTTCTTTCCAGGAAGATCCAGACTCTAAGGTTTGCTAAATTTATGGTCATGTTGAATATATGACTTTTGTTTTACGTCTCACGTAATTTGGGAAGAGGACGTTCCTGTAGCAAATACAGATCTCTGCATGAAAAGGAGAATTATGAATTATTCTGTTTTGGGGATTACTTGATTAGGGACTAGTGATGGATAAATTAATCAGTTGTGCTTTCCCATATACTGTATGCTTCATTGTTGTTGTTTTAATCTTAACCTTTTCTTATATTCTCTATGAAGATTTCTAATATTGAACTTTCTTGATATGCAAAGTGGCCATCTTTGTATAAATTTGCCATGTAAAACTATTAAAAAGTAGAGCCTTGTCAGAGGAAATAGAAATGGCCTGTAGTTTAATCTAGTAGATATGGCTGAAAACAGAGATGATGTATTATGTTCTTCTTTCATGTCCTGATCAAACTCTGGACTGCCAAAATGAAGCCACTTTCTTCACTTTATCATTGCCCAAACATAAGTTCTCATTGGTGCATGTTTCCAACAGTAACCGGCAGATGAGTAGATGAGCTGGATTCTGTATCTCTCCACATTCACAAATGTGTTGTTGTCCACCAGCAGCCCCCTCCTGAGCATATGAGTCTTGCATTTAGGGACTCCAACCCTCAGCCTATTCAGGGTCTTCCAAATGACACAGGGGAAGTTGAGTTCCTCAGCTATATCCTCCTATAATGGTGTTCCTTATCCTGTGAGCTCTTTCCTCCATCTTCTAATTTGATTTTGCTCTTGTATATCAACAAGAATGTTTGTTCTTGCCATAAAGTTCTTCCTGGATCTGAGACAGCAGACATGAGGCTCATATCCATTCAGAAGGTGCCTAGGGTCATTCTCTTGCTTAGTTTTCTCAGCGTCCACTGCTACTTCTTTCCTGATCTTAGGTGAAGCAATACCAACAAGAGGGTATTATATTACAGAATTATCACAGTTTAATGCTACTTTAACTGTAATAGTTCCAGGTACCCTTTATACAGTTTGTAAAGGCATAACCTAAGGTGATGCTACTGTAAAATGTGACAGTAATTACATCCTGGCAACAAAGACAGTATAAAATTATTGAACAACCAGCCACATGGTTCCTAATTGACTGATCATGCAATGTGGTGGCACTAGTGCTTCTTGGATAGTACAGTATTTCCAACTGGATGTGATTATACCTACCATGGATGTAACATCAAGTTATACTCACACAGCTACTTAAGTAGATATCAGTCACCATGTGATGGCAGCCTTCAGATCACTTATTAATCTTTCTGTATTTCAGCATGTTATATAATTTCCTCATCCTGATGTGGTTTTATTTCAATTTAAACAAAATCACAAAGTTTCATAAACCAGCCTATTATTGCATGATAAAAGGGGCTCTTAAAATATTATACTTAATAAAAGAAATGTTTTTGAGTGGGTAATTACTCAATTTCTTACATGCCCACTGATTCAACATCTAACATTTCTTTGCAAGAAATGTTTGCCCCACCCCCCCACCCCCAAGGAAGACTTATTTGTAAGAGGAAATTCAATTTTAAAAGGAAGAAAACGTTGGGGTGGGGTGGGGGAGGCAAATAGACAAAAGAATGAAACACTTCTTCAAATTAACTACAACTTTCTGCCATCACTAAATTATGAAATAAACACAGTAGTGGGACCCTCACCCTTCTCTTGGTACATTTCATTCTAACCTATTTTTTCAGTAACATTCAGTAATTAAGATTTCTGAGACATTGATATCCATTTTGCATTGTCCTGGCCCTGATAACAACAGAAGTTTCACTTCCTTCTAACTCCTATATTTCTGCTTTTGTCACAGGCTTCTTACTCCCCTATAGTCCAGCCACCCTGAAAATTTACTAAGATATAGAAAGCATGATAGTAAAAAGGCTGTCTTTCTTCTTATCAGTCTATAGATAAATAATATTGTTCCAAAGGGAAACCATCCAAATGTTTCCTAGCTGTGTTATCAATTCTTCAAGATGTGCAGCCGTTCTGAGCTGTAGCACCAAACCTTATCATAAAAGAATATATCCAGGGTTATCTTTGGAAGAGTTCATTCCCCAGTTACATTGTAGCTTTGGGAATATTTCCATCAACCTGCAGCCTTTTATGTGAAGGGCAAGCAATTTCTTCCATCCGTATCATTCTTAGGACAGAGTGGCTACTGCCAAAGTAATGTTTCCTTTACTCTGCAGTCTTCTAAGTAGAAAGCACACTTTGATAGTGGAAATGACAACTTCTCCATATTTCTACTGTTGTGTCATGCGCACAGAAAGGCACAAACAACAAATGCTCAGAAATCAATAAAATAAGGTGACAGAATCCTATTTACAGTCTCAGCATGTAGGTTTAAATAGCTCCCTTCAGGCATGTCTGCTCAAAATTGAGAAGGGTCTGAAGAATGGTATGGATTGAATCATGTGTATAGGCTGCTGCTTACATTAACCAGGAAGCAGTAACCTGTATGCATGGATCAATCCATAGTTTACTGCTTACATTAGGGGCTGCGGGGCTCCGTGGTTAAGAAGCTCACCTTGTTACTAGAAGGCTGGAAAGTCGGCAGTTCGAGACATGGGTGCTGAATAATGGATTGAGTGCCTGTCTCTGTCTCAGCTCTTGGGGACATGATAGGAGCATCATTTGGGCGTTCCCTGAATGGAGTTTCTTCCACAAAAATCCTTTCAACCCAGAATAATTTCTGACATGAAATTATTATTATACTGCTTACATTGCTGCCACACACAGAAGTCAAATTAATGTGTTCAGAGTGAAGGTCTTACAGTGATGCTTGTATATGTGTTTAAGTAAACTTGTTTACAGCATTTTCATGATTGGGAGCCCTGCTGTGTTCCCCCATTGCAAGCCCACATCAACACCATCCTTCAGGCCTAACCAGGTTTTAGACATAAAACATGAATGGGGCTATAATATATTTCACATTTGCCCATTTATTAAATGAAATGCAGGTGAGCAGAAAGGAAGGGAATTCACAAGAATCACTTGGTGACTATCCCAGCCTTCAGCACCAGAAGGAAAATTATTTTGGTTGTTTCACCCCACCACCCCCACCACCCCACACACACACTAAATTTTCCCTCTTCTTTCTTTTTCCACGTTGAGTTCTCTCTGAACATAGAGGATTTTTCTGATGCTGTTAACTTCATGAATGGATGTGCACCCAAGACCTCTGTGGAGGGTGTGTGTTTTGCTCCCCCTAACCTGGTGAAATGGGAAAGAAGCACACTCACAAGGAGCGTGGCATGAAGGGGAGGGGCTAAGCCCCTATAAAAGGGGGAGGCTCCTCTCCTTCTGGAACTTTTGGTTTCACTTTTTGGAAGAGGCAAGTTCATCCCTGCCTCGCTTCTCCACTTAACGGACAGTAAGGCCTTGGTTTGGGGACTGCTGCCTCTCCAAAGTCCTTAGAGCCTTTGGCCTTTCAGTGTAACCAGGCGCTTAGCGGATAACATTTCCCCCAGTTCCTCAGCAAGTTCCACTCACTGTGCAAGAGCCTCTCAAGCCGATCCTTTGATGGCACATGTTTGCAGGATGGATGGGCAGTTTATTCCTGCCTAGGAAGTGCCTTTGCCTTCAACCCCCCGTTTTTGGCAGAGTGATGGCTCCAAAGTGCAAGCATATGCTGGCACCATCTTGCCTGTGCTCCACCTGCCACAGGGCTCCTCCACTACCACCACCTACTCTGGTTGCAGGGGAGGCTCAGGGTATTGCCCCCAGAGCCTTGGCTGCCCAGATAGCCATCCTCAAAAGGGCTGCATGGCCTTCTTTGCCACATACCCCATGTGGATGTCTCCATCCAGGGTGGGCAGGGGCCATCAGACATATGGGGCCTCTGACTGGGGAGAAATAATTGCTGCACTCCACCAGCATGTTGAACAGCTTGAAGCTGTGCAGGGGCCTGCCCCCTTGGTGCCCTCAGAGCAGCTGGCCATACCCAATGTCAACCCTGACCAGGGTCTGGTGGACACCCCCCCCCCGGAGGTACCATTGCCTGTGCAGGACCCCAGTCTCATTGCAGGCCCCAGAGGGAGACAAGATCTGCTAGTTCACCACCACCACCACCACCACCACCACCACCACTGATCTCTGATCTTGAGGCACCAGGAGGCAATCAGTTTGATAAGTATCCAGTTCAAATTAGAACACCAAATTCCACATTTACAGGGCCGGTGTCTTGCCCCCAGCCTATCATTCCACACCACTGGCCTTGGCCTAGCAACCAGCCTTCCAGCCCCCTCCTCTTTCTTCCTCTGGCATGGCCCAAGGTTGCCTGCCCATCTGCCATGCCCCATAACCAATGCTGGTGCCATAGCCTTCAGGCATGTCCCTCCTCCTGGCAGCTGCCAGGTGGTCATTAATCAGCCTGGACGACTTGGGATATGACTCTGTCCCTGGGTCAGCCATGCCCTTTGGTGATCAATCCCAACCTTTGGGGAAACATTTACTCCCTGCAATCAGGGACAAAATGTAGTGTAGCAAATATGTATATATCTTCAGTCTTCTGAATCACAACTCCACCAAGGCAGACAAGGAGAAGGAGGATGACCAGGATAAGGAATTGGCCAGGCATAAGAACTGCCTCACACCTGTGTTAATTGGGTTCCCACTTACTTAATTTATGTGAGTGTCTCCATAAGGGCTCACCCTGATTTGGCCTTATCTCTAATTCAGTACCTCAACATTATATACCATGCCTATGTCAATTTTCCTGGTATAGGCATGGCTGTTTTATGATGAGATTTTTAGGATGTGGGCAGCTATCTGGATATGAGACGGGATGAGCAACACACACAACTGTAGCTTCAGTTTATGACCCCTTCCCACCCTGTTCTGTGGCCACTTGGTCCAGCGTCTGCCTCATGCACAATTTCCCTGCCTGATGGTGGGGCAGCTGGTTCAGCAATTCCTGAAGTGCTGGGAGCTCGCTTCAACCAATCAGTGCACTCCATTTGCTCCAGACCACATCCCACTTTCACCTGATTTAAGGTGGGGGTGGCTGGGTCCATGGGAAGGAGCCTGGTCCATTCAAATGCCCCACTCCTGACTCCACTTCCCCCCCCCCCAAAGGGTCCCAGCCAAATTCATCTTGAGGTCATAGTGCAATTGTTCCAGGCTTATCCAAAGGCAGCTGATGTCATTTATTTGCAAAAGGACTTCTCTTTCACCTTTCACATCCCCGTCACAGGCAAGTGGGAGCCTCAAAATGTGTCCAACCTCCATTCCATTAAAGGACTGGAGCAAATTGTCTGGGAGCAGATAGAGAAGGAAGTATCATTGAGCTGAGTTGCCAGACCTTTTTTGACACACACACACCCTTTACCCTAACCTTCGTATATCACCACTGGGTTTAGTCCCTAAGAAATCCTCCAGCAACTTCTGGCTGATTCACCACTTGTACTACCCTGAGGGCAAGTCGGTGAACAACGCTATACTTCCAGAGCTTTGCTCTGTGGGGTACACATGCTTTGATGTGGAGGTGTGCATGGTGTGGTCATGTGGCCCAGGAGCGTTGTTGGCAAAATGCGACATTAAGTCAGCCTTTTTCTCCTCCCGGTTCACCCCGGCAACATTGAACTGCTTGGTTTTCATTTATTGTTTTCTTTGTTGACAGGGCTATGCTATTTGGCTGTTCCACTTGTTGTACAGCACTTTCTTCTTTCAACCTAATCAGGAGCTTCTTTAGGTCCTCCTCACTTTCTGCCATGAGGGTGGTATCATCTGCATATCTCAAATTGTTGATGTTTCTCCCAGCAATTTTGATCCCAAATTGTGATTCCTCCATCCCTGCATTGTGCATTATGTGTTCTGTGTATAAGTTGAATAAGCAGGGTGACAAAATGCAGTCTTGTCTTACTCCTTTTCCTATTCCAAACCACTCCATCATTCCATTTTCTGTCCTAACTGTTGCCTCTTGATTCATGTACAGATTTCTCATGAGGCCTATAAGGTGTTCCGGTATTCCCATCTCTTTAATTACTTGCCACATTTTGTTGTGGTCTACACAGTCAAAAGCCTTAGTGTAATCAATGAAACAGAAGTAGACTTGTTTCTGATATTCCTTTGTTTTTTCCATGATCCATCTTATATTGGCGATGTGGTATGCTGATTAGCTCTAATTTAACTACTAGTTTGAATGTCTGTCAATGACAGAGTGCTTTTGTCAGATTTTGTTGTTATTTATTTGAAGAGGCAAGCAGAGTTTAAGCAACCAATCCTATTCTCCCATGTTGTAAACTGGCAAGCAGTGACATCAACACAAATTAGGAAAATAGTTTTGTGGTGCTCCTTAGCTAGCTAAAATAAATAAAACTCATGTTTATTTTCTAGCATTTTGGAGTTAACCAAGAATGACCTACACATGAGAATAAAAATGCCTGTGCACATCAACCAATTTAAGTTTTGTGCATTGGCCAAAGATTTGAAATTCCCCAAAGTTGGGATTAATTACCAGATGCTCAAGCAATTTCATCATTACAGCTGAACAGTTCTCACCTCTCCCAACAGCAGTATGCTTATGAACTTTCCAAAATCTCCAGATACACACCACCACCAGCATATTCCATCTTGAAAAATAGTAATTATGGAGTTCAGCGTAGTCATTACTGTCACTACTATTAAATTGTCTCAATCTTTTTCTCAGTTGTAGCTAGCGAAATCACTACAAAAAGACATCATTCTGTAGTTTTTCTTTATTCCTATCAGCAAGGTTGGACAATTTAAAATAATGAATGTATATCCCCAAAAGAGATAAAATTCAAACAAATTAAAATGATTAGACTATTTTTGACCAGAAGTAAGCTTCAATGGTATTATCTTGACCATTTACTAGATTATCTTTTGAACAACTGATGGGACATAAATTGCATGTGCATAAATGTGGCTGGCACTAGTGCACAAGTGCGCATGTGCGAGCTCTGCGTAGACAAGGGGCGGGGCAGAGCACCGCTGCTTCCTGCCGAGCAGAACGGGCCAGTCATGCAGAAAGTGGCTGGCGCCCCTGTCTCGCTGCTGATGCTTGCCGCAGCCACGCTGGATACCACGCGATACTGGATGGTATGTTGAATGAGGTGGGTGGGCATCAAGAGGCCACTATGGGCACCAGGAGGGCATCGGGAGGCCAATATGGGCACCGGGCGAGCATCAGGAGGCCACTATGGGCAGCCATGTCTATCCCAACTGAAGTGCACCCAGTTTATAAGATGACCCCCCCCCCACTTGGAGGCATGTTTTTCAAGGGAGAAAGTAGTCTTATGTGCCAGCATATACAGTAGTCCCATTATACTTGAATATTTTTTAATCTTTCTAATTCATTTTGGAGTGTATTAAGTGAATTCCTGAGGCTCCAGCCAGAATCTTGTCCTGGAGAGACTCTTCAGCATTTATCCACTCAGCGAGGAGAATTCTTTTTGCTTTCCATAAGTTTAGCCAAGCCTCTTCTGCTTTATTATTTTGAACATAACAGTACTGAAGAAATTGTTTCCCCAGTTTTGGCCATCATCTATCAATCAATCAAAGATTGTGGTCCTTTTGAATCACAATCATGCATACTCTAGGCAATGACAACTTTGTGCCAACTAGACTTCTCACACTAGAGTTTTTTTTTTCCTTTTCATGTACCAATCAAACCCTGGACAGCCAAAATGAAGCCACTTTCTTGGCTTTGTCAGTAGCCAAACTTAAGTCCTCGTCTGTGCATGTTTCTGGCTATAATCAGCAGACCAGTAAGTAAAATTGATTCTGTATCTCTCCACATTCACACAGCGTGTTTCATCTACCAGCAGCTCCCAGTTGAGCTTGTTGGCCTTGCATTTTTGAGCAACCCATTCTTCTAAGGCAGGACAAGGCAGGATTGTAGAAAACAAAACACCACACACACACAAAATTAAATGTGATTTTCAAGTTTTATAATGATTTATGTGCATTTTTTAGGTATCTCTGTATCTTTCAAGCTCTCAAATGCACATGCATAGTGATTGTGAATACAAGAGCATGGCTGGTCTTCGTCTTTATGGACAAATCCTTACACAGTACTTGATGATATTTTATAATATCTTCATTGCTGCCCTTCTGAGTCCCAGGCTTCTTCTCATTTTTTGGCTTCAGTCTCCAGTTGGATTAATGATTAAACCATGAATGAAAAATATTTCACTATTTTAATTTCTTGATTGTCACTGTCAAAGTTGTGTAGTTCCTCTTTTGTCTTCTAAATGTTCAATTGCAATCCTGCTTTGGCATTTTATTCACTCACTTTGAATAAAAGTTGTTGCAAATCATTGCTGCTTTTCAACAGTAAGATGCTGTCTTAAATTATTGATGTTTCTTCCATCAGTTTTCACTCCTACTTCACATGAATCTGGTTTGGCTTTCCATAGGATATGTTCTGTGTATAGATTGAACAGATAAGGGGATAGAATGTACCTTTGTATGACACCTTTGTCTTTAGGAAACCATTCTGTCTCTCCATATTCTGTCCTAATGGTAGCTTCTTGTCCACAATACAAGTTACCCATGAGGACAATTAAATGCTGAGGCACATGCATCCCCCCGAACAACCATAGTTTCTCATTATTCATACAGTCAAAGGTTTTGCTGTAATTTATAAAACATATTTGATCTGAAATTCCTTAGTATACTCCAGTAGTCAATGTATATTTGCAATATGATATTTAATGGTTTTTTTTTCTTTTTCAGAATCTAGCTTGAACAGCAGACATTTTTTTTTTGCTCCATATAAGGTTAATGTCTTTATTCCAACACCTTGAGTATCATTTTGCTTGGATGGGAAATTAGAACAATGGTACTATAGAGTTACTGCACTCCTTCACACCTCTTTTATTGGGGATTGTAATGTATTGAACCTTTCCAGTCTCTGGGCCACCCAGTGTAGCTCCTTTCTGGACCTTTCCCTGACTGAAGGCTGACCACTGTCAGAGTCAGACCCCTCATCTGACAGATCAGATGCTGGGGGGGGGGAATGGATTTGGGCCATGTGCAGGCTGAGATCCCTAGCTCAGGACATCCTCAGGTTCAGGTGCAGGTAGAACTGGGCTGGGCATAGGGAGTGCTCCCTGATCCAGGCCATCCTCAGAGTCCAATGAGGACTGGACCACAACAGCGTGTGTGGGAGGGGAGAGAACATTTCTAGACCCTCTGATAACAGAAACCATGGAAATGGAACCCACGGGTATGGAGGGAGAGACCTTTACTCCGTCTGGCAGCAACAGCAATCTCTCACAGACTAGCTCTGCTTCTTCACCTGGTGGAATGTTCTCATCTTTTCTGCCCAATTGCCTTGCCACAATGCGTGCTTTGGCAAGTTGAAGCTGTTCTTCTGCTTCCCTGGCTGCTGCTATCCCCATTCAGCTGCCTTGTTGCTTTCTGAGGCTCTCAGTTCACAAAGGCTGACACAAGGATCACCAGCAAGACAGTGAAGTGCAGCTGAATAGTAAGATACCCCCAGTCCATATTGAGCTCTATCCCATGGGTGGCGCTGCTGCAGCCCAAAGGAAGAACACTGAAAAGTACAGTCTGGTCTCCAACAGCTCCACTTCCATCTTGAATACTATTGTTTTGCATGCTACCAAGTTATAAGTGACTTATAGAGATCCTGATAACTTCCTCTTCTTCCGTGTTTAGGCCAGATGTGGACCTGCCAAAATGAAGACACCATTTGGTAAGTTCATTCCTTTCACCTGACCTAGTGTGAGAAAGATTAGCTGGCAACACAAAATTGCTATTACCTGGGTACGCCTGACTGTGGAGGAGGCTCTTTCTGTAAGTGATCAGTTTTACTAGTTCCATACCTTCCACAGGTTTCCATAGCTGAGTAGGGACTCAATGCCAGACCTACTAAATCCTACTGTATCACTCAGTCCACCAAACTGCACTGGATAATCAAGGTAAATCACACTAAGTTCAGTGGAATTTACAAAGAAGTGGACTCAAAAAATACAATTTGTGTGTGTGGAAAAAACAGTGTTGAGCAAAAGGTATAATTGGTTCTACAACCATCCTATGCACCAAATAAATATTAAATTATAATACTGAGTTGTGTTTTTTTTTAAAAAAAACCTGAGATCCTCTGAAGTCCTCATACACTCCCCTTAGTACAGGAGTTTTTAAGCTGGGGGGGGGGCAGGCCATGCTCCTTCAGATAGCTTTGGGGTCTGGACGGCCATTTTGCCCTTCCTCCACCACATGGCACTTCCTAGTGTGGTGAAGGTAATGGTGGGGCACATGAAATGGTACCGCTGGCTGCATCTGGCCAATGGGCAGCAGGTTGAGAATCCCTGCCTTAGGAGGATATATTCCTCATGGAAGTGTTTTATCAAGTTGAGAGAGCCTACATAGGAGAGCTGGACGACTATATTAAGTTGAAGAGAGTGAAGCATTACTCCTAGGGGAGTATTTTTTTTTACATTCCTTTTTTTTTACATTTTATTTTTTACATTTTTTTTTACATTCCTGCTGCAGAATATAGATGTTTTGCTAATATTGCCACTATGGAAAATGCTCTGGTCTTTTTAAGGTAAAGGTAAAGGTTTCCCTTGCTCGAAAGCCAGTTGTATCCAACTCTAGGGGTCAGTGCTCATCTCTGTTTCTATGTCGAAGAGCCAGCGCTGTCTGTTTCTGCAGACATTTCCATGGTCATGTGGCAGGCATGACTAGACACCGGAACACATGGAATGCTGTTACCTTTCCACCGAAGTGATCTCTATTTATCTACTTGCAATTTCTTGCTTTCGAACTGCTAGGTTGGCAGGAGCTGGGACAGAGACGGGAGCTCATTCCATCCTGCAAGCACTCAGGTCTCAAACTGCTGACCTTCCGCCTCCCAGTCAGCATCTTAGTGACTGTCTTTTTTACATTCAAGTAAAAGCAAATATCTCACAGATGTTTTGCCAGGGATGGGATGTCAAAAAAATTCCAACCACACCGTGATGTCATCACAGTGTGGGTAGAGCCAATGCCATGATGTCATGATGTCATGGGCGGACCTGACGTCATAACATCATGATGTTGTGGGCGGGGCCAAAAATAAATAAAAAATAAAATAAAAAATTAAAATAAATAAAATTAAATTAAAATAAACACACACACACACCTCAACCCACCCACCCAAACAAACAACCACAACACAAACCCATAAACTAAATAAATAAAATAAAAATTAAATAAAAATTAAATAAAAATACACCCAACCACCCAAACAGCCACCTACCCACCCCAAACACAAATAAACCCACCCACCCACCGCAAACACAAGCCCCTCACTTACCCTAAGTTGGAAGCAGCAGAGAGTGGTGCGGCGGCAAACCGCCGCAACAATGTGGCGTCCTGGTGGGGGGAGGGGCCAGGCACAGAAAGGCTGTTGCCACTTTTTCAGGCACTTCCTGCACTCTTCCTTTCCCGGCAGCCAAAATGGCTGCCGGGAACTGCGCATGCATCAAACTTTCATTTGACTCATGTGCAGTAAAAAAAATAGAACTGTGCATGTGTCAAATGAAGGTTTGATGCATGTGCAGTACCTGGGAGCCATTTTGGCCCCAAATTTAATTTTTTTTTCCCCCACAGTGAGGCGTCCAAACTGGAAGCCTCAAAAAATAATAATAATAATAATCCCGGGTGGTTGCTACTGGTTCTGGTCTTTTTACATTCAAGTAAAAGCAAATATCTCACAGCATCTTGCAGGATTCACCAACACAGCCCTGTCCTGTTCTGTTGGTGTGTTGCTGTTGTCTTGTATTTTCAATGATGAGAATATTTGCAAGTATTCTTTGCATTGAAACAAATACCAATTTGAGATGCTAACAGAAAAATATAATAGAAAAGTTTCAGGGATGAAACTGAGTAGATAGTACTGATGACAAAGACTGCACCACTAGATATTGCTCATGGCTTACAAGACAAGGCAATAGTATGCAATGGAAACATGGTGTATATGAGGAGGCAACTATGTAGTGGAAACATGCCAGCAGGATGAAATACCACTTTCAATTTCAAGGTGTTTAAAAAGCATTCAATAGAAGACAAAGATTACCTGAGGACAGAGATTCAGAAGCAGACTCTGAAGTAGAGATATCCCCCATCCCCCCTTAGAGTGGAAATGCTTGAAGCAACAGAACAGAGACAGAACAGAATGTCTCTTCAAGTATTTCCACTCTTAATGGCCTGGGCGATATCTCTACTTCTGAACCCCTCTCCTCAGGAAAACCTAAACCTCAGTCTTCTACTGAATGGTTGAAACTGAAGGTGTATTTTCTCTTTGCATGAATGGTATTGCATCTTGCTGGCATGTTTCTACTGCTTCAAGGCTGAAGAAGAAGGTTCCTCAAAAGGAAGGAACTTCACTAATGGAAGCCTTCTGTCAACAGCCTCTGAAATGATAAATTTTTGTCCTAGGGGAGGCAGGTAATGTCCCCATGTCTGGCTTATCAGAACAACAGATTCTTACCCTGTTATCTTGACTCCACATGTTTTGAACATTCCTTGTCTCTCTTCATTTCTGATCATCTCTAGACATTGGACTCAACTTCGGCTTTCTGTACTTGAGCCATCATCTGTATTGATAAGAGTTTTCCTTGTTTAAAATCCTGCCTTTGCTCCTGGATCACACCTCTACACAATCTTAAAGGACTCTATTAACTTGAAACCCTGTGATTTTTGCTTTGGTTTCTTCTTTTGGAAATCCCTTTAGGCACTCCTTGTCTGTGTGTGGCTGATGCAGCATTGAGCAAACAGCTGCCTAGAAACATAACACATATTCTGTTCTAGGAATACAACAAACATTTACTACCTGCTTTATTCTCTCTTACTAGCTTCTTCATTCTCTCTGATATAAGGTGTCTCAACTTGATAACACCTCCATAAGGAATCTAACCCCCTGCTCAGCCTCTTCACCTCTGAATAAGTATGTGTGGTTTTTTTTCCTTTTCATAGTCTCATAACCAGTGAATTTGGAATGCCTCAACAAAACACATGCACATACCACACAACACAGACAAATCAAACATAGAATGATGGATTGTTCACACATACACATAGATATGTACAACCACATTCACATACACACTCATATGTGCACACATGCATACACAATCCTTTGTAAAAGTAAAAGGTAAAGGTCTCCTTTACTTGAAAGCCAGCCATGTCTGACTCTAGGGCATGGTGCTCATCTCCATTTACTGCCAAAGAGCCAGTGCTGTCTGCACCTGCAGACATATCCATGGTCATGTGTGAGGCATGACTAGACATTGGAACACATGGAACACTGCTAACTTTACTGCTGAAGACATACCTATTTATCTGCTTTCAATTTATCGGGGATCATGAGACAGCTCTGCAGTATGTCCAACATTCATTCATGTGAGTAGAGTTGGAAATGTCTGCAGAGATGACTCTGTGACTCAGCTCTCCTGGGTAGTAGCTGACATGACACTGCATGTCACAGGGAAAGGAATTTGCCCATCTGGGCTAGAGAGGTGACATTTAGGTCTCCTGCTCCGGTACCAGGTATGCACTACCAGGCCCCTCTACAGGTCAGGGGTTTTCTTTAAATTTTATCATATGTGGCCCAAGTTTAATTCCAAACTAATCTGTGTCCAGCCTCTGTATTTGATGAGTCAGTGGGCAAAGGATCATATCTGATTGCACAGAAAAGGGCCACTTTTCTGGCAGTAACGTCCCTTACAGCAACCCTTTTGTCCATTGAGGAATTGCTCCAGGCCAGTCCCCCAAAGCGAAATAGTGCAGCTGCTGGACAAAAAAGGTTCAACCTGGGCACAAATGTAGTCTGGAGCACTATTGCCTATATATCACATGGTTGTGGGGAAATAGACTGCTCAGAACTGTGATACAATTGCTTCAAAATGTAAGCTCTTCCCCTGTCTGATCACACTCTTAGTTTATAAGAAATCAGATTTCCAGTTCTGCTTCCATGACCTTAGGAGCTGATCTTAGTACACTCCTGATTACAGGTAGATTGGAAATCTGATGTCCCACTCTGCTTATTAGGAACAAGGGAGTTTGTACAGTCCTGGCCAAGTTGTAGAGTAGAGCATCAGAAGAAGAAGAGAATGTCAACCCACTTTACCCCTAGGAAACATTGAGATGGGTTGCCATATGTCAGAATGGAGTTTAAAATAAGAATTAGGCACCTTGCTGGTGTCAAGAAGAAGCTTGCATCTTCACTAGGAGCCCCAATAAAGCTTTTGCACTCAAATGGGAGTCCATGTAAAAGGTGGAGTAACACACCTCTGAGGATTTATTTATTTATTTATTTATTGTCCTCTGGCCAGAACCCATAGTCTGGTTAAGTGGCACAGAACTGTTGATAACGTGGAGCCTTCTGGGGTTGGTCCCTTCATATGCTTGGTGGCCCAAGGCTATAAATAAGAACAGCTGAAATAGCATATAGTAATGAGTTCTTAACTTGAGTTTTGAAGTTTGTTCTCTCTAGGTGGCTGTGGTTAGTTGGAACCTTAGCTACGGAAAATTGCAGCAGATAACAGCATCATTATCGCAATATTTTACATTTTGTAATGGTTTGCGATCCCATGATTAATATTTCATCTGTGGCGATGATATTAAGCATATGTATATATTTTATCTCAGTTCTCTCTCTCTCTCTCTGAAACTTTGTTTTGTAATTTTCCTTCTCCATAATAGCAACTTTTGAATCTTCAGATATTATCTTGTTTGTCCTACATAGACTGCAGGAGGAATTGACACACAATAAAGTACATAATGCTGATGCAGAGATGGGGACTAAAGGTTGTCCTTGCTTGAAAGCCAGTCATATCTGACTCTAGGATTCAGTGCTCATCTCTGTTTATAGCCAAGGAGCCAGCGCGATCTGCGTCTGCAGACATTTCTGTGGACATGTGACAGGCATTCCTCTACGTCGGAGTGCATGGAATGCTGTTTACCAACCCACCAAAGTGGTCCCTATTTCTCTACTTGCAATTTCTTGCTTTCAAACTGCTAGGTTGGAAGGACCAAGAACAGAGTCGGGTCCTCCCGATTGGGGCGGGGTATTAAGTGTAATAAATAATAATAATAATAATAATAATAATGCCGACTTTCCAGTCAGCGAGTTTAGCATCTTAACCACTTGAGCCATCACAGTCCCTAATGGGCACTAAACCCTCCCACAAAATCATATGCCCCCACATTTACTCTGGCAACATGATTACTGGACCCAACAATGTCACACATGCCATCAAGGGCATTTTTTACCTGTTCATCTGCCAGGGTTCTTAATTAATTTCCAAATGTAAAAAAACTGCAATAATCATGTTACTATCTGCTGTTATTTTCCATAGTGCATGTTCCAAATGCAAAGGTAAAGTCAAGACCTGCTATTATCTACAGCCTGAGGCCACTAACCATCATCTTTCTTGTGGAACAAAGCTCCAAAGGAAGATAACTGAAGAGCAAACAAGGGTCTTATGTCATTGCTAAGTATGAAATGTCATATCAACTCACACAATTTGCAACAGGTGTAAATTAACCAACCACCTTCCTCTTATTTTGAAGCCATATATAAATATTTGCAATGTAGTCTCACACTTATGTTTGAGAAAGAGGACACAATACATGCTAGGCCTGAAGGGTAAACTCATTAGTGAGGGTTGTGTTGCATCCATTTGCAATTCAACAGGGCAAAGCTTCACCACTAATATGAATAATAGATATTACCAGTTATAAAAACAACCACATACCTATCTGTTATACTAACCATTCTAAATCTCAGTAGCTGATGTGTATAAATTTATGCAATTAAGTCTCACTCCCTTGTCCGATGAAGTGGCCCTGATCCACGAAAGCTACATTAAAATACAGCAGTTAGTCTTTAAAGTGCCACAATGTGTTTTGTTTTTTGACTGCTTTCTGATATGCTTAAAATACAGCAGTTAGTCTTTTAGGTCTCACAATGTTTTTTTCTCTTCTTCATTATTATTGTTTGTTTCACATTTGATCTATTTGTGTAATTAACTACTGTGTCTAGAAGGAGCGAATGCCATCTCATTCATTGCTTCTAACAACAGAAAGACTTTGTTTGGCCATTTTTCTTTTATTTCCCACTGTCAAGCATGCATTTATATGTCAGTAGAATTTGGAGTGTTTGCAGTCAAAAGGATACTACAAAAATATTACTTTGAAAATACAATTGTTAGCCATGATGTATGTTTTGAACACATCCTGAATTTATTACATGAAGAACGAGAACTGCAAGTCGATGTAGCATGTTCCTGTTCCCCAGTAAACTGAAGGCTCTGACTATTCATATCTAGAACAGCACATTATCCTCTTTGATTTTGTGCTGAAATAATGCTTCCTTCATATGCTCAGAAGAGGCATACCTCTTCATGGCCGAGCTCTGCCTCTGTCTGTGGTATAATTGACTGCTTCACATTTTCACAAGAATGATGAATCCCTCTGAAACCAGCTTTGATTGGCCATGCCCCTCCAGAAGTCTGATTTTAATCAGTACAAATGGCACTACATTATTTAGCTTTGAGAGTGCCAGCCCATCAATTATTGATCTTTCATGATGCAGAGTTATGCTGCACTAATTAGTGTGTGTGTGTGTGTGTGTGTGTGTGTGTGTGTGTGTGTCTGTGTGTGTGTGTGTGAGAGAGAGAGAGAGAGAGAATGAGAGGGAGAAGGGTATTCTGACCTTTTCCCCGCCAGTCAAGTGCATACTAGAAAAATATTGTGTTTGAAACAGTGGTTTAGCAGTGGTGTCAAAGTTTTGCTCAGATGGCAGAATGAGGTGGGGGAGATGATACATGGAACATCTGAAGGAACAGAATGAGAAGCTCCACTTCAGATTAGAATGCAGGTAGAATCGTTATAAAAGCTGCCTTTCATTTTAAATGCTTAGTTAAAAACACTCTTTAGTTTAGAACTGACAGCGCGGCGTGCCAAGTTTACCCTTCCAGCGCCATTGATTTTGAAACAGACAAGGCTCGGAACATTTCTTCAGTGTGGCGATCCACATCGCTAAAGGCTTCTGCAGTGCTGGGAACGAGCAGAAGCTGCTCATACCAGCAGGGACGAAGCATAGTTGCTGCCGCAGCAGCCGCTGACATCAAAATGGTCTGTAGCAGGAGTAGCCCACCTCTGGCCTCCCACAGCTGTGTGCTGGGGGCAGGACTGTCCCACTGAAAAAAAGTTTGGGTACCACTGCTCTAGATCCATGATGGTGAACCTTGGCAATCCAGGTGTTCTAGGACTTCAACTACCAGAAGCCCAAGTCAGCACTCCTGCTCATCAGTATATTATGATATGTGTTTTTGTAGGATGAATATGGTATAATTGTTGTCTATATTGTATGGTTGTGAGAGCTGGACCATTAGGAAAGCTGAGCGCAGAAGAATAGATGCCTTTGAGATCTGGTGTTGGAGGAGAGTTTTGAGAGTCCCCTGGACAGCGAGGAGAACAAATAAGTAAATCTTAGAAGAAATCAACCCTGACTGCTCCTTAGAAGGTCAAGTAATAAAAATGAAGCTTAAGTACTTTGGACATCAAATGAGAAGAGAAGATTCACTTGAGAAAGCCTTGATGCTGGGAAAGGTAGAGGGCAAAAGAAGAAGGGGGTGTCCAATAATGAGATGGCTAGATGGTATTGTAGAGACAATGAGCAGAGAACTGAGTGAGTTGAGGAGAATGGTGGAGGACAGAAGTGCCTGGCGGACAGTGGTCCATGGGGTCGCAAAGGGTCGGAATCGACTGTGTGACTGAACAATAAATACAGTAATACCTCAGATAACGCTAAGATTTGGTTCCACAAGTCTTGGTGTTATCCGATTTTTAGTGTTATCCGATCCATGTTAAAATCCTATGGGATGTGTCGGATAACGTTAAAGCTCCATAGAGATACATTGTAACCGCACAGGCTTTAGCGGTTGTTATCTGATACATCCCTTAGGACCTTAACGTTATTTCGATCCAATTCTCCTCCCCAGATTACTTAACGTTATGTGATTTTAGCGTTATCCGAGGTAAACGTTATCCGAGGTATTACTGTATTGTATATTGTATTATTATGTTTACTGCATAATATTGTGTGAGCCACCCTGGGTTGGGTTTCCTGATTGGGTGGCATACAAGTATGAGAATTAAATTAAATTAAATTAAATTAAATTAAATTAAATTAAATTAAATTAAATTAAATTAAATTGAAGTTCAAGAACACCTGGAATGCCAAGATTCACCACCACTGCTCTAGATGATTGTATGCAATCAGAGACTGACCCACTGGAAACAAGAAACCTCAAGTTTGCACAAGGGGTGGTTAGTGAAAAGCATCTTGGATATTTTTTTTTTCAGCAGTCACATGTTTAATATGCACATAGAAAAGAGAAGTCGAATTCCAGTCACGGTGTCCTAAATATAAGAAAACAATCAGAATGGCATCCTACCCATCTCTTTTGTGGTATACTCTACTCCACCACTTTAGGATTCTGCTACCTCATCAGCCTTAGTCAGCTTTTACCTGTTTGGTTAACATGGTTAACAAATATGTCAGTATCAGTGTGAGGTGGGTATATCCAACAGCCGTGATGTCCACTGATTTCAGAGGAGAAAGTTGCCTGAATGCAGTTAATAGGCTTCAGTAATGACACTCCAAAGCAGCACTAATGATGTGGTCAGAATAAATTACCCACTAAGTGTATGCAGATCTGTCATTTTTGCTTCATTATGTGCAATGTTCAAGTTTATTTGCATTTTTATGAGTAGCAGTATGCAGGAAGGAGGTGAGTATTGAATAGCTGAATAGTAGTAAAGCTATATGGAATTGGAGGGGGGAGTGACTGAATAAGCCCCAGATAGCTTCTTCGCCAGATGTACCATTTAGGAAGGACATTGATCTTATTTTACTCCTGTAATCTGTATTAAAATCTATTATTTCTAAACATTTTCTTCAATCACATATAAAAACATATTGTTCATTTACCCAATTCTTATTTCTTAATCTCTCATATTAATACAAAACAACAATTTCACCCCAGTGTTATTTACAATAACACAAGTTTTTTCTGTTGCCTGAAATATTTAGGGATAAAAGACATTTACACTAATGTTTGTATTTCTTGTCAAAAGAGACCTTCACATTGTGAAACGGGCAGCTGAGAATCCTCCAACTTTTATGAGAATTTGTTCCCTTCACTGCTAGTACAAGACAACAAACTTTTTAACTCCCATCATGTTTTGCACATTTTGTGAAACTTGTGGTTGCACAAAACAAGTGCCTTTCTTCAATCTCTCCAAAACCAACCAAAATCTGAAACAAGACGAAATTAATCAGAAATGAAGTCACCTCTCTAAAGAGTTGTTGTTTTGCTGACAATGGTGCTAAAGTTTTTACAGATCACAGACAGTCCACACCATTTGTAAAACACATGATTTAAGATCAGGGAAGAGAAACAGGTTTTGAGACACAGCTGGAAAAATTCTAGTTACCCCTCACCATTGGCTATGCTGTCTAGTACTGATGGGAAAGACAGTTTTTATAATCCACAGAGGTTTTGTTGTTGGCTTGGTGGTAACTGTGGAATGGCATCTGGGTATACTGGCAATTAAAATCTGAAATGGCTAGGTCTCTATCCTTAAAGGAAAGAGCCTTAGATCAGTGGCAAATGATTTGATACCAAGTTTCTCTAGGTGGAAGTAGAAAAAGCTCATTTCTAAATTCTAGAGAGGCCCTGCCATTTGAGAGGACAGCTACTGGGCTCATTGAATAAATGACCACGAGTCTTAGCGTTATCTGATTTTTAACGTTATGCGATACGTTTATTACACACCATAAAAAAAGCTGGCTTCCTTTGGGGGAAGCTTGGTGCGAGTGTGCCCACCTGCTTTTCCCAAAACCAAACCAGAGATCATAGCATCTGATCCCCGGCTTGGTTTGGGTGGGTGCACCCGTGCTCATTCCCACAAATCAAGCTGGGGATCAAATGCTGTGATTCCTGGCTTGGTTTGAGGATACTGCTCAGACTGCCCATTTCCTTGAGGTGAGAACGGGCACGTAGGCTCTCACCCCAAGGAAACTGGCGGCCCGACACTCAGACTGCCAGGTTTTTTTGGGTGAGAGTGCGCATGCCGGCTCTCACCCCAAGAAAACCAGTAGCCCGACACTCAGACTGCCCGTTTCCTTGGGGTGAGAGCGTGCATGTGGGCTCACACCCCAAGGAAACCAGCAGTCCGACACTCAGACCACCCATTTCTATGGCGGGAGAGCAGCTGCATGCTCTCTCCCCCCAAGGAAACCAGCAGTCTGACACTTGGCACTATGGAGGCCCCTTTGCCCCCTCCCAGCAAGGGGGCCTCCGGAGATCTCTGCCCCAAAGCTGGCAGGGCTGGTCTCCAGCCCTACAGGTTTTGAGGCAGTTATCAACATCAGGGAATTTGAGGAAAATATTTGCATCACACAATGTTATCTTAATGTTGTGCAGTGCAAAAGTGTTCCTCAAATTTCTCGACATTATCTGATTTTAGTGTTGTCCAATGCATTCCTTATCTGAGGTATTACTGTAGTTTCATATCGAATAATATGCCTGCAACTGTATATTGCATAACAAAGCAGGACTACTGGGTGGAGGGCAGATTAAATTTGACAGACTTACTGGAATTCTATTGTGAAATACAATTTAAACATTGCATATGCATTTTTCTTGCGTTTTTCTGTCTGTCATGTGACAGGATGTGCAACTGACCTGTGTACATTCAATCACATGATAGAAATAATTTGAATTCATTATTTTTTGTGTCTAGATCAGGGTTTCTCAACCTTGGGTCCCCCAGATGTTCTTGAACTTCAGTTCCTAGAAGCCCTGACTAACAGGTATACTGACGGGCTTCTGGGAATTAAAGTCTAAGATCACCTGGGGATCCAAGGTTCAGAAACACTGGGACTGTTGAGTATATTGAATTTCTTCATTTATTATTTGTTTTCTTTGCTATTTTTGATAACATCCATTGTAGAGATTTCAGCCTATTAATCAGAAATGACCTCATGATTGACATGATCATATGATATAGATGAATGTTGTGATTCTCAGTCCATATAATAAGCTTCATCTTTTCCTCTCTTAATGAAATAGCATTGATGAAAACAGGTGGACTTGTATCTTGAAAATGCAAGACAAAGAAATGATACAAAATTACTCCCAAATGCCTGCTTTGTAATTAATGAAAGCAAGAATCAACTTCCTTACCACCCTGAATCAAGATTATATAAAATTGCTGAAAGAAGAACAAAATTTAACAGAACATTTTTCCCTCCTGCTAAATCACTTAAGTTATTGTAATTGTTTCCATTAATCTTCTTGACTTTTTCTTTCTGATAACTGAACAAAAAGCCAATAGAATTAACACTATAGAAAAAATACTGGCCTTTTTGTTAACCAATGCAATATGTAGTGACAGTAGTGATACTAACTCATGTCCCCATTCAACTTAGAGGTATTCGTGAGTTAGGGCATGATTATGCAGATGTTTATCTTAGACTGATGCAAATTTCTAAACCCCCTCTGGTGTTTAAATTGTTGTCACCGTTTACCAGAAATGTTTAATTATTTTTTTGTGAGTGGGAGAGTTATGAGCTGGAGTTGTGGTCATCCTCTGTGTCTTCCACGCTCTCCTTGGAGGCTGTTCAAGGGACAGCAAGACTGATCAGCTACCTGTCAAGGGAGATTGGGACCCACTCCAATAGGACCCATCCTTGGCAGGTTGAGTCCCCAAGTACATGGACAACAGAGGATCAAGCCATTTCAATCTACATCTGGAGCAGAAGTCAATGCCAGGGAATGAGAAAGTTTCTGATACTTTGACAAATATGGTAGAGACAGTGGTGGGCAGTAAAAATGTTACTACCACACTGTGGGCGGAGCCAACATTGTGGGCAGAGCCAACATCATGACGTCATGGACAGAGCCGACTTCATGATGTCATGGACAGAGCCAATGATGTGGGCGGAGCCAATGTAAAAAACAAATAAAAATATGCACACATAAAAATACAAATTAAATAGACATAAAAATACACATGAATCAAGAATAAAATACACATGAATCAAGAAGCAACAGTTAGGACAGAAAATGGAATGACGGAGTAGTTTGGAATAGGAAAAGGAGTAAGACAAGGCTGCATATTGTCACCTTGCTTATTCAACTTATACACAGAACACATAATGCACAATGCAGGGATGGAGGAATCACAATTTGGGATCAAAATTGCTGGAAGAAACATCAACAATTTGAGATATGCAGATGATACCACCCTAATGGCAGAAAGTGAGGAGGACCTAAAGAAGCTCCTGATTAGGTTGAAAGAAGAAAGTGCAAAAGCTGGCTTGAGACTCAATATCAAGAAAACCAAGATAATGACAACAGGCCCTATCAGTCCCTGGAAAATAGATGGGGAAGAAGTAGAAGCAGTGACAGATTTTACTTTCCTGGAATCTAAGCTCACTGCAGATGGTGATTGCAGCCATGAAATAAAAAGGCGACTGATGCTTGGGAGGCAAGCGATGAGAAACCTGGGGAACATAGTGAAAAGTAGAGACATCACATTGCAAACAAAAATTCGCATAGTCAAAGCAATGGTATTCCCTGTGGCAATGTATGGTTGTGAGAGCTGGACCATTAGGAAAGCTGAGCACAGAAGAATAGATGCCTTTGAGATGTGGTGTTGGAGGAGAGTTTTGAGAGTCCCTTGGACAGCGATGAGAACAAATAGGTCAATCTTAGAAGAAATAACCCCTGACTGCTCCTTAGAAGGTCAAATAATAAAGATGAAGTTAAAGTACTTTGGACATCAAATGAGAAGAGAGGATTCACTTGAGAGAGCCTTGATGCTTGGAAGGGTCGAGGGCAAAAGAAAAAGGGGACGGCCCAAGATGAGATGGCTAGATGGTATTGTGGAGACAGTGGGCGCAGGGCTGAGCGAGTTGAGGTGGAGGACAGGAGTGCCTGGAGGACAGTGGTCCATGGGGTCGCAGAGGGTCAGAATCGACTGTGCGACTGAACAACAACAACAAAAATACACATAAAATACACATTAAAATAATACACATAAAATACACATTAAAATAAATACACATTAAATAGACATAAAAACACATAAAAATACAAATTAAATACACATAAAAACATAAAAATATACATTAAAAATGAATACACATTAAATAGACATAAAAACACATAAAATACAAATTAAATACACATAAAACACATAAACATACACATTAAAAATTAATACACACTGTAGGGGTGCATACATATGGAGCACTTGGTGCACATGTGCAGTGGGGGAACTGGCGAAAAGGTAAGCCCCTGAGGTGGTTTCCCCAAAAAGCTGCTACCGGTTCTCTAGGACGCCGGGATAACTTGCTACCAGTTTTGGTGAACTGGTGCAAACCTGTTGCTGCCCATCACTGGGTAGAGGAGTACAGTAATACCTCATATAACATTAGTATCGAATAACACGAAAATCGCATAACATCAAGGAATCTGGGGGGAAGAATTGCATCAGATAACATTAAGATCCTATGGGATGTTTCAGATAACAACCGCGAAAGCCTGTGTGGTTACAATGTATCTCTATGGATCCCATAGAGGATCAGATAACACGAAAAATCATATAACACGAAGACTTGTGGAACCAGGTTTTAGTGTTATATGAGGTTTTACTGTAATAAAAATGGCAGAGAAAGCCAGCCTAGGGAGGTGGAAGAAGTAAAGGAAGATCTCAAAGGAGAAACTGAGGTGTGGAATAAAAACCTTGACTGGGTCATAAACCATGACTGGGTCATAAACCATGGCACTCCAGGAAACCTTCCTAATTTGCCTCATCTCAAAGACTGAATCTCGATTGGCAGAGGAAATGCTAGTTTCAGCATCATCAGGTGGAGCCAATGTCTATGCTCAAGAAGTCTGGGGAAAAATATAAATAGGGGGTTAATAAAACAAAATAGATTTTGGGACATTTGGAAACCTTTTTTGCAACACACATTGAGGGAAAATAAAGGAGAAAAACCTGCATCGAATGCAATGTATTTTTGGCAGAATGATTGAGTTGTAAAAGGAATGGCTGGTAGACTCAAGGACTTTAGTGCACTGGGTGATGTATGTACTATGTATAAAATAATAAAGTTGTAATATGGTGGTGATAGAGGATAGTTGACATAAAGGTGAAAATATTCAGTATAGTAAATGAATAGAAAATAACTGTAGTACCATGTGACTACATTATATTATCTTTTTTCTTTTTTTCCTTATTCTTAATGCTGTAAGATGTACTTGGGATTTATTTTCATGTGTAACTGTTCTTTTTTTTGTTATGGTTGTTTGTTTGTTTTGTTATTTTTTAACATTGTTGAAAAGAAAAAAAGAAAAGGACCCTTGAGGGGCCACATTGAACAGCATTGGCCCTTGGACTGTATCTGCTCAACCATTAGTGGACATGAAGGATTGGGACAGGTGATTGTTCTTAATGGGAAGGTCACTGAGAACCAACAAAGAGTTGAAAAATAAAGTTCAATAGTCTAGCAGTATATCATGGCCTGAAGAGTTCATGTGGCAATGCCTTTGGGGCCTTTTGACACCTCTCTGCTCCTGGAGGGTATGGGAACCTACACCCAATAAAATTAGTGTCTTATTTTTTCCTACATTATTACCATGTTAGGGTTTTTCAAAAGCTCTTCCTTGTGTTTCTCAGAGGAGTACTTTACATTTCATAATAACCACCACTTCTCACTACCCCCCCCCCCAAAGGTAACTCCTGTTAGTCAGGGACTATTGTGTAAATAAACCAGCCAAGTGCTTGAGGACTAATTGCAAATGGAAAAGGTCTAAACTATAAGGAAGTGTGTTGGTTTGGAAACAAAAATAAAAAGTCCCAACAACTGTTAGGATTAGAAAAGGGGGCATTCTGTTCCACCGGATTTTCTTCCAAAATAAATATATTTAAAGAATGAATGGGTACAGTTTATTTTGCTCTTATTTTTATCCTTCCATTCCTTTACTGTGCCATCTACAAGTGGGGTGACAAGTTTAGCTGGTATAGTGGCATGGACTATTAACGACTCCTACTATTTTACTTATTTACAGAGATTACACAGCTCTAGGACATCAAAAGTGAGGAAGGTTATCAATATTTTCAGTGTGGCGAAAATGTCTTGGAATATAGAATGATCTTAGGGTACATGTGGGTAAACAATATGGGTGCTACTGTTACAATAACTAACTGGAAAACAATGAAGTGGGGGGAACCCCCAAAAGAGATGTGAATAACAATAATATAATTTATCAAAATCAATAATAAAAGAAGCATAACTTACATGTCGAAACACATTAAAGATGCATTTCAATAAAAAAAAAGGACTAACAAAAGGAGGGGGGAATTACATACTTCTATGAGACAGTTCACATATCTGGATGCTTCACTCATTGAAATATTTCTACAGATGTGTGGAAGTTGGCCATGACAGTATGCCATTTAAAGTGTTCCTAACTCTGAACCAGCTCAGCGCTACAGACTTTTCAACTTCAGGGTAACATGAAGTCAATAAGCAAAGAGAATGCAAGCAGTTCCTGTTAATTACTTGGCCCTTAAGCCCAATTAGAGCATTCCTTAAAGGTTACCAGTCAGTGTCAAAATGAATAAACCAGCTTAATGCTTTTTCACTAGGTAAAAAGCAAAATAAAACAAAAGACATTTTAAAAGCCCTTTCTCTCAGACACTTATTTTATTCATTCTGTTAGTGAACTGTATTGGATTCTATTGATTTAGGGTCCTAAATAATGCAAGGAGAATCCTAGATGTGAAATTTAAAAGGCCAGAAACATGTCATCCACCTTTTTGAGAGAGGAGACCTTATTCTTTTTTAAAGGGGCAAACATAACATCAAATATTCTGTGAGTCTGCTAATGTTTGTATTGACTAGTCATTGTTTTTTAAACATAATTATCTATTTGTGGCCTGTAAAACACTTAAAGAAAGAATGTATATACATTTCAACTCCCTGTCATTAGATAGAATTGTTATTAGAATCAATTGTCAAAGTTTCACAACTCATACTTTTTTCTGTATGTCCAGAGGTTTCTTTATTATTTATCATATGACAAAATTCAATTGTCTACATTAATGTTGATATATACAGTAAGCACAAATTCTCCATCTCAAGTTACTAGGTAGAGTTCCAGGTCTAGGTTCGAAAGCCATTAAAGTGCTTTATCTGTGGTACTATGCAAATCCTCCAATGTTCCTCCAAGCACACATAAAGGACACCTAGATATAATGAGGTTCATGGTTTGGTCTTCTTCACAGTAACATTGGGGAGAGGACTTCCATCCCCATGTGAACAGAATGGTTCCACATCTATCGCAGCCAGTCCTCACTCTGTCCTCCACTACTGTCTTAGAAGGGAAAATCCAAGTGGCCAGGGGTTCTTGATTATGTGATGATGGGGAATCAGAAATAGATGTTGCCAGAGTTCCATCCAGGCATCTGAGATATTAAAATGGTTATTCTGTAGGTTGATTGCAGTGCACCAAGCAAGGTTTCTAGATTTTAATCTTTGGTCTGAAGGGGCAGTTATATTGGCATGGATTTGGAGGAGAGGATTGTTTACTATTTTTATCCATAGGTATAATAATGCCAGTGATCTTCTTAGTGGTGGTGGCAGAATATGGCTCAAGACAGGGAGCCAGTGGGTATTTGTTGGTCAAATATAGCCTGTGCTGATAGGCATTGCCTGATTCAGCTCTATTTCTATTAGCCGTGTGTGTGTTCACTATTAAGCCAAGATGAACAATAGTATTCAGTGACAGAATATGACAATGCTACTGTGGTGGATCTAATAATTTGAGTGCTGACACTCCAAGAAGTGTCTACTACTTCTGTAAGATGTTGTTTCTGATTTTAATCTTTGCTGCCACATTAGAGAGGTGGACCTTATAGGTCAAAGGTCTACCTAAGGAGACTCCTAGGTACCTGGGGTTACTGCAGTATTGCAGATTTCTCCTCTCAATGATTTGTTGTTGTTCAGTCTCACAGTCGATTCTGACCCTTTGTGACCCCATGGACCACTGTCCGCCAGGCACTTCTGTCCTCCACCATCCTCCTCAACTCGCTCAGCTCTGTGCCCATTGTGTCTACAATACTATCTAGCCATCTCATTTTGGTCCACCCCCTTCTTCTTTTGCCCTCCACCCTTCTGCAGTGAGCTTTGATCCTAAGAAAGTAAAATCTGTCACTGCTTCTACTTCTTCTCTCAATGATACAGTCAGTTTATACCCCACATTTCTGTTCTGCAAATGAAAAGTTGACACAGTAGTTTTCTGAGGGTTTATCCTGAGACTGTTCTGATGGAGGTAAATGTCCAACATTTTTAAGTCTAATGAAAGCACTGACTCAGTCCCAGTGAAGCTTTGGTGTTGAGCGGCCAATGCTATATCATCTGCATAGATGAGTTTCCTAGATAGAGTACTCGGGAGGCCATATGTGTACAAGTTAAATAGCAAAAGAGCCAACAGAGAACCCTGGGGAAGACCACCATTTATCATGTATACTCTACTCTTAGAGAAATCTGAAAATATCTGGAAATGTCTGTTGCTCAGCATGTAGCTGAGTAATGTAATAAGTTTTAGACAAGGGATGATGCTGACAAATTTAAGGAGTTTGTCTCATGACACAGTGTCATAGATGGCTGTTAGGTCTAGGAAGACACCTGTGCTCACCATCTTATTCTTGAACCTGCTTTCAATATGGGTGACAAATGCAAGGACCTGTTCGTCACAGCCTCTTCCTGATCTAAATCCTGCTTGCTCAATTGGAATATGCTGGTTGATTGTGTAAGATATTTTGTTTTATATGAGCCTTTCAAGGAGCTTCATAGGAATGCTGAGAAGAGTGATAGGCCTGTACCTCTCCACTTTTGCTGGATCCTTGCTTGGCTTTAGCACTGCTATGAGTTTGGTTTCATAAAAAGAGGAGGCAAGTTGCCTGTCGCTAAGATGTTTGAGAAAAAGTTAGTGAGTCATTTAGTAGCAGCTGGGCCAAGATGAAGAAGGAACTCTGGGTATATGCCATCAGCACCTGCTGCCTCACCATAGGTAACCTAGCACTAAATTCATAAGAAAAAACAATAAGTGGAGGACAGGACACGGGGGTCAGATCATGATCTCTCTCACATAGACTTCCATCACAGAGGTAAGAGGGACAACAGCTACAGGAACCTAAAATAATTAGGTTGCTTGGCGGCAGGGTGAGGGAGGGACTCAGAAAAGAGAAAATAAAAATCCTTGAAGCTACACAGGAGGAATGAAAAACTTTCCAGTGTGTGGGCCTTGTCAAAGGCAATGAGTATTGAAATTTCATTGAAAGAGACAGAGGAAGGTGGAGACAAGATATTAGTCACTGGTAAATTGTAAAAAATTGCTCTCTCTGTTGCATGTCTTTCAAATTGAGCAACACATAAAAGGAGTGGAAGAGGTAGGTCTAGAGGAAGGAACAAAGGAAGGGAGGATATGGGCTGGAATGCCAATCATAATGTGTGCAAAATCAAAAGGGAGCAAAAAAGGACAAAAAATGCCAACTGAGTCCCAAACTACACGTATCATTCTATTCCACAATGTGATATCCCATCCTCAATAAAATTGGCAATAGATGTGACAGGAACTCTGATAGTTAATGGAATCAATGTTGATTGGAAGGGAGTTTAAAGATTTCCTTCCATGTCCTAAGCAAAATAATATTTTGCATGTTGTATTTTCTTTTGGCAGGCAAGGGACACTCCCCTAAAACCAATGATAATTTTATCTTAATAAAATGCTAACTTGAAAGGAGGATTTTTTCTATCAGAAAAACTGTAGCATCAATAACAGTTAATGTAATGGCAATCTTAATCTTAGAACTGTAGAGTTGAAAGGGACTCTATGAATCATTAAATATATCCCCTGTCGAGGAGGCAGAGTGGGGAATCAAACTTCTAACTTCTGGCTCCACAGCCAGATACCTAAATCACTGAGTTATCCAGCAGATGTGACTTTCATTTTTAAAAACTTACATTGTTAATTTCAAGACTTAACATCACATGAAATTTGGCTGTAACTTGAATCAAAACTTAAATTCAATCTGACAAAACTGACATTGGCCATCATTTTATAATCCTATTACATTGGAATGTTGGTGTAAATTAATTAGCATAAATTGCAATAATAAATTGCTGCTACTTAAGGAGTCAACACTTGTGTGCTTCACTGCATGCCTAGTCATGCAACTGGTGCACCACAAAGACAACAAATATCTACTCCTTAACCGGGGACAATTTGCCACTGTGATTTATGCAATGTGGCTCATCTAATGTAAGACTTCTGATTTGGATCACTCTAATCTGGGGGTCCTCCTGTGTGGGGATCTCCAGCAGAGATGAAGACAAGGCACAGGTATGGAACAAAATCTCTAATTGCTTTATTGAAGGCACCTACATTTAAACAGCTTAAGCAGAGCATATCTGGGTCAGCCTTTTACATTCCATTCTAGGCAGGAGGGGGTATATGAGTGTACCCATTGTTAGAGCAGGTTTTGACTTGATCTTTCTTAGCTCACCCTGTTCTATCAGAAGGCTGAAGCCTGTTCTGTCTTAGTACAGCTTGTTCCATCTCAAGAGCTATAGATAAGGGTGGAATGCCTTATGTGTGCATTGCTTGGGATGAATAGGGAAGCCTATTCCCAGGGTGGTGTGCCAGCACTGGAGTCAGCATCCCTACACTCCTGGACTTGCGACTACAGCTTGAAGAGCAGGTGGAAGTTGTGGCCAGAAGTGCCTTTGCACAACTTCATGTTTTTCGCCAGTTACACCTGCTACTAGATCGAGACTCCTTGCTAACAGTCACACATGCCTTGGTCACCTCCAGACTTGATTATTGTAATGTGCTCTACATGGGTCTGCCCTTGGTGACCATTTGGAGGCTACAGCTGGTCCAGAATGTGGCTGTTCTGGTAGTGATGGGATGTGAGCGTTATATCCATGCCTCACCACTGCTATGGGACTGCAGTGGCTCAAGTCACTAAGACGCTGACTGGGAGGTGGAAGGTCAGCAGTTCGATTCCCGAGTACTGCAGGACGGAATGAGTTCCTGTCTCTGTCCCAGCTCCTGCCAACCTAGCAGTTCGAAAGCAAGAAATTGCAAGTAGATAAATAGGGACCACTTTGGTGGGAAGGTAACAGCATTCCATGTACTACAGTGTCTAGTCATGCCTGCCACATGACCACGGAAATGTCTGCAGAAGCAGACAGAGCTGGCTCTTCGACTTAGAAACAGAGATGACCCCTAGAGTCAGATACGACTGGCTTTTGAGCAAGGAAAACCTTTACCTTTACCTTTACACCACTGCTGAGGGAGCTGCACTGGCTCCTAGTTTGCCTCCGGGTGCAATTCAAGGTGCTGGTTATTACCTTTAAAGCCCTACATGGTAGTGGACCAGGATACTTAAGAGACCACATCACCCCAAGGACATCGGTCCATCCCACCAGAGTCGACTGGAGAGGCTCTCTGGTTGTGCCATTGGCCAGAGAGGCGCACCTCTCTGGCACTAGAAGGAGGGCCTTCTCTGTGTCCACTCTGGCCCTATGGAACCTCCTGCCAATAGAGTTATGCATGCAGACAGAGCTGCTGTCCTTTAGGAAAGGAGTGAAAACCTGCTTGGTGGGTCGGGTCTGGGGGATGGATGGAACAATATCCCCAGCCAGTTGGATAATTTGATCCCTCGTGCCTCTTAGCTGTAACTCCTACTTTTAATCTTTTAATCTTCTTTTTTAATCTTTCAATCTTTTAATTAGTTTTAAATTATTCGATTGTTTTTGATGATGTGTTGTGATTTGCCCTGAGTCAGAGAGGGGGGCAATAAACAAGCATGAATAATAAATAAATAAATAAAGTTGGGGGTAGTTTAAGAGTATTTAACAACACTTGCAACACTAAGTACAGTATATGCTGGCATACAATACTTTTTCACCCTGTAAACCATGCCTCCAAGTGTGTGTGGGGGGGGTCGTCTCGTATGCTGGGTGAATCTCATTTGGGTACCCAATGAACTCACCGCGGCTTGGGCAGCAGCTCTGGAGAGACCGTTGAGTCCTTCCCCGCCACCTTCCCGTCATGGTTCTGGGGCTGCTTCTTCAACCGGGGCTCCTGCCGACGGCCCTTTATTCCCCCAGCCAGGTGGAACGAATCCGGGGAGAGAGGCAGAGGCATCCTCAGCTGCCTGCACAGCCGGGGCAGCGGAGCAACTGCCCGCACAACCTCATTCAAACTTGCCCACATTCAAAATCGCCCGCATTTAAACTCTCCCACATTCAAACTCGCCCCTTCGCCCAATCAGGGGAAGGACAGGTCTTCTCGCGCGAAAATATATTTTCTGAGGAAAGCATATCAGAGAGTAAACAAAACAACATCAAAAAACTTGTGGCACTTTAAAGACTATGGTAACTCTTCTATTTAAACATGAGGTTTTGTGGACTTTTTTTCAGACACTGGTGCCAAAAAAAAAAAAAGCAGAAAGGGAGGTGTGTTCAAGCCCCCCTCCCCTCTACTCTTTTGCGTGTGTGGAAGGTGTGCAGAAGAGGGGGTAGTCTTGTACAGTGAGTATATAACAAAAACTATATTTAGAGTGGAAATGTTGGGGAGTCGTTTTATACGCCCAGTCGTATTGTACGCCGGCATATACAGCAATAAGAATCTGTCCATTTTTGCAGAGACATATTCCTCGTTTTTGCTTTTGCTGGGAAACCATAAAGCCGGGGGGGGGGGGGATCATGTCAAAGGGTCCCAATCCTCAACCCTCTAAAAACATTATTTTTTATTTTTAAAAAATCCCACATCAAAACTATCTCAGCCTATAATTTACTATACACAATAAATTAATGCAGCAACCAGCTGGAAGTGAAGAGCCTTTAATGGTGGGTAATAATGGAGGGCTGGCAGCTTGAAAAGTGACCCTTAGAAGTGACAATAGCTGTCATTAGCATGTTATTTCCATCTGTGAAATGTTGGAAGGTATGAAATCAGCAGAGCTCTGACTTGATAATGATAAAAGGGCTATTTTCCCCTCCTAGAACACAGAGTAGTCAATGCTACTATTTATCAATGTATCCTCTACTGCCTGCTATTGGAATCCACTAATGATCTACCAATTCTACATGAGCAGACTATTGCTATTAGGTGTTCAAGAAAGCAATACTTGTGTTTACACCATTCCCCCCCCCCCCAAAAAAAAAGCATCTACAAATTAGAGCAGCCAACTTTCAGGGCCACTACAACCCTTTAAAAAATGAAGAATAAGATTAATTTATATCATATGTTCATTTCTTATCTGTACTTTTGCTTTTAGAGAATTTCTCAGCACTGCAAAAATTTTATAAGTTTTACTTATGCATAAAAAAGTATTTATACAATATGTGTAGGACACGAGAACATTGATTATGGCAGTCTGTATAATTCAATTAAAAATAAATTATACATACTTAACATTCAATTAGCAACTTACTATATAACAATCCCTGAAAAATAAAACTAAAGTTAAGTATAACTATTGAAATTAACCACGACCCTGCCACAATTTATCTGAAGCAGTCCGATGAATGTTTTGGGGACAAAAAGAGTCTTCCCATTGGGTTCTGTTGAAAGATTCCAGAAGCAGAATGTGATGTTCCCAAACTGCTGATGAATTTCATAAACATGGCACTACCACTGGGGAGAAATATTCCCCACACCCAACAATGTTGGAAGATGGGCACATCAGAATCATCTCTGCCACTGACTGTAGAATATAGGCTGATTGATGTGAAAGAAGGCAGTTCTTTGGATTGTTTGGTGCAACATCATATAAGATTTTAGTACTGGCAACTTTAAATGGGCTTGGAAACACACATATGATCAATGCAGCAGGCATACAGTAGGTGGCACGTGATGTGCATCTACTAGCTTTCAGTTTCCATGTTCTGCATGGTAGTGTTTTTTACAGGTAAAACATCTAAACTGTCATTTAAAGGTAGTACAGGGATAACCAGTGTGATCTGGGGGATCAAGTGATCGACTAGGACTGGGAGGACCTGTTTGTATCATCAATCAGACATGGAAGTTCACTTAGGATCTGGAAGGAATAAGACCACTCTTTAAATAGCCTACTGTGAAAGCCCATTAAGGTCATTCTAAATTGGTTCCAACTTGATGGCACATAGCATAATATGATTTAAGTGCAGTAGCATCTGAATCATCTAGATTAGGGTTAAGCAAACTTTGCTCCCCAGATTTTCTTGAACTTCAATTTCCAGAAGCCCTGATCAGCAGGTGTACTGACCTGGGCTTCTGGTAATTGAAGTACAAAAACTCCTGGAGAGCTTTGTTTGCTGATCCCTGACCTAGATCAAAAGATGGACCAGAAGACAATCATCACTGGAATTTGTACTTGTCCAGAACATTATGTTCAAATTCCATCATGTTAAGAAAAAAAGTCTAAGCCAAAAATGCACATGTGAGGAAATACATGAAGATAAGTTTAAGCAATTCCAACAAATGTAGACTGGCAAGGTTTTAGAGTCAGTGTAGCCTCAGTGGGTTTAGTGACAGTTCAGCCATCCTAGGTATTTAAAATTGCATCCAAAATATTTAATGTGTCATAAGACTCTTTAATTTTGTTGCAATCCAAAAATAACTTTTCCAAGGTACACTCCAGTACAAATCTAAAAAGAAACCATCATCCAGGTTGCTTTGGTAAGAATATAACCCTTCTCCATGATTTCTAATAAAAATAAAGATTGAACAATCTCTTTGTTGTTTCTTTAAAAAAATATCCATTTGCAGTATCATTTACTTTGGATCAGAGTTTGCTCAGCTAAATGCCTGCACATGTGAATTAACATAGAACAACCTTTTTTTGCTATTTTGTTTATATATCTCTTTGACAATCTGCCCCATTTTACATGTTCTTCTACTAAAACTGTCTATACATCTCTATTTTTATCCTTATCAACATAAATTTAAAGTTTACCCATTCTGTTTTCACTTCTTTGCAAAGAGAAACTCTATATGCTGCATATATTAAAAATAGTTCTTGGTATATATTATGTTGTGGAGAATGACAACATTTTTTTCCTCTAGGTCAACAAACCAAATTTAAAAAAGAAGATTTTAGACACAAACAAGAGACATAAAAGCTTTCCAACTAAGAAGAAATGAATAATTTCTTCCCAGTTGGAAAGCTTTTATGTCTCTTGTTTGTGTCTAAAATCATCAGAAGTAATTTACCTAAAGTCAATAAAGAAGCAGGTCCAAGGAAGCACCTAGAGCAGTGGTGGAATTCAATTTTTTTTACTGCCTACTCTGTGGGTGTGGCATGGTGGGCATGACCAGGGGGAAAGCCCTACATTGCACCCGAATTAGGACTACTTTATTTAAAAACTTGGATGGGCGGGGGCAGCCAGAATTTCTGCTACCGGTCCTGGCAAATTGGGCCAAACCTGCTGAATCCCACCACTGACCTGGAGGTTATGAGCAAGGGTTTTCTTCTAAACTGCCCTCTATTGGAATAAAAAAAACCTTATCCAATGCTGTGTGATGCAAAGGACAAGTTGGCACACAGTCCCTCTTTCAAGTGACCAAGCTGGCAATCAGATGTTACTTCAACACTGATAACAGAGTCTTTCATCACCCTTGAGCCTCACTCTAGATGTTCAGTGTAACATGCAGAGCACATAAAGATCTGTGTTTCAGCAGCTCACCATTTCAACATTCCCCATCTCCTCTTCTAACCAACCCCCCTAAGACAGCCACCTAACTTTGTCTTATAGCGTAGCCAACCCTATCTACTAAATTTGTTCCATCTATTATTATTTTCTTTATAGTGGTACCTCGCTTAAAGAGCATAATGAGTTCCACGGGATTGCTCTTT
This sequence comes from Furcifer pardalis, assembly GCA_030440675.1. Classification (NCBI taxonomy): domain Eukaryota; kingdom Metazoa; phylum Chordata; class Lepidosauria; order Squamata; family Chamaeleonidae; genus Furcifer; species Furcifer pardalis. Next base: position 166,756,919 of record CP126891.1, on the reverse strand, counting down.
AAGCGAAACTGCATTGTAAGTGACCAATTGTGACTTCTGTGGTGGTGGAGATTGTGAACCCCGATTTATTTGGTAAGCGAGTTTTTGGTTGGTTTTATTTGTTAAGCAAAGCGAACATTCAGAGAAAATTTTGTTCTTTAAGTGAGTTACTCTTTAAGCGAGGCACTCTTTATGTGAGGTTTAACTGTATTTTGCAGAATATAAAATTATTGCAATAGCAATTATACTTACAGTGGTACCTTACTTAAGGAGCATAATGCGTTCCATGGGATTGCTCTTTAAGTGAGTTTGCTCTTTAAGCGAAACCCCATTGTTAGTAACCAATTGTGACTTCTTTTTTGTGGGGGATTGCAAACCCCATTTAGTTGTTAAGTGAGTTTTGGTTGGTTTTAGTTGTTAAGTGAGGTGACCATTCAGGGAAAATTCTGCTCTTTGAGCAAGTTAGTCTCTAAGCGAAGCGCTCTTTATGCGAGGTTTTACTGTATATACCATCCCATAGTGTTTAATGCACTCTCTGGGCAATTCACAATGTAATTATCATCCCCCCTCCCCCCCAAAAAAAAAACATGCTGGGTGTTCATTTTATTGACCTCAGAAGGATGGAAGGCTGAGTCCACCTTGAGTCTTGGTCAGGATTGAACTCATAACATTTTGGCTGCAGTACTTTAACCATTGTGCCAACAAAATTATGAATGTACAGTGGTACCTCGTACAACGATTTTAATCCGTTCCACAGGGCTCATTGTTGTACGAAAAAATTGCTATACAATGCATGCATCCTATAGCGATTTTTCCTATGGGATGCATCATACAATGAATATCTCTATGGGAAAAATCGTACAACAACAAAAATTCATTGTACAATTTTCCCCATAGAGATGCATTGCATTGTATAACAATTTTAGTTGTTATAAGGGGCACAAGGTTTTTTCAAATCCTCGTTTTTGTACGATTTAATTGCTGAATGAGGCATTTGTTATATGGGGTTCTACTGTATATGAAATATAGATACAATTCAAACAAGTTAAATATTGACATGATTAGACTTTTTTTTTACCAGAAGCAGCTTACTTCAATAGCATTTTTAGCTGTTTATTAGATCTTCTTTTGTGTACAAAGTAGTAGATAAATTGCATATTGAGTGTGATGTAGAGTATAAAGTAACAAACTGAGAATCAGGAGGCTTAAGTTCAAATCCCTGCTCAGCCATCAAACCTCATTGGTGGTACAGAACTGGTAAAACCATATTTTAAACCTCACCTTGAAAGCCCAATTGGGTTGCTGTAAGTTAATACATATATTAATGTGCCTCCTGTTGTTGCAATATAGACTCATATTCTTATTTTTTTGTATATTTTAATTTTCTTCTGTTTAAAAATTAATATAAGGCAGCATTCATTGACCATCACCTTTCTCTCCCCTGCACATGGAAGTGAAATCACAGAGGCTGACACAGCTGCTGCATCTTTGTTTGTGTTGGATTGAATCTGGTCACCACTCTGGAGTGGAGAGATCAGCTGACAGAATGCTGTCATTATCCAGGGGATGACAATGTGTGTCCACAGACTTCCTTCTTGTGTCCCCCTTGCTGCAGCTAATTGATGAGATGCTGTCAAGAAATTAGTAAAATGGAAGGATAGTGATTCTAAAGTTTCTACAGACTATGTGGAATCTGAACACCATTATTTATTATTTATTTATTTATTTATTAAATTTATTACCCCGCTCCAATCGGGAGACCCGACTCTGGGCGGCTTACATCACGATAAAAATAAAAGATAAAAGATAAAAACATAGGAAAATCGTAAAAGTTTAAAAAGTTGTCAGAAGTTAAAACAGTACCGAAACTGCGCACCAGTATTCCCATAATTCAGAACCAGAGTGGCACTCCTTTAAATAAGCCACTTAGTATGGGAACCCATGTTCCCTGGTCCCCAAATATGTCCTGCCAGCCAGGTTTTCAAGCCCTTCCGGAAGGGCAAGAGCTCCGTCTGAAGGCGCAGCTCGGTGGGCAGGAGGTTCCAGAGGTTCGGGGCGGACACGGAGAAGGCTCTCTTCCTAGTACAGGTGAGGTGCGCCTCTCTCGCCGAAGGAACAACAAGGGAGCCTCTCCGATCCACCCTGGTGGGCCGGACAGATGTTCTTGGGGTGACGCGGTCTTTTAGGTACCCTGGCCCACTACCATATAGGGCTTTAAAGGTAATAACCAGCACCTTGAATTGCACCCAGAGACATACTGGTAACCAGTGCAGCTCCCAGAGGAGCGGTGAAACACGAGCATAATGCCCACACCCCACCACTACCTGGGCCGCCGCATTTTGGACCAGCTGGAGTCTCCGGATGGTCATCAGGGGCAGCCCCATGTAGAGCGCATTACAGTAATCAAGTCTGGAGGTGACCAACGCATGTGTGACCATAAGCAGAGCGTCCCGGTCTAGGAGCGGGCGTAACTGGCGTATTACACGGAGTTGTGCAAAACCCCTCCTGGCCACGGCTGCCACCTGCTCTTCGAACAGTAGCCGTGAGTCCAGGAGGACCCCCAGATTACGCACCGGGTCTGTTTGGGGCAGGACTGCCCCATCCAGAACCAAAGATGGCAGCTCCTGTGTTAACACGGGACCTCTTACCCACAGCCACTCAGTCTTGCGGGATTCAGCTGTAGCCCGTTGTCCCCCATCCAGACCTTAACAGCCTCCAGGCACCTGGAAAGGACTTCCACCGCACCGCTTGGGTCCCCACGGGCAGAGATGTATAACTGGGTATCATCTGCATATTGATGATACCTGACCCCATGGGAACGGATGATCTCACCCAGCGGCTTCATATAGATGTTGAATAGGAGAGGAGAAAGCACCAAGCCCTGAGGCACCCCATACTGAAGCACCCCATTAGCTGCTATCTAAGACAATTGGGCAGAATAAGGGGGAGAAGTGGCTTCTCAGTGCATCAAATGGACAAGATTCACTGTTTGTTTTATCTAGTAAGAAAAAAAATGTGGTCAAGGTCAATTTCCTTACATGGTGGCAGTGATGAGGTTTCAGTTCCATAGCTCCCTGAGTGATTTTAGCTCTTTGGGTTGGTTTTTAATGGTCTGGAGTGAAACAAGAATTATAATTTTTGTAGGCATTTGGGCCTGGAGAGAACAAGCCCCTAATTATGAGCCATAGGGAAAAATGGGTGAGAGAAGGGAGTCCCAGTATGCCCTGGTGGAAGGGAAGGCAGAAATTCAGCTGACTGAGAAAGAGAGCATGTGTAAGGCAGACACTGGTTACTAGTTTGCCTCCGGGTGCAATTCAAGGTGCTGGTTATTACCTTTAAAGCCCTATATGGTAGTGGGCCAGGATACTTAAGAGAACACATCTCCCCAAGGTTATCTGTCCATCCCACCAGAACAGATAGGAGAGGCTCCTTAGTGGTGCCATCTGCCAAAGAGGCATGCTTCTCTGATACTAGAAGGAGAGCCTTCTCCATGTCTGCCCCGGCACTTTGGAACTGCCTGCCTTTAGAGCTGTGTCTCCAGACAGACCTGTTGGCCTTTAAAAAGGGTGTGAAGACTTGGCTGGCAGGACAGGTGTGGGGCAGTGATGGTTCACTGACCCCACCCAGCTGGTTTATCTAATACCTCATACCCATTCTCTCCCTTTTAATAAGGAACTGTTTTTAGCCTGTTTTAATTGCTACTTAAATTGTTTTTTTAGTTTTGAATCTGGTTTTTATGTATTGTGATTTTAATGACTTTTTGTAATCTGCCCTAAGTCGCCTGTGCAAGTAGGGTGGAATAGAAATTTGAATAAATAAATAAATAAATAAATAAATAAATAAATAAATAAATAAATAAATAGTATTTTGAGAATTTAGCACAGACTGTTTTATAACCCCTCAGACAACCTAGAAGTCCTAGAGGAGAAGTCTCTGGTTACAGTGGAATTCAAAGAAGCTATCCATGGGGATCCTTCTATATCTGAATAAAGAAGAAAGAGCCCCTCCTGAGTTCAGGCATAGCAAACAAAAACAAGTGGCCTATAGTTATAAATTCAAATAGATAAATGATCAAAGCCTTTTATTCCAATGTTCAAAGGACAGAACAAATGGATCTATCCCATTTTACTATAATAACAACAATACAAGGTTGACTAGGATGTCAGTGTCCTATGACAACCTAGTGAACTTCATCCTTAAGTGGGAAGTATCATTTTGTCTAACATATTGCTTTCAGAATTGTTTCAATGAATGTGTCTATATTAATCCAGGTTAGGCACAAAATAATAGATGCTTTATAAAAACTTATATTTTTGTGATAACAATAGTATAGATTTTACAATGCAGAAAAGCTGGGATGTGCTGCAAAGAGGTGCTTTATTTAATGACTCACCCTGGACTACGGTGTGTAAATTAGAGGGTTTCAATTCTGTTCTTTGGGCTCACTTTTAAAAGGTGCTTGTGAAGCCCATAGCAACAGTCATACTCTTTTATTCTGAGAGTTCTCAGTTAGGCTAATGGATATTTATTATATTCACTGCATTGCTGATAACACATTAGCACCCAGTTCTAGCCAAAAAGCTCAGAAACATAATTGCTGGTAAAAGAATGATATTTTAAGTATGAACCTCAGACCATTGTCATGTATGTGTCTAACTGCTGTTCATAGCCCTTGTCAATAAAGAAAGTGTGGGCATTGAGCAAATGCAGTCCTACAAGGTCTAGAGTCTTGTATCTGGGGGAAAAGAAAGTTTGAACAATGTCAAAGAAAAGGCATTGCCAGGGTAGCTATAAATAGTGTCCAAAATGGTTAAGAGCAGCTTGGGAGTAGTCACAAGACAGCAGCAAGCAACAGTGCTGGTAGTATCTAAAGATGACTTTTGGCAGGAGATGATGTCTTTAGAAAACATATTCCCTCCCAACCCTGAAATAAAGAGGCAGCACACAGGGATATTTTGATATCATCTTGGGGCACATCTTTATTGAAATTTAATTAAGCCCTGACCTGTTGAGGGGCCTGGTAATGTGTGACCTGGTACTAACAATAATTTCATGTCAGAAAGTATTCTGGGTTGAAAGGATTTTTACAGAAGAAACTCTGCCTTTCATGTCCCCAAGAGCTGGGACAGAGAGAGGTGCTCAATCCATCTTGCAGTACCTGGGGCTCAGACTGCAGACTTACCAGCCTTCCAGGTAACAAGGCGATCTTTATAACCACTGAGCCACCTCAACCTGGTACTAGAGCAGATAAAATCCTCTTTGCCTCTCTAGCCTAGACTGGTGAATCCCCAGTTTTGTGTAGCACTGATCCTTGCCAGCTACTGCACAGGCTGGCTTAGTCAGAGTTTCCAGCTCTATTCCCTGAAAGAGATGTTGGTCGCTTTGCAGCGCTGTCCAATGGTGTGTACTGCATCCCCCCCTGATTTACTCATGTTGAGTATACAGTGTTCACTTCATCCAAAAACTCCCTAGGAGAATTGCCTCTACTACACTAACCCCACATTACCTACCATACTACTCTTGTGGCCTATTTAAAGATAGCACCCCTAATGTCCCACAGACCAGAATGAGATATGTGAAAAATGACCCATAAACCTTTCTTAAATCTGCCAACCAGGAAACCAAGGCCAAGAATCCATATCTGGCCCTTAATGTGAGCCCTAAAGCACTCAAGCCTGCAAGGTGGGTGGACAGACCTTCCAAAGCAAAACTGCAAAGAGGCCAAAACGAAGGCAGACTGGGCTTCAAAACCCTTTCTACCAAGTTCTGGTAAAGGTAACCCGTGCTTGAAAGCCAGTCATATCCAACTCTAGGGTTCAGTGCTAATCTCTGCTTATAGCCAAACAGCCAGTGCTGTCTGCATTTTTGCAGACATTTCCATGAACATGTGGCAGGCATGCCTAGACACCAGAGTGCATGGAATGCTGTTTACCTTCTCACCAAAGTGGCACCTATTTATCTACTTGCAATTTCTTGCTTTCAAACTGCTAGGTTGGCAGGAGCTGAGACAGAGACATGCGCTCAAACTATCATGCAATACCCAGGTCTCAATCTGCTGACCTGCTGCCTTCCAGTCAGTGTCTTAACCAGGTCTTAACAAATACAACACAAAGATAACTGTCTTTATGATATCTCAGGTACATGTTCCCATTATACACACGCACACCAAGAATTCTGTGTAATTTCACATAGTTATATTTCTCTGTCTTACAAATGTAGACCACCCCAACCCCACATTACCCTTGTAAACTGCTTTGATACAGTACTTCAGAAGCACTATAGAACTAGCAATTATTGCATTTTGTCTTTGGGTGGGAGTTAAAAAGCTGTGCTGAAGCTTTTGGTCTCTCACACATACCCTCTCATTTTCATGCACTCATTAAGCTCAGAACATGTGTCCTCTGGGGCTGAACCTGTCCATGCTTGATCTCAGCCCAAAGGTTAATTTGTTTGGAAACCTTTAGTGAAATGATATTTTTGATTCCCATTTAGATTGCTCTGAAGGAAGCCTTTCCGTAGGCTCTACGCACCGAAAACTGAAAAGAAAAGTTTATAAATGATTTGAACAGCAACTACAAATTGTACAGGAATTTGCCCAGGATGATTTTGACTGAGTATATGAACTCTCCATTGTTCTGCAGTACTATAAAGGACAGCTATTAAACAAATAGTTTCAAGTCCTATCTATCTATCTATCTATCTATCTATCTATCCACACACACATAGAGAGATAGAGATAGAGAGATACATACATACATACATACATACATACATACATACATACATACATACATACATACATACATACATACATACATACATACACACACACACACACCTTAGACCTCTAAAACTAGGAAAATAGATTGACCCAAGTATAGATTGGGGGTAGAAAATGCAGCAGCTGCTAGTGAGTTTCAGTAATTAAAATACATGAAAATATGGTAAAATAAATTAATTTAGACATTTGTATGGATATGTTTTTCAGTGTTTACATTGACCTGAGTATAAGTTGAATCCCATTTTGACCTCATTTTGAGGGCTAAAAATGACTTATACTCGAGTATACAGTACATGATATGATATTCAGAAGATACAATCCTGATAATAAAACTACATTTATGTGGCTGGCCATAGAAATTGGGGTGGGTGGTTTGGGTTGAGTGCTCACTGGGTTTAGGCTGTCTCCAGTCAAGAGCAAGACAAAGAGCTTCCTCCAGATTGCCGCAATGTATAAAATGCCTCCTGTGTCCTTTCCCTTTGAGAAACAAAGCAAATACATCAATCATGCTACACAAACATAGAGCAAGTTTGTTTGGCATGATTATTAAGAAAGATGAGAACAACCTCTAGTGCTTCAAATTTTTATGAAAAGCTGTAGCCAGCCTAATTTGTAGTAATTCTTTGCAACTGCATGAATTGTGAAACCTTGAGTCGTCTAGAGGTAAATCGTGGTATCAGGATATTCATTGCCATGCTGAGTGGCGAAAAGAAGAATGTAATAGGTTCATCATCCTTGCATGTAAAAGTGAAACAAGCAACTAAAACAAGCAAGGGTAGTATTCTAAACGGGAATATCTGAAGCTATGCCTATTACTAATTACTGCAAATGAACGTCAGAATGGAGCAAATCCACCTGTAGAAATTCATAACGTTAAAATTTCCTTAGTACACTTTGAGGTTTGTTTGTCTATTTATTACATTTTTATGCTATCCATCTGGAATATTTCCCAATCTGGGCAGTGAACAGACAAATAAACAAAAACAACATAATAGAACAAACATCCCAATAAAATAAACAACAGGATAAATACCTGGAAAAATAAAAAAATTAAATACCCTGTTTAGGTTCTTGGTTAGGATTCCTGAGTCTGGGTATTTTCAAAACAACTACAAAATATTGGAATTGTATTGAAGGAAGGTTCACAGGATAGGTTTATCAAAAATTGCAAGGCACTGTAGCACTTTGATCACCTTAGGTGGAATGAGGAGACTTTAAAATAAAGGCATGCCAAAACTTTCTATAGCTGAAAAATCATGGGAGAATCACTTCAACTATCTGGCTAGTTTAAGAATGCAGTTATTAAATATTTTTTAAAAAAATTAAAATGTCATATAGAAATATGTTCTCATGGGTGTTGGTTTCTTTAAAACGGATAAGTATGTCATCTTTTTTTATATATACAATAGAGAATTAAATCTGGCAGCCATAAACTTGTGTGGCCACAACAACTTGGCAGTAAAACTTAAATTTAATATTTTAATAATAATAATAATAATAATAATAATAATAATAATAATAATAATAATAATAATAATAATAATAATAATAATAATAATAATAATAATAATAATAATAATAATAATAATAATAATAATAATGTACTACCTTAACGGCTTACTACTATATTTTAATGTGAGCTTTTGTGGATCTAGTCCTTATACTGACTAGATAACTGTGATGATACAGTCATAGAATCTCATTCTGTTTTTTTATGTGCAGTTAGTCACTGTCTGCTGATAATGAAACCCTTTATAAAATGGCAGCCAAGAATATTATTGATGTAATGGGGGCCTTGAACTTCATAAGCTGCTCTCTGTATAATTCCACCATAGTTCCCGTCTTAAAAAGTGACTGGTCTGGAACATTGACCTATTGGGTAAATTAATGTGTTATCAGAGGATGCAAATAAATTATTTACAAAGTATTGATAAACCTGATGAGCTAGGGGCAATATTTTCAATGCCCTGCAATAAGAAACTGAGAAAGAGTACATACCATTTTGCCTATTATGAATTGTTGTAGAGATTTGTTGTATTAATTTAATTAAAACAATGGCTGAAAACAATTTTCCATTTAATAGCTGTGTTGGGAGAATGGATTGCTTGTGTGTTGCTTTCATATCCTGTTCTATTTGCTTCTTTACACGTTCATTTCACTGTATTATTTTTGCATAAAGTACCTCGGGCACCAGTAATTATAGCATTTATCTGTTTACCAGTCCAACTACTGTCTAGTGGAGCAATATTTATTAACAATCTAAAATGTAAGGTTCTCTCTCTCCCATTGCCTGTCTCTCTTACTCTTTCCAGAACAACAGAGAACTACAGCCATGCACTGCAGCTTCCACAGTGATGCATTGCAAACACCGTTTGTTGGCTATTAGCTGAGTTGCAGGCATGCCATAGAATGTTTTTCCCCAGTGGACAACACTGGCATCATACACTTTTTAAGACAGTGGGACACACCACAGTGAAATCCAGCATCCAGCTACATCCATGGATTTTGGGAAATTAATCACATATTCAGGAGTGCATTTTTTTAAAAAAATTGAGAGTACAATATATAGGGATGGGAAGTTTATTTTTGGCCATAGTCAGAATGAAAACCACCCTGGCTAGCTGTGAAGGGTTAGAAAAAGTTCCCATCAGCTCTCTCCCTCTTTTTCTGTTTGTGTGTCTGTGTAAAAGAAAGAACCAAACACAAGTAAATAGTGTGTGTTTATCAACAGGGTGTATTGTCTAGTACAGTGATGGTGAACCTTTTAGAGACTAGTGTCCAAACTGCAACCAAAACCCCACTTATTTATCACAGAGTGACAACAGAGCAATAGGGGAGGAAGGAAACACTCCCATTGGGTTGCTGGGGATAGAGGTGGGGCAAACTCTGTGCTGGGGGGAAGGAGGAAGCGCTCCCATTGGGCTGCCAGGCAGGAGGTGGGGCAAACTCTGTGCTGGGGTGACTGCACCAGTGCCCACAGAGAGCGCTCCGAATGCTGTCTCTGGCACGTGAGTCATAGGTTCACCACCATTGATCTAATATGAACTGGTGCTTATAAAGTGGTTTGAATCAGGAAATTGACTTGTAGCACATATAGCTGTGAATGTACACATCTGGTTACTGGTAGATTGTTTAATGGTCTGTCAATTGCTAATTTATTTTATGGTAAATGGCTTGAATAAAACTGCCTCTGAAAAATCCATACTGTTTGAAAGCAATGAAATGGGAAGAGTCATTTAAAAAAATACATTTCATTTGTGATTTGCTGCAGATTATGAATTAAGCATTTCTTGTGCACTGAGCCAAATGAGTGCGATGCAATAGCAAATGGCTGCACCATCTTAACTAGCACTGAGTCACAGATAAGAATTTTACTGATCGAGTTATTGACAGGATTTTGGCCAATGAACAGGTAAAAATAACTACAGTATAACTGAAAAGCACATATAATGAAAAAAGTCATATATGTATTTTGTATTTGTATTTTCGACTTATATGCCGCCCCACTCGCATAGCGACTCTGGGCGGCTTACAGAAGAAACAGTTACAATTACATAGCACATTCCATAGGATAAAAACAATTACAAATATCGCATAGTAAATTACAAATATCACAAAGCAGGAATAACATCAAAAACATCCCCCAAAAAATAATCAAAAAACATCCCCCCAAAAATAATCTCTAATAACAATTGTAATTACAAAACATCAGGACATCCTAAAAAAATACATCAGAGATACTATAATATAAATCATTACAGCATCAAATTCCATAGGCAACAATATCAAGCAACAATCATAGATTCCAAATATGGGTTAAAATAAATTCATAAAGCAAGATAAATTCATACATTTATGCATTCATTCATTAAAAGGTTTAAGCGATGAAATCACAAATTCATATTAATTCATGGAATCATAAAAGTGACCTGGAAGAGGGAGAAAGGTTATTGTGCCCAACCTCCAGTCAAAACAGGAAACCCAGAACTAAATCAAATTAATTTCATTCATAAATATATTAAAATAAAATTATTGGAGGTTAAATAAATGCATATATTAGGTGGGAAAGTATCAAAATATATAAACATTCCAATGTGGGAAGAAAAAGTGAAGTCTCACAACTCGATAATGAAAAAGGGCAGGAAGAAAATGCAGGTAAAATTGAGAGAAATGTAATAAAATCAAGATTTTTCACATACCTGTGAAAGATTTTCACATCCCTATGGTGAGGGAGTCTGTGCAAGAGAGAAGTTCCTGGCTCCATGTAAAGAGTGATAATCAGAAAAGGAGGAAATACATAAGTACTGTGTGAGACATTAGTACTGTGTGAGTACTTGTTATTTTGTAATGTAAATTAGTGGACAGTAACTAACCTTGTCAAGTTATAGAATTTACTTGTTTGGGATACCCAAAGACTGGGTTAACTGTACAGGAAGGGGAAACTGTCCTTGCAATGTGACCAAAGTAAACTGAAAAATAGCTGTATACTTTCTAATTTCCCAAAGGCTGGCACCCTGTCAGAGACAACCTAATTGTCACTGAAAATCTGGCAGGCGTATCAAATTGTCCTGATGCAACCAGATCTCTATTACAATGAAAACTAGAGCAACACATTAAAATCCACTGCACGTGTTCCTCAGAAATATTTCATAACATTTCTATGAGGCAAACACATTGGGGGATTGTTCAATTCTGATAAAATATTAAGAAATAATTATAAATAATGGATTATTAAAAAGAATCTATAGACTAGCCCAATTTCCTTCTCTGAAGCACCTCATAAAATACATAAACTCAGGGACATGTATAGATAAGTAGAACATTGTACGACATGATCCACACTTCCTGCTTGCAAGAACCAGCAGTGCTCTAAGAGAGTACTGTGTTTTCCCGAAAATAAGACACTGTTTTATATTTATTTTTCCTCAAGAAGACACACTATGGCTTATTTTCAGTGGATGTCTTATTTTTATTAAGTATGTTCCCGCTGAAACATTTTCCACTCTGCGCTGGTATGCTGCATAGCCACGCCTATCACTATGTCTTATTTTTTAGGTACGGCTTATATTGTGCAAATGCTTAGAAATCCTGCTATGGCATATTTTATGAGTACAGCCAAACCTTGCATAAAGAGCGCCTCACTTAAAGAGTAACTTGCTTAAAAAGCAGAATTTTCTCTGAATGTTCACTTCGTTTAACAAATAAAACCAATCAAAAACTCACTTAACAAATAAATTGGGGTTTGCAATCCCCCCCCCCCAAATTGGCCACTTACAATGGTGTTTCGCTTAAAGAGCAAACTCACTTAAAGAGCAATCCTGTGGAACACATTATGCTCTTTAAGCAAGGTACAACTGTATGTCTTATTTTCAGGGAAATAGGGTGTCATCAAAAGATATATCCGTTCATTACAGTGAGGCCTGGCTTGGAAACTACTATATAGAACAGATATACAGTTGTACCGCACTTGAAGAGCATAAGGTGTTCCACAGGATTGCTCTTTAACCGAGTTTGCACTTTAAGCGAAACACCATTGTAAATGAGCAATTGTGGGAGGGGGATTGCGAACCCCGATTTATTTGTTAAGCTAGTTTTTGGTTGGTTTTATTTGTTAAGTGAAGTGAACATTCAGAGAAAATTCTGCTCTTTAAGCGAGTTACTCTTTAAATGAGACACTTTTTATGTGAGATTTGACGTTCAAAATGTACATCTAGAACTCTATGAATCATACACAGGGAAGTTTGGCTTTGTAGCATGGTGTCCTCCTGCCATTAATTTTAGCAGTCATAGAAGAATCAAACCAAGCATTGCTAGGTATGTTTGAAGCAAACACTGTGTTTCCGAGGCTGTACAAAACTGTCAGATTTTTATCAGATGCTTTTGCTTTGCTTAGACTGAGAGGCTACTTCATCTTTAAAAAGGAAAAGTTATTTCACAGTCCATTGAGGGGAAGAAGAAAGAAAGAAAATGCACATCGTGTCCTGTGGATATTGTAAGCACTGTAAATTATGATGCAGAGGTTTCTGGATCTTGAAAATTTACCTTTGTGAACGACAGCTCCAAGAATCACACAGTCAGCTTGGCCACTGGAAACTGTAGTCCATTTTTTAAAAAATAACTTTTCCAAGCTCTGTGAAGATGAGACTTCAAAGTCAATGTATTTCAAGCCAAACAATTAAAATCATCCATCTTCTTTATTTAAATGTAAAGATAAAACATGCATATCAGAAAACAAAACAAAATAAACAAAATAAAATAAAAAACACTGTAGCACTTTAAAGACTAACTGCTATATTTTTATTGTTGGCTTTCATGGATCAAGTCCACTTCTTCAGACAAGGAGTGAAACTTACAGGCACTCCTTGTCTGAAGAAATGGACTTGATCCAAGAAAGTTAACAGTAAAAATATAGCAGCTAGTCTTTAAAGGGCTACAGTGTTTTTTATTTTGTTTTGTTTATTTTGTTTTGTTTTCTGATATGCCTGAACCACAGACTAACACGGCTAGTATTACAAAAGATAAAACATGATATTAGTTTGATGTTTCACACTCATTTTAACCCAGGCTTAACCAGTATCCTAAAACTGAGCCCAAACATCTCTTCCACAGGTATCTAACACAGAAATCTGTGCCCTGCATTAGGGAAAGCACATATCCCTGTCCCCTCTATCATTTTTCATTTGTTTTGAAGCAAAGACTAGCTTAGCAATTATCGCTGACCAATTTGAGAGAAGCTACCATAAAGTTATGTTAACTTTTTTTGCACTTTTTGATGCCACTTATTTGCATGCAACCTTTTACACCACATGATCACAACATCATTATGCTGTTGCATTACTCAAGCATTCGCCTTTTATTTTAGTGCTTTGAGGTTAATTGACTAATCATTAGTAATCATATCGTCTGGTACAATGAAATTGAAATTGATTGGAATTCAAACACCGCAAGCACGTAGCCTTGAAAGTCACTGTAAAAAAGGGCATGAGGATGATGGGGACTGGGAAACATATGAATCCAATTGGAATATATAAATTTCCCCTCAATGTCATATCTCCATGAGTTTTTATTACTAGGTGTAAAACAAACCCCACCTTTCCACGAGTCACTTGACATTTTCCTGCTGAAGGTGCTCTTATGTTTTGATCATGACTTGTCATTGCATGATTTGTAGTGTACAGTAAAACCTCACATAAAGAGCACCTCACTTAGAAACTAACTCACTTAAAGAGCAGAATTTTCTCTGAATGGTCACCTCGCTTAACAACTAAAACCTACCAAAAACTCGCTTAACGACTAAATTGGGGTTCACAATCCCCACCCCCACCAGAAGTCACAATTGGTCACTTACAATGGTATTTCACTTAAAGAGCAAACTCGCTTAAAGAGCAATCCAGAGGCGTAGCTACCGCCGTATCTGCCGTATCAATTATACGGGGCCCCCGGGCCATAGGGGCCCCCAACGTGCGTAAGCAAAACAAATCTTTACCCTTCCTAAGGGCCCCCAAACAAATTTTATACGGGGCCCCGCCAAGGCACGCTACTCTTCTGGAGCAATCCCATGGAATACATTATGCTCTTTAAGTAAGGTACCACTGTACTAGATATGGTCAAATGTCTGGTTGTAACTAAAAGCTGCCTTTTAATGTATGAATATGTGTGGCCACAATTACTATATATACAATGGAACCTCTGTTAACAAAATTAATGCATTCTCTGGGACATTTCATACAACAAAAATTACTTAAACCAAATTTCCCATAGGAATGCATTGAAAACCAAAATATGTTAACCAAAACATGGTTTCCCATAGGAATGCATTTAAAACAAATTAATTCAATCTGAAAAAAATTCCGTAAACTGAGTCATCTTTTCCTACCCACTTCCCACCCTCTCCAATACTGGATTGAAGTTTACAGGTTTCTATAAACAGTTTCTGATGAGGAAATCAAGACTATATAGCAGCTTTCCAACTTGCTTGAAAGCCAGAAGATCTTGCAGATAGCCTTAAATGAAGCTACGGGGAACAGTTGTTAAAGAGCAGAGTGAAAGTTCTGGGAGTTGTTTACTTGAGGAAGCTCTGCAAAATACTGTTAGATTCTTGAATGCAAGATTGTACGGCTGCAGCAGCAAACTCCACTGAATTCCAGAGAACTTACTTTGGAATAAACATTGACAGGATTGGAGTACCGAAGTGTGTTCATTCCTAAGCCTTCAGCTATAAACACACTAGCTAGACATCAAAAGGAAGGTGGTAAAGCTTACTCTTAAGTAACATTCTCACAATTGTTTTGCAAATAGGTCTTTAAAATAGAACCATATAGATCTATATTGCAATCTCTCTACTATGCTACAATAACTACCTTAATTTCAGTAATACTGCTGCTCTCTTAAATAGAAATTCCTTTAAATATCTAAGAAGAGACTAATAGAAACTCTCCTATTTCTTATTTGATCAAAATCCGTACTGTTTAAAGTAATTTCTCCCTCCTCCATTAACTTTTCTGGAGACCTGAGCTCCTTATCAGCTGCTTAGCATTCATTTTTATTGGAACAGAGAGTCTCTTATCAATATAGTTAAACACATTCCTTTAATGTATCTGAGGTTGCTCCTCAGTTAAGTACCTTGATTTTTATTTGGCACAGGCAATGGGGCCATTGCATTGGGGAAAGTAATAGATGCCATCATGGCATTTCTAAAGGTACACTATGTTTTGCTACTGGAATTGTTAATCAGTTCTTAGTACTCTATACCTAGAAAACCCTGAAAGGGCTTCCCATAAGTTAGAAATAAATTGGATGGCATTCAATAATAATAATAATAATAATAATAATAATAATAATAATAATAATAATAATAATAATAATAATAATAATAATAATAATAATAATAATAATAATAATAATAATAATAATAATAATAATAATAATAATAATAATAATAATAATAGACAGGCAAGTAATATTCTCTGCACTCTTTAATTATGTCTCTTTCAATTTATTCTGTTTACTGTGGCTTGTGCAATGTGAATGGTAAAATATTTATCGGCTCCTGTGTGTATGCATGGGTAGCTGCTTTATTCAGGCAGTAGAATGTCAAGATGGTGAATTTATGTCTCAGTTGTATTGTCAAGAATAGTACTGGTTTGTTGAGAAACTAAGAGCCAGATAGTCTTCAGGGACCTCCTGTTTGTGTTCCATGGTGTGAGTCTAATAGCTGTTTTAAGGTTATGTCATATAAAGGAGAAGAACATTTGTAGCTTGCTGCATTTCAATATTAAATATTTTCTTCTCTTCAGATTGATGAATTAGTTTAAGGAAGACAAGACTGTGTGCATTGAAGATCTGTTTAAAAGTGGTGATGACTGTTATTCTGAATGATCCTTCTTCCCTTTACCCCTTCTGCACTTCACAATTTTTGGAATGATCTACAGCCCTCAAAATCTGTTGACTGCAGATCCCACCATAAAATGCTTTTGGTTGTCAAGAATTGTAATCTCACCGTTTGGAGAGTAACAGGTTAGGAAATGTGATAGGTGTGGACACTATTGCAAAAAGATGGACACTCATTAATAAAAAGCTATTGCATACTTGACTGTTCAGTTTATTAGATCAGCAACACAATTGTATACAAGCAGTGGTGGGATGTCAAAAATTTTACTACCCCACCATGATGTCATCACAGTATGGGCAGAGCTAACATCATGACATCATGATGTTGTGGGTGGGGCCAAATAAAAATAAAATAAATAAAAATAATAAAATAAAAATAAGCACACCCACCCCTCAAACCCACCCATCCACCCACAACCCGTAAATAAATTAAATAAATAAACAAAATAAAAAATACATTAAAATACACCCACCCACCCAAACATCCACCCACCCCAAACGCAAATCAACCAGAGCTTTTAGCTTATTCTGGCTAATCTTTCTCACACTAGGACAGATGGAAGGAACTACAGAATGAACTCACCACAAGATGGCTTCAATTTGGCACTCAACTTTTCAACAGTTAAAGAAGTTAGGTACTAAGTCTTTGCCTAACCAGTTCTAGAGGATAATATGCCTTAATGTAAATGAAAAACAGCTGTACCTCCTTAAGGGTTCTCCAATTGGAACAGCAATTGGAACAGCACAGGTGTAGCTTATTGATGAGGTACCTCCAAGACTTTGCTTAAAAACCCCAAGCCAGGCCGCCAGGCCTGCCAGCTGCCAGTCCTTTTTAGGAACTATGGTAGCACGTCAATATAGGTAAAGACATTAAATACACATTAAAATACACACAGACACACCACATCCAAAGGTGAGTCACATACCCTGGGGAGCAGGCTACAGGGAGCTTCAGGCTACTAACAGCTTCTCTTCATCCTCCCAGTTTGGGAGGACAGCAGGGAAGCCGTGCATATGCGCCAAGCACTGTAGCCGTGCCTACACACTAAGTGCTTGGTGCACATGCGCAGTGAAAAGGTAAGCCCCAAAGGTGGTTCCCCCCAAAAGCTGCTACCAGTTCTCTGGGACACTGGGAAAAGTTACTACTGGTTCTGGCACACTGGTGCTAACCTTTTGCATCCCATCACTGTTACAAGTTTACCCAGAAGTGGAACCACTAAGTTCAGTAGGATTTTACTTTCACCTAAGTCTGAATAGATTTGAAGTCTATCTATATGCATTGGAAGTCAGCCCAACTTTACATACTGGCAATTTACTTTTGAGTAGACACATCTAAGATTACATTGTAAAACTATAGAGTTATGGATACTTTGAATAATTTTGTCTTTCTCGTGATGCAATCCTGTATATGCCTAACCAAAACTAAATTGCTGCTTACTCTTTTGTAGGTAAGGTAGGAGTCTACAACCTCAGCCCCTCTAGGTATGGATTAAGTGGTATGATTCTCTACATTCTGACACTTTAGTGTGATCTATATTTCCTTTATAACAGTGGTTCCCAATGTGGGGCACATGCCCCACAGGGGGACTTCTATTCCCATATGCCTAAATCAGTTCATTGGCTGATTGGTGCTTTGGGGAATTGACTTAGGCTTCTGGGAACTGAAGTCCAAAACTGAAAGGTTGAGAACCACTGCTTTAGAGGAATAACAATAAAATTAAGTGGGATTGCTCCTGAGTAATATATCAGGTCAGCCTTATCCTGTGGTTAGGAGTTCAATATTATGGTGCCTACAAAATTATGGGACTTTTCTTCCACTTAAGCATAGGAAGGCCAAGATACTGATCTTAAAAAATAAATTTCATCAAAGTTCTTAGTAATTCTTAATCATTATACTTGCTGAAAGAGTTAACATTCTGAAATATACTTCATGGGAATATATAATTTTAAGTATAGAAGAGAATCTTCTCAAAAGAAAAAGGGGTGGATATTTCTATTTTGCCTTTTATAAGAGAAAGTAATGAGTGTCAGTCAATGATCAGAATCAATGGCAATATGAAGAATTTCTATGGAATCTGTGTAGCCATATTTTTCATCAGTATGAATGGATATAAGTGAATCCAAAATGAAGTTTCTTAATCATGCTTATTCATGTAATAATCAGAAGAAATTTTCAACTGGAATTGTTGAAATTGCTACCTTGTAAATGTGTATGGAAGTAGACTGGGACAAGTGCTTCAAGTAAATGACTGACACAATGTAAACTGAGTAAGCAAACTACAAGAGGTTCCTGTATATTTTATGAATTTATTTAAGAAGAAGAAAGTTTAGATCAGGGGTGCCCAAACTACAGCATGTGGGCCGGATCTGGCTCCTGACACCAGTTCATCCAGACCATGCCGCCCATGCCACTCTTGAAAACAGAAGTAAAACATGCCCGCACATGCACAGACACTGACATAAATGCACCCGACAGCTGTGGGTGCATTTACAACTGCACTTTGTGCACACAAGGATGTGGTTTAGTTCTGCTTCTGGTGGGAAGAACTATGTGATTGGCCTGTTGGATCATATGACTGGCCCATGGCCCAAAAAGTTTGGGGACCTCTGGTTTAGGTATTTAAGCTGCATAAAGATACAAAAAAAAAGGAAATATCTCCAAAACAGGTAAGGAACAATACATGTGAACATAAAACATTTCACATGAAATAAAAAATATCTACCTTTCCTATGCTAATCAGCATGTAGGTACAAACAATGTTCTGTTGGAAAGAACAAAGTTTTAGCATTGCTGCGCCAAAAAGCCAAACTGAGCTCATGACAGAGATGTCCTAACAATATGACCTCCAAGATCTAAATGCTTTCTAACAAGGAACTCACTGCATGCCTGGTTCATGTGCCACCAGATATGTAAATAGCACTTTTCTAATTAGCTGTTCTTTGCTGCTTTTTTGGACTACCAATGCCTGGTGGCTTAAGTAGTAAAGCACAAACCAAATAACTTGGATGTGCCAATCTTTTTGCCCCCCTATGCCCGCACAAAAGAGACTGACCACAGTGATGTTGGTTGAAAAATTGGGCCACTTTATTTAAGATCAACTTGGTTAACTTTAACCATTTCAACAGTAACTTAATGCAGCAAGGGCCGCAGTAGCACTGGTGAGGTCAACGATATCCATTCCAAACTTCACTTGGATATCGGACAACCATATCCGTACAACATTTAACTGTCCCGGTCAGAAGTAACCAGCTGTTATCTCCTTCTGACCCAACACCGGGCGAACTCTATATTGGGGCTGCCTGCTGCCGAGCTGGGCAGTTACCCAAGTTCGCGGTCCGCATTTTGATCAGACTCACCGAGTGGCCGATCAAAACACGTTCCTACCCGGTTCTCCTGGGACCAAATTTATTCCGCACCAGTGCTACCCGCCACACAGGGGGAGTGAAACTACTCACCGCCCCACCCCCCCGAGACCGACAACTCGGTCACCAGGCCCTGCTGCAGAGCTGCCAGGAACAAAACCTGGCCGTCCGTGGACGGGTGAACTCCGTCGCTCCTGTACAGGTGGCCCAGCTCCGAAATATGAAACAGCGGGTGCTCCACCACGGTACCCAGACCCCGGGTCTGCAGGAAACGTGCAACGGTGCGGTTCACACCACGCCGCGCCCGATCCACAGCCCGATAATCCACCGCGCCCCTGTACCGGGCACGCGGTATCATACTCGACCAGACAATCCTGGTCGCCGGCCAATGCTGGTGCAGGAGATGGAAATCCCTGCAAATGGCCCTGGCTAAATCTAGCCCCATTCGCTGGCCCAGGTCGTTCCCACCCAGGTGCACCAGGAAGATGTCAGGGGGTGGCACATGCCAGCTAGACCTCAAAAAAGGCATCAGCTGATCCCACAACATTCCCCGGACCCCCCGCCACACGAGATAGGCCCACTGCCGCAGGCCAAGGTGGATCCCGCAGGGAGCTGCACCAGCAAAACGGGCGGCCCAGTAGATGTAGCTGTGGCCGACGATCCAGACCCGGGCCACAGCACTCCGAGGGAAGAGCTCTGAAAGAAAACAAACAGAAAACAAACGGCAGCAAGGCAGGTCATGGCAGCAACGGTCGCACATATGTTCTAAAACACGCGGACCCCCACCGCCCCATCCTCATGATGTCCGCATCCGAATACCCGAAAGAGGCTGCGGTGGAAGCAGCCCCAATGCGGAAAGAGTGGGTGCCGTAACGGGCACCGGGGATCCCAACCTCCGCCAGGGCCGCCCCAGTAACCCTCCAAAATTGAAAACGCGTGAGTGGGGACCCATCCCGATGAACAAAAAGGGGCAGGGAACCCGCGGGGCGTATGGCCAGGTAGCGCTCCAGCGCCCCCACCGGACATATATCGACCATACTGCACCGCAGTAGCAGCAAGGAGACCCCCCTGCCCAGCTGGTCGGTTTTGGAGATCCGGACCGTCAGCCGAACCGACGACGCGGTAAACGCGACGTCCGCTAGCTGCAACGCGCGGCCGGACATGTCCCCTCGTGACGCCACCACCAGTTCTCCCACTCGGAGGGCAGCAAAAAATGCGACTGAAGAAGCGGCGTGAAACAATGCCGCCTCATACCCGTCCGAGCAATGGCGCGGCCAGGCCGCAGCCAAACGCCGCAGCACCACCGGTGACACCGGCTGTCGGGCGTCCGGGCGGCGGCCACGCTCCCTTGACCAGCCCTCCAAAACCCGGCGAATACGAAAATCGCCAAGGGTGTCTGAGACGCCGTTTGCCCAGGCGGCAAAGGCCAAGGCCGACAGCCGCCCTTGGATGGTACGTGGAGCAAGACCAGACCTCCACAGGTGAACCATGAACTGAAGCACATGGTCCACCGGGAGCGGCCAAACCTCCGGCAACCCCCGCTGGCTCCTAAAGTTGGTAAAAGCCTCACACGCCAGGCGATAAGCACGGCGTGTGCGACCCGATAGGGAAAGGCCGATGGCCCGATTCACCTCGGCCCTCCAATGTTCCAGACCGCGTCCGGCAACTCCGAAGGAAGTGCCCTGGCACCGGGAGCCAACGCCCTGAACCGCGCCATCTGAAAGCGGGACAGGGCATCAGCAATGGAATTGTCCACCCCCGGCACATGGCGTGCGCGAAAAACGATGTTAAGCCTCAGCGCAGCCAGGACGAACGGCCTAACTAAGGACATAACCCGGGGAGAGCGGGACGTCTGCGAGTTGACCACCTGGACAACCGCCGCGTTGTCACACCAAAAGGTGACAACTGAATTTTCCCAGAGACGTCCCCACATGTTGATCGCCCCCCAGATGGGAAAAAATTCCAGGAAAGTCAGGTCCCTCACAACGTCGGAGTCCTGCCAATGCGGTGGCCATGCGCCGGCACACCAGCGGCCATCAAAATAGATGCCAAAACCGCAAGACCCCGATGCGTCGGAATGGACCTGAAAACTGGAAGAGAGGAAAAGGTCAGAGCGCCAAAAGGAAACCCCGCTGAAGTTCCTAAGGAACGCCAACCAGACCTCCAAATCCTCCCTCATCCCATGGGTCATCCTGGTCCTGTGGAACCTTTTGTTCAGGCCGGCCATCGCGTCGCATAAACGGCGAGCAAAGGCGCGGCCGGGGGCCACCACCCTACAGGCAAAGTTGAGGTGCCCGTGAAGCTCCTGCAATTCGTGCAGGGTGACCTTTTTCTGGGGCAGGAGCGCCTCTATCCTGTCAACTAGGCGTTGCACCTTGTCAAGGGGGAGACGAGAGGACATGGCGACCGTGTCCAATTCGATGCCCAGAAAAGTGAGGGTAGTGGCCGGACCCTCAGTTTTCTCAGGGGCCAACGGAACGGCCAACTCCTCCGCCAGGCGCTGAAACGACTGGAGCAGGTGAACGCAATCCCCTGTACCCGCGGGCCCCCCAAAAAGAAAATCATCCAAATAGTGGGCGACCCTGTCAGAACCTGCCTTCCTAACTAAAGCCCAGTGTAAAAATGAACTAAAGCGCTCAAACGCGGCGCATGAAATAGAACAGCCAAACGGCATGGCCCGGTCCACGAAATACTGGCCCTCAAAACGAAAGCCCAGTAGTTCGAAGTCATCAGGGTGCACCGGCAACAGCCGAAACGCAGACTTGATGTCGCATTTGGCCAATAGTGCACCCGGACCGCAGGAGCGGACCATGCGTATGGCCTCGTCAAAAGACGTATACCGGACTGAGCACAACTCATCCGGGATAGCGTCGTTGACGGAAGAACTGGCGGGGTAAGACAGGTGATGAATCAACCTGAACTCACCCGGGGCCTTTTTTGGAACCAATCCCAACGGGGAAACCTTGAGGTTGGGGAAGGGCGGGCTGGCAAAAGGGCCCGCCACCCTGCCTGCTGCTACCTCCTTGAAAATATGTGCCCTGGCCACTGACTCCATACCCACCAGAGATCTCAGGTTGGGCGCGTCCTGAGGCCCCCGCACCCCGACAACCGGGATACGGAAACCAAAGGTAAAACCCTCGGACAGGTACTGTGCGTCAGTGGGCGAAGGATACTCGCGCAGGAGGCGATCCAGGGCGTCAACCCTAACTGGGCTGGGGCCCTTTTCCAGGGGCGTTGTCAGCCCCGGCCCGCTTCGCCCCCTGCTGGTCTTTTCCCTTGCCCCGGCCCGCCCCCCCTTGAAAACAGGAGGTGGCGGGGTGGGCGCCCGCGCAAATCGAGCACTCGTGCTTGAACTTGCACTGCTTCTTGGTGCAGCGACCCGAAGCGGAGTACTCCCAGCAAAGCAGGCGGGCCGGAACCGCCTGCCCCGCCGACTGGCGGGGTGCCTGAGAGGGAGTAGGACGCTGGATCAGGTGGCCGCAGTCGTAACGCTCACCGAGGGCCGGGCGGGTCGGGGTCATAAGCTGCATCCACAATGCGGAATGCAGCTCGTCCCAGCGCATGCCGGGGCGGATGGCCGCGCGCATACGAAATTCCTCGTCGTACGACAACCATGCCTGCCCCGGAAAATCAACGTAGGCCCTGTAAATAATGTCGAGATATTGAAACAGGGAGACCCCTAGCTGAGGGAAAGCCCGGGACAGCACACCCGCATAGATGATGAAGCCTGGGAGCCAATTGGCCCAGGTGCGAGGAGGCTTCTTCCTCTTGGCCCTCTCCTTATCCGAATCATCCGCCTTCTCCCTCTCCTCCTTTGTGGAGTCCCGATTAAGGAGGGAGAAGAAATCAACATACTCACCCCGAAGAATCTTATCCCGGGTGGCAGGGAGCAAGTGGTCACCTAGCGGCAACGACTGGTCACCGTACGGCATGGCCAGGCGAGACACGGAGTTATAGCCCGTGTCTCCAAAGGAATAGCAGGGCCAACCCGGTGCCGGGATAGCAGGGATGCCGAAAGGCGATGCCGCCGGAGGCGGCGGATACGGCGCCCGCCACGTGCCGGGCACCGGCTGTGCGTGCGGAGGCAGAAGGGCCGCTGACGGGGTCTGGGCCAGCCACGCAGAGGCCGTTCCCTGTCCCGGCGGAGCCGGGGGCAACCATGGGAACCCAGGCGCTGCTGGCGGCCAAGACGAAGCCGCAGCAGCCGCCGATTGGGACGGCCAGGGCCACTGCACCGGAGGCTGCTGAGCAACGGGTGGAGGAGGAGCGTCCACCGGGGGAAACTGCGGGGTGACTGAGGGAGGCTGCTGCGGCAAAGCACCAGGGGAGGTGGCCGTATCGGCCTCATACTCACCACCGGCCCGGGCGTCGTCGACCGTCGGGGGAACAAGGACCGGGCGAGCAGCACGGGGCCCCGCGTCGGGTTCCACCACCACAGGTGGCCCAGGATCGTCCCTCCGGCCCTCAGCGTCGCCAGGGAGCTGGTCTTCGGTGGGCCGGAGCGGCGGCAGGCGAGCCTCTATCTGGGCAATGCGCTGGTGAATAACCTCCACCAACCCAGCCCATTCGGCAGCAGTCGGATCGGTCACCGCCTGCGCGGCCCGTCAGGCCGCCCCCCGAGAATCCGGCACTTGGTCCGTGGCAACGGCCCGTTCCAGGGCCGCCACCCGGGCCAAGAGGGCCGCGGGGGCGACAGGGGCACTCTCAGGCCCCGAGGTGCGGCGGCTGGGTCCCCCTTCGGCGGTAGCCCTGCGGGGGACGCGGCGAGGGCGAGGGGCAACATGCTGTTTGGAAACCACTGCCTGCTTCTTAGGAGCCATGGCAATGACTAATAGGGCCGCCCTACCTAATAACCCGACCACGCCGGCGTGGACAAAATGGCGGCTAGGAGATAATACTGGGGACCACCAAGGGCCTTCCGGACCAGAGTCGACCCCGCGCAAACAGTCGTGGTAGGAATAAGAAGAGTGGAGCAAACTGGCTACCGACAGCCAGGCAACAAGGATGCGCCGCCAAAAGCCCTGCAAAACAGGGCGAGAAGACCCGGCCCCCGTGGAAGCCTAGGCAACTAGCAAACAAAAATGGCGGGCGCAACTGACAGGCGACCAAAATGGCGGTCGCAACAAGCACGGGCCAGAAAAAAGGCCAGGAAAGGCAGCCGGTGGCCGGAGTGAGGACGGGAACCCGAACCCTGACTAAATGTGGCACCGACCACCAACTGCCGGAGAGAAGACCGACCTACCAGCCCCCAAAAGCGAAGAGAAACGCCACGTGGGAGGAACGACCCAGCTCGCTCGCCTGTCAAAACGGGACTGGCGAACGAGCGCAGGGAGCGCGCCGCCCTTATAAGGGCAGCGCTTAACCACGCCCCCTGCGCTCGTCCCCAGGCCCGTCCCTTATGGCAGGCAGCGGGGCAAAGCGAGCGGCCGCCGCAATCGCCGCGGCCGCTCGACCATTCTTAGTAAACAGAAGAAAACAGAGAAAATATGGCAGTGGTAAAGGCATCCCTGAAAAAAGATGAAATGTGTGAAAAATGAAACTTTTAAGCCTATAAGTCACTTTATATAGGGGGTGTTCAAATACCATGTGACCTAAAATAGGCCACTTTTTGACACCCCCTGTGACTTTCCATGACCCCCCAAATGGTTTCTCCATCTTCCCTGCACCATCACCGCCACTGTTTTCCACCATCGCTGTCACTGCCAGTCATGTGCCTCCCTAAGTCTTGTGTCAGGAACTTTTTGATAATTTTGGAGTCACGTGACTTCACACCAAACCCCCTCCTCCCTGTGACTTTCTGTGGCTTTAGGCCAACCCCCTCCCTTGTAAAATGGTCACATGGTATTTGAAAGACACCTAATGTTACAGAATGGTATTGTACAGCAGGTGCTTGTGCTTCAAAACCTATATAAAGTAAACTCTATGACCCCAACAGAACTTTGCCACCCCATCACCCCCTCCCCCAAAGAAAACACAAAGACTCCAATGTGGAATAAAAACAGGGGTGCTTTTTTGATAACAAAATGTCCCTGAAAGGGGCCCAGAGTTCAGAGGGCAAAGGAAGGGGAAACCCCAACCTGAAGTTGAACTTGACCTGTGAACCCAGCAAGGGTCACCTAACTCCCTGATTACTTTCCCATCCAAAAGAGGGAACCCTGCCCCTCTGAGCTTCCCACAAACAACAATTAACAATGACCAAAAAACCTCTTTCGGTGAGAAGCATGCAAAAACAGTCCCAAGCTCGGCCAATCTGCTGGGGCCCAAAATTCCTGCCTAGCCAAAAATATTGTGACCAGATATAACCTCACCAAAAAAAGGGTGGGTGGGCAGGTCGTTTGCCTCTCAACAACCCACAAACCGGACGGGCTCTAGTCTTAAATGGTCACTATCTTTTCCTCTTTACACTTTTTTCCAGTAAAAAGTCACTTTTGTGTTCTTAATGACATGACAGAAGCTTTCTTATAACGACCAGGAAACTCATTATGACTTCACAAAAGCTTCCTACAGCCAATGACCTCGTGATGTTGCCGCAATGTCCCTTTTACCATTCAAGCTTGGGTCAAGGTGGAAAGACTTTGCTGGTTACCATTTTGAGCATGGTTTCTCAAGGTCTTTATCACCTTCCTTTGCTATGGGCTGTTTTCTTCTTCCAAGATATTCTTGATCAGCAACCAGCCTGGGCAACTGTCGGTCTGGATATTTCTCCAGAGGAACTGGAGGAATTCCTTAATAAACAGGCAACTAATGACTATTTTACTGTCTGGGGACTGTGCGAAGCGTCCCTGGAAGTAATCTATTCCAGTTCCATGGTTGTAGTCATCATCGCCATGTGTTTATCCATGGATACTTCTTATCCAAACTGAAAGGGGGGAAAACCATGAACGTAAGTTTTAACTATCAATTGTATTTCAAGGAAAATGGTCGAAATGTTAAACCATAGATTGGCCGCTGTCATTTTCTACACCTAATCAGATCAATATTAAACAGGGTAAGGTAAAAAACCACTACACCATGTGATTGATGTGTTTGATTAGAAGTACAATACTGTACATTTTAAGTCGTATAGAATAGAATTTACACTAAACATGTATTTCTTCTATTATCTTGATTATTCTCACAGAATTGTGGCAATTATAGTTAGCTGGGGTTGATGGCTCATTTATAGATATTTAGTCAACATTGTTGATCACCATTCAGAGTCAACATGGGAGTATGAGTTAAAGAAGAAGATAGCAATCCTATTTAATACCTACTTAAATTTTTGGCACTCTTGATGCAAAATATTAACTCCTGTTCCCATGTTTCTCAGCCCTATCAGGTGATAAGGATGCAGACATCTATCACGACTAATACACCAATGGATGGTGAATACTTACACAACATCTTCATCAAGTTGGAAAGTGACATCTCCAAGATAAAGAAATTCATGAAAAAAAGTTGCTCATCGTGACAAAGTGAAACATCAAAAATTAAGCAAAAAAAAAAAACAAGAGCATTGAAGAAATGTATAAGTCACGAGGATGGCTCCTGTGACTAAGTCACTGAACTATTATACACTTTTAAGTATTCTATAGAAAATTATTTTTATTTTGAATATATATAATGAAAAGTTTTCTTTGTTAGACAGTGTTGTGATGTTTTTTCCTTATGGTTCTGCTGTTACATATCTGGCATTAAAGTAAACATATATCTAAGAGAGCATTTCTTCACAGATAACAATACAGTGGACCCTCGCTTAACAAAGTTAATGCATTCTTCAGGACCTTTTGTACTACGAAAAATTAGTAAAGCAAAGAATTGCCGTGAATTCAAATTTCTATAGGAACACATTGAAAACTAAAATTTGTTTACTGAAACACAGTTGCCCGTAGGAATGCATTGAAAACCAATTAATCCATTCCGGAAAAAATAAATTTCCTTTTGTCACGTGAATTTTGCGTTAAGCGAGTCGCTTGTTAAGTGAGGGAACATTGTATGCTGTTTTAGTAGCTATTCTCTACATTTCAAACCGAAACAAAGCACTGCTATGGCAAATGAAGATACAAAGGTTTGTTCCATTCTAGGGCTATCCTGATATGATGATTGCTATGAACAAGAAGGATAATGGAGGAAAAGACAGATAAACAGCCCCAAAAACAGCATAAGAAGGGGTGTCAGTGGTTGTCAGGGTTTTGTAAACTGCAATTCAACACTCAGGAGAGTAGGAGGAAGTAAAAAAGGAAACTGTTCTCCTGACCTCAAAACGCTGATCTCACAAAAATATGTTCCTCTTTGGTTCCTGCTAGCCAATCGCTTTCAAGCTCTTTTGTGGAAGTAAGGACACCTTAAGGTGCCCTATTTGAAAACAATGTAGTCCCTCAGACTTCTATTAAAGTGATGAAATGACAAACCTATCAACCAGTTGTTTGCATACACTGGGAACAAGAGTTTAACTTAAGCGGTCTCAACACATTGCTGACCAAACTCTTCCTGACAATTCACAATGCAAAGCAAATTGGATCTTCCAACTCTAGTTTAAGTTTTGATTGAAAATGGAGGAGCAAGGTGTGGCAATAAAAATCATGGAAAGCTTATTGCGACCAGCAGAAACTCATCCCTTGATAATCAGGAAAAAAATCCATATTTTTCAGACCATAAGACGCACCCAATTTTTAGAGGAGGAAAACAAGAGAAAAAAATTCTGATCCAAATAGTACCAGTATACTAAAATATTTATGGTATTAAAGCAAAATACAGTAATATTTAACAGCAACACAACAAAACATAGACCCCACACCCATCACCCAACGCACACACACATGCACACACACAATCCCTCCCACACTCCATTGCTTTCTAACTCACTAGGGAGCATGCGGCAGGGCTTTTAGGCAGCAAGGTGATGTAGGGGTCCTCCGTCCTAACCTTGGGGGGGGGGATGGACGGCATTTGGCTTGGAGGTGTTTGGCCTGGTGCTAGGCCCGGTGCCTGCCATGGTCTCCGCTCAAAATGTTACCTGGTGTGGGGCACACGGCACAGAAGCACTAGGCCCAACACAAGGCCAGGCGCCCACCACGACTTCAGCTTGCCACGCTACCTGGTGCAGGGCATGCAGGCATGAGTTATGGAAACACCAGGCCTGCTGCAAGGCATACTGCTTGCCGTGGCATCCGTTCACCATGCTGCTTGGTACAGGGAGCTCAGTGCAGAGACACTTGGCCCGGCACTAGGCCAGGTGCCTGCTACAGCCTCTGCTCATCACACCACCTGGTGCTAGACATGTGAGCACTTGGTGTGGAGGCTCTCGATCCGGCGCTCGGCAAGACGCCCATTGCGACCTTTGCTCACCATGACGCCTGGTGAGGGTTACATGCGCACTCGGTGCTGGGGGAGGCTGGCCAGACTCATGCAAGCTCAGAGTCCAAGCACAAAATTGCTGCTTCGCTCAGCGCTTCCATTTAACTATATCAATTGGTGCATGCGTGCTGAGCACTGTAGGTCCGCATTCATTAATTGATATCTTAACATGCATGCATGCCAAGCCAAGCAGCTATTTTGTGCTTGAAGCACGCACACTTTGGACCATAAGTTTCACCCTCATTCCCTCCTTTTTTTTGTGGGGGGAGGGTGTCTTTTAGTCCAGAAAATATAGTAGTTTAAGGATATCTGCAATAACTAAAAAGGAAATTATTCTTCTTTAGCTATAAAATGAGTATGATTTGCCAGTGACTGTTGAAAGACACCTTATTGATTGATTGATTGATTGATTGATTGATTGATTGATTGATTGATTGATTCACTGATTCATTTATTCATTTATTTCTACTACCAAGAATAACAAGTGTTGGTAATAACCTTTAAAGCCCAAAATAGTAGTGGGCCAGGATATATAAGAGATGGTTTCACTCCAGCAACATCTGTCCATCCAACCAGAGCAGACCGGATGGGCTCTCTAACTTTACCATCTTCTTGCAGAGCTTGTCTCTGTAGCACAAGAAGGACGGCTTTTTCTTGTCCACACCAGCGCTCAGAAACCTCTTGCCAACAGAGTTAAAGCTGCAGATGGAATTTTTGCCCTTTAGAAAAGAACTGAAAACCTGGCTCGCAGGGCAGGTGTGGGGCACCACCTGTTGGCTTATATAGTTAACATTTTCCACCCCATCAACCCTTTGGAGGGCAAGGAAGGGGAAACTCCAACCGGAAGTTGACCTTGACCTGTGACCCCAGTCGGGGTCACCTAACTCCTCCCAATTTCCCCATCCAAAAGGGGGAACCCCGCCCCTCTGAACTTCCCGCCATTGCTGCCGGGAGCATCCCGTGACCCAGGCCCCCCATCTCCAAACACATCTGGATGGACCTGCTAATATCCCTAATGAAACTCTCATAACCCCTCCAACTTAACCTCCTCCCATCCCAGCTGAAACAGGTTGTGTCGCACCAGGAAATTGAGGAGTGTCCTATGAAACCAACACCCAAAGGTGCCACCACCTGCAGGAACTTAGTGTTCATGATAAGTCTGGTCTGTTCCATGTCAAAGGCAGCATTCTGAGATAGCCATTCCGCTAGGCTGTAGGCCACCGGCAGCTCCTCCAAGAAAAGGAAAGCCGTTCCCAGCCACGTTGCCCTCAACCTTTCCATGGCCTTCCTGGCGCTGTACACCACTGCTTCCTCCAGGCCAGACCCCAGCTGCTCTCCACCAAGGTGAACGACCACCACCAGAGGGATCCCATGTATAGAAAGGGGAAGGATGTCATCATGCAACGTGTCAAAAGTGCGACCTTGCCGGCTGTCCCAAATGACATTCCTTCTAGGCATGCACAGGTGGGTCCCAAAGAAGTGAGCCTTCATCCGTGCCTCTCCCAAGTCCATGTTCAGGTCTCCCATGATCCAAATGGTTTCCTTTAAACCCGGGTGACCACCTGGAAAATAGAAAGCACATTACCCCGAGGCCCCACGTTCTCTTTACTCCAATCGGGGAAGCTCCCGAATGTATGCCTTGAACTTCCTAGAAGTCCACCTTCCCGCCTTTTTTATGGCCACTTCCTTGTAACCTAATGCCACCAATGGGGAAGCTCCCCCAATCCTAAAGGAATGAGAGGAAAACCTCCAACCCGAAATCTCCACCACCTGTAAAGCCCTGGCCAATAAAGTTGTGAATTGAAAATGTGTTAGAGGTTCCTTATCCTTATGCACCAGAAACTTACCATGCCCCTCACCTCTTAACACTGTGTAATCCACCACCACCTTAATTGGGCAAATCTCCTTCAGTGCACATGTACCCAAGCTCAAACATTTACCTTCCCCCAATTGATCCATTTTAGAAAAGCGAACAAATACGTACAACTTATTGTCTGCCACCACCACGTCTCCATAATTGAGAGCCTTGGTTCCTGGATTCTTTTTGGAAAAAACTACCAACTCACTAATCCTCAAAGCCCCAAAGAAAGCCAAGGCTGAGGCCACCCTGAAAATACAAGTTTCGAATTCATCTTTACAAACCACCCCACAGGCCATGGCCAGCCATGACAACACTGCAGGGGAAAACGGGGTCTGTGAGTCCCCGGAACCACCTTGCATTCTTGACCAACCTTCCAAAACATTTCTGATCCTAAAATTAGTCAAAAAATCATTGAAACTCCTAGATTTTGACATGAAAGCAATGGCTGCCAGCTTTACCTGAATGGTACGAGGTAACAACCCTTGTTGTGCAGATGCATGCAAAACTGGAGTAGGTGTTCCACCGGGACCGGCCACACCTCCTCCAATCTTACTGCCCTCCTGAAAGCCCAAAATTCTTGACATGCTGCTGCATAGTTCTTCCTGGTGCTATGTGCAATGGAATTACTTATGGCATCTGCTACTTGCTCAGCCCAAGAGACCACACCTCTTCTGGCAAGTGCACCGGGTCCCTCTGCACTTGAGGTGCCAACTTCCTGAAGCGATCCATCTGCTGCCGAGACAAAGGATCTGCTATAGAGTTGTCCACCCCTGGGATGTGCTTGGTCACAAAGAGGATGTTACTTGCAAGACATCTACTAACAAAACCCCTAAGCAAATTCATAACCCACTTGGACTTGGAGGTCATTTTATTGAGCACCTGCACCACCACTTGATTGTCGCACCAAAAAACTTGCAATTCTGACTTTAACAATAACTTGGCATAGCCTCCGCCCTGTCCGGGTGCTCGTGCACAATAACCCCCATGTAAATCAAATATGCTGGAAGCCAGCTACCCCACGTCCTTAAAGGTTTCTTTTTCTTCAGCAGCTCCTTTTCCCTCTCATCCAATTTATCCAGTTCCTTAAACTCAACCTCCCTGTTCAGCAGAGAAAAAAGGTCTACATATTCCCCTTTTAAAATCTTGTCCCTCATAGATTTGGACAAGTGTTCCCCAAAAAGCCAGTCTTTGTGTACCGATTCCCCCGCGGTCGCCTGTGTAACTTCCTTCACCCCTACAGCCCCCATGGCCTGCTGAGACACCCCCTTGCTTTAATGACCCAAGATTATCCACAGAGCCCTCTGCACCCTGCACCTGCTCCTCTAACGGCGTAGTTTCTCCTCCACAGGATGCCTCTCTGCCGGGTTCCACCCAGCTCTCACCCAAACGAGAGCACCCAGGCTCCGTTCCAACCTGCAGCCCAAGCTGGCCCCCGCCTCTGGAACCCACGGCCACATAAAGTTGGAAAACTGCTGCCCCAATGCCAAAGAGGGTGAGCTACCCCCACCTTCTCCCTGGGGCCGACCCCACAGAAAAGCCCACAGCCAAGGCCACGAAGGCAGCCCCGACATACCATCACCCAACCGCCATGTGCCACACTCACCCAGCACTGCTGCTGCCACCATCAATGGCTTCTTGACGTCTGCACCCCTGGACGCACCTCCAGGCCCCCAGCTGATCCCTGCCATTCCCCAAATGTGGATCCAGTGCTGCTGCTTGCAGCCCCACTGGCCAGGGTCGGAGATCCTATTAGCTGCTCAGTACCCCATTCACCCTCAACAACCACCTCCATCAGTTCAAGATTGTAGACCTCCATCGACTGGGGTGCCAGGCCTCCTTCTTGTGATGGCAGAACAAAGGCCCTGTGGGCCTCCAACTGCAATAACCGCACTTCAAACTCCACCATCACAGCTCTCAGAGTCACTCTTTTAGACTTCCCTTTCTTACGCCCCGTCCCAGCTCCCTGTGACAGAGGCAGTGATAAGGGCCTGCTATCCCCCCCCTCCAGGGTCTGCAGTCTGGCCGTGAAAGGAGCAAGGTCAGAAACTAAATCGTCATCCAAAGACTCCGAAATAGAATCCTTACTCTCCCCTTTCTTAGTCGGGGATGACTCTTCTCCCCCAAGTGGCACCTGAGGCCTCTTCCAAGACATGACACACCACTTTATTGCAGATGAGCCAAACACGTCCAGCTTGTTTGCCTCCCAACAACCCACAGAGGTTTCTTGAACACAGCTCCCTAAATTAAACCTAAGTCCCCTCCTCCTAGAACAATTTCAACCAATGGGGAAAATCCACGCTGGAGCCCTAAACAGAAAGGAGGGGTTGAGGCATAGCAAAGCCCCCTCACCTACTGTATTAGCTAGCATATAAGACCCACTCCCCACCCCTAAAATACACTGGAAAAATGGAGTGTCTTGTACTGTATATAGTGGCCTATAGTGGGCTATTTTGGTAATAACAGGGTGCATCTTCTACTCCAGCAAATACGTTGTTTCTAATTGAATAAGATACATAGAAAATTGCACTTTGTGACACCTATCAACTGTAATGCACTATAACATTTACTATAAATGGAAGCACTTCCTGGGAAACATCATATTTCCCCCAGTGAATTGGTTTCAATGCTGGGAAAGCATAATATGCCATTACCACAAATGTGCTAACCTGAAGCTAGATGAGCAATCACCATATCAACAAGTAACAGTTGTGCATTTTTACTGCTTTAGAATTGATCACTGGAACAAGCTTTGCATCTGCAGCAAATATTTTAGTCAATAAAATTATTACATTAAGAGCTGTTTGAACAATTGTCCTGGATTAATAAGCCAGCAATTTTGATATAACTCTTTTTTACATATAAACACTTAACATAAAAGAAAGACGGACAGTGAACTCAAATACAGATATAAATACAGTAAAACCCCGACTTACATATACCTCGAGTTACATAAAATTCGACTTAATGATTTTGCACTAAAACCATGTCCTGATTTACATAAATGTCCCAATTTACATAACACAATTTCTGTAAAAAAAGTAAGTAGTACAGCAGTAGTAATTTCCTATGGGTTTGCCTTGAGTTATGTAAAAAATTCATTTTTTTCTATGGGGTTGCTTCAAATTACATAAATATCATTTTCCTATGGGTTTGCTTTCTGTTAAAAAAATTCATTTTTCCTATGGGTTTACTTCGAGTTATGTAAAATTTCATTGTTCCTATGGGTTTGCCTTGAGTTAAGTAAAAAACCAATTTACATAAAAGCCTACGGAACAGACTTTTTATGTAAGTAGGGGTTTTACTGTAAATAGATTAGATAAAATACATTATGATCATTTTGTGATATTTACTGTCGTTGTTGTTCAGTCGCACAGTCGATTCCGACCCTTTGCGACCCCATGGACCACTGTCCGCCAGGCACTTCTGTCCTCCACCATTCTCCTCAACTCACTCAGTTCTCTGCCCATTGTCTCTACAATACCATCTAGCCATCTCATTATTGGACACCCCCTTCTTCTTTTGCCCTCTACCTTTCCCAGCATCAAGGCTTTCTCAAGTGAATCTTCTCTTCTCATTTGATGTCCAAAGTACTTAAGCTTCATTTTTATTACTTGACCTTCTAAGGAGCAGTCAGGGTTGATTTCTTCTAAGATTGACTTATTTGTTCTCCTCGCTTTCCAGGGGACTCTCAAAACTCTCTTCCAACACCACATCTCAAAGGCATCTATTCTATTCTTCTGTGCTCAGCTTTCCTAATGGTCCAGCTCTTATAACCATACATTGCCACAGGGAATACCATTGCTTTGACTATATGAATTTTTGTTTGCAATTTGATGTGTCTACTTTTCACTATGTTCCCCAGGTTTCTCATTGCTTGCCTCCCAAGAATCAGTCACCTTTTTATTTCATGGCTGCAATCTCCATCTGCAGTGATCTTTGACCTTAGCAAAGTAAAATATGTCACTGCTTCTACTTCTTCCCCATCTATTTTCCAGGGACTGATAGGGCCTCTTGCCATTATCTTGGCTTTCTTTATATTGAGTCTCAAGCCAGCTTTTGCACTCTCTTCTTTCAACCTCAGCAGAAGCTTCTTTAGGTCCTCCTCACTTTCTGCCATTAGGGTGGTGTCATCTGCATATCTCAAATTGTTGATGTTTGTCCCAGCATATTTTCTCCATTATTGCTGCTGATGTTGTTGGGCAGAATTATGCAATTCAAAACTTTTTGTAAGTGTAGAGCCTTCTTGATTTCTGAAAATTTAAACAGAAGTTAAGAAATTATGAATAAATGCAGCATTTGTGCTCCCCCTCCTTTTGTGTTTTGCTTTTTTTGCAGTACAGACTCAAAAGTGCAAAGCTGGTCAAGACAAAATTGAAATGTGTGCAGGAGGAAAGGGACGAATTTGTAACCCAGTTTTCCAATTAAGCAACAAAATTTAAGTACAGTAATACCCCGGATAACGTTATGACTTGGTTCCACAAGTCATGACGTTATCCGATTTTTAGTGTTGTCCGATGCATGCATCAAACAAAGCTAAGAAAAAAAGCCCCGACTTCAGGGACAAACCACTTTAAAGGCAGGCAGGGAAAGAAAGAGACCTCCCTGCCTTTAAAGCCACACCCCACATGCAGCTCGGCCACGAGAGAATCCAGCCGAATCCAGCCTCGCCCTGCTTACCTTGCTGCACACCGACAGCCAGCTGGAGATTTTTCTCTTTCACTTCCTGTAAAGAGGGAAGGGGGAAATAGAGAGATATGATCAGTTGTCTAGAGAACCAATCATATCTCTCTATTTCCCCCTTCCCTGTTTACAGGAAGTGAAAGAGAAAAATCTCCAGCTGGCTGTCGGTGTGCAGAAGGTAAGCAGGGCGATTCTCTCAGCCGAGCAGGCAGTGGGGGGGGGGAGTCCCCAAACTGCTGGTGGTGGGGGAAAGGAGGGAAGTGGCAGGGAGAGGAGCTTTGGCCTCCTTTACTTCTTTATGACAATGGATTGGAAACACTAAAATGAACGTTATCCGGTGCAAATCTTCCCCCCAAATTTGTTGTCGTTATGCAGTTGTAGCGTTATCCGGTGCAATCGTTATCCGGGGTATTACTGTATACTGATTAATTTTACAGTTATATAAAAATGTATCTTGGACAATGTTCCTGCTGTACTTTGCTGGAAGGAGAAAAATAAACATTATCTTAATAATAATATTTGTAATAGTTTTACGTAACTAAAACTTAATACCATGTTTTTCCAAAAACAAGACCTACCCATAAAATAAGCCATAGCAGGATTTCTCAGCAGTTGTGCAATATAAAATAAGACATAGTGTTAGGCTTGGCTATGCAGCATACCAGCACCGAGTGCTAAAGAAGACGGGCAGCCAGTGATGTAATAAAAATAAGACATCCCCTGAAAATAAGTCATAGTGTGTCTTCTTGACGAAAAATTAATATAAGACATTGTCTTATTTTTGGGGAAACATGGTAACATCTGTATTCTTGTATTTGCTTAAACATCTGTGTTGTTGTCTGATATAGTTAAACAAAATACCTTAAAAATAAGATAGACCAGAGGTTCTAAAACTTAACGCACCATGGGTCGGACATCTCCCCCTCAGACTGTGCCACAGTCCAGATGAAATGGCAGTGGGTGAGTTTACACATGTGTGGGTGCTTTTGTGCATGCAAATCCATTTCTGGGGTTGTTGTAGTAGGCCAGATGGAATGATGTCGGGGGCCAGGTCTGGCCCATGGACCATAGGTTGCGAACCCCTGACTTAGATTATTAGCCTGGTCCACACATGAAAAACCTAAAATGCTGTTCTCTGTAGCTCGCTATTAATCTTCATCTCCTTTTTGTTCATAGTCTAGGAAAGAACAGCAAGTTTTCTTGCTTTATCAGATCCCAAACAAATTCTCAATTTAGAATGAATGGGTGCATAGGAAGAGAATAGTTTTTCTATGCCAGTAGAAGAAGCTACTGCTGTTAAAAATTGAAATCATTACTTCAACACTCTAAACCCAAGTACCTACATGAGTTCTACCAGTTTGCTGTCGTAACCTTCCTTAAACCATAATCAGCAAAGATATATTTGAATGGTACTGCATAGCTCTGAAGATTATAATAGTTGGCGTTGCAGTTTGGTGACTGCTGCATACTCTTTCTCAGCTTAAGGTTTGACCCTGGTAATAATAAATTTTGTGTCAGAAATCGGTGGCAGATATTAACAATACACACAAGAAAATGAGCTGGAGACAGTGATTATTTCATTCATTTTTAAAAAATTCTTGTACGGTAATTTAATTCTGCCAGTGTGTAGTACTGTTTTTAAGTGATCATTCTGTTCCTTCCAAATTTCAAAAGCATCAGCAATAAAAAAAAGCTATTTTTCTATATTTTGTTTAAAGCTTCAGAAATGGTTTTCAGGATGCTCAGCATATGTTCAACATTTATCATAAGTGCAGCATTAAGGATTTTGATCACGCTACTGCCATCTATTTTATCTCTTTTTTGTTCACAAACTGTCATCAGAATAGGCCAGTTTTTTATATACTGCTCAAAACAGTTCACTGCAGAGATCCATATATCATCTTGTGGAAGTGTTAGTTGGTTATACCCATTCTTTCCAGAGCTGCTGCTGAAAAAAAAAATATTTTATAGAAGTATTTAGCTATTTCAGCATTAGTTCAGCTTTTCTGGAACAGGAGACTCAGCAAATGAGCACTGCAACCTTATATTTAGCTTTGTCTCCCATTTCTGCTGGTTATTATCACAAACTTTTCTATGGTGGTTCTTGAATTGTTACTTTTTTCTTTCTTTTAGGTGATATACTGTGGATGTGGGATGTATATGATGTGACTGATTCATTATAATGGTCAGGCAACTCTAGAACTGTAGAGCACAAGGAGGAGGATGTTGAAGTTGAATAGTTTCCAGAATCCTTTATGTTGATGATGGATTTCCCTGAACCAACATATCTCTGCTAGCTGTTATTTTATTATTTATGCATTTTTGTGTTTGAGCCACTAGGCATTGTATTGCAGAGTTTGAATAGATAGATGAACGTCATTAAAATATTCCCAAACTGGGTCTCTTTTATCACCTGTTGGATTATAGGTTTTATCCTTCCAGGGAAAATTATGATAAATTGGTTGCACATGAAATGATTCAAATACATGTGGAGTATTTTGCTCAGAAGGTTACACTTTTAGTTTTATTGATGGCCCCTTCCTCTACATATTTAGTTTCTTATGCAGATCTATTCCACTTCCAGCAATCTTCTTCTACTAACTTATTTTTTTTTTCACAATTTGCACTTAAGAAATAATGGTGTCAGTGGCAGCGGCAGCTGCCACTCATATCTGAGCACACATTTTTCCTGGAGGTCATTTTCTCAGGTGGTGGATGTGTCTCTGATGACTCCACAAACCAATCCTGGCATGGAACATAAAACTACACACAGTACACTGAATAGATGGTGGAGGATGTGGTTGGGTTTGACAAAGCTTCCATGTTTGTCACTTAGCCTTTTCAAAGGAATAGTGGGATTAAGGTCTTTTTCTAAACTTGTATGTGTATTTTATGTTTTAATTGTGAACTAGAGGCATATGATCTCTGTAGACACAGTTCCTAGCTTTGAGACCTTTAAAAACAAGCACCTTTGATAATGTTCCAAATAGAAAAACTGCTTAACAGAAATCTCTGGAAGAGCATGATGTTATGAATAGATTGATGCCATTTGTTTACTAAACAAAAACATAGCATGAATATACAGTCTCATGCTTTTGTTGTTCAGTCGCACAGTCGATTCCAACCCTTTGTGACCCCATGGACCACTATCTTCCAGGCACTCCTGTCCTCCACCATCCCCCTCAATTCACTCAGCTCTGTGCACATTGTGTCTACAATACCATCTAGCCATCTCATTTTTGGCCGCCCCCTTTTTCTTTTGCTCTCCACCTTTCCCAGCATCAAGACTTTCTCAAGTAAATCCTCTACTCTCATTTGATGTCCAAAGTACTTAAGCTTCATCTTTACTATTTGACCTTCTAAGGAGCAGTCAGGGTTGATTCTAAAAATTAATCCATATTTCATACTGAATAGGTTAATTCAGGCACGATCAAAGTGGCCACATGTAATTCATCATCTTCCCCAGAAGATCCTTCCTCTTGTTTGCTGATCCCCTCCTTGGACAATTACCTTACCATGTACAAGAAGGTGTTCCAGCACATTTATGCCACAAAGCCAGAGATCACCATGGTGTCCATCTCCTGTATAGTCATTCCTGTTCTGCTATGGGTCTACAAAATTTTTTATTGAGTCATACTGAATAGCCTTTGAATTATAATTATTTTTATAATATTATTATTCTATTTGGACTTATATGCCACCCCCTCAACAATGCGACTCCAGGCAGCTCACAACAATACCATATCTAATACATTATATATATATCACAATACAATAAAATAAGATACCAATAGCATACAATAATAGAAATAAACCACAGTATAAAAAAATCACATAAGTCAAAACGTCACAAATCAACTATCATCATAAAACTTTAAAAAAGTCATTTATCTACAAAGTTAAATAAGTAGACTGCAAAAAAGTCCAAGGCCTAGGCTGGCCAGGGGGCAATGTCTGCCCCCCTGCCCCAACAGCCAAGTCCACAGCACCAGACAGGATAAGGGGCAAGAAACTCTGCCACACCAGGGCTCCTGACACTGGCCTCTGTGTGGCTGAGCCACCCATTCTGCAGCTTCCCACTCCGCTGTGGCTCAAACCGACACTGGGCCCACCACACCTGACACCGACCCAGCCGCAGCTGGAAGCGAAAATGGAAGAGCCACTGTCACCACCGCCACCGTTGCCATCACTGCCATTCTCCTGCAGCACTTGGTTGTGGTTGAGGGAGGAGAAAGCCTCGCTGCCACAGCGTGGTCTTCTGGCTGCCCGCCCTTGATGACTGTCTCTCCTTCCCCTCCAGCTGCTGGAAAAAGGCCAGCAATCTTGCCAGAGGTCCCACAGCAGCATCGGCATGGTCTTCTGGTCACCTGCCCTCTGCAACTGTCTATCCTTCCCCTCCATCTGCTGGAAAAAAGCCGGAGGTCTCATCGGAGTTCTTGCAGCAGCAGCAGCGGCATAGTCTTCTGGCCACCCACCCTCTATGATTGTCTCCCCGTCCTCTCTGGCTGCTGGAAAAAGGCCGGAGGTCTCATGGTGATGGCAGCATGGTCTTCTGACTATCCGCCCTCTATGACTGTCTCTCCTTCTCCTCTGAATGCTGGGAAAAGGCCAGAGGTCTCATGGTGGCATAGTCTTCTGGCGTGATGCCCTCCACAATTGTCTCTCCTTCCCCTCCAGCTATTGGGAAAAGGTCTGAGGTCTGATGGTGGCAGTGGCATGGTCTTCTGGCCCTACATAACGTATCCATTGGATGTGTCTTGAGTTACAAAAGGTCCTACATTTGTGTTGGTTTTGCCAGATTCAGAATCAGTTCAAATATCAAGGGATATATGATGGACAGCTGGGGTGCACATTACCTTGCCAAAACAGTTTATTTTAAACTACCCAGCAGGGGTCATTTATTTTGTGCCAATTCTTAAACTACTGTATTGTTTTATGTGCTGATTTCTAAACCACTGCATTGTTTTGGGTCATAAGTGTGTCAGCACATATTGTACAAGGGAATTGATTACAGCATTGTTCAGCACTAAAATACTTCAGCATGAAATTTGACAGGACACTCTCTTTTAAGTAGCACTGCCTGAAAACCAAAGCTAAAGTTAGTATGAGGAACAATATTCTGAGGAAACTCACAAAGTATACATGGGGAACTCAAACATCCAAGTTGCGTACATCAGCTTTGGCCCTGAATATTTCTATTTAGTGCATCCACACATATGAAACAAATCAACATAACTGTTAATGAAACAAGGTATATTGTGACAGAATTCTTCAAACCCACACCAGTTGAGAAAATATATCCTCTTGGTAATGTTCCACCTAAGATAAGGAGAGAAGTAGCAATGGATGCCAAGAGAACTAAACAGGAGAATGACCCTGGATATCCTCTTGAATGGATATGTGCCTCAAGTTGGCTGGCTCTGGTCCATGAAGAGCATTATTACAAGAGCAAACAGTCTTGAGGGTACACAAGAGCAAAAAAAGATGAAGGAGCTCACTTGACAAAGAATAACATTAAAAGAAGATATGGCTGAGGAACTCAACCTTTCCTATGTCACTTGGAGGACTGTGAACAGACTGAGGGTCAGAGTGGCTATATGTAAGACCAACATGCTCAAGTGGGGGCTGCTGGCAGACAACAACACATTGTGTGAATGTGGAAAGATACAGAATCTGTCTCATTTGCTCAACTGCTGATTACATCAGGAAATGTACCGATGAAGATTTAATTTTGGCCAACAACAAAACCAAGAAAGTGGCTTTGTTTTGGCAGTCCAAAGTTTAAGCTGGACATGAAAGAAGAAGAAGCACATATTGTGTATTGTTGCCTCTTCCTCATAAAGGTTGCAGGATTCTCCACAGGCTGAAAATATCCCACACACCCAATCTTTACTGTTACAGTTATATGACAGTTTATCAGTCAGGTGTCATAGATTTCCCATCCCTCTTCATAATGGAGATGATTGGTGGTGAGGATATGTTGTGTGTGTGTGTGGGGGGGGGGACCTTATGAGTGACTGGAAATCAGAAGGGTGCTTTACAACAGAGGTTCTCAACCTTTTCAAGCTTCAGGCCAGACCATACCCCTTCAGACAGCTGAGCAGGCCGGACTGGTGGTTCCTCCCACCATAAACACTGCCATAAAACACATCTGTGGTTGTCATCAATGCATTTATGACAGCTGTGGGCACATTTATGGCTGTTGTAAATGCATCTGCTTCCACTTCTGGTGGTGGCAGTGCCGTGGGCCAGGTTTGGCCCATGGGCCATAGGTTGAGAACCCTTGCTTTACAGGATCAGCTGCATAGTTTTAAAAATATTCATTTGAGCAAGGTTTCTTCAAAGGACATAAACATTGGGACAAATACCATGTGACTATCACCTGATTTTTTTAAAAAAAAGCCCTATTAAAGTGCTGATTTTTTTAACAGTCAAGATGCACACTTACATGTTTTTTTCTCACAAAGTCCAATGTAAATAAATCTGATTAAATAAAAATCCAGTTTAAATATTCAAAATCTGATTTAAAAAAATAATAATTGATTTTTATCCACCTTGCTCCAAGGTCTTGTGCCTATCTGTATCCTTTCCCAGTGGGAACTAGGGCTAACCACCTCAACCAGAGCTAACCAGTTGTTCCAAATGACAAAGTAGACTCAGATATGCAACCAGTAGCTCCCTTATCAGTCTCCTCTCTTCACTACCATTCATTTCCTTCTGTTTCAGACAAGCTGCATTGGACCCATTAAAACATGTGGGCCAAGGCACAGCATGGAGCTCCAGAAAATCAACTCATGAGCCTTTTCGTTGCACAAGTCCTGACAGCAGAGACTCAATGTCCATGAATTTAAAAAATGATCCTTGTTTGGTTTGTCTCTGTGTCTTCTCAAAGGGCTTGGAATGGGATCCTGTTGACCTGGCAACCCAGCCCAGGTCTTCTCTCTTTTTCAAGCAAAGAAGGTTTGAGTCTCTATCCATTGTGATTGCAAAACTGAGAGGTTTGGCTGTTCTCAGTATCGGGTCACACTCAAAGACTTTGAACCAGAGAAGCATGGTTTGCCTTAGATTCCATGGTAATCTAATTTTCTCCAAAGTGGACATATTCATTTTACAGTTATGCTTTGTTTGAGGCAAATGAACATTTTAAGGAAGACACTCTTCATTTTCTCATACAAAAGGAGGCTTCTCTAATGTTGTGCCTCCATGCCTGTGATATGTACACACAAGAATCTAAAACACAAAGGAAATCAGTCTTTTTTTCCCCTTCAGAGTTGCAGCTTTTAATTTATAACCAACCATCAGAGCTATTAATTGATTACTGAAGAACTCATTGCAGTGAGCAATTTAGGGTTTTTTATGTGATGTGACCAAATTAGGT
Source organism: Furcifer pardalis (assembly GCA_030440675.1). Lineage (NCBI taxonomy): Eukaryota > Metazoa > Chordata > Lepidosauria > Squamata > Chamaeleonidae > Furcifer > Furcifer pardalis. The sequence continues at coordinate 166,714,151 of CP126891.1, read as the reverse complement.
AGAAATAAATGGGTGTGAGGTGAAGGGGATTAAAGTCCTCTTCTTTTTTTGCTTTAAATCGTGATTTTCAGGCAATCTAGATTATTTCCTTCTGTCTCTTTCTTATCCCAGAGATACTTGATGACAGAGAAATGTCAGATTCATTGTGACATTTTTAATATTTTCAAAACATGTCAAATGCAACCCGAAGGAGAAAGATTTTCTTTATCTTGACAGCTTAAGAATGTTAAACTGATTCTGTTTTTAAACATCCGGGATTAAGTCAGGGAGGAATTACTGTTTTACATTTCTTAAGCCTGTGCACCATTGTGTATCATTTTGTCTGGATTCAAAGCTATCAGAGGGAAGAAAACATGGCAAATGGGACTGTAAAGCTCAGAAACAAGAACTGGAGTGTCAAGCAGGAACTGAGGTGATCTAAGAGCACATCCCCAACCAGTTTTCTCTCAGCCAGTCTCACGTTACAGAACTATTGTGGCTCAGTGGTTAAGAAGCTTGCCTTGTTAGCTAGAAGAGTGGCAAGTCAGCAGTTCGAGACCTGGGTATTGCAAGACGGATTGAGTGCCTGTCTGTGTCCCAGCTCTTGGGGACATGAAAGGAGCCTCATTTGGGTGTTCCCTGAGCAGAAAATCCTTTCAACCCAGAATAATGTCTGACTGGAGTTGTGCAATTATATCTGACTTTTGGGGAATGATAGAAAAAGAAACTGGGGAAATAATGGGTTTTTACTTTAAACTGGAGTCAAGGACTGCCTTGCTGACTGATTTGGATGAAATAAGTATTGATAAAAATATGAAAGATTTTTTACCTATTTTCTTAACAATGGCAAGACAATATAATGTAAAGAATTGGAAAAATAACTTAAAGTTAGAGGTGGAAAAATGGTATAAAGAAATATGGGAAATAGCTCTAAATGATAAACTTACATGGGAGTTGAATCTGAAAAATGGTTTAATCAAAGAAAACAAATTTTGGGATATCTGGCTGCCTTCAACACAATCTCCAGGATCAAGCTGTGGGAAAAGCTAGAGAAATCCTCCATTGATCGCAGGCTGCTCCACCTGATCCACGTGCTCCACGTCAACACAAACCTTAAGGTCAGATGCACCCAGCAGGGGCACCTTACAGAACTGGTACCTACACAGAAGGGCATCAATCAAGGCTGTGTAGTGGCCTCATTTCTATCCAACTTCAACAATGACATGGTCAACCATTTAAGAAGCCCTGCCTTTCATCTTCCCAAGCTTGCTGACAAGCCCATACACATACAGTACTCCTATACGCTGATGCTGCTGTACTTCTCTCTATGACCCCAATAGGCCTCAGAAGATCACTGGCATCTCTGGCTCATTACTATAACAGTAAACAATTCAAAATCAACTATCAGAAAACCAAAGTTATAACCTTTGCTAAAAGGTCTAAGAAACATACCTGGAGAATAAATGGTCACAAAATAGAACAGATTACCAGTTTTAAATAGCTGGGATTAGTCCTCCAAGCTTCAGGCTCAAGGAATACCCATACCACACACACTTTTCTTACACTGTTCTTACAGCCCAGAGATCCTCCTTCACCATACTAAAATTCCTGAGGACAAATGGAGGCCAATACATTCCTGTTGCACTCAAATTAGTTGAAGCCAAAATCCTATCATAACTACTCTACAGAGTCCAATCAGCCCCCCCCCCCCAACAACCTGGCTCATATGGAAAGAGTACAGTCTAAATTCTTACATGCAGTACTCCAGACTCCTTGCTGTGTATCCAATACCACCCTGCTCCTGGAGACGGGCATGATAAAGGTTGAGGTGAGATTGTGGATAGCTACACTCAATCTTTGGCTCAAAATTATATTTAACCCAGTGACCTGGCTCCCCAATCTTTCCAGGTCAACTTCCAATCAGCATGGAAAAGAACAATCCAATCCAGACTGCAGTACCTTGGCCTCTCTCATCCTCTCATGCAAACCAAGAATCACAACCAGGCAAAACAGGCCAACTGACTTAGCCAGGGCCCATAACTTCCTGGCCTCAGAGTCTTGGAGACACATTGTTGTCCCAGCTCTGTACCTGCTCCAACTTAAGACATCACTGCCAGGCCCTCCTTTCTGTAGTTCTCGAGGGAAAGTTCCAAGGGACACCAATGACAGAGAGCCAATGCCCCTGTGACACCGGAGAAATTGAAACCACAGAACATGTTATCTGCAGCTGCCCTTTTCAAAGAGACATCCAGAATAAGTTCATATCTTCACTGCTCTGCACGTATCTCTGCCAGTCAAACAGCACATACACCCACTGGCTGCTATCTGATGAAAGGCCCACCTTCACCCACAACACTGCCAGATTCTTTGCTGCAGCATGTAAGATGAGAAGAACAATCCTGGCAGGACCTTCAGCCAATTAAACTACTAGCGCCGCAGCATAGGCTTAGCAATAGCTGTAACTTTATTGATCTATGTACTAATTTTACTACTCCTTAACTCTGAGCAAAAATGTTCCTTTTAAAGCACCCTCCTTTTAACTTCTCTCTTGATATATTTCAAATATCCCCATTTTAACTTCTGTTCCCTTTGTTATTCTATGCTAGATTTGATTTGATATGATTTTGATTTGAATATAATATGGATCTTACCTCTCCTCTTTTAGTGAGGATTATGTAATGTCCTTTCCTTTTTTCAGTTCAATCTTGTAATTCAATCTTATAATTTAATTTAATTCCAGTGCCCCCCCCCTTGAATTGGACTAGACACAAAATTAATGAGGTGAAATATTTGTATGAACCCTCATATCTTTTGTTTTCCCCTAATGAGTGGAAGTGTATTTCTGTGCCTTCCTGGCTTCTAGTAATCCCTACAATCCTCTAAAATGCTGTACAGAAGACTATTATGGTTAAGCAGTGATCTTGGGGAGGAGGTAGGGATCCATCCAAACTAGATGACAGGATGTCTTAAGACTGTATCCATTTCACTAGAGGAAGATAGAACCTGCATGAAAGCCACTGGTTGTTGAATTAAGACTGGACTGCCACTCTTCTGCATAATTAAGATTCTGAGTAGTTGTTAAGGGCTGAGTATTTACTATACTCAGAATGACTGACTTGACGACATTTTCATTAATGACCTAGTTGAGAATGTACAGGGAATGCTTATCAAATTTACAGAAGACACAAAATTGGAGGGAATAGCTAATAACTTGGAAGACAGGAAACAAATTCAAAAAGATCTTAATAGGCTTAAACAGTGGGCTGAAAACAAGAGAATGAAATTTAACAGCAATGAGTGCAAAGTTACACACCAGGGGGGCGGGGGCAAAAACACACAAGTTAATTGGCTCATTAATACTAGGAGCAAGAAGGAGCTTGGAATTGTTGTAGATCATAATCCGAACAGTGCAATCTGACTACAAAAAAGGCCTAAGGTACAGTCTCAGAAACCTGTGAGATACTAGTTCCCCTTTATTTAGCACTAGTTAGGACATATCTAGAGTATTGCTTCCAGTTCCAAAAGGATGCCAACAAATTGGAAGAAATTCAAAGGAGGGCAACAAGGAAGACACTGGAGAGCAAAAAAAAATTTTTTACTTGGTGCCTAAAATTTTTCCAACTGATTTCGGGCATTTTGGGGCGTCTGATTCCAAAAATGCCATCCATTTTGTTCTAGCAGCTCTAATTCATGAGATATCGATGATGTCATTATACATTGTCTTATGACTACACTTGTATTTGCCTCAGCTGCTCCATGGACTCATCCAGGGAGGCTTGCATTCTAGTTTTTTTCTCCTTATCTTAAGTATGATTTTGACATTTATTTATTTTTTTACAGGCACTAATATGGCTTTATCAAGTAGAACATGTATAAATAATCCTGATGGTTTTTGTTTAATCTGTGGTGAATACACATTCATTCAGCAAAGAAAACCCATAACTGACTTTATAAAAAGAGCTTAGTTGGCCTATTTTAAAGTAAAACTGGGAGACCAAGATAAGGTTTGGGCACCTTACATTGTATGTAAAATGTGCACAGAGCATCTGCGTCAGTGGTCAAATGGGAAACGGAAGAGCTTGAAATTTGGGGTACCAATGATGTGGGGAGAACAAAGAAACCATAGTGATGACTGTTACTTTTGTTCAGTGAATGTAAAGGGCATCAATTGTAATAACTGAAAACGTTGGATATATCCCGATCTACCCTCCGCACGACGCCCTGCTCCACAATCAGAGGAGATAACTGTACCTATTTTTGCCAGTCTTCCAGAGTCATCAGAAGAAGAGGACAAATCAGCTGAAAGCGTTTCTGAGCAAGAAGACAGAGAATTTGCAGTACGTTCGTCAGTTGTACCCAGCTTTAGTCAGGCAGAATTGAACAACCTCATTCGAGATCTAAGTCTTCCAAAACAGTCGTCGGAATTATTAACTTCCAGATTGCAACAGAAAACCAGTATGTTTTTTGCACCAAAGTTGAAGGACTCTTAATGAAACTGGGTGTAAGAAAATACATACCATGTGAATGGCGGTTATTTATAGATAGCTCCATATGTAGCCTAAAATGTGTTCTTTTGCACAATGGCAACAGATACAGGTCAATCCCAATTGGTCACTCAGTTGCTATGTGAGAAAATCAAGCTAGAATAGCCAAAGTTCTGGAGAAGATCTCATACCATATTCATCAATGGCTAATCTGTGTCGATCTCAAGATGGTGAATTTTCTTCTAGGACAACAAGGGGGTTACACCAAATACCCATGCTTTATATGTCTATGGGACTCTAGAGCTAAAGATCAACACTGGGTGAGAAGACAGTGGCCTCTTAGAGAAAGCATGACCGTTGGAGAAAAAAAAACATCATCACAGAACCTTTGGTTGAAAGAAACAATATTATATTGCCACCACTCCATATAAAACTTGGATTAATGAAGCAGTTAATCAAGGCTTTGAATAGACATGGAGTATGTTTTGGCTATATATGTAACAAATTTCCTGCATTGAGTCTGGGAAAAAAAAACAGGTATATTTGATGGACCACAAATCCGCCAACTCATTAATGACCAGAAATTTCAAGACTCAATGAATGATACTGAGGCCGCTGCATGGTTGGCATTCAGTATGGTAGTGCAAAATTTCCTTGGAAACTACAAGGCTCCTAATTATGAAGAATTAGTGGAGAATATGCTCACTAATTTTTGTGCACTTGGCTGCAACATGAGCATAAAAGTACACTACCTGCACAGTCATTTGGACCGATTTCCAGATTCTCTTGGTGATGTAAGTGAAGAACAGGGAGAGCGTTTTCACCAGGAAATAAGTTCAATGGAAGAACAGTATCGTGGATGATGGGATATACATATGGTGGCGGACTATTGTTGGAGCATCCAGCGTGAATGTCCAAGATCAATGCATTGGAGAAAATCACAGAAACGAGGACTCAGTGACCTAGTGGAAAAACTTTAATGAGCCTAATGTGACTTATGTAAAATAACTTGTGTATTTTATTGTATGTGAGTGATGTACAGTAATTATATATCCCCCCGACACCGGCCGGGAGGATAAAAGGAGCCTCCCTGGCCGAGGGAGGCTCGAAGCAGACGCTGCCGCTGCCACTGCGCCCTCCCGGCCCCCGACACCGGCCGGGAGGATAAAAGGAGCCTCCCTGGCCAAGGGAGGCTCGAAGAAGTCACCACCACCGCCATGCCCTCCCAGCCCCCGACACCGGCCGGGAGGATAAAAGGAGCCTCCCTGGCCGAGGGAGGCTCGAAGAAGTCGCTGCCGCCACGCCCTCCCGGCCCCCGACACTGGCCGGGAGGATAAAAGGAGCCTCCCTGGCCAAGGGAGGCTCAAAACAGACGACGACGATGACGCGCCCTCCCGGCCCCCGACACCGGCCGGGAGGATAAAAGGAGCCTCCCTGGCCGAGGGAGGCTCGAAGCAGACGACGCCGACGCTGGCGCGCCCTTTGTTGGACTCTCCCTCGGCCAGTTGGCCTTGAAGGGAGAAAACTGTGGGTCCCGGGCAGCGATAGAGGACTTTGTCTTGCTGGAATTTGTTTTGATCTGTTTTGTAATTTGTGATATTGTTTCTTTATACTGTGTAAGCCGCCTAGAGTCAGGTTTGCCTGAGCAAGGCGGGGTATAAATTTGAAAAATAAATAATAATAATAATAATATCCAGGGGTGTAGGAATGGGGCAGGGGGGGCAAATGCCCTGGGGGGCATGCTCCAGGGGGCGGCATTTTGACCCCCCCAAAAAAAATTTCCTCAATTTTTTTTCAAACAATTTTTTTTTGCCTCCAGGCGCACATCGAAGGCTCCCGGAGGCAGGAGGGGTGGTGGAAAAATCTTTTGGGGGTGGGAAAATATTTGGGTGGGCAAAAAAAGTTTGGGTGGGTGGAAATTTTTTTGGGGGGCGGCAAAATTTCACTCTACCCCAGGTGGCTTACACCCTTGCTACGCCTCTGGTTATATATGCAACAAGCATGGTTAGATTGGCCTAATGTGAATAAGCCATATCTTAAAAACTAGATCTTATGGGGCATAACTGAAAGCATTTTTGGAATCTGTGACCCAAATATAGCCAGAAATAGGTGAAAATTGTGAGGCACCAAAATCACTGTTCCCCAGTGAGATAAGAGGATTGGAAAACAAGCCATATGAGGAAAACTGAAAGAACTGGATATATTTAGTCTTGAGAAAAGGAGGCTGAGGGAGGATAAGATAGTACAGTAAAACCTCATATAACACTAAAACCTGGTTCCACAAGTCTTCGTGTTATATGATTTTTAGTGTTATCTGATCCTCTATGGGATCCATAGAGATACATTGTAACCACACAGGCTTTCGCGGTTGTTATCTGAAGCATCCCATAGGATCTTAATGTTATCTGATGCAATTCTTCCCCCCAGATTCCTTAATGTTATGCGATTTTAGTGTTATTCGATACTAATGTTATATGAGGTATTACTGTACTTTTCAAATACTTGATAGTCATAAAGAGGAAGGGGAGAATCTGTTCTCAATCATTTCAGAATGCAGGACGTTTAATAATCTCCTCAAACTACAAGACATTATAGACTGAATATCAGTAAAGGTTTCTTAAGTGTTAGGGCAGTATGACAATTAAACCATTTTCCTTAGGAGGTGGTGAGTGTTCCAAAGCTGGAGACATTCAAAGCAAAGCAAAGCAAAGGAATTACACTTATATACTGCCCTGAGAAAAAATTGATCTGTCAGATATGCTTTGATTCAGATGCCTGCATTAAGCATGGGGTTGGACTCCATGGCCTTAAAGGTCCCTTTCAACTATGACTCTATGATATTTTTACAATGTTTCTATCAACTCTGTATCTTTTGTTTACTATTAATGAGTAACCATATATGGTCAACTTTGACTTCATGTTCTAATGCTTAATTTTGAATATTCCTTATCTGTAATTTTAACATGAGATTCTTATCTGTATATTGTTTTAGTATTGCCTGAACATAGCCTTAGATTCAAACAGAATATTGTTTCAAAAAGGCCCAGATGCTCAACTTATGGCTTGTTATAGGAACCAATTGTTATGAGAGAGTTTTATGATGCAGAGAACTCTGTGAAAAACTTGAAATGTAAAAGTGATCAGAGTTTGATAAAGATGACAGAGACTTTTCTCTCTTTAGATAAAGATGGAGAGTAGTGAAGGTGTGTAGGCCAACTTGTTTTAATTATCTATTTTTAGAAGTTGCTTTTTTCCTTCAAGGAAATGATGGAAGCTGTAGACCAGGAGTTCTCAACCTTTTTAAGCCAGGGGCCAGATCACACTCCCTCAGACAGCTTTGGAAGCTGGATGGCCATTTTGTCCTTCCTCCATCATATGGCACTTCCTGGTATAGTGAAAGCAGTGGGAGGCCACATGAAACGATGCCATGGGGTGCATCTGGCCTGGGGGGCGCAGGTTGAGAATCCCTGCTGTAGACCAATAAATCAATGGGGTATCAAGTGGTGGAAAATCAATGCAATAAAACAATTATCAAATAGCAACATAATCTGAAACTACAATGGAACATGCACTTCTGTGAAATTTTGAAATATTTATTCTCCCTTGCCATTTTTTGATCAATAGTCGTCCTCCCTCCCCCCATCATTTCAGAACTGCTCTTCTTTTTTCTTTATTGTTATTATGTTGATGGCTAATCTTTCTCACATTCGATCAGGCAAAAGGAACTGCTGAATGAACTCACCAATAGGTGCCTTCATTTTGGCAGTTTCATGTCTGGCCAAGGCTCTGTTAAGGTAATGTCTGAGTATATAGGCAGTTCTTACTAAAGATTTTTTTTTTTTTTAGAGTTAGGACGTTCAAGTGCAAAAAATCCAAAATTTCCAAATATCTAAGAAGTCCTATAAGTATTGCTCCAAGAGTTCTGATCCCTAGGGGCACAACAACACATCTCTTCCTCCATAAATTTCAATTTGCAAATCATGATATTTTGTGATTTTCTCCAATTGTTTGTCCTCAATTCATGCATCATCATCATCATTTACAGTAGGCTTCTTTATGAATCTTATATTTTATGCTTTAGCTAAGACATCAATAATATCTCACAACAGGGATTGAGAAGAAATTATTTTGGAAAGCAAAGTATAAAAAATGAAGACAAACTTAGATGAGGATTTGATTGATGGTTGCACAAAGACAATGTTCTTAGTAGCTAGAACGAGATACCTTGTCTCAAATCTTTTGACAAAGAAAAGGAGGTTTATGAAACAAGAGATGTACATTCAAATATTACTTTTGCCATATATATGTATGAAATGTTATAGCGGCCAACCATCACGGATTCTGCGGGACAGTCCCGATTTATCCCGATTTGAGAGGGGGAATCCCGAGTTACCATTTTTAGGAGAATGGTCACGGAATTCCCCCATGACGTCCCGGCTGTCCCGATTTTTCTTCGGCAGCAGGCATTTTTTTAAAAAAAAGGAGCAAAAAATGGCTCCAAAAATTCAGCGATGTGATTGGATCTCTATGTCAGCTGACATAGAGATCCAATCACATCGCTGAATAGGTGTTTCCCCTATTCAGCGATGTGATTGGATCTCTATGTCAGCTGACATAGAGATCCAATCACATCGCTGAATAGGTGTTTCCCCTATTCAGCGATGTGATTGGATCTCTATGTCAGCTGACATAGAGATCCAATCACATCGCTGAAATTTTCCCCCTTCCTTGTTTCCCTACCGGAGTTTTAAAAAAAGCCTCTGAGTCTGATCAGCTGTTAGTCGGGAGAGAAAATAAGCAGAGCTTCAAGGTAAGCAGAGTTGGGGGGGTGTATTCTCTGTGTCCGAGCAGGCTGCCTGCTTATTTTCGGGGGGTGGCTTATATTTCTATATACTGCCTGCTGCAGGCAGTAAATAGAAATATAAGCCACCCCCCCGAAAATAAGTCATCAGGCCATTTTTGGCCATTTTTTTGGGGGAAAAAAGAATATAAGCCATGGCTTATAATAGCCTATTATAAGCCATGGCTTATATTCTCCCCCCCAAATGGCCAAAAATGGCCTGATGGCTTATTTTCGGGGGGTGGCTTATATTTTTAGAGCCCCCCGAAAATCGGCACATGGCTTATTTTCCAATAAACTGTGCATGCGCAGAAACTCAATCTGATGCATGCGCAATGCATCAGATTGAGTTTCTGCGCATGCACAGTTTATTGGAGCCATTTTTTGCTCCTTTATTTTTTGGCCCCGCCCATGACGTCGTGACATTGGCCCCGCCCATGACGTCATGACGTTGGCCCCGCCCCACTATCCCGGATTCAGTTTTGTAAGGTTGGACGCCTTAGAAATGATATTTTGGTATCATTTCATGTATAGGTGTGGAAATGCCATTCTTTTTCAAGTAAAGATTGCTGATTTTGAAAGATGGATACTTTGCCTGAATTATTATTGCATCACTTCTGCAGGATGATACAATTTAGCAATGACAGGCTACAGAAGGGTCTAGGTAAAATGAGGAGCAGGACGAGCAGCCAGAAATTGATATCTGAAATGACAAATCAAAGGGAGTATAAACAAAGGGTAAGAAAGAAAGGGGAATCCGTTAATGAGCAGCATTTCTGAGCATGGCTTTTATGGGCTAAAATGGATCATGAATAGAGTCTGTCCTACTGTGGCACACATTATATGCAAAAGGGACATCATTTGATGAAACCTGAATGTGAAGGAAAAATAATTAGATCAGCTTTTGATCTTATCTTGCCAAGCTCATCTTATCTTATTTGAAACCTCCCAAGAAAGGTTCCTTCCAGGCATCATCAGACAGTGAAGTTGTTCACATTTTGGACCACTTGTGATATGGTCTATTGCAAACTATTTTACAACATATGACTGCAAATCAAGTGACCTGTGCCTGAGTAGGATCTTTTCACTCCACCTGCAGAGTTTCTCTTATTTTTGGGATCTGGCTGGAGTGATTTAAGGGTGATCGCCCCAAGCAAAGCATTCTTTTCTTGGGCTGATTGGAAATGGTTCTTTCTCACTGTCTATTGTTAAGATTTCACATAGAACCTTGTATTTATTTGAAGTATTGCAGATGCAAACATAACATCAGTTTCAGTACCTCACATTCAGCTTCTTTGCCAATGTGTTTCAAACAGAAGCAGAGATACCCAATTTGCAATGGCACAACAGTACATTGTTGTGCAAAAAGCAATCCAAAAGCCTTTTGAAGGTGAAAAAGGCAATTTATTCAGGAACAGACATGTGCAGGTGGGTTTCTCTCAAACAGAGGACTGATTTAGCAGTTGTCAAGCACATCTTTTATAGGCAGAAACCACAATCAAGCAGATACATTAGGTGGACACTTCCAGATATGGTTTCAAACTGGGTATAAACATTGTGAATGGTCCACTCTTCTTTCCTGTTTCTAGATTACAGGCTAAAATAGATACAGGCTAAAGCCTTAAGCTAAGCAGTAATTCTCTCATTGGTCATTACTCTTGCTTGTGGGTAGGACACATAAACTCTTGGGTGAGGCTGAAGGTTCCTCATTTTGACTAGGACATGTAGACATGCTCACTTGTGATTTGGATTACAAATGTATCTTGTCAGAGGAGAAGGTCAAACTGTTTCTAACTGAAGATTTAATTTCAAGATTTCCCACAACCTGGATGGGAAGGATGGTTATTCTTTTACTTCTACCCATTTATAAATTTATTTATTTATTTATTTGTTCGTTCATTCGTTCATTTACACTTATATTTGTTTATTATTTACACTTTACCTCTAGGGGGGAAATCATCCCTACTCAGGGCAGCTAACAGCATAAAACCAGTCATATAACAATCTCTCTCCTTCCCTGACACCCTCACTTAATCCTCCAGTGCAATAACTAATAATATATTTTTTAAAGTCCTCCCTGATGACAACAAGAGACTTTGTCCTACTGGAAATACATAATGAGAGAAGTCATCCACAGAGTGAAGGATTAAATATCTCCTCTGTGCATGCTGCATTTCCAATCAAAATGAAGCCAGCTGAACAAATTAGGAATGGTGCAGCCAAGAGCAAAAGAACTACAGTACACATAAAGCTATATATAAAAAGGTCCACACAAGACAGACACCAAAAAGTGTTGTGAGTAAGAATGAAACAAACCAAAGGTTTCTCACCTGGAAACAAGAATGAAGAAATAATAAGGATGAAAATCTTCATTAAATTCCATCTGTCAGGTGAGGAGGAAAGACGTGAAAGGTTTTCCATCTGCTAGACAAAACAGCTGGACTACTTCTGCTAGGTGAAACTTTGTCAGGGTGCAGGGCCTTGAGCAGTCAAACTAAGCAGTGTTGCCCATCTCTTATCAATGATGTTAGGCCAGGACTAAAACTCACCAAAAGCATCCTTCATCAGATCTCTTGGGCCCAGTGAAAGCAGATGGCACATGTCATGGTCTGCCTAGCCAGCGGGTGATGTGATATCCAAATGGCTTGAGTTCTCCAGTCCATTTGTATGTGCAGAATGTCATCATGGAGATTCTACCAATGTGCGGACTCCTCATGAATGATGACTCCAAGGTATCTAAGGTAAAGGACAAACTTAGAGGAGTTCTATGCATTTTAACTTTATTACCACTTTTTTTGCAAAAAAAAAAGTTGACGTGCTTTTGTACAAGTGAGCATGCATGTCTTTTATGCAGAATACAAGGGTTTTAAATACAACATACACATTGTTCACACTAAAGTCAAAGCTGTAGGCATATGATGTTGATAAAAAAGATTACCAGGAATTTTGTATTTGTATCAGGACAACAAAACATATAGCAATTACCCATTTTAAAAGTGAGATGTTTCAACACATGGAGACACCATTTCTCACTGTGAACAAGATAGAAAATAAAAATGTAAATATTATTTATATCTTTAGGACAAAAGAACTGACATTAACAGAAAAAATTAAGGAAACACAATCCAAAAGGTAAAATGTTACCTATGATCAGACAGGAAGTTACTCTGAGCAATTTCTCTTGTACAGAAGGTGGGTCCATTCATTTAAATGTGGCCTGAATAGGAGAGTATCCTGAGGGAAGACTTATGTTTATTTTCTGTCATACTGCTAAAATTACATGCAGTATATGTACAGTTGTACCTTGCTTAAAGAGCATCATGTGTTCCACATGATTGCTCTTTAAGCGAAACAATTGTAAGTGAACAATTCTGACTTCTGGGAGGGGGGATTGTGAACCCTGGTTTATTTGTTAAGCGAGTTTTTGGTTGGTTTTATTTGTTAAGCGAAGCGAACATTCAGAGAATATTCTGCTCTTTAAGCGAATTACTCTTTAAGCGACACACTCTTTATGCTAGGTTTGACTGTATAATCATAAATTTAGGAGGTTCAGACTCTCATCATGACACTCCCCTGCCTACATTCCCCCTGGGAAGTTACAAAACTACAGCCACATTGATCTATATCAACAAACTGACTTCTCATAGCTTGTGCTTTCACAAAACCACTGGAGAAGTGTTTGTTCTGTCAGACGAAGGGATCTTAATTTCTAATGCAAAACCAAGCAATCTCTGGACACTTTGTATTCAGAAAGTGGCTGCTAACAATGACATATTGGCTAGAATCCTATAGGTGTCCATTTTTCTATTATTTTTAAAATGAAGAACTTGTCTTCACTGTTATTCATTGAAAACTCAGTAGTCTGGAGCAGTAGAACCTCAGCATTATAATTAGCATGGTTCTTCCCTATGAATAAGAACAACTTTGACATTGTCATGTTATTTATAAGCTATGAACTCGAAGTGGTAGTGAAATGCAAACGAAAAAAGAAGAAAAAAGAATAATCTAGTCTGTTTCAGGAGAGGTGAAAAAAGGTTAATATGACTTATTTTAATCAAGATCAAGTACATGAGACAAGCTGTGTCAAATCATTGCTACTCAGGAGGCTGATGAAATCCACCACTGTCACCCAGGATAGCTGTTCTTTGGTTGACTAATCAGCGTTCCAAAAGTCACATCTTGTCACAATTTTTCTTAAGAATCCATTTCATACAGTGTTCTTATGTCATGTTAGCCTTAGTGTCTAGGTTCCCTAAAATCCTCAATCACATTTCTCTGGTGATATGGCCTCAAAGGATAAGATGAAAAAGTATCCTCTGGCAGTGGACTGTGCTACATCCAGATGGACAGCTCCAAGCTCTGCCAAATCAAAATAACTCTGAACAGCTATTTTATTTTCTTCTTTTTAAGGAATTTTCTACGGTAGGGGGAAAAGATGAGGAATAAAAGTAAAATATGGATACCTTGTAAAATTCCGTGAATCGGGCAGGACAATTGTACAACCCAAGTCTCCTTTGGAAACAGTCCTTGGAGCACTCTAAGTGGGCATAGAAAATTTTTTAGAATCACACATTGTTAGAATCACAGTCTTTAGGGATCAGGGTCAGTTCTGCCATCCACTTTTATGAAGTGCTACAATGAAACTGTGGTGATTTAGTGGTTAAAATGGTGAACTTGATGACTGGAAGGTCTACAGGTCAGCAGTCTGAAATCAGAGCGCTATACAACAGAGTGATTGCCCATTGTGTGTCCCAGTTCATGCCAACCCAGCAGGTTGAAAACAAGAAATTGAAAGTAGATAAATAGGTGCTGCTGTCGTGGGAAGGTAGCAATGTTCCATGCACTTGGTGTCTAGTCATGCCTGCCACTTGACCATTAAATGTCTGTGGATGCAGACAGAGCTGGCTCTTTGGCAACAAACAGAAATGAGCACTGTACTCTAGAGTTGTATATGACTGGCTTTTGAAAAATTGTAACCTTTACCTTTTACAATTAAACAGTTTTCTGGGGAGGAGAATTAAAGCAAATTTCATGCGGCAGGTGTTTCACTTCTGTTTCTAGCTATTGGCAGAATGTGATCTGAACAGGAATACACCCCTTCAAAGTACAGCATCCCCCACTTGGACCATGGGCACTCCCAATTTCTTAAGTGTTCATCTGAACTCAACCTTCCTCTTCCAATGTCCTTATTTTTCTCCTGCCTCCACTTCCTTCTCTTCCTTCTCCTTTGTTTAGGGAGAGACCACCATTGCATGCTGACCGTTCCCAGCTGACTCCTCAGCACCTCCAGTCAAAGCTGATTCTCTTTTATCTTGCATCAATACATGGGAATAGTCATCTAACATGGGTCATTATACATTGTCACCTGCACACAATACACTATGTTTTCAAATTTTTGCCACTTCCAATGCAGTTTTTTCTTTTTTAAAAAAAATACTACTAGGACAAAAAAAGTCTCAGTAAAAATGTTGAATATTTCCCCCTATTGAGGTATTTTATTATTCCAAGTCATATAACATTTTAGGAATAAGTATCCTATTTGCTGGCGTATAAGACCCACTTCCCACACTTAAAATACACTGGAAAAATGGAGTGCATCTTATACTGTATGTAGTGGCCTATAGAGGGCTATTTTGGTAACAATGGGGTGCGACTTATACTCCGATGTATCTTATACACTGGCAAATATGGTAAATGTCCTTTGTAATTTCCCAGTAAACCATGATACTGCAAGTAGAAATAACCTATTCTGATTGTTAGTGGATTGGGCCATTTAGAGGAAATGAAAACAGCTTCTATACAGGGACACTGGAATTCATTAGAATCAACAAAACTTCACATTTTTCATCTGATTTTGTTTTATGTTTACTCTACTTTGTATTTATGTAGAATAGAAGTGAATGTTTTGTCTCCTTTAATTTCACCTGATTCAGTTTTGTTTTTAACCTTGCCTCTTGTTTTCTCTTCAGCTAGATGGGCAAATAGTCTTTCTTGCCATTAGACATACACTTAAGTTCAGTTTGGAGGCTCCACCATCTGTTCTGGCACTGATGAGTGGCCAACCTTCACATCATTGGCATACAGCCTATTGTTAAATGCAAGGAGCTATGGGTAAACATGATATTCTACAACTAGTATCAGAAGACACCAAGAATATGCTTTCTAGGTGCTAACTGCAGATGGGCATAGGCCCATGGTGGGGAGAGAATTTACCGGGACAGGCGCACGCACGCTGCTGCTCAAAGTCCATATCTTAAAGGGAAACACTACCTTGGCATTTTCCTCTTCTGTTCCTCTCACCAGTCTCCGCTCAGCTCCATGGGAGAAAGTCTGAAGCACTTTGGGCAACTTTGATAGGGGCTGGCAAAAAGAGAGAGTGAATGCCCCCAGAGTTATTTAGATTTGAGTGTATCAGCTGCTGATTTTAGCCCCACCAACATCTACCATGTAGCCCTCATCACACTAACCAGGGGAATGTGGCCCTCAACAATAACCACAAAGCCATTCAGCCCTGCTAAAACCTAACACCTTTAAGGAACAACTATTTATTGTTACTAAATTTCTTATGCATTCTACCATCCCTCAGGTTATGTCAAGATAGCATGTATCACTCATCCTTCTAAGTCCCCAAAATCAATTTAACAGCATAGGGTCACATTTCCACCTGTGACTGCTTTACCAAATTTTACAAAAGTGATGATTCACTCAAAGGAAAGGTTCAGGAAGTGTATGTTTGACTTGTTCATAATGACTTCAAAGATATAGTTTTGAAAGGTCATGGAAAGGGGGAAATTATGACCAAATTGAACAAGCCTTTTAACTGCAATATGTTTCCTACATTACATCCGATGAGACAGATTTTTAAAAGATCTCTTTCTTTGTCATCTCCTACAACTTAAATATAACAATAAATATGTATTTTCCTGGCATCTCATTCTCTGGTTGCTGTGGCCGCTGACAAACTAAAATGTCCAATGTGGGCTCAAAGATACATAAAGGAACAAAGAAAGTGATGATTGAGGGGAGATGCTTTAAATTATTCAGGACACTTCCTCTGCCTTACTCAGATTTTTTTTTTAAAAAAGGGGGGGACTTCTGCATAGCAAATGAAATGAGATGCTCACACAGCATGAGATGTCAGACTGTGCAGGCCTACAAAGCACTCAAGTATATCCTCAATCTTTTATCTGCCATGCTAATTCTTTGCTTTAAAAAATAATTATATATTTCAATCAGGAGCCAAGATGGTTAGAACACACAAACACGGAGTCACTTTTCAAAGTCTGCTCATTTTAAGGCTTGGAGAAAAAGGTTTTCTGCTTGGATACCAGACCTTAGCAGAGTTTTACATAAGTAGCCCATGAGGTCATGCAGATCAAAATGCTGAAAGACCCACATTTAAAAAAACCTTGGTTCTTACAGCAACCATTTTTTATTGTTATTAGCGGTCGAATTGGAACCAATTTATTGTAATCTTAATAGGGCTTTCAAGTTAAGTGAAATATTTTATTTTATTTATTTTATTTATTTAAATTTTTTTATCGCCCTCCTCCCAAAAGGGACCCAGGACAATTTACAACAACCATAAAATCATTTTTAAAAGTTAAAAACTTTTTTAAAACTTTAAAAAAAAACTTGGTATTAAAAGCCTAAAATTACAACACAGGCATACTGGGGTCAAACCAACCAATTGGCTGGGGAAATTGAACCATCTACTCCCCAGACCAAACCTGCCAGCCAGGTTTTCACTCCTTTTCTAAAGGGCAGCAACTCTGTCTGCATGCATAATTCTCTTGGCAGGAGGTTCCAAAGGGCTGGAGCAGACCCCGAGAAGGCCCTTCTTCTCGTGCCAGCGAGGTGTGCCTCTCTGGCTGATGGCACAACCAGAGAGCCACTCCAGTCCACTCTGGTGGGACGGGCAGATGTCCTTGGGACGATGCAGTCTTTTAAGTATCCTGGCCAACTACCATGAAGGGCTTTAAAGGTAATAACCAGCACCTTGATTTGCACCCGGAGGCAAACTGGGAGCCAGTGCAGCTCCCTCAGCAGCGGTGCAGCACGGGCATAACACCCGCATCCCACCACTACTTGTGCAGCCGCATTCTGGACCAGCTGAAGTCTCCAAATGGTCACCAAGGGCAGCCCCATGTAGAGCGCATTGCAATAAACAAGTCTGGAGGTGACCAAGGCATGTGTGACCATGAGCAAGGAGTCCCAGTCTAGGAACGGCCGTAATTGGCGTACCACATGAAGTTGTGCAAAGGCCCTCCTGGCCACGACTTCCACCTGCTCTTTGAGCAGTAGACGCGAGTCCAGGAGGACCCCCAAATTACATACCGGGTCTGATTGGGGAAGAACTGCCCCATTCAGAACCAAATGTGATAGTTCCCGAGATAACACAGGACCCCCAACCCACAGCCACTCAGTCTTGCCAGGATTCAGTTGTAGCCTGTTGTCCCCCATCCAGACCTTGACAGCCTCCAGGCACCTGGAAAGGACTTCCACTGTATCGCTAGGGTCCCCACGGGCCGAGATATACAGTTGGGTGTCATCTGCATACTGATGGTACCTCACCCCATGGGAACGGATGATCTCACCCAGCGTTTTCATGTAGATATTAAATAGAAGAGGTGAGAGCACCGAGTCCTGAGGCACCCCGTATTGGAGCCACCTAGGACTGGACATTTCACCCTCCAACCACACTGACTGGGTCTGGCCCCTCAGAAATGAGGAAAACCAAGCCAACACTGCGCCTTGGATGCCCAGTCCTTGGAGCCTTCCCAGAAGGATACCATGGTCGACGGTATTGAACGCCGCTGAGAGGTCAAGAAGAGCCAGGACAGTTGGATGTCCTCCATCCCACTCCCTCCAGAGATCATCTACCAGCGCGACCAATGCAGTTTAGTGAGTGGTTTTACCAGTCCAACAACTGCAGTGAGCAACAGTTTGAACATAGGCCTCCTGAGTTCTAGTTCATCACTCTACCCACTACACTAGGGATTTTCAACCTGCGGCTCGTGGGCTGGATGTGGCCCATGGCAACATTTCATGTGGCCCCCACCACCTCCACCACACCAGGAAGTGCCATGTGGTGGAGAAAGGGTAAAATGGCCATCCAGGCCCTGAAACTGTTTGAGGGAGCATGACCCAGCCCCCCACATTCTCCCTCCCTTCAACCTTCCACTCTACATGTGGCCAGAATTCTATTGGTGGTTTATGAGTACATTAGTTAAATTGTGTAAAGACATTAATTAACAGATTACTGGTTATAGTACTCCATGCTTTTCTGTTACACAATTATGCATGTGCCTCATCATGTGACACCCACTCACCCCCATATCATTATACTGGCACTGTGGTGACTTATACAATTTAAATTACACACATGAAAATAGCCCAACAGAACTGTGGCCAGTTTCTTTAGAACAGGGATTCTCAACCTGCGGACCATGACACCATTTCAGTGGGCCCCCAATGCCTCCACCACACCAGGAAGTGCCATGTGGTGGAAGAAGGGCAAAATGGCTATCTGGCCCCTGAAGCTGTCTGAGGGAGTGTGACCCAGCCCCTGGCTTTAAAAGATTGAGAATTGTTGCTTTATAAGATCTGTTTGGCTCTGTACCACCACAGACGTGCAGACCCATTTAAATAGGTGCTACCCTTGCTCATCAGTTGGAATGTCCATTGTTGCAGGGCAAGTTATTTAACTCCTATCCTCCATGACATAGGGAAAAGACTTTCCTTTTTGCCAGACTTTTAATGAGTGAATTGAGCAAGGAAGAGTTTTTGATTTTGGAATGCTGCACATTTTTAATGCTGTTATGTTTTAATGTGTTTTTAATGTGTTTTAAACTGCTTTAAACCAATTGTTTTAATATTATGATATGTTTAATTGCTTTTTAATGTAATAATGTACTGTGCTTCTAATTGGCTTGTTTTTAACAACTTCTGAGCCAGCTCGGTCTTTTCACCAGGAGAAGGATGGCATAAAAATGAAAGATAATAAATAGAATAAATAATACATTTGTTGTTGTTGTTGTTGTTGTTCAGTTGCACAGTCGATTCCGACCCTCTGCGACCCTATGGACCACTGTCCGCCAGGCACTCCTGTCCTCCACCATCCCCCTCAACTCACTCAGCTCTGTGCCCATTGTCTCCACGATACCATCTAGCCATCTCATCTTGGGCCGTCCCCTTCTTCTTTTCCTCTCGACCCTTCCAAGCATCAAAGCTTTCTCAAGTGAATCCTCTCTTCTCATTTGACGTCCAAAGTACTTTAGCCTCATCTTTATTATTTGACCTTCTAAGGAACAGTCAGGGATGATTTCTTCTAAGATTGACCTATTTGTTCTCCTCGCTGTCCATGGGACTCTCAAAACTCTCCTCCAACACCACATCTCAAAGGCATCTATTCTTCTGCGTTCAGCTTTCCTAATGGTCCAACTCTCGCAACCATACATTGCCACAGGGAATACCATTGCCTTGACTATGCGAATTTTTGTTTGCAATGTGATGTCTCTACTTTTCACTATTACATTACTTTATGTTAATAGCTTTATGGTTATATTGGGTTTTTTTATTTTAATGATTTTATTATTACTTTCTATTTCTTGTTTCTATTGTGTCACTTCAAATGTAAGTAGCTTTCAGCACTAGTTGAAGGGTATGATATAAATGCAAATAACAGCCACAAAGACCAGAATAACAGCGACAACTCACCATCAGAACCTAAATTCTGGCATTTGTAGTCAAACACTTCTAGTCAAAAACACAGAACATCTACCCCTAAAATCAAGGTTAATTTCTTTCATTGCTTTTTAAAAAAAGAACCTAAAGACAATGTCCCTGTATAAAATTGATTTCATTTATGATGGTGGGCAGATTCTTCTTCTTTTTTTTTAAACATGAATAAAGGAATACATTGCCCTCTGGGCTACTACAGTGTCCTTCTCTTCAGAAGGAAGGATATTTTAAAATAAACAATGATGAAGGGTAGCATCATCATTGTCACCGCACGTGCGCACACACACACACACACACACACACACACACACACACACACACACACACACACACACACACACACACACACACACACACACACACACACACACACACACACACACACACACAAAACATTCTTCTTTCTTTCAATCAATCTGTGTCTTGCAGAAAATAGAGGAACTGCTAATAATACAACTTCAGATTGTGGACTTTTCCCCTGGCTCTGTCTTTGTATTTGTCTAGCTTAGAAGAAGCTAAAATAATGCCCTGACCAGAAACCCTGTGGCTAAATAGTAACTTTTCTTTGTCTGCTGCTTACCTTATCATTGATTGTATTCTGAACTTTTATTGCCTTGTATATCTGCTTATATAATATAATCAATGATTACAATCAATGAGAACTCAAGCACAGAGTTTTAAGTACTTAAATGCCATTGATTTCTTTAGGGGATTCAAATATTACTAATTTCCTCTGGACTATACTCCCAATGATTCTATTTTCCCTTGAGGGTAAGAAAGCCGAACTTTCCAACTCTCTAGTTCAACAGGTGTAAGCATATAATTACAAATGCCATGTATTATGTTTAAATCTCAAGTATCTGCCAGTTAGGATTTGAGAGGGTGTTCTTGTTTTATTACCCCATTGGATTTCATACATCAGTGTACTGAAAATACAGGATATTCCTTGTGATTTTTGTTTCATGACAAATTCAATACTATGTTTCCAGTTACAGTAAAACACCGGATAACGATTGCATTGGATAACGCTAAAATCACATAACGTTAAGTAATCTGGGGAGGAGAATTGGATCGAATAATGTTAAGGTCCTATGGGATGGATCAGATAACAACCACTAAAGCCTGTGTGGTTATAATGTATCTCTATAGAGCTTTAACGTTATCCGATCCATCCCATAGGATTTTAACATGGATCGGATAACACTAAAAATTGGATAACACCAAGACTTGTGGAACCAAGTTTTAGTGTTATCCAGTGTTTTACTGTATCTGCAAAAGTCTTGCCCATTAATGTTAAGTAGAATTAATCAGCCTGCGGGCTCAGGAAATGCTTATTTGGCAAAGGCAAGAGGGACTGTGTCTCTAAAAGTGGAGTAAGCAAAAATCCTGGGAGAGTTTAAAATCCTCATTTCACTGAAAAGATCTACATCTAAAAGCATTTCAAACCACTTGGTTACCTGGTTGTTTTTTATACTCCAATTTGTTAGAGCTAGGAATGGTTATCCCTGGCTGGAGGTTGAAAAGCCCTGCAGCCATGGAGGGCAGGTGGCGCGAGAGGACTCTGACCACCACTCTGCGAGACCTCTGGCCAGTGATGGGATGTTACCAGTTCAGACCGGTTTGCCTGAACAAGTAGCACCCCATCAGGAGAGGTCGCCAGTGAGGGGTGGTAAAACCCCGGGCAACCGGTTTGGTTGCCTCTCCGGCCCCCTCCAAAAATGTATTTCCGGGCAGCCAAAATGTGCATGCATCAAACCTCCATTTGACGCATGCACAGTTCTATTTTTTTAGTATGCATGTGTTAAATAGAGGTTTGACGCATGCACACTAAAAAAAGAACTGTGCATGCGTCAAATGGAGGTTTGATGCATGTGCAGCCTTTTTTTAATTTTTTTTTTTTTGCTCCACTCACAATGTCATGACTTTGGCTACGCCCACAACATCCATTATGTCACGGTGGGGTAGCGCTGATTTCAACAACCTCAATGTTGATCATCAGGCAGCACTTAACTAACCTGACAACCCTGAGGAATAATGGTCTTGGGTGGCAAAGTCCACAGGGAAGGTTGATGGTCTCTGAGTGGATTAAATCCCACTTGAATCCATCTTGATGGAGGTTAGCAACTTCATCAATACTGGCCTGGGGCTAATGAGCGCCTTTTATACCAAAAGGCCTCAGGATCAGAAAGTGACTTGTGGAACTGAATGCTGCCCCTATGGCCCATAGGGTACTGCCCCTATGGCCTTCCATCCTTGCTACAACCCTGATACTCTGTCTCTGTGATGATTAACCTTTTTAGAGACTGAGTGCCCAAGGAGAAGGAGGCAGAATGTGGGGAAGAAGCACACGTGCCCACACACCTATGTGACATCACCGGTGTGCCTCCACTGATGTCACATTTGTGTGTGTACAAGCCCCACCCTGTGGGTCTGCATGCCCCTCCATGGTTGCACAGCCACTGCCTCCTCTGCCTCCTAGGAGGGGTGGGAGGGCGTGTCTAATCACCTCACCTCATTCCAGCCTCTGCCTCCCATTCAGCCTCCCCTCTCTCCTCCCCATTGGTGGAGGCAGAGGGGGAGATGAAGAAGTGGTTTAGGTGGCGCAGCTTGGGGCTCACCGGCAGTGCTGCTTGGGGTTTATTTCTGTGGCCGTGCTGCCTGCGAGCCCCAAGCCATGCTGCCGGTGCCAATTCACCATCAACCCTCTCCGTCCCCCAATGGGGATATGTCATGGCCCCAGATTCAGACTCCGATGAATCCAATATGGAACAACCACCACAGCCCACTTCAGATGATGAAGCACCTTTATTTGATTGGGACCTGTCAGATTTGACAGGCAGCAATGCTGACTCAGCTTCAGATAATGAGGACAATGAATCTTCAACCTCTCCGCACTGCAGGTTCCAGCTTCGCAAAGACCTACAGCTGTGTCATGGCTTGGTGAGAGAACATTGTCAGAAATGAGCAATAGCTGACAGCCCTTAGCAGTGCTTGCCGAAGCTTTCAACTTGTCAGAACAACTTTGTTCCCGCTGACTTTCTGCTACTTCATCACCTGCCTTTTAGCCTTGTTGCACTTTGAACCCCTGCTTGGACTTTTGACTACGCTTCTGGATCTCTCTTTGGAACTAGACTTAATCTGACTGGTAAAGTGAATTCTGTCTCCCCCAACCATGTCTTTGGCTAAATCCTTGAAAGACTTTTTGCATAACTTTGTCTATCTCTCCCTCTCTCTACCTCACCAAGCCACCATGTAGTACTGCTAGCCAGCTTCCCCTGCCTTGCAGGGGCAGGCACACATAGGAGGAGAGAGGGGAAGCTGAATGGGAGGCAGAGGCAGAACAGGTAGGTGAAAAGCCCATTCTCCTAAGAGGTGGAGGGGGTGGCGGCAATGAATCTGTGTAGGGGATCAGACATGCAAGAGGGCCTGTGCACCCATGGGGTGTGTGGGGCACACTGCACCAACAGAGAGCCCCACACTGCCAGCAAGCCTCAAGACATGCCACTGACATGGCTTGCTTGCTTGCTGGTGATGGTGGAACCGGCGGCGGCTTGTTTTCTGGCAGTGGGCTTGGAGTTTATTTCTAAGGCCATGCTGCCAGCAAGCCCCAAACCAGCAGTGTGGCTTGGGGCTTGCTGGTGGTGTGGCTTGTGGCTTGCTGCCGGCATGGCCTATGGGTTTGATACCTAAAATTTTGAATAAAGCATTATAATTAATCAAAACGTTTATTAAATCACAACACTCACACACACATGGAAAATAAGGTAGAAGCCAAAAGTTAAATCATACGATTGGAATGCTCTCAAGGAGGAAGGGGGATTACCCAATAGTCAATAGACTCTAGCAAGGAATGTAAAAAAAAATAAGGTCCATTGTGTACTAGGTCAAAGGGTGTGAAAACCGGTTTGTCGGGTGTCCTGATAAGCAGAAATTCCTTCACAAAGGAAGCTGAATGACTCATTCCTCTGGTTTGATTAAAGTTCAATTAAACATTGATTAGAACACTGACCCAAGGATAAACATAGCAAAATTCTGTGGGGAACACAAGAACCATGGAACCCCAAAATTGATCAGGGGGAAGGGGAAGAGAGGACGTGACAAGTCACACACACCTGGCAAGGTACAAAGGTTAACTGGAGTTCACCCTGGGGACCACTTAACTTAAAACTTTTCTCTTTACTTAAGTAACAGGCATTTACTTAATCTGTTCCTGTTCATCCAAGTAGATTCACACCACATTAAGCTGATGCAAACGAAGATGGACTGGCCGGTCTTGCCTTCCAGAGAACAAAGAGATATTCCTGTCAACCACAAATATGCTCCTTTGACCTAATGTAAACTCTCTACAACCGGTTTTTTCAGCAATAGCTGTAATCTGCCGCTTTTGTGTAACTAAATTCTCTGACCTCAGAGCTGCCTTTGTTTTATGTTTACATGTAATTAAAATATGTTGATTGCCTTACCTCCTCCCAAACTCCTCCCCTCCCCTTGCATGCAGAGTTAGTTCAGATAGAATAGTTAAATACCCCGTCCAGGTGGGTGGGGGCCATCTTCTGTTCACCAAATTTTGTGAGCAGGGATCACGAGGGGGGCCTTTTCCTCAGAACGGTTGCGGGAAGGTTAGCTATTTAGAATTATAGGTCTGGCCAGACTATATGCCTGAGTAGGCTTCCCTTTGCTTTTGCTCCCAATAAACCATATTTTGTTCTGACTGAAAAACCTGCCTCATTGTAAGTTCTTGGGTCTTTCTAGTACCTCTGCCAGAGAGTGAATCCAATCACCCAGAATTGGGTGACATAATTGGGGGCTCGTGCCGGGATGCCTCTGGTTCCTGCAACCTCCTTAAGAGGTGCAGGACACAAAGAGAGGGAAAGAAAAACCAGAACGACCTCCTATTCGAAATCTTCCATCAGGCTTTGAGAGACTCATCTGCGGTTCGTCTCTGCGACTGAAAACTTCAGGATTGGTAACGTATAATTTTGATTTTGGGGTCCCTTTGAAATTCTTGCCAAGTTAGTTTAAACAGCCAGCTGAACTCAACTTCCCCTCGGGTGGCAGCTCGAGTATTGAAAGCGTGGGTTCGAGTCCCACCTAAGGTGACAAGAGGCCTGACTAGCCTAAGTCACACCAAATTGAATACTAGTTTGGCCTCGCTCACCAGCTAGAAATCAAGCAAGAACGGGAATTGTCCACCCGTGAGCAATTTAGTTTAAATTTCAGGGTCCAGTGGGCAGATTCATCCCCTGACACTGGGGTCTTTACGGA
This sequence comes from Furcifer pardalis, assembly GCA_030440675.1. Taxonomy (NCBI): domain Eukaryota; kingdom Metazoa; phylum Chordata; class Lepidosauria; order Squamata; family Chamaeleonidae; genus Furcifer; species Furcifer pardalis. Next base: position 166,688,840 of record CP126891.1, on the reverse strand, counting down.
TTGGGCAGAGATCCAAGATTCGGGTAGCTCCCGGTGAGTTTTCTCGCAAAAGCACGGGGTGCCAGAGTAATTAACTGGGCACTCGTGGCCAATTGGTTGGACCGGTCAAGAGCGGGGTTCGTCGTCCGTGAGACCAGGAAAAATTAGTCTCAAGATTCGGGTGATTACCGGTGAGAGACACCAAGGGAAGAAACTGTGTGGTCCGCTCCCGCCAGTGCGCTGCGTGGGGTAACTCGGTAAGCACCAAGACCTAGGCCTAGGCAAGCTATGGGAGGAGCTTTTTGAGAGTTCAGGCTGGGCTGAAAGAAGGAAAAGGCTGGTGGGACGCCACGCAGCAATGTCCTCAAGAATTGGAAGAATTTGGTGGGACCCAAGTCTAAAATTGAGCAAATGGAGGTTGAAACTTTTAAGCACCCAAGACCGGCCCCTTTCAAAGGGACCTGAGGCCCGCCTGGCCTAGAGAAGGCAACTTAAGTTTAAGGCACCTAAAGGAATTTATTAGAAGGCTAGAAGTAAGTCTGAGGAGATCTGGGGACTCAGAACATGCAGCGCTCTCCGTGAGGCTGCACCCACAAAACCTTGAACGATACCCTTGCGAGGGCAATCTTTATATTGTAATGGGAGAAGGCTATCCTCCTCCCAAATTTGGGGGTCCCCCAAAGTATAGAGAGGCAATTGAGGAGGATTGAAGAGGACCGTTTTGGGTCCATAGCACCTTCTGGCTCCTTAATTCCTCAAACCCGCTGCTCATGGTATCCTTGTAAATCTGGGGCGCCCCCTCAGCCCTTGATGCCCACCACCCCTGCCAGCAAAAGGAACAAATCCAGTCGGGAGAGTCTGGGGTCCGTAACTTTGCAGCCCCCCCCAGGTTACAGTGGGTTAAACCGCAGAGGTAAACCTACTGGACCTCTCAGACATGCCCCAGCGGGACATGTTGGGAAGGGGAGTTGTAGAAGAAATCGGACCTTGGGAACAGATGGAAGTTCCTGGAGTTGCGGGAGTGAGCGGGCTGAAAGGAATGATGGAAGGCGTCCTTAGTGAAATAAGGAAATCATGAGGAAAAATTGGGCACTATAAAATCAAAGAAAAAGGTAAAAATTAAAAGCTCGAATTGAAACAGTGAGCCAATCTCAATGGACTCGTTGGAAAAGGGAAAGCTAGGACCCAGTAAGCAGAACAGGACCCCTCAGCCAAAAGAGAAAAGGGAAGGAGAAATAGTTTATTGCCATCCATCCCTGCTAGCAGAGTGGGGGGTGCTAAATAGAGCAGAATGAAAAAGAGTAAACCAGAACAGAAAAGCATTTAAAATTTGAGCCCACTGCAATCCATTCAGGCTGAGAGGCTTGAAGGGGACAGCAGTCATAGATTAAACAAAGGGTTAATGTAACTCAGCACCCATATAAATTGTAACTTGTCCGTTGTTTCTAAAAGGATAGCCCCAATTAAGTCAAAGCAATTTGTTAAATTGTAACAATTCGAACACAGGGCAGCCCAAATTGGAAGAATCCCAGGCTATTGCCATAAGAGGCAGCCTGGGAATGGCTTATAAGAATGATTAGCAATAAGATTAAGTCATTGTGCCCAGGTGGCAAGTAATTCCAGCCTCCTGAGAACCACAGTAAAACATGGCCCTTAAGGTCTGAGAAAGCATGGCATTTTCCCTTGCTTTTCTAGCGATTGCATGGAGCATTGCAGGAAAAGAAGGAGAGCTAATGTACATTTTAAAAACGGAATGGATGTGTAATATATGTAAATATGCATGTATGATGAATGAATGAATTTAGTGAGGGCCCTGGGTGTGTGTGTGAACGAAATAAATGTGTGCCTGCATTTTGTGATGTGTAAATAATGAGGACTAGAAATTCTAAACTGCCATTATATTAACATGCTCTGCAGAAGGCTTTAAAGGGGAGGAAGCATTTCCTTAAGAAGTCATGCTTCCAGGAATATCCTGTCCTGATGCGAGCATATGGCAGATCTGTAAATATAATGTAAAAAGTATATAAAAAGTATGGTTAACAAAATGATGTTATCCCTTTCTCTGTCTAGTTTAAACTTTAAGACAGAGATTGGAAATGTATAAATCGGGATTATTGTTGTCCTTTAGATTGGGACATGGCAAAAGTATTATAAGGCTAGTGAATTAGCAACGCTCAAATTCATTGCTGCTTTAAAATAAGGCCTGAAATTGAACTGATCAAGCAATAAAGGTCTTGAAAATTAAAGAATTGGAACTTAGAAATGGTGGAAAAATGCAGCAAATAAAATGGAATTAATTGGAAAACAAAACAAATATACTAACTTGATGATTGGTATATCTAAAAAAATTTTTTGAGATTGGCAAAGGCTGGAAATTGGGATGGATTAATTAGAAGGGTCCCTCTTTCCCATACAAAGCCAACTGCAACCAATATGTGTTTGGAAATGCATTTGTTTTTAAAGAAATGGCTTCCAAAGTAAAAATTCGGACTTTCCATAGAACATGTGCAGAGTGCAAACATTGTAGCACTGCAGAGAGGTTAAGAAATTGCCTCCTGCTGAGAGAAAAAAAAACATTCCATTCACAATAGCCTGAAGGGAAAGCAGCCCCTCCTTCCTCTTCCACTAAGCTTGGCCATCAGCTGAACTTCCTGTTTGGCCACAAAAAAAAAAAAAAAAGCAAAGTCGCATACTGTCCAAGATTACAGGCATATGCACTGCCCCGCCCAAATTCTGATTCCACTGCCCTAGTTGGCAAAGAAATGGGGACTTTTTTCTTCCTTTTCGTTGTGCCTCAAATTAATCTGTGTCACCCTGCTGTCCCAGCAAGGCTGACAAATATGAAATAAGGAGCCTTACCTGATGAAAGGCTAATTTTGAAACATAAGTTTGCTACCTGGCCATACGCCCCACATATGGATGAAATTTAGGGTACTCCCCGCAGGCAGAATTGGCCTGCACAAAATATCAATGCAAGAAGGCTAATCACTGCAAACCACCCTTTTACCCGGCTTCATTTAAAGTGCTCAACTCAACCTGGCAATATTATAATTGAATTGGAAAACTTGCAGATAGGCAAGGGACCCCAAGAAAGCCTTCGGAGCAAATCCTGGAGTTCTGGGTGGCCCAAGGTCTCGTCCCAAGGCAGGGCATGAAGATAGCAGAAATGGAGGTTTTGGCTTGTCTTTTACCCTGGGAAAAAGGACAATTGGAGTCTCACTTGAGAACCCAGTTTTGTGGGAAGGGGGGCCAAGAAGCATCTGCCTAAAATGCAAAAACGTATTTTGAAAATCTGGCCCACATCTTAAAAGGGCCATGCTAACTCAGAATTTGGTTTGTCTGGTGTTTACCTTAACAGTCTCTAAATTGTGGCACGTGGAGACCCATTTTCAGAAATAAAAGGAGATATGGCCTAGTAGGAAAATAATGGATATTAAATAAAGGGGAACCTTTAATGTGTGGCACAGGGAAATGGAACATTGTCCTGTATAATCTGATACTTGCTTAAACAGAGGGGCTATGCATGTGTTATAATCTGGATAAGTTTAAATTGGAAACTTGGAATCATGTCTGTGCAAAGCTCTGCTTGTCTGAATTGCTTTAAAGGAGGAAACTGCTGCTCCATAGTGAAAAGTTAATTTGAACATAAACCTATTAAAACCTTTTGAAAACATATGCATTTCTGAAATGGTTACTGTAAATTTGATTTTGTATAATGTGGCTCAATACACACATGTACTGGGGTTGAATTAACTGAATCGCAAAAGCCCCAGGAAGCACATTTGATTTTCGATCTGAAAAAAAAAAATGCTTTTAAAAATTGTGATTCAAACCCAGGACCTTGCAACAAGAGTTCCTGAAAAAGGTGGGAGAAGTTTTGCATAGTAAATAAATAAGCACATAGTAGCTTGCTCCTTAAGAGCAGCTGTAAGCCTTTAACATCACAAAGAATGGCTGCACAGTCAAAAGTAATAAAGCTAAATGTTTTTATTTCTGGGCAAACTCCCTGTCAAAATTTCCCTTAAGGAAGGCAGGAGAGGTGCCCTGCCCCTGCATAGTCTGTTCTGTCATTGCATAGCTGTATTTTGTCTTGTCTGCATGTGTGTTGTGTGAGTGGCTTCTGAAGATTGTTGGAACATCGCACATGGGAAATTTCCTCTCATCCTACTAAGTGCACAATCTTAAGAAATTTGAGTGTCCCTATGCACCGTCCCCAGTTAAGAATCCTAGTTAAAGAAACTGAACCATAAAGATTGCTTTGCAACTCCAACAATAAAGTTATTTCAAAAACATCTGCAGTGCGTTTGTTAAACCCTCATTCTTATTATACAGGATGCCAGAAGGAAAACAGGGTAAAGGTAAACAAATAGATTTCACAATGAGGCCAGTTTAGAAATTAGTTAGGAGACTCCCAGACTCACAAAGGGGAGGGGGAGGCTGAATTTGGTAGGGAAGCAGCACCTTCCTCAGATCAGATGGGAGTGAAACAATTGTTTACTCAAAGTATTTAATTTGGTTTACATTGGTTTGGGCCAGGAAGGTAAATTCCTGCCTTTAAAAAGCACTCACAGTTGCAATTGGATCATGCATTAGTGGCTTCTGGAGTAAGTATGGGGTTTGCACAATAAAAGCCCTCTTCTCCTACTAAACCTGGAATCTTAAGGAATTCCCTTACATAAATCCACAGGGAACAGTGAATGCAATGGAAGTACATTGAAAACATGAGTGGTTGTCGTTTATTGTTACTAGGGTTAAGGAATAAAAGTTTAAAAGTAAATGTGGGAGGGTTTTGGGGAGATGTGTTGTGTTTTCTCTCCCTCACTACAGGAAAACCTAAAGATGTGGAAGCCTTGTGTTGGATCCCAAAAGTGAACGGATGACAGTGCTCCAGAGCATGTCTAAAATTCAATGGAGGAGTATCATGTCTTTTATTATTAGTATTCCTACCACCTCATTTCTTCTCGACCCCCCTTTCTCTCTCTCTCTCTCTCTCTCTCTCTCTCTCTCTAAAGTATTGCTAGCAAACTGTGTTCCTGTATTTTCTTTAGTTTAAATTTCTAAACATGTGTAGAATGTATAGAATGTTAGGATGTTCATTTGGTAGTTTGGACAACCCCCTTATTTTAAATGGATGTGCTGCCTAAATTTAACAGCAAGCAGGCAGAAGAAACCATCCACAATCTCACCACTGAGAGTAAAACACTGGGTTTTCACTGGGGAATTGGCTAATTGGCCTACTCCCAGATGTTGGAAACATTTATTCATAGCGGGGTTTGGGATTGCTGTAGTTATAATTCTAATTTGTGTGTGTGTGCCCCTTTTTGTAATCCCTGAGAACGCTGTACCAGGACCCACGTGACCAGGGCCCCGGGGGGGGGCATACCACACCAGGACCCACTCAGCCTAAGATACGACTGCCCGCTGGTCAGTCGAATCTTAAGAGAAAAAGGGAAGGAGTTGATACCTAAAATTTTGAATAAAGCATTATAATTAATCAAAACGTTTATTAAATCACAACACTCACACACACATGGAAAATAAGGTAGAAGCCAAAAGTTAAATCATACGATTGGAATGCTCTCAAGGAGGAAGGGGGATTACCCAATAGTCAATAGACTCTAGCAAGGAATGTAAAAAAAAATAAGGTCCATTGTGTACTAGGTCAAAGGGTGTGAAAACCGGTTTGTTGGGTGTCCTGATAAGCAGAAATTCCTTCACAAAGGAAGCTGAATGACTCATTCCTCTGGTTTGATTAAAGTTCAATTAAACATTGATTAGAACACTGACCCAAGGATAAACATAGCAAAATTCTGTGGGGAACACAAGAACCATGGAACCCCAAAATTGATCAGGGGGAAGGGGAAGAGAGGACGTGACAAGTCACACACACCTGGCAAGGTACAAAGGTTAACTGGAGTTCACCCTGGGGACCACTTAACTTAAAACTTTTCTCTTTACTTAAGTAACAGGCATTTACTTAATCTGTTCCTGTTCATCCAAGTAGATTCACACCACATTAAGCTGATGCAAACGAAGATGGACTGGCCGGTCTTGCCTTCCAGAGAACAAAGAGATATTCCTGTCAACCACAAATATGCTCCTTTGACCTAATGTAAACTCTCTACAACCGGTTTTTTCAGCAATAGCTGTAATCTGCCGCTTTTGTGTAACTAAATTCTCTGACCTCAGAGCTGCCTTTGTTTTATGTTTACATGTAATTAAAATATGTTGATTGCCTTACCTCCTCCCAAACTCCTCCCCTCCCCTTGCATGCAGAGTTAGTTCAGATAGAATAGTTAAATACCCCGTCCAGGTGGGTGGGGGCCATCTTCTGTTCACCAAATTTTGTGAGCAGGGATCACGAGGGGGGCCTTTTCCTCAGAACGGTTGCGGGAAGGTTAGCTATTTAGAATTATAGGTCTGGCCAGACTATATGCCTGAGTAGGCTTCCCTTTGCTTTTGCTCCCAATAAACCATATTTTGTTCTGACTGAAAAACCTGCCTCATTGTAAGTTCTTGGGTCTTTCTAGTACCTCTGCCAGAGAGTGAATCCAATCACCCAGAATTGGGTGACAGGTTGCTGGTGGTGCAGCTTGGGACTTGCTGGCAATGTAACTTTGGGCTCCCTGGCAATGTGGCTTTGCACTTACTGGCAGTGCAGGGCTCTCCGACAGGGCAACACACACCCTATGGGTGCGGCAGGCCCCTTCTTGTAGGCCTGCCCCTCCCATTCAGCCTCCCCTCTCTCCTTCCCATTGGTGCAGGGAGAGGAGCTGATGGGAAAGTGGCACCGGTGGCACAGGGCAGAGCTTGCTAGTAGAGCAGGGCTTGCCCGCAATGGCGTGCATGCTGAAAGAAAAGGCTGTGTGTGCCACCTATGGCACATGTGCCATAGGTTCACCTACAATACTCTATCTCATTTGTTCCTTGATACAAGAATATGAAATCACCATGATACACTGTTCCCTTTCTCTCCACCCTTCCTTGTCCTTGACATGTATCTTCACTCGTCAACAAAGCACTCTCACAGCTGTCTCTTGTTTGTCAAAGGATATTTCCTTCAATCCACAGCAACTCTTTCCAATTTTTCTTACTTTCCCAGCTTCTGTTTGTCTTTTGAGGACAAGTGTCCTCTTTTCCAATTTGCATTACTTTTTTTTGCCACTTTTGTGTTGACTCTTCTCTTTCCACACTATTTCCTTTTCCTCTGATAACTCAAAATCTGTGTTTGATTCATTTCTCTCCTGACACTGCAGATGACAGCCCAATACATACATGTCACGTTCTTTGGACTTCAAAAGGTCAGAGCAAGAAGAACATAGTGCACCCAAGTCGCAATTGTTGAACTGCCAAGTCATTGCTATGTGGCTCCTGGAAGGTCATTCAGGGGAATCACGACTGCAGCATAAGTGGGATCGAGAGGTCAATGAACCTCAGAGCCTATGCCAATCATTCACCATCTTAAAATTCATAAAATCAGCTCCTCCCTCTTATTGTTGCTAACAAGCCCAGGTCTGAGCAGAGCCGTTTTTTTTTTTTGCACCCTGCTCTTCTACAACTGTATCCAGAGCTGCTTAATATGAACTTATACCACAGAAAAAGGGAAATGTCAAATACAATAGTAAAGATACACTGAGAAATGAAGCAATGAAAAAGCAACAGATATGTTTTCAGCAATCCTTGTCTCCTCTCTTTCTGACACTTCATGAGGGTTCACCACACAAAAAAGAGGCTACACCTAGCTCTCAGGTGTTATCCTGGAAAGAAATAAGATGCTGGTAACTTGGCAAACCCAGCTCTGAACATTTGGCTATTTTGTTGCTCTGGGTTGTGACAAAGAAGCAGAACAACAAGTAGGACCTATCTAGAAAATGGTTATATGGAAGCAGCTCAGAATATTTTGCTGCCAAAGGCAAATGATACCCTCTGCCACCCTTAACCATGCTACACAGTACTTAAAGTCAACTGAGTTGTTTTAACACATGAGATGGGGTATTCACATGCATATCTCTCTCCTCCATTAAATAAAAATGAAAAAAAATATATGAATTATTCAAGCCTTGCTGCTCTTCCATGATGTCCAAAATAAGCTCCTTGAGGCACTTTCCTCACTCTACCTAATAGCAGGACTAGCCCTGAGCCATGGTTTAATGGCTACAGTCACAAGGGCATATAAGTAAATGACTTCCATGAGTGCTAGAGGAGAATAATGTTATTTTTGAATAAGGAACATCGATTGGGAGCAATATTCCAGTCTTCACTTATATAGATTCTGCAGGATAGTTGGTGAAATTTAATACACAAATGTATCAAAACATTGCACCTTTCTTATTGTTGGCCTGAAAAAGAATGCTGAGAAATAAGGAAGGCACTTGGATTGATTCAGAATAAAACTAGTTTGTTCCTTATGGTATTTAAAAGTCAGCAGCCTTAACCTTTGCGTTTTACACAACTCCTCAGAAGTCCTGAATGTTAAATGGCCTACCCTCTGGATGCTAACTTTTTATATTTCACATTGCTCTCTTTATCTAGTGTTCACACATCCTGAGGATTAATCTAGAATGTCAGAACAAAAACTTTTTAAGAATAGTAGCATGCAAGAAAGAGATCTGAGAGTAGACTTCAAAATAGTGTGCTTCTGACTCCATTAAGGTCAAAGGGAGCTTAGCCAATAATTTCCACAAAGCCAGAAAGCTTCACACCATGGGTGGTTCTCCCGCAAAAGGTTACTTTACTACAAGCACAGCAGGTTTTCATATTGATTGTGTCTCACTGACATAATCCATAGAACAGTTGCTCCCATCAAGTGTGATTTAAAATTGGAATATTTCTACAACTGTAACAGGGGTGGCAGTGCAAGGTGAAATGATTCATCAATGTTACTTCAAAGGGAAATATAACACAATTATAACTATGGGTTTAGAACCAGTACAAATGCTCTTTCTTATATGAAGAAAAATTGAGTTATCTTGTGGCAGATTTACAACAATTATAAAATCATTTTTTAAAATTAAAAACTCTAAAAACTTTTTTAAAATTTGGTATTAAAAGCCAAAAATTACAACACAGACATACTAGGGTCAAAACAACCAATTGGCTGGGGAAATTGCACCAATTGGCTGGGGAAATTACAGATACAAGAGATTGGGAGCTTGATTCTACACTTAAGGTGCCTAAAGAAGATCCAACCTGTACAGCCTTGAGTTAAATGAGTAGTCATAGCGCATCGCCAGAAAAGGACTTCTGCGTACTTTATGTCTAGGGAAAATTTTTAACATACAGCAGAATCAGCATGATGTCAACCAGTTATTATTAATCTGTTAGAGACCAAGCTATGTAATTCCTCCAGTGCAAGTCCACGTAAAATTTGTGTTAATCAAATAAGATACTTTTTGCTACTTCCAAAGACCAGAAGTTAGGAAATGCTCGATAGGAGAATGCTTTTGACTCAGATAAACTTCAGATCCTCAACAAAATCAGACCGATCAGGATGTTTTCAGGGGATTCGCTTAAATTAGACAATTCTAAATACTCTTGAAAATGTGCTATAATTTGATTTGAAGGAAACCCAGATATAGACAGTATGTCTACAAATGATACTTTTGTCCCAAGTTTTAATACAGAAGGACAGAGTGGTTTGGAATAAGAAACGGAATAAGACAAGGCTGCGTTTTGTCACCCTGCTTATTCAACTTATACACAGAACACACAATGTGCAATGCAGGGATGGAGGAATCACAATTTGGGATCAAAATTGCTGGGAGAAACATCGGCAATTTGAGATATGCAGATGATACCACCCTAATGACAGAAAGTGAGGAGGGCTTAAAGAAGCTCCTGATTAGGTTGAAAGAAGAAAGTGCAAAAGCTGGCTTGACACTCAATATAAAGAAAACCAAGAGCATGGCAACAGGCCCTATCAGTCCCTGGAAAATAGATGGGGAAGAAGTAGAAGCAGTGACATATTTTACTTTCCTAGAATCAAAGCTCACTGCAGATGGTGATTGCAGCCATGAAATAAAAAGGTGACTGATTCTTGGGAGGCAAGCAATGAGAAACCTGGGGAACATAGTGAAAAGTAGAGACATCACATTGCAAACAAAAATTTGTATAGTCAAACAATGGTATTCCCTGTGGCAATGTATGGTTGTGAGAGCTGGACCATTAGGAAAGCTAAGTGCAGAAGAACAGATCCCTTTGAGATGTGGTGCTGGAGGAGAGTTTTGAGAGTCCCCTGGACAGCGAGGAGAACAAATATGTCAATCTTAGAAGAAATCAACCCTGACTGATCCTTAGAAGGTCAAATAGTAAAGATGAAGCTTAAGTACTTTGGACATCAAATGAGAAGAGAGGATTCACTTGAGAAAGCCTTGATGCAGGGAAAGGTGAAGGGAAAAAGAAAAAGGGGGTGGCCAAAAATGAGATGGCTAGATGGTATTGTAGAGACAATTATTATTATTATTATTATTATTATTATTATTATTATTATTATTATTATTATTATTATTATTATTATTATTATTATTATTATTATTATTATTATTATTATTTTGATTTGTATACCGCCCTACTCGGTAAAAGCCGACTCAGGGCGGTTCACAGAAATCATACATGTAACACAATCAAAAGTAATATAACATAATGAAAAATAATACAATATATAATACAGCAGTGCAATAAACAAAATCACACTGCAAAACAAAGTTACAAAATTACAAAAAATACAATTCCAGTTACATATAATGTATAGTCTCAGTAATACAATATAATCTCAGTAATACAATACAATATAAAATACATAATATAAATCTAAATAAATAAATAATCAAACAATATCAGGTTCTCACCCTAACCACAAACAGGCTCCAGAAGCCATGACAGCGACTTGCTGCAATGGTCTTTTTAAAGCAGAACTGAGCCAGTTGAGGAGGATGGTGGAGGACAGAAGTGCCTGAAGGACAGTGGTCCATGGGGTCACAAAGGGTCGGAATCGACTGTGCGACTGAACAACAAAACTACAATTTCAATTTTCAAGGGAAGTGATGATGAAGGAATATACTGTAGGACTGGTCAACTGCTGAATGCTTTTCTCTCTAAAACAATTTGGAAGTAATGATATCATTGACCATGCAAAGATCAGTTCCTGTGGGGAACACCAAGGTAACCCTAACTTCACACACCATGATGCAATTCTAGCTTCAGATTTGAAATAAGGAGTAGATTAAGAATTTAATTCTTGATTCTTAGTTCCTTGGGGAATTTGTGGTGGACTGTCATTGGCTTATTTCAGAACCCGCCAACATATTCTAAGAGGAAAACAGCAATTCAAGTCATGTCAATTTTAAAGTTATGTTTTGCTTGTTTGCTTTTTCATTTCTGCTTTACAAAATGGAACATTTATGTAGTTCACAATATGAAATCCTGAAAATTACAGATAAAGTTTAAAAGAAAAGAAAATTACTTTGGCAGAGTCCAGAAATGCCTTAAACTTTTTTGTTTGTGCTTGACAATAGCACGTTTTTCAAAGATGGCTGACAGAACCTACAACCTATTCATCTCATCAAGTATACTTGGAATGCTTTTGTTCTAAAAAATGTCAGTTTGATTCTTATTTATTATCATGTACAGTCCACAAAATGGAGCTGCAGTACTTAGATTCCCATTAGGCAAACAGTGCACTGAAGAAAATTCATTCATCTTGGCTTTTTAATAGCATTCTTCTCAGAAAAGCCTTTTTTGCTCTGAACTTGAGCAATAACAGGATCTTTTATTTGCTGAACAATCCTTCATATTGTTAGCTGTGGAACTGCAGTTTTATTGACAAGTGCAAGAAACTGGACAGGAACAAATGTGGCCAGAAGAGGATAAATGTAGAGTTCTGCAATATACTTTTCATATGTGTGGGAAACCCAGCTGTGAAGAAGCTGAAACAAATGGAAAATATGGGAAGATGGGAGAGAAAAGGTGGCAGATGTAAAGATGCTAGCATTTGTTCCTTCCACACAAGGCAGATTCTCCCACTGCCTGCTTTTCCTCAATATATTGTGGAAGTAAGATTTATGTCTACGTGGTTTTCACTTTAACTCCTGGGAGGAGGTTTATGCCTGATGTGATAAGAGGAAATAAAGTATATGATCAAAGTTATCAAATTATGTTAAGAACTTGCTGTATTAAGATTTGCAGGCCATAAGTGTCCTTTTTCCCAGCCAAGGTTTTTCTGAAATTACCCAATTTCATCTTGCAGGAGCAGCAGAGAGTATCAGGACTATAATATGGAAAGAAAGAACTGCCCTTTTAAAAGATGTCTCTCTTTCCATCTGTCTGTATGTCCATACGTACGTCTGTCTTTCTAGGAGCATAACTTGTTAGGATGGTTGGAGGATGCAGTTGCTCAGCCTTGAGAAGCTGATCACTCCTCCTCCTGCTGGTGCTGGTGCTGGTGCTGGTGCTGGTGCTGGTGATGGTAATGGTGATGGTGATGGTGATGGTAATAGATATTTCATGTCACAAATTATTCTGGGTTGAAAGAATTTTTGTTGGAGAAACTCCTCTCAGGAGATGCTCGAATACGGCTCCTTTCATGTCCGCAAGATCTTTTCCCACTGAAGTGGTCCCTATTTATCTAGTTGCACCTTCTTGCTTTTGAACTGCTAGGTTAGCAGGAGCTGTGACAAAGACAGGCACTCAAACCCTCATGTAGAACCTGGCCTTCTAGCTAACAAGGTGAGCTTCTTAACCACTGAGCCACTGCAGCCCCTTGCTGTAAATAATGAAGAACATTTATTAATTTGTTTTCTGTCTTTTGGGTAGGATATACCTCTCTTTGAAAGATGGATCCATGGATAATAATAGGTACAATGCTATCATATGTCTTCACGAGTTGTTTGCTCTGCTTTCACAGACACTTCTTTTATTTTCCCAGTATGTACCTTGATATGGCACAATTTTTCAAATTAAGGTTAGCCTCTATGTCTCAGAAAAGTTATCATGTGTTTTAAATTGAAACTGGAAACATACCACTATGACTTATTGGAAATTCCCCAGAATAGTGCCTATGAAAAGATTTAGCAATCTTAATGGAATACAAAATCTTGTTTGTTGGTTGGTTGGTTGGCTGGTTGGCTGGTTGGCTGGCTGGCTGGCTGGCTGGCTGGCTGGCTGGCTGGCTGGCTGGCTGGCTGGCTGGCTGGCTGGTTGGTTTTCACATGTGCAAAGATTGTCCTTTTTTACCATTTGCACAAGGAGTTATTCACTACTTCTTGAATACATATGTAAGTCTCATTATTTTTTCCAGGGCAGTCTCCGAATTGTGTAATCGGAATCCAGAAACTGCTAATAGGATTTTGGCCATTACTGGCCAAACAAATGGAAGGATAGAGAATTTTTAATCCGGGGCACAATATTATAGAATAGCCCATAAAATTATTTTCAAAGTGGTAGCAGTGTCAGTCTGTGAAGGCTTGTTAGACAAGAAACAAAACAAACATGAAAACGAAAAATTAAGTCAAAAACATAGTGGCACCTTAAAGACTAACTGCCATATTTTAATGTGAGCTTTTGTGAATCAAGACCACTTGTGAACAATTCAAATCTTAATAATTGCCCAACTTTCAATGTGCTACTACATACTGCAGCATCATAGACATATGCTGGCAATGCTTAGCAGAAGAAACCTGCAAATGCCTTCAGTGAGATACATTTGAATGACAGAACTGCTGAATGAGATTCTTTTAGGGCTTTTAAGGAAGGCTGGCTTTGATTGCCCACCCCTGAAAGCACAACCTAATGCCCATCAAACTAGACTGAGTTTTTACTTTCTTCCAATTTTACTGCAGGAGGTCCTTGTAAGTGACAGGACAGAGACCAAAAGGTGACTAGGATGGAAAAGAAGGGTAAGTAGGTTTTAAGTAGAAGAAGTGACTTGTGCTAAACTGTAAGCTTTTAGCAGACTTCAGAGAGAGTACACATGTGAAAGAAATGGAAAGTGTGGTCCTTTCACGGTTCTGTTGCACAGCTGTTGTCTTTCATAATACAAACTAGCAACGGTTACCCCTCCCTTTTAAAAGCCAGCCTGCCAACCAGTGCATTGATTCTGTGTTCAATGTACAGTTGTACCTCGCTTAAAGAGCATAGAGTGTTCCACAGGATTGCTCTTTAAGCAAGTTTGCTCTTTAAGCGAAACACCATTGTAAGTTACCAATTGTGACTTCTGGTGGGTAGGATTGTGAACCCCAATTTATTTGTTAAGCAAGTTTTTGGTTGGTTTTATTTGTTAAGCAAAGAAAACATTCAGAGAAAATTCTGCTCTTTAAGCAAGTTACTCTTTAAGCGAGGTGCTCTTTATGCGAGGTTTGACTGTATTAGGAGAATTAAAACTATATCAGACTGTAGTGATTATGCCCACACATTTTAAAAACATTTTCAGCTATGTTAACAATTGCATATCTTTTCCCACTTCTTTCTTCCACTCTTTTTTTAGTCAATACCAACAAAAATCTGTTCCAATCAATTGACATTATCTCTCTCCCCTTCCAATTCAAATATTTAATCTCACCACCACCACCACCACCACCCATGCCATTACTAACAAGATCTGATTGTCTTCACAATGTAGTAGCAGTACAATCATGCCCTACTGGCTGGGGAGTGATGGGATTAATTGGTTCCCTTCTTTTCTGTGACTTGTCGAGGAAAATTTCAGTATAAATATGAAGTTCCGAAGGAAAACAATTTCATATTATTATTATTATTATTTAAAAAAAGGTAAATATTTTCATAGTCAAATCAGCTGTGAGAAATGCTCTACCTTTAAAATAGCTGCTTTTTTCTCCCTTTAATATATTTAAACAAATGTTCATCGCAGTCCTAACAGTGACTGTTCTCTAGGAAAAGTTGGTATCAATTCCATTCAGATTGTGAACCACACAAAAACAAATCAGCTATATACAATTAAGCTCTGCATTCTCTATTACTATTACTGTATTTGGAGATAAAGAAAAGTCTGTTGCCCATTTGTGGCATCATTCTTTGGAACTCCTTTCCACACAAAAAGTTAATTGATTCCTTCCTTTCATGAGTTAATTTAAAATGTCCTTGTTTTCAAAGGCATTTTCTGCTGTTAGGCAGATGGCTGGTATTAGCTTGTTCACTGTTCTACACACCCACACATGCATCCACAAACCTTTTACTGCAAGATTTGGCACCATTCATGAGTATCTTTGATATATGTGGGCTCAGGTTAAATTAAACATATGAACTAGAAAATGTATAACTTCTTAATGGGCAGTGGCTACCAGCTTGGAGTGTAATGACCCAGTATTTAAGAGTGAATGGAACCTGACTGTTCTTTAGAAATAACACAACTAGTTTAGCCAACTATCAGAAATTGGCATTCTTACACACACTCTGAAACATTCTTTTCAAAAAGAGAACAAAGGAGGTCACTTTTAAGACTTACCAAATGGCTTTTCCTACATCTGGCAAAACAAGTTGTTAACAGTTTCATAATCCTGAGTACAGATCGGCCTCAAGTAAATATGTCTCAGATTGCAACCTATGTGTGGGTTTAAATGAGCATTTCATTATTATGTCAAAAGTCATTTCCAGCCTACTTTATTGAGTGGGGGAAAAGAATTTTATGTCACAAGTAAAACTGAAATGTGATCTGTATATTTCTCTGTCCCAAAGAGTATCCAATGTATCATGAGGTTGAATCACAAAATTTGGTACACACACTTGAGGGTCCATAATATAAACAAGTGAATAGAGAAAAGAGTTTCTCTCAGTATCCATTACTCCAAACACCAGGAAGTGTGTTGCCAGCAGGAAAAAGGATCCCAAGTTTTACATAGCAAAGGACAACCTGAATGTTGACAATACCAATAGCAGCAGTCAAGACAGTCTACAGCAGGGGGTCCCCAAACTTTTTAATCTGGGGGCTGCTTCACGGTCCCTCAAACTATTGAGGGGCCAAACTGGTGGTCCTACTGCAGCAGTAGGACCACCATGAGCCCCACACCACGCCCCACACACTGCTGCTACTGTCAACCACCCCAAGCCCCACAACACTGGCCCCCCCACACCGCTTCCCTGCTTACTGGCCTGGAGAAGCCATGCTCAGCCACTCTGGCTGCAGCGAGGGCACAGGCTGGATGATTTGATGTCATGGGCTGGATCCGGACCACAGATAATAGTTTAGGGACCCCTTGTCTACAGGCTACCTTCTTGTGCTCACTATGATTCACAAAGAGTCACCAAGGGAAACCCCTCAAACCTGACTCCATTTTTCATCAAATAACTATTTCTCAGTCAGACACAAAGCAATTGTCAGGGCTGTTTTTGACAACTGTGAATGGTAGTGAACACAAGAGGGTATCCTTTAGAACATCTTGACTGCTCCCGTTGGTGTTATCAACATTCAGGCTGAATTTTGCTATAAAAAGCATGACATCCTTTCCCCTGCTAGCAATTCAGGGACAATATTGCACAACAATATTGGGTCATATCCTGAAGTTTTGGATTATGGATACAGAAGCACAATATTCCACATTCATAAACCAAGGTTGTTGTTGTTTTTATGAATTGGGTTTTCTAGATTTTTAAAGCAGAGGTTAATACATATGCTACACACAAATTGGAACAGAAATTCCCCTCATGTAGAAATACCCAGTGCTACAGGATCCCAAAGATGAGCATGTGATCTGTATTATGGTTGCTGGAAGTCAACAGAAGCAATAACAGCTGGGATGTAGCTGTAGTTACTGTGCAAAAATGTTTTGAAGGGCTGTTTTGGAGTTAATGAAATTGTGAAGCAAAGATGTGAGTAAGTGCAATACATACAACAGAGAAACAGACACACACTTTCACCTCAGGTAAACTAATGATGCCATATCTGTTCTGCAGAACAAAGACTAGAAAGCTATATTCTGGTTTCCAAAGACTTTGTTTAAGTTTGGCAAACTGAGGAAGAAAAGCTGCATTGGGCCAAAAGCTCTACAAGGATTTGTGACTTTGCCTGTTGGGGGCAAAATGCTAATTACTCTGTGAACTAACCAGAGAGTGCACTAAGCCCTATGGGGTGGTATGTAAACATAATTGCTATTGCTAATTGTTACATGAGTTATTATATTAAAGTGACCATACAGCAAGACAACTTTGAAACATCAACCATGTTCTGTATGTGTTTCTAACTCCAATAAAATAAAACTGCCTTTGTTTGCCATTCTGGTTTCTGATAATTAATCACTTCAATAGACCTATGCATGACATTTTAGATCTGAATCCTCCTGGATATACTGTAGCTTCTTCAGCCCTCAGAACTAATATTGCTTGCCAAGCAAGTTTGTGCCAAATGATGTGCTTTCTGCCAAGCTAAAATGAATGCTTAGCAGTTGGCAGATCCTCTGTTCTTTTCTCAGAAGCTCCACAATTGAAGCAGAAAGCTTCACTGCCGGAGCTAACTTGTATATTAATTGTCTAGTATATGCTGTTTGGTATGTGGAAAACTCAATGGTTAAACTAAAGCTCTAACTTGCTGGACAGAATATAGATATAGGATGTGAAGAACAGCCAATCACTAATCTTTGATAATAGACATGGAGAGATATTGCTGATGTGGGTATAGAGAGGAAAGGATGAGAAGAGTTTAGCTATGTCAATGTATTTAGAATTATTCTAAAATGTAACTATAACAGTACCAGGACCAGTTCAAGATATTTGTTGCCTGAGGTGAATAACAGATTGGCATCCCTTCCTTTCCATCTATAGAAAATGAGCAGATTAGTAGATAAATCTTACTTCAATAAATGCTGGTAAAGGGACAGTATCTTCTGCCTTACTGAGACAAAACAGGCTAGCTTAGAGGGTGCAAGATTATCTGCCTGGAACACACATCCCTCTCCTCCAGTTGAAGGAAATAAGTAGGGAGCTGCTGACAAGCCCAGTTCTGTAACTCCAAGCATCTGCTGCCTGTGATCAGTGTCCTCCTATACCAAATGGCAGGAACTGCCCTTCATGGTATGTAACATATTGGAAGCTATAGTAACAGAGTTAGGAGAACTTGGGTTCTGCTGTTATTGGCATACATCTGCATTCATTCAAAAAATAAATTAGCTATTCAGAAGTTGTTGATATATAACTGTTTTTAGTTCACTAGAGTATATAACAGGGATTCACAAGCTACAGCCTGTGGGCTGGACCCAGCCTGAAGTGCCATTCCATCCAGCCCATGGCAATGACCCCAGAAGCAGATGCAGATACATTTATGACAGCTGTAAACATGCCTGTGCAAACGTGCCCACTGAATTTATGGCAGTGTTTATGGCAGTGGTAAACTCACGTGTCCGGCCCACTCAGGTTTTGGAGGGGGTTTGATACAGCCCATGGCATGAAAGGGTTGAGAAATCCCTAGTGCATAACAACGTAAAAGGAAATATTTTTTTTGTGAAAGTACTGAACCAAAAGCAGCAAACTTCACAAAAACTCAAATGGGGAGACAGATAATCATAGTATATTTCGTGCTGCTTCTGTCTACATGTTGAATTATATTATGTGTCATCATGTCAGAACTGACTTATAGCAATCTTAATAGGACTTTCTAGGTAAGTAAGATATTTAAGGAGCCATTTTACCGATGCCACACCTCCAGTGAGCTTCCATAGCTGAGGGGGGATTTGAATCCAGGCCTTTTGAGTCCTAGTCCACCATTGGGTATTACATGTTGAACAAGCTGGGTATAAAGTGCTTGTTGAAAAGCCCAACAAGTGTGCCAATTTGATAAGCACAACAAAATTGATGTTTGTAATGTTGGCATGCAATAGCTGTACCAATCAACCAAAATTGATTAAGAAAAAGTGGTACCTCAAGTTACAAATGGTTCAAGTTACAAAATTTTCACAATATAAATGAAAATCAATTGAAAATAATGGCTTGAGTTACGAATTTTTCTGGAACAGATTAATTGGTTTTCAATGCATTCCTATGGGAAACCGTGTTTCAAGTTATGAATTCTGGTTCTCATGCATTCCTATGGGGAAATCGAGTTACAAACTTTTCATAGCATGAAAAATGCCTTGGAACGCATTAAATTTGTAACTCAAGGTACCACTGTAGAATGAAAACATAAGAAATGGTGTGAATGATGGCAAAGAAAATTATCATCCTCTTAATTTCTGATTCATAGATTAGATGTGTTCATAATGATATTTAGTATTTTAATAACATTGCCTTATTAGTTTGCCTTATGTAATTAAATATACAAAGAAAGGTGACGAGCAGACAAGAATTCAGATGCTGATACAGTATTAACATACTAATGAAAGGCACTGTTTATATATTGTCTCTGGTCAGATCTAATGGCAAGCAAGCCACAGTCTCCTGATACATGAACATTCTGTGAAGTTTTAAACTCTCACCTTTTTCCTCTCCTTGTTTGTGCTTGTGAGCAGAACATATGCAGATTTCACTCCCAGGTTAAAACCACAGTTCCACTCTAAACTTGGAACACTTGTTATGAAAAAAAACCCATTACTTAAGTCCCTGACATATTTTAAACAATTGTTTGAAGAAACCAGATTTGCCAGTTTTAGACATCTGTAGTTTGTCCAAGCCCAAAGATGGTTGCTTTCTTCTTTTTTCTTCTTCTCTAGCACATAAAATGACAGAGTTAAAAGCACAAGAAGAAAAGTTTGCTGCACCATGTTTGGGTAGAAGGACACCATGTTTTCCATTAAATCTGAAACAGACTATCATATAAGTCACCTGCTACATATTTATTAACCTTACAACCACTGCATCTGGAGCAGTGGTGGGCAGTCAAAAATTTTACTACCACAATGTGGGCAGAACCAACATTGTGGGCAGAGCCAACATCATGATGTCTTGGGCGAAGCCAATGTCATGACGTCATGGGCAGAGCCAATGATGTGGGTGGAGCCAATGTGAAAAAACACATAAAAATAAGTACACATAAAAATACAAATTAAATAAACATAAAATCCACATAAAAACACACATAAAACACATAAAATCCACATTAAAATAAATACACATTAAATAGAAATAAAAACATATAAAAATACAAATTAAATACACATAAAACACACATTAAAATAAATACACTTTAAATACACATTAAATAGATGTAAAAACACATAAAAATACAAATTAAATACAGTAATACCTCGGATAACGCTAAGACTTGGTTCCACAAGTCTTGGTGTTATCCGATTTTTAGTGTTATCCGATGCATGTTAAAATCCTATGGGATGTATCGGATAACGTTAAAGCTCCATAGAGATACATTGTAACCGCACAGGCTTTAGTGGTTGTTATCCGATCCATCCCATAGGACCTTAACGTTATTTGATCCAATTCTCCTCCCCAGATTACTTAACGTTATGCGATTTTAGCGTTATCCGAGGTAAACGTTATCTGAGGTATTACTGTACACATAAAACACATAAAAATACACATTAAAATAAATACACATTAAATACACATTAAAATACACCCACCCACTCCACACCCAAGGGTGAGTCACTTATCCTGGGGAGCAGGCTATAGGGAACTTCAGGCTAGCAGCTTCTCTTCCTCCTCCCCACTTGGGAGGACAGCAAGGAGGCTGCACATGCACACCAAGCGCCTGGCACAGATACGCAGTGGGGGAACCGGTGAAATGGTAAGTCCCTGAGGTGGTTCCCCCCAAAGGCCACTACCGGTTCTCCGGGACACCGGGAAAAGTTACTACTGTTTTTGGCGAACTGGTGTGAACCTGTTGCTGCCCATCACTGATCTGGAGCCCTTGGTGGTGCGGTGGTTAAACTTATTTACTGCTGCCAAAACATTGTGAGTTCTGTCCTAACCATGATTGAGGTTGACTCAGCCTTCCATCCTTCAGAGGATGGTAAAATGAGTACCCAGCATGTTGGGGGCAAAATGCTAATTAGCTTGTGAACTATCCAGAGAGTGCACTAGGCACTATGGGGTAGTATATAAGTGTAATAGCTATTGTTATCTGTCCTACACTTTTCCCAGAAATGGTATGTGTTCATTTTTGAGTAGCCAAAACAGCAGGCCGATAGTGGACCTCACATTTACCAACTCAATAAACAGAAAAGCTCGAAACCCAAATATGCATATTTACTGCCCTACTACTTGGCATAACACTGTTTGCAGTGCTCCTTACTTGTGTTGCAATGGGCGGGTCATTACTGCTGCTATCTCTCTTTTCCACATGGGACTGCATTTAGCTGAGGAACATTTAATAAAAAGAAGCCCCTATTTCTCTTCCTTTGTTTAATCCCCAGGGGTTCTATACGACAGCACATTTCTATTTCAAAGTACGAATGTCATCCTTCATCCAGCCATGCATAAGCCTTTGGAGAGGGCTGAGCATCACTGTCTAATTTGCCTGGTCACCAGAGCAATTAATTCTTTTGATTCCTAAATTTTGAAACTATTCCTCTCTCTCCTCGCAATGGTTTCCTCTGTTCCATAAGAAAACTCCCTTAAATAGTGATGTTAAAGGAATTTAATACTAATGAAGAAAGGAAATGGCAGCACTTTTAACATTTGCATGGCACATGATTTTCACTCTACTGGGACTGGGGAAACTAACCTGATCCCTACTCTGGATGGAACTACTCTTACCCTTAGGGACCAGGCCCACAATCTGGGGGTCATTAAGGACCCACTGCTCTCATTGGAACAAAGGCGCTTTTTCCACCTTCAACAGATTGCAGTTACGCCCCTACTTGGACAGGCGGTCTCTCATAACACTGACCCATTCATTGGTAATCTCGTGGATTGACTACTGTAATGCTCTCTACGTGGGGCTGCCCTTGTGTCTGATACGGAGATTACAACTGGTCCAGAATCAGCAGCCAGGCTGGTGACAGGTTTAAAGAAATGTGATCATATTTCCTCAGCCTTGGCAGGCCTGCACTTGTTACCTGTTGCCTACCATGTCAGATACAAGATATTAATGTTATCATACAAGGCTCTATGCAATTTGGGACCTTGCTATCTGTCAGAGTATTTTTCCCTCAGAGAAACTCCCCACAGTTCCACGTGCCAACCCCAAGGATAGCACGAAAGTCTTTTACCAGAAATAGAGCCTTCTCTATAGTGGCAGCCATACTGTGGAATACACTACTGGTAGAGCTGTGCCAGGCCCCATAACTGACTACATTTAAAAAACAATTAAAAAGACTCTTTTTCAAGGAGGACTTTCAGGGTGTTGTTATCCTATTGATAAATTAGACACTTAGCTGTAGTCCCGATGTCCTCTGATGCCAATTATGTTTAGTTTAGTTTAGTTTAGTTTAGTTTAGTTTAGTTTAGTTTAGTTTAGTTTAGTTTAGTTTAGTTTAGTTTAGCTTAGTTTAGTCTAGGATGTATTTGTTGATGGCTGATTTTGATTTGTTGTGGGTACTGTTGTTATTTATTTTCTGTTTGTTCACTATCCAGAGTGGGCAGTATAGAAATCAAATAAATAAATAAATAAATAAATAAATAAATAACCTTTTGGCTTCAGATCACCAATATAATAGAGAAGTATGCTGATGTCACTGATCTCCTGTGCCTTTCAATGAACTTTTCTGTGGACCCAACACACAACCATTTGAGTAATGAGTACCAGGGATAAGATGTAGGCAATATCCATTGTGGGTTCAGGAGTCATGCACACTTTGTCTAATGCTAGGACAGTGGTCAAAGGTCAGGCTGTGTGGTTTAGGCCAATTTGGAATTAGAAAACATATTATTGCTACACAATTTAGTTTTGGTAGTTCAACATGCATCACATCCATGTTAGTATTAGCCCTGATAATGCCTAATGGACAACCAACACATTGAAATTAAGTCCAGACTAGATAGTCCTGGTTGTTAAGGAGTAAAGGAAGAGTCATTTCCCTCATCCCCTGCTTTTAGATATCACAAAGGCAACTGGTTGATCATTGTCGGGGAAAAGATAATATTTGGTGGGTTTATGAACATTATTATTTTATGATAGCCATTTCTTATCACACACTCACTCATGTGATTGGTATGTAATAGGAAATGAGTACATCAACTTTTTAA
The DNA here is from genome assembly GCA_030440675.1 of Furcifer pardalis. Lineage (NCBI taxonomy): Eukaryota > Metazoa > Chordata > Lepidosauria > Squamata > Chamaeleonidae > Furcifer > Furcifer pardalis. The sequence goes on along the minus strand of CP126891.1, from coordinate 166,665,782 downwards.
TTTATGACAATTTTCTGTTGAAAATTACATGGCTGGTATTATGCTGGTGGATACTTAATTGGTTAGAGAAGACTAGTATTGGCACAACATGAGGAATGGATCCATGTACCACATAAGCCAACTGATACCACCTTTCTCAGCCTGCCTGCTAGAAGGTTCTGGAATGGCAGCTGGATGTGGATGCAAGACTTTTAGATAAGACACTTTAAACCAGGGGAGGACAACCTTGGTGTTTCAGGTGTTCTTGGACTTCAATTCCCAGAAGCCCAAGTCAGCACTCCTACTGATCAGGACTTCTGAGAATTGAAGTTCAAGAACACCTGGAGCGCCAAGGTTGGCCACCCTGCTTTAGACCATTAGGTAGACATTTGTATTGAGAAGCTGAAGTGGCCCACCCAAGCAAATTGTCATCTTTACTCTCAGCTGCTTGGTACTTTCTATTTTCACCTGAAAAACAGTAGAGAGGCAAGATAGCTTGATGAGGTGCGACAGCAGACTGTTAAATTGTGAGATTCTGAAAGAAGAATGGCTTACTGAATAATAAAAAACACTACAGCACTCTGAAACATTTATTTCAGTGGGAGCTGAAACAGATCATGGGATGAAAAACAAGGCAAAATTTCTAATCAGCAGTTTGCAGCTTGCTAAGATACCTCTGCTATAGCCATGACTCCTGAAAATCTGGACCACTACAGCAGAAACTGACTTAACAAACTGTAAACAAGGGCTGGTTGGAAATTCCTTCTCTATCTTTTTTCCCCTGACTTCAGGTCACTTAAACTGAATTCACATAAAGAAACTGGGTTTCCTGGGTTTCAATTCACAGTAAGGTAATTCAAAGTACATTTTTCCTGCTGTGAAGAGACATCCTGCAGTTGCTCAAGTGGCTAACATGCTGACTGGGAGGTGGAAGGTCAGCAGTTCAATTCCCGAGTACTACAGGATGGAATTTGCTCCTGTCCTTGTCCCAGCTCCTGCCAACCTAACAGTTTAAAAGCAAGAAATTGCAAGTAGATAAATAGGGACCACTTCAGTGAGAAGGCAAGAGCATTCCGTGCGTTCCGGTGTCTAGTCATGCCTGCCACTGAACCCTAGAGTCAGATATGACTGGCCTTTGAGAAAGGGAAATCTTTACCTTTACTAGAGACCTCCTAACTATCTCCCCAGTAATTTTTTATTTTCAGGTTGCAGAGTCCCTGAGACAGCAATATCTTCTCTAACTTTATGTAAAGTATCGTGGGTCATAATTTTGTTAAAACTAAGCAGCAGAAGTTGCTATAATAGAGGAATATGAGGAAGAATAATTTACCATATTTTCAGACTATTGAGACAGCATCAACCCATGTGTCATACTCCTAACTACAACTGCAAAGCCTTCTGCTTGTGCTCATGTTTTGAGGGCCTTCAGAAGCTATTGTACATAACAGTGTATATGTGATGACTACTAGACTAGGGGAAATTGCATGACATAGACATAGGGCTAAAAGTATGATCACCCAAGTCTCAAAGACCTTTTCTGCATAGTATGTTCACTTATATGAATTTAAGGGGATTGAGGAGAAATAAAATTCTGGCCTATACCTGTTGTGACATCACCACTTCCTTTGCCAGCTCACTTTCTCTTCCCTGTACCTATGTGTATAGCCAAAAATCCCAGGTTACCAGTTGGCGTTCCCATCAAGCAGCTTTGAAAAGCCTTAGTGACCTGATAGATAAAAATGGCCACTCTAGACAAAACAGAGACAAGAAGGTTTAAAGGCAAAGGGGAAAACTATATAATTGGAAAATGTGAGTTGAAGTATTTTGTTGTTGTCCAATCACACAGTCGATTCAAACCCTTTGCAACCCTATGGACCATTGCCCACCATCCTCCTCAGCCCGCCCAGCTTTGTGCCCATTGCATCTACAATACCATCTAGCCATCTCATTTTTGACTGTCCCTTCTTCTTTTGCCCTCCACCTTTCCTAGCATCAAGGCTTTCTCTTCTCATTTGATGTCCAAAGTACTTTAGCTTCATCTTTACTATTTGACCTTCTAAGGAGCAGTCAGGGTTGATTTCTTCTAGGATCGACCTATTTGTTCTCCTCGCTGTCATGCCATATACTATAGTGTCATATTTATTCTTATAATATGAAGTCCTTTTATTGATTGTGAAATATCACCACCACCACCATAAAATGACTTTTTCCCAGTCTTTGGAGTCATGCAGGAACAGTACATTTGGCTGCTATTTCCAAAAGCATCAATAATTCCCATCAACAGCCATTAGCCAGTACTAAATTAACATCACATAAATACTCATTTCTCTCTCCATTTCCATTTTCTTCATATAATGTTACCTGTTTGCCTGTATTCAGTATGGGAGTAAGTTAGTCAGCTCTTTTACAGAAGCCCGGGGGGGGGGGGTTACATTTATTTAGATATTATGCATTTCCTGCACCTTTTGCCAAAATATATGTCACAGAAAAACAGATTAATTAGCCCACAGACTTTCCATCTGTTGTGTCATTGCTCAAGGGGTGGGGAACAATGACAAATGACCATGACCCTGCAACTCACCCCGGTGAGCTGCTTCAAATGGGAAGAATTTTTTTTCAAAGAGAGCAGATGGAAATGTAAAGCATGCTATTCCAATCCATTTTGTATCAGCAGATTATGTCAGACATCAGAGCAGAAAGCATTCAAACAGATCATTTCATGCCATTAGCAAATTATTTCCATTCTCACACTAATTTATGATTATGCCTCAGGTGGATCCAGATCTACCCCTCAGTATTTTTGTTTCCCCAGAGAAAGGACAAAATAACTCCTTCCATTCCACATATAGAAACAACATGGATTGGAATTTGAAGCTTACTTCAACAATGAAAACAAGAAAGGGTCTTTTGCCAGAGCCTATCCTAAAAGTAACAGGCTGAGAGCATACAGAACAGGCCATGCCTTCTAAAATGGCTGAGTGGTTCAGGAGAAATGGCTTAGGAATGGCCACTGCTGCCCCTTCCTAGCATCTGTCACCTAAGATATTTGTCTCACTCCCTCATGTCGGAGCCACCCATGTAGGGTTGCCATAATTCTCTCCTGCCAAACTGGGACAGCCATTGCATTCTTCAAACTGCACATGCATTGGACATGTCAGGGAGACCACGGGTCTGAGGTCCCACATAATCCCTGTTGAGGGCAGACAGGGAATACCGACCCTATGAAATTAACCATTTGCAGTCATGTGAAGAAGGAATCCTCTGTCCCAGTGTATGATGGAAGTTTGGCTTCTTAAATATGGGTATTTCTTGCTCCCTCCCAGCTTTCGAGGAAAAGGGCCCTTGTCCCCCAAACTTCAAGGTGAGCCAAGAGATTTTTACAAAGAGTTATTTCACTGCCTCCGTGCCTTTCTTTCAATTATCTCATTTGAAAGTGTTTCCTCTCCCTGGCGGGCTTCTCAGGGTACTGTTTTGCCTCCTCCACTTTCAAGCAGGATAATTGAAAGAAAGACAGGGAGGCAGTGAATTAACTCTTTGCAAAAATCCCTTGGTGAGGGGTGATCTTGCTTCCTTTGTTCAAATTTAAAAATCCAGGACTTTTACATGTTTTTTTCTTGAACCGGCTGGGACAACTTGAATTCAGGAAAATCCTGGAAAACAGGATGGGAGTAGAGTTGCCATATGTCCCTGTTTACCATCCTTCATCTGGTATAATGGACATAGTAGGTATGTTAGAACTGGATGTTTCAGAAACATAAGTAGTAGAACAGATTTCACCTAGCTCCTTGAGATTAGGTTTCCACAAATGTAATCCCTGGTGTTAGTAACATATATTTTAAATACCACATTCAGAGCAGATTATGTTTAATGCAGCAGGATAGAGATTGTGGCTGGCAAGCTGGCTCATCATAGAAGCCATCATGAAATACGTTTTGCCCTCCAAATTGAGAGTCTAAAGGCAAGGTTGAACAACATTATTTCTTCTTTTAACACAAGCAATGTTTGACTGGCACCAGGAATACTCTGCTTGTTATTTTCCAGTCCTCAGGTTATTATTTATACACTGCTATCAATGTGTGTTAAGATTTTTCAGTCTAATAAACAAAACAGATAGTTTCTGCCCCAAGGAACTTTCAGTTTGACAACGTAAAGATAAAAGAGAGACAGAAAGCAAGTACAGATGTATGAGCATGCCATAGTTATCCCTGAAAATACATTATGGCTTTCAAGAGCTCATTGAATTCTCACCACAATTTAGCATTCATTTCTCCTTCCATATCAGTCCCTGAATGGATAAATATAATTCATTTCTTTCACAGGTTTGTTTGTGCAGATTATTTTATTTGATAGTTGCTGTGTGAGGTCACATGACCTAAATAGCAATCAATAATCAAAATTAACAACAAAAAATGATAAACCCCAAGTAGGCAAAGCTTGGTACAAAATACTGGTCTCTAAATCAATTTGGTCTGCCCAACTAGAGAAATCTAGTGAATAAATTGTGGGATGTCACAATGACACTTGTGTAAATCCTATAGCTCCAATGGATCTTTTAGAATTAGCATTTGCATTTAGGCTATGTGTGGGCAAATACCCTTGGCTTTGTTTTGTTCCAAATTGTTTGTCATACAAATAGCATCTGAGTCACTTCAAGCCAATTTGTAGCTCATCTGAGTCAAATTGATTCCATATATAAAATATATATTTCAAAATATAAGTATATAGTTGTATATGTCCAAATAGTGAAAAAACATGGAAATTGGCAGACGGAGCTATAACTTGGAATGGATATGAGGCCAACTACTATTCAGATACAACTGGCTTTCAAGCAAGGGCAACCTTTACTTTTACCTTTGCTATTCAACCTTCAGCATGCTGGCAAAGTTCTTACCAATTAGTTTCTTTCTATATTTTCATCTGACAGGAACTGCACAATTTATTCCTTGTCCTGCTCATGCCCTTAAAGTCCAGAGACAAAGGGCTAGAGCTACCACTGAATGGGAAAAGGTGGTTTATTGGCATGCTTACATTATTATTCATTTCATCAGATCCAATTCAGAGTTGTGAATCACATTTATCATCTATGGCATCTGAAATATAGACATGAACACACACACAAAAATGAAGTGGTACCAAAAAAAAGTCAGTAGGAAACACAGGAAAGTACAAAACTGAGAGACAGGGGAGAAAGATAAGGTTCTATTTACAATGCTACTGCTGCAATATGTAAGGAAAATCTCTTCCACAAGTCATCCAAAGCACATTCACGTAGAGAATATGAGAACTGCCACAGAAATCAACCAGGAATCCCATGCTCATCACAATTTGTTGTAATTTTTACCAAACAGGCACTCTGTCAATTGAACTGAGATGTGCAGCTGGCTAAAAGAAAAGAAGAAAAATCCTCTCCAAAGCTTACATGCCCATCCTATTGAAAATGAAAGGGATATTAATAGCAACCTCTGACAAGCTACAAACACTTGCACTTCTTAGTTGTGAAATGTCTGCCACTCATAGGGATAACATAATTTATTTGGTTAATCTGAGTTCTCACAGGGACTCAGTGACTGAGGCTCCCAGGATGGCTTGTGCTTTTCATCAGAACTTGAATTTTCATTCTTCTGGTTTGGCTTCCCTGCTTCTCTTACAGTTTCTTCAGCATTTTGGTGAGTACACAGAAAGAGCCTCTACAAAGATTGTGAACACAATCAGGCATACCCTGGGACCCTCAGTCACTCAACTATTTCTTATAGTAATAAAAGAGTCAAGGAATGCATATTAACAAAGTAAATCATATATACATGTAACCCTAATTTTGAAATTAATATTTTTATTATTATATATACTTTCATTTTCAACAAAATATGCTTCTCTCATTTTACTTTGCCATCCACTTCAAGTTTAGTCTTACATGTTCACAAGCACCACACTGTGCTAGCAGGTGTTTGCTAGCTGGTGGGCTGACTGCAAGGGTTATTTTTTAAAATAAATTTATAAATATCTCAAACTGCTATTATACCTAGGAATGTACTTTAAACTGTCCAATTCAAACCAGAATTTCCTCATTTCCTCTTCACACCATAGAATGTCCCCAATTGTCCTGGGAGTGTTGCCTTAAGGCAAGGATATAGGTTGCCTTGGGAATCAGTGATGGATTGGCTATTGGCATAACCGGGTGGAACTCTACTGGAATTCCTGATGTTCTGCAAATCATGAATGGGGTTCTTAAAATCCCCTTTAACATGTTCTGTTTGTATTTCTAAAGCAGAAAAATTCTAAGGGTATTGTTACCCCAATTTTGGGGACCCGGTATGTGCCCTGGCAGAGGAATAGCTTAACCCTAAGAACTCAGAAACGAGGCGGGAATTCAATCAAAACAACAATGGTTTATTGGAAATGAAAAACAACAGAGAATCCTATATTATAGTTGGCCAGGCTACAATCTAGTACTCTCTTTCCCTCACCCGTTTGGATGAAGACCCAGCACCCGTGAGCTCACCCACACTATTCTGTGGAAGCGAGCTGATTCCTCCCTCTTCCCAAACTCCTATATACCCTTTTCCTGGTGGACACCAACTTGGAGGGGATGTGTGCCTGGGGTTGGGCAATCAAAGGGTAATTATCACATTTTATTTACAAACATCTGGTAGACATCAAGCAAATTACAGTAGAAATAAATCAGACGCAAACGCTGTATTGTTCGTGGATGCAGCAATTTCCTTGGGGAGATAATCCGGCAGTCTTCTGTCAATTTGTGGTTAGCTTGGAATGCTTTGAAAAGATTACAATGTTGCTAGTCCACTTTGTGAATGAATCAAAGGCTTTTGTGTGTAGAGAGCAGCCAGGCGCGTCTTGGCCAATAGGCATCGAGTTCCAGTGACTCTGGTCCAATCACGGAGAGGGGCGGGCTTAGGCAGGGTTACTCAGAGGCCATTCCTTCGCTAAGCTGTTTTTCTGTACATTGCAGGCGTGAAATTGACTGGCGTTTGCTTAGGGATTCTTGGAGAGGAGAAACAAAGAAACTAATTAAGTTATTTGACCAGTGGCTGGATTATTCAATCAAGAGCCCTTTGGGGGAAGAAGCCAACCTTTTATTATTTTAATTAACTTTTCCAATCACCCTTGTGCGGACGTGACAGACCGTCAGCCCTCCTAGTCACGTATCGGAATTAAACTGAATGAACTTTGCCACAGTTACCTTTAAGTAATTTCCCTTTGCATACTCTTATAAATATAATTTAATAAGTGTTAGCTTCTTCCCCCCCTCATGTGTTACCAACTCATTTTACATGTGTGTGTGTGTTGCCACGTTCAAACCAACTTTAATAAAATACAAATGATTACACATGAAAATATGTAGTGTCTCATTCTAAATTTTGGAGTAACAGTATCTTCTTTAGCCTAAATCTGCTCTTAGAAGGGATTATCTCAAAAGCAATTAGCCAGACCTATCACCTAAAGCCAAACAAACAAACAATGGTCACATCTGGAAGGAAATCACCTAATGACAGATATGCCTGCTAGACAGGAGAAACTAGCAGAGATCCTTTGTTGAAGCAAGAAGTGTGACAACAGGAGGATGGGCTGGGCTTCCTTGGGAAGATCTCCAATCAAGAGAGTGTTTTGGGAAAGCACCATAGATGGTTCTGGAGCTGACAACATGGCAAAACTCCTCCCAGCTCTCCATGTGACATCCTAGACCAACCATAATCTGGGGGTGGACTTCTCTCCCACATGGACACTTCTGAGTAAATCAATTGTGGGGACAGACCCATTCCCCTCCCATGTGATGTCTTGGAGAAGAGGCTTATACAAGCCTCTTCTCCATTTTTAAATCCACATAAAAGTTGCATGTAGCCATTGCCAGGGGATGAACCTTTTCCATTTTGGTTCTGCCCTGTGGTGGCAATCTCCATGGCATAAAGGCCATGTGCTATGGAGGTTCATTTGCCTCACAGTTCTTTTTCTTTCTCTATCCAATTTTTATTTTTGTCTTTTGTTGTCTTATTATCTAAGTAAACTTCTCTAATTGCAACAAGCTGTTTGTGGCTCCTTTCTTAGTCAGGGGCTCATTATGTGGTCATTTGGTTCCTGCTTCAACCCTTAAAGTTCCCTTAAATTTAAAAAGTTACAATTTTTCAGGTAACATGCGTAAGGTTCATTTGAGTTATGTATGAGGTCCATTCTCATTGTCAGAGGTTTCCTGGTGGTTTGAAAGGAGTGGTTTCAAGGAATATAGATGATCTGATGGCCAAAGTATGTATTGTTCATACTGTGTAATGTGATGATGTCATAAATTATGGTGATTTTTCAGGAATACTGCTAACTTTGTGTCAGGCTTTGATTCTATCATCTGTCATTCAGCTTAACCAACATTGGAATACAGCCCTCTGAACAATAATTCCAAATTATGATTCAGCTTCAAGGCCCAGGAGAATGTTCCCCACCCCTTCTATAATGGTTAATAACCAAAATAAATAAAATTAGATTTGGCAGAATACTTGTCTTCCTATGACCTCAATTTAAAAGATAAGGAGAATCAAAAATGTTTAGTCTAGATTTAGAATTTATTCAAAATTACATTTAAGATTTAGGGACAGTCTCATCATAAATAGCAGCCCAACATATGAAGTGAAATAGATTAGTGGGAAGATTGAAGGAGGGGCAAAGAAGAAATACAGTCCCAAGGTCTGGGAGAAAAAATGATAATTACACCACATTATTCTTTGAAACCTTGCAAACCTATTTTTGGTGTCCATTTTTGCAAGCCTGTATTTCAGTTTTCCAAATAATTATTAACCAAATCTACCTATCACTGACTACTTGGCAGGCATGATAATAGATTTGAATTCACTCATGACCCTGCAGACATTTACCACATGTTCTGTCTCTCCAGTTCCAAATTAAACCATAGATAGCTACTATTTGCTCAAGACAAAGTATCCAAAGTTGCTGTTCAACATAATCTGTTCTTGTAAGATGGACAATGTCATTAATTCACTTTTATCTCAAAGAGGGAGCCTGTGTTTTCCTTGTTTACAACAATTCCAGTCGTTCTGTTGCAACTTATTAAGAAATAATGGATGGCAAAGAAAGGCTGAATCCAAGTACAGAAGCATGATGTCAGGTTGAAAGGACCTTTGGTTTTGCTAATTCAAGTGCTGTTACAGGAGGAAATTACATCATTTGTTTTACAAAGCTCTTTTTAAAGGGTTGATTTAAAAAAAAGAAAGTAGCACTAGAAACTGAACTGAAAATATGTCTGTGGGAACATTCATGTGATGTGAAAAGCTCACCCGTCAAAGAAAACTCTTGTATAGAAAACTTGTTTCTTAAAGAGCTCTACTGAATGGGCAATGACAGCTGGTGGATGTTCCCAGAGCTAGGAATGTGGATTATGCTTATCTGCCAAGATGGAAGTACCAGAAGAAAAAACTTGGCAGTCTGAAATGTCACTAGTCAAAGGCTGTAAGGTCAACACAAGCTTGGAGTGGTGTTTTATTAGATGATTGTTTGGAGATGGAGGGGTGAAAACTGACTCAGCCTTAAAACTAAAAACTTATTTTCTGTGAGTGAATTTGCACAGCACAACAAGGAAGAACCAGCTGGCGCCCTTCTCTTTTCTGTTCCTTTCCAACAACTCAGAAGCGGGATTAGGAGCATGCTTCAGCTTCTTTCTATAGTTTGCTGGGAAGGAATCAGCTGCCAGACAACAGAATAAATTATTAGCTGCAGTTAAAAGCAAGAATGAGAGAACAGTGGGTGTACTGCTTATGGGTAACAAACCAGGCTCCTGGGATGGTTAAATTCTGTCAGTTCCCCCGCTTGACTTTTCTTCCTTTTCCTTGGCATTCCATTTGATGGCTTTTTCTTTGCCTCCCCACTCCACCCTTTGCAATAATGTTCTACCTATGTGTTGTCACGTTGTCTTGATTAAGATTCACCTTGACAGAGTTTCCAATTTGTGTGACGTGTTTCATGAGTAGATTACCATTTCTACCTCACCGATGAGTTTCCAAGGTTGAGTGGAGATTTGAACCTATGTCACTTGAGTCCTGGGGACCTGCAGTGGCTTAAGTGGCTAAGATGCTGACTGGAAGGGCAGGAGGTCAGCAGTTCGATACCCGAATACTGCAGGATGGAATGAGCTCCCGTCTTTGTCCCAGCTCCTGCAGTTTGAAACCAAGAAATTGCAAGTAGATAAATAGGACCACTCAGTGGGAAGGTAAACAGTATTCCATGTCCTCCGGTGTCTAGTCATACCTGCCACATGACCACGGAAACATCTGCAGAAGCAGACAGCGTTGGCTTTTAGCTATGAAACAGAGATGAGCACTGAACCCTAGAGTCGGATATGACTGGCTTTCGAGCAAAGGGTGACCTTTAATTTTACCACTTGAGTCCTAGTGCAATGCTTTAATTGCTACAATCATACTGGTTCTAACAGAGAAAACTATTTTATTCTTAAAAAGCAAAGCATGATGGCTGCTGTCCAGAAAGCTAGTTTAAGCTCAACTGGGGATTCTTTAGAAAGGTGCTTAGCATGGGAGCATTGCTGAAGAAATATTACTCCAAAGCTGCTTCGGGGCACTGACAATATTTAATTTTAATATGCTGGCCCAGGGCAATGTGCTGTCCTCACAAGAAAACTGAGCCTATTTCCTGGAACTTTCTGGTATTCAGATAAGCAGTGCACATGCTCTCAATGTCTACATCCCTTGAGAACGAAAGCATCTTGTATTAGTTCCACTGCAGGAAGGAAAACTATGATGCTGGTGAGCCACTATTGATGATGTTGGATCAACTGTATCCTATTTAAAAATACCTAAGACCACCATCCAAGGCTACATGGAGCAGAGAAGGAACGGATGGGAGAGGAATTCAAAATACTTTTCAATAAACTGATTCCAGGAAAGAGAACAAGGGGAACTGATGTAAATGGGTGCAAGAATCAGTGTAAAACCTTGGCAGCCAAACAGCATGGTAATCTAGATACAGGAGAAGACTGGTATTCAGTGAGTGAATAAGAGAGAGATGGGAAGAGAGACTGTGCAGGTAGCAAAGTATATGCAGCAACTACGGTGGTTCCCATTCTGATTGTGCCTCCTTATCAATTATGTAGTGGCTCAAGTGCTACTTTATCTTTACCTACCAATTACATCCATGAACCATGGGAGACTTTTTGAGGTCTTAGATGGTTGCTCAAACTTATGAAAGCTTCACCAACAGGCTACAGGTAGTGGCTTTCTTTTCTCTAGCCCTTGCACCACTCGAGCCTAGTATCATGATGGCCCCAAACACATGCACTCATTGGTTCTCTCTTCACTCTACTGGTTGTTTTGTGGGCCAACCCTGGGCAAGCACAATATACCAACACTTTGACAGAGAAACCGTGAGCCCTAGTATTAACTAGGAATTGATGGAGATGGGTGTCCCAGTTTTTTAACTACCTTACATGCAGAAATCTAGCCATCTCCTCCTCCCCTACCATCTCTCATCCTGAGATGTGTCAGACTTCCTGGGAGAAACATAGCAAGTCTCTGAAACTTCAGATGACATTCTGAAATCTGGCCACCAAAACAGCCACCAAGAATTTATCTGCATTACATTTATGTTCATCTTCAACTAGCAAATTGTATTTTCCATTAACAGTTCTCTCTATATTAACAATGTTTTGGATTATTTGTGCTAGCGGTTTACGTTGTTTTTCAACCATCTTTCCACAGACAGAATCCAGTCTTTAAAGATTGTTATATTATCCACAAGAGGTACACACTGGAAAGGAAACAGTCAAGACATCTGCAATGTTAAGAAGTGAACACCTTTAAATTTGGGGAGGAGGTTGGAAGAAGCTGGAGCCACTACTAGGATCACTGGAGCAATCTGTTCCCAAAGCCCCTTATTACTAAAAGAGATAGATCAGCCACCTGTTGAAACAGTTTCAATCCTGAAAACTAGCCCTAAAGGTAGAATATAAAAAACAGTTCTCCAAGTTATAAATAATGTAAATTTTGCAAAAAGAACCCTACCATTTACTTGCTTGCTTGCTTAGATGCTAGATAGCATATCAGGCTACAGTGCTCCTCACTGCTTCTACAGAAATTAAATTTTAAGGGATCAAGGTGCTAATCCTCCTCCTTTCTCATCCAAGCTTGGTGGAGTTGAATCCTACTATACAATCCAATAATTTTACAAACTTTTACTTCAGCTAGCATGCCAGAAGAGTTGCATTTTAATTGTTAGAGTAAGTAGCCTTCCAGTCATCATGAGTATCAAGAAATTCTGTCTTACAGGTAAAGGTTGCCCTTGCTCAAAAGCCAGTTGTATCTGACTCTAGGGTTCAGTGCTCATCTCTGTTTACAGCCAAAGAGCCAGAGCCACCCACCCACAACACAAACATGTAAATAAATTAAATAAATAAACAAATAAAATAAAAATTACATTAAAAAATACCCACCCACCCACCCCAAACACAAACCTGTCACTTACCCTTGGTCGTCACGAAGCAGCAGAGGCAGCGGTGCGGCTACGCGGTGGCAAACCACTGCTGCGGCAAACCACCACTGCGGCAAAATGGCACGACGGCGTGACAGCCTGGTGGGGTGGGGCGGCCCAGTGCGGAAAGGCCGCCACCACCACCGCTTCTTCAGGCGCTCCCTGTGCCCTTCCTTTCCTGGCAGCCAAAATGGCTGCCAGGAACTGCTCATGTGTCACACTTCCATTTGATGCATGCCCAGTAAAAAATAGAACTGTGCACGCATCAAATGAAGGTTTGATGCATGCGCAGTACTCGGGAGCCAGTTTGGCTCCAAATTTTACAACAAAAATTTGCTGATAAGGCGTCCGAACCGGATGCCTCAAAAAAGAAACAAACCGAAGAACCACCCGGGATTGTTGCTACTGGTTTGGGCGAACCGGTGTGAACCGGTAACAACCCACCACTGCCTATTTCTCTACTTGCAATTTCTTGCCTTTGAACTGCTAGGTTGGCAGGAGCTGGAAGAGACAGGAGCTCACTCCATTGTGCAGTACTCGGGAATCAAACTCCAACCCTCCAATCATTGAGTTCAGTGTCTTAACCACTTGAGCCACCGCAGTCCTTTGTCTTATAAGGTATCAGTAAAAGCAATACTCTATTACCTGGAACCTTTATGGGGGTGGGGTTGCAGGGAGAATGCTAAATACAACTTCAGAACTTGAATGGAAAGGGGAAAGTGTGTGTGATTCTTGTAAAAATATGAAAACAGGAGAGGTATTACTTTTACTCAACCACTAAAAATCTCAGCCTATTTTTAAAGTTTCAGTACTCTAATAAAGACTGCTTCTTTACAAAACTTGGTTCCCCTTCTCTTACTCATTCACACTCCAATTTCTCAATCTCATTGGGCACTAAAGCTTGAAGAGATGAGTTATAAAACAAGCTGTTCAATAAGGTTTTGAAAAAGAAAAAAGCATGCAGACCTTGAGCACAAACTGTTCTGGTTCTTTCACTAATTAACTTAAAACCCTATACTTGGAAGTTAAGATGAGTGTGTGTGTGTATGTATGTGTGTGTGTGTGTGTGTGTGTGTGTGCGAGAGAGAGAGAGAGAGAGAGAGAGAGAGAGACAGAGACAGAGACAGAGAGCAGTGAATCCATATTCATCACATATAATTTTCCAGATCACAAAAACACCATCTTTAGTCCATAATGTATTTTATTTTTTTAGATCAAGAAACATAATAGTTGCTTTCACCAAACCCTGAGGCAAAACAGAATAGATGGGGGATAAAGAGAAAGGAGACCTTATTTCACAAGGTTTTACTAGTACAATAAATCTGCTCTTTGAAATATTTGACAGGCAGTCTTTTCTTGACCTCTTTATTTAGGGAGAGTGGCAGGAAAATGGTGCTGGGTGAAGGTCATGGTAGTACATAAGCAATAAAGTGGAAGGTAAAATATTGATACCATGTTGTCCTGAAAAGCTGAGGTTTGCCCTATGGGGAAGGAGGGAAAACAGTTAGAATTTAGCTTGTGTTCTTTGTGACTTACCCTTCTAGTGCATTTATCACAGAACTTCAAACTTGCTCTTGCTCTCTTTAAAATACGAAGCAAAACCGGGGAAAGGAACATGAGGTTTTCTATAGAAACATCTCTCTCAAAAAATTAACATGTCAGATCTCTTCATGTATATTGGAAACAAGTCTCCATACTGAGCAAGGATGTAGGGCTTTCTTCAACAAGATTACATGCAAGTGTAATATTTTGTTTAGCACAAGAGCTAGGGTGGAGAAAAAGAAGTATTTATAGGGATGCCCTGCCCCAAACCTGCCATACTTGGAACATCACCCACTCATCCACAGGGATGTTTCTGGTCTGTGGATAGAAATTTTGGACCTGGGCTTCCTCCTGACTGTTGTATTAAAAAAAAGGAAACCCAGGTGGATTGTGGTTTATCCCATTGTGATTCTTGCAGCCACAATGGGCAAATCTAGGTGTGGTATCACTTCATAAATAGTGAATAAATTCTGGGACTTTGGATCCCTCCCAGTGATATGATTCCATTATTCTAAGGAGTTTTGTTTTGCCCCCAGTTAGAAACTGAAAGCAAAGCCAATACCCATTTCAACAGAATATCTCAAGAGGCTTTCATATGTGGCAAAATATCCTCATTTATTTATCTACATGAGCCACACACTAGGATATTTTATATCAGGAGTTCTCAACCTTTTTAAGCCAGGGGCCATGGTCACACTTCGTCAGACAGCTTCGGAGGCCAGACAGCCATTTTGCCCTTCCTCCACCACATGACACTTCCTGGTGTAAGTGGTGTTGGTGGTGGGCCACATGAAATGGTGTCACATGCCTCATCCGGCCCACAGGCTGCTAATCCCTGTTTTATATTGTTCCCCATTCCACATATATTCCTCCAAACAATCCTGTAAACTAAGGGTGTGATTAGACATTGAGGCTATCCCAGGCAGAATAGGGCTAAACAAGATTGCATGAAAGTGCAATCTGACATTTAGATTAACCTTTGCATCCACACTCAAACATCTGGTGATTTTGAGACATGAAACCATCCCATCCCACAAAACAATCCTACTTATCCCTTCCCCTTCTCTTAGCCTCTCTGTCCCATCATCTTTTCCCATCGCTCTCTCCATGGAGAGAGAAGTGTTTAATAAAAATCATTGATAAATTACATATCACCAGTGGTGGGCATCAGCAGGTTTGCACCAGTTTGCCAGAACCGGTATCAGAAATTCTGGTTGGCCCCACCCATCCAAGTTTTGAAATAAAGTAGTCCTAATTTGGGTGCAATGCAGGGCTTTTCCCCTGGCCACATCCACCATGCCACACTCACAGTATGTTAGTAACATTTTTGGGAACCTACCACTGCATATCACTGCATTGCCTAACTACCAAACTGAGTGAGCACTAGATTGTAAAGAAAAACTAAAATAAGAAGAAAGGAAGACAAAGGGGGGAAAGGGGAAAAAATTGCCCTCTTCTCCCTCTCAAATCACTCCTTTTGTGAGGAGATGGAAAGGCTGGATTTTTTTTCTCATTTATTGTTAAGATTCATATCACTTCATTGTCTTCCCACCCAAGTGTCATAGTATTGAATTGTTGAGTGGAAACATATAGCAGTGCCACTTTACTGCAATACCAGTGGCCATGTGTGTCAGAAACAAAACAAAAAGGGGCAAATCTACCTGCACAAAAAGAAACCAGTCCCTGCCAGGGACCCAAAAGACAGCCATTGGAAAGAGTTGGGCTAGTTCACAACGAATAATATTGCCCCCACATGCCCGCACAAAAGAGACTGACCACAGTATTGATGGTATAAACAATGGGCCACTTTATTTTAAGTTCAGCTTGATTAACTTTTAACCATTTTAACCAATAACTTTCTGCAGCAAGGCCGCAGTAGCACTGGTAAGGTACAAAGATATCCATTCATAAACTTAACTCGGATATCCATCAATAATTTTAAACTTCCTTTAACTGTCCTGGTCAGAAGTAACCAGTTGTTATCTCCTTCTGACCCCAAACCGGGCGAACTATATATTGGGGCTGCCTGCTGTCGAGCTGGGCAGTTCCCAAGTTCACGGTCCGCATTTTGATCAGGCTCACTCTTCTATCTTCCCTTCTTTGCTTACAGAGTGGCCGATCAAAACACGTGCCAGCCAGGTTCTCCTGGGACCAAATTTATTCCCCACCAGTGCTACCCGCCCCAAAAGTGACCTAAGCACTCCAGCTCAACCTGGTTCCGCAGTGTGGGATGGGTGAAAACGCCAAGAGACCCACCAGCCAATCAAGGTCTCAAGCAAAAATTCCCATCCGGCCCCGAAGCGACCCAAAAACAGTCACACTGCATCCAGGGAGGGAGGGCGGGGCTCGCAATGCCGGTCAGATGGGGACTGGCGGCGAGCGCAGGGAGCGTGCCGCCCTTATAAGGGCAGCGCTCCACCATACCCCCTGCGCTCATCCCCAGGCCCGTCTCTTTGACCGGCACTGGGGCAAAGCACGCGGCCACGGCAGTTGCCACGGCCGCTCGACCAATAGTGTGCTGTCAAGTCAGTTCTGACTTATGGAGACTCTTGCCAAGGTTTTCCTTATGAAGAGTATTCAGAACTCTTTCCCCCTATTCTATAGGTACCCTGTGTGCCCAGAGCCACACAGGCTGGCCCTTCTGGGATGCACAGTGAGGAATCAAACTCTAAACCTCTGACTGCACAGCCAAATTCCTAACTCACTGTGTTACCCAGGAAGCTGGTTCACAATTACCAGTACATCACACAGTCACTGGAAAACAGATTAAACCTGATCGCCTCAAAAGCAGTCAAAAATGCAAGATAAAAGTATCATCTGATCACCTCAAAAATGCCACCTTCTCACATCCTAAGCTTGCTGAAAGGTACTTATTAGCACAAGTCAGCTTGGTCATTAATTAGAGACTGGAGATTTTTGCTTCTGAAGTCCAGCATTCCTTCCAAATTCATTACACACACAGTCTGAGGCCGGTATTTGTAAATTAATCAAAGACTGAAACACAGTTTGCATAATACAGAGAGATGCATACTGTAGAAATAAGGCTACCTGTTTAACATAATGTACTCATCAAGTTCCTCAGTTTTGGAGAACTGGAATGTGGAAATCTTACTCATATGAAAGAATGATAACACACAGGAATTTTGAAACTGACTGGAAGCTGAAACAGTTCCACACATCAGGTGATTTACAAAGCTAAAAGAGAAACTGGCAACCACCCGGCTCTTTTAAAAAGTCTTTTAAAAGCTCATCCATTCATCACCACCTGGCAGGTGAAGAAAAGGGGCAGCATCCTTCCATATATCTCACATAGAAAACCAAAGGGATTCTTTTTTGCTCACGTCACAGAGCAAGATTTCTGCCACGGAAGCTTGTCAGCTGAAGTCCATTTCAGGCAAAAAAAAGAAAAAACACACACACACATACGAATTCCCATCAGCTGAGGATCTGAGCCATGGCTGTTTTCATTAAGCTGGGACAAAAATCAAAGCACTGCCATTATCAGCAATGAACAAAACTAACATGGAGAAGATAAAGGCCTGGTTTCAGCTGTCGGATGCAAAAGGCTAAAGAATGCTCTGTGGCTGTTCCACATTCTGGCAAGTCCAAAATAGATTATAGGTTTTTTGGAACAGAGAAATTACTAATCAGTTGACAGAAAGATGATCAGAAGATGTTCTGCTAGATTACTGGGACAAAGGCTCAGCATTTTGTGAGGACCGGGATGCTCAATGGAACACGATAAATACAAACAGAATTTGGGAAAAACCATGTTAGCATGGTGATTCTGCTCCATGCTCTGAATGCAAGACAATAAAGCATGTAATTATTTGTCATAGTTCTCTTGGCACCAGTATCTGCAGGCAAGGAGTTTTAAATTTGATTTTATTTTTATCAACAGTATCCTAGTAGCTTCCCTTTTGTGGATGTACAATATGTGGAAGGGTTTGAACAAGTCTGGGAAGCTCCAGCACAGATGTACAGAGGTTAGGCTTTATAAGACATGTAATCTCCTCAGAGGGTCATTCAAGATGGAATGGGCAAAGTTGAAACATGAGACTAAAGACATCAGATAGCTATGCAGACTCTTCAATGCAGCATGGACACAACTAACTACATCCCCTGATTGGCAACAAGCAATAATAGTATCACTGTGGAAAAACAAAGAGAGTAACTATATATATATGTCATTTTCTTCTGCTGGATTTTAACAATTTCACATGCTCCTGGCAGTGGATATTACTGGGAGAGACTTTCCTGGGCAATCATGACCCTCTGTCTTTCAGCACTATTCAATGAGACTCTACTTTTGAATTTGAAAGAAAATAGTGGCTCTCACTCCCTTCCTTTTCCACATGGTTGCTGCCTTTATTCTCTCCCTCTTTCCTCCCAACTCCTGAGCATGGTGCATGTGCACACATCTCTATCTGATCTACTAAGATGGACTCAGACTCTATTTTTATCTTCTTTATTCTTCTCATGTAGCTTCAAGTAGAATGAAAGTATCACTTTGTAAAGTGATTCTTCTGTATCAGGGGAATGGCAGGCTTTTGTTTCCACATGATTGCTATACTTCTGCTGCTTAACTGAAAAAGGAATTTACCAAAATTCAAAACTCTATAGCATCTTCTACCACCATATACATTTTGGTAGAGGGCCTTTCATGCACCTACATTAAAAAGAAGAGGGGGGATTTTATTGCTGAGTAGGGTTTATTACAGACTTGCTATTTGTCACCCAGGTTCCACCATTTACAACATTTAATTTGAGGGACACACTATTCATTAAATATTGCACATGCTGAACTTGATATACCTCCCCCTTCACTTTCAATAATGGGTCCTGAATTGGTTATAAGAATAACCACAACACTTAATAACTATTTCGCCAAGGCATCCACTGACACCCACTCATCATGTATACTATGTTGTAAAGGCAAAATGAAATGCATATTAAATATTGATGGACATTATGAAAGGACTAACATGTGTTTGACGATGCTTTATTAACTCCCTCCACATGCTTGTGTAGGTTTGTTCAATTTATACCAGACCCTTGCCCTATTCAGTTGTAAGTAGATAGAACCCAAATGGATTGAAGGCAGCATGTTAGCCTTGTCTTCAAACATTTCTGGTTGAAAGGGACTATCTGAAGAGGAGAAGGCTGCTTTATTTGTGTAGCATCTCCACATGAACCTAACCACTAGTGCTCTTTGACATGTTGCACAGAAAAAAAGAGCTTCTGTCCCTTCAGGCTGTTATCTTCATGCGCTCAAAGTGAGACAGTTGCACAGAGAAAATAGCCTGCTTATCACAAAATATGTGAGTGCCACATGCTTAGTTAATTCAATTCACACACACACACAAATCCCTTCATTTTATTAATGTGAGCTACTGTGCTCCTGTACCCACAATTCATAGTGCCAAAAAATGGCCTTATATTGCTGTGCCCAAGCTCTGTTCATCCGATTGGTAAACAACCATACAAAAAGTAAAGTCAATCTAATACTTGCAAAGCATTGTTCTTTCTGCCAAGCTTCTGCTGAGCATGATCCCAATGTTTTAAAATGGTTGGTTTTGTGTTTAAAAGGAGTGACTTAACTTCTTAATATTTCTACAACTACAGGATGGGTTTACTGCAAATAAACAGGGGTGGCTAAGCTAATTAGTATACTTTTCAGATAAAATAAATTGGTGTCTGGAATATATTTCAGTGATATCTAAATGTGCTGCAGGAAAAAAAATGTGTCTGTACAGGGAAATAAATCATTTTAAAAGTATATCTTTAAAACTAACTGATTAAACATTACCAAATTTGGAATAAAACAACGATAGACAGATTCATCCTATTGTACCAATGTTGATGCTTATCTGAAGTCTAGTTTAAAAGATATATTTATTATTTGGGGTACCCCTGTTTTTAGAATTGCCTTATAGAATGTTGATCTGCACTATCACATAATATAATTTGTGTACTCTGGTGCAGCAATAATGACTGAACAGGGCTTCTTCCTATAATTCAGGAATAGAGAAGAACATGCACCACCTGAAATTTGCAAATTAGGCAGAGAGTACAAATCTAGCCAGCTAGATCAAGTTTAGGCTGGCTGAGCACACATAAGGCTTATGCACTATCCAAGTCCACTTTAGTCAACCTTAAAATGGAATTAGGATTTTCCTCTGAAAGACAGAACTTGAAAGAAATTACATACACTGGGCAGACTCTGTTTGGCAATGAGCTGCATAACAACCCCACAGGCATATAGAAGTGACTTAACTTCTCAATATTTCTACAACTACAGGATGGGTTTACTGCAAATGAACAGGGGTGGCTATGCTAATTAGTATCCTTTTCAGATAAAAAATGTGGTGTCTGGAATATATTCAATATTCAGTTTCCAGTTGTTCAGGATTGGACTAGTAAAGGCAAAGGGACTTCCACAATTGAATATTCTTGTGCAAAGGGCAACCAAGCCTCAGCAGCCCATTACCCACTTGGTAAAAAAATTATAGAAATTTGGTCAAAGTAATAATCCTTTTAAAATGCCTAGTTACTTGTAATTCCCCCCAGTAAAAAAGGTATAATTATATTAAATTACATAACTTAACAAGCAATATCTTCACTAGTGTTTTCTAGTGTGACTTTTTTTTACCAGCTTTATAGTTATACGGGCACAGCCTTACTAGAAACTGAAAACTGAATCGCATACAGTTTGAATTCCAACTTATGTTGCTCCTTCATGTTCTGTTAGAGATGTTGAGAACATGACATGATGGTGTAGTAGGCAGAACATGGTGCTTTCTAACACAGGGCATCAGCTTGTAGAAATTAGAGGTAATCTTTACAATAAGTTAAAAGTGTCAGTTCTGAAGGAAGAGGAAACTGAATTTTCTTTTTGAATGACACAATTATAAGAATAAGTAATTATTCCTGCATTTTGGGGGTGTACATGTAACATATACCTTTAAAAAAAAGAATGACTTTCCAAACTAAGTTTGGAACAGGAGGCTGCAAATGCAGATCTCTGCCCAGAAACATACTTTGGTAAGCATGTGAAATAACATGTACAGTGGTACCTCACTTAAAGAGCATAATGTGTTCCACAGGATTGCTCTTTAAGCGAGTTTGCTCTTTAAGTGAAACACCATTGTAAGTGACCAATTGTGACTTCTGGTGGGGGGATTACGAACCACAATTTATTTGTTAAGTGAGTTTTTGGTTGGTTTTATTTGTTAAGCAAAGCAACCATTCAGAGAAAATTCTGCTCTTTAAGCGAGTTACTCCTTAAGCAAGGCACTCTTGGGGGGGGGGGTTTGGCTGTAGTTGCACGTTGCATGTAGGGGCAATTACTCTTTATTTAGAAAAATGAGATATCTGTAAGGGACAGAACTTTCTGGATGGCTGAAATGGCAACAGTGGGCAAAAGTGGTATATCCCAGTCAAAAGCCATAACATAGAGGGAATGGCCTATTGTACAGGCTTCCTTGTGACTTTACTTATACACCAAGACAACTCTTGGAGCAGATAGAAACTCCTTCAGTTGTCCCCTGGCTTTGAGATTTTGATGAGTGTCACACAGACAGACAGATTGCAGACTTGTCAGTAAACTGAATGGGAAAATAAAAAGGGAAGATGAGATTTAATTGTCACATAGTTACCATTCTGACATTTTTTTCAGCAACATTTGATTGTACTCCCTTATTTCTCAGATACTTTAATTGCTACCATCCTTCCTTGCTACCTTTTTTTTTTGCAGGGGAGGGATTAGCTCTTTAAAAAATAGACTTTAATTTGGTGACTTTGCTGGAATAGGAGCAGCAGTAAAACACAGAAGCAAACAGAACCTGCAAGATTGCCAAACATGTGGGACTGATTAAAGCAAGCTGGGAACGCTGTTATCTGAAGGTAGTCCCTACAGCATTAATAAACACAAAGGAGAAGGTAAGCAGGAAAAGCAATATACGAGACACATAACCAAGCAACTGCACTTCTTGGGCTAACTCTCAGCCAACAGAGTTTTTTCAAAAGCTTGCATGAGAAAAGCTCCAAAGAGGAAAATTATCTTAATGGGATTCCAAAACTGAACATACAAAGCTGTCTTTATAGAGTCAGACTTCTAATCCATCTTGTGTACTACTGTGTATTGTGAGGAGAAGACATGGTCTAAATTTCAGTCCTTCCCAGCTCTATGACATGTTTTGAGATTGCTTCGGACTGTCTACACTTAGAAGTTTTAATATTAAGCCAAAGGCCATTCCACCAAAATTAATTAAACAACACAGTTAATTAACACATTGATTAATTGTATTAATCAATTAATTGTATTAATTAATTAACACATTGATTAATTACCATGTGTTGTGACCTGGAGTCCTGTCCTTTTGGTGCAGGCACCACCCATTCAATTAAAAAAATATTACATTATGATGATGTAGAAGAGAAGAAGAGATTATCAGTAACATCATTTCAGAACACAGTATTGCCAGAGAGATGCTTCCCAAAATGGCAGCCCAGTGTCAAGAAATCTGTGTTCAGCACCTAAATTTGTATCATCTAATTCAGGAGTTCTCAACCTTTTTAAGCTGGGGATGGGTCATGCTCCCTCAGATAGCTTCGGAATTCAGATGACCATTTTGCCCTTCCTTCACCACATGGCACTTCCTGGTGTGGTAGAGGTGGTGGCACATGAAATGCTGCCACAGGCTGTATCCAGCCCATGGGCTGCAGGTGGAGAATCCCTGGTCTAATTCATTATTATGAATCCTCTCACTCTTTATTGCGGGGGGGGGGGAGAGCAAGACATGAGGAATGTGCAAGGAGTGAATGAACAAGTGAACTGCCATTCCACTTGTATCCCACTTGATTTAAGACCACTTATACTCCTCCAGGATCATTTGTATCTGCAGTTGTTACAAGGGTTTTAAGTAACTAATCTCAAATAGATCCAAGGGGAAGCATTGAACTTTACCTCGAGTTTTTAGCAACTATTAGAATTTTTAAGACCATCAATGTCAGTTGAAGTGAAATGTAATGTACAGTTTCACCTTCATTGAGCTTCTGTGTGGCAGTATATTGTCATACTGTCAAGCTGAACTTCCCTATTTTCCACTCACTGAGGGTCAAACTATTTTATTACAGATACCTGATCATCACAAGCTGAAATCCCATTAGTGTTCTAGAGACATAAATTCATCAGATCTTCACAGCTCAGCAATCATACTTCTAAATAAAGCCTGTATTTACCATCTGATAACCAGGCTGGCTCATTCATAAACTACCTGGACGATGACGATGACGATGACGATGACGATGACGATCATCATCATCATCATCATCATCATCATCATCATCATCATCATCATCATCATCATCATCATCATCATCATCATTATTATTATTATTATTATTATTATTATTATTATTATTATTATTATTATTATTATTATTATTATTATTATTATTATTATTATATTTGGACTTGTATGCCACCCACTTGACAGGGCGGCTCACGACAATACCTAATCTAATACAGTATGACATGGTCCTGTTGATAGTGGGTGTTTCTATTACATATTATGCCAGTGGGCACTGGTACAAACTGGGAATAGATGTTATTTTACATACAAGAGTTCAAAATTTTCTCATTTCAGTACCACTTGCCCTGAGATTTGTTTCCCAACCCGAAGATCCAGAGAAATGCAGCAATTATTGAGAGTCAGCTGATGACTTGGAACTTAACAGCCTATCTAGAACATAGTAACTAATGATCAGAGCAGAAAAGGGGCTCCACAAAATGTAGGGTTGACCAAACTGCCTTGGCCTCAGAGGAACTAACCTTCTAGATTCTGCATCTGTGGCACATCTGGATCCAAGACTTCTTTGGACATCTATGTCTCCTTAAAAAAAATGTGAGTAAGTATAATATCAGACCCAAGAGAAACTTTGAGTATGAATTATCATACTCTTTTTCTGAAAGAAATTTGTGGACATTTTGCAAGTTTTGATACTTCACCTGTTTCAGTCTTCATTTTAAATAGGCTGCAGTGTCTATTGCAAGTTAAATAAAACTTATCAACAACAGTCACCATGCACATGCGCTGTTGCCTCAGCACAGAATTCACCCTACCCTTCTGCCCAGCAGCCCAATGGGAGTGTTTCCTCCCTCCAGCAGAGTTCACTCTGCCCCTTTGTCCAGCAGCCCAATGGGAGCACTTTCTCTCTCCCACAACACAGAGTTCACTCCTACCCCTCTGCAAAGCAGAATGCAGTATGTTGAATTGGGGCACTCAGTCTCTAAGCAGTTCATCATCACTGTTATAGGATGTCCTTTCAGTTCAATGTTTGTCCCATACTTTAGTTGAATAGTTTGTCTTCATTTGTTTACAACAAGGAAAGGTTTGACAAATGTCTTTCCAAGGAATATATAGTAAAAGACTCCATCTCATCAACTGAAATGTTAACTTATTTCTGAACTTCAAACACTAAAAAAAATTATGAAAAGCCATATGTTGTAACTAAAGAAGGAGAACAAATGGGAACTGGAGAAACTGAGGGTGAGCAATTATGGACAATATCATGTCAGATTGGCCTTTCTTCTATATTCTAAATAATTATGAATGTTATTAATTCAGCCATGACAGGCCAGCAACAAATCTGTCTACAGTGCAGTGGCATTTGCAAAATTTGCATAAATTTGCATAAATTGATTTGTACCATATCTTCCACAATAAAACATTGTGCATGAGATGTCATGGTAGCTCTACACATGAGTAAGTAACTTTTCCAGACTTTGCCATCTTCTAGCCAGCAGCTGACATCCAGTTGCTAAAGAGTTATATATTTAAAGCTTTTTTAAAGCTTTACCAGCTTGGTAGCCAAACTATGTTCAAGGAACATTATTTCTGTGATTACAACACATGGTAAATCTCTTTGTTTCATTAGAAAAAAAAAGGATTGAGAAAAGCAAAGTGCCTTGCAGGAATTAAGGCTACAGCTGGCCATGCCATTTAAGGGAAGAAAGGAATGGATTCAATTTGAATGTTACCACTCAGCTCTGACCAAAAGTGAAAATTACATGGAAACCAGCCAGATTCCCAAGAAAGCCTATAAAAAGCAATTTCAACATAGCAGGTAGTATAACAGTCACCGTGTTTCATAAAGCAGGGGGACCATCCTCCAGTTGTAGTGGACGGTTATTCCAATTAGCTGCCACCCATAACATTAGGGGAAATGACTGGTGTAGCATAATTGTTTCTGAAGATAATTGTTTCTAGAGTTTATAAATTCAATTTTAAATATCCAGCAGTTACACTTACAGGTCCAGAAATAAATTTATGTTATATTTGTAGTTTCAACAGGCCAAACTATTAACAAATTCCTGAAGCAACATTATTTAAACTGTTGCAACAACCAGTGCTAATAAATAGAGAAGAACCAACAAAGGGGATCTTTTATATAGAAGAACCAAGAATCATAGAATTATTCAGTTGAAACGGGCCTAAGACACCACTGAGTCCAACTGCTCAGTACAGTAATGCAAATCAAATCTGATCAGACAGATCATTGTCTAATTTTCTCTTGAATGCTTCCAGTGTTGAAAGGCTCAAAAACTTAAAAGGTAACTTGTTCTATTTTTCAGATTTTTTTTCCTGATATTCAGCCTACATTTGGAGTCCTGTAACTTAAGCCCATTATTATGTGTCAAGAACAGATCCTGGCCCTTCTCTTTATGAATATCTTTAAAGTATTTGAAAAGTGCTACCATATCCCCTCTTAGTCTCATTTTCTCAACATTTAGCCTGTCTGGTTCCTTCCGTCTTTCCTCCTAAGGCTGGGTTTCCAGACCCCTGATCATACTTGTTGCCATCCTCTGAACTTGTTAGCATCCTTGTAGAGCAGTATTCTAGATGAGGCCTAGCTGGTTCCAAATAGAAGATATTAGTATCTCACAGGTTTTAGAGATTATAGCACTAGCAATTACATTTATATACCACTCCATAGCACTTAGTGCACTCTCTGAGTGGTTCACAAGGTAATTAGCATTTGCCCCCAACATGCTATGTACTCTGTCAGGAAATGACATTTCCTTGTGTTTCCAAAGGCTTGAGGTTGTAGTTCTTAGCTAGGCCTCATAGAGATCCTTTGTTTCCTCTCTGTCTCATAGACTCATGTCATGAGACAGTTTGTTTTTCAGCCAGTGTTCCTGTGCTGTTATCTCTCTATCTTCATGTTTTGACTTCACTGACTCTACACGTGTGTAAACAATTATTGTTTTGAGAAAGTTTTCTTCTGTTCCCTGATTGGCCAAGGTTAACCCACCTGACTGCAGAATCTCCATTTTGCAGGGAAGTTAGTTAGTTCTTTTTTGGATTTCAATGGCTTAAGACCCTGGCTATGGTGTGGGACTATTCTTTTTCTTTCACTATGATTACCAAATGAACCTGAACTGTTACCTGGACTGATATCTGTTACTGACCTTTTAATAACTATGTTTTTTCCATGGACTATCCTACATGAACCTGAATAATAAAGCAGCTGTTTCTCTTTGAAGATTGGTGTTCTTTTTATTGGCACACACACACAAAGCTACGCTACCAGAAGAAGAAACCTCCCTTGTTATGCTCTATGCTCTACTGCACTATTGACTGAGCATAGTAAGAGTTCCTTCCTTAAAGCAGCTCGGCTCTCCCAAAGGTGAGGCAAGGGTTAAAGTTCCAGTAATGAGCAGGAGGCTCAGGAACTTGACCAGGGAGGTGCCCTTGTAAATGGAACTGGCGATGGCTGACATACTCATTTTACCAACCTGTGAAGGATGGAAGGCTGAGTAAACATTGATCCCTGTTAGGATCAAACTCACAACATCAGCAGTTTTGGCTGCAGTACAGCAGATTAACCACTGTGCTACCATTAGCTACTTCTGCTAATGCAGCCTAAAATAGCATTTGCCTTTTTTGCACCCACATCTCCCTGTTGGTTCATATTCAGCTTGTGATCTGCAACAATTCCAATATCTTTCTCACTCATAGTATTACTGAACCAACTGTCCCCAATCTTGTAGTTGTGATGTTGGGGGGGGGGGTTACCCCGGTGTACAACTTTTCACTCACCCTTGTTAAATTTCATTCTGTTGTTTGCAAATCAGTGTTTAAACCTATCAAGATTTTCAGAATTTTGTCCCTGTCTTCCAAGATATTACCTACACTATCCAAATTTGTGTCATCAAAGGAAAATTACAGAGCAATTCAAACCTAGATTAGGGATGCTGAATGACGAATAGGAAAGCACTCTATCTGATCAGGACAAAATAAACAGAAGGCGGAAACCTATACAAAAGAGATACAAGGATGAAGAAGAATCCCATGTTGAAGAACTGGAAAAAGTGGGCTACTATGGGGCCCCCAGATATTTCTGGACTACAGCACCTATCAGATTTAGTCAGATAGTCCATGATCAGGGATTATATAAATTGCTATCCAAAAACATTCAAGGGAACACACCTTTTCTACATCTTCTACTGATACATTCACACAGATTTCAAATCCAGCTCTCTCACTATAGCCTTTCCATCTGAGTTTTGGAATAATTCCCTAACAGAAATGCTAAAATCTTCATCTGTACCTATGCACTGCCACTGAATTTTAGCCTGTCTTCTAAAAGACCAAGATAACACAGCAATATGTTTACTTATGAACTCAATACCCTGACCACCAATGCAGTGTGTGGCAATAATCCAAACTTGTTTCAAAATGTAATTTTTTAGACAGAGAAATTATCTAGGGGCAGGGATTACATTTTCATACAGCATTTACACAATGAAGAGAGCCCTTGGCAAAATGTGAATGACAAATCCTAGACTGAGGCTACTCCCCGTGAAAATAATTATATATACTTATCATGCCCTAAGGCTTACTTTGCACATTCTAAGGAAACCCATTTAGCCATATTTCTTTATAAGAAGTTAAAAACAAGTTGCCATGGAAATATATACCTATCTTGGTAACATTTTGATATTAACATCTCTGGGGTCTATTTTTTAAAAAAAGAGGAACCTGCAGTATTCGTATTCCAATTTATTTTTTGTTGTCTAATAGCTTTCTTTGCATTAAGAAGTCATTGTCAAATAGATGGGAGGTAGACCCCACATGGTGTAGACAGCCCATGTAGTATATCAGGCAGAGAGATGGACTTGAATTAAGACTCTGGAGAACTGGGTTTAAATCCTCAGTCATACAAATTCATGTGGGCAGGGAAGTAAAACTAATAAAATACTCCTCAAATATGTCACTTACTTTGAAAACCCCACTTAGTGTCACCATGTGTCAAAAGCAAGCTGATGGCATGAACAAACAGAAATCTTAAGCAGAAATTTATCTCAACTGATGGATGGGGGGGGGGAGAGAAAGAATAAATGTATGCATTTCTTTATTTAGTCAGTCAAAAATAGAATGTGATTGATGATGATGATGACGATGGCGACGACGATGACAATGGCGGCGGCGGCGATGTGCCATCAAGTCAATTCTAATTTGCAGTGACTCTGGTAGGTAGAAAGTACTTCAAAGTGGTTAACCATTTCCTTCTGGTAGAACATCCTGGAACTGTACAGCTTGCCAAAAGCCACACAAACTGGCTATTTTTCTGGAAGGCACAGTGGGGAATTTAACTACCAACCTTTGGCTTTTCAGACAGATATTGAAACCACTGAGCTGCCCAGTCAGCTATGGGTGTCATGCTGATCCTAAATGAATTGCCATAGATGAAAGGTAGATCGCTGGCACAATTAGAAAGCATGGATGGCATATCCTTAAAACATACCAGATAAAAGCTTAAAAGGAGTAAAACAGTCTATCTTTGATTTGTGTCATTAACCAGAGTCCATGCACCAATTTAAACTCACTGAAGACTGGTAATAGTAAACCGCTCTTTGGACATTTCATCCACCTTCAAAATCCTATTAGGATCACTATGATGTTGGAAGCAACTTGACGAAACAAAACGACAACATTTGTAGTGTTGATTTATTGCTTTTCACCCATGATAGACTCCAAAGCAGTGTACAATAACAAAAAGATAAAAATAGCCTTTCAAAATAGATTCAGTACAATTTTATAGAACAATGTTAGAAGCCAATGTTCTTTGGAAGAGCGTGCAGTCCTGTTTCTGAATTAACCTCTTTCTTTTTTAAAAAATAAAAATCTGCATGAAATACAAATTTAAATCAATGTTTTAAAAGTTGACTTGATAGATAGATAGATAGATAGATAGATGAAGATGCAGATGCAGATGCAGATGCAGATGCAGATGCAGATGCAGATGCAGATGCAGATGCAGATGCAGATGCAGATGCAGATATAGATATAACTGTATCTTCTCCATAAAGGTGTAATGAATGCCTGCCAATCCTATGCTTCGACAGGATTTCTGCACAAGCCTGCTAGCAGAGGCTGTTTCCAACCAAATTAACCTTCAGTCAACATTAAGAACATATTAAATACCTAACCCAAATTAACATGTCTGTCTGTCCATCCATTCATCCATTTACTGGTGACCACAACACTCAGGACAGTTTACAACTAAAATAAATACAACCAAAAAATAAAATAGTATAGACTAATACCAACAAAATAATCAACAAAAATATAATAAAAGTAAGTAGCTCATCTATAAACTCAGCAGCAAATTAACCAAGTACAGTAATACCTTGGATAACGTTTACCTTGGATAACGCTAAAATCGCATAACATTAAGTAATCTGGGGAGGAGAATTGGATCGAATAACATTAAGGTCCTATGGGATGGATCGGATAACAACCACTAAAGCCTGTGTGGTTACAATGTATCTCTATGGAGCTTTAACGTTATCCGATCCATCCCATAGGATTTTAACACGGATCGGATAACACTAAAAATCAGATAACACCAAGACTTGTGGAACCAAGTCTTAGCGTTATCCGAGGTATTACTGTATGCCCAAATTGACTATATTACAGGTCACCACCAAAACTACAAACCCTAACATTCCTCCTAGTTCAGTATGGAGCAGTCAAAAGTACATCCACTGCAAAATGCAAATGAGCACACACACAAATTCACCTTCCTGTTGTGCCATAGCCAGTTTCAATTATTGGCTACCATTCTGGTGGTCAGCCATGAAGATTGTCCTGAGGATATAGTGCAGTGACCTTCCATCTGCCTTCCGCATCACTGTATGATTCCCTTTCTGGTCAGGAGCCCTTTTTTGGCATGCAAAGTCCTCATCAGTCCCAGGCCAGTGTTGATGAAGCTGCTGCCCTCCATCAAGATGGATTCAAGTGGGATTTAATCCACTTGTGGACCATCAGCCTTCCTTGTGGACTTCACCACCACCTGATGATCACAGTTAACCACCACCTGATGATCACCGTTGAGTCACTTGCAGTACTCTATTACCATAGCAGGATAACCTGGTCAGACTGGGGAAAATCCTTTTTGGCCTAAATTATAATATCTGCATGCCATCAAGTCAATTATAATTTATGGTAACCCTTTCCAAAATTTTCTAAGTAGACAGTACTTAGAAGTGGTTGACCATTCTTTTCTTCTGGGGGCCTCCTGGGACTGTGGAGGAATCATGGTGGGAAATTGAACTCACAATCTCTGTCTCTGCAGTCAGATACATAAACCCACAATACATTCTGGGGTAAGGGGAAAATGTGACCAAAAAATAAAAGACCTTATTCATCGGCCCTTCCTTCTCTGATACACAAATTACTGTATTAAGCCTCCCCATCAGCGATCTCAACTTTGTTCAGTAGAAGTTTGCAGTTCAACTGTCCTGGCTCCAGCAACAGAAGAACTGAATTTCAGACTGAGATGCATCAAAGAGCCTTTACATGTAAGGAAACTACTCCAGCATGAACCTTTTGAATGTGAAGCAGAGAGATCACTTATCTTATCCTAGCTACAGAGTAAAAAAGAAATCTTCCATATATCAAAATGAAATGTACAGAACAAATGGCTGAATATATTTACCCCAATGCCATGGGGCTAAAACTTATTTTAAGTATTAGTAATAAGCCTGTGAAGCCAAGACATAGTATGGATAGTGTTATTGTTTCAAAAGTTATCAAAACTTATCTCCAAGACTCTATTTGCATGTGTACAGCTTATATTTCCACCTACAGCATTTGTTCTGTATATAGAACTTAAATGCCAATTTTCAACCCAAAATTAAGGGAACCACAATCAGCAAGTACCGGTAAACTCCTAGCTGAGATTTAACACTTGCCTACAGATCAATGCTCTTAGGCAGGGGCGTAGCTACCGCCGTATCTGCCGTATCAATTATACGGGGGCCCCGGGCCACGGGGGCCCCCTACAGCAAAAATTAATAAAAACTTCCCAATTTTTTTTATTTCACAAGGGCCCCCCAAACAAATTTTTATACGGGGCCCCGTTAAGGCATGCTACGCTTCTGCTCTTAGGACTACTCAAGACAGTAGAACATATATGGGTTATGATGTGGGATATCCTGTATTATAGCCAAGGGACTCAAACTACATAATTCTTTTATCATTCCATTTTTTTTCTCCACAGCAACCATCTAGTTGGAATGAAGAAAATATATATGAATTAGATTACTGTGGCTGCATGGTCCCTTGTTCACATTTAACTAGTAACTTTAGATCTTAATTGCTATGTTGCTCCAGGAAAACCTTCATCATTCATCTTCACTCTCTCCTCAACACACTATGACCACCTTCACAAGATAATGTCTGAGAATTGTTTGAAAGGCATAATAGTCTAGCTGTAGGGGGATATTTTTGAAGAGCACCAAAATGCCAATTAATTCATTTACTATATTTTCAAAACTACAGAGGCTGATAGGAGCAAAGAAGAAATGCCAGTTTGGTTCTCCTACCTCAAGCACTAAAACATTTTGTGCAATCCATAATTGGATAAATCAAACATAAACAAAGCTCTGACATGGATGCTGTCTTATACCAGACCAGGCTATATGTCAGTTTAGTCTACAACTATCTCTGGTGCAACAGCTTTCATCCAGCAGAGGCCTTCTCCATAATCTAATTTTACAATTGAAGATGATAATAATTAAATCTGGCACCTTCAGAATACAAAGTACATGCTGTACAACTGAGTTCTGGAGTTCATTCAGTACCATCCCATCTACAATAACCATCCTTCTTTGTTGCTCTCCATTTGTGTGACACTAATGAGTCCCCTGACTCTTCACTTGATAAGCTGAACCTATATTAGGTCCCCATTCGGATTTATTTGAGAAGTCAACACACTGTAATTGTTTAGAAGCAACAGGGATTACTTCTCTGCTTGCATTTATTTCATTTGCTTTAATTCATTCAAATTGAAAACAGCTTTTTAGCCCAGGAAAGCTAAGTTGAATAATACTGAATAGCTAAGGATAGCAGTTAACCGCTGCACTTCATTTAAATCCAGGCTAAAATCATCTGCAGCTTCAAGCCATTATGGACTCCATAAATTTTAGATATCTCACACTAACATTTTCTTTCCAGTAACTCATCTGTCCTTGTTTAGCACAGCTGAATGAGGTTTATGATGCAGCAAATGAAGTTTGCAAAGAGCCAGCTTGTTGGATATGCTTGGAAGCATCATCAGGGAACTTCAGAGGAAGAGAAAGAAAGAAGAGAGCAAATCCCACACAGGATTATTCTCTCCCAAGGAAGATCTGAAGTGTTCATTTTCATTCTAACAATATATATTCACACTTTATTTCCATCTTTTTGCTACCGTTCTTTAGCTACAACAGCATCTTCAACATTTCTGACAGGAGAGGGAGAGTTTTTTGTGAATTAGAAACATGTTTTAGCTTTACCTTTTATTTGCACAAGAATAAGG
Source organism: Furcifer pardalis (assembly GCA_030440675.1). NCBI lineage: Eukaryota > Metazoa > Chordata > Lepidosauria > Squamata > Chamaeleonidae > Furcifer > Furcifer pardalis. The sequence continues at coordinate 166,632,893 of CP126891.1, read as the reverse complement.
TTTACAGCCTCCTTCCTTTGTCTCTGATCTGCACATGCCTCCCAGATGGAAGGAAAAAAGCCCAAAGCAATGACTCTTGCATCAACGGTACCACACAGCCTCCTTTAAAAGCAGGTGATGTTGCATTACCTTTTAAAAGAATCTCATTACCCAACTCAGAGGCACAGCAGAATTTCACTGCACACCTGCTATAGGGCTACAGGAAGGAGAAAATGGCAGAGCAATGAGCCAGGTTTTCTGCATTTAGGGCCCATAGCATTTCTGTGCTGGGAAGAAATGTAGTCTAATTATAGGGATAACCAGAAAAGGTTCCACTGCTCTCAGTGAGGCTTGCTCTGAGTAGATGGAGGTTACTGCACACAATTTGCTTATACATTCTGCAAGTACAGTACAGCAGTATTATGTCTCTATCTAATCCTGCATTGCAGAAACTGATTGAAAGAAGAAAGGCCAAAATAGTGCATTACCATCCACAATGGGTCAGTGTAGCTATCTAGGTTGCTTAGGGTCTTACGTACCCAACTGTGAAGCCAGAAGATGGAAATGCAATAATTTCTTGGAGCAAAGCCAGCCTTTGTAGCCTTGAGTAAGGTGCACAATTTTAATATATCCCCCCAAAAAAGAAGGGGGCGATATATCACTTCTGAGTTTTCTATACCTACAAAACTCTAGAAAGGGTTGCCATAAGTCAGAACTGAGTGGACAGCATGTGATTGTGATTATGATTATGGGTGAGTGCTTTAGGTTTACAGAAACATTAATCATTAATTCTATTTTTTGTTGTACTCCTGCACTTTTCTCCAAGTTTGTGGATACATATATGCAGACAGACACACCCTTACTTCATGCTATCAAAAAAAGAATGTCTGCAAAAATGAAAATAATACCTAGCACATTTGAACTGGTGGTTATTGAATACAATAATCAATGTTTCTTACTAGATATCATCTAATTAATGAGACTTTTCCTGTCACATGCAGTACATCAGAAACAACATCTCCAATTAAATAGAAATCCTGGACCTCCAGGCATTACTGAAATAAGCAGAATTACCCCTAGGAAGGTAACTCTTGGGATCCAGGCAGAATTAAATCGACAGATGCTGAAGGATTGACATACAAGCAAAACCATCAGGCAAGTCTAGAAATGGAACAAGCAAACTATTACTGTACTCAGAAAAAGAAGGGTGAGGTGAAGCTAGGCTACACTGAGGGACAGGCAATTTTATAAGAGCTTACAAGCAGTGGAAGAACGCTGTTTGTATGATATTTGACTGTATTGTAACATTGTATGGCTAGAGTGTATTTTTACATTGTATTACCCCATTGTATTGTTACATTGTATTGTTTGATTGTATCTCTATACTGCATTGCTTGATTCTACTGCTATTTATTTGAATATTGTATAATTTCTGTATTACCTGTATTACTATATATGTACACTTTATGACTCTGAATTACCCTATATATGTTGTTTGTAATTGACTGTTTCATTGGGCTATTCATTGTATATTTTGCTTGCTGAAATTGTTATGTTTTGTGATGTTTGTTATGATTGTGTATAATTTGTAATTATATACTTGTTCTGTAAACTGCCCTGAGTTGGTTTTACCGAGTAGGGCGGTATATAAACCGAATAAGTGAAATGAAATGAAATTATCATGGGAGAGGAGGAGGAAGAGATAACTTTTCTCATCTCTGCTTGTGAATAAGTTGAGTATATCTCACTTGGGACTTAGTTCTATAGAAACGTGCATGGATTTTTAGAAGATTCCTCCAAGTGCACTGAACATAACTGCAAAGATAACGGAAGGATGGGGAAAGGCACCAATTGAAAAGGCTTTAATCACAGTAAGAAAGAAGACTAGTTCTTGCAATCAGCTAAATGGGCAACCTCCTATAATGGTGGCTCATTCAGGCAAGTAAAACTCTGCCTACGACATGATTGAAATTGTCTCCCCTAGAAAGAATCCACTAGACATCAGCAGATTGGGACTTCAGGGCGGCTTTGCTCTCCATTTTCTACAAAGTACCATAACAAATACCTCTTCCCCTAGAAAAAGGTTTTAGAAAGGATTTGGTTGATTTTTGCTGGAGAATGGTGAAATAAAGAGATTTCTGCACTTTTTGGAACCAAATGAAAAGCTTACAACAAGATTATATGTTTTTCTCAAAACTGCACCTTTTGGTATACTAGTGAGAAAGCCAAACCACAACCCTTCACTCATACTTGCATTCTTGCAGTGTGTTTGACGGCTTGTGTATCTGAAGTATCAATCATAAATCAAGCACTCATGGAGGTTTCATTTATTTCATCAACTGTGGGTCACAAGCCTTTTATTTCCATTTTAATTGTGACAGGCCACATACTTCACAGACAAGCATCAAGACTTCAAGAGGCAACGACAGTTAAGGTAGCAAACAGAACAAGGAACTGCAAAAGAAATAATAATGAAATCCACTAAGGCAAATAGTTAAGATTTTTATTTCAATTTGGCATTCAACATAAATGATAGAATATTTGTGACAGAAGCTGTACAGCAAGCCTGGAAACAATTAGTAAAAGAAATATTTATACAGGACTTAACCACAAATCTGACTTCATAGCTACCAATTACAGTTTTAAAAAAGATTCACAAGCAGATGTTGTCATAATCCAGACACACTGGTCAACAATGCAAAAGTAAACAGTCTTATGAGCCAAAAATATTAGAAAACTGACAAATTTTCCAGGGTCTTTGCTCATGTATACTGCCTGCATAGAAGCAGGATCTTCTCCCTTTCAGATTGATCATTTCTTATGTGCATTTATTCATGACCAAAGAGGCAGTCCTATCTGCTTTCTCAGTTTTGGCAGTGCCAGATTCTCTAAAGGCCGAATAAAGGTAGAGATTCTATTGTCAGCCTCTTTTTTACTTCTTTTGGGTGGGGTTTTAGTCTCTTTGGAGGGAAGGGATCATTTTGGGAGTACTTTTGAATCTGTCTTTGTCACTAGAAACTTAGGTGACCTCAATAGCCTATTGTAACAGCTATGATCAGGACTAGCCTAGGTGTTCTGATTCATTCAGATGTAGCTATGGTCAAGCTGCACAATCCCAGGGTGCCCACAGAAAAAGTACTCTCTACCTAGAAAAACCAGGAAACCACTTCTGAGTACTCTGTACCTAGAAAATTTAAGAAAGATTCACCATAAATTGTCAGATGTCGATGATGATGATGATGTCCTTTTCAGTCAGAAAACTACAAAGATTTTTTGCTCTAAAAATGACCAACTCAGAAGAAGAAATAGGATGGCTGTAATATGTATTAATTTATTTTATTTTATTACATTTATACCCCGTCCTTATCCAAGGGCTCTGGGCAGCTTACAATTTAAAACAATTTAAAAACACATTAATTACAATAAGAATTAAAATTAAAGATTAAAACGTTTAAAAAATTACAAAACAACAGGGAGAGAGGTGGGGTATTCTGAGGAGCCAGGTGGCCAAACTGTCTATCTGGCCCGCACCCCACACATGACCCACCCACCAGGTCTTAACTCCCTTCTTAAAGGGCAGTAGTTCTGTCTGGAGACGCAACTCACTTGGCAGGAGGTTCCACAGGGCCAGAGTGGACACAGAAAAGGCCCTCCGTCTCGTGCTAGAGAGATGAGCCTCTCTAGCTGATGGTACAACCAGAGAGCCTCTCCTGTCCACTCTGGTGGGACAGACAGATGTTCTCGGGGTGATGCGGTCTCTTAATATTGAGGTAAGATGTAGCACAGCAAGTAAATAACTATAATACAAGGTCAGACCAAACAATATCAATCGACTCCAAGGAAATCTATCAACATAAACATCATTCAAGTCTATGCTCCAACCACAGAGGCAGAAGAAGGGAAGATTGAAAGATGTTGTGGGAGCTAGAATAATATAGGAAGGTTCCAGGAGGAAACTGATCATACACTAAAAGAAAACATGCTTATAATCATAGGTGTCTGGAACGCAAAAGTAGGCAACAAAGAAGAACCAAATGTTATTGGAAAATTTGGATTAGGGACAGAAACAAAGCAAGAGAATGTCTCATATTCTGAAAGTTCAACAATCTGTTTACTGCAAATACATGCTTCAAGCAACCAAACATACAGCTGTACAAGTGGACATCACCCAATGGTTGATACAAAAATCAATTAGACTATGTAATTGGATGCATGAGATAGAAAAGCTGTTTTCTCACTGACAAAAGAAGACCAGAAGCAGATTGTGGCACTGATCATGAATTGTTAATATCCAATGTTAGAGTAAAGCTGAAAAAGAACTCTTAAAGAATCATAGTGTATAAATAAAATCTAACCAATCCTGATGAATTTAAATTCCATATAAGGAAAGATTTGCATTATTAACTCAATTGACTGGGCACCAAAAGGACCATGGATTGGAACTAGAGACATTATTGGAGAAATATGCACAAATATAATTTCTGTACTAAAAAGAAAAGATAAACTCCGATGGATGATGAAAGAAATACAGGTACTTCAAATTGTAGAGAAAGGTGAGAAGAAAAATAAAAAGTGACAAAAATAGAATCAGAACCCTTCAAACAGTTTTTCAGTACTTGATGCATAGAGACAAAGAGAATTATTGTAATAATGAGTGCAAAGAACTGCACAAACAACTGGATATAAATTGTCTGTGTATCATCATAAAATCAAAATTAGGGATCCCATCCAAAAATGAAAGTGAAAACTTTTCTTTCATGTTCTCAAGCCTTCTTTTCCTCAGTCAAATTTTCAAGTCGTTGGATGAAACATGCAATCAGGAACTTGAAGATTTCTTTTTGACAAGACAATGTGTCAATTTAGGGAATACAAGGAGATATGTACCTTAAGGAATTTTAGTTTCTCGCTCAAAAATGTTCAACAGCTTTGTATGCATTTTAAAAATAATAATCCAAATTTACCTTAAAATCAGCATGTGAATTTATGCTAATTAATCATGGATATTACTGACATGGATCAGAAGCACATTTTCCAGCTATCCTCTTTCAGGTGACAGAATGCTGCTGCATGAGCAAATTAATCTTCCTTAGCAATTTTCAGCCTAACACCTTTAACATTAATTTCACTGGATTCAATCAAGGTTAGTTAGATGCATTAAACAGGCTTGTTTCATTTGGAAAAAATCAGCTTATTTAGTTTGGACCCATTGTTATTAATTTTAATCTGATGGTGCAGCTCATTTACCAGTGAAGAAATCATGTTTAAGTCATTAGATCTTACTTTTGAGTAGACATGTAGAGTATAGCATTGCCAAAGTATCTCAGTGACATTTCCTAAATAGTCTTTGAAACACTACTTTGAGAAAGTTAAGTATTGTCATAAGAGATGAATTATTACAGTTAATTACTTTAAATTTGCAATATAGCCAGGGTAAACTGGAGATTGATTAGAATTTACTTAAATTAAACCATCTTTAGAGCTAATCTCATATATAAGTGACAAATGTCTGCTGAATATGTAAAGACAAAGGATGTCGTTGCTCAAAAACCAGTCTTATTTGACTCTAGGGTCCAGTGCTATCTGTGTTTATAGCCAACACTGTCTGTGTCTGTAGACTTTTCCATGGACATGTGGCAGGCATGCCTCTACACTGGAGCACACAGAATGCTGTTTACCTTCCCACGGAAGTGGTCCCTATTTATCTACTTGCAATTTCTTGCTTTTGAACTGCTACGTTGGCAGGAGTTGGGACAGAGACAGGAGCTCACTCCATCATGCAGTACCCGGTAATTGAATGCCTACCTTCCAGTCAGCAAGTTCAGCATCTTCACCACTTGAGCCACCACAGTCCCCACTGCTGAATATATCAGGTTGCTATTTGTTTCTGTAGTGGCATCCGTGTACTCAATGTTGTTCAGGCTGACATAAAACATTACTGTTTCATGTATATGTTTACTACCCTTAATGTTCAGTGAGTGAGTAAGTGAATGAGTAAGTAAAAACAAGTCTGTATCTTTAGGAGCTTATAGTTTAAATTCTGAATGACAAAGAGATCACAGGACAGACTAAAACAGAGAAAAAGAGTCACAAGTGGCAAAGAATAAATATGGAAGTCTTTCATTTGAAAGCATCACCAGGGTGGGAGTTGTATCTTTCTACTCAGTATGCATCAATATAAGGAGAGCTCATACTCTGACATCCTGCTCCTCAACTCCCCCCAAAAATAAAAAATGATAGACTAGGCTTTTTAAGCAGGAATGGAAAAGCAGCATGAACATTTCCTCTTCCCAGCCTTGAGGTCTCCTTATCCTGATGCATATACCTCTCTAGGGTGATGGAAGAGCAGCACCCAAACACTGGTCCCTCTACTTCCATTGTGTTTCCACTGCTTGGAAACACAGCGTCCACCTACCAGAGGACATTCCAGAGTAGAGAGCATACATAATTATGAAGAATAAGGTCATCATTAGCTGCTAGTCAGGGTGACTACATGTCACCTTCAATATACTACATGTCAGCTGCTACAGGCAGATGGTACACTTGCACTCATGACCTGTTAAAGGGCTTTCTATAGCCAACAGACTGGCCACAGCTTGAACAGAAAATTGGACTAAATAAAAGTGTGGTCTAATCCAGCAGAGCTTCTTATGTTTTTATTTAGAATTATGTGCAATTTGTTGCAAACTCTCAACCGTCTAGCCCACTCTGCCTCAGATCTCTCCTTGTTCCCCTCAGGACCCCTGAACACTTAGTCAGGCACAAACTTAGAACTCTGAGACTCCAAGCAGCCAGCAGTTAGAAGCTTGTCCTGCAAAACCCTCGCAGCAACCTGAAATTTCCACTTATTTGAAATGATCTCAAACAATGACAATGGAGAGAATTAAAAAGTAATAGTAGTAGCACATGGTGTCTTCTTGGCCTGAGCCACTCTAAACTCTTTCAGACCTTCCATGCATACAGGGAGGCCAGTGGGTCTAGGACTTGGGCATATAAATGAAAGGGGGAACCAAACACAGCCCCAATCTTCAGCAAAGGGGAAAGGGAGCCCAAAAGTATGAATAGCCAGATAGGTCAGTCTGCAGCTTCCATGTTGGCAATAATGGGCAAAGTACTTGGGGGGCGGGGGCAGTAGAAAAATGGTTTGGGAAATGCAATCCATTGTCTCTCAATCTCTCTGAAGAAATGTCAGGAACTTAGGAAAGTTACTTTTTTAATCCTTCATCAGAGAAACAAAGGTAGGTTTGAGAAAAATAATGGGGAAAAAGGCTGCAATCTGTCATCGGGTCTACTAATCCACTTTCCCCACCTGAAAAATGTTGAAATTACTGGCCCTAGATAGGGGTGCCCAAACTATGGCCCAGGGGCCAAAGCTGGCCCCTCACACCAAATCATCCAGCCCATAAAGCCCTTGTTGCTCCTGGAAGCTGATGTAAAACATGCCCAGGAGCAACAAGGGCTTTTTGGGCCAGATGAAGTGACATCAGGGGCAGATCTGGCCCCTGAGCTATAGTGACCAGCTCCCTGAACCACGTGACTGGCCCATGGCCCAAAAAGTTTGGGCACCCCTGCCCTAGATGATATTATATGTAGCTCAATTCAGGTACTGGTCTCTGAAATACATCCTGTGACAGATGGAAAGTTATAATTGGTTGTTTTGAAATGATATTCAGCTTTACCAATATAAAGAAAGATGTGATTTCCTGGAGGGAGGGGTAATATATCTAACAAGTATAAAAATGGTCTGGTTTTCACAAGGCAAGAATCTAGCTTTTTAACAATCTGATTTCCCCCATAGCCCAGCAGATCCTTGTTTAACATGAGATCTGAAGAATTATTTAATAGGAAGCTGGGAAGACTTTTGAATTATAGAATAATTTCGCTGAGCTACAATGGCAGTCCTGACACAAAGGGAAGTTTTTTCTTAAAATAGTGAAAATTTTTCATGTAATCGTCTTAAATAGAAAGGATATTCTTCTGCCTGTGTTAATTTAATGGTTAATTTAATCTTCAATATGCACAGCTTTGCAGTGCTATAGATCAAAAATAAATTCCCAGATGGAGAGCAAGTTTCTTTTCAGAAATAATACTTTCTCTACACAGTTTAAAACTGCCAGGAAGTTTGTATGCCATATGTTGCTACCCAACTAAACATTTTACAGGCCTTTAAAAGCATTTTGTGTATTGATTCTATAGCCAGAGAACACACACAAAATTTAAGCTAATCCATAATGTATAATCAATGCAGTTCCCATCCAGCCATTATAACTTTATGATAGTGCAGGAATGTCATTGTGCAACAGAGCAAATCAACATTATACAAAAGAAATTTTAAAATATGGGCAGCTCAAACAAAACAGAAAGTCTTTGAAATTGGGCTTTGAATCTTGACCACATTTGGCACAAGTCTAGCAGAAAAACTACTCTTGCTCTGTGCCACATTTCACAAAGATTGGATTTACAATGTTTTAAAAGTTAAATTGTTTTAACCCCCCCACTTCAGAAAGTCAACTCTAAACATCCCCTGATTTAAAACAGCACATATAAATTGGGGGAAAACACCTAATCTTGCTTATCTTGGAAGAAGCCTTACTCAGTTTTTTTAAGGGGGGGGGGGAGAATCCAGGCTGCAGGGACTAAAATATTGATCATTAAGAAAGGTCTTCCAAATCTTGGACCCTCAGGTGTTCTTGGACTTCAATTAGCAGAAGTGAAATTCAGAACACACCTGCTGATCAGGGCTACTGGGAATTGAAGTCCAAGAACATCTGGGGACCCAAGTTTGGGAAACTCCGATCTAAGGTATGTGGAATAGGTTCATCACCAAAAACTTTGTGAAGTAGATACAGTTGTACCTCACTTAAAGAGCATAATGCGTTCCACGGGATTGCTCTTTAGGCGAGTTTGCTCTTTAAGTGAAACACCATTGTAAGTGACCAATCATGACTTCTGGTGGGGGGGAATTGTGAACCCCAATTTATTTGTTAAGTGAGTTTTTGGTTGGTTTTATTTGTTAAGCGAAGCGAACATTCAGAGAAAATTCTGCTCTTTAAGCGAGTTTCTCTTTAAGCTAGGCGCTCTTTATGTGAGGTTTGACTGTACATTGTTACAGTATCTTGGATGAGGAAGGCTGTAGGGCAGGGGTGCTCAAAGTAAGGCCTGGGGGCTTGATGCGGCCCCCAACACCAATTCATCCAGCCCACAAAGCCCTCATCGCTCCTGGAAGTGGAAGTAAAAAGTACCCAGATGAATTGGCATTGGGGGTTGTATTCGGCCTTAGTGACTGGCTCCTTGAACCATGTGATCAGCCCATCGCCCGAAAAATTTGGGCACCCCTGCTGTAGAGCAATGAAAGGTTGCAAAAACAGAGTTAAAAAGACAAGTTTTCTTTAAAGAGACAATCATCCAGTCTTTTTTAAAAGAAAGTAAAGAAGTAATGGTTCTCCAGAAAGAGAGTCATTTTACTATTTATGTACAAGTTAAAAGGTATGTCACGAACTAAGATTCACTTAAATGTTACTTGGAACAAAGCAGTTTGCAACTGCATTTGTGATAAAGTGTACATGTCTAGTTATTATTTAAATATCATAACTATTGTTCTAATAAATTAATGACAAAAATTAAGGGCTAGGATAATATTGCTGTAGAGTAAGGAACTGAAAATTCAAATCACCCCCTTTTTTCTCTCCCATTAGTAGAGATCACCCAGAGCATGTGAGGTTGATGGAGCTATGTTCCATGACATCTGTGCAGCCTTGGGCAAAAAGTACTATCAAAATAAGGGATCTACTTCCAAATAGTCTATACAGTATCTATAAATTCCTATAAAGGCCATCATAAATTGGAAGCACCTTGATGGTATATAACCGGTGGCCAAGATTGTTTAGGTTGCCCCTGGTAGGGTAATACAATCAGTATAAATTTTGGTGGTAACAAATTAAATGGTTTCTATATATATTTGCTGTTGCACCCTGAATGTAACACACAAGATGAAGTGTCTATGCTAACTTTTTAATTCATGACAATTCACAACTGAGATTTACACCATTTGTGTTATGCCAACTTAAAAATGCAATAGGATTTTGGCCAGTTATTCTTGTTTACACATTTAATACTTAATGTTAGGAATAAAGCCTTCTGAAAAGCTAAATGCAGGTATGAAATTAGGCTACATTTTACTAAATGTATTATATATGTTCATAAAGAGAGAAGACAAACCTAGTTTGGATAAGAAAGTAATACATTTTCTCAACTGCCCACAAAATGTTTGATCTCATAAGACAAATATCTTGGCACATATTATTGATCAATGCACCCATTCAGTTACTTCTGAAGTGTTATATTAGCATTTGTTGTATAGCAGGTGTGAATTGTTGGGCAGTCTCTCTTTAAAATGGCTTCATGGAAGATGCAATAGGGGGAGACTCGGGTCTCAAGATGCCAGGTGGGGTTTCTGTATTTCTCCTTCTCCAGATTTCAGGTTGAGCAGCACCAGAGAAGAAGAATGTCTGCTTTTTGTCTATGAAGTGGTGTTAAACCTAAGGCACCCATCTCTACTCATTACCAATTGGAGCTAGAGATCAGCAGCTCAGCACAAAGGTATCTCTACTGATGTTATAACTGCAAACTGTTTTCATGTTAAAATGTGAGGGGAGGGGAATGGGGATGGAGGGGAAGAGTGCATGTACTTGAGAGCATTATTACTTTTGCAGCAAGAGAGGTAATTGAGTCATTACCACCAGCTGGGTGGGTTATACCCAGTGGTGGGATACAAAAAAAAATTACTACTACACTGACTGTGGGTGTGGTATGGTGGACATAGCCAGGCAGAAAGCCCTGTGTTGCACCCAAATTAGAACTACTTTATTTCAAACCATGGATGGGCGGGGCAGCCAGAATTTCTGCTACCGTTTCTGGTGAGCTGGTGCGAACCTGCTGATGCCCACCACTGGTTATACCGAAATGCTAGGTCCATTGATCTGGATTATGTTCTTGCTCATTTGCACAAACGGTCGGCCAGGTTATCCTGCTATGGTAATAGAGTAGACCATACTTTCCGCAACTCAATACCAATTGTCAGGTGGCGGTTAACTAACTGACAAAACTAAGGACTAATGGCCTTGGGTGGCAAAGTTTGCAGGGATTGTTGATGGTCCCTAAGTGGATTAAATCCAACTTGAAACCATCTTGATGGAAGGCAAAAGCTTCATCAATACTGGCCTGAGGCTGATGAGGACTTTGTGTACCAAAAGAGCTGAAGACCAGAAAGTAACTCATGGAACTGGATCAGTGGTATGAGTGTCATGCTGTGATGTGGAAGGCAAATGGAAGACTACTGCATTATAATGTTCTCAGGACAAACTTCATGGCTGATCATCATGATGATAATCAATATTCAGAATTGGGATGAGAGAAATGTTTCAAGTGGGTAAAGTAATTTTTTGGGCAGAGAGATAAAGAAAATGGATTTAAAAAATAAATTGATAAAGGTGTTAATAGATGTTTGGAAGAAAGTGAAGATTGTGTTAATTCCGGATGCACCTCCGATAGAAATAGAGGATATTTTTAAAAATTCCCATAAAATTAGATGCTAGGTTGAAGGAAGTTCTTACTAGAAATGGTGTGTCCATGCTGAAATACTGGATTCAGGTCTGTAAAAATAGAGAAAAAAAGGCAGATATATTTACACAGATGAATTTGAATTGGTTTCAAACTATATTAGTAAACAAATGGAATGGTAAATATTTGAATGAAATTAGTTTGGAAAGGGGCAAAACTGAATTTGAAGAATTGATATCAAAATAAGAAAGGGAGAAATGGGAATTAAGGGCTTGGTAAGCAAGATTTATAAGATACTAAATAAAGAAGGTAGACCACAAGACACTTTAAAATGTATTTGGGAACAGGATTTGAATGTTAAAATTGCCGAACCATCATGGAAAAGAATGTGGAGGAGAAGAATTATGAGAACAATGTCTGTAAGAGTGAAAGAACATAATTATAAATCGTTATGGAAATGGTACTTGACCCCAGTTAGTCTCCATCAAATAGACAAAAATACAAGTGATATACGCTGGAGATGCAAACAAACAAGGGGAACATATGAACACATGTGGTGGAGTTGCAATGTGGTAAAAGTTTTTTGGGGGGAAATAGAAGAAATTGTAAGAATTATGAAGATGTGGCTTAGACTGGGGCCAGGTACAGTTTTACTGACTGATGTTGACAGTATAAATGTGGATGAGGATAAAAAAGAGTTAATATCTGTAATGTTAACATCAGCAAGGCAATGTATAGCAAGAAATTGGAAAAATGATGTGGTTCTAAAGACTGAAGATTGGTATAAAGAAATGTGGGAACTCACTTTAAATGACAAGTTAATGTGGGAATTGAATGTTAAAAAAGGTATAGTTCAAGAAAATAAATTTTGGAAAATTTGGCAATTATTTGTGGAAGCTACACTGAGTAGGAGTGGAGGAATGAAGCTAGTACCAGAACAAATGGGGTTTGGGAAACAATGAAGATGAATGTGATGTACTGCGATCCTCTGGGCAATGTATACAGCACTGTGGTGTATATTTTAAGTTAGGTATAGTATTGTATGTTGTTAGTTCCTTTTATTATTATTAATTATGTATTTTATGTATCTTTTATGTACTGAATTTTTATTGTTTTTCATAATGTAGAAAGTTACATTGTTATTTTTTGTAGTGTTGTGTTTGTATTTTTATTTGAAAACTTAATAAAAATATTTTAAAACATATTCAGAATTAGATACAACACTTGAAGGAGAATAAGTTGGCAGCAGGAGAAATCAGACATATGTATCGAACCTCCACAGATATAACAGGGCAGTGTTTTTTTTAAAAAAGATGGTTACTTTTGCAAGGCAGCAAAGGGGACAGGACTTCAGTGTTCAGAACCTCTTGTATAGAGTAGATTTGAAAAGGTTACTGTTTGAACAGAGCTTCTTTGTTCTGAAAGATGTAGTGTTACAATGAGACCATTGGTGCAAATTAACCCCGTGTATAATTTAAGATTTATTGTCTACCAAGATGTGCAATCCTGTCCTATCTTTTCTGTGCTTCTTGCTGTTTGGAAGCCTTCATGGTTGTAACATGCCGAAGTGAAAATGATTGCTGTCCACAAACATATGAGCAACAAGTGCTACAAATTTACTATGCAAGCACCATCAGGTTACTATTTGAGATTCTGCAGGCAGAACTACTAAATATAACACAGTGCATTTAATATTTAAACCCTACTTAAAAGAAAGATGCTTATCTGTACTGAATGGTCTTGTAAGTGCCTGATTATTCTCCTGCATGCTAAAATTTTAGGATGAGAAAAATCTAACTTCCATTACAACTTTATTATTCCTTTTCTGAAGAAAGCCAGAAACTACATTGAAAGAATCATAGTGTTACACAAACAGAAAGAGACGCACCAACATTGGCTCCTAGTTTAATATAAAAAGGGTTGTTATATTTGAAGCTACAGTGTCTTGATTTATAGCTATCTTTACCACTGATTTATTGGTATTTTCCCCAAGGGTAGCCATTAATTCCAATCTTGCTAAGATAATGTTTCTTTATTTCTTCATGTCAGAGCATTGCACAATTTAAAAATATATTAAATATAAGTAACATTCAAACAAACAAAATGTTCAAATGATTACACTGTTTTTGACCAGAATCAGACTATTTCCATAGTATTGTCTTGGATGTTTACTGTACATGTATGGTGAATGTGATAGGACACAAATTGCACGCACATAAATGCTACAATGATTGAATTTTTCTACCTTCACAGAAAAATTGTCCTGTAGCCCCATATACTTGGTTGTACCGTTTGATATCAAAAAGTAAATGACTGCCAATATCAATGTTAATTGTGGCAGAGGGTTTAGTATTTGTGCTGCTGATTGCTTGCAAACTCTGTTTCTCAATCATCCAGGAATGTGCAAATGCTGAGGAAATCTATTTTAAGTTTCCACCAGAGCAAATGCTTCACATGTCCTTCTTTGGGATCCAAGTATATTCCATGCAGTATAGTACAAATGGCAAAGGTAGAGAGAAATATGAACAGGACTCCTTACTTTGAATAAGGAATAGAGAAGGACATTAAATAATTGTAGCTTATAATAGAAGAAAGGAGGCAGCATCTGTTTAAATTCTCTCTTTTGCTATGAAAAATGTAAAAATTGTATAGTCCTTTGCATCTATTTACCCTAGACATGAATTATAGTTTTAGGTGATGTTTATCAAACTGTAAAAGAAACCCAAGTTACATCAAGGGCTTATCTAAACCATACATTTATATTGGTTTTATACTAGTTTAATTGTCTATACTTCCCAAAGAATCCCAGGAAGTGCCAGTTCATAAAGACACTGAGATTTTTCTCTTTCTCCCTTTATCCAAATGTTGGGTGTTTGGTTTTGGTTTTTTTTTTTTTTGGAAAGAAGATGACTAATTTAAGATCTGCCATATATATCCCCATATGTATCGCACTGGAGATAGAAGCAGGCAGATTTCTGCCAGTCTTTTTGGTGTGTGACCAATTGAGACCAATTCCACAACTGGTCTAAGAACAGGTTTTTGATGGGGAGACTTCAAGATTTGGGAGGACTCTGAAGCAATTTTTTTTATGTTCCATTTTTACACCAGACCAGGAGTAAGAGATGTTCAGTGGTTCCTATGCCAATTTTACTCAGTTGGGTACTTATAATATCTGTCTGCTGCTGTCGCTCAGTCTTCTGCATCAGCTCATCACTAACTGAGTTATGGAAAGAGAAAATAATTTGGCAGAAGGCTTCCACATGTATCTTCCACACATCCTCTTGAGAAACACTGTAGCCTTAATTAAAGAATCCATCCTGCTCAGAAAGGATTGGAGTTTCGATTCCTCAGTCTGGAGCCATTTCAGGGAGAGGGGAGGGTTACAGTTAAAGCCAAAAAGAATTACAAAGCCGGGTCACATACCTAATTCACTAGTTGTTCCGTTCTACTTCATCTTGTTTAAAAGCAAGGAAGTCTGGCTCAGTGGGTGGGGGAAGAGAGAGAAACATTTCTATATGCATAGTAGTGATAACCATGGGGAAAATTCTGTTTTTCAAGGTCACACTTCCCTCATCACAACAATTTTATTCATTCCCTTCGGATGACTGTCAATCTGTACTAAGATGGCTGAGAGAATAATATTCACCATCTTGAGCAACTCAATGAATGTCAGTTTTTGCCACCGCTGCTTATTCTGAGGCAAGTCCATTGCAGCTTTCAGTAAAGAAAACTCTCCCCTTAAGCATAAATACATAGAACATATGCTGTCCCTTACATGAGAATTGTTAAAAGCAGACTGTTTGATACTTTTGTTATGGAAATTGCCGCTCTTCCTTAGTTTTTGACATCTAAATCCAAATCCCTCCACCATCACTTGTTGTTGTTCAGTCGCACAGTCGATTCTGACCCTTTGCGACCCCATGGACCACTGTCCACCAGGCACTTCTGTCCTCCAACATCCTCCTCAACTCGCTCAGCTTTGTGCCCATTGTGTCTACAATACCATTTAGCCATCTCATTTTGGCTGCCCCCTTCTTCTTTTGCCCTCCACCCTTCCCAGCATCAAGGCTTTCTCAAGCGAATCCTCTCTTCTCATTTGTTGTCCAAAGTACTTTAGCTTCATCTTTACTATTTGACCTTCTAAGGAGCAGTCAGCGTTAATTTCTTCTAAGATTGACCTATTTGTTCTCCTCACTGTCAAGGGAACTCTCAAAACTCTCCTCCAACATCACATCTCAAAGGCATCTATTTTTCTGCACTTAGCTTTTTTAATGGTCCAGCTCTCACAACCATACATTGCCACCAGGAATACCATTGCTTTGACTATACAAATTTTTGTTTGCTACATCAGAATTTTGAAACATGTTTCCAATGACTCCAGAGATCTAAAAACTGTTGTCAGCCAAATGGTCTTCAACTTATTGTTTCAACATACACCACTCAACAACATCTGCGTTATACTTTTGGACAACTATCACACATCTAAATAAATGAACAAAATATATGGAACAACATCAGACACAGTACAGATGCCACCTTTCATCTTTACAGTCTCGGTAGGTGGCCATCAAAATGCCTGGAAGAGGAACTGGTGCATAAAAATCACGTAAGTATAAATTTACTACCTATATGTATCCCATGTACAGATCACATTGAACAATACATCTGTTAGCTTTGAAGTAGGTCATTCTTTTTTGTGTGCATTTGATTTGTTCTAGACCAGTGTTTCTCAATCTTGGTTCCCCAGATGTCCTTGGACTTAAGTTTCCAGGACCCCTGATCAAGAGTTGTACTGACTTGGGCTTCTAGGAATTAAAGTCCAAGAACACCTGGAGACCCATGATTGATAAATACTGTTTCTGGACAGTGATGGCTCATTAATGTGGCAGGAGGTCACATGCCCAAAATATGGGGTTGAGGAACATCCCCTTTCCAAACTATAAATTGTCCATGTCTGTCTGTCTGTCTGTCTGTGTGTCTGTCCCTCTCTCTCTCCCCAATGCTAGCAATCACTATAATTACTGTATTACAGTGAACTTGATTTAACAACATTGTAAAAGTAATAGTGATGATCTAGGCTGCCATGCAGTGGCTCAAGTTGGATAGATACTGGCTGGAAGGCAGCAGGTCAACAGTTTGATACCCGAATACTGCAGGACGGAATGAGCTCCCGTCTTTATCCCAGCTCCTGCCAACCTAGCAGTTTGAAAGCAAGAAATTGCAAGTAGATAAATAGGGACCACTTTGGTGGGAAGGTAAACAAACAGCATTCTGTGTGTTCCAGTGTCTAGTCATGCCTGCCACATGACCACGGAAACATCTGCAGAAGTAGAGGGTGCTGGCTCTTAGCTATGAAACAGAGATGAGCACTGAACCCTAGATTCAGATATGACTGGCTTTCAATCAAGGGTTACCTTAGGCTCCCATGACACTTTGCACCTAGGTGGCATTTAAATAACAATGCTGTCCCTTTTCTGTGAAACTTAATAGAACAAAGGGAAATGAGGTGCAGTCTGGAAAATCATTGGGATGAAGGATGTACTTTCTTGGAGGCTATTCCATGATACAACTGCTTTCACTGGCATGGCACAAATGAATAGGCATCTTCTTTCCCAACACTTTCGTTGGGAAATAAAATAAAGAAACCATCAGGAAAACCTGGACGAAGATGCAATGCCGCTCTTTGAGTAAAATATTATCCTTGAAGAACTCATCCATCATCTAGAATCCTGGAATGCTGCCCTTGATAGGCAACCTCTGGACTGCCCAATGAATTAGGCATAGACTCTGGCGATGTCCCATGCCACACGTTGTATACCTTTGTACACCATTAGCCAGAAGTGTGTAAAAGAATATTCTCTTCTGATCATGGCCTCCTTCTTGGATCCCCTCAGGCATCTAGTTGACCAATGATAAAACAGGATGCTCAACAAAACAGGTATTTGGTATGAGTCAGCGGGATACCAGCTTTGTGTTTTAAGGGTACTGGCAAAAAAACCATTCCTAGCAAGTACCGTGGCTTGCCCTAAAATTTCTTATTTTCCTTGTAAATGTCAACCCAGAGTTTTAGCTGGTAAGAATATATGTTTGGTACATTAAGAAAGAATAAATTGGCCATTATGTTTCCTAATGAAATGTGCTATCATTGCTATTAGATTTTAAATGGGGGCACAGCTGACATTCATAAGGCCCACTGAATAAGTGCTTATTAGTTGCACTGTGCTGGTTTTCGATGCTTGGCTCATTTTCCCCCTCCCCCTTTCCACATTATCTGCATGAGTTTGTTCATTCCCTTTTTCTTTTGAAGACTTAGTGGAGCCTTGGATAATAGGCAGAACTGTTGCAAAAAAAAAAGTTTCAGCTTCCGGTCTTAACAGAGGAGGGAAAATCTCAGCAGGGTCAGCTTTTACCACTGATCTTTCCTAAATCACACTACTTAAAACACTTTCCGGGTAACTGTACAAGAACTGGGGGCTCTTGTGTCCTTTACATCCATCCATCCTTTGGATTACTAATACAGTGTGTTGGGAGGGAAGGAGGGACCACATGGTTCTTTGCATCTGTTGATTTATTTAAATGAATGGTGATTTAAATGTATTTTTAGCTTTGCTCTTAGGATGTGCCTATAATAAAATGAAATATTTCAGAACGTGTGCGGGTTTTGATACCGAAAGGATGCATTTTTTAATAAGGTACGCTAAGTGAGAGACTTGTCGGAGTGCAGAGCTAAAGTGATCTAACTAGGCCTGTCTCTCATCAAAGATGCTAGACCAGGACTAAAACTCACAAAAACACCCTCTGTCGGACCCCTTGGGCCAAGTGAAAGTAGAGGGCACACGTCGTGGTCTGCCTAGTCAGAGAGTGACGTGATAGCCAAATGGCTAAAACACCACAAGTTCTGCAGAATGCCGTCACGGAGATGTCTACTCAGTGGTGGGATGTCAAATTTTTTACTACCCCACCATGATGTCATGGGCGGGGCCAGCATCATGACCTCATGATGTCATGGGCGGAGCCAACATCATGAGGTCATGACATTGTGGGCGGGGCCAAAGAAAAAATAATTTAAAAATAATAAATAAATAAATAAAATAAAATAAAAATACACACACACACACACACACACACACCAACCCACCCACAACACATAAATAAATAAATAAAATTAAAATTACATAAATTTTTTTTGCCAGTGAGGAGTCCGAACCAGACGCCTAAAAAAAAAAAAAACAATCCCAGGTGGGTTGCCGCCAGTTTGTTGCCACCAGTTTGGGTGAACTGGTGCAAACTGGCAACAAACCACCACTGTGTCTACTCACACAGGGACTCTTCACTGAATAATGACTCCAAGGTATCCAAGGTAAAGTTAAAGGTCACCTTTGCTCAAAAGCCTTTTGTATCTGGCTATACGGTACGGTGCTAATCTCTGTTTATATCCAAAGAGCCAGTGCTATCTGCTTCTGCAGACATCCCTGTGGTCATGTTGGAGGCACAATTAGACCCTGAAGTGCATGGAATGCTGTTGTCTTCCTACCAAAGCGGTACTTATTTATCTATTTACAATGTCTTGCTTTCCAACTGCTAGATTGGCAGGAGCTGGGAGAGATGACAGGCACTCACTCTGTTGTGCAGCACTTGGGTCATAAACTGCTGACCTGCCGATCTTCCAGTCGTCAAGCTCAGCATCTTAACCGCTAAGCCACTCCAGTCCTTTTGAAAAGGTTGTCAGGGTCAAATCATGAATTTGGTCAACCAGATATATGTTAAAAACATTCAACAGTTTCACAAGTATAGCAGAGAATGTCTCTATTATTCAAAACTAAACCTATGTGGATGGAAACATGCTCCATTACTTTCTTATGACGACCACAAAGAATGAAAGCCTCAGTTTTATCATTTTTGCCTCCAGAGGCAGTTTGGCCTTGATTTGCCCAAGGACACACTATTTTGTCTTTCTGGCAGCCCTGGGTAGCTGCAAAACATTCTTTCAGCACAATATTTCAAATGAATTATTTTTCTCTGCTAGCTTACTGGTGTTTTGAATCATGGGTAGAGAAGCACAGGAACCTGCATTCATCTACCATAGGTTTTGGGGTGGGGGTGAGAATTGAATTCCATGGCTTTTTGGAAGGGAAGTTTAAATATTAATACACTACACAAATTTCAACAGCAATTTCAGTTACATGTAGAAGTACTAGAGCAGTGATGGTGAACCTATGGCACGCATGCCAAAGGTGGCACTTGGAGCCCTCTCTGTGGGCTCCCATGCAGTCACCCCAGCACAGAGTTTGCCCTGCCCCTCTGCCCAGCACCCCAATGGGAGCACTTCCTCCCTCCCCCCAGCACAGAGTTTGTCCTCCTCTTCTGCCCGGTACCCCAGTGGGAGCATTACCTTCCTCCCCTGTTGCTGTGTTGGCACTTTGTGATAAATAAGTGGGTTTTGGGTTGCAGTTTGGGCACTCGGTCTCTAAAGGGTTCACCATCACTGTACTAGAGGATCACAGAAGATGATAACATGATTTGTACTCTAGTTGTGGATTAGCAGGGGGAGAGAAGCAAGAACATCTCAGATATGGCTGCAGCCCCTCTGTACCAAAGTAGTTTAAAGATTTCAGCTCCATGGAACTTGATAAAAAAGCAACCATGACAATCACTTTTTGTGGTTGATTGACAAAGTAGTTGACTGATGGAAAAAATCTATCAGGTTCTGGATTTTCCTCTCCTTAGTGTCTCTTTAGGAATGGTAGTGAGGACAAGAGGAAGTCCTGTAGACCTTCTTAAGTGCTGACATTGGTGTCATCAATATTAGGCTACCCTTTGCTTTGTAAAATTTAGTATCCTTTTTCTTACTCACAATAAAGGATTGGTATTGTGCAGCAATATTAATCCTTTTGTGACATTTTGAATAGTGTGGATGAAGAAGTACTGTATGCCTCATTAATGAACCAGAATGTTGGGAATTTTTAAATTTTTTTTTTAGTAGCAAAATATAAGATGACGAGAGGAGAAAAGAACAACAGAGAAACATGGAGGGAGCAGCCTTGTCTCATCAACACAATTCCTGGTTTTCCTCACAAACTAGTACTTTGTACAATAAAATCACTTTAGAACCATTTAAATTTGCAAAAAAGATCTTTACTTACAGTTACCATTTGTAGTTAGAGAGAGAGAGAGAGAATAGGAGAATTTGTGTCTCCAACATGTGGAGAGAACCTCTGTACTTGTTGCTGGATTGGAGGTAGGAAAAAGAAGAAAACTATAAATAACAAAGACAGTTATTATTATTCTTTCATGTCCCAATCAAACCTTAGACTATCAAAATGAAGCCACTTTCCTGGCTTTGTTGTTGGCCAAGCTTAAGTCCTCATCAGTGCATGTTTCTGGCAGTAAACAAAGACAACATAAGCAAACAAACAAATGAGAAAAAGGGGCAGGGGCTTGCTTTTAATGCCTGAGGTGGAGAAATAAGTCTACCAACCAAATTAGTGGCATAGACAATCATATTAGGCTGTAAAGCCGTCTCCCACTGATAGCCAGTGTTACTGCACATAAGATTGCTGTTGATCCAACAGATTGTTGGTTGGCTTAAGAGCTAAAACAAAAGTATTTGGATAATGTGCTGGTTAAACATAAAGCAAACAGCTGCTGTTCAGTTGTTACTGAATTGCAGCTCATAACAACCTTAGCTATGTTGAGATTTATAGTCCAACAACACCTAGAGAGTTACAACCCCAGCTCAGAGAGAGTTTTTGTGGTTAGCTAAGAACCAGGAAGTCTCATATTCAAACTGGTGCACCAACAAATAACCTATACAACCTCCAGGACTCCACTATACCTCAGACTTGGCTCCTGTCTCTTGGCTGCACTGCATTACCTTCCAAGGTAATTGTCAAGAGAGTGTTCTGCACATGGACTCCATGTCTGTGTGGTGAGAAGGATCACCAGGAACTTCAGGTTTTTTGTGCTATTTATACACCCTTACAAGCTAAGGATAAAATCAAGATTGGATCAACATTCTGACAGGAGGGATTCATCACCAGAGTTTTAGTGGGAACAATAGAAGGTAGGGAGAATAAGTCTATTCATTTCATTTTTTAAAATAAAGACTTTCAAAACTGTTCAGATTTTCCCATTGGTTAAATGGAATATGGGAGGAGAGTTTTGAGAGTCCCCTGGACAGCAAGGAGAACAAATAGGTCAATCTTAGAAGAAATTAACCCTGACTGCTCCTTAGAAGGTCAAATTGTAAAGACGAAGCTAAAGTACTTTGGACATCAAATTAGAAGAGAAGATTCAATTGAGAAAGCCTTGATGCTTGGAAAGGTGGAGGGCAAAAGAAGAAGGGGGCGGCCAAAAATGAGATGGCTAGATGGAATTGTAGACACAATGGGCACAGAGCTGAGCGAGTTGAGGAGAATGGTGGAGGACAGAAGTGCCTGGCGGACAGTGGTTCATGGAGTCACAAAGGGTCGGAATCGACTGTGCGACTGAACAACAACAAAAAACCTGAGATGTAAAAAATATCAGAGAGGAGGGAGAAGGAAAATGAATAACTTTGTCACCTTCTATGCATGATATTGATGAACTTCCAGCAGAGATCAAATTCAGATCTTTATTTCCTTTTGAGGCCCAATTTCAGCACAGCCCAATCTCTGATATAGTAACCTCATTAACCTACCTCCCCTTCTCTAATGGCAAGGGAAATAATGAAATCTCCACCCATCGCTTGCTATTTCTTGGGCCAAATTATCTCCTGCTGAAGCATCTCCCAGAGTTTTACTATTAGCTGTTGGGTGTCATTTCTTAAAAGGCATTTCCATATGGCCCCCAAAAAATGTAATCATCAGGAATTATGGTGGAAAAAGGAAGTTTGAACCCCTGTTAAGGAATGAGAATATTTGATATGCATCTCAGAAAACCATGAATAAATATATATTAAAATAAATAGCAAATTAAATTAACTATTGACAAGTCCTCCTTACAGCAAAGATTCTGCAAATGACAGACTTCTCTTCAGTCTCCTTGCCCACTCCCCCACTCCCCATGAAAGCATCTACTAGACATGTGAAAACTTGCATTGGAAGGATTTGTTGCATTTATTCATTGGAAATATTATTGCAAAAAGTCTTGAATGTAAAACATATTTGACAGGATCTCATTTCAGCTGTAATTACATTCAGAAAGAGATTAGGTATAGATTAAAAACAGCAGAACCAAGCATATGCTCTTTCTGAGACAGACAACAGTGTACTATGTCAAAATTCAGTTACTGAAGTGAAGCTGAGTGATTTCCTAGAACAAATGTGCACCAGCCATTTCAGACCATGATATATATTGTTCTAAATTGCTTGATTCTATCCTTTCTTTCCTTATTTATACAATCCATTATCCCACATATTTTGACTGACTGCCCATTCTACAAGGATATTCTAGTAAATGAAAACCTAAGCAGCAAGAGAGGACGGCTTCATAGCTACACAGAACCCGCACTGATTTTGGTCCAGATACTTAGTGAAACCACTGAGCAAATAATCTGGAGCTCTGAAAGGTTATGTAGATGTGCCCACTAGATGAATCAGTGGCTCTTGAGGGCTGCCCAAGTGGCACTTGATAAAAAGAATGCTAGTCCCCAGGTATAGCAATTATTAATATCTCACAGCACCTCCTGCAGGCTTCACCTGACCCTTTCCTACCAGGGAAGAGAAGGAAAGATTCCCTTCTCCTCCTGCTCCTCCATGTGCCATGTCCAATTTCAAATATTGGCTATCACCATGGCAAACAGCCATGCAGATTGTCCTAGGAACATTATAATGCAGTAGTTTTCCATTTGCCTTCCACATAGCAGCATGAGGCTGCGCTGGGGCAGGGGGCTTAAAAGCCGCAGCGGCGGCTGGACTGTTGGTATTGTTCTAATTTTTGTGTAAATTTGATGATTTCTGTAATTTCTTATTGTTGTTGAAATTGATACCTATTGAATTTTGATTATGTAATGATGTTGAGATGTTTTGTGGTGTTGATACAGTGCTGATTATTATTTTTTCCTATATTTACATGTTGTGTTTATAAATTTGTTGTTTCTCTGTGCTTGTGAACCGCCCTGAGTCGGCCCAATCCGAGTAGGGCAGTATAAAAATTGGAAAAATAAATATAAATAAATAAATAAATGACACCCATAGCACTGATCAAATTCCACAAGTCACTTTCTTGTCCTGTGCCCTTTTGGCACACAAAGGCCTCATCAGCCCCAGGCCAATATTGATGAAGCTGCTACCCTCCATCAAGATGGATTGAAGTTGGCTTTAATCCACTTGAAGACCCTCACCCTTCCCTGTGGACTTTGCCACATAAGGCCCTTAGCCCTTAGGGTTGTCAGATTAGTTGATTAGCATTGAGTCGCTGGCAGTATGGTCTACTCTATTACCATAGCAGGGTAACCTGGCCAGAAAAGAGGAAGAGAAAGCTTCAGATTTAGCCAAAGACAGAAAGGTGAGAAGAAAAATGGTAATTGTTAACTGTTTGTGATTTGTTAGTGATACACATACTGTGCTCCCTAACAATTAATCTCATATAGCAGTTATTGGAAATTTAGAAGAAACTGGCATAGAGTAGATTCCTTCTTTCAACATTCCAGTTGAACTTCTGTCTGTCAGCTAGTTCTCTTAGTCACAAGTAGCTAAAGCCACCATAGACAGCTTTTTTCCCATCCCAGCCCAAAAGTCAGTTTGACTTGCACAGTGATAAGTTAGGAACTAGAAATGCAGCTATGGCTTTGAGACCATGAAGTTGTGGATGTCATGTTCTGTCCAACAGAAGTAGCCATTTGGGGAGTTCCCTTAGGAATGCTGGAAGCCAAGGACATTCTGCTTTGTCTAAAATTCTACTGCAAAGGCTGCACTTGGTCTATTTAGCATGTACCTAAGGACTGAGATCATCTTTATTTTTGTGGAGCTCCAAATGTGTGTCTGAGAGAGCAGATACTCTGGAGGAATATGGCAGCCACTCTTCAAGTCATCCCCAACGGAAGAAAATATGGTCAGAAATTCCAGTCTAGCTGTTAGAGGAAAAAAGAAGGCAAATGGTTTGCAGACCTTCCCTCCTTTCAGATTCCAATACAGTCAAACCTCGCTTAGCGAGTAACTTGCTTAGTGAAAAATTTGCATAATGAGCGGGTTTTTCACAAAGCAATCTGACTTGCATAATGAAAATTTTCGCTATGTGAGTTGGACTTTTCCTATAGGAAAACTTGCATAATGAGCATTTCTATGGGGAAAACTTACATAGTGAAAATTTTTCGCTATGCGACTTTTCCCCCTAGAAACGCTCGTTAGCGAGTGTTTCCCATAAGAATTTTTGCTATGCAAGTTTGTTTTGCATAGGGAAAAACTCACATAGTGAGCAGCCTTGCAGAACGAATTAAATTCATTATACGAGGTTTGACTGTATAACCAAAGATGGCATGGTGACAACAAAGGTAGATTTTTTTAACACCAGGACTTTTGCAGGAAAGCAACAGTGATGCGAGATTCAGTTCAGTATGTTGGCATCAATTTAGCCTGTGTTATGAAGGCTACAGATTGGCTGGATGGATTTGCCTCTGAGCTACTCCATGGTACAGTAAGTACAGGCTAGAAAGTAGGGAGGTGAAATGACTGCAGTCTGTAAAAATGTGATCTTATAAATAGTATGCTTCTCCCAACATTTCACCAATTTTGAATGTATTTCCTCTGACTGTGTGGCCTTGATAATCTTCAGATTTTGTTAGTGTACAGTCCCAATTCCTGAGTTATGCATTGCTAACCCTGGCATGTCATTGACTACTGTGTGGTTATTGTCCTAGGCGACTTGAGAGTTCATGTTAGGGTCATTCAGTCAGGAGTGGGCCAGGATTTCATCTCTGCCATGACACTTCTGGGCTTGTCAGCATTAGCAGCTGGTCACATGAATGTGGAAGAACATGTTCTCGATTTGGTATTCTCTTCTGGTGGAGCTATTGCCATCTAGTTAATTTAAAATCTAATTTCATCATGTCATTTTTTCCAACTCAGATTCACCAACTATTTTCTATACAGCCAAAACATGGCACTCACTTAGTTTCTTTAGGCCAAAATCTTATAACCCTTTAGATACACGTTGTGTTGATCAATTGGATAGACTTCTAAATCCATATAGGATAGAGATGTGAGATGGCATAAGAAAACAGTATAACTGCTTGGAATGTAGTTCCAAAGTTATATACACACCAAAAAGATTGCTCCCTTCTTATT
Organism: Furcifer pardalis; assembly: GCA_030440675.1. Classification (NCBI taxonomy): domain Eukaryota; kingdom Metazoa; phylum Chordata; class Lepidosauria; order Squamata; family Chamaeleonidae; genus Furcifer; species Furcifer pardalis. Next base: position 166,607,094 of record CP126891.1, on the reverse strand, counting down.
CTGTATAAATAGTGATCTTCGCTTAATTATTTTTTTTCCTTTAAAAAAACCTGCAGCAAACAGACATGAAGATGGAATCAAGAACATGTCGCAAATCTGGATACTGCTTCAGAGAAGCAAATGACTTTATTTTGTTTCCAAGCAAGGCAAGTCCTGGATTACGAATACAAAAAAATGGATTCTAATTAACATATTGTGTTCTAAAATCAAACATACTGATGTCTCTGTCAGATAATTCAGTAGCTTGTGCTGTAGCCAGAGCACTAGTGGACACAATGAACCCTTGTTGATCATTATCCTTGACAGAGATAATGCAAACAGAAACAAAATGTCAGCAGAAAATAGGAATATTTTGGTAATGGCTCCAGTCTAACTCAACACAAGATAATGTAGGGCCATTATTCTGTCCACTATCCCACACTGGTTATCCCAACTAAACATATAAGTGGGGCTTGATAGAAGTGCTGTGAGGAGATAAGTAAACACCATCTATGTCATTTTGGGTAGCAAAATCAAAATACAATAAATAATTGTAATAATCTCATTTTCTGTACGACTGGTAAATGCTCCTCTGATCCTGCCATCTAGTCACATGGAAATATCACTGTCATCCTATGCTCATACTTTGCAGCAAACTGACTCTACTGTGTATGCATGGGAAGATTCTTTTTATAAATTGCATTTTATGGCCTGTATAATCTGACATAAAACTGAAAATAATCTTTGTAGAACATGCAAATAAAGAAATAAAGAAATAAACCCTCATGTGCATAAAGAAGGGGTGTACAGGATAATTATGGAGATAGCACTAGAACTGCTCTCCTCTATGTGCCAACATAGAATCAAGAGCCATTTGCCCCTTTGCTCACCATCACTGATTGGTGGATTTGTATGCCACTTTCCCTGGAGGCTGCCGTAGAGACACACTGTGATGGAAGGAATTGGTTTGTTGACAAGTTCTGAATTGTAGTTGGGACAAGGGGTGCTATCTTTGTGTCAGTTTATTTTTATTGCAAACTGCAGACATGCACGTGTTGGGCCTTGTTCTCAGAAGCCTGCCTGTTCCTTGTGGTCTGTACCATCAAACAGTTTCTTGCATGTGTCAATGGGCTGTTCTAGATAGAACATTCCTATCCTTTCCGTGAAATGTCAGATCAAATGTCAGCTATTGGTAGCAGCATGTTTTTCTGCTTGTCATCAAATTTCAAAAACAAAACAAAAAACAACTGAGTGGTGTGCATGCACTTGAACATCAGGGTTTGATGAGTTTCCAAGGCAAGAATATTAGTGAATTGTAACAGAAACTGGCTGGACTTTTTTGTATGCCTTTGTTAGGAACTATTTGTCATTGGGAGAGATTTTTCTATGGGGATGCAAAGGATTGCACTTGGAAGGATCCTAGTGCCTATAAAGCATCTCCTGTACTGTTGACATATAATTCCACTCTGAACTGTAGCTCTTCGAACAACAAGAGCAAGATTGGATTTTTGGTTATCATCTCCAGCAAGATGATGGGACTTTTGGGAGGTGCTTTAGTGGGAATATATTGATAGAATAATTCATCACAAATTTGTCACATATCTGGGAGCATCTTCCAAACAGTACTCATCTATTTCTAAAACTCATTTGAAGTTGCTGTAGGCTGCAACCATTGGTTTCTCAAATGCTGTTACAGAAGGTAAAAATAGTATGAGGAAATTCTTGTTTTGTGGAGGGATGTGATGTAGAAGTGTGATACTGTATATCAGATGGCAGCATAATATCCCAAAGATGTGTGTTATCCTGGATGATCACCCATGAAACAATTGTGGAGGCAATGGGCACAGAACTGAGTGGGTTGAGGAGGATGGTGGAGGACAGAAGTGCCTGGCGGACAGTGGTCCATAGGGTCGCAAAGGGTTGGAATCGACTGTGCGACTGAACAACAACAAAACAAACCATGATCTCCAGCTAATGCTTTGGAATATCTTCCAGCTGTTGTATATTATATAAAACTATTCACACATGGATCTTACAGTGGTACCTCGAGTTACAAATGGTTCGAGTTACAAAATTTTCACAATATGAATGAAAATCAATTGAAAATAATGGCTCCAGTTACAAATTTTTCTGGAACAGATTAATTGGTTTTCAGTGCATTCCTATGGGAAACCATGTTTCAAGCTGGAACAGATTAATTGGTTTTCAGTGCATTCCTATGGGAAACCATGTTTCAAGTTATGAATTTTGGTTTTCAATTCATTCCTATGGAAAATTTGAGTTACAATTTTTCATAACATAAAAAATGCCTTGGACTGCATTAAATTTGTAACTCGAGGTACCACTGTACTTGTTGTGATCTTACAAGGGCCTGAAGTTTTGTACTTGTGGTGGGTGGATATCCTGGCTTTCTCCACTCTTCCAGAATCTATGAAGAAGGGTTGGTTATATCTTTGTATATTTCAGACTGCAAATATAATGTAGCAATATGATTTTATTTTATTTTTACTACTGGACTTCCATCAAAGCCTAAATCACCAGAGTGCAGCTGCCAACAGAACTCTCTGCCAATGGGATTGGGGGTTGGGTCATCTCCCCTACCCGAGGCATCTCCAAAGTCTGCTGTATAGAGCAGGGGACTCTCTACAAAACCAGATTTCATAAAGCAACAAAGACAGAAGCAGCCAGGCCTCACAGAGTCAAAGCCCTGAGATTTTGTGATTAGCAAGATCTAGGACATCTTATGCCACTCACTTCTGGCTTCAGTTGTAATGTTCACAATAGCTGGAAAAGAAGAGTACTTTCCCAGGGACAGTATATATTTCTCCCCACCAGTCATTGCAACCCTGTTTACAACATGTCAACCTGCACCAAAATGGCTAGTGCAGAGCATCAACAACCTGAGATGTGCAGAATACATTACCCTAAAGGCAGAAAGTGAAGAAGACCTTAAAAGCTTCTTGAAAGAAAAAGAAAAAAAGGAGAGTGCAAAAGCTGGTCTGAAACTCAATATGGAAAAAAACCAAACAAACCAAGCATCTGGAAGAAGTGACAGACTTTACCTTCTTGGGATCTAAGATCATTGCAAATGGTGACTGCAGTCATGTAATAAAAAGACACTTCTTGGGAGGAAAGCTATGAGAAACCTAGGCAGCATAATAAAATGTAGAGACATCACCCTGCTAACAAAAGTCCACATAGTTAAAGCAATGGCATTCCCCGTAGTAATGTATGGTTGTGAGATCTGGACCATAAGGAACGCTGAGTACACACCTTTGAACTGTGGTGCTGGAGGAGACACTTGAGAGTCCCGTGGAATTCAAGGAGATCAAATCAGTCAATCCTAAAGGAAATCAATCCTGACTGCTCATTGGAAAGACAAATACTGAAGATGAAGCTCAAGTACTTTACCCACCAAATGAGAAGAGAGGACTCACTAGAGAAGGCCTTGTTGCTAGAAAAGATCAAAAGCAAAAGGAAAAGGGGTGGCAGAGGATGAGGTGGATGGATGGAATCATTGATGAGATGGGCATAGATCTGGCCAGGCTGAAGAGGATGGCAGAGGACAGAGGAGCCTGGTGTGCAATGGTCCATGAGGTCACAAAGGGTCAGACTCGACTGTGCGACTGAACAACAAAAAGATGGCCCAGACCAGAGTGTTCCAACTTTGGACCTCCAGGTGTTCTTGTATTTTAATTACATTAAGCCCAAGTCAGCACACCTGGTGATCAGGGCTTCTGGGAATTGAAGTTCAAGAACATCTGGAGAGCCAAGGTTGAAAAATCCTGTTGTAGACTGTAGCAGCTGGGAAATGTGAATATGAAAAATCTACAATTGTTCATGTTTCATAAGAGAGAGAACATGTATTTATTTAGCATTGATCAAATTTTACCACACGTGTGGGTTCATACACAGTCACAAATAAACATAATTATGCCTTATGTCCCCTTCACCAAACTCTGGATGTTTAATTAACATATGCTTGATAATTTATAAAAGCAATCATTGAATCTTGAGTATTTCTATGGGAATTCCCAAGCATTTTGCTTTTTCTTCTTTGTAACCTCCTAAGTGCTTATACTTTATTTACCTTCCATATAGACTGTAATAAATAGTGATCGATTAATTAGTGCAAATGTGCAATCATGATCTTCAAGCAAAATAAACATAAAACACAAATGGCTTATTACTAATCAATAATTATGTGGCATACTTAATCTTCAGTTGGCAGGACATCTCTAAATGCTATCATTAAAATGGAAATCAAATTATGGCACAGCTGTTTTAATTATGGAGACAGATTAAAACCACAGTGTTTCATGCTCATTTTGATAGTAAATTTAATTTTCCCCTGGCTTCTACATAGATAGAGGGGGGAAATATATGAATTATATTAATGCATGGAAAATTTATAATATTGGTTTCCTCAAGGTCTTTCATAGATGTCTTAGAGATAAGCACTCTTTGCCCTTTTTGCAATAAAGCAGAGTGGGAAGGCATATGAAAGATTAAAGATAAACTTTAACGATCTACACTCTCGAATTTTGATGTAATTTCTGCCTGGAGATACTTTGTCCTAAATGACAAACTATATTACAGCTTCCTCTGACAGTGCCATCCCTTGTATACACCAAGCAGTCCAAATCTAAGTTTGCTGAATATGGAAGCAGAGAAAAATATATGACTCATTTGGTTGCAAGGTCTTACTTTTCCGGCTGAAAAGAATTCCATTTGAATTCATTTTACTCAACTCTATGCAACTTTCTACACAACCAGGAGAAGGGACTGAGCTAATGGAAATCTATGAAATGAAGACCCTGTGGCAAAAGACACATTCACGACAAATGTTGCTTCTTAGTTTACAAAGTATAAGGTAGGAAAAATTAACAGCAATACGAGGATTTGGGGAGATCATCTCACTGTCAACTCCTCCCCACATGTAAAAAAAAACCCCTCTCTGCCATACTCTTGGTCAGAGGTCTGAGGGAGAAGAGGGGCTACCAAGAAAACAAACAAGAAGAGAGGATGGGGCTTGCTTCAAATGCCGGAGGTAGGAAAAGAACTTTAAAATCAAGTTAGTGGCAAAGGACAATAATATTAGAATGTATGACCCCGTCCCAATGATAACCAATGTACAGTATTATTATTATTATTATTATTATTATTATTATTATTATTATTATTATTATTATTATTATTATTATTATTATTATTATTATTATTATTATTATTATGTTAAATTTATATGCCGCCCCACTCGCAAGGTGCGACTCTGGGCGGCTTACAAACATATCCTCAACATAATATAAAACCATTGAATCAACACAATATACATCAACACAATAAAAATATCATAAACACTCTAAAATAGCACATGGCACATAGCAATACAGTATCACATAGCAATTAAATAACAGTAATTAAGTAACAAAAGTCCTTGCCGCTCAATGTCATGAATGAGGCCTGGGCTCAACATCCTCTACCGCATTGGCGGTTCTTAAAGCCTTCCAACTCTGGCCAGTGGTGAGGGCATGGAGGAGGGGTCAGTGTCCCGAGCTTCAGCCGCTGGCTCTGGTGGCTCTTAAAGCCCTCCGACTCCGGCCAGTGGTGAGGGTGTGGAAGAGGGGGTCGGCATCCCATGCCTGGAAAAAGCTCAAGAGAACTCTGCTGCAAATGATGATTTCATATTTTGACCTTAGTTCACGAAGAAATTAAATGATGGGGACTATTGCCCCCACATCCTGCTGATCAGCTTCTTAAAAGCATATAGTTGGCTATTTCAAGAACAGAATGATAGGCCTTTGATATGATCTGGCATAGCTTTCATGTTCCTTCAACTGCTGAACCGAAAATAGGCAAGTTTGATTCTTTTCATCTCATTCCCCTGCCCTGACTTTACACCAGCAGTGATTTCAACCTGCGGCCTTTCCGCCTCCGCTACCGCCAGGTAAGTGGGCTGAGAGTTAGTTGGGGGACGGACTCCGCTCCTTCCCGCTCTCCTTCCTCTTCCGAAGCCAAGTTGCAGCCGGCTCCCGTTGGGAGTGCCGCTTGGCACGGCCACGCTCTCCACAGATATCTCAGATAACGCTAAGACTTGGTTCCACAAGTCTTAGTGTTATCCAATTTTTAGTGTTATCTGATACATGTTAAAATCCTATGGGATGTATCGGATAACGTTAAAGCTCCATAGAGATACATTGTAACCGCACAGGCTTTAGCGGTTGTTATCCGATCCATCCCATAGGACCTTAACGTTATTCGATCCAATTCTCCACCCCAGATTGCTTAACGTTATGCGATTTTAGGGTTATCCGAGGTAAATGTTATCCGAGGTATTACTGTATGTGCATGCAAGATTGCTGTTATCCAAAGAGCCTCAGCTTTGGGAGTGGGATGCCCTTACTAAGAAAGGATAAAGTTAATATTAAGACAAGCAAAATTGTCAAAGGTTTGAGTTATGTAATGAAGAATGTATCAAAGCAGTAACATCAGAAGAGGGATACATGGACCTGGGAGTTCTGGAAGTTTCTGACCTCCTACACAACCAAGACAAAAGATCTATCTTTACAAAATGCATAAAACAGGTTCAGAAAATCTTGAAGTCAAAACTGAGTGGAAGCAACATCACAAAGGCAATGTGCCTGTTATATGATATTCAGCTGGAATATTTGATTGGATTAGACAACAGTAGAAGAAGAAAAGCATAACTTGAATGACTACATTAAAAAATGAACAGCCTATGTTTCAGTAAGTTAATAAAGAAGGAGTTTTGAAAACAGTGAAGAAGAAAGCTGAATACAGCTTTTCCAAACTGAAAAACAAGCCTATGCATGGTATTTACTTGAAAAACATAGATGGGAGGCTAACCATGGGAATAGTTAAGAGCAGAATTTTTGAAGAAGTAAATGGAAGGATTTATCTTGGCTGCCCAGGAACAAGTTTTGCCAACAAATTGCATGTAAACAAAAATAAGCATATATCCAATAATATCAAATGCCGGCTTTGTAACAAAAAAGATGAAACAGCAGATCGGCAGATGCAGCAAAATTTCACAGACTGATTAATTGTAACACCATTCTAGGGTTGCAAAAATTATTCTTTGGAAACTTCGCCAGAAGTTTAGATTTGAATGCAGTAAAAACCATTGGGAACATCAAGCAGAGAAAGTTTTAGAAAATGAGAGACATCTACCTCAAAACTCACCTGATACAACAGTTGTTGAAAAGAAGGTTTGGTTTATTAACATTGCTATACCAGGAGATACACGAATTGAAGACAAACAACTGGAGAAAATCACAAAATGTTGTGATTTGCAAGTTGAAGTTGATCATCTATGGAGGGAAAAATCTGTTGTTGTACCCATAGTGACTGGAGACTCCCTACATATTTTGAAATTTTGGATCTATTCAACTTGAACATCCTACTCTTTTAAAAAACCTACTAGGAACTGCATATATTCTTAGCCATTACCTTAATAATTCTTAGGTCCTTGGTTAGGTTTTGAATTGTTAATTTTATACCTTATCTTTGACTGAAAAATCTAATGATAGATTTTTATTCTATAATAATAATAGAAAGTTCTGGAATTTTTCACACATTCTCTAATACTTTATGCAGAGCTAATGGAAACAGTTTCAATTAAACGAGCTCTGATTCTGCATATTTGGAACATATTCAGTGATTTTTAAAAAAAAAAAAGGAAAAAGGGGGAGAACTGATTTAAAATGGGTCAAGTTGATTCTAGTACTTCCAAGTCAGGAAGCTAGAAATTAAAGAGAAGGCCTTGGCAAGCATGACCTATGATCCTGAATTATTGTGCGCAATGTTGTATGTTTTTGAAATTTCAAGCACAACTCCTGATGAGGAGAACAGAGTGTCATCAAAGATACTTATCATGTGTTGTACTGCTTCATGAAGCACCTGACCCTAGATGTTAAATATGATTTCACATATCTCTGTGATAAAAGTGTTTTGAACGTTGGATAAAGAGAGTAACCAGCTCCCATTCATTTCTTGAATATCACAAACTTGAGTCCTATCAAACATTTTGATCTAGTTCAGTACACTGACCAAAATCTATAAATTATTGCATCATGAGGGTGACTGCCTCTATATAAATACTCCTTGCTTAAATCTCATGGCTTGCATAACTCACTACCAAATATATCTCTAACTTACTAATTACTTGAACCCCCATGACATCATCACCCTTATAATTTATGCAGCAATTTTGTCCATTGGCTACTCGTTGCAGAATCCCCACATCCCATCTGTTTTATATGAATTCCATTACAGTATAAAAGATATGTTACATGTTGAAACTGGTCAGAAAGTAGGTCCCACACAGATTTTTACAACTAAGTGCCTTCCCTCACCTTGTGTTAAGAAAGAAATTACATACATTGACTTAAAGACACACCTGGCTCAACTTCTAGTTCATGAAACTGAAGGCAGACCACCTATACAGTACAGTGATAGGGGCTAATACAGTGATGTTAGAACAGCATGCTATCTAGGAGTCATGGAACCTGTAGCCCAACCAAATATGTTGGGAAAATGAGGAGTTTAGAATTTCTCTTGTATTCTTTGCTTATTTATTAGCAACCTCCATGCAACCTTCAGGACTGATCTCTTCATGAAGCAACAGTCAAAGAATGACTAAGGCATAATTATAACATAATAATCCAACTATGAAACCATGCTCTTAAAATATATCCACAAGATATATGAAATGAACGGTACAAATAATCTTCAGTGTAGCAATTAAACAAAATATAAATTGAAAATTGTAAAGTTTTCAAGGTGTTTTTTAAAAAAGAAACCTGGTATTTGATTTATTTATTTATTTATCAAATTTATATTCCACCCTACTCGCACATGACTCAGGGTGGAGCACAACAGGCATATGGTATACCACAAACACACTAAAAGAGCAATAAAATTAAAACCCATTAAAAATAATCTCCCATTCCCTAACCTAAAAGGAACGAATAAAAGGAATGGGAATGGGAGTCAGGATAGGAGGGTAGATGTAGGAAGTTAAATAAGCCAGGGGGGGGGGACAGTCAACCATCACTACCCCACACCATGCCCGCCAGCCAGGTTTCCAGGCCCTTCCTAAAAGCCAGTAACTCTGTCTGGAGGTGCAGCTCCAGAGGCAGGCGGTTCCACAGAGTCAGAGCAAACAGGGAGAAGGCCCTCTTTCTAGTGCCAGAGAGTTGAGCCTATCTGGCAGATGGTACAACTAAGGCACCTCTCCAGTCCGCTCTGGTGGGACGGACAGATACCCTTGGGGAGATGTGGTCTCTTAAGTAACCTTTCAAATATGGAGTCACTGCTGAAAATGTCATGTTCCATCAATCTAGCATTTTTTAAAGATGGCCCTAAGGGCTGACATTGATTTTGGCATATAGGCAGGCTTGCAAGATCGTAGTCAGTTTCTCTGCAAGCTCAGTTCATAAACATTTAAGGCTTTACGAAATAAAATCATCACCTCATATTGTCACATAGTCCAACAGCCTCTGTCAGCCAATGGTTGGTCACCTAGGTGTTTCTGAAAATGACAAGACAAAAACAGATGGTGAGGCTAGGAGAAATTGCATTGTTTTTTTCTACATATTTCTGATAGAAAATCCCTCTTCAACTACGTACTCTGAAACTGTGATTTGAAGCAATTATATTTGGGCAACACAATGGTTTTTTAAAGGGTGATATGATTCTCAGAAGAAAAAACTATTCAGTAAGAAAGTGTTGGAAGCAATCCCCATACCATAGTTATTGCTTTTTGTAAAGAAAAAGAAAGGAAGTGTTAATGCAATTAATGTGGCATAAGTTAAAAAGAGATATAAACTATATCTAAATAAAGTCATCTTTTTGTTCTCTCAGATTTTATTTCTACATATGGTAGGGAAGTAGCCACATGAGCCTGTTGCAGTAAAAACAAAAATTAGCCTTGTGTCATTTTAAAGCAGGGGTTCCCAACCTATGGCCCACAGGCTGGATCTGGCCCCTGATGCCAATTTATCCAACTTGCATGGCCCATGCTACTCCTGGAAGCAGAAGTAAAACATGCCCACACTTGCACAAAATGCTGTTGCAAATGACCTGCACAGCATTCTTTCCGTCCCACCAGAGCGGGCCAGAGAGGCTCTCTGGTTGTACCTTTGGCTAGATAGGCACATCTCTCTAGCAGTAGAAGGAGGGCCTTCTCCATGTCTGCTCCGGCCCTAAGGAACCTCCTGCCAAATGAGTTGCGTCTCCAGATGGAGCTGCTGCCCTTTAGTAGGGGCATGTATGGGGTATGGGCCAGATGGTTGCTTCAGTCTGTTTGCTCATCTGTCCCCTCTCTCCCTCTCTTTGTGTGTGTGTGTGTTTTTAAAATCTTTTTAATCTCTTCTAATCTCTGTAATTTTTAATCTTGATTTTTATACTGTGTTTTTATTGTGTTTTAAGTGTTTTTAAAGTCTGTTAGCCGCCTTGAGTGCTTGCGAGGAGGGCAGCATAAAAGTTTGATCAAATAAATAAATAAATTCTGTGCATGCACAGGTGCATTTTACTTCTTCCCCATGGAAGAAACCACATGATCAAGACGCTCAACTACGTGACCAGCCCACAGCCAAAAAAGATTGGGAACCCCTGTTTTAAAGAATAAGAATAATTATCTGGCTTAAGTTTTCATGACTGCATCTAGTCTTTCCAAAACTTGCTAGTCTTTACTGTTCCACAAGACTCTTTGTTGTTTTTACTTTTATTTCAAAAGTACAGCTTTTAAAAAAAAAAACTTTTGGAGTTCCCTTTCATGCTGTTTCTGACCTGATCTCACTCAGTGGTTGAAATTCAACAGCAATTTGCATTTAGAGAAGGCCCATTGAATCAATGGAATTACAACTGATCCATCAATCATCAATTGTAAGTCTAGGCGTGACTTACTATCAGATTTCAGGCTCTACGTGTGGAGCAGGCTAAAGCTTCTTGGTTTTCAGATCTTAAGCAGGGATAATGATTGGTTTTCTCATTGCAAAAATAACATCCTCCCACTTGGTGCTATAGTAGATGTTTTAATATTTTATACTGTTCTGATTTGGCAGTGAAGGTTTCCCCTCTGTACAGTTTCCAACTGAGTTATTGGTGTACTTCTTTAGGCATTCCTATTTTCTGTAAGAACAACTTACCTTGATAACTTGACAGTCCTGGCAGTCCTAGATATAGACATTAAAATCCTGTCTCAGAGAGGAGCAAAATTCTTTTTAGCTTGATCCCCTTTTAAACATCTGAGCTCCCTATTCGTCCTTTTACACAGAGACAGTTTTGTCAACAACCAAAAGAAGTTGCAAGTAAATGTTACATTTACATCAAAGAGCAGCATTACATCTGAGGACCAATTTTAATGCAGCCAGAAGAGAGATGGAGGTACAGTGGTACCTTGGATAACGTTTGCCTCGGATAACGCTAAAATTGGATAACGTCAGGGAATTTGAGGCAAACATTTGCATCGTACAACGTTAAGATAACATTTGTGATGCAAATGTTTGTCTCAAATTCCCTGATGTTGAACTCTGCCCCAAAGCCCACAGGGCTAGAGACCAACCCTGTGGACTTTGGGGCATAAATCTATCAAGGCTCAGACCGCCAGTTTAGTTGGGGGAGATGGGGCAAGGGTACATTACTGGCAGAGATCTAAGCCTCAATCCCACTGGGCTGTTCTGTGCCTGTTGAGGTTGGGATCTCCACTGGTAATGGACCTTTGTGCACAGTTTCTCCCCAAACACCCCCGCAGTGCCATCGATTGCTGTGGTGTTTGGGGAGATATTGGTGCCTGTCAAAGAGGCAGGTGGATCAACCCACTGTTTCCTTTCCTCTTTGGAAAGAGAACAGAGTTTTTTTAACATTGTACAATCAATGCATCAATGCATCGCACAATGTTAAAAACCGGATAACGCTAAGACTTGTGGAACCAAGTCTTAGCGTTATCCGAGGTACTAGTGTACTATGAAGGGTAGCCAGTCTTAGGGCTCTGTCTAAGGTTCTAAGAAATTGCTATTCTTCTCTTGGTCTCCAGATGGGGAGATGAATCTCAGGGTGATGGCACTAGGGATGAAAGTTCAATTGCTATGTGTGAGGGGGACATCATCCATCAAAACCTCATCCATTTTTAGTCAGGACTTCGGTGGCTCAGTGGTTAAGAAGCTCACCTTGTTAGCTGGAAGTCTGGCGAGTTGGCAGTTTGAGACCCAGGTACTGCACAATGGAATGAGCGCCTGTCTCTGTCCCATCTCCTTCCAACTTAGCAGATTGAAAGCAAGAAATTGCAAGTAGATAAATAGGGACAACTTTGGTGGGAAAGGATCTTGGGGACATGAAAGTAACCTTATTTGGGCGTCCCCTGAGCAGAGTTTTCCCAGCAAAAATCCTTTCAACCCAGAATAATTTCTGACATGAAATTATTATTATTATCCATTTTAGTGGCACAAGATCTTACCTGCTCTGCATAAATGTATCTGTATGTGCACTGTAGTTGTGCAATCTCAATAAACTAAAAGGAGAGGAGTGAGGGGAAGAAAGTAGGCAAAGAACTACTGGGAACATGTACTTGGACTGCATGTGTTATTGGAAGCATGACATAGGTTGAATCACTATAATTGTGACTCATCAGGTTTCATGTTGTACTACCTGTACCACCAAAAAGGTCCACCTCTGTGACCTCATATGAGCCCACCAATGATGTCAAATGCCCTGCTCCCCTTTCTCAGGTTTGAACTCTGAAATCTCAGGGAATATGATGAGGTGGGAACTCTCAATTCAGCATGTTTGCTCAACAAATGTATCCACATTTTTAACTCTGTTTGGAAAATCAGAGAAGTCCTCAAAGAGAAATGCAGGTTATTGCAATTTGTTCTCTGTCAAATGTTTAGCTCCACTTGAAGAAATGTAATTCTGCAACAACCTTGGGAAGATGGAAGGAAAGTTGAACTGATTTTTGTAGAGAGACCTTTGAAATCATCCTTGTTGTATTTATACTTCCTGCCTTTCATCCAAGGATCCTAAGATGGTGTACATTGTTTGTTCTTCCAGATAATATGCTCCCAACAAATTTGCAAGATATGTTAGACTGAGAAAATATGAAGTCATCTACTAGTCACTCAAGGTTACCCACAGGGTTGCTTAATGGAGAGAGGGTTTGACTTTGAGACACCTCAAATAGTCAAATAGTGAGTCAAATAGTGACTCAATATTGCTGGCAAGACTGAGACAGCTCCAATATTGTTTGCATATTTGTCTTGTTCTGTTGTTCTATCTGACATATTTCAAGGGTTATTGGAGAAAATTAATAAATATGACTTATGTTACTGCAAGAACTTTGTGTAGTGGTCATCACAATAAGAAGCTATTTACCTGTTTCCAGAAGCCTAATACCCATGGTCAAAAATAATAGCTACACAATATCTGAGATAAGAGACTGTTTCCCTGGATCATTATTGTTAACAGGAATCAATATCACTAGCAAACTAGCTACTACCTTGCCAAGAATGCTTATTTTTCTTTGAAAATGATATTTCCAGTCTGCCTTTAAAATGCTATCCAGGCTCTTTACCTAACAAGTGACTTTTTCATAGAGGCTTAATGAGTAAAGCCATTCCACAGCATGCTGTTCAATATCTGCTTGTAGACCAGGCTGTTGCAGGCTGGACTGAAATTCATCAATGCCTGTCTTGTTGGTTAAAATCATTAGGAAATGATGCATTATTAAAAAGCTTTCCAAACACACTGGCTTGGGATTGCTATTGATAACAAATGTTGCTGATGTTCCCGAGCAAAATAAGCCCATGGCAAAAAGCCATGAGTTGAATGTGTTTGAGCCATTTAAAACATGGTTCTGGACAAATGCAGAAGTAAATTCTTTGAATGGAATTTCCAACAGGCGAGCCAGATGGAAGGGCGGCGGCTCCAAGCTTTTCATCTCATTCTCTCAGCCTTCTACAAAGAGAGTTGTGGACACTCCAATTTTAAAAGGAAGCAGTAGTGTTCCATAATAAACGGGATACAACAGTGCCATGTGCTTTAAAATACACAATTGCTGTAATAGCTTAAAATGGAGAACATCAGTTTGAGAGTCCATTCAAGTTAGGAGAAGAGTGTCCTTACTTTTAAATGGGTGTGATTCAGCCTTTTGTAAGCAGATATCAGGCCTCACTACAAGATTTCCCCTTCTCCCTTCCTTTTGCACCCATCCATTGCCTTTCCACATCTATTCTAGAGAATGATCCAGCCCTCCTGAGCATTTGTGCAGGAAATGCAGAGGAGATAGGGAATCTGTTTCATCAAATGGAGACACAGAAATGGATACAATCCCATGTTTAAAAAAATTGTATTGGGTAACAAAATTCACAGTTACTACACTCACTGAATTAACTGGACTTGTTAAACTGACACTTGCATAAATAAGATGGTCTGTTTTAGTTGGGGTTAGTTGGAATATTTCCTCTCTGGTTTATGATACTATTTTTTTAAAAAAATATATTAAAAAGTGTGTGGCTTTTTGTGGGGATGCAAATAAACACACAAAGAATGATAGTAAAAGCAGCCACTCTTAAGGGCCTATCTATCTCTGCAAAGTCTCTTTCCTCTTTTAGGCTGTGCAGATTTCATTCAAGCCAACTCAATCCAAAATCTAAGCCAATAGGGCCCATGAAAAATACAAGCATTCTGGGCAAAGGTGATCAAAAGGCATACTCAAAAGCAAGCCAGTGTCAAGCAGAAATAGGATCTATCTCCATGGAAGGATGTAACAAAGCCTATAGCCAGAAGGAGACCTTGTTTCCGACAAACTTCCCTGCCCATGATTGAGGTTTATAATTAAACTGATCTCTCTAACCTCTGCCTCACATCCCTAGACTCAGCTATTTTGTCAAAAACCCTTCTCAGGAGAAGAGCTCTGCTCACAAGGAGACTTTTGCCTGCAAAGAGTATTTCAGTGCAGATAGCAATAGCAGTTAGATCTGTTGAGCCCAGCCATGTTATGTGTTTTTTAAATGTTAGGGCCTGCCTTGTAAATCTGACTCAAGGACACAGTTCATCTGCTCTCTCAGCCTGAGGTTCCTTCTACCCTTTCCCTCAAGGGTCCAGACTCAACAAACATGGCCTACCCTTCAGCCACCTGAAGCCCAGGATGCTTAAGTTTATTTTCAGAGCAGGATTCATCTATTGGGACCATGGTGCTCTTCTCCCTTATTTTTCCCCCTCCTACTATAAGTCTGTGAGGAGAAAAGTGCATAGAAAATCAATTCCTTGTATGTGAAAGATGTGTGTCTTGTTTTCTTTGTCTGTCCATTCTCAAAATTATGCCAGTTGGTGATTGTGGAACTTCCCCTTTCTGCCGCCTGATATTTTTGGATAGTTAACTGAGATGTGCTCATGGTCTTTTTTGTTTGTTTGTCTGTTTCCAGTGAAAAGTTCAAAGCCACTCAGCACCACCTATCAAGATCTGCATACTATGCCAGTGGACATGTTATGACACTCTTAACATTTCCCTCAGGATGTCCTGTAAATTGTCTTCCTTCTCTATTGCTTTTATTGACT
The DNA here is from genome assembly GCA_030440675.1 of Furcifer pardalis. Lineage (NCBI taxonomy): Eukaryota > Metazoa > Chordata > Lepidosauria > Squamata > Chamaeleonidae > Furcifer > Furcifer pardalis. Next base: position 166,591,539 of record CP126891.1, on the reverse strand, counting down.
TTTATTATTTCCTGTGTTTATCCAGCTTTTTAGAAGTAGTCAAATGAGGATATAACACTAGAATACAAACTTTTCTCAGGGTACTCTCAAAATTCTCCTCCAACACCACATCTCAAAGGTGTCTATTCCTCTGCGCTCAACCTTCCTTATGGTCCAGCTCTCACAACCATAGACCACTACCGGAAATACCATTGCTTTGACTATGCAGACTTTTGTTTGTTTATTTTTAACTATGTTGCCCAAATTTCTCATAGCTTGCTTCCCAAGAATTAGTCACCTTTTTATTTCATGGCTGCAGTCTCCATCTGCAGTGATCTTGGATCCTAAGAATGTAAAGTCTGTCACTGCTTCTACTTCTTCCCTATCTATTTTCCAGGGAGTAATAAGGCTTGTTGCCATTATCTTGGTTTTCTTGATGTTGAGCCTCAAGCTAGCTTTTGTACTCTCCTCCTTCAACCTAAGCAAGACCTTCTTTAGGTCTTCTTCATTTTCTGCCATTAGGGTAGTATCATCTGCATATTTCAAATAAATTGCTCAGCTAGCATAATATAAACATTAAAACATTAAAAAGCCGAAAAGAACAAAGAAAACAAAACTAGAACAATGCCTACGAAAGCAAAGGGGTATAGAGGCATATTTATTATTATGACATATAAATCTCAGTCTGGAATATAAGTCTGGAATATAAATCTCAGTCTGGAATCTAAAGAGGTCATTTCCCACTCCTGGTCAAATTCCCTATCTTGCTAGTGCTAGATGAAGTCTAGCATATTGTCTAAAGTCCACCCCCTAAATACCCAGACTAACAAACATTATTGAAATCAATTTAATTTACTTCTGAATAGCCTTGTTTTGGATTACCTCCACACCTTAGACTATCCTGAATTGTGAATCAATTCATCATGATTAATTGAATAGCCCTTAAGTAGCCATCTACTATAAATAAAATGAGGAAGGACATACAGAGTGGGGGCTAGTACAGTTCCTCAGTTTTTGAGCTATTTGTTGTTTACTGTGAGTCTTTTAATCCATATCATATTTTGGATTATTACCATATTTTTTACTATTTCACATTAGCTGGAAATAGTCTTTCCTTTCCCTTAATCCAGTGGTGGGATGTCAAAAATTTTACTATCCCAACGTGACATCATCACAGTGTGGGTGGAGCTAACATCATGATGTCATGGGCGGGGCCAAAGAAAAAATAAATAAATACAAAATAATAAAAAAAATAATAAAATAAAAATAAGCACACACACACACACAACTTGGTGTGCATGTGCAGTGGGGGAACCAGTGAAAAGGTAATCCCCGAAGGTGGTTCCCCCCAAAAGCTGCTACCGGTTCCCCGGGACGCTGGGGAAAGTTACTACCGGTTCTGGCGAACTGGTGGGGACTTGTTACATCCCATCGCTGCCTTAATCTGTCTAAGAAGGTCTCCATATATGAATGTGAGCTACTTTTGCAGTTCCTCTGCCTGATCTGTTGGGAACATGTCCATTAAATTAAAGATGGCACAAATGTCTTCTTGAATTACCTTACAGCAAGTGGAAGGGTAAATGTGCTTTAGGGTGATGATTGTTTTATTAAATAATTAAATCCCAATGTTTTGAACCATTTTTTTTATCATGACTGTCTAAAGCAGTGTTCCCCAACCTTTGGTTTTTGGACTTCAGTTCCCAAAGCCTAAGTCAGTTCCTCAAAGCACTGACCAGCCTTAGTGACTTAGGCTTCTGGTAATTGAAATCCCCCTGTGGGGCATAGACTCCAAGTTGGGAACCACTGGTCTAGAGCACGATGGCTGCATTTGGCCTAGCATTTCTTTTTTTTTTTTTAAATATTTTATTAGGTATTAAAAAAATAATACAAGGATACAAAAGTACAAAAGTACAAAAATACAGAAATACATAACAAGACAATTACAGAAATATCTAGACTTATGAAGATCATGTAAAGTATTTTATGCATAACGATATTACGTGTTAGCACGTAAGTTAGATATTACGTGATATTAGCACGAGGGTGGTGTTAATGGGCTAATAGAAAAGAAGGTGTAGAAGATTATGTCTAAAAAGGTGGTAAATGTAACACGTAATATGGCCTAGCATTTCTGATTCTCTAAATTGTGGTGGAGAAATGTCTCTGCTCTGCTGAGAGTCACATTCTCTCAGATTCATCTGTCAAAGGCTACAGGCAGGTGGGGTAACCCATTCCCTCTCTTTTCTGCCAGGTTATTTTCTCTTTCTCTTATTCTCTGTTCACTGGGCTTTCTGGAGAATGTAAAACTAATGGGAAGGCTTCTTCCTGCTCTAAACCAGTTTAGGGGTGGGGGAGTAATAAGGTAATCTATTTCTGTGTCCTGTTTTCTGGATAAATAATGAGTAGGCCAAACCAGTGAGCAGGGCATTATACCAAACATCTAAGATAAGGACAAGTGGAAGAAGAGTTAATAATATGAGTATGAATGCCACTGCTCCGTACAGCTTTAATTTGTGATTCAGAATTGTAGTAGAATAACTATATATTAAAGCTTAAGCACATTGGCAATAGTATTTTAATTGATTGCTTATATACTCAGTATAAGTACTGCGTTCATTTGCTAAATGGAGGCAAGGAAAAAGTGCTATCCTAATAATTAATTATACTGAAATAATAGTGATAATTTCACAACAGAATTACTCAGATTAATAAACATGTTATGTAATCGGTTACTGATCCTATTTAAATATACATGGACTCATTTTTCTAAGATACAAAATAGGTTTAACCACATAACATGTACATATGTGGACTAAAATTAAAAAGAAGGCACAGTGACAAAGAGAGAAGGAGAGTTTGAATCGAGTGCAATCAAAACTCGCTTAAAGAGCAGCATTTTTTCTGAATGTTCGCTTCGCTTAACAAAAAAAAAAAAACTCGCTTAGCAAATAAATTGGGGTTTGCAATTTCCCCCCCCCCCCCAGAAATCACAACTGGTCACTTACAATGGTGTTTCACTTAAAGAGCAAACTCACTTAAAGAGCAATCCTGTGGAACACATTATGCTCTTTAAGTGAGGTACAACTGTATTTTGTAGCCCTCTCTTTTGCTGTAGCTTTCTTGCAATAATTGAAGCTAAAGGGAACTGCTCCTGTGGATGCATTATGATGAGTCAATCTCCCTTATCTCATCAGGAAATTACTTAACCATGGGAGATAAGCTTATTATGCATTTGCTATCATTTAAATTGGGACTATGACTGCACTCTCAATTTATATCATTTTTACTCTGTGTTTATGGGTATCTGCAATGCTAGACAAAAATGGCTTTTGCTATTTTGAGTCTGCATATTTCAAGCAGCAGCTTAACTGTGGATCAATTTTGTATTCTGATTTCCATTCCTCCAATCAGTGCTTTTCTTCACAATGTTGTTTGCCTGAATGACACCTCTTAGTATTTTCTGATTTAAAATGAGGTCCTGGAAGGGAGGTTATTTCTTGGTGACCTTTATATTCAGCATGCCTCCAGTATTCAGAGCCCTTAGTCTGGTGATGGGATGAAATATCCTGGAATAAAGCATGTCTGGTAGCTTGTTGTTGTTTTCAGCATTGGAATGGTTATTGTAAAATGCTGTTGCTTTTTCTGCATATAATGTGTTGCCCTGAAGTGTATAGTTGATTCAATATGTTGTCACCTGCAGTTATCAGTTTTATCTGCACTTCATTCATTTCTCCTTTATAAATAGATAAAGTCGTATTGTAGATTGCAGTGGACCTCAAAGACCCACCTTTGGTCTTTCAGAAGTACCAGAACTTTGAACACAGATATGGGAGATGTTTTGCTCAGGAAAAGAGAATTGTGCTCTTTTTGCTTCACAGTTCTTCAACTGTGTCTATCATTCTTTCTTTTATTATATTTGCTTTGATTTCTAAGTATATTTCAAGTTGCTTGTGCAGTTCATTTACATCATTACCACCATTCTTCTTCTACTCTTTTCAGGAACATTCTACACAGAGTTAAAAAATAAACTTTTTTTGTACTATAATGCCCACAATCCTGCATCCAATGTTTTATACGAATTAGACACAACATTGGGCACGTGGGTTTTGAGTTTTACATGATGGACAATAATCTTTGTCCCACACCCTCAAATAAGAGTCTTGGATTTAAACAAACAGGGAACTTTATTAACATATATCATCACCATACTGTAGCAGGGGCCAACGTAGTGCGGATCAGAGACAGAATGGTCCAGCGGCAGTGCTGGACACCACTCAATGCATGCCGCGACCAGATGCGTGTTGCACAGCACTCACACCCTGCCCCATGTTCAGATAACTGACAAGCAAGGCTCTGCAGCTGGCCTGGCCTGCGGCAGCCATCACTCATTGCCAGCCATTGGTGTACCCCCCCCCCCAAGCCAATCTCTGGCTTTCCAATCAGATGGCTAACTCACCAAGCTATTCAGAGACCACTTTATCTTTAATTATGTCTTCAGAACTTAACAATATAAACCAGCGGGAGGGGGGGCAGAAGGAAAAGTATTGTTTTAGTTTGTTGTGGACTATTAAAATTATTATGGTCTTTCCTCAGGAAGATTCTGAATAAATGAACCTAAGAAATAGTCCAGGGTCTTGAAGTTGCCCATTAACAGGAAGCACTTGGACAGCCATCCGAGCAGGCCTGCTGCTCATTGGATCACAGTCCTCCTCACAGACAACATGTCCCATATTCCCATGTAAATCATAATAATTAGTTTCTCTATAAATTATTATATGCACATATAGATAAATCTGTATCATGTATTACTTTGTACTCTCTTTCACCCTTTCTTCTGGCGATGAATTTTCTCTCTTCCCTCCACCCCGCATGGAAGTGATAATTCCAGCATGGAGCAGGAGTTAAGGTTCAATCATTGTTTCCTCTCCTGTGATCCTTACAACAACACTCCAGACTACCTCCTCCACTACCTGATTTCAGAGACTATTAGTGGGAATAAAGCTCAAATAGATCCACTAGGGGAATATGGACAAGTGGTAACCTTTTATCATATAGTGAGGTACTGTGCTGTTTGTGTTATATAAATCTCTATTTCTCTATATCTCTGTCTGTTTATTGGCTTATCTGTTCAAGCTGTATGCAGAACTTATCATAAAAAATGTTGGACTAGATTCAAATGAAGGAGGTGTGAAAACTGATGGAAGGGACATCAATACTTTTAGATATATAGATGACAGCCTCTTACTAGTAGAAAGACAGCAATAACTTGAGATGACTTTTAATGAAAATTAAGGAAGAAAGTGCCAAATCAGGAATGCATGTAAGGAGACAAAAATCATGACTACAGAAGAACTGCATAACTTTAGTATTGACAATGAAGAAATAAAAATACAGTGGTACTTCACTTAAAGAGCATAATGTGTTCCATGGGATTGTTCTTTAAGTGAGTTTGCTCTTTAAGTGAAACAATTGTAAGTGACCAATTGTGACTTCTGGCAGAGGGGATTGTGAACCCCAATTTAGTCGTTAAGTGAGTTTTTGGTTGGTTTTAGTTGTTAAGTGAGGTGACCATTCAGAGAAAATTCTGCTCTTTAAGCGAATTAGTCTCTAAGTGAGGCACTCTTTATGCAAGGTTTTACTGTAATAAAAGATTTTGAAACCTTGTTACAATTATAAGTTCATATGGAGACAGAAGCCAAGAAATATGAAGAAGACTGAGACTGGGAAGGGCAGTAATGAAGGAATTGGAAATTATCATAAAGCGTAAGGATATGTCATTAGGGACCAAATTCAGGACCACCCACATTCTGATATTCCCAATCACAATGTATAGGTATGAAAGCTGGACAGTAGAAAAAGCTGACAAAAATGGATTTATTTGGAGCTGAAGAAAGCTTTGTAGATACCTTGGACTGCCAGGAAGGCAAAATGGTGGGTCCCTGAGCAAATCAAGGCTGAATGGTCTCTGAAGGCAAAAATGAGGAGGCTCTCCTATGGGTATATCATGAGAGGGCAAGATTCTCTGGAAAAGACAATAATGCTGGGAAATATTGAAGGGAATAGAAAAAGAGGAAGACTAAGATGAACTGACTCCCTAAAGGAATCACAGGCTTAGGTTTATGAGGGCTGTTGGGGACAACATATTGGAAATCACTCAAACATAGGGTCACCATATGTCAGAAGCAGCTTAATAGGAAGAAAATTTTAGATATCTGAGAAATAGTTTTTAAAAAATCCTTCTTGAATATCCACCTCTACTACTCTGTGCAAAATTCTTAGCTAATACCAGAAGCTTACTGCCCAGTAACTCTGAAAGAAGGTGGAAGCAGTCCATCCTTATATCAACCTATTTGTGCATCTTTGCTTTTGTTATATACATTAACTCTTTTGTTGGTAGAAAGGTGGAAAATATCATAGGAATGTTTTCAAATTGATAACAAGAAAAGAAATCAATTAGAAACGTGAAGTTTAAACTATTTGTGTTTAAAGTTACATCTTCTAAAATGTGCATCAAAATATCTGTTATGTTAGACATTATTTTTTTCATGCAGGCAAACACTCAATAATGGATGAGTTACAAGCTTTTCATTAGGGTATATCATTATTTAGAAAAGGTTTACAATTAGGCTAGTTAAACGAGTTAATTAAACAATTAATTATTTTTTTAATATATGATATTCCAGAAATAGAGATTGTGACTCTATATTATTAGGTAATTTAATGCAAAAAAAAATCTCCCCAGACAGAAATTCCATCATTTAAGCAATTCAATGATCCTAATTACTAATGTAATAATTAGTAACTAGTAGTTGGTCATTTTACTCAAGGCTCATGCAAGTGCAGAGCTAATCAGACTGCAATAACTCTTGAGACATTGTATTACCATAATAGGAACTTTAGGTTGTCATTTATAAAAGGCAATAGATAATTCATTATGATTTCTTCTGACAATTTTATGAATTCACAGTATATTGTATTATCAAGTTTATCTTTGGATGAAGAAATATATAACTTCCTGGAAATACAGTTAGATATGTTTTGATTACAGTTTTGCTGCTACAACCAACTGAATTCATCCTGTAGCTCACAGAATAAAAAAAAATATGTAATCAGCCAAACAAAGAAGGCTACTGGAAGAAAGAGGCAACTTCAGGAATGCTGAGCTATGTGGTGGTTGGTGTGGTATATAGTTAAGTTAATTGAAAGTATCTGAGTACTGAAACAAATGGCATTAAAAGGAGAACCATGCCTGGTTATGTTTTTCCAGTAAAATTACTGTGGTGTGTTAATATAACACTTCCAGGATAAACACAATACATCTGCACTATACAGTTACCTTGTGTCTGTCATGGATATCAAAGTGATGATAAGCTGGGTGAAAAGTAGATGTTCTGTGTTACAAGCCAATGACCAGTGGCGTTCATTTTTCAAAAAAGTAGAATAAAAAAGACATAATTTAGATACATCTACAAAGCTGGAAAATAGTTACTTTAAAAACTGTAATAGCATCTAGCTACATGGGCAAGTTGGAACAATAAGTGTAAGAAAATAATTGCAAAAATTAACTTTAATTGTTTGCTTAATGGTCAGACTGGCTCTATCATATTGTAGGCTGTAACAGTGTTAACAGCGAGCCATGTTGATGGCGGGACTTGGCATTTGGCAGAGAAGACTGTACCTGGTCTGTTTGCTTAATATGCAGTCTCTCTTCCCTTTGATAAAGCAGATCCTATCTAATGAACAAGTCTCTGTAGCCTTCAATTAACAGTCAAAACAGGGATTTCTCAGGAACAAATCCTGCCAAACTGGAAGACTGGAAATGCTGCAAATGTAATATATGTCTATTCAGCCAAGCTGTTTACAAAATGCCCCATGATATTCTGATTATTTATTTATTTATTTATTTATTTATTTATTTATTTATTTATTTAAATTTGTTTATTGCCCTCCTCCCAAAAGGGACCCAGGGCGATTTACAACAATTATAAAATCATTTTAAAAAATTAAAAACTCTAAAAACTTTTAAAAACTTAGTATTAAAAGCCAAAATTTGCAACACAGGCATACTGGGGTCAAACCAACCAATTGGCTGGGGAAATTGAACCATCCACTCCCCAGACCAAACCTGCCAGCCAAGTTTTCACTCCTTTTCTAAAGGGCAGCAACTCCGTCTGCATGCATAGTTCTATTGGGAGGAGGTTCCAGAGGGCCGGAGCAGACACTGAGAAGGCCCTCCTTCTCGTGCCAGCGAGGTGCGCCTCTCTGGCTGATGGCACAACCAGAGAGCCTCTCCGGTCTGCAGATGTCCTTGGGACGATGCAGTTTCTTAAGTATCCTGGTCCACTACCATGTAGGGCTTTAAAGGTAATAACCAGCACCTTGAATTGCACACCGTGGCAAACTGGGAGCCAGTGCAGCTCCTTCAGCAGCAGTGAAGCACGGGCATAACGCCGGCATCCCATAGATTAGTAGAGTAACTAAGTGTGGATTGGATGGAACAGCTGTTAGGCAGGTACACTGTTGGTTATAGAATCTTGGTCAGAGGGTGCTTATCAATGGCTCTTTCTGAAAATGGGAAGAGGTACCAAGTGGGGTATAACGAGGTTCAGTCCTGGGTCCAGTGCTTTCAACATTCTTATTAATCACTTGGATGAAGGGTGCAGGGAATGCTTATCAAATTTGTAGATGACTCAAGATTAAGTGGAATAGCTAATATCCTGGAAGACGGGGGGGGGGATCTTAATACTACTTTTCATTATGCTCCCCAGGTTTCTCATTGCTTGCCTCCCAAGAATCAGTCGCCTTTTTATTTCATGGCTGCAATCACCATCTGCAGTGATCTTTGATCCTAAGAAAGTAAAATCTGTCACTGCTTCTACTTCTTCCCCACCTATTTTCCAATGACTGATATGGCCTGTTGCCATTATCTTGGTTTTCTTGATATTGAGTCTCAAGCCAGCTTTTTCACTTTCTTCTTTCAACCTAATCAGGAGCTTCTTTAGGTCCTCCTCACTTTCTGCCATGAGGGTGGTATCATCTGCATATCTCAAATTGTTGATGTTTCTTCCAGCAATTTTGATCCCAAATTGTGATTCCTCCATCCCTGCATTGCACAGTATGTGTTCTGTGTATAGTTGAATAAGCAGGGTGACAAAATGCAGCCTTGTCTTACTCCTTTTCCTATTCCAAACCACTCCGTCATGTGTTGCCTCTTGATTCATGTACAGATTTCTCATGAGGCCTATAAGGTGTTCCGGTATTCCCATCTCTTTAATTACTTGCCACATTTTGTTGTGGTCGACACAGTCAAAAGCCTTAGTGTAATCAATGAAACAGAAGTAGACTTGTTTCTGATATTCCTTTGTTTTTTCCATGACCCATCTTATGTTGGCAATGTGGTCTCTAGTCCCCCTGCCTCTTCGGAAACTCGCCTGTACTTCTGGTAATCTGCCTAGGACAGGAACAGAACAGTTTGCCTTTAGAAAATAGGGGAAGAAATCTGGGAAACTAGGCACCTGTGTTTATTGATCAGTTTATCGGAGAATGTTTTCTTCACGACAGAAACTTATCAATCAACAAGGATGCAACATGGCATAACTTAGATAAATTCTTTAAGAAGTGGGTTGCAGTGTACTTACAGCAATTGCATATTTACAGCTTTTAAAAGATTGAAGTAATTGAGTAAAAAGACAAAAATAGAAGAAACCAGTTTCATCATAAATGTGGGGTTGTTTTATTGCCTATTTATTCCATTCGAAAGGAAGAAAATGCAGCAAACTCTCTTTTTAGTCTTTCAAACTTTGATATCATCCTTATTATTTTGCTTTTCTTACCTACTGAGATTGCTGGCTGCTAACAGGAGCACACATTTTCAAGAGCATTTGTTGTAAAGGACTGACCTGCTCCAAACACGATTCTTAACTTCACCACAGCACTTTAGGGTCAATATGTCTTATTACTGCTAATTTGCAGGCAGAAACATAACATTTCTTTCATGTTTGATTATCAAAGGAACTCACATTATAGCCAGTAGGTATGGTGGAATGAGCCACATGACTTTAACAACCCTCTGAACCAGACCTTTCATAAAATTAAATCACTGTAAATTCATAAAATGGAATAAAAGAGGAAGCCTGGCTCCTATTTCATTTCCCACCAACCATCATGCCTCTGACATACCACTCTGTCCTTCACAGGTAGAATTCTTACTCAGGAAGGACAACCAATATTGAAATTTCTGTGGTCATTCACCCAAGAGTTGTGATTTAAGATTCAATCTCCCCATCACTGAAGATCTCTGAAGTGAATTTCAAGAGGAGGATGCGGTGCCTGGCTCCGCTGCTGCTCTCGCTGGGTCCGGGACCTTTGGTGAGGAGGACCGGGGCACCAGAGGAGGAGGAGGAGGCGACAACGCCAGCACCCCCTCCACGATGAGGCCGCGGCACCTGAGGAAAAGGAGAGGTGGGTGGCGAGGGCGGCGGAGTGCCCCGGGTGGCGGGGTCGGATTCCCCGGGCGGCGGCAGACCTCATCACCTCGGTCAGAGAAAAAGACTGCCGGCACCTGCGGGTGGTGAGAGAATGCTCTCACCCTCCCCTTGGACTTTGTCACCTTAGCCCGGAGACCTCGCCACTGCTGCCGCTTCGCTGGACTCTCCCTCGGCCAACTGGCCTCAAAAGGAGCAATAACTGGGTGTCCCGGGGGTGATGAAAGACCTCGCCGCTGCCGCTTCACTGGACTGTCCCTCGGCCAGCTGGCCTTGAAGGGAGAAACAGCTACGGGTCCCGGGTAGCAATAAAAAGACCTCGCTTTGTAGGATTTTGCTTATAATCATTGCAGGATTCAGTAAACGTAGTTTTGTTTTTGATTTTTTTTCTTTGTAATGTTTTTTGTAACATTTTATGGTGATATTAATATTTTCTGATTGTTACTGTGTTATTGATATGTGTATATTTATTTTTCTGATACTGTGATGGTTGTGATTATGATAATGTGATGTTTGTGACTGTTATGTTATTTTTTATACTTTGTAAGCCGCCTAGAGTCAGGTTTGCCTGAGCAAGGCGGGGTATAAATCTGAAATGAAATGAAATTTCCATAATTTCTTTTCAGTGGCATCTGATATCTGGCATCTTGGGGCATAGGAGAGAGGCCTTAAAGTCAAAGTGCACCCTGATCTAACCGATTACTGGAGACTAACTATCTTATTAAATGTGGTCCAGTATATTTTAATCTTCTTCTTCCGTATCTAGGCCAGATGTGAAATTGCCAAAATGAAGGCACTTTTTGATGAGTTCAGTCTGCAGTTCCTTTCACCTGAACTAGTGTGAGAAAGATTAGTCAGCAATGCAAGGTTGCCATTACCAGGGTATTGCTGATTGTGGTTCAAAACCACCACAATCTTTGAGGAGGATCTTTCTGTATACGTCAGTTTATATCCATCAAAAATGCTAAGGAGACTATCTATTTGTTGTGGAGGAAAAGGACCACCAATTACATTTTTTTAGTTGCTCCATTGCTAAATACAACAAAGAAAGATAAGATGTTAGCATAAATTGAACACTGAGTTTATCCGCTCTTTGTCACTTCTGCTTGATGATGATAAATAGACCAAAACAACTCTTTCTTGAATGTTCAGTGATATATATTTTTTCTTCAGCCAAATTGTCTTTACTTTCTCAAGTAGTGTATGATTCATAGATAAATACATCTTTCATGTGGGGAAAATATATATTCCCTTGAAAGATAAAGGTATTTTTGTTCATATGCAACATGTTCTTACTTTCCATATATCAGCCACTTTTGTGTCCTGTGTACCAGTGGTGGGCAGCAACAGATTCGCATACACACCCCAGTGGTGGTGGGGGGGGTAGCAAAATTTGGTGGCCATTGGGCGGGGGGGTGGCGAAATTGGGTGGCCTTCGGGCAGGGAGAGGTAGCAAAATTGGGTGCCCAGACTAACACAGCTACCATTTAAAAAGTTTTTTTCTGGGCAAGCATATCAGAGAGGAAACAAAACAAAAAGACAAAAATATTGTGGCATCTTAAAGACTAGCGTCTGTATTTTAATGTGAGTTTTTGTGGATCGAGTCCACTGGCTCTTTGGCTATAAACAGAGATGAGTACTGAACCCTAGAGGTGGTAACGTCTGGCTTTCGAGCAAGGGCAACCTTTACCTAATAACAGAAGATCCCTAGTTGGTATTCAAATTTGACGTCAGGTTTTGTCCCTGCAAGTGGTTCAAGGTCTTCCTTGCTCAAAAGCCAGTCATATCTGACTCTAGGGTGCAGTGCTCATCTCCATTTACAGCAAACGAGCCAGTGCTGTCTGTGTTTGCAGATGTATACATGGCTATGTGGCAGACATGAGTAGATCACCTATGATGTAGACTCCGCCCATGACATAGGCTCCACCCATGACATATGCTCCGCCCACAACATGGTAGTGAAATTTTTTGCTTCCTACCATTGCTTTGAACTACATTACTCTGAGTTATTGTGTAAAGGTGTTTTGGTCTGCTTTCAATTTTGAGTGAAGCTTTTCAGTCTCAAACACTTTTATACTGAGTACTCCTCTAAACTGGTAAGGGAGGCACATTGCTGCACACCTATGGAATAGCTAAATTATGACATTGTGGGGGGGAAACATATAATGTCTTTCTCAACAAATATAGCTTTTTTATTGAGAGGCCCACTGCTAAACACATTAATAACCAAAGCCCCAGTATATAAAGCATACCCTAGCATGAAAAGCTATTAAATAACAGCTGTGCAAGTAATTAATTTTTTAAAAAAGTTCCTTTTTGTACTCCACATATCTAGTGATACAAAGAAAACAACAATGCACCAGATCTTATTTTTGTTCAACAAATTATAAAAAAGTTGTTTGTCCAATTTATTTATTGATGATATTCTGTGAAAATAAACCTGACCAAATTACCACCTGTGACACTGGTGTGGTTCTTGCTACTTTCGTGGCTGTTCCCTATTGATTTGAGTGCCTGTTAAGCAGTGATGGGATGTAACAGGTTCTCACCAGTTCACCAGAACTGGTAGTAACTTTTCCCAGTGTCTCGGAGAACCGGCAGCAGCTTTTGAGGGGAACCACCTTTGGGACTTACCTTTTCACTGGTTCCTCAACTGCGGATGCATGCCAAGCATTTGGTGTGCATGCATGCCTACAGTGCTTGGTGCATATGCATGGCCTCCTTGCTGTCCTCCCAAGCGGGGAGGAGGAAGAGAAGCTGCTAGCCAGAAGCTCCCTATAGCCTGCTCCCCAGGGTAAGTGACTCACCTTTGGATGTGGTGTGTCTGTGTGTATTTTAAGGTGTATTTAATACCTTTACCTATATTGACGTACTACCACAGTTCCTAAAAAGGCCTGGCTTGGGGTTTTTAAGCAAAGTCTTGGTGTTACCTCATCAATAAGCTACACTTGTGCTGTTCCAATTGCTGTCCCAATTGGAGAACCCTTAAGGAGGTACAGCTGTTTTACATTTATATTAAGGCATATTATCCTAGGGAACTGGTTAGGCAAAGACTTAGTACCTACCTTCTTTAACTGTTGAAAAGTTGAAAAGTGCCAAAATGAAGCCATCTTGTGGTGAGTTCATTCTGTAGTTCCTTCCATCTGACCTAGTGTGAGAAAGATTAGCCAGAATAAGCTTTAAGCTCTGGTTTAAAAGCTCTGGTTTATTTGTGTTTGGGTGGGTGGGTGTATTTTAATGTATTTTTAATTTTATTTATTTTATTTATTTACGGGTTTGTGTTGTGTTGTGTGTGTGTCTGTGTGTGTGTGTGTGTGTGTGTTTATTTTTTTATTTTTTTTCTTTGGCCCCGCCCACAATGTCATGACATTATGACATTAGCTCCACCTACACTGTGATGATGTCATGGTGGGGTAGTAAAATTTTTGACATCCCACCACTGCTGTTGAGGCTTGCATATCTGATATTTTATTTCATGACAAAGCACCATAATATATCTCCCTGGTTTCTGAATATTGATTAATATATTGTGTCAACTTACTGTCAATATAGGCCACTTTGATAGACATCTTTGCATGGACTCACACTGTAAGGTAACACTAACAATTGGGCTGATGTAGATACTATATAAAGGCAATTTTCACATAATGGATGAACATCTTTCCCTAATAATATCCTGTAACAAAGGAGTGAGTAATTTTAGAAGGCCAAAGTTTAGAACTTAGTATTATTATTATTTTGCAGGATTCATTTCTGACTGGTTGATGTTACTGAAAACACAATCCTCCTATAGCTGAGACATTTGAAGGGTTTAATGGTGAAATAAATATTTTCATTCCTCAGGATCCCAAGTCCACCTAATAATGTAGTTTTTTCCCCTGGAAAGCCTACAAAAGCAAACAGCACAAAGCAAGGACATCTCTAATATTTAGGACACCTGGATTTGCAAGTATTTCTCTCTCTATCGTGTTGTACATGTGGAATATGGGGGTGGGGGATCAAGGCTGTAATCTTTCAGATGAACAATTACATTCCTGGCTAAAATGCCAAGTAATCAAACCTACGACCAACACACCTACACCCAAAGTACTTCCAGAACGTTAAGTGAGTGAAATCTTGACATTATGGCTGTCAATCACAGCGGGAATTGCTTAGATTCACATATATAGTTAAAATATTTGGAAACAAAACAATCTTGTTCTTATGACTGCACACATCAAAGAAACGCCATCTGAGAAAATGGCTCCCTCAGGTTTTTTCTACATGTTTGCACTGAAAGCAGTGATCTAAGAAAATAGCTACCTGATTCATCAGTGGCAGTTTTTTAATTGGTTGCAGTTTTTTAAAACCAACTCAATGGCATGACTAATAGAGTAATACGGCAGTACTGAAATGTATTGTCAGAAATCAAGCAAAAAACAGTTTTCCAGCTCCTATCAGAGGATTATTTGCATAGGTCAATGAAGACTGATACACCCCTTCAGGGTATCAGCCTGCCTCTTGGCTACCAGTCAATGCTCCTTCCACTCAGAGCACTGAGGTAGTAAACTCCAAGCAACACATTAATTATAATTCATTCCTTTTCCAATAATGAAAGTACAACTACAAATGAGTTATTTGTAGTAGTTTCTTTACACTCCCAGTAATGAAAGTAGAACCCAGTCAGTGGTGGGCATGGGCCGGTTCACCCCGGTTCTGTAGAACCGGTGGTAACAATTCCAGGAGGGTAGTAACCTTCCTGGGAGACACTGGGTGGTTACCTTTTTTTTAAGCGACCGGTTCAGTTGCCTCACCAGCTGCCTGTCTCTGCAACCCAAAATGGCTGCTGGTGAGTGTGCATGTGTTAAAATACCAATTGTGCACCTCCAGTACTTAGCCTGACACCCTCAGCCAGTCTGATCTTAAAGGGGGCAGTCCTACATCTCAGCCAGCCTGTACTGTATTTTTTTTTAACTTTGGCTCTGTCCACGTCATTAGTTCTGCCCATGACATCATGATGTTGGCTCTGCCCATCATGTCATGACGTTGGCTCCGCCTACAACCTCAGCTCTGGCCACAGTGTGGTAGTAAATTTTGGCTGCCCATCACTGAACCCAGTTATATTTTGATCATAACTGAACAAAGTATAACATCACTGTATCTATACTGTAACTGTACTCTTACAGGTACAAGAATGCAGAGAAGAAAAAACTAATGGTCTGGCCTACGCTGTGTGTCATGCTTTATTGGAGTTGTTGAAGCAGTCAGAAGGTGAACAAGAAGAACATTTATTTCAGGCCACAAGTCAGAAGCTTTTGGTATTCAGCCCTGGTGGTGAAATGGTTTAACTATTGTACTATAGCCATATCTGGTAGGATTGTGAGTTTGATCCTGGTGGGAATCAAGGCTGACTCAGTCTTCCATCCTTCTGACACCAGTAAAATGAGTACCCAGCATGTTTGGGGTAAAATGCTAACTGACCTGTGAACCACCCAGAGAGTGCAATAAGTGCTATGGGGCGGTATATAGGTATAATTGCTATTGCTATTCAGGGGCTTTTTAAAGTAAGTAAAGATGTTTTTAGATAGTTTGAGACCTGAGTGCTGCACGATAGAGTGAGCTCCTTCCTCTGTCCCAGCTCCTCCCAACCTAACAGTTCGAAAGCAATAAATTGCAAGTAGAGAAATAGGTACCACTTTGGTGGGAAGGAAAACAGCATTCCGTGTCTAGTCATGCCTGCCACATGTCCATGGAAATGTCTGTAGTCACAAACAGCCCTAGTTCGTTGGCTGTAAACAGAGATGAGCACCAAACCCAATAGTCGAATATGATTGGCTTTAGAGCAAGGGCAACCCTTTTATTTATTTATTTATTTATTTATTTATTTATTTATTTATTTATTTATTTATTTATTTATTTTTATCCTGTCTCTAATATCAAGCAGAGTAAAATGACTGCCTAAAGATTTGTGGGGTCCCAAAAAATGTGGCAAAAATTGTTAGCTATTTAATGTTATTTATTGCTAAGGATGAAAAGAAGCAATTGTAGAATCTTCTCCTCAATGTGCCAAAATAACTTTGACTGGTTTTGGCTATTGTGCATCCAAGCTAGTGTAGGTTGTGGGGAGCATTATTTGCTGTTGCACCTCAGGCAACAAAATGTCTTAAGTTAGCCCTTGGCTAACAAAAGCCATTTGTGCGGTTAGGAGGCTTTCAGGATCTGCCTGGCTATGCCCTCTGAGGTAACAGAAGCAGGATTTCTGACAGTTGTGGGGATACTGACATTTATACTATCACTGCTGAACACAGAAAACCATGACACACATGCTCAGCTCTTTGTAACACACATTTTTCAACTGTCTTGATTCATCAGATACTTTTTCCTCCCACATGAAAATTGCTCTATGAGCAAATGCCATCTTACATGGAAAAATGTGTTTATAAGATAGCGAAAAATCTGCCTCAGGAGGTTGGTGATCAGAGGGGAAAGGAATCAGAGCTGAAAGAACAAGAAAAACTTCATGGGTCATCACATTTAACCCGCTTCTGAAGCAGGAAATTCACAACTGAAAGATCTCTGAGATGCAACCTCCTAACTTGCTTCAGAACTTCCTGTGAAGAATTGTCCTTTGTTGTAGTCTGTTCCATTGTGGAACAGCTCTTACTGTCCAGAAGTTCTTCCTAATATTTAAGTAAAAATCTCCTTTGAAGTCGTTTGAACCCACAACTTCAGGTCCTGCCCACTGGAACTATGGAAAACAAACTTGTTCCACTTTCCACAAATATTTGAACATTGCTATTATAACACATCTCAATCTCCTAGTTTCCGGACTAAACATATCCAGCTCCCTCAACTATGTCTCATAAAGCTTGAATTTTTTTTGAATAGTTGCCGTGTTAGTCTGTGTTTCAGGCGTATCAGAGAATCAACAAAACAAAAACAAAAACGCTGTAGCACATTAAGACAAGCTGTTATATTTTAGCACTTTAAGATTAACTGTTATATTTTAATGTGAACTTTCGTGGATCAAGATGAAATGGACTTGATCCACAAAAGCTTACATTAAAATATAACAATTAGTCATTAAAGTGCTACAGTGTTTTTGTTTTGTTTATTCTCTCATAAAGCTTGGTTTCCAAATGTTTTACCATTCTGGTTCTCCTCCTCTAGACACATTCCAGCTTCATGATATCCTTCTTCATCTTGACAATTCATTTTCTGGCTATCTACTCTCTGAAAATCAGGCCTCTACCTACTTCTTCACCTATAGGGTTCCCAATAGGTACTAACGATGACTAGAAATAGCCAGCAAAAAAAGAATATTCTTCACTCCTTTGCCTACTGGGTGCTTCTTGTGTTCACAGTTTAAAGTCATAGTAATTGCAAGTACCGTAGATAAATATGTACAGCTTCAGCAGGAAAGGTAACAGCATTCCATGCCTGCCATATAACCACAGAAATGTCTGCGTATACAGACAACACTGGCTCTTTGGTTGTAAAGAGAGATGAGCATCACCCCTAGAGTCGGATATGTCTGGCTTTCGAGCAACGGAGACCTTTACTGCTATTATGTTGTTGTTTTTTCTTTTTCCCTGTTTCCTTGACATATTTTCTCTTGCAGTCATAAATACAGAAGGAAACAACAGGAAAACTAGAAGGCTTCAAATAGAGGGTAGCAAAATTTAAATTTCTTGCAAGCATCAGTGGAGGGATGTTCTGAAGCCATAATTAATGCACAGCTTAAGTGTCATGTTTTAGAAAACAAATTTTTTAAAAGAACACTACAATTGTCAAGGCATACTTACTTGCAAAGTAGTTTTCCGAAAAGGATGAACATGACCCACAGCATCCAATCTATTGAACAGTTCTAGCAATCATCTTTCTATAGGATTACAGGACAGCATTATTGTAATCACCACATAATCATAGCAGTGCAATATTAAGTATGATGATTCAGAAATAAAACTTACCACATTCAATTGCAGTTACCATTAAGGACAGAGGCTACAGTCGGCTGGACTGGAAGATTTGTTTTCTTTCTTCCCCTGAAATGTTCTTTCTTCTCCAACAACTCCTGCATAAGTGATTTTCAAACCACACAGAGATAACTTATTGGTAATTTCCTATTGCTTAAATGTTTATTTTTGAAAACAACATGGGTACATACATATGTAATCTTGAACCACCTGTTTTTCTTTGGATCCCTTGAAATGTAAATTTAGAAATACATCTTTTTCAATTACTCTCCCTTCTTTTCTAAGTGTCAGGAGCTGGAATCCTGCTGGCATAACTACATGGTATAAATTGTAATTATGTCATTACAGTTTAATTTAATTTAACTTAATTTAATTTAATTCGACTGTGTGGCTCAAGTTGCTAAGATGCTGACTGGAAGGTGGCAGGTCAGCAGTTCAATACCCGAATACTGCAGGATGGAATGAGCTCCCATCTTTGTCCCATCTCCTGCCAACCTAGCAGTTCGAAAGCAAGTAATTGCAAGTAGATAAATAGGGACCACTTCAGTGGGAAGGTAAGCTGTGTCCCATGCACTCGGGTGTCTAGTCATGCCTGCCACATGACCATGGAAACGTCTGCAAAAGCAGACAGTGCTGGCTCTTCGGCTATGAAACAGAGATGAGCACTGCACCCTAGAGTCAGATACGACTGGCTTTCGAGCAAGGGTAATCTTTATATTTTACCTAATTTAATTTATCCGCTTCCTTTCAGCTTCTGAGGCTCACTATGGATACCTTTTGACCCTGGTGAAATGTTTTGGGGTCTCAGGACAAAGAATAGGAGAAGCCTTCAATAGTCTCAAATCATTGCTGGATCACCACTGCCAAGAGAAGGACCTGAAAGCTGAAGAAGCTTTGTTAGTAAATTAAGGAGTAATATTGTGGGTTAATGATGTTATCACCATTTAAATCTGCATATTTACACAAGATTTTAGCCAGTATATGTGTGTGTTGGGCGGGGGAGATTTGTAGTCTGTGGACCAGAATCCCAACACCTACTTGTTGTTCAGTCATATAGTTGAATACAACCTTTCTCGACCTCATGGACTACAGAACACTCAGCTCCTATGCCATCCACCATCGTCCAGAGTCTGGCCAGATCTATGCCGACAATGTCATCTAGCTGTCTCATCCTCTGCTGCCCCCTTCTCCTTTTGCCCCTGATCTTTCCTAGCATCAGAGCCTTCTCCTGTGAGTCCTCTCTTCTCATTTGGCCTCCAAAGTACTTGAGCTCCAGCTTCAGTGTCCTGAACATGGCCATCTTGCAACCAAGAATGCCTCATTAATGGTAAGTAAAGGTAAAGGTTTCCCTTGCTCGAAAGCCAGTCGTATCCGACTCTAGGGGTCAGTGCTCATCTCTGTTTCTAAGCCGAAGAGCCAGCGTTGTCTGCGTCTGCAGACGTTTCCATCGTCATGTGGCAGGCATGACTAGACACCGGAGCTCATGGAACACTGTTACCTTCCCACCGAAGTGGTCCCTATTTATCTACTTGCAATTTCTTGCTTTCGAACTGCTAGGCTGGCAGGAGCTGGGACAGAGACGGGAGCTCATTCCGTCCTGCAGTACTCGGGAATCGAACTGCTGACCTTCCGCCTCCCAGTCAGCATCTTAGTGACTTGAGCCACTGCATTTGCCACAATAGCTTACACAATTTAAATTAGGCATGAGTATACTGCAAGCAGGATTCAGACCATTCCTGACTGTCCAAAGTATGTGGGAAATTGATAAGAAGTGCCATGCTCGGCATAAAGGAAGGCTTTGGGGCATGCTTAAAGCAAGGTCCAAGGATCAACTGAGAGGGCACCAAACAAATTAGGGAAGGGAAGGCATGCTCCCTCCTCCTGCTGTGGCTTAATGTTTCTTTTAATAAGACCTCATTGGAAAATAAAATGTCATTCTTTCAATAAGGTAAAAGGGACAATGACTTTACTGGAGCCAAAGAAGCAAAAAGAAATATTAATCATCTGAAATGTTGTGCAGGACTTCATACTTTTGCTGCTATGAAGACTTTTGGGTGGGAAAGTATGTGCCTCCTTGATTCTCTGATCATTCCAGACTATTTAGCTGTTTCGTATTTGGGGATTTCTGTCATTATCCTTAATGTAATTAATTTGGTTGGAATGGGGTTCCTTAGAACTGTCTGAACTTATATCTCTGATCTTGGGTATATTGTGCTACCAGATGTCACATCTCTGCCATTTCCTTTCTTGTGTAGATCATGTTCAAAAAGTACATATTTCCAGGGGGAGGGGGTTGTTCTCTGTTGTTGTTGTTTACAAAAATTAACTTTACCAGTGCAGAAAGAGAGATGTGTGTGATAACATGCATTATATGTATGACACATAAAATGACTGGCATGATATGTGGAAGAATAAGGGTTGCAGTGAGATTCTCCAGGCTACTCTGAACCTTGTGCCACTGAACCTGGCAGTGGAAATAAAAAAATATACCATGCTGACAGTCTGTGCTAGGCAAAATGAGAATCCCAATGTAGCAAAAGCAGACTCTTTGACATTTCGAAATAGATGCCATCTAACATCAGGATTTGGTTGCTTCACCTCATAGCAAACCAAAGCGCCCTACAGAACAAACATAATGCCTTCGCAAGACTTTTGTGGTGCTAAAAGGCAACACACTTTCCCCTGCTATAATTTCTGGATATAAGCTTCATTCCAGGCTCTTCAGAAACAAGCAGAGCAATGACAACCGCACATATAACAAGAGCATGACACATTGATCTAATTTTGAAGGTTACCCTTTCAGTTCTCTGGCTTCATTGACTCCTTGCACAACATTCATTTGTATTTTTCCAGTCTTCTCAGAGACAGTTTAATCTTTTTTTAAAAAAAAACTTTTACTTTCCTTTATAAAAATCCCTAAACATATACACTGTATTGACACAGGCAAAACAGCATTCCTCTGCAATCAGTACTCCATGGGCAAAGTCTTGCAGCAATATGAAACAATCCTGGTCAAATGCAGCATTTAGAATAACAAGACATTTCACTTGGCTTTTTGTTCTTTTTCTTTCTTTCTTTTTTGCAAAAATTGTGTTTTGTCTGGACATTCTGGGTGCAAATCCTCTTAGTTTTTCAATAGAACATACTAAGAGACTGCAGTCCAGAGAAACATCTTGTTTAATTTATTGTTCTCCTTCTGCAAGACAGCAAGATAAATTTCACAAGGAGTTTCAAATGTACAGTGGACCCTAGGTTAACTTAATTAATGAGTTCTGTGGGACGTTTCTTACAGAGACAATTACTTAAACCAAATCTCCCACAGGAATGCATTGAATGCAATTTCCCATAGAAATGCATTGAAAACCAAAATACTTTAACTGAAATGCAGTTAAATAGGAAAGCATTGAAAATCAATTACTCCATTCTGGGGGGGAAATTATGTAAACCGAGCTACTATTTTCTATGGATTTTCTTTTGTTCTGTGATTTTTATGTTAACTGAGGTGTTTGTTAACCGAGCTTCCACTGTATTCTACCAGCAGCATCTCTCTTACAGACAGGGTCTCTCTGTGTGTTGCAAGCATGAAACATTGTTGAATGTACTCTTGCTATTGGGGACTTGTGTGATTATAATGGCATTCAAAGAAGCATATGAAAGTCTCATTTTGTCCTTCATTGTGTTTTTTAGAGTTCCACCGGCATTGTTGAGTGAGTCAGCTGTCAGTCTTTCTTGTTTACAGTCAATGGACTCTTATATAAGAGAAACAGCCATGAATACACTGAAGATGGGAAACTGACACTGTTAAACATTGGATATATCGAAAGGTCAAAAAAATCTTAATTTATTTTTTAAAGAAATAAAACATAAATCAATGTACACAAATCAAACATAATAGCAAATTATATCACATACAGTTGTATCTTGCTTAAAGAGCATAATGTGTTCCACAGGATTGCTCTTTAAGCAAGTTTGCTCTTTAAGCGAAACACCATTGAAAGTGACCAATTGTGGGGGGATTTCTAACCCCGATTTATTTGTTAAGCAAGTTTTAGGTTGGTTTTATTTGTTAAGCGAAGCAAACATTCAGAGAAAATTCTGCTCTTTAAGCGAGTTACTCTTTAAGCGAAACGCTTTTTATGTGAGGTTTGACTGTAATATAGTGCCCAAAACCACCTTTGGGATCTTGAGAATATGTATTTCTTTTATTTCTTCATTTTGTTTTAGTTATTGAACCCCATTTATCTCCAAAAATACATTGTTTTCTGTGCTTTCACTAGGTCAATTTCTATAAAATGTCCCCATATATCTTTAAAGTTGTTCACTTTCAAAAGGTCAAACAATCTTATGTGGTCTAGTAAGAATGCCCACATTTAAGAACTTGTTCAGTGACTAATGGTGTTCTAAAGCAAAATAATCATCTAAGACTCAGAAAGATAGGTGAGCCACTCTGGTGATGGGTGAATCTTGGTAGAGAAATCTGAACACTTCATGGCAGCCAAACTCACTGCATCAACAGATGTTTGTGCTTAGAGTCAAATAATCAAGCATTATATCGAGACCTCAAGTTTTCAAGGCAAACAGAAAGTAAGTCTGAAGGTAAGAGGTTGTCTTACACCCATCCACTTATAACTGGTTCAAGCATAGGTCTTTTCTATCATCTTATTCTTTTAGATAAGCTGTGGTGGCTCAGTGGTCAAGAAGTTCACCTTATTAGCTGGAAGGCTGGCAAGTCATCAGTTCAAGACCCAGGTACTGCATGATGGATTGAGTGCTCGTCTCTGTCCCAGGTCTTGGGGACATGAAAGGAGCCTCATTTGGGCGTTCCCTGAGCTGAGTTTCTTCCACAAAAATCCTTTCAACCCAGAATAATTTCTGACATGAAATTGTTATAACACTCAGGACTGGGTTTGTGACGTTTTCCATACAAACCATGTGTTTTGTCACTAAGCTGCATCACCTACCTATATGTTCTATTAGATGCCAGAACAAACACCCAGTGGCATCTAAGGTAGTGGGATTTTAAAAATAATAATAATAATGAACTAATAGATGGATGGCCACGACCACAACAAAGAGTCCAGCTGCTTCATTCCTTTCAGTAATAATCTCACAATTTGTCTATGTGTAGATACAACATGAAGCAGTGGATTACATGCTTAGCAATTTGAGTATACTTGGCAGTACCCCATATGTTCTGATAAATTGTTTTTCCCCCTCTTCTGAATTATTTAAGGAAAGACACCATGACAAACATATTGTTACCTCAACATACCCAGCAACTGTTGAATGCATATACCACACCATTGGAAGGGAACTATTAAAATACATTCCATCTCAATTTAAGCACTCTTACTTTGGAAGGGTAAGAAAACTAATCTCATACATATAGTAATAATCTTATATTTTATTGAGCTACAATTGATTTGCCCAAATTTTTGCATATTACAAAAGCTCCTTGAAAAAGGTAAATGAAAGCGCATATACAGTTACACAATCATCACAAAATGGGTTTCAAAATTAAAAAAAAACTTCTGAATTCAAGATTTCTTTTTTTAAAAAAAAATAACCTCTTCAAGTCTCCTCTTTCTGTGTATTTTCCACTTCAGACTTCAGAATAAAGAAGAAAAGTAATTCAAATCCCTGCAACTGTCTTTCTAAGTTATTTGAAAACAAACAACCTGTTTTCTGTTGTTCCCTTTTCACTGAGACAGTAAAAGATAGGTAATAAAACAAGTATTTGTATGTGATGGGCTGTTAAATCCACTGCCCCCAGATTACCTTTCCATTTATCTTCTGGAATTTCTTGACTGCTCTTCCAGAAAAATGTGCTTTTGGCAATATGCTACAAAATTCTGCAGATTGGATCCATTCTATCATCCTAGAATAGTTGAAATCATAGGACTTCGGTCAGTCCACACTCAAACAGCAGTTCTAATCCATCCTGTAGGTTAGATGTGGAGAGTTATGACGGGTCCCTGAATCAAACTAGACAATACTCTCAATATACTCAAAGAAGTTGTTGTCCCTTTACTGAGGGACTGTATTAGTCCTCACTTCTGTCTTAGCATATATCCATGATTTGTTTATGTTTTTTTATTGGTCACTGAGAGGTAATCATTAGATTCTTTTGTAAGCCTGATGTATCAGGGCATGTAACTCTGAAGAAATCACCACAAGAGGGGGAAAATATGAAAGAGGTATTTCTACTCCCAATGAATCCAGTTAATCCACAAAAATATCAGAAGTATTGCCATTGGTAGGGCTTGATTCAGGACATCCGAGAGACATATTATAGGTAAACTTAGAGCTGCTTGCATTGACAGATTCCTATATTAGGACTCCACTTTATGCAAATGTCTGCTCTGACATATTTTATCATGTAGCAGATCCTAGGAGCAAATGCAACAGCTTTTTGATATTCTACTGCTGTACAGTTTTTGAATGGTTAAAATTTCTGATCTGCAATAGAGAGAGAATATATTTATGAATGTGTAAAACTTTAGTATTCATTTTTTTACTAGACAGTCACTCATGACTGTGTTATGAGTCCTCATCTGTAACCAATATGTACTTAGCAATCACCACTATTTTCCCAAGAAATTGTTCAATTACCTTTGCAAATATGAGCCACCTTGTAGCTATTGGTGCAAATAAAGCCCGAAGGCAAGGCAGTTGTTCTGAGTATGCTAATAAATGGCATAATATAAATACAGTGTTTGGGTTCCCTGATAGCACGGGAAAGCAATTGAAATATTCTTCCATTATTAGTTGATTAATACCCATCTCCCTAGTAGGGGTATCTATAGGTGATCTGTTCATCTACTCCACTGAACATGGGTATGTAAATGCTCTTAACATCGAGTAGTTTCATTGCTTTGCAAATGTTTGATTACATGTTTAAACAATGTCTTTCTAGTTTGTTCTGAGTGGAGACCTTAAAGTACCTGTGCAGATGTTCAGAAATCTGGGCTCATGCTGCAGAACTTGAATGGTAAAAAATCTGTGTAGCCCATACCTGATGTTTACCACTGATAAATCCCTTCACCCATGAGATGTATTCTCTTTTGGGGTTGCTATGGGACTATACAGCTTGCCCAAGGATGCACAGCTTGGCTCTTCTGCTGGGAGGCACATTAGGGAATTGAAATTCCTGGAATACAGGAATTCAAGCCCTGAGTAATTATACAAAATCTAGTCCCGGCTATAGGACTCAGTCAGTTTTGGCTCTTTCTAGATTCACATGTGTGTCTGTTTTACTTCATATTCTTTCCATTCCAATGAAATTTGCAATTTTTTTGGAGAAATCATTTTTAAAAAACTAAGGGTACAGTCAACACCTTAACCTGTGATTTCATCCACTTTAGTAATTTGCCAGTCTGATCCATTTTCCAGAGGCCACATGATCTTATCCACACCTTTTGGGGTCTCTGGCTAGGCTGCTGTTAACCTGACATCGCTTTCTTTTGCTTCCTAACTGAGGAGGAGACAGAACGGGAAACAGAAAAGGATCTTTTAATTGTCCCTTTCTCCATTTTTTATTTAAAGCAGTGGTTCCCAACATTTTTTGGGCCATGCACTACCTAAGCATCTCTAAAATCCTGATTCCCCCTCCCTGGTGACATATAGGTATTATTATTCAAAAAGCGAGCTCTTTTTCACATAGAAGAAGCCTAAAAGGCCATTAATGTGATCTGAACAAGCTTCCAATTGTCCCCCTTGATAATCAAATTGCCCCACTGAAGGGTGTATGCCCCACATTGGGAATCATGGCTTGAAAGGAAAGAACAGGATACATAGGGGTACTTGAGACACAGTGTGGTTCCCTGCCTCCAGACCACTTGAACTTTGTGTGCAGATATTAGTACAATATTGCCTTCAATGGCATGCCATGACTCAAATCATCCCATTTTAGCCAGCCTGATCTCACATCAGTTGGCTGCCTAGTCACATCATATAAAGAACTAAACCTTCATCGCTGTCAGGAAGTGATCATTCACACTGCCTACCAACTCATCTTTCTATTGTCTATCAAACTTAATGTGCTTTTCACACCGAAAACTAAACTTTTTAGATGTTCCAGATATACAGATAATTAATGTACCCTAATGTGTGTTTAAAAAAAAACCCTTCTTAAAATGGAGCATTTTTTCACTTATTGTTTATCCAGTGAAGAATAAATGGAAAGCTATCCAACCTCTGTAAGTAGAGTTATAATTTCTGAGAAATTACTAAGTAATCAGTGGTGGTTAATGACTTGTTTGATGGTGAAATGTCAAGAAGAAAAGGCCAGTGAGTTTCATTAATGTGCTTACAAATTTGTTACTAACTACATTAGCAAAGGTATTTTTTGTGTGTGGCAAAATCTGTAATTAGCACCATATTAGTAAGTACTAGGCTGCTTTGCTAAAGAAGGGATATTGCATAAATCTGGTGGTGCACACCAGTGCACTTAGTCCTGCATGCGCATTAGACATTTAAGAAAAAAAGACTGCCTTGGCATTTTGCCCAGCATGCAGTAGCATGCTTTTACAATCTACCACTAACCTCCATTATAATAATAATTTTGCGTCAGAGATTACTATGGGTTGAAAGGATTTTTGCTGGAGAAACTCTGCTAAGGGGACACCCGAATGAGGCTACATTCATGTCCCCAAGTGCAGCTCTCAGCTATCGAACCCCGACCTTCCAGTCTCCAAGCTCAGCATTTTAACCACTAAGCCAGTGAGGGAGCTGTACTAACCTCCATTGATCAGGATCTTTGGTGGCCGGGATTTTCTTTGAAATTGCAGGATAAAATTTGATACAGTGACAATCCAAAATGAAAACAGAAAAGAAAAAGGTACAAAAATCAGGCAGAATCATACAGACAGTCAAGTAATGCTGAACCATTGCTAGAATTAAGGGATATTTTCAGAGCGGGGGGAGATAACTTTTACATCTAGCAGTACTGCTTTAGATATGTCAGTTTGCCAATAGAGGAGGAAGGTTCACATGCACAAGAAGGAATTCTGTTTCCTCAGAGTCAAGCCCACATAAGCAGATCATACATGTAATGGGGTAAAGATCTATATCATAATCCACATTTGGGTGTGAGCCATCCATTGCTCAGGAAGGTGAATTTTGTTCTGTGCTGTCAATTTACAGTGACTTTATCACACATCGGTAGTCCCAATTCACAAGGTCACCTCCCTATCAGTTCCTGAGCCTCTTGCTCATTACTGGAACTTAACCCTTGCCTCACCACTTCTGGGAGAACCGATGAGATTAGAAAGGAACTCTTACTATGCTCCGGCAGTAAGGCAGTTGAACATAGAGCAAAACAAGGGAGGCTTCTTCTGGTAGCGTAGTGTAGGTGTGTGTGTGCTAATCAAAGAACAACAATCTTCAAAGAGAAACAGCTGCTTTATTCTTCAGGTTCATGTAGCAAAGTCCATGGAAAAATCGTAGATAAAAAGGTCATAACAAGAATCAGTCCAATAAACAGTCCAGGTTCATTAGGTAATTATAGTGAAAAGAAAAAAGTAATCCCACACCATAGCCAGGGTCTTAAGCCATTGAGATCCAGAAACGAACTAACTAACTTCTCTGCAAAATGGAGAATTTTCAGTCAGGTGGGTTATTCATAGCCAATCAGGTAACAGAGAGAAACATTCTCAAAACAATGGATTGTTGACACATATGTGCAGTCAGTGAAGACAAAACACGCTTCTCAGCTAGCTAGAAAGATAAGGAATACTGGAAAACAGGCAGTCTTGTGACATGAGTCTATGAGACAGAGAGGGACAAAGGATTTCTATGAGGCCTATTTATGAGGCCTAGCTAAAAACTACAATTTCAAGCCTTGGGAAACATGAGGAAATATGTCGTTTCCTGACAGACTTTAATAGAGTTTTCAAAGTATGTGAGATGTTCAAAGAGTGTTTACCTTTGCCTCTTCCAGTGAGCTTTCATACCTAAGCATGGATTAAAACCAAGGTCTTCTGGGTCCTATTCTGACATTCTGATTTTCCTGAAGGTGCATTCTCAACCAACAATTTTCTCAGAAAATATGTTAGCACACAAGTAGGGATGGCTGAGAATTTTGCTTCCATGTCTTTTGGTAAACATTCCCACAAATTCACAAAAATTCACACAAATTCACACGAAAAGGACTTGACTTAAAAGGGGGGAAATCACTGGTAGGAGAAATTGAAACAAATACATGTATCCAGATAGACCCCGGATAACGATTGTACCGAATAGCGCTAAAACCGCATAACAATGCAAGATTTTTTGAAAACTCTTGTATCGTATAACACAATTTTTAGCGTTATCCAGTACAATCGTGTGTGTGTGGGGAGGGGGTTGGATTGGGTAGAACATCTACCCAATCCAACCCCCTC
Source organism: Furcifer pardalis (assembly GCA_030440675.1). Taxonomy (NCBI): domain Eukaryota; kingdom Metazoa; phylum Chordata; class Lepidosauria; order Squamata; family Chamaeleonidae; genus Furcifer; species Furcifer pardalis. The sequence goes on along the minus strand of CP126891.1, from coordinate 166,562,739 downwards.
CCCAGTGCCCGCCTGCCTTTCCCCCGACGCTACTGCAGGCTTCGCTCTGCTTCCCTTCTCCGACTGCCAGCTGATCGTGGAGGCTTGTTTTTTTTAAACTGCAGGGAAGGGGGGAAAGAGAGAAATGTGATTGGTTCTATAGAGGAGAGAATCCACCCCAGATCTGCTTACCTAATCTTCTTGAGCTGCAATCTCAGACTGAGCTGCAATCTCGGACTCTATTGAAAAAAACAGGGAAGGGGGAAATACAGAGATGTGATTGGTTCTCTAGAGACTGCCAGCTGACTGATTTTCTTTTGAAATTTGTTGATACATTCCAATAGCCAACACTTTGAAAAAATGAAAAACAGTCAAAATATTTTATATTCCTTGGTTCAGTCAGGATAAGTTATTTCTGAACAGTAAACAAAACAGATGGCAGGGAAAAATCAGTCCATTGGAAATGTGGTGTTGGAGGAGAACTGTATGGAAGAAAGCCTCTGTTAACATTTTATATCTGGCTACTTCTTATATGTATGAAGGAAATGTTGCTTTGGAGGGGCACTTTACTGATGCCATTGGTCACCAGAAATACAAATTAGTGTGTGCTAGATCAAATCAACCTGAACTGTCTCTAAGAACAATAATGATTAAACAAGGCTCTTATATATTGGACATATAATGAGAAGACAAGATTCATTGGGGTGAAGATAATAGCACTACTGTACTGGAAAAGTTTGACGCACCAGAAAAATAAGATTGCCCTAAACCTGAATTGAGTTGATGACACATAACAAGAAAACCTGCAGCCGCTAGGGCTTGAACCAGTTATGTTCATCATGCAAAGCATGTGTTCTTTCATTGATCTACACTCCCTCTCAACCATGATTTTCAGTAGGCTCTCTTCTCTGATTCTTCCTCTTCTTGTTCCGTATCCAATTCTGAATATTGTCAATCATCATGGTGATCAGCCATGAAGACAGCCCTGCAAATAATGTCATGGCCTTTCGTTTGCCTTCTGTATCACAGTGTGACACAGTGTGACACAGTGTGATCCAGTTCTGCAAGTCACTTTCTGGTCCTGAACCCTTTTGGCACACAAAGTCCTCCTAAGCCCCAGGCCAGTCTTGAAGAAGCTGTTGCCATCCATCAAGATGGATTCAGGGGGGATTTAATCTATTTGGGGACCATCACACATCCCTGTGGACTTCACCAAGTCCACAGTTAAATTCAGTTAAAGTCATTTTGTCATAACAAGTAGAGGGCCACCTTTATTAATAAAACAGTGCAACCTAACAAGAAACTGTGAAAATGTCTTCCCTTGGATCTCTGTAGGGGAATGACATAGTGCGGAAAATCAGGGGCTTGAGGTCAATTGGAACCCCTGCCCAACAGGGCCGGGAGATTCCAAGGCCTCAAGGAATGGCACTGTCAGACTACCATTCTTTGAGTCTTCATGAAGAGCAAAGCATTCCCCATCTGATGCACAGCACAGGTGAAGCTGGAACCAATTGCCTAAATATGAAACCTCCCAGCCCTGCATTTAACTCCAAACCAGCTGGAAGGCATATCACCCACACCCTGGACTCCCTGATAGTCCATTTACTGCGCACTACCCACCAGTGGTGACATAACCAGTGCTCCCGCCTACATCCAATTACCCAAAAGATTCTCAATACATTATGGGATAGGCGAAAAAGTCCCACACAACCAGCCAATTGCTGTGTGGGCCAAAAATACCTATCCGGCCCTGATGCAACCAGTTAATCTCATTCTGCGCTTAAAGGACAGGCTGGAAGGTAGCCACTTTCTATTCCAACGTACAAGGCAGGGGGGATGGGAAACCTGACTAAATACCCAAAGCCTAGGTTCCCACCCCCTGCTACCATGCATAATCAGATTGGCCCAGAAAATGGTCCACTTCATTTGACATGGGAGAGCATGGCAAAGGGCACCCATTTGGCTTAATCTGCAAGTGTATACCTGTCTTCTTCTACCTGCTTAGTTTTCTCCTTCCTCTCTGCCCAGGAAGAGGAACTGTACACCTTACTCATTGTCCAGGACCTACCCTACATTTCTTGATCTTTAGAAAGAAAAGCTCCTAATGTGCCAAGTTGACTGTGCACACCTTGGTTGGGCATTGTCCCTCAGAGGACAGTCATCCCATGTCCTTGAAAGGAAACCTGCTGATGGGTCACCTATTGTGATCAAGACTCATTCAAGGAAGGAAATGAGTGACTGTGGGTGTCTCCAGTGTTCCCTGGGCATGAACCCAAACCCAATGGAGGCCACTATTCCTCAGTGTTGTCAGGTTAGTTAACCACCATATAGTCTACTCTATTACCATAGCAGAATAACCTGGCCAGACACAGACGTGTATGTCATGCAAAGCATGCATTCTTTCATTGAACTACACTGCCTCTCAACCAGGCTCTCTTCTCTGATTAGTGAATAACTTATTACTTACATTGAGCAGAAATGTGCAAATTGTTGAACACATCTCTATGGATTTCCCATTATAGGAGAAGTCTAACAAGTTAGGTAATACGTGTTAACACACAAACATCCTCAGACAGACACTTGCTTTCCAATACTCTCAGAGACTTACACCCACATAGTCCACTTCACCTTGGACTGCTTTATATTCAGTTAGCACAAGAGAGCACACAATTTCTCTTTCAGTAGCTCCTTTGCATCATATCATGGACAGAATAAAAAATGCAATCCCTTCTTATTTCACAAGCAGTTAAGGAGAGGTGACTTTTTATTGAGGTATGTAAAATATCATTGCAGCTCAAAGCCATTTGAAACAAGGCCATCCTAACAAGCAAGACAACCCAGGATCAAATGGCAGGTATCTTCCAGGTGTTTTTACAGAAATCTTATTAATATGGAATAAATGCCATTTGGTCAAAACATCACCTACAGTGATTCCATCTAATTCTCAAGTTATTAAAGTCTATAGCAGTTGTATAATTTCTATTCACATTTGAAGCTCATGTGCCAACAAAACACAGAATTCCCCTTTTCCCTCCATATACATGAAATTCCTCTTTCATGCTAAGCATAACAATTAACTGCAGTTCAACTAAACTTTTGTCCATTTATAATAATATTCTAGTCATACTTATGCTGAAGTTTCTTTCTGTTTTAAAGGGCTTACTCACAGGTAAATGTACACAGAACTGCAGTCTAATCAAGATCACCAATGTGTAAAACAATATGGTCATTCCACATATAGGTGCTGTGTACCATTATGAGGGAAAACTGTTTAATATAACATGACTGTTTCACATCTGGAAGATTAGTTTTCATTTGTTTATAATTGGTCAGTTGTAACTGGTAGTTTGTATGTCTAATGTCTCTGATATACTTTATCATGTGATATATGTTATCATGTGATTTAATTCCAGGAGAACTAGAGAATAATTGTGTGCCATCCCGTCAATTCTGATTTATAACAATCCTTTCCAGGGTTTTCTAGGTAGAGAATACATAGAAGCAGATTACCATTCCTTTCTTTTGGGGGCATCCTCAGACTGTGTAGCTTGTTCAAGGGCACACAGCCTGGTTCTTCTCCCTGGTGGTACAGCAGCAAATCAAACACCCAACATCTGGTTCTGGAGCCAGATACCAAACCACTGAGTTATACAAACAACTTCAGTTAGACACCAAATTGTCTTTACCAGTCATATTATCAGTTCTTATTTAAAACAAATGATTGTATCCTCTTTTTCTTCAGAAGGATGGGCTCTTCAAAATGAAACTGATATTGTGGAACACCAGAAAGACAAATAAATGGGTTCAAGGCAGTGGTGGGCAGCAATAGGTTCACACACCCCTGGGATGGGGTGGTTAGTAAAATTGGGTGGCCTCTGGACTGGCTGGTGGTGAAACTGGGTGGCCTTTGGGCAGGAGGGTAGCAAAATTAGGTGTCCATGCCCACCTTCCTGCCCTGCCCCATCAGGTTTTGTCCCTGCAAGTGGTTCAAGGTCTCCCTTGCTCAAAAGCCAGTCATATCCAACTCTAGGGTGCAGTGCTCATTTACAGGCAAAGAGCCAGTGCTGCCTGTGTTTGCAGATGTATACATGGCCATATGGCAGGCATGACTAGTTTGTCCATGATGTAGGCTCCACCCATGATGTAGACTCCAACCACGACGTAGGCTCTGCCCATGACATAGGCTCTGCCCACAGTGTGGTAGCAATTTTTTTTGCTGCCCACCACTGGTTCAAGGTCAATCCACTGTGAACTCTCTTTAGAAGCTGAAATGAAGGTGTCATACTTTGTCCACATCCTGAGAAGATTCACTGGGGAAAAACAGTCATACTAGGAAATATGGAAGGCAATAAGAAAAGATGAAACCTTGAAATGAGATTATTTGCTCAATGAGAGGAGCCACAGGCTTGAGTTTACAAGACTCAAGCAGGATGTCAATGACAGGATGTTTTGGAGTTCAATATTCAGAGTCACCATAAATCAAAAATGACTGGATGGCATATAACCATAATTGAGAGTTGACCGAAAGCTTCCTATCAAAGAATCAGACCACAGGTATCAACTGGAAACTATATAAACTCCATCTCAATGCAAAGCAGCACTTAAAATAAAACATATTTTCAGGAAAGAAATGAAAAGAGAAAAAACATGTTGCAAAGTTAGATTAGAGGCAGGAAAATGACTGGTAACACTGGTGCAGAAATGAGAACAAATGCTCTGTCCGGAAGAGGACTTCATCCTATGCTATTTTTGAGGAGTAATCAAACAGTACAGAATGAGCAACATAGAACCCTACCCTGCTGGATGATTAGGAGAATAGCCTTTGCCTCCATTGGGTTTGGGTTCATGCCCAGGGAACACTGGAGACACCCACAGTCACTCATATCCAGTGGTGGGATGTCAAAAGTTTTACTACCCAGCCGTGATGTCATCACAGTGTAGGCAGAGCTAACGTCATGACGTCATGGAAGGGGCCAAATAAAATAATAATAAAATAATAAAAGGAAAAAATAAGCACACACACACCTCACCCCACCCACCCACACATGCACACACCCCTGCAGGTGTGCATGCACACCAAGCACTTGACACACGCGCGCAGTGGGGAAGTCAGTGAAAAGGTAAGCCCTGAAGGTGTTTTTTCCCCCCCAAAAAAGCTGCTACCGGTTCTCTGGGACACTGGGGAAAGTTGCTACCAGTTCTGGCGAACTGGTGAGAACCTGTTACATCCCATCACTGCTCATTTCCTTCCTTGAATGAGTCTTGATCACAATGGGTGGCCCATCAGCAGGTTTCCTTTCAAGGACATGGGATGACTGTCCTCTGAGGGACAATGCCCAACCAAGGTGTGCACAGTCAACTTGGCACATTAGGAGCTTTTCTTTCTAAAGATCAAGAAATGTAGGGTAGGTCCTGGACAATGAGTAAGGTGTACAGTTCCTCTTCCTGGGCAGAGAGGAAGGAGAAAACTAAGCAGGTAGAAGAAGACAGGTATACACTTGCAGATTAAGCCAAATGGGTGCCCTTTGCCATGCTCTCCCATGTCAAATGAAGCGGACCATTTTCTGGGCCAATCTGATTATGCATGGTAGCAGGGGGTGGGAACCTAGGCTTTGGGTATTTAGTCAGGTTTCCCATCCCCCTGCCTTGTACGTTGGAATAGAAAGTGGCTACCCTCCAGCCTGTCCTTTAAGCGCAGAATGAGATTAACTGGTTGCATCAGGGCCGGATAGGTATTTTTGGCCCACACAGCAATTGGCTGGTTGTGTGGGACTTTTTCGCCTATCCCATAATGTATTGAGAATCTTTTGGGTAATTGGATGTAGGCGGGAGCACTGGTTATGTCACCACTGGTGGGTAGTGCGCAGTAAATGGACTATCAGGGAGTCCAGGGTGTGGGTGATATGCCTTCCAGCTGGTTTGGAGTTAAATGCAGGGCTGGGAGGTTTCATATTTAGGCAATTGGTTCCAGCTTCACCTGTGCTGTGCATCAGATGGGGAATGCTTTGCTCTTCATGAAGACTCAAAGAATGGTAGTCTGACAGTGCCATTCCTTGAGGCCTTGGAATCTCCTGGCCCTGTTGGGCAGGGGTTCCAATTGACCTCAAGCGTCTGATTTTCCGCACTATGTCATTCCCCTACAGAGATCCAAGGGAAGACATTTTCACAGTTTCTTGTTAGGTTGCACTGTTTTATTAATAAAGGTGGCCCTCTACTTGTTATGACAAAACGACTTTAACTGAATTTTCCAGAATCCTCTTGATTCGTTACACTGGTGTTAAGTGCAGTGCCATAGACTGCAGTAGACAAATGTCAGCTAGTTAATGAGTTGCTTTTAATAGCCCCCATTGCAGACTAGCTGGTGCAACTTGTACATGACAAGGGGATTCAAGTAGCAACTTGCTACTGTTATTTTTGTCATTGCATTTAGGCTGTTGTTATCAAACCATGAGATTCTGGCCAGTATTTCTAAATTCACATCTATACATAAACCTTCTTCTTCTTGTTGTGCCATATCCAATTCCGAATATTGGTGATCCTCATGGCAATCAGCCATGAAGACTGTCCTGCAAATGTAATGCCATGGCCTTTCATTTGCCTTCTGCATCACAGCATGACCTCTGTACAACTGATCCAGCTCCACGATGAAGCTGCTACCCTCCATCAAGATGGATTCAAGTGGGATTTAATCCACTTGGGGACCATCACACTTCCCTGTGGACTTCGCCAAGACCACTAGTCCTCAGGGTTGTCAGCAGTGATGGAATGTTACCGGTTCGGACTGGTTTGCCCGAACTGGTAGCACCCCATAAGGAAGGGTTGATGGGGTGGTGGTAAAACCCCGGGCGACCGATTAGGTCGCCTCTCCGGCCCCCTCCAAAAATGTTTTTCCGGGCAGCCAAAATGGCTGCCCAGAACTGTACATGTGTCAAACCTCCGTTTGACACATGCATAGTTCTAATTTTTAGTGTGCATGCGTCAAATAGCGGTTTGATGCATGTGCACTAAAAAACTGTGCATGCGTCAAACTGTGGGTTGACGCATGGGCAGACATTTTTTAATTTTTAAACTTTTTTTGCTCCGCCCACTACGTCATGACATCATGATGTCATGACATCGGCTATGCCCACGATATCCATGACGTAACGGTGGGGTAGCGAAGATTTTGACAACCCACCATTGGTTGTCAGGCTAGTTAATCACCACCTGACCCTTGGCACTGAGTCGCTGGCAGTATGATCTACTCTATTACCATAGCAGGATAACCTGGCCAGACTTGAATACATAAATCAGACTATGCAAAATTTATACAAATCTGAATCCTCCTCTTTTTTTTTATGACTGCATTTCCTCTTTCCCACACTGTCACTACCTCAGTTTCCACCCTCGCATAGCTTGGTGGTGGTGGTGGTGGGAGTATTTAAACTTCTTTCTTTTGTCTGCTACTGTCCCAAGACACTCTCCCTCACTGACATACTTAGGGCAAAGAGCAAGTTTTAAGAAAACTAACCTTCTATTCACTTGTGTATGAAGTTATTTTAGAACACTAACACTTTGCTGTTCAATATTCCACTGCAGTAGAGGGAAACTTGTCCTTTGTTACTAACACCAAGCCATGTGGTCTGGTCCTTATGCATATTGATATTACAAAGAAGGGATAGAAGAATGCCCTTGGTAAAGGCACATACAGAGTGAACCTTGAAATATAAAAGACCTGAAGACATATTCTACGATAACTTTGCTAGCCACAAATAATGATCTACAGACATAAAGACATTACTGATTTTCTGCTTCAAAAACAGATAGTGGCAAAGTGCTAGAAGGTGAACCTGTCTGAGTGAAGGTGCTGCATGCAGTAGAGATTATGATCAATCTTCCAAACTCCTTGAGTTATACAGAATCAGTGTATTAGGGAAACATTATTTAGTATCACAAATTGCAACTATATACACACTGCCAGTGCTGCATCCTGGTTTACGGGTTTTTCCTGACTGGCACGCGTGGTGAAAGACTCTGACAGGGAGGTCAGCAAGTTCTGCCAAAGATTCGAAGGCATGTAATTAGAAATACATTTACATTGGCAGCCTCTGCTTTCCGGACTTTCCGCCCCCAACTAATTTAAATGATTTGAAACATGAGAAGCCATTACTAGATATATGTCTCCCTTCTGCTCAGTCTCGTTTCAGCTGACAACAGACAAATGCTTGGGAAACTTTAATCAAAAGATGCTTTATTAAACCACAGGTTTCTTCTCATCTGGGGAGACATTGTGAGAAGAGAAATGAACACACACCACCTATCTAAAAGGCCTTATTTTTAAAATGTTTCAAATCTCATTTAACAATAATGAACCTGCTGTGCTTGACAGTGTAATATGTATGAGGAGACAGTGATGGGAGAACATGAACACTGCCTGGTTGTTCCTCTTCTACTGTTCCTCTTCTACTGTTCAATGCCCAGCAGCTGAAGAGGCCCCATTAGGCCTTGTGGCCTTCTTATGCACCCTAAGAGACTGCTCTTCCACAGCAGCAGTGGTGAGCAATGGAAAAAGTACCACTTCAATTTCTTCCCAAAACCATTAAGGCATTTCAGATAGTTTCAAAGAGAGGTAACCTGCAGCCATCCATGGAAGATGGTAGTGTTAGTAGTTCTTGCTGCTACTGCTACGTTCACAGGGATGTTAATAATGTCAACTGGACAAAAAGATAGAGTGGGATCAAATGAGCCAACAGACTGGGGCAACTGACTGGCCCATACCCCACACATGCTCTGCCAGCCAGGTCTTGACCTCCTTCCTAAAGGGCAGCAGCTCCATCTGGAGATGCAGCTCACTTGGCAAGAGGTTCCATAGGGCCAGAGCAGACACAGAGAAGGCCCTCCTCCTTGTGCTAGAGAGGTGTGCCTCTCTAGCTGATGGTACAACCAGAGCACCTCTCCGGTCTGCTCTGGTGGGATGGACAAATGTCCTTAAGGCAATGCGGTCTCTTAGGTATCCTGGCCCACTCCTATATAGGGCTTTAAAGGTAATAACCAGCACCTTGAATTGCACCCAGATGCACACTGGCAACCATTGCAGCTCCCGCAGCAATGGTGAGGCATGAGCATAACGCCTACATCCCATCACAACCAGGGCAGCCGCATTCTGAACCAGCTGCAGCCTCTGAATGGTCACCAAGGGCAGCCCCATGTAGAGCGCATTACAATAATCAAGTCTGGAGGTGTGATCATGAGCAAGGAGACCCGGTCTAGGAGCGGGCGTAACTGGTGTATTACACAAAGTTGTGCAAAAGCACTCCTGGCCATGACTGCCACCTGCTCTTCGAGCAGTAGTTGTGAGTCCAAGAGGACCCCCAGATTACGCACCGGGTCTGTTTGGGGCAACACTGCCCCATCTAAAACCAAATATGTTTCTTACAAAAAGTGCATTTTGGTATTGTATTTTCTTGACTAAACTGTATTTTATTTTTATGTAAGGTTGACTGCATTTATTCTATTGTATTTGTTGCATATTTATATTATGTTGTATTTATAGCTGATTTATTGTAATATATGTTGATCATGTTGTTTTAGCCACTCGGAGTTGCTTCAGGAAGAAGAGCGGCATACAAGTCTAAATCGTCGTCGTCGTCGTCGTCGTCGTCGTCGTCGTCGTCGTCGTCGTCGTCGTCGGCGGCGGCGGCGGCGGCGGCGGCGGCGGCGGCGGCGGCGGCGGCGGCGGCGGCGGCGGCGGCGGCGGCTTTCTTTTCCCCATTTTCTGCTATGTATATAGAGAATAACACTCCACTCTTACAACATAAGGCAGTACCGGCCAGCACAAAGGAACACATCATACAAAGCATATTCATTGCCACCTTATGTTACCAGTGCCAAACATGGACACTTAACATAAATGAAGATTGGTCATGGAAATGAGATGTCTGAGGAAGGCTGCTAGAGTGACTAGAAGGGATAAAATCAGGAACGAGATTATACGGGAATAGAATCAATCTTAAACAACATAAAGAGACAACAATTAAAATGGTTTGCCCATTTGGAGAGAATGTCTTGGAACACCACACCATACAAGGCATATGTGGAAAGAGGAGAAGGACAAATACCACAAGGCAGACCCAGAGGAAGATGGAGGTATAATATCAAATACACACAAGAACACCAAATAACACTGGTGGAGACCACAAGAAGGGCCAGAGGAAGAACCTTGTATCTCCCTCTATACCCAAAGGGCTAAAAGAGTAGGTAAAGAAGAAAAGATATATAGAGTTAGCATGGAGTTCTGTACCTGGCTGTTGATGAGCCTAATCCAGGCTTCTGAAAAACACTATCAATTCAGCATCATTAACAGTTCAGAGGTAATTATTCATTGTTATAGTTGTATCCCTCATTTTCTCCAGCATGTACAAAATCTTCTAATCCCCTACTTTAACCTCCCAACAACGCTGCAAACTCATCTGTCCCAGCTCCTGCCAACCTAGCATTTCAAAAGCAGGAAATTGGTACCGCTTCATCAGGAAAGGTAACAGCGTTCCGTGTACTCCAGAAGCTAGTCATGCCTTCCACATGACCATGGACAAGTCTGCAGAACCAGACAGCGCTGGCTCTTTGGCTGTAAATTGAGATAAGCACCGCACCCTAGAGTCAGAGAAGTCTGGATTTCGAGCAAGGGAAACCTTTACCTTGCCTAGTCTGACTTGGCTGGTAATTCCCTCATTAAGCTAAAACTTAAGGAAAATGTTTGAAGAATATGTTTGTGTTTTATTTCTACATCAAATACTATTGATCACTTTTGGAACTTTATGGCACATAATTATTAATTACCATTGGACTGTAGTTTTAGTAAACACAATAATCAAAGCTAGACTGGATTAAAAACAGCTGAAATTTATTACAAACAGTATCTTCCCTGAACCCCGCAATTTTAACTTAGTTGTAAGTGTTGTCTGAACTGATCTCTACTGCTATCTTAGGACCTCACTGTACATTACTTTAATATGTGTCACTTGAAATTATTTTGGGTGAAACCAAGTGTGCGGTTTCTGATCTGAACTAGAACCAGCTGAGTGTTCATTTTTGACAAAGAAATGATGAGCTGTTAGAGACCTCCCATCCCATTGAATAGTTGACCAGTCCTAATAAAGAGAAAGTTATGACAGAGGAAGAGCCTCGCCATTCTTCTCTACACATATTTAGAAAGCCAAAATTTATACTGCCTGAATAGCACTACAGTGTTTCCCATTATAATGAAGTGACTAATATTTGTAAATGATAATGACTGCTTCTGTATTTGTACATTTTAAACAAATTGCATTCTTAGTTAAGGGAAGCCTTTTTGTTATTGTACAAAAGAATTGACAATCTATCCCAGGACTGCCTTAAGAGAGAGACTTATTCATATACAATTATCTCAATTTGCATCAGGTACCCTGTGCTTTGTTTTCAGTTTTAAATCCACATTACTTGAATTTGCTGTCACAAATGCAGTTGAAGTGAGTGGTAGTTTAGCTTGCAGTTATCTAACTAGAAAATATGTGACAGTATTACATGATGCCCGTTTACATACGCACCCAGGTACTCAAGGCAGCCACAATCTCAATAGGAGAGCACATTTTATGTTTGGCAAGAAGTACTTCTGAAGCAGTTCTTTCATGTTATGAGAGTGTCAAATTTTGTAAAGAGAGCTCCTTATTGTCGGCAGTTGGTGGTTCTTATAAAAATGTCAATTGCCAATGCCTCCCTTACAATATTAAGTTACTAGCTTTTCTTTCTGATATAGACTCTGACAGCAGCATGAGAGACATAATTTTAACAGGCATGAAGTTATGGAGGTTACATTTCTCTCCTAAGATTGCTGCTTTCGTATAGTGCTATTTAGGGCTCAGAAAATCTTGCAACACTGTATTTATGGTACAGAGCAGTGGTGGGCTGCTACCGGTTCAGACCGGTTTGGCATAACTGGTAGTGGAAATCCAGATGGGTTCACCGGGGGGGGTAACAAACCCCCGGGCAACCGGTTCAGTTGCCTCTCTGGCCGCCCTCCGGATTCCTTTTCCGGGCAGCCCAAAATGGCTGCTTGGAAGTGCGCATGCGTCGAAACACCATTTGACGCATGCACACTGAAAAATAGAAGTGTGCATGCATCAAATGGTATTTTGATGCATGTGCACTTCCGAGCAGCCTTTTTTGGCTGCCTGGAAAGGGCGCAGTGGCGTCCTTGGAGCAGTGGTGGTGGCAGCGGCCTTTCCTTCACCGCCGACCTCCAATGCTGCTCCCCGAGTCCCCGACCCCAGCAAAAGTAAGGAACTTTACTAGGGTTTGTTTTCTTTGTGTTCCGGGGGGGGGGGGTATTTTATGTAGTGTGTGTTTATTTTATTTTTATGCATACTGGTTCTTTATTTTATTTTATTTTATTTTATTTTATTTTATTTTATTTTATTTTATTTACTTTGGCTCCACCCACAACGTCATGATGTCATGATGTTGGCTCTGCCTATGATGTCATGACATTGGCTCCGTACATGACGTTGGCTCCGCCCTCGATGTGGGCCTGCCCACAGTGTGGTAGGAAAATTTTTGGCTACCCACCACTAGTCCAGAGATACTACAATGACACCACAAGACATCCTGCCAAGGACTCCCCAAGTGTTGTTACCTCCAACACAAAACAAAACAAAAAAAATGCTTCTCCACTCATCATGGTTTTTGCAATTTGTGCAAAATATCTCCAGTAATTCTCCTTTTTGAAAAGTTAAACACACACACACACATTTCCAACAAAGATACAAAAGAACCCAACAAATATGTCTAGCTTTAATAGTCCATGCAACTTAGCAAAAATCATAATTAGCTTCAATAATAATAAGCACATTTTTATGCTTTATTTTTTATCACAGAAAAACAAACCAGATTGTGACTCGTGTTCCCAGGTACAATTTGAAATGGGCAAAGGGGGAAATAATTGATGGGGAAACTTGTTGAGCATGATTTCCTTTAAAACTGAAATAAAGATGACTGCACTACATATTTCATTTCAGTAGAATTATGCCGCTCCTGTTGTGGAATAAACAATTTTTCCCCAGCAATACTGCTTTACAATCTGAAGCAGTGTAGCAAGCATAAATTGGAAGAGAGAACGGTTGAGCTCTCTGTGCATTGGTGCTGCTCCATGAGGAGATCATGTCTGGTATCTTGTATCTCAGCTTACATAAAACACAAACACACTTTCAAAACATCCTTTTCATTTCTTGAAGTTCAATCATTCACCAAAGCTGAAGGAATCCTTTGAACATTTATTTCTGTGGTAAGGCATTTCTTCTGACCTCTGGTTAAATTTCCTCACTGAGCATCACTGTTACTAGTCAGAGTGAAGATTACCTGATGTTTACATTTTAAAAGAATAATAAATGCTTCCATATCCTTGTTCCCTCTCATGTCATCTGCCAGGTATTATTTTCCTCTCACATCTCTTTGCGTACTCTACCTCAAGAAATCTATCCTTTCCTCATTTCTCCTCTGGGCTATTTATCTTCTCAGTCTGCTGCAGTCGATTGGAGGCTTAAAGCAGCAGGTCTCCACTTTACCTGCTGTTTTCCAGCTCTTGAACAAGCAGAGTGCAGAAAGAAGCCTGGACAAACCAAAAATAAATAACATCTTCTATGCTAGGGTTGTATGTTGACATTCATTCTAGTTGAAAATGGCATGAAGGTAGCTGAAGTCCAAAAGAACACAATGTTTTTCTTACTCTTATTCTTCTTCCTTTAACAGCAGCCTAACTTTTAAAACATTATTAGGTGAATCTTGATGTGCTGGGCACCTTTATTTTCTTTCAGATACCATAAAGAAAGAAAGAAACAGCAATGTTGTGATGGTTCACAAGGTGTAAGAGAAGGAAAATATTAAGATTTCACACTCTGTGGGGGAGTAGACATTGGGTAGATATGTGGACAGATAGTCCCACACTAGACCTACATTAAAGCCAGAGAAGCAGTTAAAAAACAAACAACTAAGTTTTATTAAGAAAAGTCTAAACCCTTATCCTAACCAAACAGACATTTGCCCGAGAGGTCCAAAATAGGAATTTTGTCTTGTGACCAAAATGGCTACATTGCTTGTAGATGGAATAAAGGTGTTTATAAGCCTTCCTCCAGTCTTCAGATGTTCCACCTTCCAGTCTGGTGCTGAATCCTACTGAACAAAGAGTAGATCTTAGAAAAAACAGCCCTGTGTGAGAAAACACTATAAAGCAGGAACTGAGCTGTGCCTTGTGGTGCTTATATTTATATTTACATACTGCCTATCTTGTAAATTTACCATTTTTAGCATTCCATGTGGTTTACAGCTAAAAACAAGAGAAACAAGAGAAAAAAAAATATACAAACTAACATCAACAGAACACAGTCTAATAAAAATAATTTAATAGTGTTAAGCAGCAACATGGTGGAAGTAGAGATTCATGACATAGAATGGAAAACTAAAGGGGAACTCAGAGGAAATAATATCAGGTAGGGCAGTTGTCATGGGCTGCTAATCATATCCGAGTACAGTTGTACCTCGCTTAAAGATCATGATGTGTTCCACAGGATTGCTCTTTAAGTGAGTTTGCTCTAAGCGAAGCACCATTGTAAGTGACCAATCGTGACTTCTGGTGGAAGGATTGCAAAGCCCAATTTATTTGTTAAGCGAGTTTTTGGTTGGTTTTATTTGTTAAGCAAAGTGACCATTCAGAGAAAATTCTGGTCTTTAAGCAAGCTACTCTTTAAGCGAGGTGCTCTTGATGCGAGGTTTGACTGTATACATTTTTCCTGGTAATCATTTTCCCATCCTGCCATCATGCAGGTCCGGATGAGAGGCTTCAGTTTCACCCAAAACCTGCCTCCACCATCCTTATCCCATTGCTGTTGAACTTTGAAAGAAGAATGACAAACAGGAAAGATGCCACTGGCACGAATTTATATAAGGTGGACCCCAGCTTGCCAAGAACTGACCCACACACTGTGATCACAGAGCCTTCTCTTGCGACATGTATGAAATGAGACATGCTGGATTTAACACCAGGACTGAAATGGACTATCACAGCCTTGAGGATATTAACAAGGTGTGCCTTCACATCTAGCATGGCCTCTTCTGCCACCATGACTTTTGGGAATCAGAATAGTGAAGTGGTTCCTCCTCTGCTCATTTTGCTGTTGGGCCCAATATGATGGTTTCCAGTGGCCTTTCCTCCACTGAGGGGGCCATCACCCCACCTAAAGGGGCTCATCCACCTGTAGCCATTGGCCCCTTTAGGGATTCAGGTCATTTACCACCCCCTAGCACTCAGCATTAAGTCAATGGCTTTACAGTCTACTCCATTACCGTAGTGGGATATCCAGTCAGACATCAGGTAGGGAGGTGATAGCAGATGATAACTGTTGAAAGTGACAGGGTGCAACTCAGCTTACACTCAAGAAGGGACATGAATAGAATAGAATAGAATAGAATAGAAAGAGGATCTCAGGTACACTAAAATGTCTTTTACCTGCTATGATCTATGCTGCCCTTCTATTGAGCTTTGATTGTTATTCTTAGGGCTGCTGACATCACTTCCTTCTTTCTCACACATTTCTCTTTCCTCCAAAGAAGAGACGTATTTCTTTTGTTCTCTGGAATTAAAAGGAGCAGCCATGGCTCCTAATATCTTCAACTTCATTAGCTAGAACTAGGACTTCTGTCACCTTTCTATATCAAGTATACTTCTCTAATAAACATACACTTTCTTACAGTATCTTATTCTTATTAGCCATGTGGATAGATTCCTTCACAAAGGGGAAGTTGTGCTCTGGTAGGCATTCCAAGTTTCAGAGGGTTGAATCCACAAGTTAGCATCACTTTTGTGTTACTGTTACCTTACCCTCTAGCAATAACATTCTCCAAGCAGATGAACAACTCTTGGTGTGTCAGTCTATGATCCATGACATTACCTATTCATTGTGCCCCTGCCATTTATGTCAAATCCTTATTCTGAGATTTTTTTTTTAAAGTGTTGCAGTTTGAATTAAACAGAGATTTTTCCTGTATGATTCCAATGGGAGGGAAAATCAACAACCTGGTTTCATTTGGTTTTGGTTTTGTCTTTATAATTCAAGATTTTGATTCCATGTTCGAAGTTTATATGTTGCAGCCACACAGCTAATGCCATTCACCATGGTTACCATATCCAGTCAGGTTGATGAAAGATTACTTTTCTTCTAAAAAGCGAAAGAGCTTTGCCTTGTTTTGTTTGCTTTTCACCAAAGTTAACAGAGATCAACCTGTTTCCGGCATTCTTAAAGAGTAAACAGTTAAAGAAACACTGGAGACAGCAATGTTTCCTCCTCTCTCATCTCCAAAGGAAAGCATGAATTCAAAAAGCATTTAAGAACCTCTTTTAATTAGGTGTCATTTTGATCTCAACAACTTGAAAGGGATCTAAGCATTATGCAGCAACTAGAATGACATCTACATATATAAAAATCTCTGAGACGCCAACAAAAACAGCCACCTGTTTCCTTCCTGAGAATCCCAATGGATAGCACTCACTTCACATTGATCAAAGGGAAATAAAATCTGGAAAGTTGTAACTTTTCAAATACATTGTTTGAATTTCTGTTACACAGCTCCACTTGCACAATGGTCATGATGTAGCCACCAGCTACAGATTGCTGCTGATTGAAAATTTCCTTTTTAAATTTTTGGGTATACACAGCCCAGAGACAATGAGAGGAGACACGCCGCAACCCCCGTACCCACATCACCGGCAGGGATGAGAGGCAGCTGTGGCTGCCGTCCTGGTCCCGCCTGGCTGGAGGGTTAAAAAAAAGACCATTGGGCTACCAGGGTGCCTTTTGTATTTTTGAATATTGCTGCTATTGTTTATTTTTGTATGTTGCATTTTTACTGTAGGTTTTACCGAGTAGGGTGGCATACAAGTCGAATAAATAAATGAATGAATAAATTAATCATCTGCCCAAAGATTGAAAAAAAAAAAAGATGTCTTTCAGCAGCAGCAATTGGCCATTGATTCTGATGCCATTCCTACTGCACACATGGAACCTTTCCAACAGGATTTTAGCTATCAAGTCTAGACGTGTGCAAAAGCACCACCCCAGTCCACTCTAGTGGGACAGACAGGTAACCTAGGGGTGACGTGGTCTCTTAAGTATCCTGGCCCACCACCATGTAGGGCTTTAAATGTAATCACCAGCACTTTGAATTGCACCCAGAGGCACACTGGCAACCAATGCAGCTCCCGAAGCAGGAGTGAGGCACAGGCATAACGCCCTTACTCCAGCACTATAAGTTGCAGTAAGATGCAACTGCCAGTTCTGTTTCTGCCCCTTGTTTGTTACTTCAAGCAGCAAGTTAACTTTGGTCACTTCCGTTGATATATACCAAATTGTCCAACCTAGCACCTAGATCTCCCACAGTGAAAATCTTAAAATTGTGTTTCAACATTTTACTGCTGAAGCAGGCCCAAAAGGGTGTCCTACTTACCACAAGTTCCATTCATTGGGGTGGCTCTGTTTCCCTTCATCATGGGCTATTCTGGGTGAGACCTATGGGTGTCTCAGTCCAGTGTCTTCTGAAGAGCTACATCTTCCTTGTCCCTAAACTGCAGTATGTCTTCATAAACCATCAGTCACACATGTTGCCACATGAAGTAGGTCAACTTATCCTGCTAATGGTGGGGTCTAGCCTAGCTTTCCCTCCCCTCTTTCTGTTCTTAGCCTTGGAGAAAGTCTGCTGCTGGTCTAATTAAATGTCCACTAAGAAGCTGTGTACTTCTCTATTAGTAAATAATTTAAGCTGACAGCATTGATGGGGTGTCAGACCCACTGTTATATTTCAATCTATAACAAACCACTTTTCTGCAGGTGACACCAACTTATTCTGTCACCTGTTGGGAAGTTTCTGGTTGATGCATTCTTTCTTCTTCTCATAGCTCTATTGTCCTGTTATTTAACTGAATTATTTATAAATCACTTTCATAACGACAAGGATCATAAACAAATGTCATTTAAACCATTTAAACATCATTGTCCTTTTAGTTATCTATCCCTCCTTCTTTTTCTTACTCTAAGCTTCGACCTTGTGTAACATTGGCCAACCTAATAAATGAAAAGAAATATAGTTTAGCAAATTAGAGTTAAATTAATGGGCTGTTGATTGACAACTACGGTATATTAGAAGCTCATCATCTCGACTGGGAAAGGAAGGCAGGTCAGAATCAGGGGGATCTGATTGGAATCATACTTTTGCCCCAAAGAAGGATAAATAAGAATAAGAATGTGACCTGAGAAGAATTACCAGAATTAAGACAAAGGGTTGTTTTTTTTTTGTTACTTAGATTGCACGTAGACTTTTTGAGAAAAGAAGAATAGATTAGTTATCTCATGATTTGTATCAAACAGATTAAAAAACTGCTTTTCCTATCCCTCTGGGTTTAGTTTTCTAGGTTGATTCATATAAAGGAGTCTTGTCTCTGGCACAGCCTCTTGATTGTCTTTTATTTTTCTGGTTTAATCTGCCCTCTTCAAAAACCTCTGCTGAAGTTATGATTAAATAGTTTAGCATCTTTTTTTTAATAAAAATCCCCCATTCTATATTGAAGCTAATCTCTAGGTGCAAATTACTATGCTAAAGTAGGTCACAATTACAGATGAACCCATTTGAATCAATGGAGTTTATGAAGGAGGTGACTCCCCAAACCTCACTGATTCAATGGGATTGTTCCAGTGCAATTTATTAAAGTAAGCAACTGGATTTCAATATCTTTCTCACAGACAAATCTCCCCGAGAGTCTTTGAGAAATCCTTTGAGTTGGAGATATTTGCCCCCAAAGCAAATCTTCCATAAAATTGATTACATAAATGCACTCATAACTGACTAACTCCTAAATAATAATATTAATATTAATAAACAGGAAACAGTTGCAAAGCCACTTTGGAGATTGTGTGTGAACCAAGCTGACAACTTTATGGCTCCAATTTCTATTCAATCAGCACCCTCTCAACCTGGCATTTGCCCAATTCACACTAACTTATCTCTGCTACAAATTTGCAGATCAACTTTGTGGCAGTCACTTAAAGAAAGGTTAAGATATATTTATTCAGAGCACAGTGACAGCACTTGCCCACCAATTCCAATACTCTTCAAATATTCTGTCTGTCTTTTCCCTTAAATCATGCACTTGCTAAAGTCCGGAACTGACATTTAGGTAGACATTGCACTGCATGCTCACGTACAAGCCCTTGTCTAGTTCCTATTTTGTCAAAATCCTGATCCTGAGAACCAGATACACCTATATCATCTTCTGCGAGGAACAGAAAAGTTTGAAAGAGCAGAGTCTCGCAAGAAAGCTGTTGAAATCCTAACCATTCTCAGGCAAGATGGGAAAAAGTAAACTATGCAGAGAGCTTGGTTTGTGCATCTGTACTGTAAAGACAACTACTGCTGCTCAGACACTTACTCTGTGGTTGTACTCAATAATACTATTAATAAATATATTTTCAAACTTACCATTGAGCCATAAATAAAGCAAAGGTTTCCCTTGCTCAAAAGCCAGTCGTATCCAACTCTAGGGTTCAGTGCTCATCTCTTTCTCAAAGTCGAAGAGCCAGCGCTGTAGCATAGAACTTTTTTAAAACTTTTCATTAGGTTGGCCAAATTATGTTTTGGTTTGGGTGCAGTGTATAAAAATTTGTTGCATCATAACTATGGTTGACTTGGTGTGTGCAAATGGACAATATTCTCCTTACAGATTTCAAAAGGAAAATGAGGAGCAATCTCATTAACTCCTTTCTGATAATAATGGGACCATGGTCTTTAATTAGGCTTTCAACTACATGCCTGAACTCCAGCTCAAAAAGTGATGGGCTTTGTCTGGAAATAGGCTATTGTGGCAATCAGAATTAGAGGAGTTTCAGAAAAATTCATGACAGGTAAATTAAGATTTTTTAAAAAAAAATACCATCTGGCTTTGTTTCTTGTGGTTTTTTTCTTGTGTTTTTATTGGCTATTACAGGATGATTTGAGAGAGAGAGATATATAAATATAGATATAGATAATGTATGTATACATTGTAAGCTGCCCTGAGTGGTGCTTGCACCAAAAGGGTGGGGTATAAATGTTAATAAATAATAAATAATAGTTTATTGCAAAAGGGAGAGCAAGATTATTTCAGTCTAACACACTGAGCCTTCCTGTCCTGCTAGACATACATCTTCTGTATACATAGCCTGTAAACTGACTTTTGAAAAGTAACTTGTTACAGGACTAGTGGTAGCCCTCTCACCATAACCATCACTGTCACTCTCATATTATGAGGAAACCAGATTATGAGGAAACCAGAAAAAAAGCCACTTCACAGCACAACCAAGAAGTCTTTATGGACTTTTAATACCACCCCAGCAGAACTACAAACTAGAAGGGGAAAGCTACTTCCAACCATTAGGTAATACTCCTAGTTGACTTTTATTTATTTAGTTATTAGTTCAAATTTATATTACTGCCCACTCGCCGTAGTGACTCAGGGCGGCTTACAAATAATACATTACATTACAATATGTTGATGGGGGTCAAGGGGAGGGGCGGTGAAGTCCTCAACCTGCTCTGGCTTCTTCTTCCCTGGCTGTTGGTGTGGGTGCAGGGGGAGGGGCAGCGATTTGACTATTTGATTATTTGACTATAATCACCTAGTAAATTAACCAAATTTTAACCACAAATCCCTGGAAGTAGGCTCTAGGTCAGGGGTTGGCAACCTGTGGCCTGTAGGCCAAATCCAGCCCGTGGCACCAAATAATCCACCCCCTGTTCTCGCTCCAACCACCGCTGCTGCCAGAAGAAGCTGTGGACATGTTTATGGCAGTGTTTAAGCCAGGGGCCACTAGTCTGGCCCCCTCAACTGTCTGAGGGAGTGTGACTCAGTCCCCAACTTTAAAAGGTTTCCAACCTCTGCTCTAGGCCTTTGTGATGGCCTTTCACTGCCAAAACAAAAACTTGCAGTTTCAAAAGAAGATTCTATTATGCATTTACCCAGTAGCCTGTGTTTGTAGAGTGTGAGATGACATCCAGCCTACAGCTATGGGATGCAGTCTGCTTTTTTCCCCTTTCTCACCTCTAAGAAACAGAGCCTAGCCCAACAACTGCTGTGAATTTCTGGAACTCTCATTTATTCTGCACTGTCCACAAGAAATTGGTGCATGCCTGAAGAAGTAATCTTGAATCATGAAAGCTTGCCTTCCTCCTGCATTTTTATTGTGTAAGGATCACAAGGCACTCTTTGCTTGTGAATCAAGTTGCCCATTATTTCTTCACTGCTTTTTTTTTTTTTGGGGGGGGAGGGGGTAGATGTAAAAGAAATTTTAAAACAGAGGGGAAAGGAATCACATGAAATTCTCCAAAAGCAATTTAGGCTTCAAAGTACAGTTGTACCTCGCTTAAAGAGCATAATGGATTCCACAGGATTGCTCTTTAAGCGAGTTTGCTCTTTAAGCAAAACACCATTGTAAGTGACCAAATGTGAGGGGGGATTGCGAACCCCAATTTATTTGTTAAGCGGGTTTTTGGTTGGTTTTGTTTGTTAAGCGAAGCGAACATTTAGAGAAAATTCTGCTCTTTAAGCAAGTTACTCTTTAAGTGAGACACTCTTTATGTGAGGTTTGACTGTATAACCATTAATCCAGGCTTCAACACCATTTATGCAGGTTTAATAAAACTACAATTGTATAATTTCCCCCATTTCCTGGAAGCTTGAATAGCTTTTCTTAACCTTACTTCATTGTTGTTGTTATTTGCCACCAAGTCACCTCCAACTCATGACAACCCTATGAATGAGAGTTTTCCAAAATGTTCTGTTCTCAAGAAACCTGTTCATCTCTTGCAAACACAAGCCTATGGCTTCCCTAATGAAATAATCCATCTCAGCTTAGTCTTCTTTTTCTGCTTCTTTCCACTTTCCCAGGATTATTGTCTTTTCCAAATTAAGACAGGCTCAGCTACTTTTCATCATTTTTGCCTCCAGAGACAGTTCAGCCTTGATTTGCTCTATGTAGGACCCACTTGTTTGTCTTTTGGACAGTTCAAGAAATCTGCAGAGTTCTTCTCCAGCACTATATTTCTAATGACCAATATTCTTCCTGTCACTTTCTTTATTGTACAGTTTATGCATTCCTACATGGGGACCAGGAACACAACAGTGTTGATGATGACAGTCTTGGTCTCCAGCAACACATCTCTATACTCGATCTTCATTGCTGTTCTTCTGAGTCTCAGTCCCCTTCTGATTTCTTGGCTGCAGTCATCATTTGGATTGATGATCGAGCCAAGTCATACAAAAGCTTTCACTATCTCAATTTCTTCATTCACAACTGTAAATACTTGTTCTTTTCTTAATGTTCAGCTGCAATCTTGCTTTGGCATTTTCTTCTTTCACTTTCACCAGAAGTTATTTGATGTTTTCTATCAGTAAAACAGTCTCATCTGAATATCTTAAATTACTGGTGTTCATCTATTTTTTACTCACCAATTAGCTTTCAATATTATATGTTCTGCCTAAAAATGGAAAAGATGAGGGGATAAAATGCATCCCTGTCTGACATCTTTGCCTTTCGGGAAACCATTCTGTCTCTTCACATTCTGTCGCAACAGTAGCTTCTTATCCACAACTCAAGTTATGCATCAGAACAATCAAGTGCTACGATACACCCATTTCTTACAGAATAACCCATAATTTCTCATGATCTAGCCAGTCAAAGGTTTGCAGTAGTCTATAAAACATGGCCAATCTGTGGGCCATTGTTTTGTTTTCCAGATTTGTTGACATATTCTTATTAGGATTTTGGCACAAATGAGGAAAACCAGGACCACACAGTGCCCTGGATCCCCAAACCTTGGAGCCATTACAGAAGGATACCATGGTTGACAGGATCAAAAGCTGCTGAGAGGTCAAGAAGAACAAGGACAAATGGATTACTTCTGTCCCACTCATAGCAGAGATCATCCAACAGCGTGACCAATGCAATCTCAGTACCATATCTGGGCCTTAATCTTGACTGAAAAGGGTCCAGATAATCTAGTCTGATAATCTAATCTCGTCCCATTTTATGTTTCTACATTTCTGTTTTATACATTCCCAAAGGAATTCCTGCAATTGCTATAATCAATATTTCCTATCTCTATGCACCCTTTTTCTAGAAAAGGAAGAAAAAGGACCCCAAAACCAAGAGAAACTACATAAATGTTACACAAATGTTGTATTACTTAACTTTGCATGTGTGTTAATGGAGGAGAAAGTAAGAAATATACAGTGATACCTTGGATAACGCTAAGACTTGGTTCCATAAGTGTTGGTGTTATCCAATTTTTAGTGTTATCGGATGCATGTTAAAATCCTATGGGATGGATCGGATAATGTTAAAGCTCCATAGAGATACATTGTAACTGCACAGGATTTAGTGGTTGTTATCCGATCCATCCCATAGGACCTTAACTTTATTCGATGCAATTCTCCTCCCCAGATTACTTAACGTTATGCGATTTTAGCGTTATCCGAGGTAAACGTTATCCGAGGTATTACTGTATGCAAAAAAACTTAGTAAAGGTAAAGGTTTCCCTTGCTCAAAAGCCAGTCATATCTGACTCTAGGGTTCAGTCCTCATCTCTGTTTCAAAGCCGAAGAGCCAGCACTGTCTGCTTCTGCAGACATTTCTATGGTCATGAGGCAGGCATGACTAGACACTGGAGCGCATGGAATGCTGTTTACCTTCTCACCAAAGTGGTCCCTATTTATCTACTTGCAATTTCTTGCTTTCGAACTGCTAGGTTGGCAGGAGCTGGGACAAAGATGGGAGCTCATTCCATCCTGCAGTACTCAGAAATCAAACTGCTGAACTTCTGCCTCCCATTCAGCATCTTAGCCACTTAAGCCAGTCTTATAATTAGTACTGAATGCAGTAATTAGACTGTCACATGTGGAACAAAGCTGTTAAAAATGTATGCTCGGTGAATTGTACAATAGTAGGATACAGACCAAACATACTGGGGTGGACGAGGGCTGGAATTCATGTTAATGATCCACCTGAAAAGACTCTTTTTAATAATACAAAATTGGAACTTTTGTAGAAAAATAATAGAATATTGCTTTTAGATAAGTCACTTCAGAGTAGGGATCACAGAGCAAATTACTATTATTTGCTGTAAGTGGTTTTCCATTAAGATGGCATTAATATGAAACACTCTCCTTGCCTTTCATCAAACCATTCCAGTGTGTTTCTATCATTTTCAGATACACTGTGTTAATTTAATAAAATTATCTCTAATCTCAAACACATTATGCATGCTTTGTTAGATTCTTTACCTCCACCCTGCCCCAACTGAATTTCTTCCTTCTTTTTTCTTGTACTCTATCTCTTGTTTATACCTGTCTTCTGATAAACCTTTCTTTCCTATCAGGAAACAGATTTTTAAAAGAGTTAGGATAATTACAACACTCTTCTCAATCCAGTGATTAGTTAATAATTTGTGAATAAAAAAGCAACACCAACCAGGAGCTGATTCTGCAACCGTAAACTTCAAAACACATATTCTACCAATAAATTATGGCTACTTGTTTTCAGATTAATAGGAAGGTGTCTTCCTTACAATAGCAACATGGCTTAATGAGCAGGGCTTTCCATATCAGCACCGTTTCAGAGCTTGTCTACACTGTCTGCAGCATAGAGCAGATTTCAGAAAGCCACTTGAGTCATGAGGAGGAGCAAGATATTGTTTGGCACAGTGTTTCTTCAATGGGGTTGTAGCAGCCCTATAGCAACTACTTTGCAGCTGACAGGGGAAAGTTCTCCACCAGCTGCAGAAGGAGGAGGAGTGGGGTGGGTGAATATGGTCAGGGAAGGGAAGGGCTTTAAAATTGATGGGGATATGTTGCAAACAGATGTTCTCTCTCACTAATAACCAGAGTCCAATCATTGAGGAGAGAGAGTGCATTGCATCTGCACAACTACAAAAGCTGTTTGGCTTTTATCCCTGAACCAACTGCTGAATCCCATCAGTGGCATGTGCTGTGGTAAACATATCCCCAGCATAAGTTATCTCTCTTTGGTGTGTATATATGCTGGGAATATGGACACAATAAAGTGGAGCAATTTAGTTTAATCCTTGAAGGGGTCTCAAAATAGGGTTGGTTGGGGCAGATTGGCTGGACTGCAGTACCAACACAATCGAACCAACCCACCCGAAATAGTTGTCAATCCTTGAGATTTCTTGGACAAAATCTGAGGTTGACAAGAATTCCTTTGTGATACCATTGAGGGCAGACTCCAGCAAACATTGCAAAATGTGGTGTGTATGACAGGGTTTTTTTTAAAAAAAATCATGTCATAAGCACACAAAGGTGCTTTCTGGGTTGAAAGGATTTTTGCTGGAGGAACTCTGCTCTGGGGATGCACAAATGGAGTCCTTTCATGTCCCCAAGATCTTTTCCCACCAAAGCAGTCCCTATTTTCTACTTGCAATTTCTTGCTTTCAAACTGCTAGGTTGGCAGGAGCTGGGACAGAGACAGGCACTCATTCTGTCATGCAGTACTCTGGTCTTGAACTGCAGACTTGCCAACCTTCCAGCTAACAAGGCAAGCTTCTTAACCACTGAGCCATCACAGTCCCACATGTATGACAGTGCAGAGCCTCAATACTTGATTTAAAGGAGTGTGGGTGAATTTCAGCAGTAGCAAGAAAATGCAAGACAATTAGAAGGACAAAGACGTCTTACAGCATGGTTTAAATGGCATATCCTGAAACCAGGAGAATGAATATCCAAATGCAATATTGCCAAGCTGGCAGTATCCCCCAGATGTCAGGTTTGAAGAATGAGAGTGCAAACCATGACACTAACAGCCTTACAAGAACACTGCTTTCCACTCCCCCCTTCAAGCAGGGATCATGAGTTCTTGACAATGATGGTGCTTCTCTGTCTAAGCTTATTAGCTGTAGCATTGTTTGAATCAAGACTTCTGGTTGTATTCTTGCTCTGTATCTCAGTATGTCAGGTCTCAGACATTAACAAAGGTGGTCAATACTGCACTGTGCTGTTGCTTTTCTCCAAGTGAGCTAATGAATGTAATCCAATGTATAAGCATGTTTTATCATGCCCTGTTGCAACACAGAAGTGCCCTGGTCAATGATGCCCAGCCTATATTTGGGAAATCAAAAGTTTACTTCTTTAAATATTTTAGTATAAGTGCTTGGACAGATCAGATCTACTCATGCTTTGCTTCAAAATGTATCCCATGGAGGGACAAGACAAGCCTCTTCTAATAGCAGGGCCTTCTCAGCGGTGTGCACACTGCCAAGAGAGACCTTCTTTGTTGTTCCAAAACTACAACATTCACTTATGCATTTATTCCTAAGAAGTTATTTCCATTTAAATTTGACTCCTATATAGTAAATACTAAGCGTGCATCTTTCATGTTGTGTGGCTAGCCATTACTGATAGAAAAAAGTCCAAAACAAGTGTTTTGAATCAGGAATTATATTGGGCTGAGAGAACAAGATCATCTTACTGCAGACAGTTATGCCATCAACATTCATTGATATGTAACATTTTGCATACTTCTTCTGCTGCAGAATGGGCACAATTTTCCAAGGCAATATCAAACAATTCCCTAATATTTTGGATCCTGGATACAGAAGCAATATTGAAGATTCATAAGCTAGAGAAGGAACTCTCAATCTTTTTAAGCTGGGGACCTGGTCACGCTCCCTCAGACAGCTTCAGGGGCCAAATGGCCATTTTGCCCTTCTTACACCACATGGCACTTCCTGGTTTGGTGAAGGTAATGGGAGGCCACATGAAATGATGCCCCGGGCTGCATCCACCCTGTGGGCCACAGGATGAGAATCCCTGAGCTAGAGGTATGAAGGACTGAAATCAGTAACCATGAAACTAAAAACTGATTTCTGAATACTCAATTTTGGATTATTATAGTATTATGGTGGCACTATAAATCTAGTGCTAACAGATGATAGTGACAGCTGCCCCAATCAATGAAGGCCAGCTTTGACATGAATTTGAAGATGAAGACTTCCATCAGTTTTTGCCACAATTGTTCTGTAATACAAATATAAAACCTAGATTGGTCTGAGTAGTGTTTGCATTATAAATGTCTTCCTTCTTTTTTCTCATTTGCTTTAACAACAACTCAACTTTCACACAATATTTTACAAGAGGGACCTAAAGGCAAAATAAGTCTCTTATATGAGACCACTCCAAGCATCTATAATAATGTGTTTGAACAGATACTCTTAATCTAGATATATACATTTTTTAAGAAAGTAGCTGGAGGCCCCATTTTGAACTATGTTATTCTGGTTTCTCGAGGCAGTTTTTCTTTTTTCTTCTTCTTGCAATTAAAAATTATTTTAGATGACATTTATAAGTAAACCCTTTCTTTTGACCTTAAAAAAATTAAAAACAATTTAAAAAATTTAAATTGACGCACAGTCTACAAAAATAGGAAATTGGCAATAAAATTGGCAGTCTAAGGACTGTGAAAAGGCTAATGAAAAATATATGTCTTCAGATCTTTGCTCAAGACTTACACCAGTAGTGTGGCCAGTCTTCCACAGAAGGTGATTCCAGAGATGTGGAGCAACCACCAATGTGATCTTTCCTCTTCTCTGGTCTAATTTCCCTTGGCAGTAGTCAAGGGAGAAGGTTCCCTGCTGATGATGACCTCAGAGTAGGGGCTTGTTGGAACAGGAGAAGATGGACCTTTAAGTAACTTGGTCCAAACTTCAAAAGACTTTAAAACAGGAAACACCATGCTTTGTGTCTTCAAAAACAAACAAGTGTTTCTGCTAAAACAAGGAAGCACTGGGCAACATTTTAGAGGAGAATCTCATCCCCACAAAACTGTTTCAAGTGGTGGACAGTGGTCCAACGCTGAAACGTGACCCAGAGGCCTGATCTGTTTCTGTCTTTTCTTTTGGCAGCAGATAAGGCCACTAGGATAATCAACTAGACAGGGATGTTTTCCCCATGGTCACTTGAAGAAGGAGCATGTCATCTAAATGCAGTGCCCTGGGACAAAGGTGCCATTTTCCCACCCTAGTTATTGCCTTGACTATTTGTATAAAACAAAATGTTTGGAGATAGGTAGGTTAAAGGATTCCACACAATAAAGTAGAAAACCCATGCAGGGTTCTAAGCCAGTCTGAGAATATGCTCTGGATAAAGGCTTGGCAACTATTGTTCCTTCACAGTCAGAACTAGCCATCAGAGTATGCTGGGTTAGACACTGAATTAGGGGTAACCAACTCCTTTGTAAAATACAAGAATCAAACAAGAACTTACTCTGAAAATGAGGTAAGTAGCAGGAAAGAGCAGCATGTTCTTCATGAAAGATACAGACATTCACCATTACGCTGAATTAGCTATTTACCATGATTAGTCACTCAACAGTTGCTTAACCAAGATCATTACATGCAGTAATGGATAGAATCCAGGGAGTACATTGTATTCTAAGCAATGTTGCCCAGTACTGTGCTTTTAACAGAAATTGGTAATGGCACTATTGAGAAAATGATGCCATGTCTTGCTAATTATTCCTGTGCATTATGAACAACTTCCTGAAGGAAGAAGGCATAGGAGAGTAGCAAAGGAAGCTGGTTTAAAAAAAACTTTTCATGCCTCAGTAGTAATAACTCCCAAGGAGTAAGTGACTGTTTATTTCATGGCTACAGTCACCAGAAGCAGTGATCTTAGATCCCAATAAGGTAAAGTCTGTCACTGCTTCAATTTCTTCCCCTACTATTTGTCAGGGAGTGTTGGGGCCAGAAGCCATGATCTTGGTTTTTTTGAAGTTGAGTTTCAGAGCAGCTTTTGCAATCTCCTTTTTCACCCTCACCAAGAGGCTCTTTAGGTCTTCTTCACCATTAAGGTAGTGTCCATCTGCATATCTCAGGTTATTGATATTTCTCCCAGAAATCTTAATTCTGGCTTGTGCTTCCTCCAGTCCTGCATTACACCTGATGTACTCTGCATATGAGTTAAATAAGCAGGGTGACAATATACAGCATTGTCATACTCCTTTTCCTATTCTAAACCAATCTGTTGTTCCATATCTGGTCCTAACTATTGCTTCTTGAGCCATATACAGGTTTCTCAGAAGACAGGTGAGGTGCCCTGGTACTCCCATGTCTTTAAGAGCTTGCCACAGTTTATTATGATCCACAAAGATCTGGGGTGAGTGGGTACTTTAAAAAAAAAACACTAACTGGCTTCAGTTACAGTCTAAGGCTCAAAGAAGCAGGATTAGCTACCATTTTGTCTTTACAATACAACTTGGCTTCCCCATTAAGACAAAATTATCTAGACTACCATGAGCTGTTGTCCTATGGAATAACACACTCTTTCCTTCTGATATATTTCATTGATATCTGAATCCCCACAACAGAAAATGAGGAACAATACAAGTGAACCATATTCTTTCACTATTGAATGAAGCCTTTCTTCATGTCCAATAGCTTGATCTGGTGTGAGAAAGATTAGTCAGTGAAACAAGGTTCTTTTTGCCCTGGGTGCACCCGATTGCAGTTAAAAAATGTAAAAAGTATCCACAATCTTAGAGGAAGTTCTTTCTCTTTAATTTAATGAGGTGATACTCTGTTGCTCTAAAAGTGACAAAAAAGTTACTGGTTGACTGCAAAACAAGTCATCCATTAAGTTGCATTCACGACATTTTTTTATACCGTGGAAGAAAGGAATTATTTGTAAATAAATAGTTGAACGTAACTAATAATTTCCAGAATTGGAAATAGGCAAGGATTTCTCTAAGAGAAACTAGGATGTAATTGGGGTTATTAAAATAAAGGAGTAATATTGCAAGCCTACAACTGCTGCAGTGCCTCAGTCTGGGGAAAAGACACACACACAAAAAGCACTCAATTCATGGACTCAATAAAAGTCAGACTAGAGTTATCAAAAATAGTGGGATACAATAGACAAAAAATCAGAATTATATTTTAGGCCTCAAACACTCTTGTCCAAGCCTGTACTGTTTTATTAGCCTTTTATTGCCCCAAAACTCACCAGATCAGAATACTAATGTATTGGCAACTTCAAACCAAATTCATGCCATATGTGTAACTAAATTGGACAGAGGCAGCAAGTCAAAAATTATGCATAGACACAACATTCCAGACAGAAAAATGATATTGTGAAAAGAGCCCAGAATGGTGACTTCCGAGTAGAACAGCCCAATGAAACCTATCTGTCCCATTTGACTAGGCTAGGAGCAACCAGTCTACACAAAATGCCTATGTAAACACCATTCCAATACCTGTTCTAGGTAGAAAACTAACAATGAAAGAAAAAAGCTAACCAAAGACTGTGACTTCTGAATAGGACAGCCCAACCAAATTCATCCATCCCATCTGCCTAGAGGGACTGATGCTACCAGCCCAAAAACACCTCCAAGAACAATATTTCAGTATCCATTCCAGGCAGAAAATGAATATTGTAGAAAACTGCTTGTAATAGTAACTTCTGAGTAGGATAGCCTGACAACATTTACCATTCTCATCCTACTAGAGGTGAATGAACTAAGGAAGTCAGTGGATGGCAACTGGAGGAATAGAGTTACACCAGGAGTTCCCAACCTTTTTAAGCCAGGGTCATGCTCTCTCAGACAGCTTTGGGGGCTGGATGGCAATTTTGCCCTTCCTCCACCACATGGCACTTCCTGGTGTGATGGAGGCAGTGGAGGGCCACATCAAATGGTGCTGTGGGCCGCAGGTTGAGAATCCCTGTGTTACACACTGTAGCTGAAATCCCGTTGCACTGCAAAGAGAATGACGCCACTATAAGTGAGAAATCACCACTGATTTAAAACTTTGTTCGGCAATTTTAGGGTGCATATGATATTGTCACATAGTGTAGGTAAAGGTCATCCTTGCTCAAAAGCCAGTCATATCCAACTATAGGGTTTGGTGCTCATTTCCATTTACAGCCAAAGAGCCAGCTCAGTCTGCATCATGCATGACTAGACATGTAACACTGTTTACCTTCCCACTGAAGTGGTACCTATTTATCTACTTGCAATTTCTTGCTTTCAAACTGTTAGGTTGGCAGGAGCTGGGACAGAGATGGGAGCTCACTTTATCATGCAGCACCTGGGTCTCAAACTGCTGACTTGCCAACCTTCCAGTCATCAATTTTAGCATCTTAACCACTAAGCCATCACAGTCCCTTTACATAGTGTACAAATCACCAAATGAAGTGTTTGATCAATGTTGATTTGCTGTTGCTGATGATGATATAATTGGCCACAACAAGATTTCAGCTTGTTTATGTTACATTAAACACACATTTCATATTTCTACTAGAATACCCCATAAACTCCTTGAAATTGAACAGCAAATGGTCCCCACCACAGTCAAGCTGCACATTTCTGCAACCTAAGGTAAGGTAAAGGTAAAAGTCACCCTTGCTTGAAAGCAATCATATCCAACTCTAGGGTTCAGTGCTCATCTCTGTTTCATAGCTGAAGAGCCAGTGGTGCAGACATTTCTGTGGTCATGTTGCAGGCATGACTAGACACCGGAGTGCACCTGCCTCAATTTGCCTGGCAGTAGGAATATGTCTGCAGCTGGCAGTGTTCTATCAAGGCAAAACTCCAGCATGCAGTTGTTTCCTTATCTCCCTCCTGGTTGCTCCAGTATATTAGTTGGTCTCAAAACAACCCATTGCACCAAGTGAAGGGACTGCCGTCAGCATTGACATACAGAAGGAAAACCCCTTGAAAGATTCCCCTTCTTTAGTTCAATGTACTATGTCTCGCCATTTCAGGAGGAAGGATGGGGTGACTTTGACCCAGTAGCCTCCCAACCTCCAAACACTACTACTGATCTCACTGTCTTAGGTAATTAAGACCACCAGGAGTCATCAAAGGTGTTAAAAGTGCATCAGCAGTTTGTTTGTCTTTTTTTATTTGTCTCTCATTGCTCCTCATTAGGCTACCTGTAATAATGATAATTGCGCCATAAGTATTCCTTTCATTCTGCATTCCTCTGTGCAAATTTCTCTTGTAATGAGAGATAAGCAAATTCATTCCAATTATCTCCATCAGAGTAACCACAGGGAGATGCTCTCAGATGCGGGAAGCCAGGATAAATTTAGGATCATCTGATTGCTTGCACTAATCTACCTGGGACTGGTTCAGAAGACCAGAAAGAACAGCAACTTAATGAAGCCGGACAACTAAGTTTTTTAATGGTTAGCAATCCCTGGAGATGAACAACAGGTGGTCCATTTCACAGGTACATTTAAAGAATATTTTACACCAGAGCTGGTGGAAAATGTCTGCCATGGCATAAAGCATTTATATTCCAAACTGGGGTTGCTGTGGTTTTCCTTCCGACTTCCTGTGCCTCTTCAAGATGTATGAGCCCATCCTTCTGAGATTTGAAGTACACCTTAGGTCAGGGTTGTAGATATACAGCAGTAACGGGGAAAATAAATGTATTACAAGCAACTCACTTACCTAATTCTATTACAAATTACCATCCATTGCTGGAAGACAGAGGGAAACTCAGGCCATCCGATATCTATAATAGAGACAGTGCATCACTACAGCTGAAATCATATTATTTTTCCT
Source organism: Furcifer pardalis (assembly GCA_030440675.1). NCBI lineage: Eukaryota > Metazoa > Chordata > Lepidosauria > Squamata > Chamaeleonidae > Furcifer > Furcifer pardalis. The sequence continues at coordinate 166,530,097 of CP126891.1, read as the reverse complement.
TCAACGCTGGGTAGTTGTTCTTGTCCAAGAAACTGAAAAATGTGTGATTACCCTATTAGAAAAGTTTGTTTTCTGTGACAATCATTCACAATCAACAGTTGAGGAATTTCCTTCTCTAATAACAGGGTATCTATACTATGTAGTGTGGTCTTCATTCATATGCACATTGTTACGATGCTGAAAACTGCTAAAGGTAAAGTCAGGACTGAATAACCTTTTAACTATGCAGATAATGTAAAAACTAGTTTCAACCAAGATACATCCATTAAATTTAGAATAAAGCATCACTTTACAACCAGTTGTCCATTGGTAGCTATAAAGAGAGATCCACTGTGGTGTAATGGAGAGAGTTTCAGACTCGGACACAGGTGATATGGGTTCAGATCCCCACTTCGCCATGGAAGCTAACCAGGGTTAGCAACAGAAAGCCATTGCTTCAGCATCTCATATACCTCAACGCCCCATGATAGGTCAAGTAGATTTGTAGAATAAATTATTTTAACATCTAGAACCCCCAACAATGGGCACTGAACCCATTCATCACAACTGACAATTGTTCTGAGTATTATTTTTTCCCCTGTCTTGCAAATGTCTGTGATAAGGATGGATGCAGCCACTTATTTTTGGTCTGTCTCAGTTACATGAGTTCATTCATTAATCTGGTTTTACTTATTATCTATATTAACATGTCATTTTAAAATTGCATTTTCTGGGCTATATTTTGCTCACAAAATACACTTTTATAGATAAACTTTTGCTCAAACTGTGCATCTCTAAAGGCATTTTTCTTAAAACCAGAAATTTTATGTATACCCCCCCCCTCCGCACCCGGCTGAGAATGAGATTAGAAAATGCACACCTGTGAGATCCGAAGCATAGGTCAGCAACATTCTCGTCTGCATAACTATTCCAGACATGGAAATCAGGGCATGATATAATTCATTCTGACTGAATTCCTCAAGAGCCCCTAAAACGACAGAGGAGTTTATCTTTCATCCAGAAGAGATGCTGCACCAAAAAGTCTGGGAAAGACTTTTGTTGTTTTTGTTGTTGTTCTTTGTTTTTTGGACAGCCAGTTCCCACAATTTCTCCACCATGCTGGCTGGGGACACTGGGACTTGCAATGCAAACAGAGCCAGATTTTACTGGCTCAGCTAATCACTAGAAGAGTGATGTGACTTTTGAAGTGACTTCAAAAAATAGGGTAGTCGTCCCCCCACCCAACTTTTCAATTACGAAGAGGAAACTACCTACACACTGCTCTGGGTTCACTGCTCTGAAGTTCTGCAGCAACTGAGATACGGCTATAATGTGCCACTTAACTCCATCACCTCCATATTTAGCTTCCTGCTTTCGTGTTTCATCTTTGCACAACACTCCGTATCTTTCTGGTTTTCCATCTCATGCAGCAAGCAGCACCCTGTGAAGTCACCCTATCAGAGCCACGGCATAGAAAATACAGACAGAAAGCCACTCTCTTTTCATTTAATGTAGCACCTTTTCCCTTTGCTGTAGCTTTTGCAGCTCAAGGAAAGAATTGTCTTGTTATTGGGTACTCAACAGAAAATAAAATGGTTTGCCACAGCTCAAGTGTTTCTCCCGCTAAAAGAACACTGCAAGAGCAAATAACTTCACATTTCTCTTTCTTGTGATTAAGTAGACTTGTTCAAACAAAACAAGTGAGAAATGTTTCTTTTATTAGGGGTGTAGGAATCTGCCCATCTCATTTTAGTCGTGTGTCTCAGAATCTCACTGCCATTCTCATCCTGCAAGAAAATAATACCCTATTACTTAGTTTTTAACAATAAAACAAAGCTAAGCAGTCCAATGGCATTTAAAGTCATTTAGGTTTAATTTGGCATAACATTTAACCAGTGATGGGATTTATTATTTATTTATTTATTATTTATTTATTTAGATTTATATTGCCGCCCACTCACCGAGGCGACTCAGGGCGGCTTACAGTCGAAACAACAACAGTACAATACAAATTATAAAATGCAACCACATAAAACAACCAAACCAGAACAGAACAAACCCCGGTTCCATCCGGTTCCCCGGAACCGGTAGGAACAATCTTGGAGGGTTCTCTGAGAGGGTAGCCCATTTTTAAGGCGTCTGATTCCGGACGCCTCACCAAAAGAATTTTTTTTATATTGGAGCCAAAATGGCTCCAATTTAGTGTGCATGTGCAGAAATTCAATCTGATGCATTCCACATTTTAAAAAATTCTTCTGAGTGGCTCCGGCAGCAGCGGCAGCGGCCCTCAGAGGAGGGCACCTCTCCTGGGGCCGCCAAGCTCCCACAGGAATGCTGAGCCCTGCCCGGGCCATCCGCTGCCGCTGAGCCCTCCCAGTGACTTGGGGCCAACAAGCATCTATGGCCTGGGGACGCCCGGTGGGGCGTGCCACCTCCTCCTCCGGCTCCGGCAGCGGCGGCGATGGTGGCGGCAATGGCAGCAGCAGCAATGGTGGCAGCGGCTCCAGCAGCGGCGGCGGTAGTGATGGTGATGGCAACGGTGGCGGCAATGGCAATGGCAATGGCAATGGTGGTGGCAGCGACGATGGCAACGGTGGCGATGGCGACCTGGGCAGGCGGCACCAGCCCTCAGAGGAGGGCACCTCCCCCGGGGCCGCCGAACCCTCCCAGGCAAGGTGAGGCCTGGCCGCTCTCGCAGGGGTAAGTGAGGGGTTTGTGTTTGGGGAGGGTGGGTGGGTGTATTTTTATTTTATTTTTACTTTATTTCTTTAATTTATTTAATTTATTTATGGGTTTGTGTTGTAGGGGTGTGTGTGTGTGTGTGTGTGTATTTATTTTATTTTATTTTATTTTATTTTATTTTATTTTACGTCATGGAGTGGTAGTAAAAAAATTGTAATCCCATCACTGCTTTTAATTTACTTCTGCACATAAACAGAGTACACTCATACACAAGCAACATAAGACTACTGTATTTCCTAAAACTAACCTGGTATCAATCTGAAATTTCTGGTACATTCCACAAAGACATTACAAGAAGGTTTGTCAGTTCAAGTCTGCTCACTTGGAGAAACTGGCAGCCAAACTAATAGCTACATCCCAGTATAACAGCGCACAAGATGACATCATCACAAAATGAATCTTCTGTTCCCACCAGGATGAGACATCCATGAGGAATGGTTTTATTGAATGGACAGTAATAATGCCTGGAATTGCTCAGCGTAAACTCCTGTAGCAAATTACTGGCAAACAGAAGATTATTGTTTGATCCCTTCTCTCAATCTGATAACCCTAAAGTGTCACCTTCTTAAGGAAGCCTGGGGTCTGTAGATTGGGGAGGCACTCAGAATTATCTGCTAAGGGAATCTGCTGAGTTGCACTAGATTACAGTTCCCAGGCTATCTTGGAGAAGTTGGAGAAGAGTTTAATTGTGTAGCATACCAGTGGTTCCCAATGTGGGGCCCATGCAGGCCCATGCTGGTCTGGCAGGAGACTGGGATGTGTCCTGTGCACTCCTACTTATAACTCATAACTTAAAGTGCCATGCTACCTCAGCAGTTTCCGCTCCTGCTTCAGCTCCTCTTGTCAGGCTCCCCTCCACCCTGTGGGAGAAAGTCCAAAGCGCTTCAGCAGTGGCACAGAGATGATAATAATAATAATTTCATGTTGTTGTTTTCAATCCAAGCCTTATTATTATTATCTCTGTGCTACTGTGCTTTGGACTTTCTCCCACTGGGCGGAAGGGAGCCTGGTGAGAGAAGCCGTAGCAGGAGTGGAAACTGCCAAGGTGTGCAGTGACATGTTCAGGTATCCCACTGGGAACCACGGGCCTGGGCCCACACCCTACAGGGGAACTTCAATTCCCAGAAGCCTAAGTCAGAACATTGGCTGATCAGTGCTTTGGAAAACTGACTTAGGCTTCTGGGAATCTAAGTCCAAACACCAAAGGGTGGGAAACACTGACACAGAGAGATATGCTGTGTTTCAGAAAATTTCCCCTGGGCCATGCATGTTGAAAAGAGCATGCCTAGGCAAGGCTGAACCATAACATTTTTGCAGTTCAAAATAAAAGATGATGTTCTCCTTATGCCTCCCATCTACCCAACCTATACCATGGCTAAACCAGCAGAGTCTTACTTCAACTCTTATCTGGGGACAACAACATAAAAATGACCCAAATAAACAGCTCTGCTCTCCAGCAGAAAGGAACAACCGGAAGGGCTGTCATGGCTGTTCCCTCCACACCACCTCACTTGTGCTGGTTGAGCCAACTGTCTCACTCTGTCTAATTGGAAGACCAGAGCTAGGATAAGTCATCTGCAATTCTTGGCAACGGAGGCTGTGAAATATTTTCCATAGGTTTTTTTCATGATCTTCATTATGACAGCTTAACTGATATCACAAAAGGCGGGGGGAGAATTGAGTGAACAATATGATATATGTAATCCAGAATTCATTTTATTGTATTCAGTAATAATGACTAGCCTCATATTGGCAGGAATAAAATTTCATTCAAATGAACAGAGTGGGTGTAAATGACTTATACAGTAATACCCTGGATAACGTTATGACTTGGTTCCACAAGTCATGACGTTATCCGGTTTTTAGTGTTGTCCGATGCATGCATCGAACAACGCTTTAAAAAAAAAAGCCCTGACTTCAGGGACAAACCACTTTAAAGACAGGCAGGGAAAGAAAGAGACTTCCCTGCCTTTAAAGCCACCCCCCACTGCTGTGACTGCAGTAGGATCTTTCCCCCGACGCTACTGCCTTCCCTTCTCCGACTGACCAGCTGATCGCTCGAAGCTTGTGTTGTTTAAACTACCGGGAAGGGGGAAAGAGAGAGAACCAATCACCTCTCTCTTTCCCCCTCCCTGTATTGTCAATACAGGAAGTGAAAGAGAGAGAGCAATAGGATGCAGTCGGAGCTGCAAAGCAAGAGAAAGGTAAACTGGGCTGGATTCTCTCCAAGCAGGCAGTGGGATGGGGTGTGGGGAGTCCCCAAACTGGTGGGGGGGAAGGGAGGGAAGTGGCAGGGAGAGGAGCTGTGGCCTCCTTTACTTATTTAATACAATGGATCGGATAACGCTAAAATGAACGTTATCCGGTGCAAATCTTCCCCTAAAATTTGTCGTCGTTATGTGGTTTTAGCGTTATCCAGTGCAATCGTTATCCAGGGTATTACTGTATAGTATTTTCTGGAGATTGAGAAGTAAATTGCAGTTTCTTTGACAGAACATCCTAGGTAACCTGCTCAAGGCAAACCAATCTACAGGCCAACAGAGTGGCAACATTATTCAGATTAGCTAATCTAATCTCAGACATGTAGAGCTAATCTGAATAATCTATTGTTGCTGATGGCTGTGGGAAGCTGTATTGTTGTGCTTGCTTGTCTGTCATTTTGCTTGAGCACACCCTTCTCCCTTTGAACCCTGAATTTGATGTATTAAAACCATGCCTGTAAATTTCACTCCTTGTCTGAAGAAGTGGTCTTGATCCACGAAAGCTAACAATAAAAATATAGCAGTTAGTCTTTAAAGTGATACAGTGTTTTTTATTTTGTTTTGTTTATTTTATTTTGTCTTCTGATATGCCTGAACCACAGACTAACACAGCTACTATTCCAAAAGAGAGAGAGAGAGCGAGAGCAAATCAAGATTCTGTAAGGCAATTCTAAAAATGGGCCAGGCCAAACAAAAAATTATTAATTTTAAAGTCGACTTCAATCAGCACCAAATCTGGTATAGCTGTAGCAGACAACCTCCTCCTTCTCTCTGTCATACTAGGGGATATTTGGACAAAGGTTTTTTGAGTTATGACTTTTGAATATCAGAAAACAAAATAAAATAAACAAAATAAAATAAAAGTAAAATAAAAAACACTGTAGGACTTTAAAGACTAACTGCTATATTTTTATTGTTAGCTTTTGTGGATCAAGTCCACTTCTTCAGACAAACAGTGAAAGTTACAGGCATGGTTTTTATACATCAAATTCAGGGGGTCAAAGGGAGAAGGGTGTGGTCAAGCAACATGACCGACAAGCAAGCACAACAATACAGCTTCACACAGCCATTAGCAACAATATATTATTCAGATTAGCTGTAAATGACTCACTTTCAATCTCAAGGTTGCTGAGAAAGCCCATTCTGGTATCTGATCAACCTTTGACCTCCATGTCAGAAAACAAACAAAAACACTGTACCTGGTTACTTTCTGTTTTGCTAAAGAGGATTGGCAGGAAGGTTATAATATAATATATAAAATCATATAGCAATCTGGGTATCAGATTTGATAATGTCCCAGAAACTCTTCGTTAATAATAAGTCCCCTATGATGGGTGTCTAACAAATGGATGTATTTGATTTCTGCTGTCTCCCTTTCAATCCTAGTTTTGTAATTTCTCTGTTCCAGAATTGTAACTTTCAGGTCTTAGATAGAGTGTCCAGTTAGATTGAAAGGTTTGAGATAGTTTTCTCTGTATTATTTTTATTTTATTTTGTTTATTTTATTTTGTTTTCTGATATGTCTGAACCACAGACTAACACAGCTACTATTCCAAAAAATTCAAGACTTTTGAATAGTATAACTGCTTTACTCCCACCCACCCTCTCTGAAAATAAGTGACAACCAGCTACCCCAGATTTAAAATAGCTCATATTATCCAGAAAGAAATGTGTTGGCCTCACTTCTTTCTTTTTCTCTCTCTAAAAAATCCAACCTGTAATGGCTTAAATATTCGTTCTCAAAAAAGATTTTTCAAATGGGAAAACCAGACATTTTTATAACATATGGTACAGGCTTAACAGGAAGATGATGATGATTATGAGAAGAGAAATAAACTGCTTAACAGAAAGAGTAGCTTTAACAAAGGCAACAGCTGAGGAAGGGAGAGCAAGGAAAATATCAGGAAAGCTGCAGAATAAACAGCCCAATCTCAAAGAAACTAGAAAAATAAGTGTTTTTGGGTGCCATGGTCCTAGAACAGGAAAGAATTGATGAGAAAATGAGACAAAATAAAGCCTGGCTAGTTAGATTCTCAAATAAGCTCCCCAAAGATATGGAAAATGAAAGAAGACATAATTCAAACTACATCCAGAGTGCAAATAATATAATCAGCAAAACACAAGGCATAAATACCACCCAGCTAAAAAACTGATTACAGCAGGAAGCTCTGCTTAGAAATCACTTCCATCCTCCCTTTATCAGCCCAGAGTGATTAGAAGCAAGGCAACCTCTGATAATTCTCAGCAGGACCCAAATGGCCTCTCTGCCCATTTTATAGTTTGCTTCTTGGCAGAATGAAGCCATCAAAGGGGATTAAGCAGGTGAACAGATTATAAAATGAGAACTAATTGAGACACTCACAAAGGGTCCCTGTCACTTCAGTAAACCACCCTATAAAAAACCCTTTAATCTTTGTCTGAGGTTGCCTGCCTCATGGAAGCTTCCTGGTAAAACTTCCAGATAATATCCTTTGAGCTGACTCTGAAAGCGTTTGCAGTCTCAGAGACAAGGTCTAAACTGAAATACTAAAGTGGCACCCAACCCCTAAAATCCAGGATTTAGCAAAATAATTCTGTTATGTGGCAACCACCCTGATAAAAATGTGGGAAATGATACAGGTTTCGGAGAGCCAATTTGCTTTCCCCCTTCATCCACAATCAGATATACCCCAGATAATAGCAACTGTGTTGTGCTGGCTAATCTTTCACTAGATCAGACAAAAGGAACTATAGAATGAATTCACCAAAGGCTGCTTTCATTTTAGCAGTTTAAAGTCTGACCTCAGCGTGATAGAACAACAACAACACAAAGGAAATTGTGAGTCAGCCTGAAGCCCCACACCCATCCACACTATCTGTAACTTTTCCTTTCCACCACTGGGGCTTCTGCTTAAAAAAAATGGATCCATTCACATTGATTCAGACATGCATCATTTGAAGCAATGCAGGAAAAAAATGATGAATTGTATGCGCGCACACAATGAAAAAGTTGTTGTGCTGCATTGAGCACCTTCTCTCTTGCCTCATGAGTAAGAATTAGCAATGCACACATTCATGCAGGTTAGAAAATAATAATAATAATGAAATGAATAAATCAGAGCTGTTCTCCAAACAGGCAGAAATGTATTAAAACCATGGTCATGGAATGGCACTTTGCCCCTCAAGGCCAATATGAACAAAGGCAACAGGCATACAGAAACAGAGTGATTATATAGTTTACCTCATCTTGAGGCATCAGTGAACTTTGTTTTAAGGCACATCTTGCAGTTTCTTCTCAGATGCTGTCCTTGATTCATCACTCATTGCTGTTGCCCATATAGTCAACTCTCTTCCTTTCACAACTGTTTACTGACAGCAAGCTCAAGGGTCCCAACTGTGCAGATTCTTATGACTGCATTATAAATGAATGTATGTTTAATAAAAATTATTCTCTGACACATTCACAGCAGGAAAGCCTCCAGATCAGCCCACACTCTTTGTGGCAATGCCTTCCTAGAGAGCAAGAATCATACCCGCCACTTTTTTCTTTTTTACAGTTTAAGAATGGAGCATCTCTCCATTGTGAAAAGTTTTCTATTCTTTTCTTTTTAAGAAAAGCTGAGAAAAAAAGAGGAAATATAGGAATGGAAACCTTGTTACAGCTCGCTAAGGTGGATCCTTATAACTACACTTCCTACAGGGTTTCAATAAATCTGCACACAAGCAACAAGCAAGACTTTTCACCCTTCCTGTGTTTAAATCAAACAATATTAAACCCATACTTCCCTCACTGTGTAGTTACATCCTTAGTTGACCTTTCTGTCCTAAATTAATCTTTCTGCCCTAATTCCTTTGCTAGCCTGGACTTTCTTTGGATTTATGCCCTTTCCCGTTGCACTGGAATTACAGTACTCTCCAGCTTTAAGTCTAACAAAACTAAAGAGATAGTATTTGCTAGCTGTTAATCTACCTTAAGAAATACTTTCTCCATGCCAGCAGTGGTCAACCTTGGACTTCAATTCCCAGAAGCTCTGATCAGCAGGTGTGCTTACCTGGGCTTCTGGTAATTGAAGTCCAAAAACACCTGGGGCACCAAGGTTGGTCACACTTGCAGTCTATGCAATAGAAGCTCCCCCATCTATTCCTTCTTTTTTTTTCCCCTGTATTTATGTGTATGACCTCTGTGTGTGTGTAATCTTTGTTTCTCCCTCTTTTGGTTCTCTTTCCTCCAGGTAGCAGCCCCCTCAACATTCTCTGAGTTGTCATTCTGCCATAATGTTTCTGAAGCAAATATATTTTATTACCCTTTATTTAGCTCTGATCAGTGGCGGGATTCAGCAGGTTCACCCCAGTTCACCAGTACTGGTAGCAGAATTTCTGGCTGGCCCCACCCATCCAAGTTTTGAAATAACACAGGGCTTTCCCTCTGGCCATACCCACTATACCACGCCCACAGAGCAGGTAGTAAAAATAATTGAATCCCACCACTGGCTCTGATGTAAACTTTGCTGTTCCACAACACAATTATTGGGTATATTTCAGTTGCTATTGTGTCCAGTAAAACTTCCTGTAGAGTAGTTCTGTGTGAATGTGATTTAGCCAGACTAATCTATGTTAAGACAAGGTTCAGAGATCCCTTACAAATGTGTCTCAGACCATTTATACCAGCGATTCTCAATGTTTTCAGGTTGTTGGCCTGACCACACCTCCTGGAGAGCTTATTGGGCTGGTCGTGGCTCCTCCCACTCAGAAGCAAAAGTAAAATGTGTCATGGATGTGCAGAACACATTTAGCAGCGTTCTGTGTATGTGTGGTGCACATTTTACTTCCATTCCCACGAGCGGCGAGGGCATTGAGGGTCGGATGAAATGGCTTTGGGGTCTGGGTCTGGCCCACAGGCTGTAGGTTGTGAATGCCTGGTTTATACAGTAATACCTTGGATAAAGTTTACCTTGGATAACTCTAAAATCGCATAACGTTAAGTAATCTGGGGAGGAGAATTGCATCAAATAAAGTTAAGGTCCTATGGGATGGATCGCTAAAGCCTGTGCAGTTACAATGTATCTCTATGGAGCTTTAACTTTATCCGATCCATCCCATAGGATTTTAACATGGATCGGATAACACTAAAAATCGGATAACACCAAGACTTGTGGAACCAAGTCTTAGCGTTATCTGAGGTATTACTGTACATTCTTATATGTACTCTCTGACTGTGTTCTTGATAATGTTTGCCCTAGCTCTCTGCAAAGAACTACACTCCCCAGAGTTCCCTGTGCTATCTGAAACCATTTTCAGCCTGCAAAATGAATGCAGGCTGAGACTTAAGCTCAGGGGTACCCAAATTTTTCAGGCCATGGGCCAGTCATGTGGTTGAGCATGCCATTCACGTGGTCCCTCACACTGGAAGCAGAAATAAAACACACATGCACATAACACTGCTGTAAATGACCCGGGGCTATTGTAAACATGTTTACGACAGCCGTGGGTCATTTACAGCAGCGTTATACACATGCATGGGCATGTTAAGGACATGCACATTTTACCTCCACTTCCGGGAGCGGTGAGGGCAATGTGGGCTGGATGATTTGTCACCATGGACTGGATCCAGCCCACACGGCATAGTTTGGGCACCCCTGCTTTAGAAAACAAAACAATAAGCACTGGAAAGTAAGCAGTTAACAAGTAACTCACAGTCATCTGCCAAGCAGTTACATCTATCATCTATCTTAAGGTCTCAAATGTTGCATTAATATTGAAGACCTAATTTTAGCATCAATTAAATTGTGGAGGAGGGGAGGTATAAGGGATCCATCAGCATCATTTTAATTACAGTTGTGAATGTAAGTTGACCGAATTATAGCTACAATGCAAATAAAAGAGAACCGACATAAAAACTATTAATGGGAACAATTTAATGGTGTATTCTTGGGCTGTTACTGTGGTCTGTAAACCTTGTGGGTTACTGGGCTTTTAAAAGGCCATTAACATCCACCCAAATGCTAGAAAATAAACATATAAGAAAGGAGATAAACAAACATGTAATAATGATAATCAATGGTGGAGACAGGTTAAGCATTATCTAATAGTTTTTCCAAATAAACTAATTATTATTCTACAAACACTTGGATCTACTGAAGTTAGAATAAATTCAGTTCATAAATAATAAATTTCCTACGTTTAAAATTCACATAAAACAGATACAGTATAGTTATAACAGGTTCAATGTTGTTTTGTTACTTCTGGAACAGTTTATGGTGACTACGTTTTTTTCCCCATGCTTTTGGTTAGGAAAAGCTAAATTGAACAGAAAATAAATAAATAACTGATCATGGATTTGAGAGAGAAATAAAACTTAGATATAACTCATTCATAGAAGAGGAAGGTCCTTATAGGTTGATTATATGTCTCACAAAAAGATAATCTCTCACCCCCTGTTTTATGTCAGGTCTTAAGTAAAGAAATCCTTTGAAGTCTGATTTCTCAGTTTCAGTCATGCCCACTTAACACTATCCTGCTTTTAGTTCCATTGAAGACCTATTTCCATCTCAAGAGCAACTCTTGCAAATTTTACCTGAGGCTAGTTTCACAAACTCATTCACACATAATCTTTCATAGTGGGGTGGCAGAGGGGCAGCCTGCCCCGGGTGGCACTTTTTGGGCATATGGGTGTTCTTGGACTACAATTCTCAGAGGCCCTAACGGAAGCAGGCACCATCGTCCTAGGCCACCACCAAGGGGTAGCAAATTTTTCTTACGCCCCAGGTGGCTGAATCCCATGCTACACTACTGCCTTAATGCAGGATCAGCAGGATTCTTCTGATGTCCTTTATACTGTATAGGGCTATCATTAATGAAGTACCAGAAATGCAGAGTGGTATAAAATGCTGTTGGCTGACTCTTGTAAGGATCCAAAGCCCTCCAAATATTGTTCAACTTGTGTTAGTTGTATGCCATTTCCAGGCTCCATTTATGATGGTGGATCCTTAACATCTGACAAATCTTGACACCTGAGGGAATACTACCTCCTTCCTCCTGTACCTTCCTGTCTACACCATACATTACAGGATATGTTGATCTGGATGGTTTTGTCAACTGAGCTTAAGGATTTAAAGCTGCCACCTATTGCACCTAAGCATGTGGAATATACAGTGGTACCTTGAGTTACAAATTTAATGTGTTGCAAGACATTTTTCATGTTATGAAAAATTTGTAACTCAAATTTCCCATAGGAATGCATTGAAAACCAAAATTCATAACATGAAACATGGTTTCCCATAGGAATGCATTGAAAACCAAATAATCTGTTCCAGAAAAATTCATTACTTGAGCCATTATTTTCAATTGATTTTTATTCGTATTGTGAAAATTTTATAACTCGAACCATTTGTAACTCGAGGTACCACTGTATATGTTTAAATATACATTGGCTGAAATCCTGTTGCATAAGCACAATAAGTCACAAGTAGAGTAAATTCATTGAATCTGTGGAATTTATGGAGGAGCATTATTAGTTTTCTTTCTGTTTTTAGTTTTAAAAAACAACAACATTGAAGATGGTTTTTTCCCAGACTGCACAGGTAAAGTAAAGGTCGAAAACCAGTCATAACTGACTCTAGGGTTCAGTGCTCACCTCAGTTTCATCTCCAAAGTGCCAGCGCTGTCTGTGTTTGCAAACATTTCCATGGTCATGTAGCAGGCATGACTAGACACCAGAGTACACAGAATGCTGTTTACCTTCCCACAGAAGTGGTCCCTAATTATTTATTTATTTATTTATTTATTTATTCAGATTTATATTGCCGCCCACTCGCTGAGGCAACTCAGGGCGGCTTACATTCAAAAAAGCAACAGTACAATAAAAATTATAAAATATAACCTCACAAAATACAAAATACAACCAAACCAGAACACAGACTAACTCCCCTCAGGCTGTTGTTGTTGATATTTATCTACTTGCAACTTCTTGCTTTTAAACTGCTAGGTTGGCAGGAGCTGGGACAGAGATGGGAGCTCATTCCATCCTGCAGTACTCGGAAATCAAACTGCTGATCTGCCACCTTCCAGGCAGCGTCTTAGCCACTGCAGTCCAGACTGCATGGAGCTCCCCTGAAATCCTGAACTGTCCAATGGTTGAGGATCACTGAACTAAAACACTCATAAAGACACTTCATGTAAAAAAGAAGGGGAAAAAGAACATCATTTGCTGATAGATCTAAAGAAGCATCAAGTCTTAGTTCCAAAGGGTTGTCCCCAGAAATTTGTTAGTCAATCTCTTTTAAGGAATAAGAGGTGGTAGTTATTTATGGCAAAAGTCATTGGGTGGCTGGATATCCCACTTCTGCAATGGAGTAGACCATACAGCCAGCGACTCGACACCAAGTGTTGGGCAGTAGTAAATAACCTGACTCCCTAAAGGGGCCAATGGCTGCGGGTGAATGAGCCCCTTTAGGTGGGGGTGATGGCCCCCTCAGTGGAGGAAATGTCACTGGAAACCATCATATTGGGCCCAACAGTGAAATTAGTGGAGGAGGAACCACTTCACTATTCTGATTCCCAACAGTCATGGAGACAGATGAGGCCATGCCAGATGGACTGCCTGTGAAGGCACATCTTGTCAATATCTTCAAGGCTATGGCAGTCCATTGCAGTCCCAGTGTCAAATCCTGCATGTCTCATTTCATACGTGCTACAGGAGAAGGCTTCGTGGCCATAGTGTGTAGGTCACTTCATGGCAAGCTGGGATCCAACAAATTGATGCCAATGGCATTTCTCCTGAAAACATTTTCAGGAAAAAATGTATACTCAGACACGAGTAGCAGCTAACCACAATGACGAAGTCATAGGGGTCAAGAAACAGCTGTTCCCCTTTTCTTCTAGTAAGTTTCCTAAAACCAGTCTGGTCATTCTTAAAGATGCAGCAGAGGAGTCAATAAGCAGAGAACCTTAAGGAAGAAATTAAAAAAGAGAGATGAATCTTCAATCAAATGCACTTTCTAGCATTTTTCAATTGTAGTTTAAAGCAGGGAGTTCTGGGAATGGAATGACCTTAAAAATCTATTTTACTTAAGCAAGCTAGCATTAGCTAGGGGCTAATTTTTCTGTTCAGCTTAGCATGAAGGCCAAATCTTAGACTGACAAAATTAAACCCCAGGTGAGGTGATAGAAAGCTCAAGGACCAGTCTTTATAGGTCACCGAAGAATAATATTGGAATGCCAAAGAAGACTGTTTACATTAAGATGAGAACAAAGATATCAAGAGTGCCACAAGCAGCCAGCTGAGATTATTAACTCTTGTTATGATAAGTTAGCAGATGTTTCCTGAGGGGAGGGGGGATAAATACATATTCAGGAAAGGATTTGGTTGCCAGATAATATTTCTCTGATAATGATAAATTTTATATCCATCATGAACTAATCTGAGCCAGTAAACCAAATGGTCCATTTTCAGGGACAATTCAAAGTGATGCTTTTGACTTTAAAAGCACAAAGCAATTCACATCCAAGCACATTGAAAGACCATGTTTCCACTTCTGAGCCTGCCCAGATTTTCAAATCATCAAGGGAGGCTTTTCTCCCTTTCTCACCACCCTCACAAAAGTGTTTTGTGAGGACACGGGCAAAGGCTTTCTCTATTGCTGGTCCCCAACTGTGGAACTCCCTTTTACAGGAGGCTGGGTTGATCACCTCTTTGCTGTCCTTCCATCCCAAGACAGATCTCTTCAGACAGGCTTTTTATCAGTGAGTGGATGAATGAATGGATCAAACAGACATTTTGGATAAGTTTTTAAAAATGCATATATATTTTTTCTACACAGAGAGAAAAAGACTCAGTTTTAATATAACACTGACCAAACTGCCTGTCTGTATTTTATCCTTTTTAGCTTAAAAAAAAGAGGGGAGAATTTTCCATGTCATTTCTAGAAAGAAAAGGCTTAGCAAAGGACCACTGTGTCAGGCTAATAAAATTTCAGAAACTTAGGTTAATTTTTCAAAACTAATCCTATGTGTTTTACATTCCTACATTCCAGTGCTAGGCTGATAATAGCAATATCGATTACTGTACACCTACAGTATATATTTCCACATAGCGCTCAGAACACTCTGTTGGTGGTTCACAAGGTAATTAGAATTTGGCCCCCAACAAAGTGGACATTTTACCAACTTGGGAAGGATGGAAGGATGAGTCAACCCCAAGCCTATTAGAATCAAACTCAGATCATGAACAGAGTTCTGACTGCAGTGCTGCCACTTAACCACTGCACCACAGACAGTGTATCCTGCTGAAACCTTGAGTCTCTGTACAATTAAAACTGGGGAAATGTCTCACTTCCTACAAAAGAAATACAAGAGCACAGCTGTGTACATCTATTAAGATTGGAAGAATTGCTGTAAAACAAATCAAGAACCCCAGAAGTCTGAAAACACTGGGTTTATTTTCTTTTATAGCTCCTATAGTCATGGGACCTCAGGCAGTTAACTTCAACTCTGATAGGTATGTGTAACATTCCTTAATTGGCCTATAATGTTTCTTTTTAAGCCCCCATTAAAATTGAACCAACAGATGAGGAGTAAGAAGGAAAGACCCGTTGGTGAATTACATATAATGGCTGAGAATTCAGTTTGCCCAGTGTTACAGTCAGAGCAAGTTCAAATGCATTAGCACTTAACAACCAAAGTTCCAGAACCAAGAGATGTCAATGTTAATTATGTTTCTATCACATCATTAGTCCCTCAGGTCAACAGGAGAGGGTTAAAGCTCCATTTTATGCACTTAGTGGAGACATAATGGTACCTCTAGAAGCTTATAACAGTCTAAATATCAAGAGAGGTGTGATTTTACAGGGCCAACTGGTTGGCACATCCAGAATATATTAAATTAAGGAATATATTGAATTAGAGGCAAAGGTGCTAAAATGACCAGAAATGTTTCTCTTGGGGCAGGGAGGGGGCAGGAATGGATGGACTCTGGGTGGAAAAATTCCCTGGCTGATTGCAGGGGCTTCCTTTCTTCCTTCCTTCCTTCCTTGCTTCCTTCCTTGCTTGCTTGCTTCCTTCTTTCCTTCCTTCCTTCCTCACCATAATTTGTATAAACACACAGTAGTGTCCAGTAGTAGGCTGTCAAAATCTCCGCTTCCCCACCGTGACGTCAGTGACGTCGTGGACATAGCCGTCGTCATGACATCATGATGTCATGGGCAGAACAAAAATAATAATAATAATAAAATGTAAGATGTCTGCACATGCGTCAAACCTCCAATTGACGCATGCACAGTTCTTTTTTTAGTGTGCATGCGTCAAACCTCTATTTGACGCATGCACACTAAAAAATAGAACTGTGCGTGCGTCAAACAGAGGTTTGATGCATGCACAGTTCCTGGCAGCCTTTTTGGCTGCCTGGAAAAAAATATTTTTGGAGGGGGCTGGAGAGGTGACTGAATCGGTCGCCCGGGGTTTTACCACACACACCCAGCGACTCCTCCTGATGGGGCGCTACCAGTTTGGGTGAACTGGTCGAAACCGGTAACATCCCATCACTGTTAGTGTTGTGTGGATTTCAGCCACCCGGGGCTTAAGCCAAATTTGCTGCCCCCTGGTGGATGCTGGCACCAGCTCTTGCTAGGGCTTCTGGGAATTGTAGTCCAAAAACACCAATAGCCCAAAAGGTGCCATCCGGGGCGGGCCACCCCTCTAGGCTAGGGCCCACTAAGCTACACCACTGTAAACACACTACTCTAGGCAGTTCACAATAAAATAAGACCACGCCGCCGCTACCTCCAGCCTCACCAGACGCTCCTGTGACCGGCCCGGTGAAGGGGGAAAAGGACAACACCTGCGGGGGGGGGGGCTGGAGGTTTTAAGACCATGCTGCTGCCAGCCACGAGCGGAGTCTTCCAAGCCGGGGAATCTCCCGAGGTTGGGAAAATGCATGGAATTTGCTGAGTGGCCAAAGATCACCACCCAGCTGGCTTTGGGTCCCACCCTCCTGGGGCTGGGGAAGGATCTCTTTGCCCAGTGCCTACTCGGATGGAAGTGACCAAAACTGTCTATTTGGAGAGAAGTGACTATATCTGTCTGCTCAGAGGGAAGTGATTGTTTTGCATTGCAATTTGTTTTATGATATGTACAGATGATATTAATGTATTTGCTGCTATTCTGCTGCTTTGTAATTATAAGTACCTGCCTGGAGGGAAGTGATTGTTTGTAATTGTTTCTATGATATACACTGATAATATTGATGTATTTGTTGTTGTTTTTCTGTATCATATTGTATTTTCTATTATATTTAATTTCAAATTTATTGTGATTATGTAATATATTGTTGATTATAATGTTGAATGTTATATTTGTGAGTTTTGTGAGCCGCCCTGAGTCGGTTGCACCGATTAGGGCGGCATATAAATTGAATTAATAATAATAATAAAATAATAAAAGTATCCAATAATAATATAAATATTATCATGACAAAACAATCCATACATAACACAAAAACCACCTAGCCCCCTGAATGAATACTAACCCTAATGGCACCAGTATCACAACACTAAATCATAAGAATCAATTCAAAAATCAATTAGTTCAAATTAGGGATCACCCAAATATTATTAATTATAAAGTCTTATTTTCAGAATTCTAACATAATTTTAAAAGTGTTTAATGTTTTACAAAAGACCAACAGAATAGAGGCTGTTCTAATCTCAGATGGTAAAGGAAATAGCTGTGGCAGTTTGCTGTTTCTCTCATTGTGAGACAGAACTAGGATGTCATTTATCCTGTTGAAGGAGGCAGCATTCAAGACAGTTAAAAACAAATGCATAGAGAAGGGAATGCAGAGGAAGAAACAGAAATAAAGGAAGAAAGATACAGTACACCTAATGTCTTTTGAATTTTTTTTTAGTTATATAGTAATGCCCACATCTTTTCTTGAAAGTGTGTTCAGTTTGCTCTCCTGAAAAAGAGCACCTATAGCACAGTTTTATTTTTCAATTTTCTCTTCAAGGAACGTTTTTGTCCCCCCAAGTTATTATGCCACCTGAGGCATAATCTCAATCCTCGACAAAATGCTACACAATTTATAAAATAATTATTAATTTTCTGGCTTTTGACATGCAAATTTCTGTATTTGAGCTAGCTATCTTACTGCTCTGGGTGTTGAAGTCTGAAAGGATATGATTCCAAATAACCAGCTTATTCAAATGCTTTGCTATGTTATCATGGGGTAAATGGGCATCTGTATAGAGTTGAGGTTAAATTCATGGCTTGCCCAGGGTTTGTTTATAATGATGAATGAGGCTTCCTTTGATTGCTTGTGTTTCTTCTTCTGAATTATCTCACATGGCTCTTTAGGAATGGCTGGTTTAGGTTCCTTCAGTTCTTCATCTGTCACATGTAATAATCATTTAATCTTCTCATGGCTGTGCTAGCTTTCAAAATATTGGGATAATGCCAGAATGACACTTAATGGCCTGACAGCTGTAGATTAGATGATCCCCAAAATTCTGACCTTACGGATTTGTATTATTTATCCCCCCAGTCCCATATGTGTTCTTGTTGTTCCACTGTATTACACTGGTTAAGGCAGGTTTGCATAACCATACTGTTCACTTCTTGAATCTATACTGTCACTAAGAAATGTTCCTATCTATGTTGTTTTTAGCCTGCCAGCCTGTCAGAGAAAGAGAAATAGGAATACTCACCACAGACATTATTAGTTGCATTCTGAATTGTACATCCGTGTATAATTGAGATTTCTTACCTTGGCACAGCTCATTTTGAAAATTAATGTCATTTAAGTAGCCATACACTCTATAACACTCTTTCCCTACATAAAGATGTTGAAGATTATTTTTACTACTAAACTGGGATGGCCAGCTGTCACCCAACTGTAGCCCAACCTACAGCTTCCATTAAAACTAGTTAGGTTTAATCACAGTTATGAAGTTATAAATCATGATATCTGTAGATTTGGTTTCTCTTCTTTTGAATATTTCTTTTTCTGTAAAACAAAAGCAAAAACTAGACTAACTAACTGCATGCTTACTTCATCAATCTAGTCAAGATGTGGTGAATGTTTCAGAGACAGCTCTGCTATAAAATAAAATAAGTAACTGACAAATTACTGGTAGAGTTTCAAAGCGAGTATGGTGTACTTTTATCGGTCTGCCATAGATTCTGACAGCCAAGCTTTCCTCTTAACCTGCCATTACAGATTGAGTTGGCAATGGAATATCTAACTTCATGCAGGATATAAGAAGGGCATTTGGAAGGAAGAGAGATTGGAACTGTTTGGATCTCTCTGAAAACACAGCATTCAGATACATTCGTTCTGGCTTCACAAGTCATTAATTTCACATCTTCTGGTGAAACTTTAAAAAAAACAGGAACACGGCAAAGAAAGATAGGCAATTTAAGAAGTCATAGTGGAAAAGGAAATGCTTTCTAGCTGTAGGGAAAAGAGATATCCCATGGCAGCCCACCCAAGATATTTTGAAGCATAAGGACAAGAATAAGATGGCACTTTTAATCCATTCCATGTACAGGAGCCAACTAGACCTGCTGCCCAATTTTTCATCAACTCAGCTGATCAGTTATGATCTTCAGATGCACCAAAGGGCAGAAGGCTAGATCACAGTATGTCCCAAAGGCTTCCTAGCACAAACAACTCCTCCAAGGAATCAAGAAGCCAACCAAATTGGTTTAAATGGTTTTGTTTTGTCTATTCTTGGATTAAATTGTTTTGTATATCATTTATACAAATGACCTCACTCGTATTGCATGACCACGGAAACATCTGCAGACGCAGACAGTGCTGACTCTTTGGCTCTAAGCAGAGATGAGCATCACTCTTGAGAGACAGACACGACTGGCTTTCGAGCAAAAGAGACTTTTACCATTACCTTTAATGAAGAAAGAATCTTGATAGAACCCTGCAATTCTACCTCCTTAACCCCAGATCTTGCCTGCTGAAATGTAGAGAACCCTTGTGGACAAAGGACCCCAGTTTCCACCAACCATGTCTCGGTAAAGACAAGGTCAGTGTGCTTATCCAAGGATCAAATCTTGTATGACTATTGTTTTCCCATTTGCTCACCTGGAATTTGAGGAGCAGTATTTTCAGTCCAAGGAGTCAAAGGCAAAGCAATCAAAACAATTATTATTTTTTTTGAAGTGGTAGCCATGTTAGTCTGTGCAAGCGTATCAGAGAGTAAACAAAACAAGACAAAAGGCAAAAAAACTGTGGCACCTTAAAGACTAACTCCTGTAACTATTTGAATTCATGGACTGCTTGGGGGGCAAACATCATCCTGAGTTATTCTCTCCATTCAATAATGCTATAGCTGCCACACCTATCACCAAATCTCCTCCATCAGTGGTGGGCAGGAACAGGTTCGCACACAATTTGGGCAGGGGGGTAGAAAAATTGGGGGGGCCTTCAAGCAGGGTGGTGGTGAAAGTGGGTGGCCTCGCCCACCTCCCTTCCCTTCCCCACCCACTTCCCTGCCCTGCCCACCTCCCTGCCCCACCTTGCCCACCTCTCTGCCCTGCTCACCTCCTCCTCCATGTCCTCCTCCTCCAAGTCCTGGCAGCCTTGCCCGGACTTGGAGTCGATTGGTATTCAAATGTGACACCAGGTTTTGTCCCTGCAAGTGGTTCAAGGTCTCCCTTGCTCAAAAGCCAGTCATATCCATTTACAGCCACAGAGCCAGTGCTGCCTCTGTTTGCAGATGTATACATGACCATATGTCAGGCATGACTAGATCACCCATAATGTAGGTTCCACCCACGATGTAGGCTCTGCCCATGATGTAGGCTCTGCCCATGATGTAGGTTCCACACACAACATAGGCTCCGCCCACAGTGTGGTATTGAATTTTTTTGCTGCCCACCACTGCTCCTTCTGCTCTGTACAGTTCTTATGATTCTCCACATGACTCTCCTTCTCATGAGAATAGATCCCTCTGCAAGCAGACAAAGTCCCTAAGTTATAAAGTAAAATAAAGTAATAAAATAAGGTGGGTGCAGAGGACCATTTAGAGTCTTCTTTTCATTGGGTCTACTGAGGATACTTGGCACACAACTCTCTAGTCGTGTGACTCTTCATGTGACTCCAAGTGCAATGCTAAATATGCCCTTAGGGCTTAGGACTGTACTCAATGCCACACTGAGATGGTACCTCTGGCAGGGTAGTTCAAATAAATACCTGCAAGAGGAAGGGAAAGAAGAAACACAAGGCATTAAATTGTGAGAGTGGAGCTGGAAATCACATGTATCAGAGAGGAGCACAAATCTGAGAGGGGGTTGGAAGTAAGGTGTGGTTTTGGTGACATCTTGGGTTTGTTGCACTGCAATACCTCTTCTGAACAGAAACTGCACAGAAAGGGGGGAGCCAGTGAAATTGGAACTAATTACAAGGTGCAAATGAAACAAAAAATGAAAGTGTCAAGCCTCCAACATTATAATGGGAGTAGAAAAAATTGCAATTGTTCTGAAGAATGAAATCCTAGTGGACAAGGCTGTCAGGCTGCCAACAAATCACCCCAGCCCTTTATGAGCTAAACCGTTACGGCTTTCTTTCTTTTGCTTTTCTATAAACAACAGGAGTTCATGTCATTTTCATTGCTTGCCAACTGCTGTGTGAATTGTCAGCTATGTATGCTTGTCATCCTTTGCAGTTTTAACCTGAACACTCAGTATGCTTTTCCTACTCAGAAACTTGTCCCATTATTGATGTTCTTGGAGATAAAAATCAAACCACATATCAATGAAACAGTTCATTTTTCTCTGTTTTTGATGGCTACGTTCCAGAAATTCAGATAGATGGGAATCATGCAGTTTTGCCTTCCCTTGGGTTCCAGGCCCTCCTCTGTCAGAATAGGAGAGAGCACTAACAATTTTTTGAACGACAATTGGATGTACCTTGGTAATGGAGAAAGAAACTGAAGAACAAACTCACCAAAAAGTGCCTTCATTTTAGCAGTTTCATTCTGGCTTAGACATAAAAGAAGAAAGAAGGAAGAAGAAGAAGAAGAAGAAGAAGAAGAAGAAGAAGAAGAAGAAGAAGAAGAAGAAGAAGAAGAAGAAGAAGAAGGAAAGAAGAAGAAGAAGAAGAAGAAGAAGAAGAAGAAGAAGAAGAAGAAGAAGAAGAAGAAGAAGAAGAAGAAGAAGAAAGAAGAAGAAGAAGAAGAAGAAGAAGAAGAAGAAGAAGAGAAGAAGAAGAAGAAGAAGAAGAAGAAGAAGAAGAAGAAGAAGAAGAAGAAGAAGAGAAGAAGAGAAGAAGAATAAGAAGAAGAAGAAGAAGAAGAAGAAGAAGAAGAAGAAGAAGAAGAAGAAGAAGAAGAGAAGAAGAAGAAGAAGAAAAGAAGAAGAAGAAGAAAGAAGAAAAGAAGAAGAAGAAGAAGAAGAAGAAGAAGAAGAAAGAGAAGAAGAAGAAGAAGAAGAAGAAGAAGAAGAAGAAGAAGAAGAAGAAGAAGAAGAAGAAGAAGAAGAAGAAGAAGAAGAAGAAGAAGAAGAAGAAGAAGAAGAAGAAGAAGAAGAAGAAGAAGAAGAAGAAGAAGAAGAAGAAGAAGAAGAAGAAGAAGAAGAAGAATGCTTGTCCAGAAGATGGCCGTATAGAGAGCTACCTTCCAAGCCTTCTCCTGCTTGCTGTTCTACTGCCCTATACTCAGTCATTCAGCCTCTTTCAATACTTGACTTACAGCAGCAATGAGAAGAAAAATGAAGATGTGTTTCCACAATTCTTAGACATGACTGCTTGGTTGAAAATGTGTGAATGATGTGGAAGTAGCATGTAGTGAAGTGGCCTGTAATTCATTCCTCTTTGTGACAACAAAATACAATGGCATTGATTTAAAAATGAATTTAGTTCTCTTCAGTATGTTGCTGTTAAGTCGCACCGTCAACTCCAACTCTTTGCAACCTCATGGACCATTGCCAGCCAGGCACCTCTGTCCTCCACCATCCTCCTCAAACTGCCCAGCTCTGTGCCCATTGCATCTACAATACAATCAAGGCTTTATTTCTTCTACGAATGACCTATTTGTTCTCCTCACTGTCCAGGGTACTCTCCAAACTCTCCTCCAACACCACATCTCAAAAGAATCTATTATTATGTACTCAGCTTTCCTAATGGTCCAGCTCTCACAACCATACATTGCCACCAGGAATACCATTGCTTTGACTATGCAAATTTTTGTTTGCAAAGTGATGTCTCTACTTTTAACTATGTTCCCCAGGTTTCTCATAGCTTGTCTCCCAAGAATCAGTTTTGCTGGAAATACTGTTTTCTTGTAACTTTCAAATGTTACCTTAAAAAGGTATTTTAAGACATTTTGAGATACATTTTTTAAAAAAAGAATTTTGTTATTTTCTCAGTTCTAATTCATTCTCCTACCCACAAAGTAATGAATGAGCAGCACTAATAATACACCAAATTTGAGGATCTCTTCACAGAGTCATAGAATAACTGAGTCATAGAATAACTGAGTCGGAAGGGGCCTTTTAGGCCATCTTCTAGTTATTTACAGTTGACCTCCCAAGTTTAATTCTTCTTCTTTCATTTCTTGACTACAGTCTCTATCTGGATTGATGATTTATTTATTATCATTTATTAGTTCAAATTTATATTGCCGCCCACTCGCTGTAGCGACTCAGGGCAGCTTACAAACAGTACATTACAATACAATATGTTGACGAGGACTCAAAGGGAAGTCCTCAACCTGCCCTGGCTCCTTCTTCCTCTGGCTGTTGGTGTGGGCCCAGGGGAGGGGTGGCGAAGTTCTCAATCTGCCCTGACTTCTTCTTCCCCCACCCATTAGTGTGGGAACAGGGGGAAGGGCAGTGAAGTGTTCAACCTGCCCTGACTCCTTCTTCTCCCAGCCATTGGTGTGAGCATAGGGGGAGGGGGGGTAAATTCCTCAACCTGCCTTGGCTCCTTCTTCCCCTGGCTGTTGGTGTGGCACAGGGGGAGGGGTGGCGAAGCTATACTTGAATCAAGCTATACTTTAAGAATTTCAATTTCTCCACAACTGACGTTAAGTTATGTAATTCTTCCATAGTCATGATTTTCTCTCTCCTTACTGTTCAGTTATAATCCTGTTTTTGTACTTTTTTTCCCTCTTAAACTTTCTTAATTGTTGTGTCAGGTCATTGCTGTGTCAAGTTTCTAGAACTAAGCCTTCAGAGCACTCTATAATTTATAACACTCCTTGGCCATTCAGCTGATGAAGTCCCTCACTGCTCACAATCTATGTGTAGGATTTTGTATGCAGTATGAACCAGATTATTTATTATGCAGAAATAACCTTCTCACTCTGAATATCCTTTAAATATTTTGCCCAAGAAGCACACATAAAATCAAGAAGAATTATCCTTTCTTTCTTTTACTGAAGATGTAAACAGGATTATATGTAATAGTTTTTCTATATCAAGCATACAAATCTTAATAATGAAACAGAAACATTCAACTAAACGAAGTCTTAAGAATTTAATACATTTATGAAATTTATCTTCAAAAATGAATAGCTTTAAATAGATAAGTACCTTAAGGTTTACAGCATAAGCAATTACATAGTTACATTCTGTTAAACTACCATGCTTACTGAAGCAGAATATCTCCCCATAGATTTCCCTTCCTGATTGAACCTAAAACTTATTACCTTATTTATAAGGATAGGATATTTATGTTTGATTTTGTTTATTTATGTTTCATCTGCTGTACTTGCAGATTTTATTAGTCATAAGACAAACTCAAAATCCCATAGCCTCTGCTACTTAAGCAGAAAAATAGCTGATAGGCCTAAATAAACAATATAAGCGACCTGCTTTTTCTTCTAACTTAGCAGAATGAATGAGTTTTGATCTAGGGTACACGTTGTTCAAAAATCTACTCAGTTAGCATTGGTGTTCGCAAGACCAACAAATTGACTAGAAAAACAATAACAATAGACTTCTGCTCCCTTAGAAGAATGAACTAGTTTGTACAGGAGGTTTGTAATTACTCTGCACTGACCTCTAATTGAGGTTTCTTTTCTTTTTTGTCAAAACTCTTATTAAATTATTTTATGAATGTGGGTTACTGTGTTTCTTGTATCTTTTATTCAAAATGTCAGGAAATGGTCCAATATTGCTGCACAATATCTTGCCTAGATTGCCAGAAACAAAAGGCAACCTAAATGTTGGCAGTATTCAAGATGGCCTACAGTATTCCCTCTTGTGCTCACTACTATTCAGAAAGAGACATCAAAGAGGGGAACATCTCAAAAGATAGCATTTTTTCTCATCAGTTAACCACTATCTACCCAAACAAAGCAATTTTCTGAACCTCAATTATAAAATGGCTGATTTTGTGTTTAAAAGGAGTGCTTTAACTTTTGAATATTTCTACAACTACTGGATAGACTTACTATTCTTTTTAGATAAAAGTTAAGTATTTAAAAATATATTTTTACAGTTTCCTATTCCCAGTGTCTGCATGGGGTGTTAATAATGTTTATACTTTTTTTAAAAAAATCATAACTTTAAAACTGTTTGATCAAAAAGCACCACATTTGGCACAGAACAACATCAGACTGTCTACCACTTCCGTGTCAAATCAATTTAAAAGTTACAAATTTTTGTTTGGGGTGCCCATTGTTTCAATTGCCTTCTAGAATGTTTTGCTTTGCTAAACAACAATAACATAATTGCACTATCATGCACCTATATTATCCCCTCAAGTATTTCAACATTTAAAATCATGTCTACATTTGTTCCTTAAAATTAGCAATCTTAACAGCTGTTTTCTGTTAATAACATGGAGTCATTGTCATTTTTAAATTGCTGATATTTTTCCACCAATTTCCACTCCCCCTCCATGTAAATCTAAAGCAGCTTTCTATGTAATAGGTTGAACCCTGTTGAAAAAGCTCAGGTGTAATTAGCCTTTATTGTAAAATTGGTCTTTATTGTAAAACCTTGAGGATCACTTTGCTTCTATGATAAATTAATACAATGCTAGCTTTGGTATCTTGTTTTTCTCTACAATTTGAATATACAGTAAAAACCCAGGTTACAGATGTATCACATAAGAGAAAACTTGACTTACAGAACGAAACCCTGAGGAAATGATGTCCCGAGTTACAGGAAAAAGTTGTGTTATAGAACGGGTTTCCCCAGAGCACATTGTGTTTGGGAGGGTTTATAGTGCCAGTTCTGCACCATTTTAAAGTCTGTGGGTGGTGCAAAGAGTTGTCTCTTGAAGATTTGAGTAGGGGTTTTGGTGAGGAAGCCGCTGGTGGGTGAGAGGAGCCACTCTTCCTTCTGCCAGGTGAACTTCACCACTGGGATGGATAGAAGTCCAGCTGCAACACTGCTGACCGTCCACACCAAAGGCTGCCTGAGGACTCAACCCTCCTTCTGGTCATCATCGTCTGGTCAACATGGACAGGGTCAACAGCCCTGACTGTCCAACAGTCAATGGTAGAAGGAGGGATGATTCCACAAACAGCCTTTGGCATGGACAGATGGGCAGCAGTGATGCAGCTGGACTTCAGTCAAGTTCTGTGCCCTGATATTGAGCTGGTGGAAGGAGGAGCACCAGAGGTTTCTTCAACAAGAGAGCCCAGGACATGGACAGCCGTGCCCAGTGGACATTGGCAAGGAAGGCGCACCCATCACCGATCCTCAGAAAGAAGCGCCAGAGCCCGGGAAAGTGGTGCTGGTAGAGCATTTCTCAAGCAGTGGAAAAGGTAGGGAGTTTAGCTGCATCTTTTCCATTCCCTTTTACTGTATGTTCTGCATTTTTAAAATTTATTTTGATTTTTTTTGGGGGGGGGGGAGGTCAAGAACATTTTTTAAATTTTCAATGCATTCCTATAAGAAAATGTGTTTTGACTTAAGGAAAAAACAATTTAAGGGGGGAAGTCCCAGAATGGATTAATTCCGTAACCTCGGGTTTTGCTGTATATTGGACATTTTTAATTCATGGGCCATTGTTTTCTGTTCCATATTTGTTGAAATATACTTCTTGGGGTTTTGATAGCTTCAGTCTCTGTAGATTTAATATTTTGTTTCTCTTCCTTGTTTTCTCATCTATGTTTTCTGACACTCCAGATGCTGTAAAGAACCCTTAAAAATTCTGCTAGAAGGCAAAGACAAGGCAACATAGACTCAATCTATTTTAAAAGCAAGCAAAAATGTATTAAAAAATCAGGTACTACTTATGACATTCAAAATACCAAAGACAGCAAAAATATCCCACAACCACCAGAAGTCCTACATTTAGAATAAAAAGAATACTTTACTCACTCATCCACCATCCAATTTAAAAAGTGTCACTCCAAAATCGAAAAAGAGTAGAAAACACTAAGAGTTCAGTGTCACACACCCCTTAACACAACGAAGATCCTCTGTGGTTGGGCAACACAATAGAAAAAAAAGGAAGAAAGTAGCTAGATAGGTACCTGCTGGCTGCCTTGTAAATAGCAACATATACTCACTTAAGCAACCAACGACAAATTCCAATAAGAGAGAAATGCCCTGATCTGTGACCAACCAGATCCACTGGTGCACAGGATGCTTGCTGAGTAGGGTTGCCATAGGTCCCGGAAAGCTGGGATTGTCCTGGATTTAAGGTCGGAAAAATTGTCCCAGCCAGTTCAATAAAAATCATGTTAAAGTCCCAGATTTTTAAAACTTACTGAGTGTGTATTTATAACACACTATTAAAATAAATTTGAACTCTCACCATCAAATGAGCAATTTCCTGCCACATTGGAGTTGGGGTATACCTGGAGACAAATCTTAACATCCTCGCCTTGCACCACTACCCGATAAGTGTGACCAGTGTGTTTCCTGGAACTAAGGATGTTGAGTTGACTGCGATGAGACTTCTCAGAAGTACAACAGGTCATCTTACAGTAAGAATTAACTGTTGTAAATAAATTCACTTACGTATTGATATATTTAATGTGAAATTGTTTTATAGCTGTCATGTTTGTTTTATACAAGGCTATTTTGTAGATAACACACTCATTTTTGTCAAGTATACTTCTGTCCCAGTTTTGTGGGAGATAGTTATGGCAACTCTGTTGCTGAGGAGACATTTGTTTAGCACACTTTCATTATTTTATAAGACTTATATCACAGAAAATAGGAGACATGATAGAGGTCGCAATTTTGCTGGTCCACAATCACAGCCACCATTTTATTTTTGCAGCCTTGCCTTTATATCTAATTTACAGTCCATTTAAGTTGTTGAATTAAAAATATTAATTGTTTGGCTTTCGTAGTTCCATTTGTTAATTCATTTGGTGTCAACTACAATTTGGCCTGGCATTTTGGTTTGCGGCTATTACTGTATTTAATGAATGGTTATTTAAAGGGTGGATTTTTGTTTTTACCTGTTCTCCTTTGTTATAGTTCCATTTATTGCTTCATTATTTACAATTTGAGGCATTACAGTTGATGTTCTGAGTTTGCTCTGTCGCAACAGTATATGAATATTGCATAATTAATATTAGTTAAGAATCACATTTGGGCAGCACTACCTAAAATACAGTTTGGTTCAAATTAATTTAGCTGTGCACTGATTATTTAAAAAAATTACAAAAAATTAATAATAACAATAAAATAATTAATTAGTTATTTTTATGCAATAACCCATAGGTAGCATAAATCATAGAGGGAAGTGTTGAGTCTCTGGTCCTATTTGTTATTGTTCAAGTGGGTTAGGAGACCAAAAAAGAATTCAGACAACCCTGGCGGGTAAGCAGCCTGTTAAAAGACCTGCAAGGGCAACCCCACCTGTGATTTCATCTTCATCCAAGGATAAATCAAAGAAAGATTTGAAGAATATTTTAGTGCGTCCTGGTGCTTTCAAATAGAGGCTGCTGCTCAAGAGACACCAGCAACTGAGCCCAGAAGGGAAGCCAACTTTAAACAGTTGACTCAGCAGATATTGTCTTGCCTAGATGCACTGGAAGCTTGTGAAGTTTCTTCTAAAGGAACCAACATAGACAGGAAGGCGACATTGTAGAATCCATTGACATTCATTGCCAATATAGCACTGATGCTGGGAGATGGTGGTGGGTGGTGGTGGGAGAATCAGCTGGAAATGCTGTCATTAGCCCCAGGGAGGTGATTCCACCACAAGGGCTGAGGCCCAGGAATGGTGAGTTTTTCACATATACAGCCCACCTTTAATAGAAACAGCAGAACTACAGGGTACATGAGGATTCCCCCCCCCCCCCGGGACTGCAATGGTGTCTACTATTGCAAATACAGCTGTTAGTTCTCACTTGACAGCTCCAATGGTGTCACAACCTGGATTCACTAGCGTTCCTCAGGGAGGTCAACTGTGGTGGCAAGGAGCATAGGCCTGGGGTTTTTCAACCTTCTTCGGTCAGCAAGGCTACCAGTGGAGCTAAGGGCATGGCAATGCACAACACAGTTCATTGTGCAAGCAAATTAGAGAAGAAGGAGCACTGTTGGGTGATCAGCTTACAGATACTTTTTGATTAAGGAAAAGATCTTAAGAGGACATTATGTGTATGTCTTTTCTTTGCTGTATATGAAATTAAAAATTAAGGATAAAGATCTGGTTGATGACAGGGAGAAGGAAAGAATTCAAAAGAGAAGATGGGACAGGACATGGCTAAACTGGATTCCAGGTTTATATATATATATATACACACAACAGTTGTCATGACTTCATAGCCATGGAGGGCAACCATGCTCTTCCAGTATGCTTATTTAATTTTTAGGGCATATGCAGCCTGTTCAGTGGGGTCGCGCAGACCTCAGCCGCCTGGGGCGAAGAACAAACTCGCTCCCCCCCAGCTCGCCGTTGCCACCACTGCCACCACTGCCGCCGCCGCCGCCCCCCCAGGACCCAGGCAGAAGGCGGCCCTTTTGCTGCGCCAGCGGCCAGGCTGCCCCCTCTTTGCCTCCCGTCGGCCGTTGCTGCCCTTGCTCTGCCTCCTCCGCCACCTACCCCTGACGAGCGCCCCGTGTGCACGCGCACGCGCTGCTCCCCTCTGCCCACCCACCCACCCAGCTAGCCGTCAGGGGCTCTCCACCACCTACCCCTGACGAGCGCTCACCTCCACCCGCCCACCCAGCTAGCCGTCTGACTAGGCGGGCGGAGGTGAGCAGTCCACGCGTGGGGCTCGTCAGGGGTAGGTGGCGGAGAGCCCCTGACGGCTAGCTGGGTGGGTGGGTAGATGGGCGGAGGTGAGCAGCGCGCGCACGCGGTGCTCGTCAGGGGTAGGTGGCAGAGGAGGCAGAGCAAGGGCAGCCACAGCCGGCAGGAGGCAAAGAGGGGGCAGCCTGGCCGCCGGTGCAGCAAAAGGGCCACCTTCTGCCTGGGAAGTCCTGCTTCCTAAGCCCAGGCAGAGGGAGGCCAAAGCGGTGGGGACATTTTGCCGCCCCCTGAAAGCCGCTGCCCGGGGCATCCGCGCGCCCCCACGCTATGCCACTGAGCCTGTTCAGGGTGAACTTGGATTCAATATGACAAAGCAGTTAGGTTCAGGGTGGCTGAAATGCCAGCCCTGGTCTGGGACAGGAGACATCAGGAGTTATGGCTCCAATTTACGGAACCAGCTCAGCCCCTCCAAAGGGAGAAAATGGATAGCAATCACATGGTGTTGTGATCCAGTCCTCCTCTGACTCCAACAATGTGCCCAGTCCAGTTCTGCCTGCACCTGAGCCTGAGGATGCCCTGAACTAGGTGTCTCAGCCTGTGCCTGGCCCAATTCTGTTTTCCCCATCAGCTGACCTGTCAGATCAGGAATCTGGCTCTGACAGTGATCAGCCCTCAGTCCAAGAGAGGCCTAGGAAACAGATACACCTGAGACACAGGCAGGCTTCAGTGAGGCACCAAAGAAGGCTCCCAGCTGATACCAATTAGCTGGGAGGCTTACAAGCAAACTTCTTGCAGCCTGCCAGCATCGGTGCAAAGATTGACGTCCTGTCTGATCCCTACCGTGACCCTCCTGACCACTCTGCCAGCCCTGACAACACCCCTCAGCACCCTTTGGATTTGACTACTGACTCAGACTACTGATAAACAGACCTTGGCTTGACCTTTGGACTTTGGTGTCTGGACTATCCTTGAACAAGACTACATGACTAGCCACCATGTGGCACTGTGCTTGCCCGGACGGATCAGCACACTTGATCAGAAAACATAATCAGGTTGAGAGTACCCCGTCTGATATGTTGGGAGTTCAATCCCCTCTGATGGGTTGGGAATTCAGTATGAGGGATGGGATGTATGTTCAAGAGAGTAATGCAGGTTTGAGCATAAGTGTCCAATCTATGAAGGCCCCCATGGTTTGTTCTCTTTTGTATGCCAGGAGCCCTGATGGCACAGTGGTTAAAATGCTGTACTACAAGGTGATATGAATTTAGAAATTGGTAAATGGTATGTTGATGTTTGGGATATGGCATTAAATGAAAAACTTACATGGGAATTAAATATAAAAAGGGGGTTAATAAAACAAAATAGATTTTGGGACATTTGGAAGCCTTTTTTGCAACACACATTGATGGATAATAAAGGAGAAAAACCTGCTCCGAATACAATGTATTTTTGGCAGAATGAATGAGTTGTAAAAGGAGTGGCTGGTAGACTCAAGGACTGTAGTGCACTGGGTGGTAGGAACCATGTACAAAATATTAAAGTTGTAATATGGTGGTTAAAGAGGAGAGTGGATATAAAGATGAAAATATACAGTATAGCAAATGTATAGAAAATAACATCAGATTACATTATATTATATTGACATGTATTTTTTTTCTCTCTTCCTCTTTTCATTTTTTAACGTTGTAGGATGTACGTGGGAACTACTTTTTTTGTATGTAATTGTTTCTTTTATGTTTTGTAGATTGTTTTGTTAGTTTATTTTTAATATTGTAAAAACCCTAAAATAAAATAAAATAAAATAAAATGCTGTACTACAACCAAAAGGGTGTGAGCTCAGTCCTTCCATCCTTCTTAGGTCTGTAAAATGAGTACCCAACATGTTGGGGGCAAAATGCTAATTAACTTGTGAACCACCCAGAGCGTGCACTAAGTGCATTGGGAAGGTATATAAGTGTGATTGCTTTGCTTTACTGTCTGCCTCAGTGGTAGGACAGTTAAAAAGGCTGGCCATCCTAAGAAGCCAGGGAGTGGAAAAGACCTCTCAAAATGGCCTTCAGACCAATTAAGTTAAGTAGGTAGGCTAGTCATGTGGTTTATGGACTACCTGAACAAGGGTGATGCAAAATTTTAGGAAGAAGGGTTTACAAGGGTTTTTCATATCTTTTTCAAGGTAAGAGGTCCACAGTTGCTAAGAATTTGAAGTCAGTTAATGGATTAGAAAGAGTGGGTAGAGATAAAATAAGGAAGGACATGGTGGTGTTTAGAATAATCAGGCCTTTTGATGATTCCCCTTTAGCTAACCTTAGGATTTCTCCTTTGGAGACACTCCCTAAGAAGGATTCAGGTGAATTTGCGTGGATTCACCATTTTTCTTGTCTGAACAGTGGCTCAATCAATGATGCAATCCCAGAAGAAACCATCAAGAGAGTGTGTCCAGTAGGGGAGTGGAATTGTCTACATGTGACATAAGGTCAACAGTTCACTTACTGCTGATTTTGATTTGTTGGGATTTTGCTTTGAGAATAAATTTCATGTAGACAGATTACCAGTGATTTGTACTATTTCATATGCCACTTTTGAGAAGTTTAGTTCATACCTTGAGTGGACACTGAAAGAGGTTTCTGACTAGATGCTTTTTCATTGACAGGAGAAAATAGTTCTGGTGATTGGAGGCATTTTTCCAGCTAACAGATGATTTGGGGGTGCCATTGGCAGAGGAAAAGACTGAGAGGCCCTGTACTTTGCTTATGTTTTTAGGTATCTTGCATAGTCCCAGTAGACCAGTTGAACCAGGTGTGGGAATTGAAGTACATAAATATATCTGCCTTGCAGTGGCTTGGAGTTTTTCTCACTTTTAGAGAAAGCTGCCTGTTGTCCTTTTCTGGCAACAAAACAAAATTACTTTTGCTTTGTACAACTGACTGTGTCTTGTCTCCACTTTCATGCCAGAGAAACCCTAGAACATCAATTTAGGTAACACTCTTAGCTGTATAAAAGATACACTTGAAAGTGTCATTGTTAACAGCATCTGGTACTTCCAACTTTTAATTGGGAATGGTTGCATGATTACATAAAATAACAGAATGTTACATTTTTTATGCTTTTAGCTCTCATTAGAGTCGCAGAAATCCATTAAGAAATCCATCCTGGCCGCAAAGTCTTAGCCATATATCCCTGGCTCCAACCATTCTACTGCTAACCTTTACATGTTGACCTTGAAGGCCTGAAGAGAGGTTACAAGTGCATTCAACTGAATAAGCTTAGAATCTTCTCCATGTCTCTAAACACTGGTCAATCAATGGACCTGTTTATGGTGGAAATTTAAGTATTAGATGTACTTGGAATCTCCTTAAAATGCACAGAGATTGGGAAAGAGACACTAGCAGTCTGTGGTCCAAGCAGGAGTGTTATGTCATTATTTTACAGCACTTGAAGGTGCTCCTTGCTTGGACCATTGGTCCACCACTATAGGAAGCAGGAACAGTGGCATTCAGATGGGATGTGTTGAGAACATTTATCTCTGTTACTCCTAAACAAGATTTTGGGTCCTCACGACTGAAGAATGTTAAACTGAGGGCAGAAAGTAGCTCCTTCACTCCAGTTTGATGAATTGAAAGACATATTGCACAGTTTTCCCTTTTCCCTTCCCCTCCACACACACACACAGAGAATTCAGTCATTTTCTGCAAAATGCAAATATACTAAAGGAATAGACTACCTCTTCCTTGGTATAGCTTTATTGGAATTTACTGATCTAGTTGGTTGCTATAGTATGGCAGATGAGAGAGAGAGAGAGAGAGAAAGTGTTTTAAGGGTAGGTGGAAATCTTCAAAAGACACTGTGGAGCCCTTGCTTTGGATTTTTACCCACTAAAACCACCTTCCATTATGCCCCGCCACCCTGTGGAACTGCCATCAACCATTACTTGGAGGGGGGGACAGACTGGCTGTTAAAAACCCTCCTCCAGTTTGGCTACTCCCCCGTGTGTGTGAGTGTGTGTGTGTGTGTGAGTGAGTGAGTGAGTGAGTGAGAGTGCATGTGATCATGTGAGAGTGTGCGCACACATGCTTTTTAATTCACAGAGCAGAAACCAAAATTCTGTATTCTGTTCAAAGCAAGTTTTTGCATATGAAAAGATTTAAGTTAAAGACATGAATTGAATCTGACACTCCATGCAAAGGATCTAAGTGGGCTGTCATTTTTATTTATATGTATATAAAAAGAACCTCTCTTTATATTAGCAACCTTCTTATTAGACAGCTTGTGTAGTGCCCCAAATTTTCTTGAGGTGAATGAACAGTGATTGTATCACTGCCTCTTTGAGGGGATCATTTAGCAATTTTAAGCCGTTTAAAGGAGGCTGAAGAGGGCATCGCCTCAAAACGGCACAATTTCAACACATCTGGGAGAGTGATGCAAAATGACAATAAAACAAGGAAGACTCCATTTTCAGCTTCCTTGGAAGGGTTCCCATAAATGCCCTTTTAGCAGCTCTGTGAAGTCTGACCCCCATTTTTTAGAGTTCATGAGCCAGTTGCCCGGCCGTCTGCAATTAAATACAGCACCAGCCATGCCTCGCAGGCACAGAACAATCGTGTTTCCAGATAAAACTAAACACTACATGCAACAGAACACAAATGTAAGCAAAAGCTGGTTATTCACAAACATCCTGTCTCCCTGACTTAAACAGCTGGTTCCCTCCTCCCAAATGTTAAACTGGCTGGAAAGAAACAGGTTCAAAGGTTCTAAGTGTGTGACAGATCCAATGAATGCCCAAACAGCAGTCATCCTTTCACAGTCACTTACACTCTCAATTTTAATAGTGCAATAACATCACAATAAAGTGTACTAGCGATTGCTTAGTTTGATAAAATAAGAGGTCGTCCAGATGGAACTTAAGTCTTCTGTCCAGGGTGATCTGGAGGTGGGCTGGTCCACTTTTTTATGTGAAAGATGTCCCATCCCCACAACCAAAATGTACCTTTTTGATCCCCTGCCACGAGTTCCCCGTTTCCGCACATCCCTATGTATGTTGCCCCAAGCATCTGTGGACACTGGGAATGGGATATATGGGAACCTTACAGCTGGCAATGCCTGGCGTCATGAAGGAACACATGAGCCAATTCAGAAAACTGGAAATTGAAATCTTCACCTACTTTTCTGTGGAAGGGTAGGGAAAGTAGAATTGTTTTCTGCTATTTGAATGCTTAAGTAGGGGGGTTGTTGGATTCTTTTTTCTGTGCACGGCTGATCAAAGAACTGGCCAAAGTTGAGGTTTGGCTTACCTCCAACCAAGCATGGAGCTGTGAGTGGGAATTATTTGCCACTCCAGGAGTGAGAGGGAGTCAGACCATAGGTCGTGAGCCAATCGGGACTCTCCACACAGCTGGGAATGAGTGCAGGAAGAAAGCCAGTTGTCCAAGCTACAATGACTCACCTGCCTGTGTGTCCAGTATGAGTTTAACTGGTCACTTCGTGGCCAGAATTTGTAGCTCACATCAAAAGGTGGTATTTAAAAAGTGGTGAGACTCCTTTTTTGCCTATCCCATACTGATTATGCTCAGAGCTGAATGGGCAGATCCAGGGTGAGTCGTCCATAAATAGGTCACACCAAGAGAGTAGTGTGGAATAGAAGCAAGTTGTGGTGAGTTCCAAGGGCCATCAGCAGTAGTAATGCGGCCTTCATTTCAGCAGCCCGGCTCAGGAGATTCTGCTGGCAAGACACAGGGTGGATAGGTGACAGCCTGTGGGTATTGGAAACCTACGGTCATAAGACTTGAGTGCAGTCGTGGGTATCAGCAGGTTCACACCAGTTCACCAGAACCAGTAGCAGAAATTCTGGCTGGCCCCGCCCACCAAGTTTTGAAATAACGTACAGTAGTCCTAATTCGGGTGCAACACAGGGCTTTCCCCCTGGGCACATCCACCATACCACACCCACAGTGTGGTAGAAAAAAGTTTTGCGCCCACCACTGCTTTTGTGGCACCACTGCTTTTGTGGCTTTTGTGGCTGGTAGCACGGCACTGACGTATGAGTGTAAGCTGGCTGGAAGTGGGCTGGAAGTGGGCTGTTTGCAGGACAGCACACTCCCTGGGTTTGGGAGTGTGCATCCGTAATACATTAGGCCCTCTATAGGAATGAGTGTATTCCAGTTAAGAATCAATAAGGTTGTGGCTCTAGTTAACTCAAACACCATGTCTGATTCATTATTTCAGGCATAGAGGGAGCACAGGGGGAAATGAATTACCATCACCTAAGTGATGCAGTGCAACAGTGATCAAATAGTAGGGGAAAATATATAATTTCACTTTCCCTGCCTCTCCTCAGAAGAGCAAGGGAAAAACAATTTAATTTGTCTATGTTGTGAAGCAGGCTCATCAACCATTTCATGATAGAGGTAATTAGGTTGCTTGTGCTGTTTTGATTGTCATATTCTATTTAAAACACTAGGTCCTGCCAGTCAAAATGTTCTTAAAAGACTCTTTTCCTAAAATATATACAAGTAATGCAGCACTTGGGAGCAAAAGGGTATGTCTTAGGATTACTGATGAGTGGTCAGAAGGTAGCTCTTACACATCATCTCCATAGACTGGGAGCTTTGCAAACAACTACCACCGAAGGCCTGCTTAGAATCACAGAATAAAACACTAAATGTGCTAGTAATTGATAGATTTCCCTACATATCTTGTCATACTTCAGAGATGCTGGATGGGAATCTACAACAATTAAAATGTATCATTTATTGTTAGATTCACAATTTTCATGGAAAAGATTTTCCCTTGAGAAGGATGTATCCAATGTATCCTTGGTTGATTTGTTTTTTTAAGATAAGGTGCTTCTTGAATTCACTAATCAAAACCACTAATCCTTTCTTTGTATTGTTTTCAGTATTTTGAATACTTTTGATTTTAAGAACCAAGCTGCAAGCAGTATGTAACATTCTAGACCAACAGGATTTTCAATGGTGTCTGGCCAGGTTATCCTGCTATGGCAATAGAGTAGACCATACTGCCAGCGACTCAATGCCAAGTATCAGGCAGTGGTTAGTTAACCTGACAACCCTGAGGACTAGTGGCCTTGGTGAAGTCCACAGGGAAAGGTGAAGATCTCCAAGTGGATCAAATCGCACTTGAATCCATCTTGATGGAGGGCAGCAGCTTCATCTATATTGGCCTGGGACTGAGGAAGACTTTGCATGCCAAAAGGGCTCATGACCAGAAAGTGACTCATGGAGCTGGATCAGTGGTATGGGGGTCATGCTGTGATGTACAATGCAGATGGAAGGCCATTACATTATATTCTCAGGACAATCTTCATGGCTGATCACCATGTTGATCGCTGATATTCAGAATCAGATGGGGAAGAAAGAGGAGAAGGAGATTTTCCAATAAAGATAGATAAAGACATCAGCAGTTTTTTTGTAAATAATTCACTCTGTTAAACAGAAAATCATATATACAAATGCATTAAGTTATACTAGGGATAGATATATAGTACAGTGGAAACTTGGTTAACAAATGGTTCGGTTAACATGAAAATCACATAGCAAAAGGAAATCCATTAAAAATAGTGGCTCGGTTTACAGAATTATTTTGGAATGGATTAATTGGTTTTCAATGCATTCCTATGGAAACCACATTTTGATTAAAGTATTTTGTTTTTCAATGCATTTCTATGGAAAATTGCATTCAGTGCGTTCATATGGGAAATTTGTTTAAAGTAATTTTAACTGCAAGAAATGTCCTGGAGAATGCATTAATTACGTTAACTGAGGTTCCACTGTATTTTGATTGTTCAGAAACGTTTGCCGGTATTATCATACTAATCTTTATAAAAGTTCTCAGAAGAAAAGTATGTTTTTTTGCTTATCGGAAAGTATAGCCCAATTCATGTCAACATGTTCATATTTACTATTAGAAATTTTCTTACCACACTTTGCTTATGGGTGTAGGGCCATCTAAGTGATTGCCCTGAAGCAGTTCCTTGAATTGATAAGGGATTCTTGACAGCTAGTGGTGGCTTGGTGATAAATCTCCTATGCAACACCAAGTGACTTCTGATTGAACTCTATGAGGTAGTGACCTCAAAGGTCCTACTATTAATGGCTATCCTCAGATCTTGCATACTAAAGGGCAATACAGTAAAATCCCATATAATGAATTTAATTCATTCCACGGGGCTAGTCATTGTACGATTTTATTGCTATACAATGCATACATCATATAACGAATTTCTCTAAGGGATGCATTATACAACGAATATCTCTATGGGGAAAATCGTACAAAGAAAAAAAATTGTTGTATAATTTTTCCCCCATAGAGAAATTCATTGTGCAATGCATCCCATAGGGAAGCATCACATCATACAATGAGAAAAATTGTTGTACAATGCAACTTTTTTTTCAAATTCTATTTGTTGCACAATTCATTAGTTGTATAATGCAATCGTTATGTGAGGTTCCACTGTACATGCTTTATTGATTCAATTCTCCTCATCTCATATCTGACCTATCTCTTGAACTCTTTCCAGCATTATTGTTTTTTCCAGTGAATTTTATCTTCTCCAGATAGGCCTGGAGTACAATGGTGTCAGTTTAGTCATTTTTGTTTCTAGAGATTGTAGGTTTGGCTTGAATTAGAAACCACTCATTTCTTTTTCTGATGGCCAATGGTATCCACAAAGCTCTTTTCCAACATCACATTCAAGTCTGACCACCACCCGGTTAACTTTTCTTCCTGATCAGCTTTCATACTTGAACATAGTAAGAGAGAATGCCACAGTATACTATAGATCAGTGTTCCCCAACCTTTGGGGTTTGGACTTCAATTCCCAGAAGCCTAAGCCAGTACACTAGCTGATCAGTGCTTTGGGAAATTGCCTTAGAGTTCTGGGAATTGAAGTCCAAAATCCAAAAGTTGGGGAACACTGCTATACACGGTCTTGGTCTTGAGTGACAAATCTTTGCCATTTGAAATCTCTGTCTTCTTCTAATATCTTGTTTGCAGCCTACTCTGGACTGATGATTGAACTAAGGTACTATATAAGAAATCTTCAATATTGCTGGGAAAGTTTGAGGGTAAGAGAAAAAAGGCAGACCAAATATGAGATCGATTGATTCCCTAAAGGAAACAACAAACTTGAATTATTAGAGCTAAACAGAGCTGTTTAGACCAGAATATTTTGGAGATCATTCATTCATAGTGTCACCATACGTCGGAGGCAACTTGACAGCATGTAACAACAACGCAGTCTTCAATTGTTTCAATTTCTTCACTGTCAGAATTAAAGTTCTATCTTTCTTCTTGGCCATTAACTTTTCCTCTTTAATATTGAAAGTCTAATTCTGCTTTTACACTTTCTTTTTCAATTTTACTAAGTAATTGTTTCAGGTCATTGCTGCTTTCTATGGGTAAGATGGTGTCATCCGAATTTCTTAAATTTTGGATTAGTTTCACACAGATAAAGGTTTTCTGAGAATGGTACTCTTAAAAGTATTTTTTGAGAGGGGAAGTGCTGCATAATGATAACATTCCCTTGTTTAATGAGGTGGATGCCGTGCAGGGTTATATATATTCTACATTGTTCTGTGGCTCAACCAGATGCCAGTCTTTCATCTGTTTCAACACATACCATATTCAGTAAAATGAGTAATGATCCCATACAGTTCAAATGTACTATTTTCAGAATGAACTCCAGTTTCCCCAGGTTAATCCTTAACTTATTATATTAATGCTTACCTATGCTCTTTTTAAAAAAAAAAAAAGTTGGCTCCTTCTGTCTCGATACGAAACCACCAACTCAGAAATTATAGTTGTCAGATCAGACAACTGCAAAATATTTCTTCAAGATGCAAATAATTCCTGGCTGCCAAAAGTCAATGTTGCTGGTGCACCAGATGGTTCAGCATGGTTGCTGTTGTTGTACGTGTTTATTTAAGGACATGCAAACAGGCATGAGAGACTTTAGAATCACATCAAAATTGGCCCTGCCTGGATGGATTATCTAGAAAGTTGTGAATAAAAACTCTATTCTGCCACAGCTGTCATAGATTCCGTGCCCGTCATGCTGTTCTGATTGCTGAAACTCTGTATTTTGGGGATTTTGTTTTATCGTGTGTGGGCATATGGGTGTAATGGGAAGCAGCTGAACAAAAGGGGGTGGGAAATCTCAAATTAAATCTGCCTATTTGCAATGCCTATGGTTCTTGTCTCACTAGGTCACTTGGCAGCTCCATGCTTCTCCTGCTCTTTGAGCAAGTGCGTGCTTGTTATGCCTCCAGTTGCGAAGTGTCAAACAGTTGGACTTTGTTGCTGAGTCCTCACCACAGGAACACTTGCCAATGGAAAGGAGATGTGCAAAAACAGATTTCCTTTCTTTTGCAGCTGGCCAAAGCAACAAGGCACTCTGGCAAAAATTCAAGGATATTTTTATAGATGATCTTATCCCACTGATGGTTTTTCCTAAAGGAAGAAGGCTCCTCGTGTTTTAACTAAACCTTTGAGGAAGGCCTTTGTCACTAAGCATATGCCTTAATCTGTTAATGAAGCCACTCGGGTGGCTCCTACTGAAGATACCCTTTCCCAGGTCCCATTTAACCACTATGTAATAGAATAAAGAAACATAGCTACCCCTCTCGCAGGATCTCCATTCTCAACCAGTGTTATTTGGTGGTGGTGGTGTATGTTTTTGATGTTATTTCTCCATCTTCCTCCTGTTCAGTGATGGGATGACACCGGTTCTGACCGGATCCACAGAACCGTTTTAAGGATTTCTGGAGGGCTCTCCGTGGGGGTAAAACCATTTTTGAGGCGTCCGGATCGGACGCCTCACCGGGAGGAAAATTTAAAAAAAAATTGGAGCAAAAATGGCTCCAATTTAGTGCGCATGCGCAGAAACTCAATCTGACACATGCGCACTAAATTGGAGCCATTTTTTTCTCCGATTTAAAAATAATTGGATCCGGCCGCCCCTGACTGGAGCCTCCTGTGGAGCCGCTTGCCGCCGTTTGCTGCTGCCTGGTGCTTCTATCACCACTGCCACCTCCTGCCATCGCTGCTGCCGTTGCCGTCCCCATCGCCGCCGGAACCGAGGAGGAGGCGGGGCGCTCCATGTCCATGTTGGCTCCAATTTTTAAAAAACCGGACCCGGAGCCACTGCCTGCTGCTACTGTCGCCACTGCTGCCGCCTCCCGCCATCGCCATCGCCGCCGTTGCCGCCGTCGCCCCAGGCCAGCGGAGCGCGCCTCCTCCTCCTCCGGTTCCAGCAGCGGCGGCGGCAACGAAGAAGACGGGATGGGAGCCGATCAACGGGCAAGGCGGGGAAGAGAAAGCTCCGGAACGAAAAGGAAGGAGGGAAAAAGCAAATGCATCTACCCGGATCAATTACAGAAACGCTCCCGGCACTCCAGTCCCCTCCCTCTCCTCCTTCCACCCCCCCGGCGATGGCGATGGCGGGAGGCGGCAGCAGCGGCGACAGTAGCAGCAGGCAGTGGCTCCGGGTCCGGTTTTTTAAAAATTGGAGCCAACATGGAGCGCCCCGCCTCCTCCTCGGTTCCGGCGGCGATGGGGCGTGCCTTGCCGTGTGGCCCCGGGCCATGGGGGTCGTCGGCCCCAAGAAGGGTAAGTGAGGGTTTTGTGTTTGGGGTGGGTGGGTGGTTTATGGTGTTTTGGGTGGGTGGGTGTACTTTTATTTAATTTTTATTTTATTTATTTATTTATTTTATTTCTTTAAGTTATTTACGGGTCTGTGTGCATGTTTATTTTTTTTATTATTTTTTTTATTTTTGGCCTTGCCCACAACGTCATGACGTCATGACGTTGGCTCCGCCCATGACGTCATGACGTCATGACATTGGCCACGCCCATGACGTCCATGACGTCATGGCGTGGTAGTAGAATTTTTGACATCCCATCACTGCTCCTGTTACTAATAATACAGTGGTGGGATGTAAAAACTTTTACTACCCACCGTGATGTCATCAGTGTGGGTGGAGCTAACATCATGATGTCATGATGTTGTGGGTGGGGCCAAAGAAAAAATAAAAATAATTATAAAATAAAATAAAAATAAGCATACACACACACACCTCAACCCACCCACCCACAACACAAACCCATAAATAAATAAATAAATAAATAAATAAATAAATAAATAAATAAAAATTACATTAAAATACACCCACCCACCCACCCACCCCAAACATAAATCAACACACATACACACACACACACACCAAATACAAAACCGTCACTTACCTGTTAGTATAAGTGCCTGGGCAGCACCATGTTGCAAGATGGATATGGTCATCATACCAGTTCTCTAGGATAATAGGCATGCATGCACACTAAGTGCTTGGCGTGCTTGCGCAGTGGGGGAACCAGTGAAAAGGTAAGCCCCGAAGGTGGTTCCCCCCAAAAGCTCTACCGGTTCTCTGGGACACTGGGAAAAGTTACTACCGGTTCTGGCAAACTGGTGAGAACCTGTTACATCCCATCACTGATACTATAGGGTAATTTGTCATGCATTTGTTTAAAATTGTGTTTTCCAAGAAAGTTGCAGTTTCACATCCATGAGCTAGATCTACTAGAAGAACATGCTACTTCCATGCCTAATGTCATCAGAGCACAACAGTACTTTCATGAGCAAATAGTAAGTCATAAAATTCAAACTTTGTTTATTGAGTATTATCTGAGAGCAAGAACAAGGAACTCATATTTTGCTGTGATTTAGCTACTAATACTCCATTTTATCTTCCTGGTGGTCAAAAATACCCAAATAGCTTCAATGTTTTCTTTCTTAGTTTCTTCATATGTTCATTTGTGCACTAAAACTTGTTTATCACCATAAAGAAGCTACCAGAAGATGTCTAATTCTTTTCTAATTTCTCTCTCTCTCTCTCTCATGTACACATTCTTACTAGCTTGTCTGTCTTTCAGTTCTCCAACTTGTTTGCATATGCTAATTCTCTCTGCAGACTGGGACTGTTAATAATAATAAAAAAAAACATATAGATCTTCTGTGACTTGAATACTGTAATTAATACAGGTCATGTGAATGTAACTTTAGCCCCTGCTTGTACTGTGCTAATGAATAAGTTTTAGTTATTGCAGCATGGTGATGAGGATAGGATCCTTGGAGAGATGAAGACTACCAGATATCTCTTGGGTCCTTGCCTTCCTTAATAAAAGCTTCCAGAGAGGAATTGGCCACGTGGATAAGAGGAGGGGTAAATGCCTCCTTGTAGTAGGGTAGAATTCCAACATGCTTAAAGAAATTAAAGAGGCAGTAGTAAGATTATTGAAAATGTCCTACTTGATATTAAGGTTTTAGGCAGCAGTAAAGCAGGACAGA
This sequence comes from Furcifer pardalis, assembly GCA_030440675.1. NCBI lineage: Eukaryota > Metazoa > Chordata > Lepidosauria > Squamata > Chamaeleonidae > Furcifer > Furcifer pardalis. The sequence continues at coordinate 166,486,662 of CP126891.1, read as the reverse complement.
TTTACAATTAGCTTTAGTTTGAGGGACTGCAGTGCCTTAGTGGTTATGATGCTGAACTTGATGACTGGAAGATCAGCAGTTTGAGACCTGAGTACTGTACAATGGAGTGAGCTCCCATCATTGCCCCAGCTCCTGCCTACATAGCAGTTTGAAAGCAAAAAATTGCAAGTAGATAAATTAGGACCACTTCAGTGGGAAAGTAAACAGCATTCCATATGCTCTGATATTTCATGCCTGCCACATGTCCACGGAAATGTCTGCAGACACAGACAGTGCTGGCTCTTTAGCTATAAACAGAGATGAACACTGAACCCTAGAGTCCGATACAACTGGCTTTTGAACAAGGGTGACCTTAGTTTAAGTTTCAAGTTATCCAAGGTTTATACTCCCCAGTCTAGTCCAGCAATTAAACACACTCCACAACAATGTTTTAGAAACATAACAAAATATTCTTTACTTACAGTTGACTCAGAGAGATAAACATGTGCTTTGCTTTGTAAAAAGTTATTTTCATAAAGGTTGCCACATGCTCAAATAAAAATGATGATCATATACATACATGGTTTTCCTTGTAAGGCAAAAATAGCAAGAAGAGGAAGGAGAGAAATGATAGGAGAGTAAGAGACCCGAACAACAAGGCTTAATACATTAAAACCATGTCAGGTGACCCTAGAGGCAGAAAGACAGAAGACTTTTATATTGGTTGATAAGGGATAGAATTAACATAAATAATCCACTGCATGGTGGGGTTGCTATAAAATACTCAATACTGTACTTGGATCCTGTGCTATAGGATAGTTGCCAGAAAGTTTCTAATGTTTCATTCCTGGAATCTTCACTTCTCAGCTCCAAGGGACCTTGGATGAGACAGATTATCTAGAGCCATTCCAATCTGGCTTCATGCTTCGTTAAGGGGATGGAAACTTCTTTGGTCACCTTGATAGTTTACCTATTATTTATTTATTTATTTATTTATTTATTTATTTATTTATTTATTTATTTATTTATTTATTAGTTCAAATTTATATTGCTGCCCACTCGCCATAGCAACTCAGGGCGGCTTACAAACAATACATTATATTACAATACAATATGTTGATGGGGCTCAGGGGGAGGTGCGGCAAAGTCCTCAACCTGCCCTGGCTTCTTCTTCCCTGGGCCATTGGTGTGGGCTCAGGGGGAGGGGTGGCAAAGTCCTATGCTAGGTAATTGGATAGTGGGAGTACATCCCTGTTGATTCTGCTGGATATCTCAGCAGCATTCAGTAGAATTAACCATGATATCCTTCTGGGTTGCCTCTCTTGGCTGGGACTTGGAGGCATTGTTCTATAATCCTTCCTAGAGACAATTACTCAGAAGATGAGGGACTCTTGTTTGAGATCTTGGGTTTTGGCATCCCTTGGATTATGTTTTTTCTTCCATGATATTTAACATCTGCATGAAACAGCAAGGAAAATTTATCTAGAGTTTTGGGGTTCACAGTCATCAGATAGTGCATGGCACAGACTCTAGTCTTCCTCACATCCATCTAAATCCGAGGAAGTTGTTTTGGCTCTAGATTGATGTCTAATACTGTATCAGTAATGGACTTGATCAGGGTGAATAAACTGAAACTTAATCCAGAAAAGACATAAGTGTTTAAGTGGTTTTTCTTCTTTTGTGCCCTGATCAAACTCCGGACTTCCAAAATGAAGCCACTTTCTTGGCTTTATTGTTGGCCAAACTTGATTCCTCATTAGTGCATGTTTCTGGAAGCTTTTGGCAGAGTCGGATTCACACAGGTTTCAGTGGTGGCAAGGAATTTATTTGCACAGTTAAAATTGTTGCTCCTGGAAATATTTGAGTGTGTGGTCAGGTTATCCTGCTATGGTAATAGAGTAGACCATACAGCCAGCAATCAAATGCTGATCATTAGGCAGCAGTTAACTAACCTGACAAACCTGAGGACTAACAGCCTTAGCTGGCAAAGTCCACAGGGAAGGGTGATAGTGTCCAAGCAGATTAAATTCCACTCGAATCCATCTTGATAGAAAGCAGCAGCTTCATCAGTACTGGTCTGGGGCTGATGAGGACTTTGTGTGCCAAAAGGGTTCAGGACCAAAAAGTAAATCACAGAACTGGATCAGTGATACAGGGCGTCACGCTGCAATGCAGAAGGCAAATGAACATTATATTGTTCCCAGGACTATCTTCATCGCTGAACATCGTGATGAGAACCAATATTCAGAATTTGATATGCCACTTGAAGGAGGATGAAGAGGAGATGTTTGATCTAGCCACAGTAACACATGTCTTACCGTAGTTATATCTTAGCTGGATTGATGTAATGTGCTGTATGTGGAGCTGCCTTTGGCAAGTTTTTGAAAAGTTCAGCAGGTCCAAAATGCAGCAGCCAGATTGTTAACATGGTTTGGCTATGGAGATCACATACCCTCACACACACCCTATAACAGCAGCGGTATTGGCTGCCAGTCCATTTCTGTGCACAATTCAAAGTACTGTACAGGCTTTAAATTATAAAGGTCTAAATGGCTTGGTTCCAAGCTATCTCAACATCCACATCTTTCTTTTTGACTGCCTTGGTTTTAAAATCTTCCAAGGAGGCCTTTCTCTCAAACCCACCACTCACACTGATGTGTTCGGTTAAAATAATCCTGACACACTCTGGAATTTCTTTAGAAATCTTCCCTTAGTGAAGATTTCTTAGCTGATAGATAGATAGATAGACAGACAGACAGACAGACAGACAGACAGATAGATAGATAGATAGATAGATAGATAGATAGATAGATAGATAGATAGATAGATAGATAGATAGATAGATAGATAGATAGATAGATAGATAGATGCTATAATGGAAAATGGGAATTCAGAAATAAGCAGCAAAAAAATCATCTGTACTATTTTAACTTATAAAAGAATTGTAGATGATTAATCACATAGAAATGTATTCTCTGTAATAAAGCAACTTAAGGATTCCAAACAAAAATCAAATATAAATGAATATACCATTAATTTGAGATTTTAGAAAAGGAAAAATAACCCACATCTCTTTCAGAACTTCTGTAGGAATTATTACATTTTGCATTTGCACAACAAAAGCAGAGCAGACATTATTATTACCATTAAAGCAAGTTCTCCAAAAATTCCTCCCTGCTAAATAGCCAAGTTAATAACCACTCAGACAAAGGCTTAGTTTAAAAAGGGAAAAAATACTTATTCACCTCATGAGTGCACAAAAGTATTGACAGAGCTGCATTGAGCTGTTAATACAGGAAAGGGAATTCAGATGAGCTAATGAATGGTAAAAGAAATGTGTGTTCTTCTCAGCCATGTGGCTGAAAGGATGCAGATGCTCATGAAAATGTTTGTCCTTGTAGGCAAGCAAACAATTGATCAGAATAGAGAAAGGTCATGAAGCATGCTATTTGCGGTCAAGGGGCGTGAAAGGCAAAAAGACTGCTGATTGATTAACTATAGATAAACAACTTAGTTTTGCCTAAAAGGGAACTTTTTCCTGTCATAAGACTAACTGTGTTAGTATTCACTGTGTGCCTGTATTGTGCTAGTTATCTAACAAGAAATCCAATTTTAGCAATCCAATAAACATATAATTCAATATATTTTGTCAAAGACTATTGAAAATATGTTGTTGTTGTTCAATTGCACAGTCGGTTCTGACCATCCTCCACCATCCCTCTTGACCCGCCCAACTATGTGCCCATTGCATCAACAATACCACCTAGCCATCTCATTTTCTGTCTGACAACCTGACTATGTTTCTCATGGTTTAAAGCAGTGGTGCCCAAACTTTTTTCCCCTGTGGGCCAGTCCTGCCCCCGACACACAGCTGCGGGGGCCGGAGGCAGGCTGGCTCCACTGCTGACAGTTTTGACATCAGCAGTGGTGACGATGGAGGCAGTGACTGCGCTTCTTCCAGGTTGCTCTGAGCAGCCTCTCACTCGATCCTTTCCCCTCATCAACCTGTGCTGTAGCCGATCACTGCCTTGGGGGAATTTTCGGAGCCTCCTGCAAGTCAGAATTCGTGGCGCTAAGAGAGCCTGCTGGCATGGTCAGGATGACATCATCCCTATAACGCGCTAGGGGGCTCTCTTAGCACCGCAAATTTTGACTTGCAGGAGGCTCTGAAAATTCCTCCGAGGCAGCGATCGGCTACAGCACAGGTTGCTGAGGGGAAAGGATCGAGTGAGAGGCTGCTCAGAGCAGCCTGGAAGAAGCACAGTCACTGCCTCCGTCGCCACCACTGCTGACATCAAGCGGTGGGGACAGGCGGGGAATTGGTCCGTGGTGAATCCCGGGTGCTCACCACAGGCCACATTAATTATATGCAGGGGGCCAATTAGGCCTGCGGGCCGGAGTTTGGGTACCCCTGGTTTAAAGCAATTCAAGTAGTTATCAGCCTACAGTTACCACTGACTTGTTAAGATGGAGCAAATCTCAACTTGGTTTACATGAACCAAACAAGTATTTGAAAACTATTTGGAAGAATACAAATACAATATCTTAGCATTAATAGTGAGCATAGAAACTGGTCTAAAGTTTGCACAGTGAGAATGGGGTTTGCCAGGTTTATAAATCCCAGTAATGCAAGCATAATATAAAATAGATGACAAAGAATAGGTCTTATAAACTTCCTTACACAAACTGATATTTCTGAATTAACAGATTTGCAGAGGGTTTGTGCCATTCCAATGGAAACACATTCCCTACCAGTGATTTATCCATTTTCATTCATTTAATCACTATATCATCTTCCTCCATGCATAAAGTAGGAGTAAGTAAAAAATTTTGAGGGTATATCAGAAAACAAAACAAAATAAAAAACACTATAGCACTTTAAAGACTAACTGCTATATTTTTATTGTTAGCTTTTGTGGATCAAGTCCACTTCTTCAGACAACGAGTGAAATTTACAGGCATGGTTTTTAAGAGTCTGTAATTTCTTTTCAAAAGTTCAGTTCAATCCTTTACCTGCATATTCTCTTTTCTTTTCCCTGTCACATGGGATTTTACTTTGAAATAAAAAAAATATTAGCAGCATATTCATTTTGTTCTTCACATGGCATTTTACATTGAAGGACATATAGCTAATAAAGATGGAGGAAAAACAATGGTAAAAACAGGGTAACTAATTCGGGAGGGAAGGAATCTCTGTGTTTACAGTTCTTCGCATACAATGTGCTTTGTTATACTAATCCTCTGCTATGAAGATTACAAGAAATCCTTGTGTGTTTTGAAGTCTCAGAAATTATACCCTGTGGAAGGAAGATACTCTCGTATGAGCTTTTTTAGAAGCTGCTATTTGGAATCATTCATTTATTTATTTATTTATTTATTTATTTATTTATTTATTTAATCAAACTTTTATGCCACCCTCCTCACAAAGACCCAGGGCAGGTAACAAACTTTAAAAACACAGTAAAAACATGGTATTAAAACAGTATTAAACAGTATTAAAAAGTTACAAAAATTAAAAGAGATTAAACAAGTCACACACAGAGAGCGAGGAGTTAGATGAGCCAACAAACTGAGGCAACCATCTGGCCCATACCCCACACATGCCCCACCAGCCAGGTCTTAACCCCCTTCCTAAAGGATAGCAGCTCCATCTGGAGACACAACTCACTTGGCAGGAGGTTCCATAGGGCCGGAGCAGACATGGAGAAGGCCCTCCTTCTAGTGCTAGAGAGATGCACCTCTCAAGCTGATGGGACAACTGGTGAGCCTCTCTGGTCCGCTCTGGAGGAACAGACAGATGTCCTTAGGGTGATGCGGTCTCTTAAGTATTCTGGCCCTCTACCATATAGGGCTTTAAAGGTAATGACCAGCACTTTGAATTGCACCTGGAGGCATACTGGCAATCAGTGCAGTTCCTGCAGCAATGGTGAGGCATGAGCATAACACCCGCACCCCATCATATCCTGGTCAGCCGCATCGTCTACCAGTTGCAGCCTCCGAATGGTCACCAAGGGCAGTCCCATGTAGAACGCATTGCAATAGTCAAGTCTGGAGGTGACCAAAGTGTGTGTGATCATGAGCAAGGAGTCCCGGTCCAGCAGCGGGCATAATTGGCGTATTACACGAAGTTGTGCAAAAGCCATCAGCAAAAGACCACATTTAGTGAAGATAATAAAAATATTTTCCTTTTCCTTTTTTATTTTTAAAATGTTATTAAGAGTGCAACTAATATCCACACACACACAAGAAAACACATTAACAAAAACAAAAATATAAGATAAAATGCAAAGTTAAGTTTAAAACCTAATTTAAAAAGTGCACCTTTCACCAAGGCCATTATAGACATTATCATTTTTCATTTTAACTTTGGGTTTTAGACGGTTCCATACCCCTTCCAAAAAGACCTTATATCTTTTGTCGGCATTCAGTCTTTTCACCAACACGTCTTGAACCATGACCCCCAATCTTCTAGAACAAAGAATGTCCAATACCCTCTTTTTTCATGTCCTGACCAAATCCTGGACTACCAAAATGAAGCCACATTCTTGGCTTTGTCGTTGGCCAAACATAAGTCCTCATTTATGCATATTTCTGGAAGTAATCTGGACACGAGTAAATAAGCAGGATTGTGTATCACTCCACATTCACACAGCATGTTGTTGTCCATAAGCAGTCCCCACTTGAGCATGTTGGTCTTACATTTAGGGACTCTGACACTCAGCCTATTCAGGGTCCTCCAAGTGATGTAGGGGAGGTTGAGTTCCTCAGCTATACCCTCCTTTAATGTTGTTCCTTGTCCAGTGAGCTCCTTCCTCCATCTTTCAATTTGGTTTTGCTCATGTGCATTCTCAAGAATGTTTGTTCTTGCCAAAAAGCTCTTCCTGAATCTGAACTGGCGGACCTGAGGCTCATATCCATTCAGAGGATGTTGAGGCTCATTCTCTTGCCCAATGTCTAAAGAGAGTCACATCTGAAATAAAAATGTAACAACATTATTAACCTACAGATTTAGAGCTAAAGCAAAGAAGTCAATGAAGAAATGTCATTGCTACCAGTATTTGAGCTTTGCTGGCTAGCAAAGAACCTGGAATGGCCAAAATGCTAGTATGGGGGATAAGACCAAGAGGGCACTGACAGAAGGAACCATGGAGATCAGAAGAAACCATGTTGGTATTGTGTTTTTTCTAAGACAGGAACAGGAAAAATAGTAATAGATTGTGATGCTTGAGGAAGAAATTTATTTCTCTTTCCAAATCATCTTCCAATAAGATGATGATTTCATAGCTCAACTAATATCTTGTAAAATTTGCTTAGCCTCCCATTTATTACTTTATTTTGTCTTTCTTTTTCTCTTTGAATATAATTTCTTTGAACTCCTCAGTTCCCTACATTCACCATTCTTTTTCTCCATATTCTGGTTTATTGATCTACTGTAACTGTAACACATTCATCCATGTTAACCATTCCCCTTCTAAATTTACTCTATTTTAAAAAGAATTCATTTGTTCTATCCAATCCCTTAGTGTAATTATTTTTTTCCTTTTTTATTTATTCTGCAAATACCTTTTTAATTTTTGTAGAAATCTCTCCAACTCCACTATCAGAACTAAAGAAAAATAAACAGACTAAGTATTTTTCTATATTTACTCCAGATTTGCAATCAATTTTTAAGAAGGGATTTTCTATTCCTTTCAATATGTCCTTAATATTTTTATAGTTATATATTCAATATTACTCTCTATCTCCTGCATTTTCAAATTTGCCTATATCAAATTACAGTATCAGGAGAGGTCAACATGTCAGGTATGCATTTCAATTAATTAGCTTAGTGAAGTGAAAGGGTATGACAAAATAGGGCATTTAGCCTGCATGTTAGAGCTCCTGCCTCAAGTGTCAACATATCACAGACACTGGAGCATCCCAACCTCCTCCTGAAAATTCCTTTTTGAACCCCCATCAGGGAGTTCTACTTTTTTGCTGTGATCCCAGATATGCTGTTATCAGCAAGTTTGAACAATGGGAACAGCATATATATGGGAGCCTTTCAATTGTCAAAGGCTGCTTCCAGTGTCAACATCTGAAATGCTGGAGGAGCTAATGCTAGCTTTTTGGATATTGACATTAAATGTTTCCCCATCTCTACCTTTATTAACCTTTGTTACTCACAAACATTTATGCAAGCTTGGTGCATGTGTCTTCTGTTCCAGCAGTACTTTATTGTATTAATATCCTACTAATGATGACATCAGGGGAAAAAAGCCATGGTTTTTTTCCTCTCATAGCATTTTGAGGACTCATTACAACGAAGGGGAGAGAGAAGAATGCAAAACATTTAGAAGTGTGCTCATACTATCCAATTCGATTTAGTTTGAATTGTTTGTCTTTCAGTCATAACTTGTTCGCTTTGAGATCATTTGTAGCTCATCTGATTCTATTTTGTAGCTGAGTATTTTGAAGTATTTGTACATATTTGTTTTGTCTGAACTATGAAAGAAACCAGTGATGGGATGTCACCGGTTCCAGACGGATCTCTGGAACCGGTAAGACCAATCCCAGAGGGTTCTCCGTGAGGGGAAGTCCACTTTTGGGGCGTCCGGTTCCGGACGCCTGACCGAAAGAAAAAAAAAATTAAAATCGGAGCGAAAATGGCTCTAATTGACTGCGCATGCGCAGAAACTCAATCTGACGCATTGCACATGCGTCAGATTGAGTTTCTGCGCATGCGCAGTTAATTAGAGCCATTTTCGCTCCGATTTTCAAAACATTTAGAACTTTCAGGGCAGCGGTGGCGGCAGCAGCCCTCTGAGGGGGGCGCCTCCCCGCGGCACGTTGAGGGCTGCCTCGGCCGTCTGCTGCTGACAAGCCCCATGCCCTGGGGATGCCCGGCGGGGTACACCGCTGCCGCCGCCTCCGCCGGGTGCCTGTGGGCCGGGTGCCTGCACCCGCCGTCCACAGCCGCCGCCCGCCGCCGCCGGAGCTGCCGCTGCCTGAATCCCTGTGGACTCCTTCTTGGGTCGGTCCCTTTTGAGCTCGGCTGCCGCGCGCTGCGGAGGAGGAAGCTGTAGGCGGCGGCGGTGCGGCATGGGGACGGCCCAGGGAGGCGCGGCAGCCGCGGCTGCCCGTCGCCCCTCGCCATGGCTGGAGCCGGGCTAAAAAGGTACCGGCCCAAGGAGGACGCCACAGGGGTGCAGGCAGCTCCGGCGGCGGCGGCGGCTGTGGACAGCAATCGGGGTGCCGGGTCCCAAGAAAGGTAAGCGAGGGGTTTTTATTTGGGGTGGGTGGGTAATTTATTTGTGTTTTGGGTGGGTGGTTGTTTTTATTTTATTTATTTATTTGTGTCTGGGTGGGTGGGCTGAGAGGGAGGGGTGTGTGTGTATGTTTATTTTTATTTTTTATTTATTTTTATTTTGGCCCCGCCCACAACGTCATGACGTCATGACGTCCGTGACGTCATGACGTCATGCCATTGGCCACGCCCATGACGTCCGTGACGTCATGGCGTGGTAGTAGAATTTTTGTCATCCCATCACTGAAAGAAACCCTGAAAATAGCAAAAATAAAGGGATCTGACCTGGAATGGATGATGGAACACAGGGGATGATCAAATGGTCATTTTTTTTCCTGTTGTTTGGTCTATGTTGTTGACCAGCTGGTTTGTTGCTTCTCGTGGCAACCATGTAATGTACATGCTATTATGAAGCAAACAGCATCTTATCTATATCTACCACACTCCAGGCTCCATATCAGAGATTACGGCATTGGTGGTGGTGGTGGTGGTGGTGGTGGTGGTGGTGGTGGTGGTGGTGGTGCTGCTGCTGCTGCTGCTGCTGCTGCTGCTGATGATGATGATGATGATGATGATGATGATGATGATGATGATGATGATGATTTACTGATGCCTCATTTTTAGTCAAAAACGCTTTGCAAAATAAGGCTAAGAAAACAATGTAGCATCATCTTTACAAAGGTATCAGGGAGAATACCAAAATAATGAATGAGGAATGCTCTGAACAATGTCATATATGTGGTGTTGTTATGCTCAACAGATGGGAACAACCTTGTATTTTACTAAGGGACAAACAGACAATATTCTAGTAACTCAGGACTGGTACTTGCCTAAGCTGAAAGAACTAAAACAAAATTCATGTATTTCTTACCTTCTGTCCTAAATGAGTGAGAGGGGGAGCTGAATTTCAGTCTGTTGTAATCCATCTGTTTATCTCCTTTGGTAATGGCTGTTTCTTTTTGTTTCTAAAGAGGAACTAAGCTGTTTCCCCCTTTTTAAAATGCCTGGAAAGCTTGAATACTGCTTTCCAGCTGTGTTGGGTTCCAAGTTCAAAACAAGTGTTTGTAGCGAGCATTAAGTCAGCCAAGTGATTTTTAAAACAAAAAAAATTCTACCTACATCCCTTGTTGTTGTTGTTGCTTACTTTTGTTTTTTAAAATCACTTATCTAGTTTAATACACTCAAAAATCAATACAGAAAACACTTGTTTTTACTTGGAACCCCTACAGAGCTGGACACCAGTATTTAAAGAATTCCAGCTGTTAAAATGCATTCATTTAAAGATGAACTATCTGATCTGTGTGTTTTAAGGAAGCAAGGAGAGGATGTAGTGTTTGTTGGACCTAGAAGTTAGCAAACAACATCCAAATCCTTGCTCAGTCTAATCTGGATTTGAGGAAAATGTTATCTTTCAGCCTGTAATATTCAGCTGCACAACCAAAAATAAGGATAATTTGCCACACACTACTGTTGCAAGACTGAATGAGAGACATTTCATCCATGGCTTTGTTGTTCAACAAACGACCTTGCTTCTTCTGACTGAGGTAAATCATGCCAACCAGCCAGTGATGGAAACATACAAACACAAGGGACAACAAAAACAAAACATCATAAAATGTATCTGCTGTTTCTATCTGTGGATAAGGCACCGTTACCTAGCAACTGCTGAAAACTGGTGTCGATATAATGTCATGAGGCTCTTCTCCTGCCATATACCCTCCACATACATGCATCAGAAAGGTTGAATGTCCAACAGGAAAAAGCTCAAACATGTTCCCAGGTCATTTGTACATGTTTACAATATAGATGCCTTGCTATCATTTTCTGATACCATTTCATTCATTTCATTTCATTTATTAGATTTGTATGCCAACCTACTCAACAAATGTGACCCAGGGTGGCTCATAGAACCACAACATCAGATACTACAGTACAGCAAAATACAGAGGCATACAATAAAATACAATAGCATATAATAAAATACAGTAAAATACCATAACAACAATATAACATTGCAAAACAGTGAAAAGAAACAGTTTACCTTTTCTGATAAAAAGTAATAAAGTCACAAACCATGCAAAAAGTTCACAACCAAGTGGCAGGCATCCTCATCCTCAGTGGTGGACCGTCATCTGCCACACGAGCTGGTGTGGCTTTTTCATCCCACAGCCAGGTGGAAGTCCAGGGGTGGGGCGGCAGCCGTCCTCAGCCTTGGTGGCAGGCAGTCTTGCTGGCCAAGGAAGGGCAGGGCCTGGAGCAGCTGCAGTGACAACAGCAGTCTTCAGCCACCCTTGAGGCCAGACAGGTCTTTATCTCTTCCCGGTCAGGGAAGGGTGGGGTCTGGAGCAGCTGCGGCAGCAACAGCAGATACCAAAGAAGATGAACATTCTTTCTCTCATGGTTTAGAGAAGAACAGCCTTATCTTCATGTTTCAATCTCAAAATGAAAGAGTTATGTGGAATAGGATAAAACATGGGGTGCCTACTCTGGAATTCTCACCTGCAATAGAACCTGCATCATCAGTCACATGACATCATCATCCATATTGTCCCCTTTTACCTTCTCCATGTCACAAATTTGAGAAGACGTCAGAACAGAAAGAATGTACAGTTAGAACAATTTAAATGTTGCCAAAACTGAAAGTGACATATTTGTTTATCCAGCCCCAGCGCTGAGAGTAGTACTTAACTGACTTTAAAGTCTGGTGTTTTTAAATTTGCTAGTGATGCTTTTGGTCTACTGCCTTATTTTGTTCTTTTTAAAATCATCTGGAACAGCTATAAGGCAAGAAGCACAAAATGGATCTCCTCCATGCTGGGAATAGTTGTACTTATTTTGTTAGAAGACAGTTTCATTTCAATTCATTTTTGAACAATTTACAAAAATGTACAAATTGCATACTCTAGACAGAAAGAATTTGAGGTTTATGAATTTTGAATGCAGAAGAAACTAAAACTGACAGATCCTCCCCTCCAAATGCTGAATCTTATACAAATGGATCACATTCTTGAAAAGAAAAGCAAAATTATTGAAAACCAGGGTTCTTTGTATATTCTTTGTACAAAAACCCAAATGCTGCTGCTTCTGTTGTGCTGTTGGCTGCTGCCGCTGCTCTTCAACAGTCAAATCTTTCACCTGGCTGATCACTGGATAGTATAGCAGTGGTGGTGGGGATCTCTTTGTCTATTGAAGACTTTGCTGCCATTAGTCCTGATGTTACAGTACTCCCAGCAACAACAGAGGCCTGGATAGCTGAAAGGTTGGAAAAATTATTCATTGGAAACTTTGCCAGAAGTTTGGATTTGAATGCAATAAAAATCATTGGGAACATTAGGCAGAGAATGTTTTTTAAAATGAGAGCATCAAGATCCTGTGGGACTTTAAAATTCAAACAGAGAGACATCGGACTCACAACACAACTGTTGTGGAAAAGAAGGTCTGGTTTATTGACATTGCTATACCAGGAGATGCATGAATGGAAGCCAAACAACTGGATAAAATCACAAAATATTGTGATTTGCACATTGAAGTCGAGGAAGAAATCTGTTGTTGTTTCCATAGTGATCAGAGCCCTTGGAGAAAAATCTAAAAGACTCCCTAGATCACCAGGGGCCAACATTGGCACTCCAGGTGTTCTTGGACTTCAGTTCCCAGAGGTCCAAGTCAGCACACCAGCTGATCAGGGCTTCTGGGAACTGAAGCTCAAGAACACCTGGAATGCCAAGGTTGGCCACCCACTGTCCTAGATATCTGGAAATTTTTACTTATCAGACTTGAATATCCTAACTCTCCAAAAAAAAACTTCTACTAGGAACTTCATGTATACTCAGACATTACCTTAACAGTTCTTAGGTCCTAGGTTAGGGCTTGAAATGTTAATTTTATTCCAGTCCTCAATTGTGAATCAAATGGTCTATTTATATCCAATAATATATTGCCTATATACTTAGACAGTACCTTAAAAGTTCTTAGGTCTTTGGTAAAGGCTTGAACTGTTAATTTTCTACCATCACATCAGTTCTGATTTATGAAATCCCTTTCCAGGGTTTTTTAGATAGAGAATACACCAAAGAGTTTGCCCTTCTTCTGTGAGCACCATTGGACTGTGAGCTTATCGATGACTACACAGGCTGGCTCATCTCCCAGGAGGCACTGTGGGGAATTGAACTCCCAACCTTTGGCTCCACAGCCAGATACTGTTTAGTGAAAATCAATTCTTGTAATGCCTATTCAATGCTTTTGCAAAGAGACATATGCTGGAGAGGAGCAAAAAACAACAGCACAGCCAAATGAGAATTTAATGAGCAGAAAATGTCGGCTATTGGAAAAATAAAAAAGAAAACTAGATGTTGGGAAAGGAGATGAGAAATGTAATAGATTGTCTAGCATTGTAAACAGACATTTTGTTGCAGATCTCATTGGCAACCTACAAATGATTTACTATGAGTTACTGGAGGAAACCCCTCAAACAACATTGGATTTCAATTAAATTGCCCTTGAGTAAACATTTTCTGGATTATGGTCTTAATATACTTCAATATCTAGGAAACAAAGACGAAAATATGCTCCCAACAGAAGCAGAATTATTATCTCACCAGATGTACAACTATCACTTGCATTAATTGGCTCAATAGAAGAATTAACAGAAAAAGAAATCTTAGCAGAATGCAAGGACTACAAAGAGAGTGATATTCTAAATACCAAAGAAATATCAATAAAACACTTTACGACTTCTACTATCACAAATGTAAGGCAATTATGACAAGCACACTCCAAAAATACAGCAAATAAACTACTTTTAAAAAAAAAATGCTATTGTGTGGGACAAATCATACAGTTTAAATTAATTACAAAAACAATTTAGCTGACTGGAATGGGGTGGGCAGGAAACAGACTATAAAAGAATCCTTTCAAGTGTGTATTATTTATTTATTTTTGTTATTTAATCATAGATCAGTCTGACTTTGCTAAATGGCAATTAGCGGAGGCAGTCAGCTAATAAATATGATTGCTGATTGCTGTCAAGGGAGATCAGCTTGCCCATAATAGAATTCCACCATTAGGAAAAACAATAGCCAACTGTGGGAAGAGGTTGAAAGACCAAAGACTACTAGTGAAAGGTTGGTCAAAGGCTAACAATGACAGCAAAAATAAGATTTGTATTAGGAATGTATATTACCACCATCCCAATCAGCGATGGGATGTAACAGGTTCTCACCAGTTCGTCAGAACCAGTAGTAACTTTTCCCAGTGTCCCGGAGAACCAGCAGCAGCTTTTGGGGGGAACCACCTTTGGGGCTTACCTTTTCACTGGTTACCCACTACGCATGCATGCCAAGCACTTGGTGTGCATGCATGCCTACAGTCAGTGGTGGGATGTAAAAAAATTTACTACCCCACCATGATGTCATCACAGTGTGGGTGGAGCTAATGTCATGACATCATGATGTCATGGGCGGAGCCAACATTGTGGGCGGGGCCAAAGAAAAAATAATAAAACATAATAAGACATAAAATAAAAATAAGCGCACACACACCTCAACCCACCCACAACACAAACCCATAAATAAATAAAATAAATATATAAATAAAATAAAAAATACATTAAAATACACCCACTCGCCAAAACACCCACCCCAAACACAAATCAACCAGAGTTTTTAAACCAGAGCTTAAAGGTTTGGGGTTTTTAAGCAAAGTCTTAGAGTTACCTCATCAATAAGCTACACTTGTGCTGTTCCAATTGCTGCTCCAATTGGAGAACCCTTAAGGAGGTATAGCTGTTTTACATTTACATTAAGGGATATTATCCTAGAGAACTGGTTAGGCAAAGACTTAGTACCTAACTTCTTTAACTGTTGAAAAGTGCCAAAATGAAGCCATCTTGTGTTGAGTTCATTCTGTGATTACTTCCATCTCACCTAGTGTGAGAAAGATTAGCCAGAATAAGCTTTAAACTCTGGTTTAAAAGCTCTGGTTGATTTGTGTTTGGGGTGGGTGAGTGGGTGTTTGGGTGGGTGGGGGTATTTTAGTATATTTTTATTTTAATTAATTAATTAATGGGTTTGTGTTCTGAGTGGGTGGGTTGAGGGGTGTGTGTGTGTGCTTATTTTTATTTTATTTTATTATTTATTTATTTTTCTTTGGCCCCGCCCACAGCATCATGATGTCATGATGTTAGCTCTGCCCACACTGTGATGACATCATGGTGGGGTAGTAAATTTTTTGACATCCCACCACTGATCCCAATCCATATCTCCAGAAAGGCCGTAGCCAGGATTCTATAGGGGGGGGGGGCATGCAAAAATATTTTGAGAGGCAAAACATTTCCAGGAGAGGCAACAATGTCACACTCACATATATATCATTGGCACCATGATAGGCAGGTTGGGGGATGAGCTGTTAGCTCATGAGGGTTTTCACCCCCCTCGGCCCCCCTGGTTACAGCCCCGTAGGCCACAAACATTGTTACCCAACCTGTTCAGTGACCTTTTGAGCACACTCAGATCTGATCCTTGCCTAGATTTATGCTAGTATTTGTACATTTCTTCTTCTACACAAAAAACCCATACATGAGAATAGGGGAATGCAAATGGCAAGATCAGCTCATTAACTGAATTTTTTATACAGAACAGGTGAGCTTTATGCTGAGACAGAGGCAATGACCCCAGCACATTGGATGATCTGAGCCCCTCTCTTTCTCTACTTTTAAATTAGTAGTTGTAGCATCTGGTGTGTTTTCAATCTGTTTTTAATCTTTTTAAGGGGTTGTATTATGCTTTTATGATGTTGTAAACCACCCTGGGTCGCCCCAGCGAGAAGGGCGGTATAAAAATGTAAGTAAGTAAGTAAATAAATAAATTTTAAATTTTAACAGTTTTAAGGTTTTTAGATGGAAGCTTCCATTTCCTAATCCTGGACCCTACCTACCCAGGGAAAGATAAGACTAATGTCCTCTGGCCGGGAGGAGGAATGGATTTTAGCTGTTTGTGCTGTGTGTGTGTGTGTTTTTTTTTCCCCTGACTGTAAACCGCCCTGAGTCGCCATGATGAGTGGGCGGTGATATAAATCTAAATAAATAAAAATAAATAAATAATAAAATATTGCATGTAATGTCACATGTACCCAATTATTGTTTTGTTTACCCTTCTGCATGATCTGGTGGAATGAAACTGCCTTATGCTAAGACTTCCCTGATCCAGTTCATCTAGAGTATCTTTAGTAGTGGGCATCAGAAGGTTTGCATCAGTTCACCAGAACTGATAGCAGAAATTCTAAAACAAAATACAGTTGTACCTCAGTTAAAGAGCATAATGTGTTCCACAGGATTGCTCTTTAAGCAAGTTTGCTCTTTAAGTGAAACACCATTGTAAGTGACCAATTGTGGGGGTGATTGCGAACCCCAATTTATTGGTTAAGTGAGTTTTTGGTTGGTTTTATTTGTTAAGTGAAGCAAACATTTCGAGAAAATTCTGCTCTTTAAGTGAGTTACTCTTTAAGCAAGTCGCTCTTTATGCAAGGTTTGACTGTAGTCCTAATTCAGGTGCAATGCAGGGCTTTCCCCCTGGCCATGCCCACCATACCACGTCCACAGTGAAGTAGTAAAAAAAAATTGAGCCCACCACTGAGTATCTTACTCTGACTGGTAAGATCATGCTAGGTTCTGAAGCAGAAATTATCCCAAAGCCACTGCAGCCCATTTTTCTTCAAAGTCGATGTGTTACATAGAATGTTAATCTCCTGCAAGACATTAAAAGTTTGGTACACTGAGATCAAACAATGGTCTCTGGAGCCCATCATTGTAGACTCTTGACAGCAAAGTCTCCAGCATTTTAACCCACCCATTCTGATAAATGCGTTATTTTAACCTGGAGATGCAAAGGATTGAACCTAGGGCCTCTCATAAGGGAGTAAGATGGCAATTTATGCATTAATAAAAAATTAGACATGTTTCACCATGGAGAAGAATAAAAGAAGCACATACTACGTATAACTAAATAACTCCATTCTGCAGAGTTCTTCACTATACCTTTTTTCCATTATACGGATCCCTATGGGCGATGCACCATATAAGGAAAAGAATATGTCTATTATACAAGTCACAATTGGTGATACCCCATTAAAATGAATTTTTTTTCATTGTATAGGGTATTACCAATGGTGATTCGTATAACGAACTTTTTTTCATTATGCAGTGCATCGGCAATAACACAAAAATGGTTTGTTGTACAGATTTTTCATTATACGAAGCGTTAGTTATACAGGGTTCTACTGTATAACCATTTAGGTAAAGGTCACCCTTGCTAGAAAGCCAGTCATATCTGACTCTAAGGTTCAGTGTTCATCTCTGTTTATAGCCAAAGAACCAGCACTGTCTTTGTTTGCAGACATTTTCATGGATTTGTGGCAGGCATGACTAAACACTGAAGTACACAGAACACTGTTTACCTTCCCACCAAAGTGGTACCTATTTATCTACAGTGATGCCTCACTTAAAGAGCATAATGCATTCTATGGGATTGCTCTTTAATCGAGTTTGCTCTTGAAGCGAAACACCATTGTAAGTGACCAATTGTGACTTCTGGCGGGGAGGATTGCAAACCCTGATTTAGTTAAGTGAGTTTTTGGTTGGTTTTAGTTGTTAAGCGAGGAGACCATTCAGAGAAAATTCTGCTCTTTAAGCAAGTTAGTATCTAAGCGAGGCACTCTTTGTGTGAGGTTTTACTGTACTTGCATTTATTTTTTTATTGCTTTTGAACTGCTAGGTTGGCAGGAGCTGGGACAGAGACAGAAGCTCACTCAGGTCTAAAACTGCTGGTCTGCTGACCTTCCAGTCATCAAGTCCAGTGTCTTAACCACTAAGTCACTGCAGTCCCCAAATAATCATTAAGATGTTCAATTTTTAAAAAAAGGAAAACTACCATCCTTTAAATAGAGTTATACCCTGCCTGTACTTCTGCACTGTTCTGGAGCATACAAGATGGACTGGGTCAACTTAGCAGACCAGCTCAAGCCACTTTGTTCTTTGTGGCAGAGAACAAAGCTATTGCATAGGCGGTCTCAGTTTCATGTGAACCCGATTTCTGACATTGAATTCACAATGTGATAAAAGTTGGATATGATCCAAAGAGGATGTGTTTTTGTTCATTGTCTTGCCTTTAAAGGTATTAGAAATTCAGTTCCAGTTATCATTTAAGTGTGGCAAATATTTATAGTCAAAGCAGTTTCTGTGTGTTGCAATTATACCAAGAAACCATCTTTTTTTCATTGCCAAATGACTAATGCTGAAAAGTATCAGAAACTGTACAATAAAGACATAAATAAAATAAATACCTGAACAAATCATGAAAGGCAGACCATAAAAACACAAAAACAGTATCTTTATTGGAAGGATGGCATTGAACATTCCGAATAATTCTTTGTACTACATTTCTTTAAAAGACAAAATTCTTTCCCACCTCACAGACCAATGTGGTATCTTAAACTGCTTTTCAAAATCCTTGGTTTCAAAACCATTTTCTTAATGGCATACCCATATGTGGGATCTTTAGAAATGCTTATTCGTCCTTCCTCAGAAGTTCATCAACCAGTGTGAATAGGCTTATGTTTCACTGGGTCAGTCCATACATGGGAGCCTGTGTAGTGCTTAGAGTGCTTGTCCAAGCCTTAGGAGGCATATCGCTTCACCTCAGATCAAGAGAGAAGTAGCAGCAGATGCTGAGAGAAACTAAGCAAGAGAATGATCCTTGACATCCTTTGAATGGATATGAGTCTCAAGTCCACTGGCTCAGATCCAGGAAGAGCTTTATGGCAAAAACAAACATTCTTGAGGGTACACAAGAGCAAAACCAAATTAGAAGATGGATGAAGGAGCTCACTGGACATGGAACAACATTAAAGGAGGATATAACGGAGGAACTCAAACACCCCCACACACTCACACGTCACTTGGAGGACCCTGAATAGACTGAGGGTTGGAGTGCCTAAATGCAAGACCAACATGCTCAAGTGGGGGCTTCTGGCAGACAACAACATGCTGTATGAATGTGAAGAGATACAGAATCCTGCTCATTTACTGGTGTCCTGATTACTGTCAGAAACCTGCACCAATGAGAATTTAAGTTTGGGCAACCACAAGGCGAAGAAAGTGGTTTCATTTTGGCAGTCCAGGGGTTGATCAGGACATGAAAGAAAAAGAAGCTTATCAGAAAGTTCTTTCTTACACAGTACAGTAATACCTCGCATAACGAATTTAATTCGTTATCCAAGGTTGCTTGCTATGAGAGGTTGCTCGCTATGAGAAACAAACAAAATTCCTATGGAAAAACTCGCATAATGAGCATTTCAAGGGAGAAAACTCGCATAGCAAAAAATTTCGCTATGCGAGTTTTTCCCATAGAAACGCTTGTTATGTGAGTTTTTCCATAGGGAAAGTCCGCTTAGCAAAGACCGCTTAGCAAAAAACTTGCTCGTTATGCGAGGTTTTCGTGAAGCGAAACACTCGTTATGCAAGGTTTGACTGTATGCAATTTAAATCCTCACTCTAACATGAAACCCACTGGATGACTTTGGGCCAATCAAACTTAGCCTGACTGACCTTATAGAGTTCTGACTGACCTTAAAGAGGACTCGTGGCACAGAGGTTAGACTGCTGTACTGCAGCCCAAACTGCTGACATTTTGAGTTCAATCCTGGCTGGGATCAAAGTTGACTCAGCCTTTCATCCTTATGAGGTCAATAAAATGATTACCTAGCGTGTTGGGAGCAATATGCTAATTACCTTGTTAACCTCCCAAAGAGTGCACTAAGCGCTATGGGTTGGTATAAAAGTGTAAATGCTACTGCTATTATAGGCTTCTAATAAGAATACAACAAAGAGAACTGCTACATAATACAACATCAGCAGTCTGAGGCAAATCTAAATGTAGTGGAAGGGAAACAGATAAATCATCCAGTACCCTTTTCCAACAGCAGCCAACCAGATGCTCCTGGATGCTCAAAAATAGTGTATGGACATTGCTTGCGATGATTGGCCTTCAGCATCTTGGGCTGGGTGATCTGCTACATTTTTACATGGTATCCAATATAACAGGTGAGCATCATACAGCCTACAATTTCCATCAACCCTAATTACCATGACCAATAGTGAAAGATGTTTGCAACTGCAGTCTTACAATGTCTGGAGAACCATGAAGTTTCCCACCTTTCCTGCTCTGTAAACTTTCTAAACTAGCACCCATTCTTCTTTTCCCTTACAAGCTGGATGAAAAAACAGCTCCCTTACCTGCCTTGCATTTGATCCGATTTAAATTGACTTGTTAAGCGCTGTCTCCTTGTAAACATTACAGCCCATTCATGAAACATCTGTGGAAAATTACAGTCGAATCAGCTTAGATCTACTGGTCATGTGGAGTGACAGCAGGATTTGTATTTTAGCCCAGAGCTAAAGTAATTCAGGTTAATCGTCTGCTCAAAAAGCTGCTTATTGTTTTAGAATAACAGAAAACAAATAAGAGGGAAAATAACTGTCTTCCTTAAAATCTCATGTGACA
The DNA here is from genome assembly GCA_030440675.1 of Furcifer pardalis. Classification (NCBI taxonomy): domain Eukaryota; kingdom Metazoa; phylum Chordata; class Lepidosauria; order Squamata; family Chamaeleonidae; genus Furcifer; species Furcifer pardalis. The sequence goes on along the minus strand of CP126891.1, from coordinate 166,465,845 downwards.
GGCCTAAAGTAATCTGATGTCATTCCATTGTGTCTTAAAGAAATTTCCCCTTTCTCCCAGACTTTGCTAAGATAACTAAACTGTGGACTTCTAGCGCAGGAAAGAGGAATCTGCCACCACCCATATTTTGGTGCAGCTACAGCTAGTCTCACTAATTTTATTTATTTATTTAGACTTGTATGCCGCTCTACTCAGTAAAACCTGACTCAGAGCGGCTCACAGCATTCACAAATAACAATATTACAGTGCAAACCAAAATACATTAGCATGTAATATAACAAAACAATTAAATACAGTAAATACTATACAGATCAATACACATACAATATTATAGTGTAATCAAAATAAAATAACTAAATATTATAACAGCACAATCCTCAATATACAATAAACAATTCAACAGTGTACAATATACAATACAGGAAAGAGTAAACAACAACAAGTAAACCATTATAATCAATTCCAAGTGCAGCTGTAGTGAAGTCCTACAGCCCAGGCAACATCTATGGTTTTTCCACACCAACCACAGGAAGGCGGGGGCCTAAGGCCAGCTGGGTGGCAGGGGTCCATTCCTCCCAGGGAGAAGTCCGGTCCCGGTAAGAGTGATGGCAGCAGAGGCAGCATTTGTAGCCAGCCAGCCACGTCGCTCAGCTGTAGTCCATTCCTCCCAGGGAGGAGTCCAGTCCTGGTAAGAGCAACGGCAGCAGAGGCAGCATTTGTAGCTGGCCGGCTGCATCACTCAGCTGTAGTCCATTCTTCCCAGGGAGAAGTCCGGTCCTGGTCCCTAATGGTAAAAGATGATGGCAGGAGTTGTTCATAAGTATCTCCATGCCAGATTTGCATTGAAATAACCATGAGTCTCACCATTGCAGGCTGTGTCTTGCCTCAATAGCTAGGATGGTATTAGAGTTCTCATAACAACCCCCACCCCAATAATTCCTTTTATTGCATTGTTTAAAGTATCTCTCCTACCTCTTGATAATGGGGATTAATGGGATAGCTAATAAATAAAGCATATATGACAGCAATAAAGTTTACACTACAGCAATATATCCTATTCCTGAGAAAATATAGGTAATGTTTCACTTGGCTCCAGCAACAAAGAAATTGGTAAAGATAACCAAATGTAGGGATGTGTCACTGAACACCAAAATCAAGATCTACACCCATGGTTCCCAAAATGGGGCACATGTCCCACAGGGAGGCAATTTGATTTGGGGAGGGGCAATTTGAGAATGAGTTAGACCAGCTAATGGCCTTTTAGGCTTGCTCCACGTGAATTGATGTTCAGTTTTTGAATAATAAGAATTATATGTCATGTGGGCGGAGAATCAAGATTATTATTTTGGGGCATGGCCAAAATAAAGTTGGGAACTACTCATCTACACTCTTGTGTTCCTGATCATTATTTATGGGTGTGAAAACTGGACAGAAAAGGTTAATGGGGTGGATAATTTGTTTGAACTATGGTGCTGGAGGAGAGCTTTGTGGATTTCTGGGATTTCCAGAAAGGTGGAGAAGTGGATCTTAGAGCAAATCAACCCTGAGCAAAAATAATTAAATTGAGGCTATCCTATTTTGGGTACATCATGAGAAAGCAGGATTTTCTAGAGAAGATAATATTGCTGAGAGAGGTTGAAGGCAGCAAGAAAAGATGGAAGACCAAATAGATGGATTGACTTCCTAAAATAAATCCACAGTCTTGATTTTATAAGTCTTTTGAGTACAAGACATTTTAGAGATTGCTCATTCAGAGTTTCCATAGGTCAGAGATGACTTGACAGCATGTAACAACAAACGGTTCCTTAAAAACAGTTGTATTTGACATCACAGAGGACCAGGGGGAGGTCAGTAAAACATTATGCCACCTGCACACACACACACACACACACACACACACACACACACACACACACACACACACACACACACACACACACACACACACACACACACACACCTGGGGAAAGAGCAGGAAGGCGGTGGAGACCAAGATCCCAACTGCCATTTGACATCACAAAAGCCCAAGGGGAGCTACGTTTGAACCATGGTTTAAGAATAATTATATGATTCTCACAACTTTTCAAGATATTCCGGGCACCCACCAACAGCCGGAGGGGAGAGATAAATCTATTATTGATTTAGAAAAATGTATTATTATTATTATTATTATTGTGTTGTGTTTTGCTGATTGTAAGCCGCCCTGAGTCGCCATGGTGAGTGGGCAGCGATATAAATCTAAATAAATAAATAAATAAATAAATACTATGCAAATCAAGGATTCCATATAAATTTGATCACAGTGTACTAGTTGAAGATATTAATCACAATATCATGCTCAAAGCCACTACTTTGGAATGCAGGGATCCAGGTTCACATTCCTTGTTGGACATCAAACTCTTTTCTGAGCTCAAATTAGTGCCACAAGTCTGTTTTGAGTATAAAGTGCCACAGGGAGTAATAGTGGGATATGTGAAAACTATGATTACCAAATATCTCACCATTAATCACTGTGCCACTTTATCCTCAAAAGTCTTGTGATACAAGCTGATGATACTAATGATACAAGTTGATACATCTTGATGATACTAATGGGTCAGTGCTCGCCATTGTTCATTACACTCCATTGGACAGCTTACTGGAGCTAGTGGCAAGGACTGTGTTCTACCATGCAGGTACAACTCATGCTAGAACCAAGCTTTGATGGCTAAACAAATGGGGCTCTTGGCGTTTCAGAACCAGAAACCCACCATTGCATCCATGGCAATATTAACTGTCCAGCCATAGATCTTACATACATTCCAGACATCTCTTGTTCCTCTGGGTCACATGAATCAGACTTAGGGAATAGCTTACACAAACCATATGGCAGGTTCAAAACAAGGCTTACCTGGACAGTTGCACAACTTGCCATAGTGCCTAGCTGCACTGTAATTGGTTTACCACCAATCATGAATAGGGTACCTTGGTTTGTCATGCAGTAAGGAAAAGAAACCTCTGGGTCCCTCTCCTCCTCTAAGTACCAACCACCAGCGATACCTTTAACAGAATTCCCATAACATGCAGAGATAATAGAGATTTCCTTCCAGGTTATGTTCCTCTTCCTTCTACCTCATGCTAGGAGCTGGACAAGTAAGAGAATTATTCTCAGCTGACATTTATAAGAACTGCCTGGGACTGCTTCATTCAAAAAGCATATTGACATTTGGTCTGCAGTGCTCACTTTCTCCTTTAGGTAGCCTGTTAAGGTCATTTGATGTGTTCAGCTAGAAGCAGTGTACGTTGGTGGGGAAACCACTCACTTTCTCTGTTGTTCTTGCTAAGAGTAGTGTTGCTTCAGTAGCCAACCTTGCCACCAGTAATGCACAAGGGGGGATGTATCAGCAGAAATATTCAGAAGACCCTAAGCAACAAACACAGCAAAGCTAGGGATAAGCAACTTTGACAGGGTTTCTGGAAATCATCTGGAAACCTGGGAGATGCCTTTAAAAAGAATGTGGACACTAAAGCAGAATGGAAGAGAGATGAATTTCCTTCACTCTGAGCTCCTAAAAGTAGTTTGGGGAGCATCACAAAATCTAGTTAAAGCTGCTTGAGATCATTGTGATACCATTAACTTTCTCCTGGCATTACATCCCTGGGTGCCATGTGCAGGTTATTAGCAAAACAACAAAACAAAAACAAAGAAATTATAGCAGCCCCTCTCTTTAGAATAAACACACATGATATAGTGACATCACTCACCACTCAGGTAGGCCTCCAACAATGGCTTCATATAGTAAAACAACTATGATCCTCAACAAAATGCAGTGTGGAGTCCTGATTGTTTAGTATTCCAGCTACTTCATTTCTCAGCCATCCCCTTCTCTTGTTTTTCAGCCTTCTTGACCCCCAATCATGCTCAGCGCTTCCCTGAGCCATTTGAAGGGATTTCTCTCCTTTTAGGTCAAAGATGGGCAAAGTGTCCCTTAAGGCTGTTTTTAGCCTCCACAGATCCTTTGTTTTAAAAGAGTTGAATTGCCATTTTGAATTACTAAAATGCTCTGTCTCTCTCCCCCCACCCCTTCTGTGAGTTGATGTATAGAGTACCAAAAATACAGCTTCAAATCAACCTGGAAGTGAGCAAAGTCTACTCCTGGACTTTTGAAGAGAGATTACTTTGGGGGCATTAAAGAGTGAAGAGGAAGGGCGGTGGCACATTTCAAAGGTGAATTGTCATTTCTGCAACTGATATGACATTGCTAGACATTTCAAAAGAAGAGGGGTTCCTTTGATTTGCTTTTTTTGATAATCTGTGTATAACATCAAGTGAAATGGCACCAGGAGAAAACAGCATGGCCAGGGATCTCTGTAGGTGAATTCAGTCTGTCTTGGTGTGTGAGACAATGGCAAATGCTATCTACATATTCCAAAGTCTTCAGATCCCAAAAAACTATAAATGCAACTACAAAGCCCTATAAAATCAGTTGCCTCAAGCAATTTTGAACATACAAGGCCTCTTTGATGATTCCAATACCCCTTTATTTCTTTTTCTTTTGATAGCTCAGTGGGAAGGCACTTCATCTCTGGTTGGCTGTGCTTTCAGTTACCACTGATTTCAAAGGAGTCTTCAAGGCTTCTGTCTAAGTCAGTCTTTATGTTGCCAATTGTGTTCAATGTTCCAGCAGAACATCAAAGCTGGAGCTGAAGAATGCTGGCTACTGAGAATCAGCTACTGTGTCAGGTGCCATCCACCCTATATTATGCACATTTAACATCAGGAGGAGCAGTCAGGAAATCATTCAACTTTCTTCCACTGCAATCAACAGGACTTCAAAGCAGACATTTTGTATGAACTGCATGCTTAATTCTTCAGCCTACCTTGTATTTGAAAAAGCTAAAGTGCAATTGTGAAGTGCTAAGATTCTGAGTCGGTTTGGGACTCCCCATCCCAGCTCTTTGGTATTTCATAACTACTTCTTACAATACAGTAATACCTCGGATAACATTTGCACCATATAACGCTAAAACCGCATAACATTAAGGAATCTGGGGGGGGAATTGCATCGCATAACGTTAAAATGGAAGGGGATCAGCTGTATTGCATAACATTCACTGAAGCCTGTGCCAGTTACAATGTATCTTTATGGAGTTTTAATGTTATGTGATTCATCCTATAGGATTTTAACATTATGCGATGCATGTATTGCATAGCGTTAAAAATCTGGTAACACTAAGACTTGTGGAACCAAGCTTTAGTGTTATCCGGGGTTTTACTATACTTCCATTGTACTTGTGTAACAATCCAATGCATGATTTGTTACAAACTCCTCCCCCCAGACACAAAACTATGTTATTTCTACTAGGCATGTGCACTTCTTCAGAGAAATATGGAAAAAAAACCCTCTGAACCAGAGATATTTCTGAAATTGTGGATGATGGAACAAGAAATATTGTTCACCTAAGTTGGAGCAACACCACAGTAGATATTTCTTATCCCCATAAAACAGTCATTGGGTTAAGAAGACAGAGAATAGGTGCTGGGGTGGGGGATGGTCTATAGGAAACTGTAGACTGAGCTGCTGGTGCCAATGGAAACAGTTGATCCCCTTCCATCAAGTCTGAGATCTCACCTAGACACCCCAATAATGGAGGCACTAGGGAAATCTCAGACTGAGGTCATCCCTTGGTATATATAAAGCCCCCCAGAAGCTCTGGAAACTGTTTGGCAGAACTATATGGTGAAGTAGCAACAAGTCACTGTTCATAGCCTTTTTCATTCTGCAACATTCTTTTCATTCTTTATTCTGTTGAGTTGAAAATTTGAACATAGCAAGAATATGGATGGATGGTCATCCTTTGCATTTCAAGGTGATTTGTTTCACAAAATTAGGGTGCTAATGAAGTTGCAAGGTTATAGCTGTTTGCATCCCATTCACAATAGATAGATAGATAGATAGATAGATAGATAGATAGATAGATAGATAGATAGATAGATAGATAGATAGACAGACAGACAGACAGACAGACAGACAGATAGATAGATAGCCTTTTACTTGGTTACATAGTGAGGCAGGGCCTTCAGAACATCCCTAAGTTGTTCCACGCTACTCCCAAGTTCTGATAGTTTTATTGTCTGATGTTTATTGTTTTAGTTGTTTTGGTGCCCTGGCCCTTTATGTCATCTTTTCACTCATATGTTTTTATGTACTTGTCTTTTGTCCTGAATTTTTAGCACCCTTGAGTGTTCTTGGTAGACAGGCAAGGAATGAATTGAAATAAGAAATAATATATTTTGGTCATAACCCAAACTCAGGAAAGTTAATTTTGCAGTACACAATGTAAAAATCACACCAGCACTTGTCGCTTTTTAAAGAAGTATTAAGGCTTCTAACCTCTGAAGTCCAAAATGAACAATAATTTGGGAGCGGGAACACAGGGGGTCCAGGGTCCAATCCCTAGAATCCCCAAGTAAAAGATCATCCTCAGTATTTCAAAAGCTGCTACCAACCCAAGTGTTCATCTGCATGCTCAAATGGAGCAATATCTGACTCTGCTTAAGGAACCTTCATATCTTCCCCCAATTTTGAAAGAATCATAGGGGAAAGTAATTGCTTTAACAGAGAAAAGCAATGTCTTGCATGACTTTGATAAAGTATGTTTGTGAAATTTCATTTAAGTACACAATGGCTGAAATTGTGTTGTAAGTGACAACTACAGTAAGAGCATTTGAATCAATGAAACTTACAGAGGAGTAGACTCAACAAATCCCTATTGGCTCTATGTCTTACCATGTAAAGCAATAGGATTTGCCCATTTTTAATCATTTAATTGTAGAATAAAAGAAATCTATGAAATATGAGGTTCTGCTTATTGGCAATCATCATCGTAATGGTTTCTGTGTCTCGAAGGATGAATTGAAGCAGACATGGAAAAACTGTCAATTGTTGCTTCTTTTGAGTATCGGTTTTCTTACACTAAATGTATCCCACATCCTCAGAGTGTAGACTGGATCACAAAGGGAACAAAGATACATGGAGGTATACAATGTGTATGCAAAACTAGTGGTGAAATTTAAGAAAAGTATCTTCCAACATTTCCAGGTTTCTTCCCATAATCTTGCAAGACTTTGAATGTTTCAAGGTCCTCTGGACAAACAAAGTGTTCAAAAGCAAAATTCTAACCATAAAAAATGCCCACATCTTTCAATGAAATGTTGTATAGTGTTTGTTCAGACATGATTAGAATAGCCATGCTTTGACAATCCTAGAACTTGATTTACACACTATACAATTCATGCTGGCTGAACTTTAACCTTCTAGGCCAACAATTCCTCCAGGCGGTTGTGTTAAATTTTTCATGAACACATTGCTTTAATAAAGTGTTTGGTATTAGTTATAGCCACCACATTAAAATCAGTACAGCCTTGCAACATTAAATTTTAAAGTCACCATCTAAAGCCATTAATTTTGGCTAGCTTGTTTTGTACAGAAAATGTTAGCACACATTATCAAGTGAAGGCATATTTCACTGGGCCGGAGACTGAGAAGCAGTACCAATAAAATAGTTTCACAGACTCTATAGAGAATAAGCAGTGTGTTTTATGCATTGATTGAACTGAAAAAAAAATGTCAAAAACAAAGCTGACATTCACATAAACCATCTATCTAGCATCAGTGGTGACAGCCTTCAAGAACACATTCATGCTCCTTGTGGACTTCCAAAATATTCATCACATACATCTCCACAGCCTTAGCAGATTTACCAACCTAAGTTAACTAGAATTCTCCTGATACTTGTAGTGCTGGTTTCCTTTTACAGGCCCTTTAAACATAAACAGGATTTAAATTCCAGATCAGGGCAATTTCTTCCTACAAAGTTTAGAAAATCTTTAGCCATCAAGATGTTTTAGCCTCTACTCCCATGTTTTCATGCAGCATGGGCAATGACAAAGGAACATGTCAGTTCTAGTCTTGAACATCTGGAGAACCTGTTATTTCATCCTTAATAGAGTTTGTAGATCAACATTAAAGAAAGATGGAGGTAAATGCTTTCAGAAAGTCTGGGTTCATGATTCTCCCAATTATTTCTAAATTGGGCCATGTAATTGTCCACCATCAGAGCTTTTAACATGCTGGATGTGTATCATGTGTCTGTATCCCTGATTTCAACTTTTCAACTCTGTGGTCAACAACATACATTATTCTCTTGGTTGAGAAACATACTGTATAGGGAAATCAGAACTAGCTTTTCTAATTTTAAAGTTGTGTTCTGTAAAGACAAATATCGAGCATGCTACTATTTTAAATTGGTTTGAAACTGGCTGGAAATAGTTAAAGTTATTTTAAGGTTATTATATCCCTCCAGGGAATTTTTTAAATAGAAAGCACCAAGCTGATTTCTACCGTTTGATAGAATTGTGATGTGTCTTGAGATTAACAGTCTTGTATTTTATATAGTGGAAGTAACGAACATTGTAAGTAGAGAGTACACAGCTGTTTTTTCTGTTAAATCCCACAAAATTCCACCATGACAAAAACTGGATATATTTCTATCTCAATTTTTGCCTTTTCATGTCATCTGCTTTTGGTACTCCAGAGATAAAGAATTCCAGATGACACCAATGGTCTAATGCATGGACAGGCAATGTGAGGTCTTTCAGATGTTCCTGGACAGCATCTCCCATTGTTTCTTATCACTGGCTAGGGAATTTGCTGTCTAAGAATATCTGGAGGACACAAATTGCCCATACACACATTCTGTAGCTTTCCCAAAGTTCAGAAAGTTACTTTAACTTATTTATGTTCAGTTCAACTGTTATTTGCCATAGTTTATTCCCTTTATATAATTTGTTTGCATCTTAATAAAAGTTTTAGCCTTAAATGTATTATTTTTTTATTTGCTAAGGATCTTCTTATAGCATTGAGCTGTGTGTTGTAAGGCAGGTTCTCCCCCTATTCTCCTTCCTCCCTGTGGCTGAAGATAGGCCTTGCGGTGGGTGGGGGTGGATCTTAAGAGACCTTTATCTATAAGGAGATTATAATAACACAGGGATCTCAGTAGTAACTGGAAAGGTGAGGTCTGTCACCAGTGAAACAGCTGCTCATTCCAGAAGTTCCCAAGTTAGAGGGTTGGTATCTATCATGTGCTCCAAATAAATTGGCATTGGGGGCTGGATCAGGCCCCCAGGCCATAGTGACCAGCTCCCTGAACCATGTGACTGGCCCATGGCCAAAAAGTTTGGGCACCCCTGCTCTAATCTGTCTCTTTTGCTCCTAAATATCAAATTGATGCAAAATAAACATCAGCTCACTCAAGATCTTATCTTGGATGAAAAGGTCAATCTGGCATGCATAGCAGAGACCTGAGTGGGAGTGGAGGGAGAGGTTTTCTTCTCCCTGTCTCCCCTCTCTTACTCCATCATGCATCAGGGTAGATCAGAGGGGTAGGAATGGGTGGGTGTTGCCATTATCTTCAGAAACATCAAGATTAGCAGGCTCTCTGCCTTATATAGCCCAGGTCTTGAGTGTCTCCATGTAGAAAAGGGAACCAAAGCCAGATTTGGTATACTGGTGCATCTCTCTTCCTCAAACCAAGTGCTATCCCTATCACAGCTGGCAAAATTTGTTTTGGCAATGGTGCTGAAGTCTCCCAAACTATTGCTTCCAAAAGACTTCAACATCCAAATGGAGCTAAACTTGTTTGGTGTGGCTGTGGTGTTCATGACCTCTGTTAACCTGTTTCAACTTTCTATCACACCCACATATATAGGTGGACATATTCTGGACCTGTTGTTGTTGGCAGGCTGGGGAGATAATTTGAAAGTAGTGGATTTATCTACCATTGCCTTGTCAAATAATTACCTGCTAAAATTTGCTTCAAGATTGGGCATTCTGGGGAACATGATTAAGATGGTCTGCCTTCACAGGTGTATGAATCCTATTAGTTTCCAGACAGCCTTGGGAGGGTTTTCATCAGAAGAGGTTGGTGCTCCTATTGAGGCCTTGGTCAATAAATGGTAGAGAGTCACCAGACCCTTGATGATCACTCCTAAATGCCTTCTCTGGTTTAGCCCCCATCCTTCTCCTTGGTTTACTGAAGGATTTAGGAAGTAAAACAACAGAGAAAAAGGCTAGACAGCAACGGGAAGAAGGCTACTTCAGATGCCATTCTGGCTGCCATAAAGAAATGCTCCTGTAAATATGTGAACCCAACAATATCTGCTAGGAAGGCTTATAACCTTCAGATTATTTTGGAGTGCTCCAATACAGCAGAGCTTTTGAATATATTTCATACTCTCAGAGATTGAGCAGCCAGATTTGCCTCAACCCAATGTCATAACCTGTAATTGGTTTGTGACACATGTTAGAGCTAAGGTAGAGGCCATCAATAGGGAGGTTCACTCCTATGAATGACACCCAACACTCCAGCCTGTTTGTGGGATCAGTTCCAGCATGACACGTCAGAAACCTTATGTAGTGCACTTGCAGTCTATCAAGTGTCTACTTCCCCTCTTGGTCCTTGCCCCTTCTGGCTGACTAAAGAGGTTAGTGAGGTAATGGGCCACAACTGTCAACTCTTATCTTCTGGAGGACTATCTACCCTCCCATTTGAATGAGACAATCATTTGGCCATTTAGAAAAAATGAGTTTGGTGGCTAAGAATCTAAGCAACTATAGGTGGGTCACAAACATTCCATTCTTGGACAAGGTAGTCAAGAGATGGTGGTTGACCAGCTGCAGGCATTCCTGGATGAGACAAGTCTCCTTGATCCATTTCAGTCTGGTTTCAGATCATCCCCATGACCGGAGCTCCACTTGAGCAGTTGTGGATTTGCAGTAGCCTGGATATATGCTTGACTCTGTGGCCACTTAAAACTGGCTAACTATAAATAATAATAACAGTCCTAACTACAGTTGTATGTCAAGATATATAAGGCTGTCAGGAGCTGAGACCACTGCAGTATTCACAGGATGAATTCCCCAGAGGTAAACTGATGCCTACATGATTAGTCCGAGAGCCTGGAGAGCAGCTCTAGCGGTTGTAGGGTTGGATCCTCATCCTGCTGCAGCTGCTAAGCCACACTTGAGAGCCCTGGGGAAGGTTCTGGACCATCATAAGCTTCACCCCAGATCCTGGGTGGCTTAGCTATAAGAACAGGCCTGTCTTCCCAGAAGCTGCCACAGTAATGAAGGTTAGTGGATTTGCAGTTGCTTGGTCTTTGTCCTGGCTCCTGAAGACTTCTTGCCTTTTTTCAGCATCCTGTAAACACTATGATCCCAAGCATACTGCTAATGCAAAAGGCAATATGGGATCACCTGTACAGAGAAATAAATAAAAGCCAACCTAAATCTAAAGAACTCTAGGAAGTGCTGAAGGAACCCTGGTATAATATACCAGAATATTACATCAAAAAACTTCAAGACAATCTCCCTAGATGATTTTGAGATGTGCTTAGAGCCAAGGGAGGTCACATTAAATACTAATGTTTGCCTGAAGAAACCATTTTGTTCTGAAAGTTGTGTTGGTTTGAATTTTGTGTATGTATTTTCTATAATTATGGGTGGCCATTGAAACTTTGCTTTTAAAAAAGCTAGTGATGGCCTACAACTCTTGTGCAGTACTGTAAAAGCTGGACTCAAAGGCTGCGGCAGCGGTGGGGGTGACCGCCAGTCCAACCCCTCAAATGTCTGAGGGAGCATGAATCAGCCCCCAGCCTAAAAAGTTTGGGGATCCCTGACCATTTTGTGATACTCAACATGGGCCCAGACCACCTAAAAAAAGTATATTGTGCCCACAACAACGGCCTGGGGAGAAGACTCCATGGCCTAGCAGTGGCTGAGAACATCATCCCCTTCTCTGGGCCCTCAACAACAGCCTGAGGGAGAAGACTCCATGGCCTAGAAGTGGCTGAGAACATCGCCCCCTCCTCTGGGCCCACAAAAACAGCCTGAGGGAGAAGACTCCATGGGCTAGCAGTGGGTGAGAACATCACCTCTCCTCTGGGCCCACAACAATGGCCTGAGGAGAAGACTCCATGGCCTAGCAGTGGCTGAGAACATCACCCCCTCCTCTGGGCCCACAACAATGGCCTGAGGGGAGTTAGTCTGTGTTCTGGTTTGGTAGTATTTTGTGAGGTTATATTTTATAATTTTTATTGTACTATTGCTGTTTTGACTATAAGCCGCCCTGAGTCGCCTTGGCGAGTAGGCGGCAATATAAATCTGAATAAATAAATAAAAATAAATAAATAAATATTGTGTCCTTGGGAGAGATTAGGTCTAGTCTACTTACTCCACACTAGCTTCTTAAAATTAAAGTGTTGATTAGGTCAGCATTTCATTTTGTTGAAATATACTGAGCACTAAGCATGATATTGCTGTTTATAAATTTTCACATTGCTATTCAAAATATTTGTTATACAAATATTGCAGCATTATTAATCACAGTTCTGAAAAACATTTAGACCTTCAAATTGTGTGGAATTATTCTATTAGTGGAAAAATACATGTTTTAACTATACTGTACCACAGAAGACTCACAGCAACTATGGCTCTTCAGAATACTAAATAAAAGTGCTGGAGGTGTTAAGAGAGAGTGCTGAAATCCCTTTTATTTTAAAAACAAGTTCCATTCCAGATTTAGATCATCTATATAGTTCTATTGTGGTTCTTTGTTTTTTTTAAAAAAAATACTACCAGTGTCAATTCTTAACACATTAAAGTGGAAAAAAACACTCAGAAACGACAATAAAAATGACAGTCTCTGTGCATTTGAAAGGAGAATGAAAAGAAATATCCTGAATGTGAATTAGATCTCAGTAAAATCTTAAGAAACAGTAAGATAACCCTTGACATTTCATGATAAAATAGGTAGGAAATGAATAAAAGCAAAACTAAGGAAGAATATACAGAATATTTTACTTCTGAAGATTGCAGATGTTCAGCATAAAAACATGGTTCTAGATTTGATAAACAGGAAAAAACAATTTCTTAATCTTAAAAAATCTTATGAAAGTGGATGCTTAAGATCATTTTATTTAACTACTGATTTGTAGCATTCAGCTGCGTTATTCTAAAATAAAAATTTCATAGAAATACCAACACTTTCTTGCCCCGTGTATGACCACTCCCAACAAAGTAAACATGTTCTTTGGTTACCAAAAAGTTTGTATTTCACGGGAATGCAGAAAAATTGACCTCAACAGTCATAATAGGAACCTGAATGTGTTTCTGTTTTTTACACTGCAGAAACTGGGTTCCTCTTATCTTGCCGGTTGTGCAATAACACTTCTTTCCCACATTGCCACAGACAAAGCATCAGCTTCCATCTTGGAAATCTGGGTTATGAGTAACTTGGAAAAAAGACTCCCGCCTACAAGCAGCTCTGGTTCCCAAACTGCCAAGGTAAAGTAAGAACACAGCAAGGAATACAATGATCAAAGTATATTGGGAACAGAATAACTGATTTCTATTACTGCAATTTGCCAATTCTGATTTTACAAAACTCTGGATGCCTCAAAAACTTCAGTTGTAATTTTGTGTTTATAGTTACATACACACCTGAGTGTGGGGACATATGCACACACTATTTTAAATTAAACTTTCCATGAAGAATGTTATAATTCAGATGTATTCATAATGACGTTTTTACAGTTTTGTTAAACTATCATTATACCAAAAGAAACAATTTTAGATATTAATGTTCATCCCTTTTCCAAAGACTGAAAGAATATACAGTACATATACAGGTTGACAATTTGTTTTATCTAAAGCAGTCTTTACTTTGCTCAGTTCCTACAGTTCTTTAGAGTAAAAGATAATATCAACTGAAACAAAAGGGTTTTCACGAGTGGAACAATAAAACAAAGAGCAAAGAACTATCTTCAAAAGCAAAATGGTTTAGAACATCTATCTCATTATATACATACACACACACATTCATAACCTTCCATAAAACCCAAACAATTGAAGAACAAAAAACTTATTGTAAAAATGTTTCTAATTTAACAAAATGAGGAAGAAATTGCTGCTATCAAAATATACAATTTGAATTGCAGGCTAGAAGGCTTATGTTCTTAAAAATAGTTTTAAGCAAAATCCTTTACTTAGAACGATCACTACTCATCAGGTCAGTCACTGCAACATGGTGATCCCAAAAGGTTTAGTAAAAGATGGAACAATGACTCCCTTCTTTATCTGTATAATGTTCTTGGCAAATGTAGACAGGGAGGGCTTTCCTCTCTAGACCGGAGTAGATTTTAAAGTCCTTGATCCAAGTCTCGTGAAAACAAAATGGCAGCCAAGCGTTCAAAATCTCAAGTGGGATTTGTGCTTTACCATATACCTGCAATGTAAAGGAAATACATGTTATTGTAGCATCTTGTGTCAGATATCTAAATTAGAACACTGAGGCACAAATCCTCATATGGGCAAAAAAGTGACATTAATAGTCAGAGGCTGGAATTCAGATAAAGTAAGATCAAGCAGTTCTTCATTGTGTCTACAACCAGATACAGTTGTTTACTTTTGTCCTTTGCAGATTGTCTATAAATGGTATGTCAATTAAACCATGACAGAATATAACTGGCCAATGAATTTTTCATCAAAGAGTTTTTAAGCGTAAATTTTTCAGAGGAAGAAAAGTTAGAGCAACCTTTCCAGTGGAGACAGCATGGTGTGCACTATTTTAGTAAAAAGGTAGAGTATGAATGTAATAAATCAATAAATTAAAATCAATCTCAGAAGAGGACAGACAACATAAATTGCAGTAGTAGCTCTACTGGGGAGTTTATTTATTTAGAATATATTAGCAATTCATAAACCAGCACAGTAGCTTATAACTGAAATTTGAGATAGCAGATAACAGGCCACTAAAGGTTCAGCCTGAAAAAACACTAAAATAAAATATATTAGCAAATAGGAAATTGTGTGAGACAAGCCTTCTACAATGGGATCTCCATAAACAAAATACCACACAAAAGGCTGCCTCTGGTCACCAACACTACCACTTCAGATGGTAGGAGAATCTCTGATATAGTCTTACTGGAAAAGCTGATTGATTCTGAAGAAGGCACTTTTGGGTTAATACATGTGTGAAAGGGATTTAGTAGTTAAGATATTTTTTTCCTAAAAGAGGTTTTAAAAGATTGCTATAACTAGATCAAAAGTAACATCCATTCCACTGCATTTTGCAATAAATTCTTCTCCTCCTTTCATATCCGAATCTGAATATAGGCGATCATCATGGTGATCATCCATGAAGACCGTCCAGAGAATATAATGCAGTGGCCTTTCTTCCACATCGCAGCATGACCCTCATACCATTGATCCTGTTCTGTTAGTCACTTCCTGGTCCTGAGCCCTTTTGGCACGTAAAGTCCTCATCAGCCCCAGGCCAGTATTGATGAAGCTGCTGCACTCCATCAAAATGGATTCAAGTGGGATTTAATCCACTTGAGGACCATCATTTTTCCCCGTGGACTTCGACATCCAAGGCTGTTAAGTCCTCAGAGTTGTTAGGTTATAGTTAAATGCCACCTGAAACTTGGCGTTAAGTTGCTGGCAGTATGGTCTACTCTATTACCATAGCAGGATTATTGATTGATTAATTCATATTTGTATTGCTGCCCTCTTGTTGAGGTGACTCCTGGCCAGATTGGGTTTGCAATAAATACAGTAATTTTATAATAATATCTTAAAAACCAGCACAGATGTGAATAGACTATTCTAATTTATTTGTATAATTTATTTTATATCATTTGTAGACTGCTTTTCTCCTGATGAGAGGACTCAAGGCAGCTTACATTGTTAAAATATATAGTAAGTGATTTAAAGCATTTAAAACTTTAAAAGCAAACTAATTAGTTAAAAATCAGTATCCAAGGACTCAGTTATGGTAATTAAAGACCTCACTTAAGTTTTCAAAACAAACCTCTACTAAAACCAGAAACCTTGATTTAACAGAAATACTCTATTTTAGACTATTCAGTATAAAAGGGTGCAAAGCTACCCTATTCCTGTATCCCACCTTTGGGCTAGCACAACCTGTATTTTTATTGTATTTTATTGCACTCCATTGCATTGTACAGATTTTAAACTCTTCTATTATGTTATTGATAAAGTCGTAAGACTAATCAATTAATAAACATTCATTCATTCATTCACCAGAACTACTGTCCTAAAAATTGTGCAGAGAGGCATCTAGTTACCTAATGCAACTCCAGTAACTCTGTGTTTGCCATCATGCAACAGGGTTTTCGGATTTTACAAGCCAAAGTTTATAGAGCAACATTATCTGTTGTATGGAGTCTCGAACCAACATGAACAGGGAAGGAAAAAAAGCCAAGATCCTCCAGTTATGTGAGTTTTCCATAGAGAAAATCCGATTCGCATAGCAAAAATTTCTGTTATGCGAGTCGTATCGCTTTTTGAAAAACCCGCTCGTTATGCGAGTTTTTCCATAGGAATTTTTGCTATGAGAAAAAAAAATTGCATAGCAAAAAACTTGCTTAGCAAGCAGCCTCACAGAACAAATCATTTTCGTTATGCGAGGTATGACTGTATATCATCTAGATATTTAAGCTGTAGCGTTTGCTTACAAGATGCAACAAGTCACTCTTGAACCTTGTATAAAACATACAAGTAACTTTCCTGTTCAGTTTGGTATTTACCTGTCCAATGTTTCCCAGAAACGTAGGAACACGGGTCTGTCCAAGTGCCTCTTGTGATAACTGAGTTCTAACACTGTTACATCCCATTTTTGGACATTTGGATCTAGACGAACTTCATCATATTTAAGATGGAAAGCTTTAACTATAAGGTGGAGAGAAGTGACAACAATTAAACTATAACTCCTAAAAACCAAATGCATTATAGACAAAAATTCTTAGGACAAAATACCCATCCTCACATGGTGACTCCTAAAATGTTGTATGGACATCAGAAAGGCTTACAAGCCATGATTGAACCGAGAACCCATAATTTGATAAACCTCTGGTTATCCCAATGTCAAGGGTGTTTTAAGAGAGGTTTTAGAGGAAATAAGTACTCTAATGGGATGAAGGAAGGCTAAATATTTTATTAACAAACAACAAAGGAAGATTTTGATGCTGACAGCGCTGATGCTTTCCAGAACCCCCCTGAAAACATCAATGAATAAAACTGAATGTTGGCTGACTATGGAAGATGGATCCATGAATCAGGCGATGCAGTGATGGAGAACCTTGGCACTCCAGCTGTTCTTGAACGACAACTCCCAGAAGCCCTGATCAGCATGAGCGCTGACTTGGGTTTCTGGTAACTGAAGTCCAAGAACACCTGGAATGCCAAGGTTCGCCATCACGGGGCTATGGGATTGCCTGCTTCAGGGATCCATGTGTTCTTGCTAAGAGTTGCACAATAACAGAATGAGAACAAACATTTGTGGCTTGCTAATAGACTCTTTAGTTTTCTATTAGCATTTGTACCAATCCTCATAAAACAGATCCCTTGTCTGTTGGCAACACATGTGGCTGTTCTGCACTACCAACTACAGATGTTACAGCTATTCAAACGAATGAAATTTTCACATAAGGCTGAATGTAAGCTTCGTGACAGCTTCACATCTTTCATAGTTTAAGAGCTAACATGGTGTAATAGGTAAAGTATTAATCACAGACTGGGGAGAGACAGGCTCAAGTCTTGACATTAAGACAGGCCATCATAGAAGAGGCCCCTTTTAAAAAGGTGCTTTTCTGCTAGCTTTGTACCCACTTAATTGAGTTTTAGTACACTTAAAATGGCGATTCTGGATCTGGGGGAGAAACAAGAATTCAAAATAACTGAACCTCATGGAATTGCAAAAATGGAAGTGAATATGTGATTGGCATGCCTTGCTGTAAGATCATGAGCTAGAATCCCTAAGGAGGACCAGAGGTGTAACCCAGTGATTCAAACACACATACAGACAGCATTTCCTTTCCCTGGAATGCTGACAGCCATTCTGCAAAATATGAGACTTGTGGAAGGAGGGCCCCCTGAGTGCTTTCCTTGGAATCTTAATGGTTTATTTCTGCTTTGAAATGCTTGCTGTTCTTTTGATGGACTGTATCCTGTATATTACAATGCTTCAATATATTTCTTGAAGAAACTTGGAGTGGTTATTTGGCCTAATGCTACCTTTTCTACACATTTCCGAGGCTTGGGTTGTCAAGCCAGGGAGTTGCAACCCAGAAGAACGTTGGAGCCTACCCGAGAGGCAGGTCCCTTCTGTTACACGGGCTCAAGTCTTGACATTAAGATCAGTGGATGATCCTTCAGACAGATCAACTAATTAACTTGTGAACCACCCAGAGATTGCACTAGGTGATATGGGATGGTATACAAGTGTGATTGCTTTGCGTTTTGCTTTAATTGCTATTGCTAAAAAAAATCAACCTCCATTCACAATTTCTGGGTGACAGTGGCTGAAATCCTATACTAGTCACTATACCACATAAGTCTTATGACTTGCATTGATTTTATGGAAATAAAAATATCCAATTCCCCCCCTCTTGTCTGAATACTTTGAGATATTTAAACCCTGGCTGAAATTCTGTTCATATGGTTCTGCCATACAAAGCTGATGAAGTCATCAGCTGTGACAATTTTTTGAAAATTAAAAATGTCTAATTTTTGTCTAAAGATCCCAAGGGGAAAATGCTGGGGTCATAAACGTTGGGGTGAAATCCTCCAAACAATGGTGTTGCCATAAAATCATCCTGGCTGTTAACTTCTCACCTTCATCCTGCAGTCCCCAAAGGCTTTCTCCACAACAAAAAGGATTCAACGGGAAACTCAAGATCTTTGTGGGGAAATGTACAAATGTCTCGAATTTTCAGACAAATGGAGTCACATCCCCAGTAAACCTGACCACTATCAACTTGGAAAGACTAAGGAAATGTTTGTACTAGATTATATGTGTTTCTGATTGTATAGTCTTGTTGTAGTAGGGTTTTTTTTTAATTGAAGTTAAAGGCATTAGCTTTGCAAGTGCTGTGGAGATCAAGAAAGTTATTGAAATGAAAAATACTACATCATTGTATTTTGTGGCCTCTTAAACAGACTGATAACAAGGTGAACAATGTAATTATCTTACAGTGTAGTTTGTCATGTTTCTTTTCATGTTATGAGAGTTTTATGTTAATCCAGGTACACTTTTCAAATTGCATCAAATATGCCCCACAAATACATAATCTCAAGAAAGCTTTGGATTCATTTTTTAACCTTAGATAGGGAGGCACAGACTCAATGCATACAGAATATAACTGTAAAACTGGAGGGACCCCAGGTATCCTCAAGTTTGACCTTCTAAGGAAGCAGGAAATCCACAGCTAAAACTTTCTTGAGAAAATGCCCATTTAACCTCTGTTTAAAAATCTCCAGTGAAGTTCACCACCTGCCAAGGCACTTCATTCCACCATCAAACAGCTCTATCATGGTGTTCTTCCAATTCTTTTTCTAAAATTAGCAAGTGGACGTATATACCTCCCCATAGTGCTACATGCGCTCTCTGGGAGGTTGACAAGTCATTTAGTATTTAGCCCCCAACATGCTGGGTACTCATTTTACAGAAGAATGGAAGGCTGAGTCAGCCTTGACTCATCAGGATCAAACTCACAATGTTTTGACTTCAGTACAGCAATTTAACCCTTTGAAGTTTTAATTCATTTTAATCATCTCTACACGGTGAATAAACCACTTCATTGTTCCTTCTCTTGCTTTGAGCACAGTTGAAAACCCCGTTTTTTGTTAACTCCTCTTGCAAGTCTCAGCTTTTGTCTTTATAAAGAAAAAGCCATTTTGTCTTGGCTACTTGATTGTACTTTTCCTTCATGATTTGCCCATGATTCTGTTTCCTATACAAGTTTCTATTAAATCTTTGCTCATCTGAAAGCATCTTATTCAGCCATCCCATTTTCTTCAGATGTCTCAGACACTTATTTTTCATATGAATTGTTTCTGATTGTGCCATCAGTATCACAACCTTAAGAAACTCTTAGCCATCCTGGAGAACTTCCTCAAATGTGACATGCCAATCAGTAGTTGCTGTCAATGACCTACAAGCTGCGTAGCCTTGTTTTGTATACAGTATGGACAATAATTTGAATGCACAGGACTGACAACTGGTATTTTAAATTGCCTACAGGTGAAAGTTCTATTTAAAACTTTTTTGTACTGACAAGATTTCTATCTGTTGAGTATACCAACTGTATGCATGAAGGACATTACTAGCATTTCTAATAAAATACTAATCTGCGAGTATGTTGAACCAATTTTTCCTTTTAAAGAAGATACAAGAAGTATATCTATCAAGGATGTATGCATTTACAAAGAAATCTATGAATGTCAAACAGATCCTTTGAATTAGGAGCAAAAAAATATTGAACCAGAATCAATTCACTAAAATGACCTTCAAGTTCAATAGACTTGCATTAACATGCAATTGCAAGTAGACCTTTAAAATGGCATTCAGATAAAATATTCATATTGTTAAAATGCCAAAATACAAAATTCTCCATTGAAAGTATCTGCTTTCTTACAGACAGCTCTGAAAGGAAGGGATAAAAGAAATTATTCTTTACAGAAGCTACTGGCACAAAGACCACAGATAAACAAATTATTTCACAGGAGGTCAAGAGCTGTAGATTGGAAAAAAGAGGATAAAGAGAGCACTATTTTAAGCTTTGTTCAAGTGACATTTTATAGGATTTTAGCCAGTATAGATATTGTGAGATACTGAGAAATAGTCTGATGTGCTCTCGATGGAATCTAATCCAGGATTTGCATGATACATTTAGACTTCTTTTTGGATTTTATTGCAATCGGCTTTTTTCCTTTCAGAAATTTCAATCTATAATAATCAGCTTTAAATCTCTGTTAATCTTCATTGCTGCAGAATGTTAGGTTGCCTGTGCTAACTTCTGCTCATGTTTGAAGGTCAGAAGCTACATACTTTTTCCAGAATCTAACATACAGATCTGTAATGTATATCATCTTTCAAATGTAGGTATGAGGTTATAAGCATTTCCTCTTGAATTGTATGACAAAGAGTGAAAGAATATACCTTCAAGAGGATTGATTTCTCTTGTGTTTTACACTTCATGTCATTATTTTAATTATCAGACTAGGCTAGGCTGCCCCTTCATATTCTAGGAGGATTTATCTAGTATTTTTTGCATATTGAGAATACTTTATATACATTATGTTGGTGCAGTTTCTTGGACAGTCTTGCCAAGATAGGTCAGTATATTATCCTCATATTGCAGAATGAGAGCTAAATATAAGAGAGAAAGCAGCTGACCTTCATATTAACTTTTTACAGCACTGTTAGTAATGTTTTGCAGTCAATACAATCAATGCTAAAATCACCAGGCTAGGAGTCACTATTATTTCTTAAGATATGCAGAACCAAGGTCCTTTGCCAGTCCTCTGAATCTGCATTTTAACCTTGACCTTCTAGATGTACAGGCAACTCATCTATACGCCCAACAACATAGGAAAACAATTTAATTCCTTATTCAGAACTGTTAAAATTGTTGGGCACTTTAGATTTAATACTGAACATGAGAATTCAATAAAAAATGATGTTTTTTTTCCTAAACATTTCCACTTGTACACAAGATCTCTGTCCATACTTTCCATTCTGGTCTTATAAGTGACAGATAAACATCAATATACTTGTCATCATTTTAACTCACAGTAGTGAAATTGAATGGGAAGGCTGAAGCTTGAAAAAGAGTTTAGGTCATGTACATGTGACATAGTGGAGAGGACATAAATACAATTTGTCTTCTAATACCTAAGCACAGGTGTCAAGAGGTCAGCCTGAAACAGAATTACAATGTCAAAACTTTAAGGAAGATGGCACTAAACAGTGTCACAATGGACTGCTGATTGACTCCAATAAAGAAGGGGTAGTGATGGTAGAATTTGAACCTCCACATGGACCTTATGGTTTCCTTGCAACCCTAACATTTCCCAGCTGGCATTCCTTTGTTTCTTTCAGTTTCAGAAGCCTGCTCAGAAAAAAACGTACTGGGAGAAAGTAACATATATTTCCTTCACCCACTTGCTCACATTCTACTTTAAATTACTTCTCTTTTCTTCTTAACTTTATCAAGATTTGGCATGACTAGCCTTCTAACAAAGAGATTATGCTGCTAAAAGTGCTGTTTTCTGGAACAAATGAGATATGCAATGCAGGGAACTCCAGTTGAAAGTGATGAATGGAATCTATGTCTAATTAGGGTATGAGAGCGACTTCAGAAGACATTTAAATATTTGTACTTACTGCTAATGCAAAGCTGCTTTTAAAAAGCCAGGATATGCATAAACTATAGGTGGGTGAATATATTACTCCACCCAATTCTATTCTTTATTCCTCCCTTCACGCAAGCATGGAAATTAAGTACAAAGCTGCAAATTATCCACACCATTTCACTACAAGTCAATCAGGACTATGGTAATAGCTTACAAACAAACCAAGACTCTGTAAACTAGCTTTAAATGACATCTTGGAGTTGGCTTACAAATCCTGGCTTGTTTGGCATCATCATTCTTGGTCTGCATGTCACAAGTAACTGTGCTTAACTACAGTTTTCTGGTTAGTTTCCCTGTGTGCACAAAGGGAAGAGATTAGCATAAGAAAGTTCTATGTATACCTTTTAAGATGACAAAACTGAAAGAACAGCAGATAGATGGAGCCCAAGAAATAGCTAATTAATTCAAACTTATATAGGAGATTCATTCCTCACAGGTTACTTTATGCCCTAGTATACACTTAGGACTGAAAAGTCAGTAAGTCACCGTGACACCTGATCCAAGCCTTAAACAAAAGGTAGAGAAAATGTGGTCCTTTAGGTGTTCTTAGACCCCTGGTAATTGCCCATGTTGTCTACGGCTGATTGGAATTAGTGTCCAAAACATTCTCTTTAAATGTAACTATCTTGTTGCTTAAACAACCTCTCTCCTTCCCTTCCCTCAGCATACGGTCTTTTCTGACTGTGATGCAAAGGGATTTTTTGGGGGTCCCATATCTAATTAAATGAAAATATTGAAAAAAAAGTCCAGCATAAAAGTGTGATACCAAATATGATGTAGTGGATAGAATGATGGAGTTGGACATAAAAGTTTAGATTCAAATCCACCCCTCAGCTATAGTAGTTCTCTGGGGATATGGAACTGGTAAAACCAATCCTTAAATAACTCACTTACCTTGAAATCCTTATTAGGGCTCCTATAAGTTGGTTCCGATTTGACAGCAAATAACAACATAAAAGTAGCAGCCAACTAAAGCCCCTTCGGCCCCTTTTTATTTTCCTTATATGTTCTCTAAAAAAATTTTAGTTCATTGTCTACACCCAGAATTATTATTATTAATATTTTTGGGGGGGTGTATGTGGCTTTTCATTTTCTTTCAACTATTTATTTATTTATTTATTTACTTATTTACTTGCTTATTACATTTATATCCCTCCCATCTGGGATATTTTCCCACTCTTGGGTGGCTTACAAGATATTTAAAACTCTTTACATTAGAATATTAGACATACATAATAAACACACTAAATAAATTGTGTGTTACCCACCTTTCATTCAGATTCCTACATCTGGTTGCCTGTAACCTGGCTTCCTTAAATCTTGGTCTTCTTGCTAGTACTTAGCCTGGTTTCAGTCTCAATGAAACTGACAAGTAAATACTCCCTTACAGAGACTGGACTACAAACCATTTAGCATCCTGAACAACTGAACAATCTAAGCCACTACACTAGCTTGCTCATTTCAGAGGCTTTATCCCCACAACCACGGTACATTACAGATAATTTACTATATTGTATACACATGACAGAAAATTAGCTCCAATGGGCGGAAAACCTCACTTTTTGCAAAAATATCAACAGGTGATCCATCAGGTAGCAACCATGGCCAGCCCTTGAATTGCCAAGCAGGACCCTGCACAAACACAGCCACAACACGATCCCTAGAAAACAGAAATGGAGACAAGCACTGAATTCCTCATATTTGAAACAATCACAGTATAATGAGAGGTCTAAAATCCAGAAGTGTTTAACAGGTTGGCAATACAAGTAGTTGCCAAATAATTCAGATGTCAGAGCCCTACTGATACACACATAGTAATACAGTAATACCTCGGATAACGCTAAGACTTGGTTCCACAAGTTTTATCCGATTTTTAGTGTTATCCGATGCATGTTAAAATCCTATGGGATGGATTGGATGACATTAAAGCTCCATAGAGATACACTGTAACCGCACAGGCTTTAGCGGTTGTTATCCGATCCATCCCATAGGACCTTAACGTTATTCGATCCAATTCTCCTCCCCAGATTACTTAACGTTATGCGATTTTAGCATTATCCGAGGTATTACTGTACTCACAAAATACCTGGTGAAGGCCACAATGGAATTTCAAGAACTTTTTGAAGTGGTAGCCGTGACAGTCTGTGCAAGCATATCAGAGAGTAAACAAAACAAAACAAAAAAAGAGAAAAATGCTTTGGCACCTTAAAGACTAACTCCTGTATTTTAATGTTAGCTTTCATGGACCAAGTCCACTTCTTCATACATAAGATGTACAGAATGAAAAATGGTCCATGAACGCTAACATGAAAATACACAGGTTAGTCTTTAAGGTGCCACAGCATTTGTTTTCTTTTTTGTTTTGTTTACTCTCTGAAATGGAATTTCAAGTTATAGAAGTAAAGGGACATTAGTTGGATCCAGACTACAATCTTTATAGGCAATGAGGGTTGATGCCGCTACACATCATATTTAACATTACAGTGGAACTGACTTGCTTTTCAACCCATCTTTAAAATTAGTCCATGATTACTCAATATTTTCCAAAAGTCAGTTTTATGGGGTTTTTTGTGGTTGGCACACAGATGTCAGGAAATACCAGAACTCAAAAAATAGAAGGCAGAGAATGAGAGCAAGCAAACAGCAAAGAACAAAAGAGAGGAAGGAAAGAAAGCAGAAGACACAAAAGAAGCAAGCAACCCCACTACAACATTGAACAGCACGGGAAAATAAGGTTCAACTTACAATGGCTGTTGAGAGGAAATAATAAAGTTTTAAGCACAGGGGTCTGCTATTATATACATAAAGCAAGTAAATTACATTAAACTAATTCAGATGCATTAGATTTGACCTCTGAAATTAATCCCAGACCTGGAAGTATTTATGAATAAATTTTATTCTGCTACCTTGAGTTTCACTATGGCTTAGTGAGCAGCAAACCATTTTCACTTACCAGTCTTGAGGCATAAGTTTTAGGGGCTGGTCAACCACACGATATGGCACTGTAACACTGACTGTAGTTCCACCAGGCTGCATTTGGTCTTTCCTTCTTTGTATTAAAGTTTCATTTTCTCGCTGACAGCCTTGTTTTTTCTTCTCATCAGATGGAACAAACCTTAAATGCATAGATGGCGAGAGAATTAATAGACCGATACTAACTGATTTTGTACAGTCAAGGTAAAAACAGGCATTATGCAGTTTCATCAGAAACTGGACAAAATCACAATGAAGTGTTGAACAATAAAATTTAATGCTGCTTCTAAATTGATCACATCCATTTCAAATAATCCCTAGGCCACTTCAAATGAGAAGTATATAATTTAAAATGGTTATTTACATGAAAAACCGTGTTATTAGTAATAAATCCCAGATGGGTAGGACTATTAGTCCGTTTCAAGCACTAGCAAGGAAGTCCTTATGGACTAACATTTATTGTGGCATTAACTTTTGTGACCCAGATATAGAAAGTGTGTGTGTGTATGTGTGTTCTGGCCTCCAAAAACTTAAATCACAAACTGAAGTTCTTTGATTTGAGGAAGCCACAAATTTAGTCTTTAGGAGATAATGAAGATGCTGTGATTTTATAGTAATATATATCTAGAAGCCTAATTCTAGGAATCACACTGGCTGCAAGTAATCAGGATGGCTTGTATTAAATGCTGGATCTTTCCCAGATAGGAAGAATATGCATTAGTCAATTTAGACATATTCAAATTAGTAACAACAGGTTAAGTGGACCCTTCTTGTGACATATGTTTAGATTTGAAATTCAGTCTGGAGAAAGGCATATATTACAGATATTAATAGTAGCAAGGAAAATAATATATATATATACACTAATACCCCGTATAACGTTATGACTTGGTTCCACAAGTCATGACGTTATCCGGTTTTCAACGTTGTGCGATACATGCATCGAACAACTCTTTAAAAAAAAAAGCCCTGACTTCAGGGACAAACTGAGCAGGCAGTGGGGTGCCTTTAAAGCTACCCCCACCACTGTGACTGCAGTGGGGGAAAAGTGCCTCCCCCCACGCTACTTTAGCCTTCCCTCTGCTTATTTTCTCTCCCGACTAACAGCTGATCAGAGCCTTTTTTTAAAAAACTAGGGAAGGGGGGGAGAGAGAGAAATGTTGTTTCTATAGAGAAGTAAAGGAGGCCAAAGCTGCTCTCCCTGTCACTTTGCTCCTTCCCCACCCCCACCCCCACCAGCTTGGGGACTCCCCACAGCCACCCCACTGCCTGCTCGGACACAGAGAATACACCCCCCAACTCTGCTTACCTAACTTCATGAGAAAAAAGGAAGGGGGAAAATACAGCGATGTGACTGGATCTCTATGTCAGCTGACATAGAGATCCAACCACATGAAGGGGGGAAATACAGCGATGTGATTGGATCTCTATATCAGCTGACATAGAGATCCAATCACATCGCTGTATTTTCCCCCTTCCTTGTTTCCCTAGTTTTTTAAAAAAAGCCTCCAATCAGCTGTTAGTCGGGAGAGAAAATAAGCAGAGGGAAGGTAAGCAAAGTTGGGGAGTGTATTCTCTGTGTCCGAGCAGGTAGTGGGGTGGCTGTGTGGGGAGTCCCCAAGCTGGTGGGAGGGGGAGGAGCAAAGTGACAGGGAGAGCAGCTTTGGCCTCCTTTACTTCTCTATAGAAACAACAACATTTCTCCCCCCCTTCCCCTAGTTTTAAAAAAAAGCCTCCGATCAGCTGTTAGTCGGGAGAGAAAATAAGCAGAGGGAAGCCTAGGGGGAAAGGCAGGCAGGCAGGCGCTGGGGGGGGGTGTTGGGTAGATGTTCTACCCAATCCAACTCCCCCCCCCCATAAACTTGTTCCGGATAACATGAAAAATCGCTTATTCATCGCGTTATTCAGTACAAGATTTTTCTGGAAATCTTATAACGTTATGCGGTTTTCACGCTATTTGGTACTCACGTTATACGGGGTATTACTGTATATAAGAAAGAAGAAATCTGGATTTAAAAAATCCAGACTGAAGTTTAGTTACTAAGATTTACAGCCATGTCAATAAATTATTAGGATTGTGTTGTGATCTTAAATAAAAATGGCTAGCTAAATCACTGCTAAACATCCAAAATATACGATACATACAAGTTACAATGTAAGCATCTAAATTGAAGCACTATTTTAAAAAATGCATTTATTGAATTTTTTTGAAGTAATGAACAGCTTCTCTACCAACCTAGTAGAGCGAAAGCAAGAAATTGCAAGTAGATAAATAGGGACCACTTCAGTGGGAAAAGATCTTGGGGACATGAAAGGAGTCTCATTCAGGTGTCCCCTGAGCACAGTTCCTTCAGCAAAAATCCTCTCAACCCAGAATAGTTTCTGGCACAAAATTATATTATGGGATGATGAATAGCAAAATTACATCTGCCTTTCCCAATGGACCAATGAGTTTCTATGTGTACTAGTGATCAAGATATTTCTCTCTTTAAACTGAATTTAAGAAACTGTTCATATTAATACAGAAATCTTTGCTGCATTAACATAACTATAAAGATCAGTTTGACTAAAGGCACCAAGTGTCCTACAAGAGATTAACACTTAGTATCAGAACTTTGGTTATTTGATGAGTTGGCTGAATAAAAACATGTTAAGGTTAGAAACTATCACTTCTAGATCTCCTAGATCAAAAA
This sequence comes from Furcifer pardalis, assembly GCA_030440675.1. Lineage (NCBI taxonomy): Eukaryota > Metazoa > Chordata > Lepidosauria > Squamata > Chamaeleonidae > Furcifer > Furcifer pardalis. Next base: position 166,437,860 of record CP126891.1, on the reverse strand, counting down.
TGATCAGGCTAAATGAGAATATTTTTATCTCATGACTCAGGGAAATAAATGGAGAAGTGATCTTTTTGCCTATTAAAATGACAGGTATCACCAATTAGTTAATATTTTTCATACCTCAATCAAATTAAGTTCTGTTTGCCCATTCATCCTAATAATGTGATTACTATTAAAATTTATTGTTCAGATTTATTTTATTTTAAGAAGACAGATATAATCCAACTAGAATAGGTTCTTGCAACAGAAACAAAATGATTCAATCCTTCAAAACATCTCAATGTTATGAATGTGTGATACTTGGCTTCTGTATTCACAATTTCAAATGCCAGGAAATGGCCTGATATTGCTGTACAATATTGTGACCACAATGCCAGCAGGACAAAGGATGCCAAACTTAATGTAGACAACACCAGTATCAGCAGTCAAAATGGTCTACACTACAGGATATCATATTGTGCTCACTACCATTCATGCAAAGACACCAAGCTGGGGGAAATCCCAGAACATGACTCCCCCCCACCCTTTTAAAAAAATCAGTTAACCACTTCTTACCGAAACACAAAGCAAAGCAACTGTCAGGATTGTTCTGATGTATTTTATCTGGGAGCTCCCACACCTTATTTTTGTGGAGTATTTCAGCCCTAAAGCTTGGCTTCTTTAAAAAAAAATGTAGGTTCTCTTTCAAAATAAGCAAGATTGGTCTTTTCAATTTATATGAACTATTTTTAAGGGGAAGATTTTTGGAGTTGCCTGTTTCTGTAATCGGTGGGGGGAGTTTTACCTTTTGAAAAAAATCGTAACGCAAGAACTCTTTGTACAAACTTCCCCAAATTAGCACAGAGCAAAAGCATATTCCCAGGTACAACTCTGCCAAATCTGGTGTAGATCTGAAACTCAGTTTAAAAGATATAATTTTGTGCTTGGGTAGCCCTCATTTTTAGAACTGTCTTATAGAATGTTGATTTGCCCCACATCATCTTAACTGTACATTGTACAGCTACAATGCTGAAGTCTCCCTTTCATGTTTTGTATACTATTGGGAAAATTCTTTGAGACTAAAATATTGTAGTGAAATATTAGCTGGCCTGTCTTATGACACAGATGGCTCTAAAGACATTCTTTTTTACTTTTAAAAAATCAGCAGCATCTTTTTTGGGGGTCAATATTACCTGAAAGCAATTTGTGCATAAGCCAACATAGGTAAAAAGCCACTGGGAGACACAGTCAAACCAGAATTCAAGGAATTCCAGGAGTTACTAACATGAAAAACATCCTTTTTTTCTGATTTGGGACTCAAGATGATAGAGTAATTATGGTAGGTAAAATCAACACACTTCAGAATTTTTTAAAAAAAGATAAAAGACCAAAATCTCAAGATTTGTGTTGACATTTCTCTACTAATTCTGCTACTTGTAAAGAAAGGAGAATGTCAGATGCTTGATGGAACCATAATGTTACATCTACATCAGAGAATCAAGCCATGACCTCTTATATACAGTGGTACCTTGCTTAAAGAGCATAATGCATTCCACAGGATTGCTCTTTAAGCGAAAGTCTTAGAAAAAGTGCCGCTGCCATGGTAAGTGACTGATCCTGACTTCTGCTGGGGGGGAGGGGGAGGATTGCGAACCCTGATTTAGTTGTTATGCGAGTTTTTAGTTGTTCTACGAGGTGACCATAATACAATCAATGCAGATTCCTTCTTCTTGCCCTTACCAGCATTATGAATTCTACAGTACTATGATCTGCAGCTCCACTAATGTGTACCTGTTAGTTTCTCCATCTATGAAAAAACTATTACCTTCTCAAAGGAGTCTAAATCTCAGCCTAGGGCTAGAGTTTGCAAACCCTAGCTAAAGCTATCTGTGGTTGGTGAGACTGTGCTTTAGAAATCTTTTAAAATAATGTATTTTGACTCATTATTCTGTTATTCTTTTGCCATTATTTCTGATATTTAATCATAATTAAATTATTTAAACCCTGAATTATTATTATTTAGCTAAATAAGGTTTTACATGGAAAGGACCAAAGGTTACCCACAAAGATCAGATATTCAGAGATTACAATATGTTTATGTAGATGGCTATATGAATTTGTAGCCAAATTGGTTAAATCCTGGTGAACATTTTTACATATATGATTAAAAGACTGCTGTAAAAATAAGGATTCTTACACATAATAAAAATGTCTTCTTATAAATTATTGTAGACTGGATAATTAAAATCTATTAAAATCTTTTAAAACATTTCTAATTTATTAATTATGGAATAGACATAGGTCTGTAGAGTCTTTATTTTTTCCAATGCTGTTATACAAGTTCAGGTATAAATCTGAATTCAAGTTGTACCTCGCTTAAAGAGCATAACGCGTTTCACAGGATTGCTCTTTAAGTGAGTTTGCTCTTTAAACGAAACATCATTGTAAGTGACTAATTGTGACTTCTGATGGAGGGGAATATAAACCCCAATTTAGTTGTTAAGTGAGTTTTTGGTTGGTTTTGTTAAGCGAAGCGAACATTCAGAGAAAATTCTGCTATTTAAGCAAGTTACTCTTTAGGCAATGTGCTCTTTATGCGAGGTTTGACTGTAAATTATAAATATTGAGATCTCTGAATATCTAGCTCTATAGCACCAAGGTCCCCATGCTACCCTAGTGGGTGGTTCAGAGTTGTGAGAGGGCACAATAGGAAAACATCTACTGTGAAGAACTATAACAAATTGTAATCAGCATTTCACAAGGTTTTTTTCTTCCAGAACTGAGTGCATCTTTCATGTTCACAACCTTGTCTAACTAATGTATAAAACATGGCATCTTTTGCTTATGCAGCTCTCATAGCAGAAAAATAAAATAAAAATCTTAAAGCAGTTGACCATGTCTTTGATGAGACGTCACAATTTGCTGAGGTTTTTTTTTGTTTGTAGATAAAAAATGTGTGAGTACTTGTTACATCCTGAATAACAAGTTCTTATAAAGCACACAATCACTTCGATGTTTGTTTTTGTTCTTTCTTACTAACTAGCCTATAATTCTATGAAGAATTTTCATCTACAAAACCAAAATGCAGTTGTTACAAAAGATTATGGCTTATTTCAAGAATAAATCAACCACTTCAGTTATATCTCTTTACAAAAGCCATGGTTTACCTTTCAGTCAGTTACTTACTTCAGATCCTGCAGAAGATCTTTTGCGTTAAGCATAGTTATTAAAGAGGTGGTGGCTGCTGGAATAATGATTATGGGTGTTCGAGATCCTGCAGAGAGATTTTTTAAATAAGTAGTAGATTCAATTGAACAAATTGCAATTATAATTACAGTAAAACACCAGATAACGATTGGATCCGAGAACGCTAAAATCACATAACGTTAAGTAATCTGGGGAGGAGAATTTGATCGAATAACGTTAAGGTGCTATGGGATGGATTGGATAACAACCGCTAAAGCCTGTGCGGTTACAATGTATCTCTATGGAGCTTTAACATTATCAGATACATCCCATAGGATTTTAACATGGATCGGATAACACTAAAAATCGGATAACACCAAGACTTGTGGAACCAAGTTTTAGCGTTATCCGGTGTTTTACTGTATTATCTTTTGCCCTACTGATCCCCAAACCTCCCAATTACATATTTAGGATTTGATACATAAGAGTGAATGTTATAGTTCTATGATTGGTCTATGAAGTTAGTAGCAACTCACCTTTTTTCTGATTTGGAGGTGGCCTTGCTTGAGAGACTGTGGGGGAAAAATGATACCACAAAATAATTGCTAAATGAAACAAATTTGTTTCTGGAAGAGATCAGTCACATTTACGTAGGAACTATTTAAAAAACCAGTGGCTCACAAAAGAACTACAAATCAACAAATCTCTAGTCTGAATTTTGCTTCCATCAAAAAATTGCTAGATGTTCTTAGACAAGCCATTCTTTTTTAGCCTCAGACTCCAAATTCCAAAATGGATAAAATACTGACTTATCTTACATAGTTACTGTAATGGTTGCAAGACACAAAGCACTTTGTATCTTTAGAATTGCTATATGCCACTATTTTATTTATGTGGCTAAACCACTAATCAAAAACATAAATGTGTGTACATAGAAAAGCCCACTAGATAATTATGACCTTCAATATACCATGATTAATTGTATGTAAAAAAACAAAAAACAAATAAAAATTCTGAAACCCTCTAGTTTCTGCATATCTGCAAACTCTAGTTTCTGCATCTTGAAAAAAAACCCCTAGAAATTGTCTATTTTTGTCTTACACTGTCCTCTTACAGTCAAACCTCGCTTAGCAAAAAAACTCGCATAACGAGCGGGTTTTTAAAAAAGTGATCCGACTCGCATAACGAAATTTTTTGCTATGGGAGTCGGACTTTCCCTATGGGAAAACTCACATAACGAGCATTTCTATGTGGAAAACTCGCACAATGAAAAATTTTCGCTATGTGAGTTTTTCCATAGAAATGCTCTTTATGTGAGTTTTCCCATAGGAATTTTCGCTATGTGAAAAAAACTCGCATAGCGAAAAACTCGCTTAGCGAACAGCCTCACAGAATGAATCATTTTCGTTATGCGAGGTATGACTGTACTTTACTGTGCCTATTTGGGTGTGTAACGAGCCTCCCAATTACCAAAGGCAACCAAGGACAAGCCTTGTTTCTACAGTGCCCAAGGTACTGTTATATCTGCATATACTTATTAAGGATAAAGCAAGGCAGGTTTGAGAGCAAGCAGCATAGATGGTTATTAGTTCTAGGTCTTTTTTTTCTAGAAGAGGGTAAGCTGGAGGCATGTATCTCTGTAGTCATATATGATACTGCATATGATTAAACAGAAGTGATCCAGTTTAACAGTTTATTAAAAACCTATATTAACTCAACTCTGAAGTTGGTGAGCAAGGATATACAGTGCTAATTATGTCTAGAGCACTGTTTCCCAGCCTTTGGTTTTTGAACTTCAATTCCCAGAAGCCTAAGTCAATTCCCCAAGGAACTGATCAGCCAATGTACAGTCAAACCTCAAGATAAAAACAGCTCAATTTAATAAAAACTTGATACATCTGGAAATCTCAGGGGAAAAAAATCAGGTTTAAGATAAGAATTTTTAATAGGATTTTTTTAAGATAAGAAATTCAATGTATTCCTATGGGAAATTGCATTCAATGCATTCCTATGGGAAATTGCATTCAATGCATTCTTATGGGAAATTCAAAATAAGAATTTTTTGAGATACAGCCAACCTCGAGGAATAAATTAAATTTGTATGTAGAGGTTTGACTGTACTGTCTTAGGCTAAGTCCCCCTGTGGGACGTGGGTCTCATACTGGGAACCAATGGTCTAGAGCTTTGTTTCATCTAAGAACCCAGGTTATTTAACACACGTAAGCTTTGACTGTCCCACACGTAAAATTTGCAAATTAATCAATATTTTAAACAAATCAAAAAATTCACTCAAATTCAAAAATTGACTCTAGGGTTCAGTGCTCATCTCTGTTTCAAAGCTGAAGAGCCAGTGCTGTCTGCTTCTGCGGACGTTTTCGTGGTCATGTGGCAGGAATGACTAGACACCAGAGCGCATGGAATGCTGTTTACCTTCCCACCAAAGTGGTCCCTATTTATCTACTTGCAATTTCTTGTTTTCAAACTGCTAAGTTGGCAGGAGCTAGGACAAAGATGGGAGCTCATTCCATCCTGCAGTATTTGGGTATTGATATCACCTTCCAGTCAGCATCTTAGCCACTTGAGCCACTGCAGTATATTAGAAGGACATTTATACATGTTCAAAATAATGCTTAAAAATAAAAGGTTAGTATCTAATCCATACTATAATGCAATAATGATTAAAACATTTTATACCTGGCCTTGACACGGGCTGTGCTGCTGGGGTTTGAGTTTTCCGTGCTGAAGCTCCTTCCTTTAGAAAGAGAAGATAAAACCAGCCTTTAATATAACATAGATTTTACTTTTCTTAACACATTTGTCTACAACAGGCTTCTTCAACCTGATGCTCTCCATTCTGCTGGATTACAGATCCTATCATTCCAAAGAAAAAGTGGAAAAACAAGTTTTCTTTTACATAAAGAAGGCAAGATCCATGTTGCATTAACCTCTCCAGCCAGTCTGCTGATTTAATTCTCTACTGCAGGGGTAGGCAACCACAGACAGATGTGCAGACTGGAAGCATGGTTCCTCCTGCCACTTTTGGTGGTGGGAGTGGTGGGTGCATTCTCAGCACGTTTTCACTGCTTGGACCACTTCCCATGGCAGTGGGAGTGAGGGCACCGTGTTTTTGCCCATTTTTTGTGCTTCCATTGCTTCCAGTGGCAGCGCCAGGATCCTCACCGTGGACTGGATTAATTGGTGCCATGGGTTGGATTAGGCCTGCGGACTGTAGGTTGGCCACCCCTGCTCTACTGTAATAAGATAGTTAGAAGTTGTTAAAATATACAAAATGTCTAAAAATTACCAAAGAAGTGAAATGCTTATTACTCTAACTCTCCACATACACCTCTACTGGAAATGTGTGGACTAGATAACAATTACCTTTAAAAGACAATTAAAAACATTTCTGTTTAAGGAGGCCTTTCAGGATCCCAACTGCCATTTGACATCGCAGAAGTCCAGGGGGAGGTCAGTGAAACATCATGCCACCTCCCCCCCCCCCCAGGGCAAGAGCAGGGAGGAGGTGGCAACCAAGATCCCAAATGCCATTTGACATCGCAGATAAATCTATTATTGATTTAGAAAAAAGTAGTAATTTTTTTTTTTGGTGGTGTGTTGTTTTGCTGATTGTAAGCCGATCTGAGTTGCCATGGTGACTCCTTGGCGGCAATACAAATAAATAAATAAATAAATAATGTTGCATAGATTAGCCAGTTAGGTTCAGTTTTGATGTCCGCTGTCACCAATTATTTTATTTTAGTCAATGATGTATTTGGTGGTGGTGGTGGGTTATGATTTGCATGGGTATTGTTGCCATTTATTTTCTGTTTGTTCACTGCCCTGAGTGGGATAACATCCAGATAGGTGGTATATAAATTAAATAAATAAATAAATAAAATAAAGAAAGCAATGGTTGTATGGTAAAGCCATACACTAATCTGCCAGATTAAGGTCTTTAATATGAAATAGAACTCTTTATGTTGGAAGAATGGCAGATGTGCTGTTATTGTGGCAGTTATACTGAACTGCCCAATTACAGTGGCTGGATAATCTTTTGGTGAAGACATACCAGTGGAGTTGTGGGTAGCGGAGAATAGAAGGGGATATGTTAAATCAAATAATCCTTTACTTATTGGAAGCCTCCAATTACAGTATACAGTAGTTTTAAAACACCACCGGGGAAAAGAGGATAACTTCTCCCATGGTAACAACAACCTTAGCAAAGTCACTAGCCTGGACCACAGCACAGCACCATCACTGTATTAACCTTATGTAATTTAGAAGATGTGACACTGTGATAAATCCACACTTTCTCTACCCTTCCATTCTAGCAATGTCTCTATTAAAGGATATGCCTAGATCATAATTGCACTTGTATAAACAACAAAATAAGCACTACTGATATCCCATGCTGACTCTCCCTTTTTGCATACTGCCATAATCCAGTCTTTGTTTCTTTAATCCAGGAGTCCTCAAACCTTTTAAGGTGGAGGGAGGCCAGTTCACACTCCCTCAGACTGTTGAGGGGGCGGGATACATTTTTTTAAAATGGAGATGAGGATACAATGTCAAAAGACACAATGTTACTATTCTGCTAGGCTGGCTAATTTATTGTGTGCTTGTGTACCTGATGTGTGCATAAATTGATGCCATGAGGCTTCACTATTATGTCTGATGAAGTGGACTTGATCCACGAAAGATAATTGTTAAATACAGGAGTTAGTCTTTAAGGTGCCACAACATTTTCTTCGTCTTCGGCGTCGGCGTCTTCTTCTTCTTCTTCTTCTTCTTCTTCTTCTTTTTGCTGTTCTATTTACTCTCAGATATTTTTGGATGTAAAGTATGTCAATGGGAAGTGTGAGGCTTCTTTTGGCTGATGAGATAGTCAGTGTCCGGTTCCATGTTTGTCACTACCAATAATAACAGGTGATGCAAGTGTGCATCCTTCCAAGGAGTCCCTGTCTCTCCACACGAGCCCCCCAAAAAAGCATACACATAGCTCCTCCCAATGATGTACTGTATAAGTAAAGGTAAAGGTTGCCCTTGTTGAAAGCCAGTTGTTTCCAACTCTAGGGTTTGGTGCTCATCTCTGTTTATAGCCAAAGAGCCAGCACTGTCTGCATCTGCAAACATTTCCGTGGTCATGTAGCAGGCATGACTAGATACCTAAGTGCATGGAGCACTGTCACCTTTCTCTCCAAAGTGGTACCTGTTTATCTACCTGTGATTTCTTGCTTTCGAACTGCTAGGTTGGAAGGAGCCGGAACAAAGATGGGAGCTCACTCTGTCATGCAACACTCTGGTCTTGAACTGCTGACTTTCCATTCATCAAGTTCAGTGTCATAACCACTAAGCCACCACAGTCCACATGTAGCTGTATAGGTTCTCTCTATGTTTTTTGTGTTACAGCCAATTTTGTTGGATAAACACTTTTGCAATCTGATGGAGGCTCCTTACAATTTTTTTTAAATTGTGTTCTTTTTAATGATCTCAGAGCCCTGAAGTGAAGAAGAATACTGCTTCAAGCCACTGCAAGCTATAGACAAATACAACCTATGTTAGGACTTAATAACTTCCCTTAACTTTTGGCAGACAAATTGGGCCTGGCCTGGATATTCCTGGCACATACTCAACCATTATTTATTACCCATAAAACATAGCTAATTGCTTTTACGTTGAGGAATGAGAAACTCATGCTCACATAACAGCACAACACATCCATGTTTTCATATCAAGGTCATTACCAGACAGTGCCACTGCAGAAACCAGAAGATTGGGGAAAGAGCGAGTACACTCACAGATGCCTACCAAACTCTCTCTAGGTAGTTTTCTTCTACAAAAATACAGCAAGAAGATTTTAGATACTATACACAAGTAGAAACCAGAACAGTTCCCACCATCACAGCATCAATTCTGAGCTTTACAATCTTTCACACACTAGGTCAGGTGAAAGGAACTGCAGATTGAATTCACCAAAAGGTGCTTTCATTTTGGTAGTTTCATGTCTAGCCTAGACACGGAAGAAGACGAATACAATAAGCACCGATCTTCAATCCAAAGTTATGCAAGCACCTTTGTCAACAAAAGTACAATAGAGCTGTCCCACAAAAGTACAAGGGAGTTCTAGCAGAAGAAGGAAACAATTTTCTCCCCATTAATTGTGCACATTAATTGGGTACACAGAAAGCACCTCCTTGAAGATTGTGATATTTCTGAGCCACAATTTGGTGTACCCTGGATAACAGCAACCTTGTGTTGGTGACTAAACTTTCTCACACTAGGTCAAGCGAAAGGAACTTCAGGATGAACTCCCCAAAGGTGGCTTCACACACAAATACTCTCTCACACACATAAATACAAATTCTCTCTCTCACTTTCTCTCTCTCTCTCTCTCTCTCTCTCTCTCTCTCACACACACACACACACACACACACACACACACACTCATTTGGCAGTGGAAGCTAGAGGAAAAGGGCTTGTGGGAGGGGATGGAGGAAGCAGGAAGTGGGTTACTGCTGAAGGGTGACCCACTCAAGAACCAGGGTGACCATCCCAGCCCTGGAGACAGTGTAGCAGAGGCACCCCAGGAGCCTCTCTCCAAAAAGGAACAGAGCCACCTGCAAAAAGCCATGGCCACCCTTTACTAAGTCCTTTCCAGGAGGCCAATGACTGGCTACAATGGGCAGGAGCCCAGCGGATCCAGATGTGTCTCACTCCCTTTGTCTCCCTTCTCCAGCTCCCCAGCTCTATTTGCCAACTCATTGGACTCCAGCTCCAGATCCGGAGGGCACTGAGGTGCCACTGCCCACACCCCTCATCCCAGCTACCAGCTCAGCACTGCACCTCCACTTCCTTTCAGCTCCTTCCACTTCTGGCCCAACAAGCCCCACGTATCTGAGAAAACCAAAGCAGCAGGGAGGGAAATGCACCATTAATAGTGCCAGAGCTATGTGTCATCCATAGAAGTCCAAAAACCAAAAGTTGGGAAACACTGCTTTAAAGGAACACACATCCATGCCATGATTAGGTGAATTCAAAAGAGTAATGCATTAGCCAAGTTCTGTTGCCTTGTGCAAAGTGTTATTCTGGAAGAGATTCAAACCCTATTATTCACCTGAACACATGAACAGGATTCTGACTGTGGTGGGGTAGATCTAAGCAGCAACTGTCCTATGTTGAAAGATAAGGTTACTGGTTTATAACTTCTAAAAGCACACTCCGCTGAACACATAAGCTGCTGTCCAGACGTCTGTATTCCACAGAGTTCTCACTTACTTCTGAGTGGGGAGGTAGCGTGTATATGCATATCCTCATTACAATTAGAGCCCTGTTCATAGATACAGAATGCTGTACAAAAGATATTCACATTCATAGAAAACTGCCACATGCTATGATGAGTTATTAAGTCATTAGTTTTTAAGTAAGAGATTATGAGAAATCATGGGATGTGCTATGTGGATGACCTTAAGAGAGGAGGACCCTTTGTATACTTGATTAAGAAATACAGAAGAACATTATAGCGGCTGCATCTTTTCCACAGCATGAAAAAGAATTGCATTAAATATAGAAAATGTGCCCAGCACACATATGTAACTCATAAATCATGAGTGTCTGATCATATCTGTTCCTAAAAATCATATTAACAACTGCTCTAACAAATAATGTCACTAATATACTTTGAACAAGATAAAGGAAGTGATACGGGAAGCTAAATAACTTATTTCCCAATTTTTGTACACTGAGTTGCTTTTAAAATATTCAACTCGATATATTTCCATGTACCAAATATACACAGCAGGTACAAATTTTTATTTATTATGATGTTTGCATACTTAGTGGGAGATGCTCTTTCACATTGCTCTTTTGAAACAAATCAACTTGTAGGTCAATCAGAATACTTGTGACTACCTTTGTAGAATTACAGAATGTTGAAACATATATTCCTTTCCAAAAAAATTCCACTGCTCCATGGACCAACCATATCATATTACAGATGGCATCAGAAGCATCAGCTGCAGTATTGTGGAAAAAGTAAGTGCAATAACTCAGCCAACTTCATTATCACAGACATGGGATGAAAAATAGGTGGTATACTTTCAGACAGGCTTTGTTAACGAGAATGTTTCTAAGTGAATGTCAATGAAAAAGACAACAATGTGGATCAATTCAATGGGCCCCAGTATACAAACACATGTATTTGTATTTTTATTCTAGATGTTCAAGAGTATAACTTTACCAGATGAAACAGTAATTTCATTACTCATTTCATCAATCCAGGATTAATTTTATTTTACTTTAAAATACTTAAACCACTGGTATATTACATAATACTGTTCTCTAACATGGCTAAACACAATAAACACCCACAATAAAACAGTGAACAAATGTGGAAATGCCTGCTCTCCAGCCATTAAGGACATTATCCATCAGAGTCGCTGGATAGGAAATGATAAACACTGTCATTCAACATTGTTCAAATGAACCCAATAATAATCTTCTAACCTTTTGCTAGACCAACAACTCAAGTCAGACTCCCTTTGTCTATATTTGGCCAAAGTCATTCTAAAAGCCAAAAAGGCAGTTTTAATGGCAAATCCCGACCTAGACCTAAATTAAATGGATTTAGAAAAATATTTTCATCCAAGCTGTGGGGGGAGTGAGTGAGGTGCTACTGGCTTAAGAAACACTATGAAACTGGCCACTCCTACCTCAGACTTACAGGAAGTGAGTCTGGCTCAAAGATTTTGGTTTTCTACTTCTTTACATCTCTTGGGAAGCTATGCCAAAACAATGATAAACATGTTGGTGGCATAAAACCTATCAGATGCAAATATTAGAGATGTTTCACAAAATTTTCTTCTGGTAGCTTTTCAACCTGATAATTATGTCATTAAACAGAAATAATCAAGAACCCTTTCTACACCTCATTTTAATTGTAAATCCATGTAATAAATTGATAAAACTGAAATAATTGCATCTTTGGCACAAACAATGCCAAAGATGCACTTATTTCAGTTTTGGCAATTTATTACATGGATTTACAATTAAAATGAGGTGTAGAAATCCTGTGCAGTTGCATAGTTCTTTTATTTGTTGCAGATCATGCAGGTTCATGATTATTTATGTTAATAGTGCCTATATACATATGTAGGCACTACTATAAGTAAAATGTTTGTGCCAAAGATGCAATTATTTCAGTTTTGGCTGCATTTTGTCACCCTGCTTATTCAACTTATACACAGAGCACATGATGCACAATGCAGGGATGGAGGAATCACAATTTGGGATCAAAATTGCTGGGAGAAACATCAACAATTTGAGATATGCAGATGATACAACCCTAATGGCAGAAAGTGAGGAGGACTTAAAAAAACTCCTGATTAGGTTAAAAAGAAGAAAGTGAAAAAGCTTGCTTGAGACTCAATATCAAGAAAACAAAGATCATGGCAACAGGCCCTATCAGTCCCTGGAAAATAGATGGGGAAGAAGTAGAAGCAGTGACAGATTTTACTTTCTTGGGATCAAAGCTCACTTCAGATGGGGCGACTGATTCATGGGAAGCAAGCAATGACAAATCTGGGGAGCATAGTGAAAAGTAGAGACATCAAATTGCAAACAAAAATTTGTATAGTCAAAGCAATGGTATGGTTGTGAGAGCTGGACCATTAGGAAAGCTGAGCACAGAAGAATAGATGCCTTTGAGATGTGGTGTTGGAGGAGAGTTTTGAGAGTCCCCTGGACAGTGAGGAGAACAAATAGGTCAATCTTATAAGAAATCAACCCTGACTGCTCCTTAGAAGGTCAAATTGTAAAGATGAAGCTAAGGTACTTTTGACATCAAATGAGAAGAGAGGATTCACTTGAGAAGACCTTGATGTTGGGAAAGGTGGAGGGCAAAAGAAAAAGGGGGCGACCAAAAATGAGATGGCTAGATGGTATTGTGGATGCAGTGGGAACATAGCTGGGTGGGCTGAGGAGGATGGTGGAGGACAGAGGTGCCAGGCGGGCGGTGGTCCATGGGGTCACGGAGGGTCAGAATCGACTGTACAACAAAAAAGTGCCTATGAATGGCAATAAGTAGAAATTCCAAGCAGATTTTTACATCTATTAAGCATGCATCTCTCTCAAAAAGAGCAATAACAGTTCAGTATATTCTGTAACCAATTTCTATCAATTTACCTCAAATATTATACCTAACAAAACTATCATTAAAAATATAGCAAAACAAAATTAAAATTAGACTACTGTGTCCTTTTGGAATTCAATATATATTTTAGTGACTGGCACCAGTTATTAATAAAGTGTGTGCAATACAACAGGCAATTACAAGTTTACAGTAATGGAATGGTAGAAAAGCAAAAATGACTGTAATCTTTTTTTGTTTGTTAAAGAAACAGGTAATAGTATCCTAGCTTCATAAACTCAAAATATGGATGAAGAAAAAATTATTGAAGTCTTTCAATAATTGAGTTTATAAATAAAGTTTCCATTCATTTGCAGGAAGTGGTCTTTCTTGCCATCTATTGGCTGGGAAAAGATTTTCAGTCTTGTACCTGAGAGGTGCATGCAAAGAATCTGAAGTTCTGCGATGACTGATAAAACATCATGTTGTAAGGAAAAATGGTTACTGCCCATCACAGCAGAAAGAGACATTAAGTTTCAGAACATGGAAAACATTTTAAAGTGCAGGTTTGTTTCAAAAATGATGGCAATGTCTCACATGTAGAGCAAATCTCAATAAACCTTTGGCACACACATTCCACTCCCTTCTCCAGTTCCTATAAATGTTGATGTTTTTACCTTGTAAAGAATAATAGCTTTCTATTCCCACTGCTTCCAATGTTAATCTTAACCATGGAATAGTTAATCTTAACTATGACAAGTTAAAACAAGCCAGTTTCTGTAATTGTTGTCTGAAATTGGCTTGTTTCAAACTTTATTAGCATGTTGGCTTGGTAAACCACAGTTAGTTAACCATTAAAGCTTATAAGCACCTCTCCCTGGATGTCCAAGAGGAGGGAAGTAAAAAAGTAGCTTGAGGTTCCCTGTGGCTCATTCAACATAACTTGAAAATACAACCAAGGGGTTGTTCAAATACCATGTGACCATTTTAGGGGGGGAGGGGGTCAACCAAAAGTCACAGAAAGTCATGGGGAAGGGGGTTCGGTGTGGATACAAGACTCCAAAATTATCGTTTGCTTTTCACATCCAGCTGGCCATAGCTCTATCTTCAAACTATGTGATTTAGGGGAGGTTGGTCAAAGGCCACGGAAAGTCACAGAGGGGTTGGGGGATCAAAAAGTGGCCTATTTTAGGTCATTTGGTATTTGAAAGAGCCCCAATGTGTGAAGTAGCTGTAACAATGAAAGCTAATTGGGGTTCTTCCTATTTTGACCCCCCCCCCCGGGAAAAAAAAACAGGTAAGAGACAAGTATGAATTATATAATGAATACACTCCCTACACTTTGCTTCTAGCTAGCTGAATTTAATTTTAATTTCATTTTGAAAAATTAGCAGTTACTTCCAAGAAGCTGTTAATTTTTTATCCTTCCCCTTTACAGGAGAAGTTGGCGGTGAAGGTATTCTAGGGGATCAAGATCTGTTATATTACTCTGTTCTCACTGGAACAAAGAAGAGGTGGGTTGGGAGTTAAAGATGATGGAGAGTTAAAGACAGTGATGGGATGATAAAAAATCTTATACCACTCCCTGACGTCACAGACGTCGTGGGTGTGGCCAACGTCATGACATCATGGGCGGAGACACCGTCATGACGTCATGACGTTGTGGGCGGAGCCTAAAAATAAAAAATTAATTTAAAAAATTAAAATAAAACACACACGTACACACGCACACACCCATCCACCCACCACAACACAAAACCATAAATAAATAAAAGAAAGATATAAAATAAAAATTAAATAAAAATACACCCACCCACCCAAACACCCACCAACCCACCCCAAACACAAACCCCTCACTTAAAAGTAAAACAATACAAAACAGTACTTACCCTTGGAAGCGACCGAGCTCCTGCAGGAGGAGGCGGCGCAGCTAGCCGGGCAGCCCAGGGCCTTCCGGCTGGAACCCTTGGCGGGCGGGCCCGGCTCCCGGCGGTGGCCGCAGGAGGAGGCGGCGCAGCTAGCCGGGCAGCCCAGGGCCTTCCGGCCGGAACCCTAAGCGGGCGGCCCTGGGCCTCGGCGCTCGGCAACGGCCACAGGAAGAGGAGGCATGCCTAGCCGGTTGCTGGCGACCGAGGCCGGTTAAAGGAGTACCCAAGCCAATGGGACGGAGGCGAGCAGCGATCACCAGCAAAAGGCTCGCCCTCCACCTGGGAAGTCCTGCACGCGCGCGCTGCCCACCTCCTCCCCCCCAGCCACCCAGCCAGCAGCCAGGGGCTCCCCGCTATGGCGCCACCCCCCCCGACGAGCGCCCAGTCTGACGGCAAGCTGGCTGGGTGGGTGGGTCGGCACCCCCCCCTGCCAGCCCGCCGCCAGAAGTTCGAAAAAGGTAAAGATCGCGGCTCGACTGCGGGGGTTAGCTGGGATCCCGAGGGTTTTCCCCATCGTCGCCTAACCCCCGCAGAGCTGCCCACGCGCACACCCGAGGATTCGAAAGGGTATTCCTACCCTTTTGAATCCTCGGGCGTGCACGCGGACGGCTCTGCGGGGATTAGGCGAGGATGGGGGGAACCCTCGGGATCCCAGCTAACCCCCGCAGTCGAGCCGCGATCTTTACCTTTTTCGAACTTCTGGCGGCGGGCTGGCAGGGGGGGGTGCCCACTATTCAGCAGGGGAGGGAGCGCCTTCTGCCTGGGGGGGGGGCGAGCGGTGGGGGGGGGCAGCGAGCGGGGGGGGGGGGGGCGGCGGCGATTTTCTTCTTCGCCCCAGGCGGCTCAACGCTGCGCGACGCCACTGGCGCATGCGCACTGAATTGGAGCCATTTTGGCTCAAATTAAATTTTTTTTTTTTCTGCCGGTGAGGCGTCCGATCCGGACGCCTCAAAACCGATATTACCCTCCCGGAGACCCCTCCGGAAATCCTTATAACGGTTCTGTGGATCCGTTCAGAACCGGTAACATCCCATCACTGGTTAAAGATGATGCTTAGTATTCCCAGAAACCTTTTTGGTAGAAGTTAATAATGACTGATACTTAGAAATCTTCGTTGCTACTTCTGGCCAGAAGACTGTGACTAATGCAAATGGAATGTTTGCTTTGCATAGGAGGATTGCCTCTTCTAGACAAATTTAAATAGCTTGAGATGTCTAAGCACCAATTCCATCCCCCAAACCTCATTCTGAATGATGATTTATAGCCCTCATTGGTCAATGAATTAAAAAAAACCTCATTTCCATCAAATAGGAGATGTATTCTGATCCTGATATCCTCCATTATCTCAGTAAAGGAAGTCAGATGTTATCTTCTGAAGGCAATGGAGGCAGCCATTACCTGTCAGGAAAATAGATCTGTTGCACAGCAAAGAGGTCTCTTGCTATAACTGTGCAGCAATGATTTTATAGTTGTCTGGAATATCTGCAGTGAAAGGATTCAGCTTTTTTCACAGAAATTGTTTATAAGAGGCCAAAACTGTTTGACAGCTGCGGATTTTGACAATAGCGTCTGAAGATTAATAAAGTATCTACTCATCAAATCTAGTTTACTTCCTTCCTTATTACCTGGTATAGAGTAGATTTTCTCTTTTCCCTTACTTTGGAGGCTTCCACAGCAATGAAATTTGGGGTCAGGTAATGGAAAAGAAAACCAGCCTCTTCCTCTTGTATTCTATATATCAGGGGTGGCCAACTGTAGATCTCCAGCTGTTCTTGGGCTTCAATTCCCAGAAGCCCAAGTCAGCACTCCTGCTGATCAGGGCTTCTGGGAATTGAAGTCCAAGAACATCTGGAGATCTACAGTTGGCCACCCCTGCTATATATGTTTTCAATGTCTCGATGCTAAACATCATAATTTTTTTAACCATTTTAAAAAAACCTGAGGATTTAAAAAACTCAATTGAAGACATGATCCAACAGAGAAGGTTGAGGCTCCTTAACCTTCAAGTACAGTGATTTGGCCATATAATTTTTTTTATCAGTATCCTCAGAAAAGGATAAAGGATTAATACACTTAACTATTAGATGTAGAACAGACAAGAATGGTGAAGGAAAACTCAGAAAACATACCCTTCCACTGGGATCTGGGGTACAGACCCGCATATGAGTCATAAAAGTTTCTCTCTCTGGTACCTAAAATGCCACAGTAGTCAGAATCAAAAGAAGTGACAGTATTTCCAACATTTACATGGGAGTCAATTTAGCTCATGCTGGAACTGGAGCAAAGATTATGGCAGATAGTGAAACTGAAAAGGCTAGTATAGAAACCAGAGCAGTAGAGAGGAAGGTTCCTGCACAGGAGACCAGAACTTCAGTTGGACAAAGGGACAAGGGACAGTTAGCTTGGAGGTGCTGGTGTTAATAACAAGATAGACTTCTGGTGAAAGGCAATGTAAAAAATGGATACCATAAGCTAAGAAATCACAGCAGATGGTCAACACTGACAACTGTGAACACACATACAAGTAGAGTGCTCCTTATATAGCATCAATGTTGGTGATCACTCTACTATCTACATTCGATCTTAGTGAAAAGGCCAAGAAGCAATCTGAAGAACAATCCTGGCAGGGCATTCAGCCAATTAAACTACTAGTGCTACAGCATAGGCTTAGTAATAGCTGTAACTTTATTATTTTTGTGCTAATTTTACTACTCCTTAACTCTGAGCAAAAATGCTCCCTTTTAAGCACTCTCCTTTTAACTTCTGTCTCTTGATATATTTCAAGTACAATAATACCCCGGATAACGAGTGTACTGGATAGCACTAGAATCGGATAATGATGCAAGATTTTTGGAAAAATCTTGCATCGGATAACACAATTTTTAGCGCTATCCAGTACAATCGTGTGTGTGTGTGTGGGGGGGGGTGTTGGATGGGTATAGCGGCCAACCGTCACGGATTCTCAGGGACAGTCCCGATTTGAGAGGGGGAATCCCGAGTTACCATTTTTAGGAAAATGGTCACGGAATTCCCCCATGACGTCCCGGCTGTCCCGATTTCTCTTCGGCAGCAGGCATTTTTTTTTAAAAAAAAAAGGAGCAAAAAATGGCTCCAAAAATTCAGCGATGTGATTGGATCTCTATGTCAGCTGACATAGAGATCCAATCACATCGCTGAATAGGGGAAACACCTATTCAGCGATGTGGTTGGATCTCTATGTCAGCTGACATAGAGATCCAATCACATCGCTGAATAGGTGTTTCCCCTATTCAGCGATGTGATTGGATCTCTATGTCAGCTGACATAGAGATCCAATCACATCGCTGAATAGGTGTTTCCCCTATTCAGCGATGTGATTGGATCTCTATGTCAGCTGACATAGAGATCCAATCACATCGCTGAAATTTTCCCCCTTCCTTGTTTCCCTACCGGAGTTTTTAAAAAAGCCTCTGAGTCTGATCAGCTGTTAGTCGGGAGAGAAAATAAGCAGAGCTTCAAGGTAAGCAGAGTTGGGGGGTGTATTCTCTGTGTCCGAGCAGGCTGCCTGCTTATTTTCGGGGGGTGGCTTATATTTCTATATACTGAGTATATAGAAATATAAGCCACCCCCCGAAAATAAGCCATCAGGCCATTTTTGGCCATTTTTTTGGGGGGGGGGAAGAATATAAGCCATGGCTTATAATAGCCTATTATAAGCCATGGCTTATATTCTTCCCCCCCCCCCAAAATGGCCAAAAATGGCCTGGTGGCTTATTTTGGAGGGTGGCTTATATTTTTAGAGCCCCCCGAAAATCGGCACATGGCTTATTTTCCAATAAACTGTGCATGCGCAGAAACTCAATCTGATGCATGCGCAATGCATCAGATTGAGTTTATGCGCATGCACAGTTTAATGGAGCCATTTTTTGCTCCTTTATTTTTTGGCCCCGCCCATGACGTCGTGACGTTGGCCCCGCCCATGACGTCATGACGTTGGCCCCGCCCCACTATCCCGGATTCAGTTTTGTAAGGTGTTGGACGCCTTAGGATGGGGTAGAACATCTACCCCATCCAACCCCCCCCCCCAGCACCAGCCCGCATGATGTTTGGAAAGGATAAGGGGACCCATACCCTTTCCAAACACCGTGTAGGCGTGCGCTTGTCAGATGGGTTTTGGGAGGGTACGGAGATCTTCCCCGTACTCTCCCCAACCCCCGTCTGACACGTGGGGTCTCCCCTGCCATGTAGCGGCTTGCTGTGAGGCCGGGGAGATCCGGGCGAGGAGAGGCGCCTCTCCGTGGGGAGATCCAGGCGAGGAGAGGTGGCTTTCTGCGGGGTCTCCCCGGCCCGGGAAAGAGGCAGCTTGGCTGAAATTCCCTCCCCCTGTGCGGGGGTGAGGATTTCGACCAAGCCGCCTCTTTTCCAGGCTCGCTATAGCAACAAGGATTGCACATCAAGGCAATGGATCAAAGCGGGGTGGTGGTGGTGGCTCCCCCCACTTTGATCCATTGCCTTGACATGCGATCCTCGTTGCTATAGCAAGCCCAGGAAAGAGGTGGCTTGGTCAAAATTCCCTCCCCCACACAGGGGGTGAGGATTTCGGTTAAGCCCCCTTTTTCCCGGGCTTGCTATAGCAACAAGGATCGCATGTCAAGGCAATGGATCAAAGCGGGGGGAGCCATCCCCCGCTTGGATCCATTGCCTTAACGTGCGATCCCTGTTTTGTGCACCTAAACAAGGGTTGGCTTGTCCGAATTCCCCCCTCCCCGGGGGAGGGGGGAATTCGGACAAGCTGACCTTTGTTTAGGTGCACGAGCGCGTACCTGGGCAAGGGTCGGCTTGTCCGAAATCCCTCCTCCCCGGGGAGGGGGAATTCGGACAAGTCGACCCTTGCCCAGGTGTGTGAAATGGGGATCGCACGTCAAGGTAAGGGATCAAAACGGGGGGTGCCACCGCTTTGATCCCTTACCTTGACGTGCAATCCCCGTTGCTATACCCATTCGGTAGAAGAGGCTCCTGCTGGCGCACCTTTTTGCGAGCGCCCCTTCTCCGGGCTTTTTTTTAGGTTTGTTCCGGACAACGGTAAAAATCGGATAATGACATGACTTGTGGAACCAAGTCATAACATTATCCGGGGTATTACTGTATCCTCATTTTAATTCTGTTCCCTTTGCTGTTCTATGCTGGTCTTGGACCATAATAAAGATATTAATTCACTCTATTATCTGCTATGTCACAATGGGGAATATCAGTAATGCAGCAACACCCCGGATAAGGCTAAAACTTAGCGATCTGGAGATTAAAGTCAATAAATTTGAGGGAAACTTTTGCTTCACATGTTATCCGGTTTTAACGGTGTATGGCGTACACGTTAACTGGGGTATTACTGTACTAAAAAAAAAACAGAAGTGAAGAATGGACAGTTGCAGAGTCTTGGAATAATCCATGGACTTTCAGCACATAGTGCAGCCGGGAGTTTAGTGGAAAAGTCCTGTGCCTTTGACCATAGCTTATAGCAGCAGAATAATTAGCAGTAAAACCCATAGCAGCAGAGTAATTAGCAGCTCAACGAGAGAGTGTCCTTCTGTCCAAGGGAGTCCAGTTTCTTCTCTTCTTTGGATGCGGGAATTTGAAACCCAGAAGCTGGGAGGCCTTCACTACTCTGGAATTTGGCATGGGGTAGATTTGGAGAAAGTCTACCTCCTCTCCTAAAATCTAGTATAACCTCTCGAAACAGTGTGGGCCGAAACAGGCTTCTTCCAGACAGCTTTTTGCAGAATGGGAGAAAGTTGGTAGGAGAGCCAAAAACACTGGCCTAAACTGCTGTTCATCCATGACCCCACAGATTTCGTCCACAAAGGGAAGTGGTGGCTGCTCAGCTTTTATGTTAACTGCTGAGCCTAGTCTGGTGAAAAGGCTTTGAGCCTCCAGCTGCTTCTCCTGCTTGTCGCCGATTTGGTTTTCCGGGGTCTTTTCGGCCTGAATGACTGCCTCGTCTTCCTCATCAGAGGAATCTGCCAACCATTCAGACCCCTCCAATACCATGGGGTGGTGGGGGAACGCATGCCTCTGTGTCTGAGTCAGACCAGTACTGCCTGGCTGTCCTCAACATGGTCTCTAGGCTGGAGGCTGGAGACTAAAGTAGAGGTCTTTGGCTACCATTAGACGTTTCTGGTCTTAGGCTTTTTGTGGCTGGTTCTGTGGAAAGGCGGCTAGCACACTTTCTGGTGGTTTGCTCCTGCGACACCTGGGTAAGGATTGGCACAATTCCCAAAATACGATCTCCAATTTGTTGAACAACATTCTCAAACATGGGAGTGAGCATGCTCACCTGAAATTGAGGAGGTGGTAATGGTTTTTTAGGGTTTGGACCATGATGGCATGGACTGCCACAAGACGGACACAGTTAGGCTCCATGAGTCGGAAAAGTTGGAGGGGACTCTCGACATGGTGCAGAAGGTGGCTTCTCTGGAGAAACTGTTGGAGTTGGAACTGGAGAAGAGAATGTTCCTTCCAAAGAGGTTGTACAAACAAAGATTGCTAAAGCTGTGAGAGACAGAAGAGGTGATATTTGTGGGCGAGATGTAGTGGGAAGGGAGTGGAGGAATTTTGTTGTCTTCTCTCCTTTCTGAGCTTTCTTTCTTTCTTTCTTTCTTTCTTTTGTGGAAGAGCTCTGCAGTCATAAATTTTTGATGAGAGATCCAAGGTTCTTCAGGTTGAGACTGCATAGGGAGTGGTGACCAAGCTCACACTATGAGGTGCACCTTCAAGTGACTGAGACAATTCTCTAATGCTAGTTTGGTGAGCCCTCGACACACAGAGCATGAGTGGACCTGATGGCTTTCACCAAGGCAAAGAAGGGACTTCTCGTGGCCGTTGCTGCTCAGGAACTTTGTATTGCAAGATGGGCATCATTTGAACACTGCTTGAAGAGGCCATGAAATGGTGAAGGAATGATGAAAATGCCCAAGAAGCGAGACCCTCCTCAGGTGAAGAAAAAAATGTTGGTGTTCGGGAGACCAGAATCCCCCAAACAACGGAAAAATTGTGTGCTGAAAAATTAGCTAAATGGTCCAAGGGGAGGCAACCCTCTAGGCCACAGAAAAATTGTAAAGAACCGGCTATCTAAATTAGAAGGCTACAAAAATTGCTAGCTCTCTCAAAAGGCTCCTGCTAAGGCAGTGGGGAAAAAGAGAACTGAGGGAAAGAGCATGAAATGGCGCCGAAGATGGGTGGAGATGGTGGGCAGTCCCTAATTTCAAGTTTTTATCCAATTAGCTTGGAATCTCCGAAATGGCTCCCACGCAGGTGCAGAACCCAGAGTGTGCATACAGAGACTACATGAAGGAGAACCAAAGATGCCTTCAGTTCTGAGACAACTGATATTGATAGGGTCAAAAGAACTGACAATGACCCTGACAATTTGTTGATGACAGCTACCAGAAGCTGGTTATAGGGAGCTTCACAAAAGGAATACAAAGCAGTGTAAAACAGCTTTTCATTACCTGATAAGACTGCTACTTGAAAACAGTTCTCCCAAAGATACATCTCAAGTCTGGATTTATGATTTCTCAGTCCGTTAGTGAATCTACAAATTGAGCCCTGCTACCATTTATTTATTATTTCAATTTCTATCTCACCCATCTAACTATGTAGTTACTCTGGATACTATCAATACACACAAAAAGGGTATAAACCAATAAATGCCCTGCCCAAAGACATTATATACTAATAAGCCCATAAAGATATAAACTGAGTCATAAACAAACCATTAAAGGGCTTAAACATTAAGCAACAACAACAAAAAGATGCATCAAAATAAACCTAGTTTCTTAGAATAATTTTGAGAATGCTCATAAAACTGTTGGCAATTTTTTGAAGAAACCATAATCAATGTATTTCCCACACTCCTGATATTTATATGGTTCCTCTAATGGTGAACTGTGTGATATTTCAGCAGGAATAGATTGAGAACAGTGTTTTCCACATCCTGGTAGTGGTATGCTAACTCTCCTTTGAAGATACATACTGTGATGATACAAAAGGCCTGGAGACTCAGCAAACTGTTTCCCACAATCTCTGCATTTATACATTTTCAATCCTGTGTAAATTCTTTAATGTTTCATAAGCTGTGCCTTGTAAACAAAGCATTTCCCACATTCCAGACCTTGATATTGTTTCTCTTTTGTGTTGACTGTCAGATGTTTCATAAGGCAAGATTTCTGAGCAAATGATTTCCCACATTCCTGGCAATTGAATTGCTTCTCTTCTGAATGGATGCCCTCATGCCTCACAAGGCTGAATTTCATGTAAAAATCATGACATTTGTGTGGTTTCTCTCCTGTGTGGACTCTCTGAGACACAAAAGCAATGAACTCCAACAAAAGCATTTCCCACACAACAACAACAACAACAAGCAGTGTATGTCTAAGTGGCAATATTTGCATCACAATCAGCTTATTTAAGGAACAAGGCTGCAAATGCTATAAATAAAGAAATCTATTGTCCAAGACTAATTCTAGCTTAAGAAGTGTCATGTATGCAGTGGGAACCCAGTAAACAATACAAGTTATGAAAGGCATCCAAACTTCAGTCTCACTTCTGTGCCCAAGGGTTCAGATATAAAACAACCCACAAAAATCCGGTATACTATTCACTGCTGCCATTAGGGTGTCAGTCACTACTCACAACAGTCTAGCTCTATCTTTCTTGTCCTTCTTTGGCACTAGCAGACTATAGGAAGGGAGGGTGAAGGGAAAGGCAGAGAAAATGGAGTAGGAGGCTATTTTCCTGGTCATTACTGATGAACTCAGTGTTTCCAAGAGAGACAAAAGCTTCTGCCAGCAGCAAAGAAGAGAATCATGGTCATGAACATAGTGGAATGTGGAGTAAATGCAGAAATGCAAGGCATATCTAAAGATCAAACTACTTCTGTATAAATAAGCTATTCACTAGACATCAGTGATCTACCTTTTGTATAACTCAATAGTCATGCTGATACAACAATGACTGACAAGAAAAATATGCATTATTACTCTTAGCAGGATAAAAATTTGACAGAGCCCTAGCATCCCCTACTCCACCACCTAACCAATCCTCACTAGTAAGATTTTATCATTCCTACTTCTGATTTGAATCTTCTTGGCCTGGTATAAATGGTAAGAGTGCCAATAGCAAGACAAGTGATGATGATGTTTTTCAGCCACAGATGGATAGGGCAGGGATCTCTATTCTAGATGGCCTTTATCCTGCTCCATTGTGAAATATAGCACAAATATGGTATCTCTACATAAGCACTGTATTTACTAACCCTAAGCCGGTCCAACAGGCAGTACAACTAGGTTATAGATGGGGCGGGAGAAGTAGATACTGAGTAAAGGGTAGAACGGAATGGGATGTAAGAAAATACCGATGTAGAAAGGACATTTTATGATTCAGATAGCTCTTTAGTTGCTCACATTGACAAATTACTTCCACAAGAGATGGAAGTGTTTCCCAAAAAAATTAGAGGAAAAAATAAAGATTGCAGTATCTTTTATACCAGTATATCTTTTAATGTTGTAGAGAGCATGTTGTTGTTGTTGTAGTGGTTGAACATTTGTGAGGGAAAGCAGTACAGGCACAGAATAATTTCTACTTTTAAAATGTGCCAAGGAAAGAATTTTTTAAAAGCTCTCTTCTTAATCATCTGATGGCAACAACCCATCCTTGTTGGCGGAATACTCAGGGAACTGGGATATATGTGCATATGTGCCACAGTTCACTTTTCCTATTTCATATCTTTTCCCCCATATAACATGAGCCAAGAACATTCATTTCCACTTGATACATAATTTCATTCTAAAGAGACAAAAATGAAAATTTAAAGTTTTAAAAATCTATAAAATCTAAAAATCAGAGTTTGCAAAATGACATGGCACAACTTATTGGACATATGTTTGGGCTCCAGGAAAAAGCATTGTCAGGAAGGAAAAGTTATTAATTTTTAACAGTTCTTGAAATTTAGCTTCCTAAACAATCAATGTGTATTAACCAAGCCTACTCCTTAACCTACTGCAGATAATTAATTCTGTTTGGAGTTAAATTTCTACTTATTCTAAATGCTGATAATCAACATTCCCAAATATGTAAGGAAATGATATATATCTACATGTGGCCTACTGAGATGCTACTTTTGCATTTGCCATTTTAAACAGAGTTAAAGTTACAGTGGGAGTGGGTCCAAAGTTCTGTGATCTCTCTACTGCTAGTAGAAAAAAAAGTCAGTACAGTAGAACCCTGACATACAAATGGTTCAACTTATACAAAATTCGACATACAAATAGAAATCCTGGCCAACCCCCCCCAAAAAAAAACAACAACAACAACCCAACATCCAAATTTTTAATATGAAAAATCCGACATACAAAAAAACTATGGTGACATCTAATGACCTCTTCTGGTAATGCAATGTGTTTTTGACATACAGTAGAACCCTGCATAATGAAAAAACTCTGTTCCACGGAGCTCTTCGTTATGCAGATTTTTTTCGTTATGCGAAGCACTACTGGCGAAAAAATGTTCGTTAACCAGGGTTCCCATTGAGTGGGTATACCCTGGCTACCGAAAACACCATATAACTAATGTTTTGTTTCATTATGCGGGTGATCGCCCTTGCATAACGAATGCTTCATTATGCATTTTTTTTTCTATGTGAAGCATTTGTTATGTGGGGTTAGACTGTACAATTTTTTCAACATACAAATAACCTCGTGGAACAGAAAAAAATCATATGTAGAGGTTTTACTGTATACATATTGACTTAAATAACTCAGTATGCAACTGGTGATTTCTATGGTTATTTCTTGACTTGGCACCATTCATGTCTAACAGTTACAACATCTGTGCTACAGTCGGTAAGAGGATTTGGGCCAATAATGTATACCTATACTGAAAAAAGTAGATATTATTTATTTCAATCTCATGTTTAATCCTTCTGGGCCATTCTCAGGGAGGGATGTAGAAGCTTTTTTCTACAGTGGCTGTTGTCTTTCCTGGAATAAAGAACTCAGGTGGTGGTGATAGAGGTCTCCTTGTTGAAAATCTGTATATTGCTCTGTGGCATCCTTCAGGTTTCTGTTTTATATCCAATGGTATTTAACTGATATATGAAAGTGCTTGGGAGAGGCTGTCCATAGTTTTAAGTTCAATGTCATGTCACCAGTACGCAGAGGACATCTAATTCT
This sequence comes from Furcifer pardalis, assembly GCA_030440675.1. NCBI lineage: Eukaryota > Metazoa > Chordata > Lepidosauria > Squamata > Chamaeleonidae > Furcifer > Furcifer pardalis. The sequence continues at coordinate 166,411,446 of CP126891.1, read as the reverse complement.
ATTTCTCTTTTTCATTTTATTCCAAGGGATCTGTTTTGGTTTTAAACCAGTGCCTGTTGTCAGTAATGGATTTGATAAGGGTGAATAAACTGAAGCTTAATCCAGATAAAACAGAGATGCTCTTAGCCAGTCAATGAGCAGATCAAGATATGGGTTTTAGCCTCAGCTCCATGGGGTTAGACTTGTTTGTAGCTAGGGTGGGCTTCTGGTTTCCTTTTCATTCATGTATGCCTAAATTTTCCTTCCTGTGCATTTGCACAGTTAAAACTGGTCTTTGTCATGAAAACTTTCTCAATAACTACCTAAAAAGAGGTTCCTAAAAATGCAGCTGCTCTCTCTCTCTCTTCTTGTGTTCAATGATTTTACAATAAATTACAAAAGCAAGACATTATTAAATAAATCAACATACTAAAAAAGTACACAGTATACTCTCAGTTTCAGCTTTGGAACTAAAAAGATGCCTGAACGTACACAATTTTCTGACCAGCAACAGAGCAGGAGATGTAATTTGAAGTTAATAATCATATAAAGTGGAACCTCGTATAACAAATATAGCAGAAAAATCGCATAACAATTTTTTTTTGGGGGGGGAAATGGCACCTCTTTTAACAAAAATTTTCACTATGTGAAAATAGTGCTCCCTATGGGGAAAACTCATACAACAATTTTTTTTGCTGTGTGATACAATGTCCCTATGGGGAAAAATCATATAATGAAAATTTCTATGAGAAAAACCGCTTAGGAAAAAATTAATAATCATTATACAATTTTTCCATAGATATTTTCATTATACACCCCCCCCCCCAGGGATTTTTGTTATATGGGGGTGGGGGAAATCATATAATGAAAAAGACTGCATAACAAAAAGCCTCATAGAATGAATTACTTTTGTTTTACAAGGTTTCAATGTATTACCTTCACAAATTAAGAATGGAAATCAGAAGGCTTTTGTTAAAATTCAATCATAAAAAAAGGTTCCTGTTGATGAACATGGGATATACTGCTTATGCATTTTGATTCAAAAGATGGCAATCCATAGCAGGGTGGATGCTGTAAGCCTTACAACATCTGCCCTGCTATGGAGCGCCATTAGGGACACACCAAGCCAAGTGGATGAGACAAGGACTGAGGTGGTGGCAGCTGAAGTGAGTTGGTGGGCCGAATGAGTGGGTGCCATCACTGGCAGGATCTGGCATGCAGGCTGCAGTTTGATAACCCCTGCTCTAGATTGTGGGATTATAACAAACCTTGTACATCTTCAGTTGATGATGGATCGAGTTAGAGCTTCAAGTGTAGAATATGGTTTGGATGTCAACATCAAGAAGACAAAATATCTGGTTATAAGCTGAACGCCAACTCAAGGCAAGCTAATGGCAGGAACACAAAAAATCAAAAAGAGTGGATAAAATTGTCTATTTATTTGGGGAGTATGTTAAATGAAAATTGGGATCTCGAGGTAGAGATTAAAATACAAATAGAAAAGCAAGATCTACCTTCATAAAAATGCAACACTTGTTATGCGGTAGAGATCTAGCTCTCACTATAAAGGTACAAATAGTGAGGTGTTAGGTAGTCTAAGTGCTGCTATATGAAGATGAAGCTTGGACATTGACTAAAGCATCTGAAAAGAGAATTGAAACTTTTGAAATGTGGATCTACAGATGGCACTAAGGATATCATGGGTTGATCATGTGACTAATGTAGAAGTATTGTGCCGGGTAGATAAAGAACAAGAACTTTTGAAGACCATCAAGCAAAGAAAGCTCCAATACTTTGGCCATATTGTGAGGAACAACATTAAATATAGAATACTTCAACTCACTCTGCAAGGAAAGATCCCTGGGAAGAGAGGCCCTGGACATAAATGGACTTCATGGCTGAAGAACCTGTGAGATTTGTGTGGCATGTCCTTGGAAGAACTTTTCCAAGGAGTTAAAAATAGGAAGACTATCACCATGATGAAAGCAATATCCAGAACAGATACGGCAGCTGAAGAACTCTTATCATTGACAAACTGTTTATAATGGGATCTCCAGTCCAACACATGAGGGCTGCACATCATTTCAAAAGTTGTTAAGTGCAGAAGGGGTAAAGAAAGGATCACTCAGAATAAAAATCATTAACACTTTTAAAACAGATCTTCAATGTACACTGTCTTGGCTTCCTGAGACTGATTCATCTGTCTGAGGGGGGAAATTAATTCACACCAAAGCACAAGTAACTGTAAAAGTTCTTCCTTCCAATACACAAGCTTAAAACAGATATTAGACATAAATACCATGGAGCACAAATTGATAGTCCCTGAAGATCAGCTGGTTCCTAGTTACCCAACAAACCACTGCTATCCTTGATAATATACCTGTATCTGAAACATAAACTCATCATCTTAACACTCTGCTTCCTGAACCAAAAAGCCACATAGGACACCCAAGCACATGCACAGGATCCGGGAAATATTTTACCATATATGTTGCACCAGCCACAATAAACAGAATAACAAGAGAGATAAATAATTAGACAGTGCAAGTTTTAGATACCACTTGCATCCTTCTAATAAAAATAACTGCATGCCATTAAGTTGATGCCAACTTGCAGATGACAATAAAGAGTGCAAAAATGTTCTGGCATCTTAAGGCTACTATATTTTAATGTAAGCTTTTGTCCATCAAGCCCTCTTTGGTTTCTTGTCTGGTATGTCTGCACAGACTAACATGGTTATCATTTCAAAAACTATTGGCATAGATATAGCACTCAAAGGTATAATATACCATGTAGCTCAGTATAAATAAGTCCATCTCTTCACTTTTCAAAGTGAACAACTAAACAGCACTGCTTTCATACAAATGCTAACATCAGCCATACAATGCTCAAGTAACAGTTTCAATTTCAAGTTGGCCAATTTACACACTCACACATTGCAGTCAATCATATTTAGGATTAACACAGGATATTTGTTAGCCTAAGCAAGACAAAACTGTCTATGATTGGAAACAGAAATGTAGAAGCCTATAGACATATCTTGTTCGTTTAAAAAGATCACATAATATTTAATCTGAATTAAAACTATGAAGGATTCCTTGGAGGAAATGACTCCTGTCATCTGAGGTTTCTAAAGAAGAATTCTAGCTGTCCTTCTGTGTTGTGCCATGAAACAGGGATACATGGCAATCTGAAACCTCAAATGGAATCAATTGCTATAATTAGAACTGATGACATTCTGATAGAGACAAATCAATTCTTTCACAAGCTGTTTTAAAACATGCATTGAGGATTTAAAGAGAAAAATAAAAGATCATTCAATGATTAGAACTTCATACCTCGTTAAAGATAGCACAATAGAACTTCACCAGGGAGGAACAAATTACAGTTCTGAATGTTGTGTTTTAATCCAGATGAACATTTTTAAATGCATTAAAAAAGGAGGAGGAAGAATAGCACATGGAATCATAATAACCAATGAAAGATTATGCAGTTTATTCAAAGAAAATACAACTGTACTTCTTTCAGATGCTTTTACATAAAATGGGAAACACACGATCCTTTCACTATCTTATCTTAAACTCTAAGAAATGGAAAGGATCCAACACAGTTCACCAAGTTCATGGCTTGTCAATAATAACTTCATGAATCAACCCCCACTTTGATGTTTTTTGTCACCAGTCCATTTTAAAAAAAAATCTTACCCACGTCTCTTTCCCCTTATGTTATCAAACAATACATGCAAGTACGGGGTATAAACAATTACACTGCTGAATAAGAGTTTAATTTTCTCTCACTCTGAACTGTTCAATGCCACTACAAGTTAACTTTGTCTCCCTTGCTGTGCTGAATTAAAGCTTCATAAAGTCACAGTTCCTTTTAAAATATGGCAGGAGCATTCGAGACAAGCATGAAGCACTTTTACTAGGACTGGTGTATCCATTTGGTGGGGGGAAAGCATTCAAATTACAATGTTGCAGAATCTGAGGGACAGCCTCCCTTTCCTATTGTAACAGTTAATTGACATAAACTACTAGAGTAAGAAACTGAAGGGATAATTATGCAAAACAGAATTTATAAAATTTTGTTATAGCAAATCCACAAATAAATCAAAATAATTCTAATACTGTTTAGTTATCAATTGTTTGTGGCTTTTTAAAAAGTAGAGGGAGAGAACAATATGGAGATGATTCTGCCACAAAGGTCACTATTTAAAAGCCTCCTGAGCAAGGAAACAGCAGAAGAATTTATCTTTGGCTTTAAATCAAAGGGAAACTTTTTCAGAATAATATTATCTAATGAATGTGCAATTTCAAAAAAGTTTTCAAAATAATCTCTCACTCTGTTGTGTGCGTATGCACACTCATGCACATGTGCACACAGAGCTATGTAGCATCTTTATTGTTATACACATAATGAATCTCTCAACCCCAATTGGGGTGGAAGAAATGGTACTCTTTGTGACTTAAAAGCAAGGCTCTTTGCTCTCATTCTTCCCCCCATTAAATAAGTCTTGTTTTATTTAGTATAGCAAATAATGATAGAACAAGGAGACTCCCAATGAGAATGGGAGGGACTTGAAGATGAAAACAAAAGTCACAGCTGATCTTTGATCCTTTACTGCTCAATCTTAAAACACTAAACCTCATGGTAAATAATAATTTATTTCTGTGGCTTTTCTTTACAGCTCCAAATGTGAACAATACATTAAAGTGATTCAGTTTGCTGAGAAGGAGATTAAGGAAGGCAACAGCGACACGTGTGGCAATCTTTAAATTACCATTGTGTGGTGGCGTTCCTTACTGACAGTTTTTCAGAAAATTCCTAAAACAACAATAATAAAGGCATCTCTTGCAAATATTAAATATCTTCAACATACAATACACACACCTATACCTCTGCTCAACTATCACAGCTATTGAAATAAATACACTGGATGGAATAAGAACTCTAGTTTAAATGTGGAGTACTGCTTCACTTTTAAAAATAAAGGTTGCCCTTGCTCGAAAGCCAGTCGTATCCGACTCTAGGGTTCAGTGCTCATCTCTGTTAATAGCCTAAGAGCCAGCACTGTCTGCATTTTCAGATGTTTCCATGGACATGTGGCAGGCATGTCTAGACACCAGAGTGGAGGGAACACTGTTTACTTTCCCACCAAAGTGGTTTTAAAATCTGAGCACTTTTAAAATTCACATATAAAAAGTACCAAATGCAAATGATACACAGAGGGCACCACTGTTTTTGAATGGCTCACATGACTTTGATATGATTGGGTTTCACTGCAATAAACACAGCCACATATCTTCATATTTTCCAAACTGCTAATTTCATGCTTACTGTGGTTGCAACTAATACTGCTGGCTTTGTACTTTGCTATTTCAACACAAGTACCATGCATCTGTGTTTTAAAAGTGAGTTTACTTGGAAGTGATTCTTTGGCACACACACAAGCCACTTAAAGTCAAAGCTCAACCATAAATATCACAAGTAGTAGTTGGCCACTGAGCTTGCGGGTCAATTTTGTGGGCTCATGACAAACACACCAAACAGTTTACTATCTTAAGTTACAGTCTCTTTCATTTTTTAAAAGAATTATTCTGTTCAAGCAGGGGCATTTCTGTGCATTATAAATCTCATGCCATGAAGGTCAATTCTTGAGAAGTCAGAGTGTTCACTTTAGTTCTTGGAATACAGTTGCATGCCAAGCTTCCTTCTCCTACACTGAATTTGTATCTACTGCTTTGTGCCAGAGGTTTATATAACCGACCTAGCTGAAGAGTATCAGTTGAAATCCTGCCTCTTCAGGAATAGAAAAGTTTAAACCAGGATAGATAAAAATTAATGATTTTTTAAATTAAAAATTGGATTTTTAAAAATTCAAATTGGATTTAAAAAAAATAAATCAGATTTTAAATAAAATGTTTAGGAATAATCTATCTAATAATTTTCTCGGTAAGTTACATCATAGTCCAAACATTATTGAAGATGATGATGATACCCTAACCATCTAGGAGATTTTCTTACTCTGGGTGGCTAACAACAGATTACTGTACTTTTTAATTATGTAGTTTGAGGCTATACATTCATGCAATGTGTAACATTTTTGGTAAATGAATTCCATTAACTCATTTACAATGTCATACTCTCACAGAGGTTTCAATAAGATGACTGGTCAATTTTTCTATCTAGAATATATTTTCACAAATGTTTGGTTTTACAGTTCTCAAAGCTGTGAATTTGCATCTACTGAAGTTGTATGCTTCTTCCTCATAGCAAAAATTGTATAAAATAAACATATAGAGTTGAGAAAAATACTTTAATCCCATTATTCCTTTGCAATTTATGTATGCAGAATCAGCCCTTAACCCTAAAGCAACAGATATCAAAGAACCCAATGATTGTAATGTAATGTAATGTATTTTTTGTAAGCCGCCCTGAGTCACTACGGTGAGTGGGCGGCAATATAAATTTGAACTAATAAATAAATAAATAAATTGTTGGGAGTGGAATAGATCTGCATAAGAAACTAAGTATGTTGATGGCGGAACAAGCAATAAACATGAATGTGAAACCTTTTAAGCCTTTATGAGTCTTTATATAGAAAACTGTTATTTGAATTTACTTACTAATTACTTAAATTGTAAATTTAATTGATTTGATTTAAAACAAATTCACCATTGCTATTACCTAACTTCTGCAATGAAAGGAAATTTCTCCCATCTTCCTGCTCCTTAAGGAAAAAAAATCTGCCCTAGCTTGTCAAATGGACTGCTATTAACATTTAAGAAGATTCTCTTAATAAACAGATGGTATAACTTTACTGCTTGGTTGCTACTGGAAAAAGTGACTGAAAGAAAATGCTTCACAAAGAACAGAAAGATAAACCTGATCCTATCCTGTTCCACAACCTGATTGGCTGAGAGTTGCTCAGTATGGCAGCCCTAGTATGAGATATGGATTTAATGGATGCTGGGAGGGCTGCACCAGATAAGGCAGTCTTCTTCTGAGGCTTCTAGGCTGAATATTTCTTTATTGGAAGGCAAATGGCCCATCTGTCTACACAAGGACTTGCTGCTGTCTCTGGGGCCCAACACCTGATTGAAGCCCAAGAACCCACCCTCTCTTTCCTCCCAGGACCAGTTAGCTACCTCTCCTTCCTTCTTTTTCTCCTTTCTCTTTGTTAGTTTGCCCCCTTTCTTACTTACATTTACCTTTTTAATTTTTTCTACGTCTGCTGGCTCACTCCATTTTGTGCCTTCTCAAACTCCTCCTGATGCTGCCATACCAGACCTGTCAAAGTTGCTCTTGGTTCATGTCACCTAGTCATGCTTCACCAGAGCCTTGCTGCTGGTGAGAATCATAACAGGACTATGGCCAAGCCTTTGTTTCTCTTTCTCCACAGAAACAGTGGATTTACTCACTGTTAAGTTCAGGAGCTGGCTGGCCCTCTAAGTCAGGGATGTCCAAACTGCAGCACCTAATAATCTGGCCCACAGCACCCTCGTCGCTCCCAGAAGTGGAAGGAAAATGTGCCAGCACATGCGCAAAATGATGCCATAAAGCACCCACAGGCACATTTTACTACTTCTACTGGTGGAAAAAACCACGTGACTGGCCCGCTCAACCATGTAACCAGCCAGCAGCCCAAAAAGTGTGGGTACCCCTGCTGCAAGTCTATACAGGGACTGCCTCATTTTGTTTTAATTGACATGTAGTTGGGGAATACTTTGCAAGTTCTTCTTTTTCCATGTTGTTCATTTGACCCTAGTATACTTTAGGCTTTAGCTTCTGGTATATCACACTTGGATTGTTAATAATACAGTACACAGTAACAGTTCTATTCTATATAAAACATGGTGGTCATCCTGTTGTAGTGCTGAATACAGATACAGTGGAACCCGGTATAACAATTGCTTTGTACAGCGATGGAATCGTACGAGTCCCTTTTTTTTTGGAAAAATTTTTTGTACCATACAACGTTTTTCATCATTGTAAGGTACAATTTTAAAAAAAAAAAGACAAAAGCTGGGTGGCTTTGGGGTGGAGTGGGGGAGCCTTCCTCCCCCCCCCAAGTCCCTTTGTGAACAGGCAGCACTGGGCTGCTTTTCTTCTGGGAAGTATGTTACCGGGGGAAAGCAACCCAGCGCTGTTAGCGGAATTGATTCTCTCTGGTCCCCTTGCGAAAACAGCAGAGGCCCCAGCGATAATCCATCTTGCTAACCGGTGGCCTGAAGGTCAGACTGCTGACTTCCTTCGGGTGAGAGCCTGCACGTTCTCAATCCAAGGAAACTGCCTGCCCGAGCCTCGGGTTTGAGCCTCGGGCGTCCGGTTTCCTTGGGGTGAGAGCATGCATGCTCTCAATCCAAGGAAGCCAGCCACCTGAGCCACAGGCTGCTGATTAGCTAGCGGGATTCTTGGTGGGGGCCCTGCTGTTTCTACTAGGGGACCAGCGAGAATGCCTCTTGCTAACAGCGCAGGAGGGCCTTGGGCCAGAGAACGCTTTACTTGTGGGAAAGGGCTTCTCTGGCCAAAGACACCCATGTGCTGATCGCAAAATGGAGTCTCGCTGGTCCCCTTGCACAAACAGCAGCGGGGGGCAGCAAGACTCCATTTTACTAAGGGCAGCACCTGTGCTATCTATGAGTCTTGAGAGGGGAGAGAAAAACCCTTCTCAAGCCCCATAGACAACACTGTGGACCATGTCCCTTCAGTGATGGGGAATGGATCCCGTTCCATTTCACTAAGGGCAGCACCTGTGCTATCTATGGAGCTTGAGGAGGAGAAATCCCCCCTCTCAAGCCCCACAGACAACACCACGGCCTGTGGCCCTTAAGTGACAGGGAACGGATCTCGTTCCCTTTCACTAAGGGCAGTGCCTGTGCTGTCTATGGAGCTTGAAGGGAGGTCCCTGCTCTAACAACAGGTGGCAGCATGAATCCCTCTCGCTAACAGTGCTGGGTTGCCTTTGGCTAGAGCAGCCCTTTCCCAAGGGGAAACGGCTTCTCCAGCCAAAAGCAAACCAGTGCTGTTAGCGAGAGGGATTCACACTGCCCCCTGCTCTAACAATAGGGGCAGTGATCCATCTCGCTAACAGTGCTGGGTTACCTCTGGCTAGAGAAGCCCTTTCCCAGCTCATTGTTGTACAAATCATCCCATAGGAAAAATTGCCATACGATGCATGTATTGTACAGCATTTTTTTTCATACAACGATGGACACATTGGAACCAATTAAAATCGTTATATGGGGTTTCACTGTAGATGGAAATCCTAAGCAATTCAAGATACCTTCATTCTTAATTTAAAAATGCAATAGCTTGTTTTAGGCTCTTCCATTCATTGACATAAAGATCAAAGTTTTCACATTACCATCATGTTCAGAACTGTGTCTGCTACACTTGAATGGGAAGAATGCCACCAGCGGGAAGAACCACATGACTGGCCCACTCAACTGTTTGAGTGGGTGTAGCCAGACCCCTGGCAACAAAAGTTTGGAAACCCCTGATCTAATCTATCTATCAAAGTTTCCACATAATCTGATGATAAACTTGGGAAGAAGAGAGCTGTGCATTTTTTTGGTATTATGAAAAGACTAGCAGATTATAATCAATACAGTTATACCTCGCTTAAAGAGCATAATGTGTTCCACAGGATTGCTCTTTAAGCGAGTTTGCTCTTTAAGCGAAACACCATTGTAAGTGACCAATTGTGACTTCTAGTGGGGGAGATTGAGAACCTTGATTTATTTGTTAAGTGAGTTTTTGGTTGATTTTATTTGTTAAGCGAAGCGAACATTCAGAGAAAATTCTGCTCTTTAAGGGAATTACTCTTTAAGCGAGGCACTCTTTATGCGAGGTTTGACTGTACACAGCTTCTTTAAATTTTGATTCTTATTTAGATACTACTGAAGATCACTGTTGTGCTACCAACACACACCTCTATGAGCTCAATTACTTGAGTGGAAACAAGATTCTATTCTTAAATCACATACATTCCATACAAACAGTGTCAGAAGACCTGCCTTCCACAATGATTAAAAACACAGAAAACTTTCCCAGCACCTGCTATTTTACAGGACTCAGTATTGTTCTACAGCTGAAGGCTAATGGAGTCCATTATCATCCAATTCAATTGAACGGAGGGGTACTAATTTTTCCACATTGAACAAATGTAAGGCAATGTAAATTTTTATTTATTCATATTTTCAGAAAAGTGTTTTTGTTTTGTTTGTCTGCTTAAGAAAAATAAATGAGAAAAGGTCAGCTCAGATCCATGAAAACATACAGAAATTACCAATGGATGTTAATGTAAATACCAGGTACCAAACCTATTATTTATGACCTGTGTAATAAAACAAGAATCTTTGTTTTCACTATTTTAGTTTGTTTATTGTTGTTGTTGAGTCGCACAGTCGACTCTGACTTGTATACTACAGATCTTTTCTAAAGCTGTGATACTTTTGCTGGACAACTTATTATTAAAGGGTTCACCCACCCAGCAACTTTTTAAAAATCAGATAGCCCAAAATCTGCCACTATTTTGTACATAAATTGTACTAATCACAAACTAAGCAAATTGTTAAATTCATTTGTAACATATATTTTAGTCCCTTTTCTAAGAGGTACACATTTTGTATTCAATTGATAAGCCTCATATACGGTACAGTATATTATACAATACTGTATATGCTATTTTGGTATGACTTTCGTGAGCATTGACATAAAAGAAGGCATTTTGTGGGCAGAGGTCATATAAAATAAGCTGCATGAAAACAAAAGTAAATTGTAATGCTTATTAAGGAAGAAAATTATGAGAAACTAGACAATGTTCTATATTGTAATGCTGAATTTTTGATATCTATTTTGTTTTTCTGTTAAACAGACAAAGAAAGCAGTAATACTCTTCTAAATATATAAACAGATAATTTAAATCAAAATAACATCAAGCTACCAGGAACTACCTGGATGCATCAAACCCCACAAACTTCTACATCAGCAATTAAGAATGACGAGAGTATGGGAACTAGCAATTTTATTTTACATCACACTAGACTATCCACTATTTTTTAAAGCCAAGTGCTTCTTGGGAATGCTACAACCTACTGTAATAAATGGCTTGAAGCACTTGCCAGTGCAGATATGTGCTTGAATTATGGTAGACTAAAATCCAATGATGAAATATGTTTAGAGAGTACTATATTGCTGAACCAATTAAAGGACGGAATTTTGGGGGAAATATTCATCAATCTGATCACCATTATGAGCATCTTCCCTCTTTTTACTCCTCTAGTTTTATACTGGTGCTCTCTATAATGGTACTCTGTATTTTCTATCAAAGAGGAGGGGAAAAAACACTAAGCTCTCTGGCTGCCTTCAGATTTAGTCCAAATGAATGCAAGCCATCACGTGGGACCCAGTCAAGCAGTGACGTGGAATTTTGCTCTGTCAGAAGACAGCATCTGTCAAAGTCCACATCTAAACTGCTGCTTGCCTGTGCAGCAGCTGAGGAACTACGGTCTGGATTTTGCAGAAGAAAATCTTCAACTAAAATCCTTCTACTTGCCGGCTTTTAAGTCATCCCTTTTGGTTACTGCCTAGCAACAATGAAGGAAGAAGGGTAAATCCTTTAATCAAATGCAAACGAACAGCTCCAGATTCTAGCTTTTGCTGCTTCGCCTGGCATCACCACTAGAAATATGGATACTGAAGAGAGAACACAGCACTGCATTGTCCAAAAAAGGAAATACCAACCGTAAAAGCTTCAATGCTTCCATTGTCAATAGCAGACAATGCCAGCCGGAATGGAAGCGAAAAGTGCTGCTTCTGTCTCTTGAAAGATGGCCAGAGAAAAAGCAAGACGAGCATGCCGGTAAGCAGAGAAGGACGCGTACAGATGGACACACTGGATACCTTAGAAAAGCAGTCGCAGGCAGCAGACTACTGGGGGAAAGATGTGCGCATGGCCGATAGCATCTTTTTGGCTGAAGAGATGGTGTGCCAAAACTACTACTGTGGTGAGCATAATCTTCTCACCACAAATAGCTTAACTAAGGAAGGTATGTCAGATCATTGCATGATATTTCTTTAGACTGCATGTGTTGCTAGGAATACAAAGAGCATTGACACCACCTTCTCCCCCATCTATTGATGCTGGAGCTATTGCTTGCTTCCGTATATGATGAAAGAAGAAAAAAAAGGGGGGGGAGAATAGGAAGGCTCGTCTTTGTGCTCAACTAAGAGGAATGCTGTTGCCTTTAAGCTCTTTTAATAAATCTGTCATTTATACTCAAATATGAGGGCTAGAGGGACTGGAAAAAAGATGGATAAAGATGGATTATGCAGCTATTAGTAGCAATTGTAAAGTCTTGAGAAATTTAACTTTGTAGTCTCTTGTTTTAAAAATTAATTATAGCTCCCCGGACTAGGTCAGATTTAATCTTTTCCTACTGTAATCTGAAGAAGAAGAAAAAAACACCAACCACCCCACAATAACATAGCCATGGTTATTGGGTTACTGGGAATCATGGTTACTGGGAATCTTAAACAAAAACCAGCTAGTTCAGTACCACCTTCAAACCTTTCAGTATTTTCTTTATTCCCTTAACCCCTATCACATCAGCAAACTATCATCTGATTATTATCAGCCACAGCTGGCTTCACACAAAATTTTTGTCCCCCAAAAGAGATTCAAAAGAATTATAATGATTTGGGCTTTGAGCATCATAATCATCCAGCTATTATTATAGTATTGATATCCATCAGAATCTCTGAACAGAGTTTCAATAGACAATTTCCTTTAAGACCGGATATCTATTCCACTACACAAAGTTCTCCCTAGCATGTGATGTTTGCATTGTTTAACCGCGAAAAGCGGTTACCACAAGTAAATTATCCTTATTTCCAATCATTTAAGACTGGAAGCTTTGTTTGGGTCCCTCAGCAATGAAAATCTGACAGGGAAACTCAGCTTGCTTAACAACAAAGGTCTCAATCTATAGCCGTTTGATAGTCCTTTAACCACCAGAGTGTTCCTCTTTAAAATTTCCCAACAAACAATATCAAATCATTAAAGACTGTTAAACATAAATGTGCTTTCTTTGCCTAAGGCAAAAGTAACATTCACTGTTAGTAACTATTTTTTTAAAAAAAAACACAATTCCCGAAGACTGCTCTGAAAACAAAATATAACAGAGATTCATTTTAGTTTTATGAAAAATAGTACCTAAATATGCTTGCTGAAACATTAATTATAGAAAATATTTGTAATTATTTTTAAAATATCACTCAAAAATACAATTTTTGCATTTCATACATTTTCAGAACAGATAAAACAGATATTTGTATCCTTTATTGTAAAGTACTTAAAAGCAGATATGTCAAGACTAGTAGCAGGCCCAGCATCATACAGTTATACTCATTATTTGTCCCATTCAGCATACTACAATAGCTTTCCTTCTTATTTTTTACCTTCAAAATTTAAATCTCAAAACATTGAAGAAAATAGACTTCTTAGAATATGGAAGCTTGCTCCCCAAATCAAGCAGAGTCAATGTTAATATGAAAACTGAAACTCATGAAGGCATCTGGTATGCAAGTTTACCATTCCAAATATATGCCATGATTCAAAAAGGCCTATTTCAGATAAACAGTCCTTTGAATCTGAAGGCATAGTAGTTCTGAATTATGTTGAGAGAACAAGACTTTGAATTTACTTATGGCAAACTATATCTCATTGTACAACATTAGAACCACATGATGGATACATGAAATATTATGAGAAAATAAGGTCCAATCTATCATTGACTTGAAGTCGTAGTGTAACAGTCAAGATACTAAATTATTGCTCTTGCTGTTTTATAAACAGTAACAAAGTTTTACAAGAATTATCTTGAATACTTTAAGTCTCTGGCTTAAAAATATGCAACTTAAAATGGTTAAACATGAAAGCAACTCACTAGAATATTTATTTATTTATTAGTTCAAATTATATTGCCGCCCACTCAGGGCGGCTTACAAACAATACATTACATTACAATATGTTGGTGTGGGCTCTGGATGAGGGGCAGTGAAATCCTCAACCTACTCTGGCTTCTTCTTCCCTGGCAGTTAGTGTAGGCACAGGGGGAGGGGTGGCAAAGTCCTCAACCTGCCCAGGCTTTTTTTTCCCTACGGCAGTTGGTGTGGGCACAGGGGGAGGGGCAGCAAGGTCCTTAATCTGCCCTGGCTTCTTCTTTCACAGCAATTGGTCTGGACACAGGAGATGGGCAGCAAGGTCCTCAACCTACCCTGGCTTCTTCTTCCCTGGCAGTTGGTGTGGACATAGGGGAGGGGTGGCAAGGTCCTCAACCTACCCTGGCTTCTTCTTCCCTGGCAGTTGGTGTGGGCTCAGGGGGAGGGGCGGCAAAGTCCTCAACCTGCCCTGGCTTCTTCTTCCCCCAGCCGGTAATAATAATAATAGTAATCAGAATATAACTGGATGACACAATTAAAACAACAATGATTGTTAAGAACACAATGTTAGTCTTTTGTGTAATTCTAACACCGTTCAGAACAATGCAACTGTGTTGTTCAAGTAGTAAAATACTTCTTACAAATAGACTCCTCAATGGAGACAAAACATATTGAGATTAATGCTACATTTAAAAAAATAAAATACTATTTACAACATACAATTCACTTCTATGTCCTATTACTTCATCTCAACACAATGCTAACTACTCTGCATAAATGTTTAATCTATTTTTGCAGCTGCCTACATAAATGACCAATATAATAAGATATATGACTAACATAATTAAATTTTATCTATTATTGCATTATCAGAAACTGAAATCAATCAATCTTTATTACAGTCCAAGACCAGCATAGTATAGTAAAAATCAAGGTGTCAACTTCCTTTAAAAGTACATGTTATATTAATTTGTATTTTAAAGCTTATTTATAGGTTCAGTGATAAGGACACTGAAGACCTAAATGCATAGCACAGAAACAGTGTACCAGGATCTACAGTACTGAATGTCAGAAATTAAGACAAACCCTCCACTTGCTCCTCCTAGTGGTGGTTAATAAGATGAACTATTAGAGCTTTTGTTCTGAATGACAGATGTTACCTTCAGGATATTCAAATACAATATTTGCAGTGAACCCTATACTGTATTGCAATCCCCTTAATTAGGTCTACTTGAAAGTGTAGAGATCTTAATTTATCTCACCACTTATTTTAATCTAGGCATTTTGTTATATGTATATTTTTAAAATTCATACATGAATAAATATTTGAGCCAGCATCCATATTTATAATTTAAACAGGTTACTCACCTGTAACTGCAGCCCTTTGAGTGGTCATTTGTGAATTCATAGATTTGTGTTTTCTTAGTTTATTAAAAAATAAATTTTAATTTATCTGGTTGTATTACTTTTCCCTCTCTCAAACTGAGAGACTGATAGCAAATAAATCATAAATCTTTTTAAAATAAAATAACCCTGCAAATATTGACTCTGAGAGATAGAAAAGAAGTTAAAGTGCTTACCTACATTTAAAAGGGATTTGTATGGCCTAGTACACTGATACCTGTTCAAAATGCTAGAATTTTGAAATAAATTAGTACAAATGTATGTGTGTCAGGGAGAGGATCACAAATGAATGCACAACATGAAATTGAGGAGCTTACTTGAAAGATAATGTGATTGTGTTGTAATATGTAGTATCACGAAACTACCACACTGATACTGATTCTGTCAAGAGGAAATAGGATAGAAAAATGCATTATAAAGTTAAGAATGTACTTTCAGCATGCTTACTAACTACAGCTTCTAAGTGAGTGGGGGTAGGGAGAGAAAGGTTGATTATTTTGATGCACGTTTTTGACATTCCAAACAAACTGCAATAGCTAGAGATCCATTTATAAAGCTATTAAAAATAAATGCTACTATACTTGAACACAAAATCAGCTAAATGAAACAACTTCCTATGCTAGAGAGAAAGTCAAAAAGTACTCAGGGTGAATTAAAGTGTTTAGTATCTGGTAATGTGAAATGACGCTGCAATGAGGTAACTGTATCCTGGAAATTAATTTTGACAGGTGCATCTTCTCATTGACTTTCTGAACACAGCAGGGGCCAATGGAAACAAGCCAAGCAGTGTACTGTGACTAACAGAACTCTGCTACAATCAACCTTCTACCGTCTGTCCCATTACCAGTACATGATTTTTGCAAAAAATGGCCTCCAACTGTGAGCCATATTACCTACTACATATCAAATCAGTTTTAATTAATACCAATATGCCTTGCATATGGTACTAAGACCTTTACACTTCACCTTTCCCAAGAATCTTGCATTTGCTTTATATGGGTATGATGAAGGCAATTCTCATCTTCGTAAGCTAAGCATGTTTAGAAAATGGGATATTATTTAAACATTTTGGAACTGTAAACTATTAAAAAGAACTTTCTAAGAGGTAACATTTGTGCAGATTTAACAGTAAATATAGAGAGGTTTTCTCAAGAAAAAAAATCCTTGAAAAAACAAAGTTATAGAATTTCATTTTACAGTATGATCTTTCCCTTTACTTGTAGAGCTTTTTCCTTTGCACTGACAAATATAACTATCAGAACAGCAAACTTCATTACAATTTGAGATGTGGAACCTGAGTTAATATCTTTTTCTGCTAGGAAACTATCAATTGGCTCAGGACGATGCATCTTTTCTATAGTTTTAAACTGAATAAATATCCAAAACTACTAGGCTGCTACGTGACTGATTGCAAAGTGCTTTGGAACCTAAATGCTTTAACAATTACCATTTCTAAAAATTGCCTCTTATAAATGCAGTTTTTCTAAAATTGCACAATGTAAGAGGAAAGGTAAACTTTAAAAGTTTCTCCACTAAACATCTTCTCACTTTTGCAGAGCTGGTCATTTGTTAACCGTCTGTCTACAACAGAAGATGAATTTCAAGATATAGCAGTTGGATTTTTATGAAACCAAGAACACATTTCCTTCAATCATCCTTACATCCCATTCCTGGATAACTACAACATGCTTCAGTGGAGGAGGAGGCATTGCTGCTTTGTCAAGATGACCTGGAATACCAAACGGTCTCTATTTCGCACCCACTTCCTTGGCCTCCTCTCTCTTGTGTTCCTTTTTGCTATATTTCTGTTTTGTAATCACTATGACTGGCTTCCTGGCAGAGCTGGATTCAAAGAAAACCCTGTGGCTTACACAACACGAGGATTTAGGCTGACGAGGAGTGAAACAAACCACAGCTCTCTGAGGACCATTTGGAAGGATGCAATTCCTCAGACCCTCAGACCACCAACTATTACTAATTCTAACAATACAGAATTGTCACCTCAAGGAGTTACTGGTTTGGAGAACACTCTAAGTGCCAATGGGAGTATTTATACTGCGAGAGGTACTGGACATCCGACTTTATATCATTTTAAGTATATCATCAATGAGCCTGAAAAATGCCAGGAAAAAAGCCCGTTTTTAATACTACTTATAGCTGCAGAACCAGGCCAAGTGGAAGCTCGACAAGCTATCAGGCAAACATGGGGAAATGAGAGCCTGGCACCTGGGATCCAAATTGTTCGGATTTTTTTGCTTGGTTTAAGTATTAAATTAAATGGATACCGTCAGAGAGCTATCCTAGAGGAAAGCCGACAATACCATGATATTATCCAACAAGAGTACTTGGATACGTATTACAATTTAACAATCAAGACGCTTATGGGGATGAATTGGGTTGCCACGTACTGCCCAAATGTTCCATATGTGATGAAAACTGACAGTGACATGTTTGTCAATACTGAGTATTTAACACATAAGCTTTTGAAACCAGAATTGCCTCCCCGGCATAAATTCTTTACAGGCTATCTAATGAGGGGGTACGCTCCCAACCGGAACAAAGACAGCAAATGGTATATGCCACCTGATCTTTATCCAAGTGAACGTTACCCTGTCTTCTGTTCTGGTACTGGTTATGTGTTTTCTGGAGATTTAGCAGAAAAAATCTTTAAGGTCTCATTGAGTATCAGACGTTTGCACTTAGAGGATGTATATGTGGGCATCTGTCTCGCTAAGTTACGAATTGACCCAATGCCCCCACCCAATGAGTTTGTCTTCAATCACTGGCGAGTTTCTTACTCCAGCTGTAAATACAGTCACCTAATTACCTCCCATCAGTTCCAGCCTAGTGAACTGATCAAATACTGGAATCATTTACAACAGAATAAGCACAATGCCTGTGCAAACATAGCAAAAGAAAAATCAGGCAAGTATCGTCATCGTAAACTACACTAGAAGGAGCTGTCCTTCTAGAAATATTCCATGTGCAATTTGTAAAAAATAACATGGCTGAAAGCATGTACAGTGGGGAAAATGCTGTGCTTAAGCAGGACGATATATAAGACCAAGCACTTACTGATGTTTGAAAATTATTTTTTTAATTTAAAAGAAAAAAATAATTCTTAAAATTATGATGGAAAGTATTAGCCAAAAGATTTTCAAAAATGGGGGAGGAAAGAGAAAGATAGTATCAAGATATTTGGTGTTAATGTGCAATAATAAGCATGCACAGTTTGGTGGTACAACTGCTATTTTATGTGCCAATAAAATTAACTGCACAAATATTCCATGGTAAATTGTTTTTAAAAAAACAAACTTACTCTCAGTTTTTCAACAACGAACTCTTCTTTTAGTATACAGCATGCAATGAAACATATATTTCACTCTGAAAAATATCATATGTACAAATTAGACTCTTCTTATGGACTTCAGCTAACTAAGTACAAATCATTTCCCCATATGCATTTATGGGATCAATGATAATATAGGGTTTAAAGAGGTTCTTCATTTTAGAGGTGATATAAGAAACATTTAGACTGGGAAGCAAAACTTTACACTGATCTTAACTTGGTTCATTAAAATATTCTTAGTTGCATTTGAGAGCTACTTTGAGCATAAATCTCATCATTACTGAATTATAGCATATTGTCATGTTGTTGTTTTACCAACTTATTTACTAATGTACTATTGGACTGTGGGGAAAAATGGGAAGAAAAGTAAAACAGTGAGGAAATTCACTCTGAGCACACATGACACACTTACAGATAATAGACATGCAATAAACACAATGTGTGTAATTTTAAAAACTTATTATATACACTGTACATAATATTTCTCTAATGCCATCTACGTAGTTCACAAACTATGGACAATATTCACTCACTAATGATTACTCTGACTAATAAAAGATACGGCCACCTGATCTTACACTCCAACAAGTAACCTTGTAAAAGTTCCATCAGCAACTCAGGGTCTC
This sequence comes from Furcifer pardalis, assembly GCA_030440675.1. Taxonomy (NCBI): domain Eukaryota; kingdom Metazoa; phylum Chordata; class Lepidosauria; order Squamata; family Chamaeleonidae; genus Furcifer; species Furcifer pardalis. The sequence continues at coordinate 166,392,141 of CP126891.1, read as the reverse complement.
TGTACCGATTTTTCAAGTAGACAGAAATAGCTACCAGCACTTTTGTGCTGTTTTTCATCAACACAAATCCCCAGCTCAAGACATATTCCTGAATCACCATTTATTCCACATCTGGTGGTTATCAGAGTGATTCTTATGCTACCAAGACTTTGAACCTTCATTTTTCATGAGTAAGGGCATCTGACGATTTGTCAAAGCATATATGGAAGACTATATAACAGGGATTCTCAACCTGGGGCCTGCAGGCCGGATACACCCAATGGCACCATTTCATGCCCCCCCACTGCACCAGGAAGTGCCATCTCGTGGAGAAAGGGCAAAATGGTCATCTGGCCCACAAAACTGTCTGAGGGAGTGTGACCCAGTCCCGGCTTTAAAAGGTTGAGAACACCTGTTATATAACATAATTATTTTACATTTTAAGATGTGCCCTTAAGTTTAGGTTGGTACAAAACTCTCTTAATATTAAGTCATTTTCTCATCTTCACACTTTGCTTCTTATATGTACTATGAATCTATGTATCATTCAAGATACTAATTTTTTTAAAAGTTTTTTTTTATCTAGCTAGGATTTCAAGAAATTCTATCTAACAGGTCAGAAGACATAATAAAAAGTGATATCTGCAGGACTCATTATAAACATGCTCAAAATTCCTTCCATTACACTCCATTATTCATACATGGGATGAAGCCAAAGTATGAACTAACCTTTAATCAAATCGATACAACTGTCTATGTATTACAGTAGTATAACCTTTCTCAAAATTTGCAGAACATCTCTCTCTCTCTCTCTCTCTCTCTCTCTCTCACACACACACACACACACACACACACACACACACACACACACAAAGTCAAAATCATGCTTTCTTATAATATGGTTTGAACATAAACACTGAGATAAAAAAAAACACCCTGCATGTGCAAATTTTCTGAGTGCCCATCAGCAAGTGATGAAACATCTTATAAGAACAAAAGTAGTAAAGAAGAACCTGCACATCCAGCACTGGAATTCCATCACTGAACATAAATGGTCATGTTGGCACATATAGCTCAATGGATATGCTTTTATTGTACCATTTGTGTCAGAGCTCATATGTCATAAACCAGCTGTACATTGAATTTGCATAGGTCGAATAATTACAATATTCCTTCTTTTTCTATATCACTTAACAGGCTGGAAAGAAGGTATTTGTCTTACAAAGATTGTAAGAAAAGTATTTTCTTTCTAACTGTCACCAGATTAGGTTGCATGCATTTTTCAAATTCTGTTTTTTAGAGTATAGCCCTAGAGTATTATTTTTACATTAGCATCTCATAATTTAGAAGATGCGTGTCACAATAAGCTAATAATCATAATACAGTCAAACCTCACATAAAGAGTGCCTCGCTTAAAGAGCAGAATTTTCTCAGAATGTTCGCTTTGCTTAACAAATAAAACCAAACAAAAACTGACTTAACAACTAAATCGGGGTTCGCAATCCCCCCCCCCCCCGAAGTCACAATTGGTCACTTATAATGGTGTTTCACTTAAAGAACAAACTCGCTTAAAGAGCAATCATGTGGAACACGTTATGCTCTTTAAGTGAGGTACAACTGTACAGAAAAACTAAAAGTTGTATGCAGAAGCCTTTCAGAATAATTGAAATATATCCATCATCCTTTTTAGGAAATCCTGGTACAGTCAATTACTTTGTTTCCACAGATGATCAAATCTAGGTACATATGCCTTCTTAATCCAGGGGACATCCAAATTTTGGGAAGAACATGCTTCCCCAGTTTGAGGTGAATATTTCGGATTTTGAATGATGGTCCTACTTTTTTTTAAAAAGGACTTAGAACTTTTTTTCTCCGTTGAATTTTTTTTCTTAATACCTTTGTGTTGGAAATAAGGCCTGGCACTACAATTGCATAATTCTTTGGCAAGAAGCAATCTGAAACATAATTTCTTTTTCCTTCATTATCCAAATTATAGCAACTTTCCTTCGAACATTCAAATTATGTCACAGAAGATGCCTTACCATCATGCTGGAGGTTTCCATAAGAAAAAAGCAGTCTGTTTCTCTTTGCAAGTAGACTTCAATTCAAAACTGTAACTTCACAGTAAACAAAACTGCATTTTGCACTTATAGCAAAACTGAATTTCACAAAATGAAAAAAAAGTAATTAAAAACTAAATGAATGTATGTGTAGTAGTCAACACTAATTTAGCTAGCAAGACTTTTTTCAACAGCAAAAATTCCCATAACATTTTGGTAGCAACAGTGTTTCCAGTCTAACATTAAATTGTCCTAAATGTGAAATGGGAAAAATTATGAAGAAAACATGGAACATCTCTTGGATATTTACAAACAGAAGGAAGGCCTAAAGAAAGCACTGTTCTCTTTAGTTACAGTAGGCTAAGTTGAAGACTGGAGTTAGGTCCTACTGAAAATAATGGGACAATTTAATCATTGGAACACCTGACTGTAGAGCCAGAATTCTGATTCTCTGCTGTGCCTCCAGGGAGAACAACAAAATTTGTGAGTCCTTGATCAAGTTGCACGGCTCCACAAATCCTTCTGAAGGAAGGACTGACAAACCATTTCTGAACACTTAATACTTTTAAAAAATGTGCCATAGGTTAAAATCAACCTGGTGACATGTCATCATAATTGTAATTATTATGTGTAGTATGAATCCAATTCAACATACAGTAAAACGCTAAAATCGCATAATGTTAAGTAATCTGGGGAGGAGAATGGATCAAATAACGTTAAGGTCCTATGGGATGGATCGGATAACAACCGCTAAAGTCTGTGCGGTTACAATGTATCTCTATGGAGCTTTAATGTTATCCGATCCATCCCATAGGATTTTAACATGGATCGGATAACACTGAAAATTGGATAACACCAAGACTTGTGGAACCAAGTTTTAGCGTTATCCGGTGTTTTACTGTATTCAACATTGGTTCCTTCCATAAAAGTAAGGTGTAGAAACATACTTTTTTTTTAAAAAAAAGTACATTTCCAATTCACTTGCAGCTCTGCAATGACTCCATTTATGTCTCTGACAATTCTCTGATAGCATTTACATGTTTAAGTGCAATGTTTTGCAGCTATCAGAGAACTGGACTAAGACTACAGAGACAGTGAAATTCCTGCTCACTCAGTTAGCTATTTCAGCCTAATCTAGTTTATATATTTTTTTCAAGAATTTAAAAGTTATTTAAAAATAATGGGACAGCCAAATATTAAAAATTACAATAAGACATTCAGCCATTATTTATTTATTTATTTTTCTGATTTATATTGCTGCCCAACTCCAAAGACTCTGGGCGGCTCAGTGAAAATAAAACCAATATCACATTTTAAAATCAATTTAAAAAACCCATTAAAACTGCCACCAAAAACTACCCCAACCCCTACAGATTAAAAGAGATTAAAAGAGGGAGAGAGAACTTTGCCAGCCAGGTTTTTAGCCCTTTCCTGGAGATGCAGCTCAATTGACAGGAGATTCCATAGGGCTGGAGCAGACACAGAGAAGGCCCTCCTTCTGGTGCTAGAGAGATGAGCCTCCCTAGCAGATGGGACAATGAGAGAGCCTCTCGGGCGGGACGGACAGATGTTCTCAGGGTAATGCAGTCTCTTAAGTATCTTGACTCACCACCATGTATGGCTTTAAAGGTCATTACCAGCACCTTGAGCTTCACCCAGAGGCACACTGGCAACCAGTGCGGCTCCCGAAGCAGTGACGAGGCACGGACATACTGCCCACACCCAATCATCACCCAGGCATCTGCATTCTGGACCAGTTACAGCCTCTGAATGGTCATCAAGGGAAGCCCCATGTAGAGATCATTACAATAGTCAAGTCTGGTGGTGACCAGAGTGTGTGTGACCATGAGCAAGGAGTCCCGATCAAGGAGTGGGTGTAACTGGCGTATAACATGAAGTTGTGCAAAAGCCCTCCTGGTCACGACTGCCACCTGCTCATCGAGCAGGAGTCGCAAGTCCAGGAGGAGGCCCAGATTATCTTCCCTGCCTTCTGTACACACTTAAAATAATTATGTATAAATCTATTTTAAACAAATCTTCACTGAATTGAAAATAAAGCCCAACACTGGAACAACACTGACCACTGCCATCATGCATATACGAAAGGTATAATATAGTTGCAGTGATCATATGATCTACAAAGACAGGTAGAGCTTTCTGTGTCTAAAGTACATACAATGGTACCTCATACAATGATTTTGATCCGTTCCACAGGGCTCGTTGTTGTACAAAAAATTGCTGTATGATATATATAAGTGGTTTTCCCATTGAAAATGGTTGTACGATTTTTTCCATAGGGAAAATTGTTATGCAGGATGCCATTTCTCCCCAAAACCTAATTGTTTTGCAATTTCATTACTATACGGGGCGATTGTTGTTTGAGGTTCCACTGTATGTGTTCTGACAAGATATATACTATTTGTATGCCAAGGACTATTGATTTCCCTAAATTAGAAAACATTGGCAAAAAAAACTGCAAAGCACCATTTGTTAATAAATCATTGGACTTAAGAACATTTGCTGTCTCTTTAATAAGTATCAGGTTGCACATAAGAATATTGCAGAGACAATCATAGAATGTAGTAGAGCATGAAGGGATGCGTAGTTATCAAGTCCAAAACCCTTCCATAGAAGCTGCCTCCTTACTCCTTTTCAATATGACCATGTTTTGACCATGATACAATACACTGATAATGCATCACTAACTCAGAAATAAAACTGTCAAGGTATTAATTACTTGGAATTGTACCCTCATTCCTGTGCTAACATGTGTTGTCGCTTTGTCTATTGCCTATACCACTCTGTAAATGTTTAGTATGGATTTTTGGATAATTTTTACATAAGCAAACATAACAAAACAAAATGCAACTGCACATTATATGTTTAATGCATCACTGAACTATGAAGTTTAATGTAGTATGATGGGCAGAATGTTAAGGCTATAGTTGGTTATCATGTTTTATGCCACGATTTTACTATATTGATATGAACATGTTGGGCATTCCAGCAGAGGGTAAGGCCAGAGAAAATTTCAAAATATTCACACAATGTACACAGGTTTACCACAGAGAGACAAACTAACATGGGTGCTCAGGAAGGTGACCTCTAAAGATACTTCAGAAGCAATATTTTGTAGTTGCACCACACCTGTCTCTTATCTACCTGCACCACACCTGTCTTTCTCGGGAGAAAGAGATGTTGAACGGAACATGAGCAAGTGCATCCAACAATGAAGAACAGGGGTGAGACTGTCATTCAAAATCAGCCGTGCAGCACAACAACAAGAACATCTTTAGAGCTTTAAATTCTATAGCTCCTATGACTAATGTTTAGCTGCCATCCAGACTCTAGTTCAGGGGTTCTCAACCTTTTACAGCCAAGGGCTGCATCACGCCCCCTCAGACTGTTGGTGGGCTGGATTAATGTCCACCCGAGAAAGACATGGTTGGCCACAGGCATCTGCTGCTTCTGCCTCAGCCACCTTGCAGCATGCAACCTGCTATGGAGCAGTGTTAGGGACACACCAAGCCAGGCGAAGGGGGAAAGGATGGTGGTGGTGGCAGGAGTGAGGGCTGGATGGAATGGCACCATGGGCCGCAAGTTGAAAACCCTTGCTCTAGTTTCTTTCTCATCTCCTTGTGTTTGTAGAAAAGAACAAGATACAGATTCAGACATACATGAAAAATGCAGGCAAATGAAAAACGCTTGAAAGTTGAAGTACAAAGTATGGCAGGTAGAGTGCTGTCAGATGGATGTATCACTGGGGAAAAGCACTCAGTCCAACAACTGGATGACATTCAAGTGGTCCTATATATCTGTGTGAGACTCTGATGGACTCCTTCATCAATGGATCCACTAGTACAAATGCCACCTCACCACTCAGTGGTCCTGATTTTGAACAACTTTCTCTATGTAAGAAGGGGAGAAAGTGCTTTACTTCTTTCTTATTTTGAAGGAAAAGATAAAACCTGTAAAGTACAGTGCTGTTTAATAGGATTAATTAAACTACAGAATTGTATCCCACAATAGGTTAAACAAGTACAGGTACATAATATTTTCCTAACATTCATGTTTTCTTCACTTGAGAAGAAGCTTCAAAAGGTTTATGCATTTTTCCAATTAGGCAAAGAATATAAAGCAGCACAGGAGAAATAAAGATGGAAGTCCACTTCCTTATCAAAATCTCAAAAGCTTTGCAATTATCCTGATTGCAGGAATACTTGAGTCTACCACTGCATAGTTAATCTTAATAGATGAAAGTGACATGAAAGCATAATAGTAGGTTGAGATTTTTCAAAGCAAATCTATATAGAAATCAGTCAATACGTATTAAACAAAAAGAAGGGCAAAATGGGCTTGTTATATTTAATGTTCAAGTACCCTTCCATTTGTGGAGTAAATGTTTGCTACTGCTCAGTAGTTTATTGTGATCCAACTCAAGCAAATAAACCTCGTTGTAGAAAGTGTCATATTTTCATCATTAAATGAAACTACTACTTGCCTTCATGCTGTCACCATGGCAACAGTTGTAAAGGCCCTCTCCAAACTATTTAAAATCTGTCAGTTTCACGATAACACCATCTGAATGATGGTAAAGCCATAGTTGACTTTAGGAGATAACTGATCTGTAACTCAAAACTGCTGATGTTAACCATCCCCCCCAGGCTACAGCAACATAGCCATCATGAATGCCTTCCAAACAGAAAACACTTAAAGGGAAATGAAAAGAGAAAACCTTAAAGCCAATAGTTTCTGTTGGTCCTAAATTATCTTCATTAAAACTAGATCTCTGTACAGTTTCTTCTGAGTACATAACACCTTGGATGTAAAGAAACAAATGACATGTTGAACTCCCAAACTGCAAACTGTGAAGTCATATAGGACCTCCTTCATCAGATAGGTAAACATAACAATCCCAAAAGAACAAAGTCAAAATGATGCCACGGCTTGAAAGGAATACAATTTCACCAATATTTCTCTCAATAAGATAATTCCAACAAGTTTCTAACCCTTTACCATCATTCAGGATATTTTTGTACAGCTTTATATTTATCTGACAAAGCAACAGCTGGTTTCATTAAAAAACCATTTACATAAAATGAAAGATAAAGTTATAACTAAGGTATTTTCTTTCAGAAAAGAATGGCAGCTGCCCCTCGCCCTCTTTATAGCTTTTGCATTCTTTTACAGAACCCTTTGTATTAGATTTTGCCATATTACAACTCATATTCCTTCACATGTAGCACATTCCTACCCCTCTTAAAAGAGGGGGGAGTCCACTGATCATGCCAAGTTCATTGCTGATTAAACTCAGAATTACAGACCTAGTACACTTTCCCACCAGTAACTTTTTGTTCTAGTTTGCAAAAGATCTCTGTTATTTGTACTTTTTGTGTGTCAAGCAAGAATTGATAAATTAAGTTAATGACTTTTATGCTTCACAAAAGACTAAGGCCAGGAGAAAGAATGGAAAATGAGATGTTTCTCAACTGTGACATTCTTCCTGACAGGCTGTCTGGACTACAAACTGGAGGCATGGATTTATGGTAGCTCTGTTCCACTTCAATCCACTTCAGAAGCAGCTACACTAGTACCTCGGATAACGTTAAGACTTGGTTCCACAAGTCTTAACGTTATCCGGTTTTTAACATTGTGTGATGCATTGATGACACAACATTTTTAAAAAACACCCTGTTCCCTTTCATGGTGGGCAAGATGAATCCCTCACTGTTAGCCTTTCAGTGTGGGATTCTTTTAACAGTGAGGGATCCCTCACTGTTAGGGTTGCAAGCCTTTCAGTGAGGGATTCCTCTAACAGTGAGGGATTCATCTTGCCCACCCAGTTCTTTCAGCAGGAGAGACAGGGAGAATCTCTCTGCTTTTCCCTTTGGGTTGGAGGGGGGGGGAGTACGGGCTCTGGTTCAGCCCCTAACCCAAAGGCAAAGGCAGAGAGATTCTCCCTGCCTCCCCTTCTGAAAGGACAGTGTGGGCAAGATGAATCCCTCACTCTTAGAGGAATCCAACACTGAAAGGCTAACAGTGAGGGATTTGTCTTGCCCACCCTGTCCTTTCAGCAGGGGAGGCAGGCAGAATCTCTCTGCCTTTGCCTTTGGGTTGGGGGCTGAACAGGAGCCCGTACTCCCCCCCCTCCAACCCAAAGGCAGAGAGAGTCTCTGATGATGACATTATTATGATGGCTTCTGGAAGGAAGCCAATGCTCTGGCCACTACATGGTGTCAGTGTTAGCAGGACAGCTGTCCTTGAAGCTGCTGCTGTGGCTTCTGCTGCTATTTGTCCTTCTGTTTGATGTGGTCTCGAGACTGAGTGTTACTTATATGATCTCATATTGTTTTGAATTCAAGCCGAAGCTTAGCTCTGCTACCCACACTGTTACACCCCACCCCACTGGCCTTCTGCTTACCCCTGCAGTCAATAACTGCACTCACAAAGTGGTGTTATTAAAAATAAACAATTTATAATAACAATAACAAGGAAAGTTTCTTTCTAGTATACTTTTTTTTGCTTTGTTACATCATTCATTGGTTTAGATTTACTCTTCAGCTTATAGTAAATCATGAGAAGCAAAACAAACAAACAAACAAAAGATTAGGTATTTTTGCTTCATATTTCTGTTTTCCTCTCAATGATAACTAGACAACCATCCAGGTGGCAGCTTAAAAATGGCTTTATCTATCTATCTATCTATCTATCTATCTATCTATCTATCTATCTATCTATCTATCCATCCATCCATCCATCCATCCATTTCTATATCGCCCACCTGGGTATTATCCCACTCTGGCTTCCATTTTCAAGCCTCCTCCCACCCTTTTCATTCTGTAATTTTTTTTAGAGCACCGTGCACATGTTCCAGAGATACTCCAACATCCCTACTAAATAAGTGAAAAGAATTAGAAAAAAGAGGAGGAAAGAGATGGAAAAATAGTGAGGGGAAGAAGGCTATTTTGACACCCCACAATTGTTCCCACATCCCCAGCATGCTAAATGAAAACATTTAAAAAGTGACAGAAGCAGAAAAATAAAGTAAGAGGAGGAGGATCTGCCTGCAATCTTGAGTTTGCCAAAGAAGCTCTGCATAGTTTACATATGAACATGTCCAATTTGCAGCAAACAGAGACCAGTGACACAATGCCAAATGATAGGCAGCAGTTAACTATGGCAACCTGACCACCTTGAGGACTAACGGCCCTGGGTGCCAAAGTCCACAGGGAAGGGTGATAGTCCCAAATAATATTAAATCCCACTTGAATCCATCTTGTTGAAGGGCAGCAGCTTCATCAATACTGGCCTGGAGCTAAGGAGGACTATGAGGAGGACTATGCATGAAAAAAGGGCTCGGGACCAGAACTGGATCAGTGGTATGGATGTCATGCAGCAATGTGGAAGGCAGATGAAAGGTCTGAGTTATATTCTCAGAACAGTCTTCGTAGCTGACTAACATGAGTATCGACAATATTTGGAATTGGATATGGCAGAAGAAGAAGAGACCAAAGAAGCATGGCACTGACTGGAGGCAGGAAAATAAGCTACCTAGTGCAGGAAACAGATATGTAGAAATGGCACAGTCCAAAAGACACTAAGGTATAGTTCAAGGAAAACAATGCTACTGTTAGGATAGGTGAGGAAATATTTGGGAGCCATTTTCTCTTTACCTATTATAAATCACTAAGTCGATATTTCAAGAAACAAAAATTGTACAAGGATGAAGTATGAGGTGTAACCTAGCCACAAATCATCAAAATAAAAAAAGGAAAATAGTAGGAATTGGAAGAATATGAGGACAACTTTCGACTAACAGATACAGTAAATAATATGTAACACACCGAACACCATAGACAAAAAAAAATCACAACAATTGAGTTTCCACCAGAAGGAGAAGAATGAAAGGAGTTTCCTTTACCACAAGCAGAAGTATAAATCACTTTCTAGAATTGATGAAATATATAATTCAGGATCAACAACAATAACAACTAAAATTTCAGTATATGGTAACTAATGTACAGTAAAACCCCGAGTTATGTATGCCTCAAGTTATGTAAAATTTGACTTACATAATGATTTTGTGGTAAACCCATGCCCCAATTTATGTAAATGTCCCAATTTACACAATGCAACTTCTTATGGGTTCACTTCAATGTACGTAAATAATTCATTTTTTCTTATGGGTTTGCTTTGATTTGTTTTTAAAAAATCATTTTTCCTATGGGTTTGCTCCAAGCTACATAAAAAAACCAATGTATGTAAAAGCCTATGAAACAGACTTTTTTACGTAAGTCAGGGTTTTACTGTACTAAGAAACATTTGTCTGGAAAAAAGGGTTTATAGTGAGTAATGGTAGCTTTAAAAAAATTCCAAAAATACTTGATCCCTGGAATATTGATGCAATTATCTTGCAGCAATCAATACCATTAAGAAAAATACCCTTTTGGTGGTTGCTTATTTGTGACACAACTACTTTCAACTGGTATCTCTAACAATACACATTTAATCAGGAAATGACTAGCTGCTTTAAAATTAAATGTACCAAATGAAGCAGAGCATCAAAATTTGGGAAGTGATAGTAAAAACAGGAAAGTGATATCAAAAACTTCAAGAACAATTTTACTAGATGGGGGAAGTTTAAACAACTTAGCTCTAATTGGCTTTAAGACTTTTACATTCCAGGCATTATTTTATGTTCAAATGAGAAGAGCAAACTAGAAGTAGGTGCACAGATTTTGGAGACTGTTTAGTGCCACCTATTCATAAGATTTATATAGGCATACAGATGGCAAAAGTCTTTAATGAGGCTTGTATACCAGTTCTATAGCATCTGTCCAACTTGCAGGCAAATCAAAACAGCATTTGTTTGCGAATGCTCAACCCACTTCCATAAAAACAGATAATTTAGAACAAGCACAGACTGAAACTGTTTCAGAGTTGCTCTGCTTTTCAGCTACCTGGGAAGCTATCTGCATGAAAATGAACTATCAAGACATTTGGAAGGGATGGCCCTCCTCCTACCCTTTATACACAAGTGTACTATTCAACCTGAACTTTGCCATAGAGAAAGGAATACAGTAATACCTCAAGACTTGGTTCCCCAAATCTTGGTGTTATCCGATTTTTAGTGTTATCCGATCCATGTTAAAATCTTATGGGATGGATCGGATAACATTAAAGCTCCATAGAGATACATTGTAACCGCACAAGCTTTAGCGGTTGTTGTCCGATCCATCCCATAGGACCTTAACATTATTCGATCCAATTCTCCACCCCAGATTACTTAACGTTATGCGATTTTAGTGTTATCCGAGGTAAACGTTATCCGAGGTATTACTGTACATAACAATCAAACTCAAGAAATAGCAGTATTCAAAGGAGCTAGAAACAAAAACAATAGCAAAGGAAGCGAAATTCAGCACACATGCCTGACATTGGCTGGAAATTACTTTTGTGTAACACAACAGAAATCAATCAACCCAATCTGATTCAATTAATGATGAGTCATTACCCTGGGTGTCTTACAACAAATAGTAAGAAAAAAAGAAAAGGGAAAGAAAGAAAACCTCCACCCACCAACCCAACTGTACACAAAACTTAAAATATCCAGACAAAACAATAGAACTAATTCTCAGTGTAGAAAACAAATAAAGAAGAAAGGCCTGTACATTTGAAAGATGATCACATACAGTATTGCAACAAATCTTTCTCCTACTTACCGTTACAGACTTCAGTGTCATTCCATGATAGGTGCCTGTTGTGTCAATCTTGAAACCTTCCGTCTCTATAGAAGTAAAAAAAAAAATCCATGTCCCATGTAAGTAATCCCATATCTTAAGTTTAGGACAGACAAACCAACAAAAGATGCTAGTGGAGTGTCATCTGTTAGGAGTCACACTTAACCTGAGAACTGCTTGCATAAAAATGAATTTGAGACAAAAGAGTAAAATTTTATATACGATAATATTTAGAAGATGCAGTTTCTCACTTATTAGACAACCTTTAAGCTACTGCATTCTGCCACATTTCTTTACATAAAACAGTCCTGGAACTACATGAGTTCAACACCATAATACCGGGTGTTTCTAATAATTTATGTTCATTCCAGCGTATTTTTACCATTCAGTGTAGACCAACTGATCTATTATAGTTGCAATATGCTACTCGATTTAAGCCATTATAGGCCTTCCATATTATCTGTTCTACCTTAAATTAAAAAAGAGCACCCCTTTCCTAAGAAGCATAAGTACAAGTTGTTAAGCATTCTGTTATTTAGCATTTACATTAGCATTTACATTATAAATAAAGGGAGAAGAAGCACCAATGGTTAAGTCATGGTGGGAAAAATTACATCACTGACACTCACCAGAAAGCAGCCGAAATAACAGATTAGAAGAAATACAGAAATTCTACTAGGGCCAACAAATGAGAGTACATCATGCTTTCTGGAGCATCACCACTATCACATTGACCTACTGAGGCTATACTACTGCTCCACCAGCAGTACAGGCTGCACAGCTGTTATAGTTCTTATTATTCAAAAAGTGAACTCCTATTCACGTGGATGAAGCCTAAAAAGCCATTAACTTGGTCTAAACAAGCTTCTACCTCCCCCTAATCAAATTGCCACATTGGGAACTTCTAGATAGATATGCTAGTTTTCTTTCTTCCAGAATACACAAAGTAATTAGCAAGGTTGATCCTACTCCATCATCAGAAAGGGAATAAGGCTGAAATCCTGTTACATAGTTATGAGGGCATAATGGTCAGATGTGAAGTAGTTGAAAAAAAGGCACCAGAGTGGATGTTAAAGAGATTATGAGATCTTTGCAGTTTCCTCTGATTTACCAATGGCACAGCTTCATACAGGAAGCAGCACTGAAACTTTCACTCTCAGCTTCTGTCACTCTTTCCCATGGTGGATTGTAACTTTGGAGATATGACATTGCTTTTATTTATACACCTGGTCATCTGCAACCTATAAAAAGGCAATACATCTCACACATTCAATGTGACCTCCCCACTCTTGCACATTTTAATGTCACTCTCAAACCTGAATATTGTATTCCTTCCATTATGAGTGGTTTTACCAGACCTTCCCTTCCATTATTTGCCATCGTTGTTCCAACATCTATGTAACTTGAGAGTTGAAAATATGCTTTTAATTCCAGTGAAATCAAGAATGATCTGCTGCCACATGTAAAAATATTGTGTGGATAGTAACTGTGGTCAACACCAAGTGTCAGCCGGCAGTTAACTAACTTGACCGCCTTGAGGACTCACAGCCTTGGGTGCTAAAGTCTACAGGGAAAGGTGATGGTTCTTAGGTGGATTAAATCTCACTTGAATCCATCTTGATGAAGGGCAGCAGCTTCATCAATACTGGCCTGGGGCTGAGGAAGACTTAGCGTGCCAAAAGGCTCAGGACCAGAAAGTGACTTTGTGGAACTGGGTAAGTTGTATGGGGGTCATGCTGTGATGTAGAAAGCAGATGAAAGGCCACTACTTTATATTCTCAGGACAGTCTTCATGCCTGATCACCATGATGGTCGCCTATATTCAGATTTGGATACAGCAGAAGAAGAAGAATTAACTGTGGAAAAGCTCAGAATGCTCGATTTCCTCCTGAAGCATGTTTCTGGTCCACATCTATTGGCTGTATGGACTGAAATATACTAGGCTGATATGCATTTCCATCTTTGCAACTTAGGGAATAAATGTGTGAGTTTTAGAAGACTGGCACCCATGACAAATGCAAAGCAGAATCTTGGTAAAAGGCTTTAATAGCACAATGATAAATATGAAAACTATATTACTGAAAGTATTCTGAAATTGCGGGTCACTGGTGAAAAATTAATATCCTAACAACCATATTAGCGTTTGTAGAACCTGGAATTATAAACTGAAACTGGGAGGAGGGAAATTCCCATTGTTCTGAATAGTTCCTCCATGATTAAAAGTAGGAACATAAAAGCTATGTAAATAAAAGTCAGGACAGAGACACAGAACAGCTTAATTCCTTAACATGAATAATGTAATCTGGAACAAAAAATGCACATAGTATGCAATCCACTCTATACATTCTTAATTTTACCATATGGCTTAGAATTGTTGACAATAATAGAAGCTACTGTAAAAACATAAAAGCATTATTTGTGTGTTTATTATAGGATGCTGATAATTTATATGAACCAAAGGGGTAACCAATAAAGAACAAACAAACAAAGCGCAAAATATGATAAAACACAAAATGTAGCAAGCTAGGAGACACTGGTTATGTGTTAAGATGAAAAGTACAGACGTTACAACTGATCATTCAAAGATAGACACAGAAGCAGAAATATATTTATTTATAGTTCACACTTGTATGCGATTTTAAAAAGTGATAATCAAATTCTGTCCTGTAAATGTCACAAATTAACTTTTTCCTGTTGATATTTTAAAGTTTGCAAATGTAAATTTAGTTAGAATTTTATTTATTGTAACATCTAAATATTTGTTTTAATGGATGCCTGTGGTATTTTTATTTCAGTGTTTTACTAGTTTTTGCTTGCCTGTTCTCAAGAATACTGAAAGAGGCTACCTGTTAGATGCATTCCATTCTTCTCTTGCTTTTAGGATGCAGTAAGTGGTAGAGCTTTTAGTCACGGTGAAGTATGAACATAAGCTGCCTTTCTACCAAGCTAAAACAGCAATTATTTTATCCTGTCAACTGACACTGGTTTTCTGTGGCAAATAGTTCTTCCACCCGCAACCTTATTACTTAAGATCTTTTACCTGGAAATTTCAGGATTTGAGTCAGGGTCCTTCTGCATGTGCTGTAATGAAGCTATAACAAATTAAATTGTGCAGAATCTCTGTTAACCCCCCTCCCCCCCAATTGCATTGATATAATCTGTGCTTAGCAAAAGAAATGTTAATTCATAATTTTGATGCTCAAAAAGCTAGATCTTTTAGTTCATATCCTATCAGAAGCTGAATGTATCATCATGCAAACTACAGAATGATGTTATTTAGAACTAAATCAATCTCTTGGTTATTCAGTTATTGTGATTAGACTGGCATACCTTGCACAAAAAAGTGCCTCGCTTAGAGAATAACTCACTTAAAGAGCAGAATTTTCTCTGAATGGTCACCTCGCTTAAGAACTAAAACCAATCAAAAACTCGCTTAACAACTAAATCAGGGTTTGCAAAAAAAAAACCACACACACACACACACCAGAAGTCACAACTGGTCACTTACAATGGTGCTTCGTTTAAAGAGCAATCTCGCTTAAAGAGCAATCCCGTGGAACACATTATGCTCTTTAAGCAAGGTACCAATGTAATAGCAAAAGCAACCTGCTGTCAAGTCAATTTCAACTCGTGGTGACCCTTTTCAGTAGTTTCTAGGTAAGGATTACTCAGGAGTGATTTATTACTCCTTTCTTGTGGGGCTGCTCTGCAATGCCTGGTTCATCTGCTAGGTGGAACAGTAGAGAACAGACCTCTAGGGAACATCTTTCTCTAGAACAGGGTTTCCCACTCTTGGCACTCCAGGTGTTCTTGAACTTCAATTCCCAGAAGCCTAAGTCAGCACAACTGCCTTCTGCACATGTCCCCAAAACAAACCCATAGGTATGTCCAGTGGTGGGTTGTTAAAATTCCAGCTACCCCACCGTGACGTCATGGACGTTGTGGGCGGAGCAAAATAAAAAATAAAAATGTCTGTGCATGCGTCTAACCTCCGTTTGACGCGTGCAGTTTTTTTAGTGCATATGCATCAAACCTCTATTTGATGCATGCACACTAAAAAATAGAACTGCACATCTGTCAAATGGAGGTTTTACATATGTGCAGTTCCGGGCAGCCATTTTGGCTGCCCGGAATACATTTTTGGAGGGAGCCGGAGAGGCGACCGAACCGGTCGCCCAGGGGTTCCCCCCCAGCAACCCCTCCTGATGGGGTGCTGCTGGTTCAGGCGAACTGGTCCGAACTGGTAACATCCCATCACTGGGTATGTCCCATACCCATTTTCTAACTTTTGTGGTCACCAAATAATCACAATCCTCTGGCAACTCTGCTTCCCACTCACGTTGTCACTGCTTGTCCTCCCAACGTATGTTGATGCATGTGTGCAGTCCTGTGGAAGGAGCAGGCATGTTGCCAAACCTTCAACCAGATGTAATAAATTGATTCTGACACTCCGCTTTACCATTTAAGGAGAAACGTTCTAGTCATTCATATTCTATATATTTTCCTAAAAATACTCTTTTTTTTTTTTGTTTAGCGATAACACAGATACATATTAAATGACTGAAAACAAAAGCTATCTCCAATAGTATCTATACTAATGTATGTATTTTGGAAACAGTAGATGCTGAAAATAGACTTCACAGGAAGCATCCATGTCAGCAAACTAACTGATAGCTGTTCTTGCTTCCTTAATTCTAATAAATCACCACACATTGACTCTAATAGGTTAGTTTTGTGGCAGCTATAAAATGCCTGCCAAATCCAGTTCTCTTCAGGACATTAAGTAGGCTGCATTTCTGATGAATGTAGATTTCTTTCAAAGCAACAAGCTTTTTTATCTTATAGGTTTTCAAAATACCAATTCATCTTAACATCTCTAGTCATGTACTTGAGGATGTTGTGTGATAGCTTCCAGCAACATTGTCTTCACTTTTTTAATATACACATATATATATATATATATATTTAAAAAAAGCAGCTTACTTACTTACAGAACTGTTGGGAGGCCTTTCAGGGCGGTGTTCCCTTGTTGACAGATTAGCCAGTTAGGTTCAGTTTCAATGTCCTGATGCCAATTACTTTATTTTATTTTAGTCTAGTCTAGTCTAGTCCATGATGTATTTGTTGGCAGTGGGTTTTGATTTGTTGTGGGTATTGCTGTTATTTATTTTCTATTTCTTCACCACCCAGAGTATAGAAATTAAATAAATAAATAAATTGGGATCACAGCTAATCCTTTGCACATTAGACACTACTACAGAAACTGATAGTTCAAAATATTCCAACACACTCTCCTTGGAATCAGAAGGTTTTATTTGTGAAGATTCACTGGAACAGATCCCATTTTAAAACATTCTGGTCACATTAATTTTGTTGTTCAGTTGCACAGTCGATTCCGACCCTCTGCGACCCCATGGACCACTGTCCACCAGGCACTCCTGTCCTCCACCATCCCCCTCAACTCGCTCAGCTCTGTGCTCATTGTCTCCACAATACCATCTAGCCATCTCATCTTGGGCCGGCCCCTTCCTCTTTTGCCCTTGACCTTTCCAAGCATCAAGACTTTCTCAAGTGAATCCTCTCTTCTCATTTGATGTCCAAAGTACTTTAGCTTCATCTTTATTATTTGACCTTCTCATGAGCAGTCGGGATTAATTTCTTCTAAGATTGACCTACCTGTATTTGTTCTCCTCGCTGTCCAGGGGACTCTCAAAACTCTCCTCCAACACCACATCTCAAAGGCGTCTATTCTTCTGTGCTCAGCTTTCCTAATGGTCCAGCTCTCACAACCATACATTGCCACAGGGAATACCACTGCTTTGACTATGCGAATTTTTGTTTGCAATGTGATGTCTCTACTTTTCACTATGCTCCCCAGGTTTCTCATTGTTTGCCTCCCAAGAATCAGTCGCCTTTTTATTTCATGGCTGCAATCTCCATCTGCAGTGAGCTTTGATCCTAAGAAAGTAAAATCTGTCACTGCTTCTATTTCTTCCCCATCTATTTTCCAGGGACTGATAGGGCCTGTTGCCATGATCTTTGTTTTCTTTATATTGAGTCTCAAGCCAGCTTTTTCACTTTCTTCTTTCAACCTAAACAGGAGCTTCTTTAGGTCCTCCTCACTTTCTGCCATTAAGGTGGTATCATCTGCATATCGTAAATTGTTGATGTTTCTTCCACCAATTTTGATCCCAAACTGTGATTCCTCCATCCCTGCATAGCGCATTATGTGTTCTGTGTATAAGTTGAATAAGCAGGGTGACAAAATGCAGCCTTGTCTTACTCCTTTTCCTATTCCAAAGCACTCCGTCATTCCATTTTCTGTCCTAACTGTTGCTTCTTGATTCATGTACAGATTTCTCATGAGGCCTATAGGTGTTTTGGTATTCCCATCTCTTTAATTACTTGCCACATTTTGTTGTGGTAGACACAGTCAAAAGCCTTCGTGTAATCAATGAAACAGAAGTAGACTTGTTTCTGATATTCCTTTGTTTTTTCCATGATCCATCTTATGTTGGCGATGTGGTCTCTAGTCCCCCAGCCTCTTCTGAAACCCGCCTGCACCTCTGGTAATTCTCTCTCCACATACTGTTGCAGTCTATCCTGTATTATCTTGGGCATCACCTTGCTAGCGTGAGGGATGAGCGCAATTGTTCGATAATTTGAACATTCTTTGGCATTACCCTTTTTGGGGAGTGGGACATATACAGATCTTTTTCAATCCTGTGACAATTGTTGTGTTTTCCAAATCTGCTGGCATATAGAATGCAATAATTTGATTCCATCATCTTGTAGGGCTTTGAAAAGTTCAACTTGGATACCATCAACTCCACTGGCTTTGTTGTTAGCAGTGTTTTTTAGGGCCTTTCTGACTTCACTCTCTAGAATGTCTGGCTCATGTTCTATGTTCTCATCACTGTGATTATCAGGGGTGTTGAGGTCCTTTTTGTAGAGTTCCTCTGTGTACTCTTTCCATCTTTTCTTAATCTCTTCTGCATCTGCTAACTCCTTGCCATCTCTGTCCTTTATCATGGTCATTTTTGCTTTAAATGTCATATTAATATCTCCTATTTATTATTCCATCCAGCTCAACCAATTTGAACGGAAACTCTTTCAGCATGGCATATGCAACATTACAGTTTAACTACTATTTCCCAGGACACTGTGCTCTTTCAACTCTACAAGGTATTCTCTTTGCTTTAAGCTGAAGCAACAGGGAAACAAACAATTGTTTTCAATTGGTTTCAAAGAAGTTCTGCTCCATAGTGTAGTATATTTAAAAAGAGCTTTTATCAGTTTCATTAGAGCTCAGTCTATTTGTTTTTACAGTAATGAGATTACTCTGTGCATATATAATCAATGTGTTGCATGTATATGCAATTTGCTTTTTCATTTGGCTGAACTATCCCAATGCCTCTATGAATACAAATTAAGCAATGAGGAAAGCTGTTTTTAAGCCCTGCTGATAAACAAATATCAGAACCACACAATTTTTCCATTTCAAATTGATTCACTGATTATTTTTTCCTTGCTTTTTTTGTACAGAAGTGACAACTGAACAGTTTGTACAGTATAAGAAATTTAACCAGTGCCAATAGTAAAGATTCTTATTACTCTGCATTTTTCTTCATCTATTACTTGGGTGTGTTTCTTTTTCTTCCTACAAACTTCAAACTCTTTCTAGCTATATACAACATTTTTCTATCACTGGGGGCAGCATGCAGAACCCCCCTATTTTTCTCATTTCCTCTAAGATATGTCAGATATGACTGGCTTTCAAGCAACAGTGACCTTTACCCTTACCTTACACACCCTATCAGCAGGATAGGTGGCGTTATTGTGAAGTTCCTTTCTCTTCAACATATAGGAAAGCAGGTAGTAACAGTTATGTCTATATATGACATTGATGGCTAACCTTGGCACTCCAGATGTTCTTGAACCTCAATTCCCAGAAGCCCTGATCAGCAGGAGTGATGACACTTCTATTACCATTTATTTTTGCTTCTCCCCTGTCCTTTGTAATTTCAAATGTTTCATCATTTATCTACACTTTTATTAACAACAGAAATAGTATTTTTGCAATCTTCCCTGATAATATATAAGCTTTCAATCTAGTTCTTTTGCTTAACAGTGAACTTAATATACTAGCACAAATCTGCTCTTAATGTGGACTATATATTTATCATAAATATTAATTAAAATATATTTAGGCACTACAACTGGCTTAGTGCTTTTTTACAGCTTTACTTCAATTTTTACTAGTTATATTTCATTGTCAGTGATACAATCAGCTCCTGGTCTTGTTCTGGTTTGTTTCCCTGTTGCTTCAGCTTAAAGCAAAGAGAATACCTTGTAGAGTTGAAAGAGCACAGTGTCCTGGGAATTAGTAGTTAAACTGTAATGTTGCATATGCCATGCTGAAAGAGTTTCCATTCAAATTGGTTGAGCTGGATGGAATAATAAATAGGAGATAGTTGGTCTTGTTCTGGTGGACAAAATATAGCTACTTCACTAAAATTATGTATTGTACTTTATTTCTATATTTACCATCTGATGATGCTCAAGTATACTGCAATCTGCCCAAAATGTGTCTTCACAATAAACAAATTGCTGGTGTCTCAGAATTCTATGCACTGTTTCCCTACTCTGACTCCTACACCAAATTCTCCCAACGACATGTGGTTCTGCTTTGTTTCCTACTTTTGTGTTCTAGTCATGTATGATTGTAAATATCTTGTTTTGGAGTATGATCTGTTTCCTCCTGGGTGCTTGCATAAAATATTTTAATTTAATCTTCTTTGGTGTCTGTAGTTGGAGCGTAGATATGAATGATGGTTATAGGTTTCCTCAGACATCAGATTGATATTATCTGGCCAGACCTTGCATTAAAACCACAAATTGCCTGTTAAAATCTTGCTCTGGAAATGACTGTTTCTTTTGAATTTGTCATTTCGGGAATATAAGACTCTGTAGTTGCATGATTAAAATGTCTCAGTTCAGTACACTTTTGGTTCACAGACAATATGAACTGCAATGTTTACATATTACATTTCTTGCTTTACAGTTTCCAGTTTACCTTGGTGAATGTATATAATGTTTCATGTTCCAACCCTGTGTGTTGTATAGCATCAGACTTTTTTTCTCACCTCTTTGCATGTCACCCATTAGATTAGGGGTAGGCAACCTACCCTTCACTTGAGTTATTTGGCCTGCAAAGCCAAATAATCTGGGCCCACCCTTGCTCAGGCCGCCGCAGCCGGAATCGGCTGCGGACTTGTTTACGGCTGTCATAAATATGTTTATGACTGCCATAAATGGTGGGGGAACCATCAGTCCGGCCCTCTCAACTGTCTGAGGGAGCATGACCCTGCCCCTGACTTAAAAAGGATGGGAACTCCTGCACTAGAGCTGAGCCATTAGCAACAGCACTATTCATACTTGTCCTTTGTTTTTCCTCAGTAGCAGACTGAATGACTTATGATTTAATTTTCCAGCATTAACTCTTGTTTTATTCTGGACTGTTTCATTGCAGCATTTTCAAAGTAATAAATATTCAGTAATTCTTTACCAGTCTCTTCTTCTGTGCAGTACTAACAAAAATTATCTTGAGTGCCACTGCTGTTGCCTATGAAAAACCTGCTGCCAGTCTCTTTTAGCTACTTGCTTGCTGCCCAGTAGCTGTACCCCAGGACCTCCATCCTGAAATTGTACATTCTCTTCTGCTAATGTGAATATTAATCCAGAAAAGGGTCAATGCACCTTAGTTTGGTGTTTCAGCGTTATTCACTCCATCTCCAGTGAAGTCTGCTAAGAGTTCAGACTAATGGAGTTGAGCTTCTTTGACAACATTGTCATGTTCAGCTAACAGCAATCAGCTAACAGCAATCTTGTGTGGATATCAGTGGGAGGAGGCTCTACAGCCCAATGTGACTGCTCTTTGCCACTAATTTCTTTGGTAAGGTTCTTTTCCCACCTCTGGCATTTGAGGTAAGTTTCTTCCCAACATTCCTGTTTGTTTTCTTGCTTTCATTTTTCTTTGTTCATAGCTCTTCTTCATCTGACCTTCCTTTAACAACAAGCATGGAGGAACTTCAACATGCTGCAGACTGTATTTTTACCCTTCTTCCTTCTGACCAGATGACAAATATAAGCAAAGATACCGTTTTCTACGTTCAATATTACTTGAGAGATATTTCATACAAAGTGCTAATGTGTGTGCAAATAATCCAAGGGTATGTGTGTTTCCTGCTGCCCTGATCTCTCCAAGTTCCTCTGTGCTGCTGTTGTTTTTTCCTACCTCACTGACACACTCAAACTCCCTTACCACATTTAAGTGTACATCGAAAGGGTGGGGTGGGGGACATACAAAATACAAACTTCTTAAACAATGAATCCCTGCAATAATTGAATTAATCTATGACTGTCAGAAAAGAAATCAGGAACAGGCAAGATCTACAGATGCAGAGCATCTGATTGCATCAAGGAGACCAGAACCTATTCAGAAGCATATCCTTCATCTAGAAGCCATGATCATGGATGGTAATTTCCATGAGAAATGTTACTTTAAGCCTAGCTTTCAATTCTTACTGTGGCTGCAGGAGCATGGACAGAAAGATGTTTTCAAAAGCAGCCTTTCATAGACAACTTTCGGTAGAAATTTTTAAAGACACCCTTCCTTTCTGCCAGAAATAAATTTTGAACTGGTTTATGGGGGAAAAAAGTGTGAGATCCACATGACAGAACCTTCTGAAGGCATATTAGGGTCATATGTTCCATCTAAATAGGCAGTGATGCTTTCCTGGAGTGTTTGCCTATATGCCAGACAAATATTCTCAATAACCCATATGTGGAAGGGGGTCCTCAAGACTTTAACTTTTGTCCTCAAGACAGAAAAGAAATAAAACCATTTTGAAATATTAGAACTACTGTAAACTCTCAATAAAAACCTGAATATATATCTACCCAGTACCTTCCCTTCTCCTGTTTTTTTTAAAGAACTTACTGTTTTTCTCAGACAATAGAAATAGCACCCTACATTATAATTTTAAGAATTACTCAGCTAATCTATAACAATATGAAATGTACTATGTAAAAGCTATGATTATCATGACTGCTGAAACAGCACAGGCATAAGGATTAAACATGGTGTTTCTACCAGTCACCTGGATGAACTAAGGCTTCAACTAATGTAGTGGCAGACAGCTTTTTAACAGGTCATTTTCAATTTTGTTCTCTGTAAAAAAAATAATTGTCTGCCTGACAAACATGGGAAGATCAATCTGTGCAAAGTTCCATGCAATTAAAAATATATAGAATAAAGTGACAAAAGGAGCAGGTTTGATCCTTGATCAAGGTTATTTGGAACAGAAAGCGGGTCTAAACCCTCTACGATGATGGAACAATTGCACACATTTGCTTTCTCCTACATCAGGTATTAGCAACCTATGGCCCGTAGGCCGACCCAGGCCCCTGTTCCATTCGGCCAGCAGTAACGATACCCAGAAACAGAAGGGACACATTTACAACACCGTAAAGGCCCTGCACATGCACAAACATGTGGGTTACGGCCACATTTATGGCAAGGGAAACCCAAGTGTCCAGGCTGCTCAGCTGTCTGAGCAGGCATGGTCCAGCCTGTGGTGTGGAAACATTGAGAACTCCTGTCCTACATAAAATAGTATCTGCTACAGAGAAACCTAAAGCTCTGCATGATGGAAATCTGCTGCAGTAAGAAAAAACCTTCTGCACATTTCAGACCTGACATAGAAGGGATCTGGCCCTGCTAACAAATATCTTGCAAAGAACTAAAAACTGCTGACAAGCAATACTCTCATCATGCATACATATATGTAAGTGCATGAGGGCACTAACATGCAAAATCACATACACACACAAGGTCTTACAGGACATTATCTCTCCTTCCCTTCCCACTTAGCCATACACCACTGTTTTACTTTATATGAACTTATAAAATAAATTTTAAAATACAGTGCTCTATTCCACCAACAGCCAAAATCCTGTTTAATAAACTATACTTGTGTAAGCGTGATAATGCCAACCAGTGGGGGAGATTATGTCCCGGGGTTCTCACAGCTCGCATTCAGTAAGACTGATTGCGCACAAGTTGGACAAGCCATAGGACAGAAGTAGGAGCTCATTCATTATTGACAAATTTCTTCTGCCAGTAACACTGTCACTCTTAAGCAGGCATAATGTATGCAAAGGAAATTTAGGAAACACCTGCAAACACACATCCAGGTGACATGAGATTGATATTCAATTTCTGATTGAGAGCAATATGGAATTTCACTTCAGCTTTTTCTTTCTTTGCATTCATTAAAATATTTAATACCTCAGTTTCATCTCGCAACTTCATCCATAAAATGAATAATTCAATAAAAATATAAATGAATACTGAAATTGGCTTTGAACATGAAAATAAATTTTAAAGCAGGCTTAAAAAATAAACTATCAGAATTAGGTTGCATGAAATCTGAGAATCGTAACTTTTAAAAAGCTTTAAAATGCAGCAAAACTACAAGACCTGCATAATATTTTGAAATGCCCCTCCTAAACAAAAAAGACTAAAGACAGAAGATGTCTAGCAATGATAATCCTCGGCCTTTACCATTTTTGGAGTTTAATCCCATTTTCCACTTCAAGGTTTGGTGTGTCAGAGGAGAGTTACTTTTATCCATCAGGAAACCTAACAGCAACACCTAAAAGAAAGCCTATACATTTGAGCTTCAAAAATATGCAAGAATTAGATGATATTAACTGGAGTGGAATTACAGAACAAGATGTGGTAGTATAGTGGCAGACACAAACACCAACCATATATACACAAACACTACTGACAAAACACAGTGCTTTCCCCTAGTATCCTTCAGCAATATGTACCTTTGGCTCAGTTTTATGTCTTCTGAGGATGTAGAATTACTAACCACATAATGTTAAGCAATCTGGAAAAAAATTGCATCACATAATGTAAGTAACGCAGGTAAGGCGAGGGGGAGGACAGCCCTTCTTTGGTTCAGGCGCCTGGCGTTAAGAGCTGAAGCGGACACACACAATTTTGAGGTCAGGATGTTTGAGAGAGCTTCTCTCATAGCCCGATGCCTGCCCCATACATGCACACCAGGAGGGGGGAGGAGCATGTGAGACTCTTACATGTCCCGACCCATCTGGTGTACATGCATGCAGCAGGGATCGATCTGAGAAGCTCTTTCACATGCCCCAACCCTCAACCAGTGTCCATCGCGGTCATGCTGTGGGAAAGGTAGGAATCAGGCTTTGCGGCAGTGTCCATAGATGCCGACTCGGGGGAAGAGTCAGATACCGTTTCATAAGACACACTCTGGTTTTCAGCCATATTTATTGGGGGGGGGAGCACATCTCATGAGCCGGCAAATATGGTATTTAAGCAGATAAAACAAATGAAATGTTTTTCAAGGTTGAGAGAAACCTCCCTGAAAAAGGCCTCACAATCTAAAATTACTGAAGTAAGGATTTTTAAAAGATCATAGGCCTATTCTCATGGGCCTTTAACAGGTAGAAAATCCACTTCCACAGAATTTCAGAAGAAAAAGCAGTATACTGGAAAGGAGTGTGGCACTCTTGAAACAGTTCTTTTTATTATTATTGGGAGAGGAGAGAAAGAGAATAACTCCCAGTTGCTGGGAGCTGCAGATAGAACAAAAGTGACACTGTTAAGCCTTGGTGGATTGTGAATCAAATCCTACCCATAAGCTTTGCACAAGCCCTTTCACAGAATCATTACAATCCCATCACCTTCAGGGAACTACTTGGCACAGCAGGACTAACCAGCATTCTCTATTAGTTACAGGTCTTCTTCTTCTTCTATGTCTAGGCCAGACGTGAAACTGCCAAAATGAAGCAACCTTTTTGGTGAGTTCATTCTCCAGTTCCTTTGGCCTGACCTAGTGTGAGAAAGATTAGCTGGCAACACAGGGTTACTGTTACCAGGGTACACCTGACTGTGGTTTTAAAATAACACAATCTTTAAGGAGGCTCTTTCTGTGTACCCATACTGTGAAGATTGTCCTGAAAGTATAATGCAGTAGCCTTTCATCTGCCTTCCACACTGTGAGTCACTTTCTGGTCCTGAACCCTTTTGGCACGCAAGTTCTCCTTAGCCCCAGGCCAGTATTGATGCAGCTGTTGCCCTTCGTCAAAATGGATTCAAGTGGGATTTAATCCATTTGGGGATCATCACCCTTCCCTGTGAACTTTGGCACTCAAGTCTGTTAGTCCTCAGGGTTGTCAGGTTACTTAACCCACTGCCTGACACTCAGTACTGAGTCGCTAGCAGGTTTGGCTACATTATGTATATAATTCATCACTCCCCCATCAGGTTCAAAGGGGAATCAAGATCCCTCCTGTTCATCTGCTCTTTTGCAGATAACCAAAACAGAAACTCTTTCCTTTTTCTGCTTTGTAACCTTGTAGGATTATCACCCCAAGAACATCTGTCCATCCCACCAGAGTGGACCGGAGAGGCTCTCTAGTTGTTCCATCGGCCAGAGAGGCACATCTCTCTGGCACTAGAAGGAGGGCCTTCTCTATGCCCGCTCCATCCCTATGGAACCTCCCACCAACGGAGCTATGCCTACAGATGGACTTGCTGTCTTTTAGGAAGAATTTAAAAACATGGCTGGCGCGACAGGTATGGGATCCTAGTGGTACCATGACCCCAGCTCGTTGGTTAGTTTGAGCTCCCTCTCTCCCCTGGTCTTTTAATCTTTTATCCCTGGGATTTAGTTTTTAATC
Organism: Furcifer pardalis; assembly: GCA_030440675.1. Classification (NCBI taxonomy): domain Eukaryota; kingdom Metazoa; phylum Chordata; class Lepidosauria; order Squamata; family Chamaeleonidae; genus Furcifer; species Furcifer pardalis. The sequence continues at coordinate 166,365,572 of CP126891.1, read as the reverse complement.
TTTTTAATTATGATGGGAATCAGCTGATTTTTTTAAAAATTAAAATCTTGGGAATTTTTTTTTTATATAATTGGGATTTTGAAATTCTGAGATAACGGGTTTGGGTTGTATTATGTTGCTTTTTTATGATATGTAAACTGCCCCGGGTTGCCCTGGCGAGGAGGGTGGTATAGAAATATGAAAAATAATAAAATAAATAAATCAAAGGAAGGAAGGGGCCTGAAGGCAACTTAGACATGTGGGGAGGAATCTACATGATGCTTTCTTCAGGTTCTGGTTAGACTACAGCCCTGTTCATGTTTCTGTCTATCTGTCTAGTTGGTCAATTAAAATTCTGGATCAACTGGCAATAAAACTAAACTTCACAGAAGTAATACGTAAAACGAATAAAAGATTAAAAATAGAAAAACCCATTATAAACAGAGTTGTGGAGGAGGGAAAGCCTTTGAAGATAGTTCAGAAACCTCAGCTGGTTCTAAATGCAGCTACTGTTATAGTGACTGTGGCCTGTTATAGGAAGCATATAGTGCCCCACCTACAACTGCACTGGTTTCTGGACCCAATGTATAAACCGCTCTCCAAATGCTGCAGTTCAAAACACAATACAGTACTGATACAAACTACAATCAGACAAGTTCATTCCAGCAAGAACTAAACAACCTGTGAAGCATGCAAATCATTTTGAAATAAATACTGACAGTCTAATTCCACGTTTACACAAGCTCAGTTGGACTGGAGTTTTTTCCTGTACACTTATTATATTTATATCCTCCTCTTCTATTTAAAGCCTCACTTCGCTGTAGAACAAACTATGAAAAATAAAACACTAATGTTCTGTGATGAAATGTTGAAATAGCAAGCAAGGAATGTTATCATAACAGTAGGCATCAAAATTAAATTTTAAGAAATAGTCTATAAATATATGCAGCTCAGTTTTGAAACCAACTAGTTTTTCCTTTCATAACTTTTAGGGAGATTATTCTCAAACCACAAACTTTTTCCACTTTCTAAGTTTTTCTAAGGGCATTTTCCAAGGAATGGTCCTAAGATAGAATAAAAAGCTGTGCTGGTGCCTTACCCTTTCCAAAAAAGAAACAACTTATCCCAAAAGAATGTTAGTTAATTAAATTACTCTTGTGATACCATTTACGAGGAAGGATTTTGGAGATCACCATGATTTTTTAAAGGAAAGGAGCAAAGTAATTTCTGCAATTTTGAAGTTGGTTGATATTAAAAACATGGTTAGGTACTGACTACAACAGTCAACAAGCAGGTAAGTGCCCTCAGCAAATATCAATTATGCAGCTGACTCATTAAGAACAAGAATGTAGAAATTTAAGCATTTTGTATAAAAAGCTTTTGGTGCATGCTAAGAAATAAAACTTGGGAGTAAGAAATGTGCAAATCCCTAAGGTTGGCTATTATTTATATAAATGAAACAGAACAAATTTGCAACATGAGCAAAATAATATATTATTTTCTTCTCAATAGTCACCTTTTTAATTTCATATTCTTCCCCTTTAATTAATTTACAACTACAGTATATAATTTTTCTGGATTAAGACCTTGATTTTCAACTCCACAAATCTGTAAATTTGTCTTTCTTATGACTTCTATCTAACCAGCAGGGTTTATATTAAGGCAACAGATGATGTATCCATACTCACCTTCTGTTACTCTAAACCTTTCCTGATCGTATCTGTTGTATGCAGCTGGAATAGGCTGTTTGTTCCTTGAAGTGGGATCCTGGGTGGGGAGAAAGAAGACTTTTGTAGCACTTACATTTGTCAATAAAATGATCACATCTAGATTTTGGATAACAGTTTATTTTAACTAGCAACATAAGTTACTTATGCATTTGTAAACATTCAGGTTAACTTCATGATACACCATCACTTGTTACATGGGTCTATCCACTACTTTCTGGATAAGCTATGACAACAAGGGTCAATAAATACGTGTACCCAAGAAAGCACTACACTACTCTAGATGAGTATGGCGAGTGACCACTAAAGGCTTCCCATCTCTAAAGTTGAAGAAGTGACTAATATCACAAATAACCAGAAAAGAAGATGTGGTGCTCATTCAAGATAAACCTGAACTTTCACTACACATATATAATGAGAATGTAGAGCTGACTAGAAAACACATTACTGCTGGGGAAAGGAGTTTGCTTACCTGTAACTGTGGTTCTTCAAGTGGTCGCCTGTGAATTCACACAAATGGGTTAAATTGTGTCCATGCACAGACTACTTGGAATGTTCCAGAGCTTTGAAAGAGCGTCAAATTCTGTCTACCCTCCTGAGCGCATGTGATTCCCACCCAATATTCCCTCATTTCAATTGCCATCACTGCATAAAAGAGCAGTGCATGTGTGAGAAAGGGAGAGGATGGGTGTGATGTGTGAATTCACAGGTGACCACTCAAGAACCAGTTAGATAAGCCACCTGTCCTTCTTTGTGATTACACAAATGGGTGAGCAACAAGCTCACTTACTGGCTGCTGGGTGTCATCACATAGCAGAAGATAACATTTATCTGCCAAAAAATGCAGTAGATCTCTCTCTAACATCCAATCTGTGATGTCTGATGATGGTAGACAGCTAAGACCAAGTAGCCATTTTCCAGATGTTATTGAGCTCTAGATCTCAGAGAAAGGCTGAGGATGCTGACTCTGTTCTGACTGAATGGGCTGTTAAGCCAGCAGGTAGATTTCTTGACTAACTGATAAACCAGGTCAAAAGTTGATATTATTCACTTAGAGATGGATTCCATTTTTGGGACCACTATAGGCTACCAAAAGTTGAGATGTTCTTCAGAAAGTGTTAGTATGTGTGACATAGAAGACTAAAACTCTTCACACATCAGTGGTATGCATAAGTCAGTCCGATGAAGAAGATGGATTTGTTTTGCAGTTCAATCCTCATGTTGATGCACTATCATGGCAGAGAGGTATACTTTTAAGGAAAAATGACTATGTCAAGCTTCCTTCAAATAGAACAGGAGAATGTGCAATCTTCCAGCATTTTTTCTAACACATGCTAAACAATTTTCGATTTGTCTGGACAGTAGGTGAGAAGAATATGGTTTCTTCCATCGCTGCTTAAGACACTTAAGTAAAGATGGCACCACGGGTAACAAACTTGGCTCTCCAGTTGTTCTTGGATTTTAATTACCAGAAGTCCAAGTCAGTACACCTGCTGATCAGGGCTTCTGGGAATTGAAGTCCAAGAACATCTAGAGAGCCATGTTTGCTGACCCTTGGACGGCAGCACTGAAATGTGGATCAGAGTAAAAGCTTCCTTGGTTATTCCATCACAGAGTTTATCTTTTTTTTTTTTGTTCCTTTTTTTGTATGTTCAGGTGCCATATGGATGATAAGGTTGGAATATAAGTGAAATTCTTCCTTACCCCAAATCGAAGGCCAGAGTCAACATTGGTGGTGAAGGTGAGAGTGATGAATGCGTATCTTCAGCACTGCAAATCGAAGTGACTGATGATTGAGAAGTAATTGGTGCTGAGTTTAAATTAGAAGAGTAAGAAGAATCCTTGGATGCAGAGGAAGACTTCAAGGTAAGTTTGTCTTGTGCAATGGTCTGTCTTGATGTATGATTTGATATTTTCCTACATATTTTCTTCAGTGTCAAGGTACCGAAGAAACCGACATAGAGTCTGAAGAATGGCCCTATTCAGTAGCAGGGATATCTTTTGTTGTAATGCTTAGAGACATGGGGTCAAGGTTGATTCAAAACTGTAGTTATGTGGGACAGATGTTGAGAATTGTGGTGGTGTGGGCGTTGCTTTGAACCAGTTACTAGATATTGACCTGGTAGAGCAATGATGTATTTTGGCCAGATTTGGTTGTCTTGAGGTTCTCAATGTTGATACCATGTGAAGAGATGGTAAGGGAGTTTCTGAGCTGGTGCCAACAGCAGTGGTGGGCATCAGCAGGTTCACACCAGTTCACTAGAACTAGTAGCAGAAATTATGTCTGGCCCCATCTATCTACATTTTGAAATAATGTACCGTAGTCCTAATTTGGATGCAACACAGGACTTCCCCTCTGGCCACACCCACCATAACATGCCCACAGTGTGCTACTAAAAAAAATTTGAGCTCACCACTGGTCAAAGGGCTATGACCTTGACCTTTTTCTAGATGTCTTAGATGTTGAAGTGAAAGCAGAAATTCCCTCAGACTAAGAAGTTACTAGAATCAAATGTTTCTTGTGCTTTGAGCTTTTCCTGGTCCGTGCTGTAGGTTGTGAATGAGTCTAATGATACAGAGGATTATTATTTATTATTTATTTATTAGTTCAAATTTATATTGCCGCTCACTCGCCGTGGCGACTCAGGGCGGCTTACAGACAATATATTACATTACATTACAATACAATATGTTGGGGTGGGCACAGGGGTAGGGGCGACAAGGCCCTCATCCTGCCTTGGCTTCCTCTTCCCCTGGCAGTTGGTGTAGCCACAGGGGTAGGGGCAGCAAGGTCCTCATCCTGCCCTGGCTTCTTCTTCCCCTGGCAGTTGGCATAGGCACAGGGGGAGGGGCGGCAAGGTCCTCATCCTGCCATGGATTCTTCTTCCCCCGGCAGTTGGTGTAGGCACAGGGGAAGGGGCGGCAAGAGGATATATCAATGATGTACATCAAAGTGTGTTCAATGCATTTCAGTTTCAAGGAGCACTCAGATGGCGTAGCTCGCCTTTTATGTTTCAAATCTAATATGTCCAGGGAAGAGCCAAAGGACTGCATCCCAAATCTGCCATAGCATTCCAGCAGGAATAGTACCAATTGTAGCCATTTGGCACCAGGATAAAAGGCTGGCACATAAGCAAAATACGGATGAGGGAAAAACCAAACTCCTTCCCTTCTGTGAAGTTTTAGCGGCACTTTATTGTTGCAGTCCTCACTCTTCTTAAATGGGACCAAAGAAGCATTAAACAGCAAAAACAAGGGGGAAACTAAAAAAATAATAATACCGTATATGCCAGCGTATAAGACAACTGGGCGTATAAGACAACCCCCCAACATTTCCACTCAAAATATATTGTTTGTTATATACTCGCCGTATAAGACTACCCCCTCTTCCGCACACCTTCCAGACACCAAATAAAACATAAAAGAACATCAGATTTGATTTCAACATCTCCCTGTGGCCGGCACTAGTGCACAAGTGCGCATGTGCGAGCTCTGCGTAGACAAGGGGCGGGGCGGAAGACCACTGCTTCCTGCTGAGCAGAACGGCCCAGTCACACCGAAAAGGCTGGCACCCCTGTCTTGCTGCTGATGCTCAACGCAGCCACGCTGGATACCGCACGATACTGGATGGTATGTAGAATGAGGTGGGTGGGCATCGGGAGGCCACTATGGGCACCAGGCAGGCATCGGGAGGGCACTATGGCCACCGGGCGAGCATCGGGAGGCCACTATGGGCAGCTATGTCTATCCCAACTGAAGTGCACCCGGCGTATAAGACGACCCCCCCCCTTGGAGGCATGTTTTTTTTTGGGGGGGGAGTAGTCTTATACACTAACATATACAGTAACAAGAAAGAGAAGCAACGACTGTATAGAAGGAAACATTCACGTGAGAGTAAAGAGTGCTGAGAAAGATGTTCCAAAATGGTAAATCATCCTAATGCTGTGGTGGCAGGAAAATTATTGAGGGACCACTGGATGGGAATCATGTGTACTGAGGAGGCTAGGCAGAGGCTGAGGCTCTTTCAAAGCTCTGGAACATTCGAAGAGGTCCACACATGAACAGAAATTAATCCATTTCTGTGAATCACAGGGACCATGAAGAAATGAGGGAAGGGCAGTAAGAAGAGAAGAAGCCCTAACATGACAGATCGTCTTAAAGTGTGTCGTGGACTTTATTATATAAAGCTTTTTTTCCTATTTGCTACATGGAAGCAATACAGTAATACCCCAGATAACGACTGCACCGGATAACACTAAAACCGCACAACGACGACAAATTTGGGGGGAAGATTTGCAACGGAGAACGTTCTTTTTAGCGTTATCCGATCCATCGTAATAAAGAAGTAAAGGAGGACAAAGCTCCTCTCCCTGCCATTTCCCTCCCTCCTTCCTTCCCCCCCACCCCCAGCAGTTTGGGGACTCCCCACACCCACCCCACTGCCTGCTCGGCCCTGGCCCTGCTTACCTTCAAGCTTCTCTTACTTTTTCTCTTTATTTCCCTCCCTGTATTTAAACTACAGGGAAGGGGGAAATAGAGAGAGGTGATTGGTTCTCTAGAGAACCAATCACCTCTCTCTCTTTCCCCCTCCCTGTAGTTTCAATACAGGAAGGGAAAGAAAAAATACAAGCCTTGCGTCTTTTTTCCTCCCTGTATTTAAACTACAGGGAGAGGGAGGCTTGTATTTTTTTCTTTCCCTTCCTGTATTGAAATAACAAGCCTCTCTCTCCCTGTAGTTTAAATACAGGGAGGAAAAAAGACGCGAGGCTTGTGTTTTTTTCTTTCCCTTCCTGTATTTAAACTACAGGGAGGGGGAAAGAGGGAGAGGTGATTGGTTCTCTAGATAACCAATCACCTCTCTCTAGTTCCCCTTTCCCTGTAGTTCAACTACAGGGAGGGAAAGAAAAAGAAAAAGCAAGAGAAACTTGAAGGTAAGCAGGGTAAGCAGATTTCGACTGCAGTAGGTTTGGGGGAAAGTCGGTTTCCCCGAGCCTACTACAGTCGCAGAGACTGCTGCTCGTGGGAGGTGGCTTTAAAGGCAGGGAGGTCTCTTTCTTTCCCTGCCTGCCTTTAAAGCGGTTTGCCCCTGAAGTCAGGGCTTTTTTTTAAGCGTTGTTCGATGCATGCATCGGACAATGCTAAAAATCGGATAACGTCATGACTTGTGGAACCAAGTCATAACGTTATCCGTGGTATTTCTGTACTGTGAAGCAGTATCAGGCCATTTTGTGGCATTTTGAATCATGGGTAAAGTACAATATCCCATGTTAATGACCAGATATTTTTTTGAGGAACCAAATTTCTTCCAGGGCATATAGGAACCCCGTTTGTGTAATACTGTATAACATTTAAACACTTACTACTACATCAAAATGTTTGGAAGACCGGCAATAATACCTAAATCATAAATAAAACATTCAATATTGGAAACTTTTCTTTTTAATCAAACACAAAAGGAAATAATTCTCATTATTTTCTCTTCCAATCAAAAATGGATTATCTCATAATTGCAGAATTAATCTTACCACTAGTGCAGTATTAGGTGCTGGTCTTTGTTCAGGGGCACGTCCCTCTTCTCTAGCTTTCACTGACTGAAGGATTGCAAATATATTCTTGGCAAAGTTCTAGAAAACAGGAAAGGGTTACTTTTAATTTTTTTTATTAACAATGTATTTGGCATAATTTGGATTCATGTATAGCTTGGTTACTGGCTACAGCTAATTAATTGTTCTACTCAAGAAGGTGGCTGGACAAATCTTGATTGCATGTCTGTCCCCAACCGCACAACCAAGATACTCTCTGAGATCTCATCAATTAGTTGCAATTACATAAATCCACATGAACAAAATAATTCCAGACACTGTGTAATATAACTATAGTATATTAAAACTTGTGCTAAAAGTTATATTTTGGAGACTGAACAACTTAATTATGCATCTCTTAAAAACATATAGCATTTTCTACCGATCCCGTCTATTTGTAGTGTTAGTCATTTTCCCTCATAATTTCACAAACCAAGACTGAATAATTTGCATGTTAAATAATCTTAATTATTTGTTGACTACACATCATGGTTCAGACAGAATGCACATTCCACCAGGATCTTCTTGCACTTCATCACCTACAAGAAATAATAGTTGACGGCCTATTTCTAGTAGCTAACATATGTAGATAAAAAGACATGTACAAAATTAATTAGTAAACCAGCTGTATATAGATCTAGACATGGACACAAATACACAGTACAACTGAATTTCTCTTTCTGTAAACAAACAATTTTTTTCTAGGAATACCATTCCTAGAATACCATTCAATAATACTACATCAGCTGTGTATTTCACCTTCTTAGAGGCAAATGCCAGGGTCAAGTGAGTAGGAGGTTTTTCACATCCAAGACATTTGGATTCAGATTTTTGGATTCTTTTGTTAAGTGATTTCCTCACTAACCACCATAGGTAAAAACTGCCCACTCTACTGGTCTCCTAGTAAAAATGGCCCTTGCTGGAAAGCCAGTCGTATCTGACTCTAGGGTATGGTGCTCATCTCCATTTATAGCCAAAGAGCCAACACTGTCTGCATCTGCAGATGTTTCCTTGATCATGTGGCAGGCATTAGACAACAGAGTACACTTCCCACCAAAGTGATCCCTATTTATCTACTTGCAATTTCTTGCTTTCAAACTGCTAGGTTGGCAGGAGCTGGGACAGAGACAGGAGCTCACTCCATCGTGTAGCACTTGGATCTTGACCTGCCGACCATCCAATCATCAAGTCCAGCATCTTAACCACTAAACCACCGCAGTCCCCTAATAATGGTAAACTGGCTTTTAATAGATGTCTTTTCAGAAGATAAAACTTGTGGCTCTCATGGGCATCCATTTAAAACTCCATGAAAGGGAAATCCATATGATGGCATAAGTGCATCTGTAACTTGGGGCCGGGCGGCGGCAGGGGGATGCAAAACTCAATCAGAAGGAAGACTTGATTTAAGAATAGAAAATATGAGTTCTAGCTCAAAGTAATCTCTTTTAATCTCAGTGCTTGCAATCTTTGAAGTTTAGATATTTGTACACATCAACAATGAAGTCCATAAACAAGATTCCAAATCTGGGTGATAATCTTTGCACTTCATAAACAGTGCTATGGAACCAATCACTTTAAGGTCAAAGCATAAACATTTAAAGATTCTGTGTTTCTTATTAACAGTATCAGATATCCTTTGTCAGGGAAAATGCTTCGAGGTGGATCATTTTTATTCTTCCATGCACACTCCTGCTATCTGTACAATCCAATTTCTACAACCCAGCAACAAAAAACGGTGTGTGTGCGCAGATTGGATGTAGTATTCATAATCTATCTCCAGAAAATCAATTCCTGGTTTGATGTTCCATACAAGCCTGATTTCATGAAGGAAAGAATATTGAGGAGACTACTTTCATTTATCACTGGAGGTCAAAATACTAATCACCCTTATAAACAAAATCATTTCTGCATAACGTTGTTGGAAAAATCAAACACACATACAGCTAGTAAGTATACAAGTGAAAATATCTAAATTGTAGACCTGTGCAACTGATGATCTACTGAGGCAAGCACAGCCTATTACTCAAGTATTATGGATTCCCTAGAACTTGGAAAATGCACTTCTTTGAGCTACAGCTCATAGATTCTTCCTCCTGCTGATCAAGCTGACCGGGGGGACTTTAGTAGGTACAATCCCAAAAATGTAATTTGCACTATATCACTTTTATGACATGAAGATGCATAGTCTATTATCCTGCACACCCCATTCAAAAGTAGATAGCACCATGTTTAAGTTCTGCCTCCAAACCTTTGGAAATAAAGGCTTCTAAGAAACTGATTTCTGTATCCAAAACAGCAGTTTTCAGCTTTTTGTGTGCGTGTGTCCTTTCGGTGAACTGCAACACATACATTTTATATATCACGTTGCAGGATCATCAGATCTGTGACCCGCTATGTAGGTTCACATAAAAAGCTGTAGCGACTTAACACAGATTATGAGATATGTTGGAAGTTCAAGGAGTGGTTTACCATTTTAATTCTTTCTCTCTGAGAAAGAGAATTTCATAAATGAGAGAAGAATGTAACCTAGACTTCCTAAGTTTTAGTTCAATATGCTATCCACTATACAATAAATGTCAAAAACAGAATAAAACATACAAAACAATACAAAAAGTGCCAAATACCCTATATTAACTTTCAGGTTCAGAAGGCAAGCACATCAAATATGTCTTTTAACAGAAGACTTAACGATCTAATTAAAAGAAATGATATGCATGCTGTGATATGCAAATCAGTCATTCTGCAACTCATTTTATCCATTTTGGAAATAAAATGGTATAAGCATAGATCTTTTTTACAGTAGCAGCAGCCGTTCATTTGGCATGCAGCATTGCTAATCCATTAGAATGACTTCAAAACAAGTTGCATCAATTTGGACTATTTAAACTTGAATTTAGTGATGATGTGTACACCTGTTCTTATGAGACCTGTGTTGGGTTGCTATAAATGCAACTGTGACAGTGAAACATAAGAGTAGTGCACAGAGTGCCAGACTAAGAGTAAGGAGACCTGGACTCAAATCCCTGTTTAGCCACAGAAACACAACAAGAGGTAGCAATAATAAAACCATTCTTTAAAGATATCACACATTTTGGAAAGTCTACTAGGTTCACTATAAGCTGAAAACAACTTAACAGCACATAAACACTTATGTCCCCCCCCCCCAGTGTAAACTTCATGTGATATGAGAATTGGGGGAACAAATAACATTATCACACAGACAAAAAGAGCCACGTGATTCATATAAAAAACAAGTGGAGAAGGATGAGGAAGGTGATGCCTTTATTGGATCGCTCAAAAAAAAAAAACCTTATTGTGAGCATTTGTGATTTAAAATCACTTCTTCAGATATGCATTGTGATTGTGAAAACTCAGCAGGATTTTGTGTAAACCAAATTACACCCACAAATCCCTGATGGAAGAGCCTGGAGTTTGCATTGTTTTTGTCCGGCCACAAAAGGAAGCTACAGCTTCAATAGGTCATTTGGGAGAGAGCAATAAGCAGATACCTGGTTTCCTGTGTGTCGAATCAGAGAGGGTATCAAACAGCCTGCAGCTTTTTCACGTTCATTTCTAAGAAGGGAGCCTGGCAGACAGGCCATCATGCCATGAACATTTGGGACTTGGATTGATACTTTCCCTGTCTTATCCACAAGAAACCAATGCATGCCTGAAAAAGTGATCTTGAATCATGAAAGCTTGCAATGTTTTTTTTTAAGTGATCTAATAAAGGCATTGCCTTCTTCCTCCTCCTCCTCCTACATTATCACACAGAGACACACAATGGCAGAAATCCTATAATGTACAATTCCATTGTTTAAATCTGATTACATACTCAGCCACAGACATATTTTTGGTAATTAAAAGTTCCTTACTCTCTCTCAACATTCCCAGGCTCTATTAGGATCCTTATGGTCCTAGGGAAGCCTCTTGAGACAACAAAACAAGGAGCAGTCTTAAATGTAAGAATATCGCTGCTGCCGTGGTTGGGACTACTGTGTTTCCCCATAAAATAAGCCGTAGCAGGATTTCTCAGCATTCGCGTGATATAAGCCATACCCCGAAAATAAGACATACTAATAGTGATAGGCATGAATATTATTGGACTACAACTCCCAGGATGCAGTTGTGGCTAGAAGTGACAGGCGTGGCTACTGGTAAGAAAATAAGACATCCCCTGAAAGTAAGCCATAGTGTGTCTTCTTGAGGAAAAGTAAAAATAAGTTGGTGTCTTATTTCGGGGGGAAATTGCAGTAGCAATTTTCAAAAAATTAACAATTCCTACTCTGCTCTGCTATATCTGAAGGCAGCCTAGGAATATATTGGGGGGGGGGGGTTGTAATAGGAAATGCTTGATGACCAAAAGACAGCCATAATTGATGAAAATATCAGAGCTATATGGCATAACTTTACTGTTAATTACTGGATTTCAGCCATTGTGAATATTGTGATCATAATAAGGTACAAGTTATGGCTGCAATCTATTTTTACAATTTCATTTGTAGAGATTCCCAACTCTCAAAGTCAAAACAACTTTAAGTCATTTACTACACAATGAGAAAGAAGTTGAAAAGGAATTAATGTAAGCTTCATTTGCCTTATAAAATCATGTGCACGTAGCTATCCTCATATCCAGTACATTCTGTAAAACTGTTTTAACAACTTTGTTTTTTTAAAAATAGTTTTGAAGAAGCTGATCAAAAGCACAAAGGAAGAATTTCATTTGATATACTTTTCATGTGTTAGCAAATTTTATGAACAGATTTTGTGATTCAATCTTTCTTGCAAAAAAAAAAATCCATAATTGATTTCAGCAGGACTACAGTCACTACACACAGGGGCTGGCACTAAATTGTTGGATTCTCAGAACAAATTTCATGCCTCATTTATTCTGCATTATCACATTTTACTGTACTAGTATTTTTATATTAAAAGAATATTACATTTATATAAGTCATTTGAAGTCCTCAGTAAGGAACAGAAGGCCAATTATGTGAGCTGTTCCAAAGGACTATAAATACTTTAAGAAGATCAGGAAAAACAATGCTGTATGAAAGATGTGAATGTGTTTCTCCCCCCCCCACACACACACACACAGTTATTATAGCTCAATGTAAAAAAATAAATAAAAGATGCATCCTGCCGTTTACTGTAACAACATATTCTAAACTTATTTATAAAAAGTGATTCTCGTTAGGTTCAATAGAATTTACTTTCTAGGAAATATTATCAAGACTGTAATCCAGGGGTGCCCAAACTTTTAAAGCCGAGGGCCGGTTCACAGTCCCTCTGGTTGCTCGAGGGCCGGGCTATTTTTTCAATGGGATCTCTGCCCTGCCCTCCCGGCCTCACTGCTACTAACCCTCCCCACCATCGCTGCCACCTCTGCTTCCAAAGACAAATGCAAAGGACAAACCAAACCAGAAGAGGAAGGAAGAGGGAGGGAGGGAAGGTTTGCCCTTTGTGTTTATCTTTGGAAGCAGCAAATGGAAGGTCGGAGTTCGATTTCCAAGTACTGAATGATGGACTGAGCTTCCATCTCTGCCTCAGCTCCTGCCAAACCTAACAGTTAAAGGTAAAGGTTTCCCTTGCTTGAAAGCCAGTCGTATCTGACTCTAGGGGTCAGTGCTCATCTCTGTTTCTAAGCCAAAGAGCCAGCGCTGTCTGCTTCTGCAGACGTTTCCATGGTCATATGGCAGGCATGACTAGACACCGGAGCACACGGGATACTGTTACCTTCCCACCGAAGTGGTCCCTATTTATCTACTTGCAATTTCTTGCTTTCAAACTGCTAGGTTGGCAGGAGCTGGGACAGAGACGGGAGCTCATTCCGTCCTGCAGTACTCGGGAATCGAACTGCTGACCTTCCGCCTCCCAGTCAGCGTCTTAGTGACTTGAGCCACTGCAGTTAGAAAGCAAGAAATTGCAAGTAGATAAATAGGGACCACTTTGGTGGAAAGGTAAAAAGTGTTCCATGCACTCCAGTGTCTAGGCATGCCTGCCACATGTCCACAGAAATGTCTGCAAATGCAGACAGTGCTAGCTCTTTGTCTGTAAACAGAGATGAGCACTGAACCCTAGAGTCAGTTATGACTGGCTTTTGAGCAAGGGTGACCTTTACCTTTACCAGACCTCCCCCTACCATTCCTGCATCATACATTAGCCCAGCCCACATTTTAAAAACATCCAAGCTCAAAGTTGTCATTATATCTTGGAGCCATGCGTTCCAAAATCCCATTGACCCTTGGGTGGAAAAGAAATTTCTTTCTTCAATTCCCCAAACTTTGCTGACTCTATTTCATTGCTGGTCTTCCCCACTGTCTCTACCCTGTGTAGAATTCCAAAAGCTCAACCACATTTCTCCTAAGAAAAGTATCCAGACATCCTGATGTTTATCAAGATTGCTTTTACATGCATTTGCGTGCATTTTAGTCAAATTATAGGTCATTCCCTGTTAACAATCTTAAACATTTTTTAAAGGTAATGAAAAACAATAGAAAAAGCACATTGCATTTCAAAAATTCTTTGCAACTACTCAGTGATGGCAAAAAAAATGCTTTTCAAAGAGATTTATCTTCAAATAAATTGCTTTCAACAAGGAACTCCAAAAAATTACTGTTAAAAGGCAACGTTCCAAATTCTGAAGCCACTGAGAAATTTTTAGATCTTTTTCCACCTGGGGAGAAATGACTTGCGACTGTCTCTGCCCCAGCTCCTGCCAGCCTAACCTTTCCAAAGCAAGACATTGCAACTATAGCACTGTAAATAAATAGGTACCACTTTGGTGGGAAGGTAAACCGCATTCTGTGCACTTCGGTGTCTAGTCATGCCTGCCTCATGTCCATGGAAACGTCTGCAAACGCAGACAGCGCTGGCTCTTCGGCTATAAACTGAAATGAGCACTGAACCCTAGAGTCGGATATACGACTGGCTTTCGAGCAGGGGCGACCTTAAAGGAGAGAGAGAAAGACACACACACCCCTGCAAGTCCAGGCAGTGGAGGGAGCGGGCAGTTGCAGACGCGTTTCTGATCGCAAATGCTCGGGTGCGTTTGCAAGCACGGACGCTTTTGCACATTGACGGGTGCATTCCCCATCCACTTCTGGGAGCTGGGAGGGTGCCGAGGGCCAGAGGAATTGGCGTCGCGGGCCGCATACGTCCCGCGGGCCGTAGTTTGGGCACCCCTGCTGTAACCTAATGTTCCTCTAAAACTCTAAACAGTGGTCGCCAACATGCTGAGACACAAGGGCCACATTAGCAAGCCTAGCACTTAAAGAGGGCCACATCTTAAATCAAAATATAACAAAATTATTAACTTCCCAATTTAGAACAAAAGTAACATTCAGAGGTCAATGAAGAAATGGAAACTTGAATGCAATCCATTTTGGAACAATGCTTTATGGTGGAATCCTTTTATTTAGCTACACAAGCTTAACCAGTCAGTCTAATCTTTGTGGTTGTCTTTGGTTAGCCAAAGCTTGTCCCACTCAAGATTTGTGACAGATGCCCTTAATATGTCATGTAAATGTTCATCTGTAAGTCTTGACCTAAAATTGCATTTTACAATTTTCATTTTGGAAAAAGGTTTTACACAGATCAATGTAGTGCCAAAACCTGAGCATCCCTGCAGCAAATCTCTTTAGATAGATAAATATATCAAGAGGACCAAAAGAGACATCTAACAGAGGTCTTTTTCTTTATACATGTCTCTGAGATGATCAGTGGCTTGTAAATCAATTACAGTTGTACCTCGCTTAAAGAGCATAATGCGTTCCACAGGATTGCTCTTTAAGCGAAACACCATTGTAAGTGACCAATTGTGTGTGTGGGGGGGGGGGGGGATTGCGAACCGCAATTTATTTGTTAAGCAAGCTTTTGTTTGGTTTTATTTGTTAAGTGAAGTGAATATTCAGAGAAAATTCTGCTCTTTAAGTGAGTTACTCTTTAAGTGAGGTGCTCTTTATGCGAGGTTTGACTGTACTTCAATCTGAAAAAAGTTACTTTCGTACTACTTCAAAGGGATTCTGAAATATTCTCATTTCCTTTCCACGCTTATGGTAATTGTTGAATCACGTCTGAAATTCCATCTACCTTGATGGGCAGAACCTCCAGAAATGTTCAATCTGCAACACACTTCATATCCCTGTTGCAAAAAAAGCCAGGCTTTTTACTCTTCTCTCCCCATCTTTTCTGCAAAAGCAGGCTAGACACCTCTTGTATTCATCCTCTCAGGTGTTTTTTCTTCCTCACAAACATACAGTCTTCAAAATATATGTGGAGAGGAGGAATGAAAAGCTGAGTGCTACCATGACCTGAGCTCTAATGGCTAGCAAACTACCCAGAATGGTCAAAATGCTAGTACAGTAATACCCCGTATAACGCGAGTACCCAATAGCGTGAAAACCGAATAATGCGACAAGAAAATCTTGTATCGAATAAAGTGATTTTCATGTTATTCGATACAAGCGTATGCGTGGGGGGGGCAGTTGGATTGGGTAGAACATCTACCCAAACCAACCCACCCCCCAGCGCCCGCCCCCACGATGTTTGGAAAGGGTACGGGGATCCTTACCCTTTCGAAACTTCGAGTTGCGAAAGGGTAAAGATCCTTACACTTTCGCAACTTCGAGTGTGCTCACGCGTGTCGTTCGGGGTTAGGGCAGGAGACGGGAAAGACCCCTGTCTCCTGCCCTAACCCCGAACGACATGCGCGCGCACGCTCAAAGTTGTGAAAGTGTAAGGATCTTTACCCTTTTGCAACCTCGGGCGGCTTGGAGGCTTGCGCGGCTCGGCGGTGGTGACGGGAGGATGCGGGAAACTGCCCAGTTTCACCCTTACTTGGACAGGAGATACATGACAACGTTGGCCCATACATTGGTAGTCTCAAGAACTGACTGGTGTGATACTCCCTACTTGGGGCTGCCCTCCTACCTGATACAGAGATTGCAACGAATTCAGAATACTACAGCTAGAATGATATATGGAGTGAATACGTTTGAGCATATCACTCCTAGCAACACTGGTTTTCTATTTACTGTGTCATATACAGTAATACCTCGGATAACGTTTACCTCGGATAACGCTAAAATCGCATAATGTTAATTAATCTGGGGAGGAGAATTGGATCGAATAACGTTAAGGTCCTATGAGATGGATCGGATAACAACCGCTAAAGCCTGTGCGATTACAATGTATCTCTATGGAGCTTTAACGTTATCCGATCCATCCCATAGGATTTTAACATGCATTGGATAACACTAAAAATCGGATAACACCAAGACTTGTGGAACCAAGTCTTAGCGTTATCTGAGGTATTACTGTACAAGGAATTAGTTTTAAAATAAAAAGTCCTAAATGTTTTTAAACCTCATTAGCTTTCAGAGACATTCTCCCAAAGATCTACTGCTCATACTTGAACAAATCAAGCCCAAACTTTCTCTGAAGGCAAAAATGACAGAACTGAGGCTGTCATGCTACAAGCACATCATGAGAAGGCAAGATTCTCAGGAAAATACAGTAACACTAGAAAACCTTAAAGGCAGCAGAGAAAAAAGACCAAAAATGAGATGGGATGATTCCATCATTAGAAAACCATAGCCTTTAACTTCTAAGAATTGAGCAGGGTTGTTGAAGACAAGACATTTTGGAGATCTCTCAATCACAGTGTCACCATAAGTCAGATACTACAACATTAACTGACTTAGGAGCCATCCATGGCAATAGAATATTGGGTATTTGTTCAGCTTTAGTTTTGCTTTCTATGTTCCTTTTGCTGGTGAACACAGCTCCTTGTTAAGCAAATAATTTAAGAGCATTTAGGGAAATGGGCTGAATACAGATAGTTCTGATCCTGTAATAGGTATTACAAAAAAGAAGTTATGCTAATGCACTCCTGGTTAGCACTTTCAGGTATATCTACCAACTCAGACCTTAGATCTCAAGAGTTCACAGGCTGGGCTGTGGAATGCATGTAAGGATCAATGTGAGCTATGACCTAACAGACATAATGTGAGTTGGGGGAAATGGGTTGGAGTTGGGATGTCAACTGACAGCAGGACTTTGAGGCTCAGGACTTGCCGTGATTGGTCAAGAAAGGTGGCAACAAACCCTTGCTCCTGACTTAAGTCTCCACATTACGGGAGATTCTTCTGCGGGGGGGGGGGGGTTTAAGAAGATAGATTTGATTAGTTAAATAAAGCTTTCCTCCTACTTAAAACCCATTATTTGTGTGACAAAGCTAAGCAGACCAGGTTAAAAGGTCACTGGGGAAAAGGTGAGAATCAGTTATTTATGATGACTGGGAGATATTACAAAATGGAGTGGGAGGAGAGACAGAGCAGCTTTATTTTTAGCTACAAGCTTTCAAAACACTATTTGTTTTGACACCTCAATTTAAAAAGTTACAAACAACTATCTTTTTATAAGCGCCAACCTAAATCATCATCATTGTGGTTGCAGAATTTTGTAATATACAGTACACTAGTACCCCAGATAACGTTATGATTTGGCTCCACAAGTCTCGTCGGTATCCGGTTTTTAACGTTGTGCGATACATTGATCACACAATGTTTAAAAAAGCCCTGTTTCCCTGGAGGCTGCAGCAAGCCAGAACGTCGGGATTTGAATCCTGACATTTTGGCTTGCTGCAGCCTCCAGGGAGGTGGGGGAACTTTGGAAACAGCTTGGATCGGGTCTCCCCACCTCCCTGGACCCGGCCCGGGGGGGTGGGTGGTCAGAGACCCCAAAATTGGTAAAAAAAAAAGGTCATTTTTTTTTACCAATTTTGGGGTCTCTGACCCCCCTGCCGGGTCCAGGGAGGTGGGGAGACCCGATCCAAGCTGTTTCTGGGCTTCCCCAACGTCCTCAGCCAGTGCAGCAAGCCAAAACGTCAGGGTTCGAATCCCAACATTCTGGCTTGCTGCAGCCTCAAAGAGGGTGGGGCGACTTCAAAAATAGCGTGCATCGGCTCTAGGGAGGTTGGGAGACCCAATGCACGCTAATTTTGAAGTTCCCCCACCCTCTTTGAGGCTGCAGCAAGCCAGAATGTCGGGATTCGAACCCTGACGTTTTGGCTTGCTGCACTGGCTGAGGACGTCGGGGAAGCCCAGAAACAGCTTGGATCATGTCCCCTGCCTGCTCCAGAGAGATCAGAGGACCTGATCTACAGCTGCAGGGTGGCTGGGGAAGCTGACGGGGACTCCCTGTCGGCTTCCCTAGCCACCCGCCCTTGCCTCCGCAGCTGTGGGGTGGCTGGGGAAGCCGACGGGGGAGCCCCCCGTCAGCTTTCCAGCCTCCCCACCCCTGCTTCCGTAGCTGCAGGGTGGCTGGGAAGCTGAACGGAGAATCCCGTTCAGCTTTTCAGCCACCCTGCTGCTAAGAACGACTGTATCAGATAACGTTAAAAATCGCGTTATTCGATACACAAGATTTTTCCAAAAATCTTGTAACGTTATGCGGTTTTAGCACTATCCGGTACTCGCGTTATCCGGGGTATTACTGTACTATAATCTACTACAGATTTCTAAAATAACACCAGCAGAGCTGCAATAAACAGCAATATTAGGAACAACACATACACTACACTGATATTTAACCGATAGATTTGGTGTTAAAACTTTTTTCTATTACACAATACTAGTCAATTTTTTTACTGTATTTTGTACTCTCAAATAATAAGAAAATTAAAACAAAAATTTAGAAAGAAGTTATTTATGGTGGGATTAGCAGTGATCCTCTTTCTTGTATAGATCTATCAGCTTAAATAACAAACAGTGAAATAGTGCCTAAAATTCGGCAATGAGTTGCAACTTGACCTGGGCCACTGAATCTGGGAATTTAGTGAGTCAAAGCCTATGTAAGTTTCACTGGATCAATGGGGCTGGCCATAACTGATATTTACTACTAAATTTTAGCCTACAACACTTTTATAAAAGACCATGAAGTTGTCAGAAATGCAGAATGCTGTATTACAGCTACCAGACGAGATTTTTTGTAAAGCAACTGCTCAATTTGTTTTGTAGTCTAAGCCTTTGCATACAGAAGCAGAAGTAACTTCCTGAGAGTTTGCGGACTTTTATCCTCATGAATGTAACCAAGGTCTACACCAGGGATTCTCAACCTGCGGTCCATGGACCAGATGCAGGCCACAGCACCATTTCATGTCTCCCCCTCCCCAACTGCCTCCACCACATCAGGAAGTGCCATGTGGTGGCGGCAGGGCAAAATGGCTGTCTGCCCCCCAGAGCTATCTGAGGGAGCGTGATCCGGCCCTTGGCTTTAAAAGGTTGAGAACGTTAGGTCTACACTTAGATTTTAGCACAGTTTGATGCTGTCATGATTAGAACACAGCAGATGGGTAGACACAACATGGTGGGTGGAAAGTGGAATTCTCTATAACTGGGCTTCTGCTTCTACTACAGCCCATAAGAAAACTACACAGGTTATGACCCCTTTTGAAGAGAGCCAGCTGCAATGGGGAGAAAAGTTCACTGCCACAGGCAGTGAAACAGTGGCTGTATACAGTTATAATATATGTTTTCATAGTTTCAGCAACAAACTAATAAGCAGTTTTGATATGGCCATATATAAATTAGACACGGAAAATGTGTAATTATATCACTGTGAACAAAAAAAATTGCAATTGAAATGCTCACTACCTTCACATCAGCCAGGTAATGGGGAATTTCAATTTCAATTGATTGTTCACGGTCATTTGGAAACTGATTGTCTTGTTCTGAAATTTAAATCAGTTATTTAAAGTGCTATTTCCCTAGTGTTCCAAACTTCCTTGATATAAGTGTTTAGGAAACTCATGATTCATAATCATTGCCAGTGAAGTCTGAATGACCCAAAAGCAACTGTTTTAACATCTTCCATTCATATAGTTCTCACACCATTCATCAGGCTAAAAATTTCACAGAAGACGACCACCATCTAGTGCTCAAAAAGAAAATAGCAACCCTGTACTTTTATTATAAAGCATAACCTTCTGAGGTTGCAAAAGGCATTCCAGTGCCTTTACTATAAAGCATGACCCGCTGAGAACAGGAAGTTCTCCTTTGAACTGTTCTTATTACTCTTCTATTTTCAAACTAAAATACATGAAATGACCTTCAGTAGATTAACAATATTTTAAATGTATGTTAGTATAACTTTGATTCCTCATAGTACTTGACAATGGTAGGTTGTTGAAAAAGACCTTCATTCTGAAAACAATCTGTTACAGCTAATGGAAGAAACTTGAGTTTCTATATTACTATGTTGGAAACCGCCCTGAGTGTTGCTTTCACTAGGTGGTATATAAATGTTAAACATCAATTAATAAAATAAAGAGTGAGGAATAAAACACAGCAAGCTTAGTTTCTTTCACTTCACTATCAATACCCAGAAGTGAGGTTCCATAAATAAAGACAGCCATGTGATCTATACACAAAATAAATGCAGGAGGAAGGAAATACAGTAATACTTCGGATAACGCTAAGACTTGGTTCCACAAGTCTTGGTGTTATCCGATTTTTAGTGTTATTTGATCCATGTTAAAATCCTATGGGATGGATCGGATAATGTTAAAGCTCTATAGAGATACATTGTAACCGCACAGGCTTTAGCGGTTGTTATCCGATCCATCCCATAGGACCTTAACGTTATTCGATCCAATTCTCCTCCCCAGATTACTTAACATTATGTGATTTTAGCGTTAACCGAGGTAAACGTTATCCGAGGTATTACTGTACCTTTATAGGATCACTTTAAAAATCAATCATTATGATTTGATTTTTTAAAGTGATCCTATAAACGTGTTTGATTTTTTAAAGTGATCCTATAAAGGTATCACCCTCCTCCGGCATTTATCAGAAGTGATGTGTAAATCATCAGCTGGAAGGAAGACAGTGATGTAGTCTCATTTGAGTAAATCAAGGTAAGCAAGACTAGAAAAGTAATGTAGAAGAAACTTTGGAAATTAGTTATAAAGAGCAAGTAGCCATTTTCAAAGACATCAGAAACTACACTTGCAAAGACGCAGTCTTAATCCCAGGTCCCCAAGAGCAATATTCAAAATTGGAATTGTGTGCAAAAACTAGGAAGAAAAAGAAACACTGCACAAGGGTAAGATGAATTAAAAACCCAGAAAGTTAGCAATCATTCCTGACTGTGTATGGAGTTCATATAATATTGCAGCTCTACTGCAATTTGGTGCCTGCTATATGTTTTTAAAGGGAATGTAAGTGGAGTAGTGGTTAAGATGCAGAACTTGACTGACAGGTCAGCAGTTCAAGACTAGAGTACTGCATGATGGAGTGAGCTCCCGTCTCTGTCCCAGCACCTGCCAAGCTAGCAGTTGGAAAGCAAGAAATTGCAAGTAGATAAACAGGTGCCATTTTGGTGGGAACGTAAACAGCGTTCTGGCACTGCAGTGTCAAGTCATGCCTGCCACATGCCCACAGAAACATCTGCAGATGCCGACAGCGCTGACTCTTTGGCTATAAACAGAGATGAGCACTGAACCCTAGAGTCGGATACAACTGGCTTTCGAACAAGGGCAAACTTTACCTATATGTTTTAAATGTCAATTCCCTCCCATGAAGTCAAAATGGCCAATGATATTTAGGGAATACACCTCCACTACAATAGAAAAACATACAAGGGCTGCAACAATGTTTTACTGTTTTATGCGAGATTGTGCTTCCTTTCTCTTGTTCATGTCATAACATCGTTCCTCTTTGTGTTGGCTGCCTGTATCTTTTGTGTAAGAGACATGTCCCTTCCCCTAGGAGTACATAAAAAAATCATATGAAGTTGTCTTTGTGATATCAACAGATTGTGCTGCAAAGCACTGGTGGTGCAGTGGTTAAACTTCTGTACTGCAGCCAAAATGTTGTGAATTCGATCCTGACGGGTTCAAGGCTGACTCAGCAATCTATCCTTCCACTGTTGGCAAAATGAGTACCTAGCATGTTTGGGGCAAAATGCTAATTAATTTGTGAACCACCCAGAGAGTACACAAAGTGCTTATGGAGGCGGTGTATAAGTATACAGTAATACCCCGGATAAGGTTTACCTTGGATAACGCTAAAATCGCATAACGTTAAGTAATCTGGGGAGGAGAATTGGATCAAATAACGTTAAGGTCCTATGAGATGGATCGGATAACAACCGCTAAAGCCTGTGCGATTACAATGTATCTCTATGGAGCTTTAACATTATCCGATCCATTCCATAGGATTTTAACATGGATCAGATAACACTAAAAATCAGATAACACCAAGACTTGTGGAACCAAGTCTTAGCGTTATCCGAGGTATTACTGTAATTGTTATTGTTATATCTACTCCCCCCATCACATATTTATACACCTAAAAACAGAGAAAAACTACCATGTGGTATATACAGATGCTACAATTTGCAGTCATTCATCCCAGTTTTAATTCATCTTTTATAGCCATATCTAACACACATTTATATTATTTGATGGGAACTTCCTCAGAAATTCAGGGACATGTTGAAAATAGATTCATCTTCAATGATTTTCTTCCAAACAACCTGTCTCACTTTGAAAACCTTGGTTAACAACCTTAAAAGCAGTTTATTTGGTGAATAGTTTAAATCTATGTCAGCAATCAGGCTCACACAATCAACTTGTTGCATGCTGTTATCGGCTGCAACTATTTAAGCAGGCAATACTGACAATTACATTAGGGACTTTACAACACCCCTGTTGAATGTTAAAATGTGAATATCTCAACTGATATATCTGGATCTCCCAGTCAGTATTTCAAGCTCCTGTGGGTTGAAGTCAAAAAACTGAAAATAGTGCAATACTGCCCTCTCCAAGAATACATTTGGTTACCAATAATAATAATAATTTTGTTTCAGAGATTACTCTGGATTGAAAGGATTTTTGCTGGAGAAACTCCACTCAGGGGATGCCCAAATGAGGGTCCTTTCATGTCCCCAAGTGAAGTCCTCAGGTATCAAAACACAACTTTCCATTCTTCAAGTTCAGCATCTTAACCAATAAGCATCTTAACCAATATGTCCTGAATTGATCGTTGTAAACTGAAACAAATATATTAAAAATTTGTAAACCAGGATGGCATTTCCATAGGATTTGCCATTGTAGACTGGAGCAAAATTAAACCGAGGCGGTTGTAACCTGGAGTTTTACTGTAAAATAGAAGAGAATTAAAAACAACTTTAAGCAACCTACGGTATGTAAGCCAGCAAAAAAAGGGGGGGGCTCCTGTCGTGGCAACCCACACTTGCTGGGCCAACCAGGTCTTCAGGCCATTCTTAAATGCTGGAAGATCTAATTGTACGCAGAGGTTAGTCAGCCAGAGGTTCCAAAGGGCCAGGGTAGCCACTGAAAAGGCCCTCCGTCTAGTGCTAGAGAGGTGCACCTCTCTAGCAGTTGGGACCCTTAGAGAGCCCCTCCAGTCTGCTCTAGTGGGATGGGCTGATGTCCTCGGGGTGATGCAGTCTCTTAAGTAACCTACCCACTACCATGTAGGGCTTTAAAGGTAATGACCAGCACTTTCAATTGCACCCAGAGGCACAGCAGTAGCCAATGTATCCCCCGCAGCAAGAGTGAGCTATGGTGACCACACCCCATCACCACATGGACCACCACATTCTGAACCAGCTGTAGCGTCCGAATGGTAATCAAGGGCAGCCTCATGTAGAGCGTGTTACAATAATCTGACCAGGAGGTGACCAATGCATGAGTGACCATGAGCAAGGAGTCCCAGTCCAGGAATGGTTGTAACTGGCGTATCACTCGAACTTGAGCAAAAGCCCTCCTGGCCATGACTGCCACCTGCTCCTGGCCACAACTGCCACCTGGATAGGACTTTGACCGCATCACTTGGATCACCACAGGCTGAGATATATAACTGAGTATCATCCACGTACTGATGATACTTCAACCTGTGGGAACCGATGATCTCACCCAGTGGCTTCATGTAGATGTTGAACAGGAGGGGTGAGAGTACAGCACCCCATATGTGAAGGGCCTTGGGCTGACCTCTTGCTCCCCAAACACACCAACTGGATTTGGCCACTCAGGAAGGAGGAAAACCAGAACCACACCATCCCCTGTATCCCAAAACCTCGGAGCCAGCCCAGAAGGATACCTTGATAAACGGTATTGAATGCTGCTGAGAGGTCAAGAAGAGCAAGGACAGATGGCTCCCACTAGAGGGCCTGAATCCTGACTGAAAAGGGTCCAGATAATCCACTTCATCCAGGACACCCTGGAGCTGCCACGCCACTGCCTTCTCCACAACCTTCCCCAAAAAGGGGAGGCTGGATACCAGATGAAAGTTTACCAGTATTGTAGGATCAAGCAATGACTTCTTAAGGAGGGGGTGCACCAGCACATGTTTCAAAGGCATGGGAATGCACCCTCCCCAAGAAAGGCATTAATCACCACTCTGACCCAACTGCCTGTCACTCCCCTGGCTAACCAACCAGGAAGATCAGGGATCTAACACACAGGCAGTAGCATGAACAGATCCCAGGATCCTGTCCACTTTCTCAGGGACAATCGGATTGATCCGATCCCAGGTAACATGGCTAGACTGTGCTCCAGTCAACTCCCGCATCTCAGTATTAACTCCGGAGTCAAACTGTGAGTGAATTCGAGTAATTTTCTCCATCAGATAATCAGCAAAATTGTCAGCACACCCCTGCCACACTGGCTCAGGGGACTCCTCTACCGAGGAGGGACCCAATCACCCAGAAAAGGGCTGCTGAGCAATTATCTGCAGAGGCAATAAGGGCAATAATAGTTATAAGACCTCAATAACATCTAGGCTAGAAGTTTCAAATACAGTTCTCCTCAAAACTCAAAAGGGGTACAACACCTTCTTCAGGGATGTAACAGGTGCATCATAATAGGAGATGTAGCTTCAGATCCAAGTAGTCGTGACTTAACTTTGACAGGATGCACTTGATTAATCCAATTCTAGGCTTTAATGAAGGAAATAAGAGTATATATCCAACCAATGAAAAGCTGATTACTTTCATTAATAAATAAAACAAAAGTGCTATAAAGTTACAGCTGGAGAAATAAGCAAGTTACAAACATATATGATGCAAGAGAAAATACTGAAAGTCACTAGGTTGCAATCCTACACGCATTTTCTAGGATAAGTTGCACTGAACATAGGGGTACCAATTTCTAGGGAAATATACAAAGATTAAGGTGTGTGATATGTGTTATGTTACATACCCATTAAACTCTAAAATGTCCATGGTTCTAAATGAGCAATTAATGTGGATATTGCACTAAATTGTTTTTCGAACCAAAACTGGGTAAAACAAGGTCTTACCTTGCCTGTGCTTTGTAAAATAGTAGTTCTCGTCCTCCACACCCTTTCCCTGCTGACAATGTCTCTAGTTACATCAACCTCTGCATCAACAAAACTTCGTTGTTTAAGGGCAGTAATGTCATCATCCAAATCAGTTTTAATAGTAGACCTTTTCTTGGCCATGATTTTGGCTTTGATAGCAGCAATCTTTTCCACAGACATGGCTTCAGACAAGGATCTAGGAGGAAAGTATATTAAAAGATTGACCACTGTTACAAACCAATATTTGCCATACAACAATACAGAATGAATGTTTCTAAAGTAAACCACAGGAAACCTGCAAATCAGGAAAAAAAATGTACCTTAGTTATCCAATAAATCTAATTTAATCATAAATCTAGATTACAACCAAAGAATCAAGGCTGGAAATTTGACAGCACAAGTTACAGTGTAAAGCTTTAACTGTGGTTTAAAAAAATACAGCTAAACTGAAGCATTACATATGGACCCAGCAGAATCAAAATCACAGGACTAAAAGAAAGACAATAGCTTTTCCTGCCTTCAGGCAATAGTTCAACATGTATAAAAACTGACCTAGTATGACTTTCTGCCCATTCTTCTCCCTGACCCAGTTTCCCAAGAACACAAAAACACCTATAACATTATTTCAAGCTCTGCTATAGATGATCACACTGGGTAATCTACAGTGGTACCTCACTTAAAGAGCATGTGTTCCACAGGATTGTTCTTTAAGCGAGTTTGCTCTTTAAACGAAACACCATTGTAAGTGACCAACTGTGACTTCTGGCGGGGGGGGGGGGGAGATTGTTTTTGGTTGGTTTTATTTGTTAAGTGAGGTGATCATTCAGAGAAAATTCTGCTCTTTAATTGAGTTACTCTCTAAGCAAGATGCTCTTTATGCAAGGTTTCACTGTATGTTATCAGCAATAGCTTGCCGGAAGTGGAGGAATCTGAGAAATTAAGACAGAGACAGGTGTCGGCTACTATTCGTATCTGAGTACTATATATATTTTTCCTGGAAATCATGTTCAATGACAAAGAGGAAAAATGCCATTGACGTGAATTTGTTTAAGGTGGATCCTAGCTTGCAATGAAGTGACCCACATGCTGTGATCATGGAACCATCTCCTGCAGCACATATGAAATGAGTCATGCAGGATTTAACATCAGGACTATAATGATCTGCTGCAGCCTTGAGGATATTAACTAGGTGTGTCTTCACAGCCAGTCCATCTGGCATAGCCTCTTCCACCTCCATGACCGTTGGGAATCACAATAGTGAAGTGGTTCCTCCTCTGCTCATTTTGCCATTGGGGCCAATATGACGGTTTCCATTGGCATTTCCTCCACTGAGAGGGCCATCAGCCCAGCTCCTCTGTCAGTAGCCATTGACCCCTTTAGGGAGTCAGGTTATTTACTGCAACCCAACACTGAGTCATTGGCTGTATGGTCTACTCCAGTGTTTCCCAAATGCTGGTGTTTGGACTTCAATTCCCAGAAGCTTAAGTCAATTCCCCAAAGCACTGATCAGTCAATATACTGGCTTAGGCTTCTGGGAACTGAAGTCCAAACACCAGCATTTGGGAAACACTGGTCTACTCCATTAATGTAGTGAAATGTCTGGTCACAGTTATAGAGACAGGCAATTAGTTTTCATTAATACAGTGAAACCTCAATTAACAAATGGTTCAGTTAACATAAAAACTGCATAACAAAAGGATATCCATATAAAATAGTGGCTCAATTTACAGAATTTTTTTCAGAACAGATTAATTGGTATTCAGTGCATTCCTATGGAAAATTCAATTACAGTAATTTTTGCTCTAAAAAAAGTCCCAGAAAACGCATTAATTACGTTAACCAAAGTTCTACTGCACCAAAACTAAGTAATTTGTCCCATTGGTGTAACTAAACATACCATACTGTTATTTCTTTATCTGGAAAAGAATAAAGAATGCCCAATGTATCCAAGGTCAAAAAGGCAAGACAATTCTGCCACTGGTTTGTATTCCTAGACAAAAGTTAAACATTTGGATTTCATATTTCCATTAACAGGCAGCAAAGTTGTGATTTTATTTATACAAGTTCTTTATTTTTTCAAAGGGCCTCTGTTATAAAGCACCTGATACCTCCATTCTATTCACAGATGGCATTTTAGTGGCACTGTGAGAATTTGCCAAAGCCTTTGGTTTTCAGAAAAGCTCATACAGTAATACACCAGATAACGATTGGATCGGATAACGCTAGAATCGGATAACGATGCAAGTTTTTTGGAAAAAACTTGCATCGGATAACGATTCTGGATAACGATCCTTTAGCGTTATCCGAGCCAATCGTCTGGGGGTGGGTGCCGGGGGTGGATTGGGTAGCGCACATTTCCTCCCAACCGTACTGCACTCGCAACAATTCTTGCAAGCGCAGTAGGGTCCGGAGGAAAGTCCTCACCCAAGCCGAAACCAGCTGCGGCTAGGAATTGCCAGCCGCAACTCGGTTCGGCTTGGGTGACAATCCCCCCCCCCCGGCACCTCTTCTCACCACCCGACACGACCCTTAGCGCTTGTTAAGGGCCATGTTGGGTGGTGAGAGGTGCCCGCTCACCATCCCCGTACGCCTCCCAAACCCCCACTGACACTCGCGCTCCTGCAGGGCGTTTAGGAAGGGTACAGGGAAGATCCCCGTACCCTTCCCAAACCCCTGCTGATGTGTGCGTGCCTGCAGGGTGTTTAGGAAGGGCATGGGGAAGATCCCCGTACCCTTCCCAAACACCCTGCAGACACATGGCATGCGATTGTGCACCTCTTCTCGCAACCTGACATGACCCTTAACAAACTCTAAGGGTCGTGTCGGGTGGCGAGAAGAGGTGCCCGATTTCGCGCCTTCTGGTGCACGAACGGGCGCCTTCTCTTGCCCCCTGACACGACCCTTAGCGCTTGCTAAGGGTTGTGTTGGGTGGCGAGAAGAGGTTTGCCCCTGAAGTCAAGCTGATCCTAGGCTAGCAATCACTAGCCTAGGGTCAGTTTGACTTCAGGGACAAACTGCGCGGTTTGCCCGACGTCAGGGCTTTTTTTTTTTTAGCGTTGTTCGATGCATGCATTGGACAACGCTAAAAATCAGATAACGTCATGACTTGTGGAACCATGTCATAATGTTATCCGATGTTCTAATGTATCACAATTGTCCATAACCTTCCATTAGTTATTTTCTCCAACTTTTATTCACTGTGGTGTGGCCCATCCCTATCCCTGGCCCTTCTTCAGCTTTTCTGTTGAGCATGAACTCACACCCGTCCTTGAACTGAATCAAGGGCATCAGCTACAGTGCATTCTTTTAAGAATAAAGAGAGAAAGCCTCGATGGCATTTCATACATTTGATGGGTAGCTAGGTTCTCAGAGAAACTGCTGCAGGTAGCTTGCTTTTGCCAAGGTAGCAGGTACTCATTCCCCCTCACCACAGGCAGCAGCCTGCCCAAAAGACCAACACTGCCCCATTCCTACCCTATTACCACATGTGCAATGGATCTTGGGAAATTGGAGGTAAAGTAACCTCTAAGGACTCTGTCTTGCAGTCAAACTCTAATTCATACTTTGATCAGCAGCCTACAACTACCGTATATACTCAAGTATAAGCCGAGTTTTTTAGTCCCAAAAGGGGGACTCGGCTTATACTTGGGTCAATGACCACGAGGGTCCCAGAGCCGTGCCAACAATTTAATTAATTTTACCATATTTTCATGCATTTTGATTATAGAAACTCACTAGTAGCTGCTGCATTTCCCACCCTCGGCTTGTACTATTTTCCTGGGTTTTCAGGTCAAAATTAGGTACCTCGGCTTATATTTGGGTCTGTTTATACTTGAGTATATACGGTATCTCTTTCTAATCTCAAGATACCTAGTGCTGCTTTAACCAAAACTATTATTACTACAGAGAATATTTTAAGTTCTTTTTCTTCATCTTGTCTGTTTAGAAAAATAGGTCCATAACTAAAGATGAGAAGGCGACTTGTACAAAACAACCAATAGTTGCTGTCATGCAGCAATTACATAGCAACAAGGTGTAATGATATATTATTATTTTTTGTGAACACACCTGACCCACAAGAAAAAGAAGTTCCAGCACTATGTTTGTTTCAGGCCTAAAGAAGCAAGCTGCACGTCCTGCAACAGCAAATATGAAAACATCAAGCCGTTTCTTTTCATGCATTTTATCTAACATTCATATGGCTTTTTGATGAAACTCAAAAATTATTTTATTATTTAAAACTTTGATATGCTCCCTAACTGGCTTGCCCTAGCAACAGCTTATAAACATATACATATTAAAAATCCCAATTTCAATATTTTCATGAAATGTCTGCAAATGAATTTCATACTATATGTCCACCATCACTACAGGGATAAAGAATGTTTAACAAATAGTCATTTTTGCAAGATAAATTCTAGAAAGACCTGACCACTGAAAAGATTCATTGGGAACCCTAGACAAGTAGTTCCCAAAGTGGTGTCCATGTCCCACAGGGAGACTTCAATTCCCCGAAGCCTAAGTCACTACATTGGCTGATCAGTGCTTTGAAGAATTGACTTAGGCTTCTGGGAATTGAAGTCCCAAAACCAATGGTTGGGAAACACTGTCCTAGACTAACCTGATTTGCTCCGTCTGTACAATGCCTTCCTTGTGACCCTCCAGCCGAGCTGCCAGGCGCTCTTTGTCAAGACGTACACACTCTTCATCCTAGTGAGAACAACAATGTTTAGAAGACTTTACCCCGAATCCACATTAGCAAAAGAGTACAGTGAGCTCATCTACCCTAATATATATAACAGTAATTTTTATTTACACTAGATTCTTCCTTCACAGATAGTCCAGAGCATGGACCATATTATATACAGATATTTAGGCTAACAAACTATATCGCTGCAACTATACTTCCGTTTCCTATAGGAATATAATTAAAGTCCAAGAGTCAATGAAATTAAGTTATGTGGACAAAAGTCTAAGCACAAGTTGCCTTTCAAGTGTCTGAGCACTATAACTGTCAAATGGCATTTTAACCATATAATCCAGCTCATTTACTAGTCTGCCAATTACTGCCAAAAATATGCACCGATGAGGTTTAGCTAACAACAAAGTCAAGAAAGTGGCTTCATTTTAGCAGTCCACAGTTTGATCGGGACACAAAAGAAGTACTATATAGACTTACTTGAATCATTTGATAATAAACATTCAGTTTAGTGTCTAAGGCAGGGGTTCACAACCTTTTAAAGTTGGGGGCTGGGTCACACTACCTGAGACAGTAAATGCTGCTGTAAACACATCCACATCTGCTGTAAACGCATCCACATCTGCGGCCACTTACGGCAGCAATGGCAGGAGTGAGGGCGGTGGCCAGATGATTTGGTGCTATGGGCCGTAGGTTGCTGACCCCTAGTCTAAGGTATAACTATGTCAAAATGCTGCTAAAATAGTTCTTAATCTACCTGCTCTATGCTTGGAATGACACATAACAATTCTTTACCTTTATCAAAATCTTTGGTGTTCTAAATAAGACTCTCGCAAGGAGAGACCAGATTCAAAGGATTGTTTGAAGAAAGGAGCTAATTCCATCAACTTATGCAAACTTTAAAATTTAGTTTCACAATCCCACCTGACAAACAACTTTATAGAAAATTCCAAATGTTACACCATGGCATGGCTATGTCAAACAAAGAACTCCATATACAAGCCTGAATGATTATATGGATCTTAAATATTGTTGATTATAGTCATTAACTCAAAGTCCAAATAGCTGCATCAATTGGATATACTGTGTATGTGCTATAAATAGGTATGGAAAGCATTATGAGAACACACATGGAAATAAAATATATCTTAATCTTCCAAGAGAAAGAAAACAAACCTATACCAGTCCACAAAAGATTACAAAAACATCACTAGCATACCTCTATTCTTGGTTTCTTTGCTTCTGCTAATATTTCATCAGCTGCTCTTTTAACTATGAGGAGAAAAAGAAATTAACATTCAAGAATGGCCATCCTTCTACAAAGTGGTAGGTTAAAATAGTTAATAATTAAACTAACCTTGAGTGGACCTCTGAAGGCCTATTTCAAGTGGTGCACTTCTGTCTATACTGGATGATGTGGCTAACAAAAGAGAAATAAAAATAAAATATGAATAACTTGTTTAAAAAGTTCACAAATACAAAGCAGTCAAAAGAACAGGGGCACCATCAAGGTATTTTATCCATGCTAAAGTGGTCTACAACCATGCCCCCTTCTCAACCAATCGTCCTATGCTTACAGCAATAAAATGACAATGATAACCTTCACATGAACTCCACTGATACATTGCCAGTCGGTGACTTTAGTTAGTATTCATTTTATCAAGCTGTTCCTAGCAATCTGGTTTATCATCCAGTGCACCCTGCAAGTAGAAAATGCTCCAAAGGAACATCTAGCAGGGAAGAATGTCACTGAACTTTGCTGTTTCTATTTCCTGTTGCTGCCTAGGTCCGTGATGGCTAACCTTGGCACTCCAGATGTTCTTGGACTTCAATTCCCAAAAGCCCAAGCACTCTGTGTATGGACACATTTTACTTTTGCTTCTGGGAGCAATGGGGGCGGTGTGGGCTGGATGAATCGCAATAAACCCATTTGTGTGGATTCACAGGGTGCTTGGGCTTCTGGAAACTGAAATCCGAGAACATCTGGAGTGACAAGGTTAGCCATCATGGACCTAGGGCTTGAAAACTGTAAGCTGCCATTTTACCTCCTTGTACTACCAGGCACTTAGAGTATGTGATATAGCACTTCAGGGCCAGAAAGGTTCAGCCCACTCCTATCTGCAACCTGCACAGGGGCTTCAGACAGATATAAAGTGAACTCCTTGGGCATGGACAGTGCTGATGGGAACGACACCAAAGGGATATCATCATCTCTTTTGTGGAAAACCTCACTGGGACATTGAGGATTAGTTCCTACTCTGAAAAAAGGACCTTACTGGGGGTTTCTCAGTATTCCTATTTGTAACAATTCCTGCAATTCCATGTCCCTGTCTGCTACTGGAAGAATATGTTATCAGAAGACAGAAAAGAATGGAGTGACTTAGGGAGATGGCATTAAAGCTAGGCTGGACAAGAGAGGAAAATGGAATAGGGGAGTAGTACTGGTATTAAGGGAAAGAGGTGTTAGTTGCCCTGAAGCTGTCTTTCATTTCACATGGGCTGGACAACCTTGACAGCTGATCCTTGGGCTAAATCAGTGAAAGGAAAATCAACAGCCATTAATCCTGTTATTGGTTTTGTCGTGTCCCCCCCCCCACCTAAGGATTGACATAAAAGTAAAACAAAAATAAACAAGTAGGACTTTGCCTCTCTGAACTTACAAAAGCAGCCAAAAAAGTTATGGCCAGGTAGGTAAAAGGACAATCAAGTATCTTTCTTAAAGAAACCAGAGAAGACCATTGCTAGGGTAAAAACGTCATCTGAACCCACTACGGTGGATATTTATTGGCCAGTCTACAGTATTTATTTTGGGGCAACAAGCTTGAAAATTGTGGTGGCCTCCCAGCTCCAGAAATTCCTAGACAAAACCATATTACCTAGCTAGACTTCAATCTGGTTGCAAACCTGGCCATGAGGCACATACCATTTTGGTTGTCTAGGTGGATGATCTATACCAGGAGTTCCCAACCTATGGCCCATGGGCCAGCCCCGGCCCGCAGCACCATTTCATGTGACCTGGCAGCAGCGCACCAGGAAGTGGAAGCAGATGCATTTATGACAGCCATAAAATGCACCCACACATACGTAAATGCGGTTACATCAGCAGTAAATGTGTCTATGGCTGTCGTAAACGCGAAAGCGGGCGTATTTACTCCTGCTTCCAAGGGGCGTGGTCCAGCCTATTCAGTTGTCCGGAGGACGTGGTCAGGCCTGCGGTGTAAAAAGGAACCAGATAGGAGAAACATATTCCTAATTTAATATCATCAATCAGGACAGCATTCTGAGTCACTTTTGTGGAAGAAAGAAGGCTTGGGAGATCCTCTCTTACAGTCTTCAGTTCTCCAATTCCAGAATGTGGTGCAGGGGGACTAGCCATTAGCCTGCAGTGTCTCTCAATGATCTGTTCTGTCCCCTATTGTAATTATATATGTGAAACTGATGGAGACTATATATAGAGATGGTTAGGTCAGTGATACCATTATGCTAATTATATCCGATTCTCTCTCCCCTTCCATTTAAATCAGAGAAAGCTGCTTTAGTTTTAAATCAGTGGCTGGAGACAGTACTGGACTAAACGAGAATGAACAAATTACCAGAAAATGGAACAACAGCAAGTGGAGCTGCTGGGGCTGGGGAGTTTATGTGATCCCTCTTACCAGCCCCAGTTAATAACCTGGCTACATAATTTTGAGTTTTCTGGAGTTTTCAAACACCTTCCAAAAGCAGTGCCATGCAAGAATGCATTACAGTAATTCAGCCAGGATATAAATAAGGCACATACCATTCTGGCCAGATCAGGCCTTTTCAGGAACAGATGCACCTGGCACACTAGTTTTAGCAGTTTTACAGTGAGTTGAACACCCACCCACCATATAATGGTCTGTCCATTATCTGAAGAGAGTTCCTCCATACACAGATCACCAACCTCTTTCCCAGTACAAAAAAAAAACCCTACTCACAATTTTCCCCATTTAGATAGGCAAGGAGATCTTTTCGATCAGGTCTTCTCACAACAGGAATGTTCTCAGTCTAAAAATCAAATTTAAAAAATTGTCATAAACACAGAGTAACATAGAAAGGACTATAAAAACTCTGTAAACCCATAACAGTAGCACATATGAAGCTTGATGTTAAACTACTTACCTTTATCTCATATGGAGATTTCATACATACTATCAATGAATTGTCACAAAGTATACAAAACATTTTTTAAGATTTTAAGTGTGTTCATAATCATGTTATCACACACTTGATACAGTTATTTTGTCAGAAGAACAAACTAAATGCAGTGATGTGGGTGTATTCACATGCTAAACTTTTCCACATAAAATCTTCCTTTTTTTCCTCCTCTCTACATAACTGTTACATAAACTATATTAACAATAACAAATAGGTATCAATACAACATTAGAGTTGGCAGTTTTAAAGCTGTTTTTAACATTTTTCAACTGGCATCCATAGAAGCTCGTGAAAGACTGAAATAAGTTTTAATCATTAGGGTTAATGAACATTTAAAGTAAAACCATGAACTAATAACGTATGAATTCACCCTTTAGCTAGGCATTTCATTTAACTAAAATGAAATTTTAAACTGTGATTCATTTTTGTTTCTTTTTAATAATAATAATAATAATAATAATAATAATAATAATAATAATAATAATAATAATAATAATAATAATAATAATTATTATTATTATTATTATTATTATTATTATTATTATTATTATTATTATTATTATTATTATTATTATTATTATTATTATTATTATTATTATTTGAAAGGAATTTTTGCAGAAGAAACTCAGCTCAGGGGATGCCCAAATGAGGCTCTTTTCATGTCTCCAAAAGTTGGGACAGAGACGGGCACTCAATCCGCTATGCAGTACCCAGGTCTCAAATTCCTGACTTGCCAGCCTTCCAGCTAACAACGCGAGCTTCTTAATTACTAAGCTACCGTAGCCCCATTTTTAATAAACACACCAATCATTTATTTTCATCAACTTGAAAAGCTGAACATGGCTTTGATTCAATTTTAAGCATTTGGTTACTTTAAACTAAGCAATGATAACAAAGTATAATAAGCAAAAAAAAAAGTATGTTAACTAAACAGGATAAGTGATTCAGCAAACAGTGAAGATAAAACCACAGGTAGCCCCATGGCCTCAGTGGAAGATACTTAAAACTGTGCTCGAAACACATGAACAGACAACCACAGCTTATTACAGAAATATTAGTTTTTTTCTCACTGCTTTGACTTTTCTAGTTTGCCCTCACATCTATTTCATTTTTATCTGATTCAAAGGTCAGCATCTTGTTTTTAAGTTCATTGGGTGTACTGAAATTTCCAGAAAATTTTCCAATTTAATTTTTCTCAGAAAACCAACAGTATTGGCTGAATGCAATTAGGTTCATCACTAGATCTGCCAAAATTGACATTGAGGTTATTTTGTCTCTTTATCTATGCCAGGAGTTGTCAATCTTCTTAAGCTGGGGGCCAGGTCATGCTCCCTCAGTCAGCTTCGGGAACTGGATGGCCATTTTGCCCTTCACCACATGGCACTTCCTGGTGTGGTGGAGACAGTGGGGGGGGGGCACATGAAATAGTGCCAAGGGCTGCATCTGGCCCGCAGGCCACACGTTGAGAACCCCTGATCTATGCTCAAGTCAGAAAGTTGCAACATTTGATTTTTAAACATGTATTGCTAGTACACTAGATCAAAAATCTAAATCCAATATTATTGTAAAAGGGAAAACTGATACCTATTATACTATTGAACTGTGTATATGGTATACTTGTGGCCCCTAGGACTGACATCCTTTGCTTGCAGGTGCAAGAAAGTTTATCAGCAAGCATTAATAATGATTAATATAGCTACCAAAGTTTGTCCTTAGCATAGGAGCTCAATCCCACTTCCAACTAGTTTCAGATCATGAGACAGCATTAACTACGGCTAATATAGTTCTATTAGTTCTCACAATCTCAAAAGGGCTGATCTATTTCAAGGCGTTAAGTGGTATAGAGAAGAGTGTACAAACTTCTAAATGTCATTAGCAGAGAATAAGAGTTAAGTCTATAATATCCAAATACAAGATACAGTAATACCTCGGATAACTTTTGTATCAGATAATGCTAAAACTGCATAATGTTAAGCAATGGGGGGGGGGGGATGCATTGTATAACATTAAATCCTATGGCATGCATCGGATAACGTTCACCAAAGCCTGTGCTGGTTGCAATGTATCTTTATGGAGTTTTAACATTATCCAATGCATCCCACAGGATTTTAACATTATCTGATGCATGCATCGGATAACATTAAAAATTGGATAACACTAAGACTTGTGGAACCAAATTTTAGCATTATCCAAGGTTTTACTGTATTGGTATATAAAAAAACCAGAAAATTTCATACTTCTTGCACAAGTGTTTTGAATGGTTAAATGCATCAAGCACTCACCAGTTTCTCTGGTAAGGGTCTGCATTTCAGTCACCAGCTACCAGTTGTGTTGCCTAATCGTGAAATCTTTATTCCACCCAATTCTTATTTTTTATTACTTATTAAAAGCTAAGCAGACCATTCCACAAACCAAACTATTACTAGGCATAGTTGTTTAAATGCACTGATGCAAATGTTTTCAACTGAATTAGTGTGATGCAGAATCATGATGTAAACTTGTTGAATTTGGAATTTCTCAGGATACACTCCCAAATTATTAGAATGTTCAACTGACAATCAGGCAATTTAGAAACTTCCACCACCAATACTAGACTGCACATTTGGGAAATATACTTACTGCAGCACGACGGACATAGACAGGATGCGAGAGATGTACATTATTCAAAAGAAACAAAATTGAATCCAAAGTGTAGTATTCTCTTGGCTGACCTTCTTTTCCCGTCCTGTAAAGAATAAAAAGCAAGGATGATTTAGATCTGGAGAAAGCATATACCATGGGGTTCGCAACCTACAGCCCCGACCCGTGGCACCATTTCATGTGGCCCACTGCCCTCACTGCTGCCACCGGAAGTGGCGGAAACAGTGAAAACAGCCGAAAATGTGCTGCCGTCGCTCTTGTTGCCGCCAGCGGAAGAAGCAGAAGCAGAAAACAGTCAAAAACAAACTGTAAACGCAGCTGCAGTTTATGGCAGTGTTTACAGCAAGGGGAACCACATGTCCGGCCCGCTCAGGTGTCTGAGGGGGCATGGTCCGGCTTGCAACATGAAAATGTTCAGAACCCCTGAACTGCCACAATAGATTGATGGCAACAAAGCCATGCAGCAATGTTCAGTCTAGGATATTTAATTTGGCATGTTTTTGTGGAAGGCTTGCACCAAACACACACGTCCAAAACTGACAGTCTTCAAGGTTCCACAAGATTATGTTATTTTTACTGCAACAAATACAAATCCTCCACCCTGACATTGTTGAAGTGATGAGAAAAACAAGCTACATAAACTGTACAGCAAAACTACTCTGCAAATGGTTTCACAATAGCTGACCATCAGCTTGCCTAGTTGTTTCCTCATCCACCACAGCTAAATTAGCTCTTAACCAACTTTTCCATATTTTGACTGAAAAAACTGAAAGGCAAAGAAGCAACAATGACTTCTCCAGAGCTATTAACCCCTGCATGAGCTAAGGAGAAAACAAGAAGTCCTCTCTTTAATGAAGCTACTGCCCTCCATATACTGTGCACTATAACTCACCAGTCCCTTCTAGCAAGGCTAAGAGTGCCAGGGATCATGGACACTTAAATCCAAAACTTTTTGAAAGCATCAGATTGAAGAAGGCATTCTTAGAAGTATACTGCATGCATAGACTACAAAAGAAAAATGGGACTGAACTGTTAATATATGTTAAAAAAAATGCTAACAGACACACTTATTGGTCACTGTAAGGAAACTGGGTTTCGTCTTCCCCAGCCTCATGCCTTTCAAATCTCTTTCCTGATGGCTTGGAGAAAAGAGCTAAACTACGGAATCTAAGAACTAACTAGTGAGTCCTTTGCAGGCTAATTACCTTGTGGACTGCCCACAGAGTGCACAAGCACTATGGGACAGTATGTAAGTGTAATTGCTATCACTAATTTGCACAGAAAATAAAAAGGGATTATGGAGCCACATCTGGGACCTCAATAGAACATCACTGAAAGCAAGAATGTGTAAGAGAATCATCAGGTGTCCGTGTCTAATGTTATCAATTTGATTGTCAATGTTTGCATAAACCAAAATATATTTCGTAATATGTTATTTTGGAACAGCTACTCATAGACCTAATACAGGAATGCTCTGCTCTTGTTCAGGACGCACTCCAAGAAAGTGGAGCACTAACTGAACCAGCACTAAACAATTTAATATTGTGTCTTATGGCAGAAGTTTCAGAAATCTGGTCTATATCTGGCACAGACTGGTTAGGCCAGGTTGACTCCTTTAGGTAAATTTTACCACTGCCAAACACCATGAAAGAACCACTGGAGCATTTGTGATATACTGAAACAGCACTATACAGGACTACATTATGGGATGTGTTACTTTTATGCATAAACATATTTGCCAACCTTTTTGAAGTAGCCCATAATATTATTCACAGAATTCCCTACAATATCAACTTCACAAGAGTTGTCTAAGATCTGTTAAAAGCTTTGCAATTTCCAAGTCCTTTATTCATCCTTCGTGTTTTCTTCCTGACCATATTCTATACTACAGTCAAACCTCGCTTAGCGAGCAACTCACTTAGCGAAAAACTTGCTTAACATGCAGGTTTTTCAAAAAGCAAGCTGACTCGCATAATGAATATTTAGAGAATATTTAGAGTACTGTAACCAATCTATACAATGCAATTGTGTTTAGTGTTGTTTCTTTCAGTGTTGTTTCACTCAGTATGAGTTTCCCCATATTCTGATTTGGCTTAGTTCTTGAAGGCATTCTACCATTTTGAAAGGAAATAAAACCCAAAATCTATCCAGGAACAGGTACCAAACAAAACCTGATACACATAAAGTCCAATGGTTTAGTCTTCCGGCCATGGGAATGCAATCGGTATAAAAAAACCAAAATCATTCACTTTACTTTTCTTCTTTTTCCCTCTTTACTATTTCTATTCTTTTCAGGTTTGTTTGTTTTGTCAGGGGTGCTAACAAACATATTCCTTAATCAGAGATGCTCAGCAAGAAATAAATTGAGTACAGTACTTTAACAGATACTTACTGCTGGAATTGCTCTGTGTTGCAAATTAACACAAGCAACTGCATTTATCCATCAGCAGCTCTTTGAGGTTTCAGGCAGGATACTTTCCTTGTTGAGTTGCTACAGACAGAACCTGATCGTCCTTATTCAAACTATGTGTTCTACCACCAACCCTCCTCCACCATTGTGTCAGTACAGTCCTTGAATGAACATGATAACCTTACACTCCAAGTTTCATTTGCATTTACTTTTAAAATGTTACAGGCATTTAAGTACTGTACTCAGAGTCTTCAATCTGACCTTTGGGGAGCTTCTTTCAGAATTCTATTCAATCATAAACTGAATGACTAAAGTCCGGGGACAGACACCATCTTTGTAACTAACCAGCCATTAGAGTGCTAGAAGGATAAAAAAAGATCAACCAACACACTCCTCTTTTTGGAGGAAAAACAAATAACAATTATACATCATGTTTACATAGTGCAAAACACTCAAGTATTTCCTCTGCCTTAAAACAATTCTGTAAATGAAGTCCGGGTTATTACACCAACTTCATAGACAAAATGGACTTAAGGTGGTAATGAATTGTCTAAGAAGGGGGTTGTGAACCTGCAGCCCATGAGCCGGATCCAACCTATGGGGCCAAATTATCCGGCCCTCGCTCCAGCCACTGCCATTGGAATCAGCCATGGACTCATTTACAGCCATTGTAAATGCATGTACAGCAGCCATAAATGAGCCTGCAACCATCATAAACATGTTTGTGAAAGTCTTAAATGGTGGGGGGACAACCAATCCATCCCCCTCAACTGTTTGAGAAAGTGTGACCCAGCCCCCAACTTGAAAAGGTTGAGAACCCCTGGTCTAAGATCACCCAGTAGGTTCATTGCAGAATGAAGCTATACGGTAAACTCAGATCTTATCAACATAAAGGAGATAGATCCCAGTCAATCCAACCATTAATTATTATTATTAATTCACATCTACACCCCGCCCTTTTGATAGTACAGTAATACCTCGGATAACGCTAAGACTTGGTTCCACAAGTCTTGGTGTTATCTGGTTTTTGGTGTTATCCGATGCATGTTAAAATCCTATGGGATGGATCGGATAACGTTAAAGCTCCATAGAGATACATTGT
This sequence comes from Furcifer pardalis, assembly GCA_030440675.1. NCBI lineage: Eukaryota > Metazoa > Chordata > Lepidosauria > Squamata > Chamaeleonidae > Furcifer > Furcifer pardalis. The sequence goes on along the minus strand of CP126891.1, from coordinate 166,324,904 downwards.
AACCGCACAGGCTTTAGCGGTTGTTATCCGATCCATCCCATAGGACCTTAACGTTACTCGATCCAATTCTCCTCCCCAGATTACTTAACGTTATGCGATTTTAGCGTTATCCGAGGTAAATATTATCCAAGGTATTACTGTATTACACTTAATCACAAATACAACAAAAGGCCAAACAAACAATATTTATAGTTGGTCAGCATAAATGCACTCCCAGCAAAGTGTTTTTATTAGCAGCTATTCAAGGAATCGAAGAACAGGAACAGAATACCCAATCTCAGCATATTATTATGCCTCTACAACAGAATCCATGTGGCAAGCTGTGGTCCCAATCAGAAAGACACAAAGTCACACCTCAACAAGAAACTCTGTAACACAGGATTTTCACATCTATTTCTCCAGCGTTTTACATTTAGAAAGTTATGCCAATGACTTTTTCAAGCCCAACTTTCTACTTGGTCCAATCAAGATTCCACAGAAGAAAAGCTGGGGGAAGAACTGGGGAAAAATCATCTTCCTGCTGCTGTTCCCTTTACTTTCCCATACAAGACATAGAAGTAGCACCTAGTTCACAACACAAAAGATGCACAACATGACATTTAACAACGGGAAGAAAACACACAGAGAATTTCACGTATCTTTCTCTATTCAATTCCGTAAAGTATGACAAATCATTATTTTCCTTCTCCTTCCGCACCACAAAACAAACATAGTTCTATATAAATTCAATCATTCAGAATGATCGCTACAATTCATCTATCCCAGGTTTTGCAACAAAGAACTAAGCCATTCCTCCTTATAAACTTCTGCAGCCACAAACAAGGATAACTAAAGTTCTGGGGAGGAACTTTTGCGTCTTTCACTATATTCTGCCATGGGTGGGGGTCTATATTCTACAGAAGCAGAAGGGTATAAAAACAAAGCAATGCATGTTTCCCCCTCTCTTAACACTAACCTAGAGTACATAATCAAACATTTTAAAAGAGCAATTCTTATATCCCTGTGATATGATCTGTGAAATATTCATTCCCATTACCAGTTAAATATTTTTCTGGGCTCTGTATTTACCCAAAGGACATGTACTTAATCTCATAACTCCTTTTCCAACCACTGTATTCCATTTCCTTTACCTCTTAATAACAGCTTAAAAACAGAATCCAACCTCTTAAAATGGAGTTTCAAAATGACAAAAGAATTGCCTATGATCTTAACGCTTCCATATTTGCTTCCTGATAAAGACATACAACTCCCAGACACACAGGCCTATGACCCCCTGGCTCAGGACCCTTTCTTATGCACTCAGAACCAACAGCACAGCAAAGTTCAGTGGACCTCACTTTCAAATAAGCACAACTACAATCACTCCATAAGAGGTCCCTTGGCATAGAAGGAGGAGGAGCATTCAAGACAAAGGGTTGAGAAACTCAGATTTTTTAAATCCCCATTTACAGGACCCCCTCCCTTCAACCACCTGTGTACAGTGGATCTCACTTTCAAATAAGCACAACTACAATCACTCTCTCTCTCTTTAAGAGGCCGTAAAGAGGTCAACTTGGCACACCTCTCCCAGCATTCAAGACAAAAGGTAAAGAAGCTCAGCAGCTTTTGTTTTAAAATCCCTTTTTACAGGAACTCCTCTCCTCGTGGTGCTCCAACAGCTTGTGGTTCATAATTTTAAAGGTGAGATTCAACAAATACCCCGAAAAGCAATGTATCAAGGGCTACTGGCCACAGCAAAACTCTTATCAGAAAAGCCACATATACACACACAACACTCAGTGTTCAGAGGTACACAGACAGAGACCCCTCGAAGATTGTGGTATTGCTGAACCTAAATTGGACGTACCCTGGCAAAGACCAACTTGTGTTGGCTAATTTTTGCCACATGACTAGGTCAGGCAAAAGGAACTGCAGAATAATGAACTCACCCAAAGGTGGCTTCATTTCGGCATTTTCAGATCTGGCCTAGACACTGAAGAAGAACGGTTACATGTGTTCCTTCAATGCACAGCCACACACAAACCCTAGATGTATTCTGCATCACATGCAATTGGCGAGAGGGACCCCAAGCCAGAGAGGGGGAAGGAACAGGTGTCCATTCAAGCCCTCCTCTCCAAAGCCACGGGGCCAGCGACAGCGACTGGAAAAGCCTGAGACCAGGGTGGCCGGCTTTGGCCTGACCTCCCAGGCCAGCCATGATGGCTAACCTTGGCACTCCCAAGTGTTCTTGGGCTTCAATTCCCAGAAGCCCACGTCAGCCCTTCTGCTTCAGTTCTGGGAATTGAAGTTCAAGAACAGCTGGGGTGCCAAGGTTCGCCCAGGGCAATTCTGCTCGCCTTTTCCGGAGGGGCACCGACCCCCTTCTGCCCCCCCACCACCACCACAGTGTGGCCTTCTACACACACCCTTTCTTCTCTGTCTCCGAACAACCAGGGGAGGAAGTCCCCCATGGTCCAAGGCTCCTGGCCCACCTTCCCACCCACTCGCCCTCCCTCCCTCCCTCCCGGCGCGGACTCACCCCCAGATGACATAGTTGGTCTTGACGTTCTTGGGCCAGGAGAACTCGCCGAAGATCACTTCGTCCCCTTTCACCACGATCTCCTTCTTCTGCGTGTTGTACTGGCGCAGCACGCTCAGGACGTCCGCCATCGCCTCGACGCCTCAGCCTCGCTGGCTTTGGGGACGGCCGGACCTCGCTTCGAGCCCCTCCTTCTTTCCCTGCCCGCTCCTCGCCGACTCTCCTCCTCCTCCTCCTTCTCCTCAGGGACTCTGACAGGGACACGAACGGGACCCTCTTCTTCTTCTCTCAGCCCACCGCCTGGCCCAGACGACCGCCGCGCGCATGCGCAGCACGCAAGCGGCGAGGACCTCCACAGCACCGCCGCTGCCTGGCCCTGCGGTCTGCGCCTGCGCGCGAGGAGGAAACACACAGCCCCCGCCCACCCCCCCACCCCCTCGGCTCTCGCGCTCGTCAGCGCTCGCGAGGGAACCACCGCACGAATCTTCCTTCCTTCCCTGCCTTGGCTCCGCCCTCCTCCTTTCGGAGGGGCGCGGCCAATGTGACTGACAGCCGGAGAAGCCCCTCAGAAAGAGAGAGAGAGCGCGCGCCGAGGTCCCGCTCTCCCCGCCCCCAACCAACGACTTTATAAGGGAAAAAAAGAGTGAAACAGGCAATGTGATAGTTAGCCTCCTCGGCGCGCGGAAGGGACGGCGTGGTGGGGGTCCTTCTTCGGAGAGGGTGGGAAAGGGAGAAGCCTTCCTGCAGGTGGGGCGCATGCGCGGAAAGCCGTCCCATGGCGTGGAGGAGGGCGCTGTGGATGGCCAAGGGGGTTGGATCCGGGCTCAGGTCGGTGGGTGCATAGAAAGCATGGGCTGCTGGTGGTGCCGGCTCAAGGCGATGGTGGAGGGCAGCGGGGGGGGGGGTGCGGGATGTTCTAACACAGGGGTGCCCAAATTATGGCCCTGGGCACCCCTGTGCTAACACCTTTTGGTGATGGGTAGGGGCCGGGGACTGCAGTGGCTCAAGTCACTAAGACGCTGACTGGGAGGCGGAAGGTCAGAGTTCAATTCCTGGGTACTGCATGACATAGTGAGTTCCAGTCTCTGTCCCAGCTCCTGCCAACCTAGCAGTTTGAAAGCAAGAAATTGCAAGTAGATAAATAGGGACCACTTCGGTGGGAAGGTAACAGCGTTCTGTGTGCTCTGGTGTCTAGTCATGCCTGCCACATGACCATGGAAATGTCTGCAGAAGCAGACAGCGCTGGCTCTTCGGCTTAGAAACAGAGATGAGCACTGAACCCTAGAGTGGGATACCACTGGCTTTTGAGCAAGGGAAACCTTTACCTTTGCTAGGGACCGGGGTAGTAGTTAAGACACTGAAGGTCGGAAGGTCAGCTGTTCGAAACCCAAGTGCTCCACGACGGAAGGAGCTCCCGTCTCTGTTCCAGCCCTCCTGCCATCCTAGCAGTTGGAAAGCAAGAAATTGCTGCTGCTTCTGTTGTATCCAAATCCGAATATTGGCAAGCATCATGGCGTTCAGCCATGAAGACTGCCCTGAGCATCTAATGCAGTGGCCTTTCATCTGCCTTCCGCATCGCAGTATGACAACCATACCACTGGACCAGTTCCACGAGTCACTTTCCGGTCCTTTTGAAAAACAAAATCCTCATTATTAGCCCCAGGCCAGTAGCTCAAGTAGCTAAGATGCTGACTGGAAGGCGGCAGCTCAGCAGTTCAGTACCTGAATACCGCAGGACGGAGATGAGCTCCCGTCTTTGTCCCAGCTCCTGCCAAAATAGCAGTTCGAAAGCAAGAAATTGCAAGTAGATAAATAGGCACCACTTCGGTGGAAAGGAAAACAGCATTGCATGTCTGCCTCATGACCATGGAAATGTCTGCAGAAGCGGACTGCGTTGACTCTTCGGCTTGGAAACAGATGAGCACTGAACCCTAGAGTTTAATACGACTGGCTTTCGAGCAAGGGTGACTTTTACCTTTACTAGTACAGGATTGATAAAGCTGCTGCCCTCCATCAAGATGGAGTCAAATGGGATTTAATCCACTTGGGGACTGTCACCCTTCCTTCTGGACTTCACCAAGGCCACTAGTCCTCAGGGTTGTCAGGTTAATTCTCTGCTGCCTGACACTCAGTGTTGAGTCGCTGGCAGTATGATCTATTACCATAGCAGGATAACCTGGCCATACTGTAGGAATTGCAAATAGATAAATAGGTACCACTTTGGTGGGAAGATAAAAAGTGTCTTGTCATGCCTGCCATGTGTCCATGGAAACGTCCGCACATACAGACAGTGCTGGCTCTTTGGCTGTAAACAGAGATGAGCAGCATACCCTAGAGTTGGATGCAACTGGCTTTCGAGCAAGGAAAATGTGCACATCTCCTGCTAATGATTTCAGACAAAGGGATGGTTCATCTTGTTAACAACATTCTCACCATAAGTTTGTTTCTGGAATTGGAGCTCCGTGTAAGCTGGAACAGTCATGCATAACTATTGAAATTTCAAGTTGATAAATGTGTACAATTTTGGCAGGAAAGGTAACATTGTTCCATGCATTTTGGCATCTACTTATGCCTGCTACGTGACCACGGAAATGTTTGCAACCACTGCTTGCTGACATCTTTGGCTGAAAGAGTCAGACACAACTGGCTTTAGAGCAAGGGAGACATTTACCATTTTGGGTGGACTTTGCTGCTGGGCATTTCTTACCACCATCTGAGTACATTAACTTAGAAGACAATGCCAGCACTTAGTTAAATAGTGCTTATGGAGAAAGGATTATGGTTGTTGTTACATGTAACCTCCAATTTATGGTGATCCTGTGTATGAGAAGTCTCCAGAATGTCTTGCTCTCAACAGCCCTGCTCAACTCCTGCAAACTCAAACCTGTGGCTTCCTTTATCCATGTCACATTTGGTCTTTCTCCTTCCTTGCTGACTTCTGCCTTTTCCAACATTATTGTCTTTTGTTCAAAGCTTGGATATTGACTAAAACATCTGAAAACAAAACTGAAGCTTTTGAAATATGGATCTACAGACGGCTGCTAAGGATATCTTGAGTTGACATGTGACTAATATAGGCATGTTGTGCCAGATGGATTAAAAAAAACTGTTTAGGACCATTAAACAAAGAAAGCTCCAATATCTTGGCCATATCACGAGGAATGACATGAAATATAAAATGGTCCAACTCTCCCTGCAAGGGAAGATCCCTGGGAAGAGAGGCCCTGGATGTAGATGGATTTCATGGCTGAAGAACCCGAGAGACTGGTGTGAAACATCATTAGAATAACTGTTCGGAGGACTTAAGAACAGGAAGAATGTTGCCATGTTGATAGCCAATATCTGGAATGGATACGAATTTGGAGATAATCTTGCCTTCTTGTTATGTGCTCAAATTAGGACAGCCCCAGTTTTATCATTTTACCTCCAAATACTGTTCAGGCTTGATTTGCTCTAGGAGCCTCTTTTGGCAATCAAGGGGATCTCCAGAGCTTTCCTCAAGCACCATATTTAAAATGAATTATGTTTTACTGTCCAGCTTTCACACTACCCATGACGAATAAGGATTAATCTCTTTTAAATATATTTTATTTAGCCAGGAGAATGTTTGCAGTGATGCTTGACCTGAGGTGACTAGAACTGAGCATCTCTAAGTATCTGTGAAGAGTACTCAAACTAACCCCTAACTAAATCATGTTTGGAATACAAACTTTTGGGAAACTACGTTCCACATAAAATAAATCTTGAAGAAAGTTTGATTCAAAAAAAGGGATAAGATACTTTTTGAGGAACTACAGATATGTGTGAAAGGTAGATTCTGGGGTGTGAATGGTGAAGATGAAAGCAACAGTAAAATGTACATATATTTGTTTTATATTTAAAGACCCAAATAGCTTCTTTTTAGACTCTCAATCTTTCTGCCAAACATGCTCTAAGGCCCAGTGTTTCCCAAATGCTGGTGTTTGGACTTCAATTCCCAGAAGCTTAAGTCAATTCCCCAAAGCACTGATCAGTCAATATACTGGCTTAGGCTTCTGGGAACTGAAGTCCAAACACCAGCATTTGGGAAACACTGCTCTAAGCTCCCTAGACGGACTTCTCTGAATCACTCTAGCACAGACTGCTACTTCTCACCAACTCATTTTTTTCTTTATCAAACTGTCAAATTTAACCTCCAAATCATTCTCACACTTGGCTGCCACACACAGACCAGACTTTCCCAAAAGCAGCATTTGATGATACTGTAGCCAATCACACTACTGCTCCACCAATACATATCCATTGTTCTACCAAACTATGTTATTTTCATACAGATCTTTTCTAGTTAGTTATAGAAACATAAATAAATGGAGAGTTTAAGAAAGGGAAGATTTGTTAGGCTATCAGATTAGAACTAAATTCTATTGAGTTCATGGAGTTTATTATTCTCACAAAAACTAACAGAATTGTTGTTAGGTGATCTATTAAAATAGCTAACTATGTTTTGCAAATCATGATTGCAACATATATTTATATCTTTTAGAATGGGAAACAGTGCATCCTCTACCACAGATTTATCCAGTACTGTTGCAGCTAGTCATATAAATGTGAGTCTCTTAAATATCACTATTATCTTCTCAGTATTCTATACGTCATTTGTCTTTCTCTTTTATTATTAAATTTAATATGTAATGCGTAGTGTTTACTGTGCTTTATCTTTGGGCAAAACTGGGCTATATTTGATACAAATAAGCTACAGGGTTTTAAGTGAGGAGAAAGTGCATCAATTCATATTTGGTAACTTCTCTACACAGTACTGTATATGTATTTTGCAGCCCTTTGTAATCATGCCTTTTAAATTTATTTTAATTTTAATTTAACATAAACTTGATAGGCACATAATAATAAGCATATAATAATAAGTTATAATATAAATGTGATCCCCTTTGGAACATGGAAAATATCTATTCTTTTTCTTTTATTCATCTCCTTTAGTTAGAAGAAAGGTTCTCTGAACTTGGTGTAGTTTACATCTAAGCTAAAGTGGGTAAAGTTCAGTCTTCCAGATGTTATTGGACTACAATTTCCCACCAGGAAACATAAACCTTCTCTCCTGAATCTGCAAAACTCATTTTACATTCTACATACTGTTTAGGGTAGGAAAGTTTGAGATGAGATATGTAGATCTGAAGGTTTGTTTTTGCAATTTGGATTGTAGGGCAGTCTCGTTCAGATTAAACCTTAGTTAAGTATTTCTCTAAGCTTATTAAGGGCCAAAAGAAGACTTAAAAATATAAGTGGAGTTTGTTTTTGAGTTATTGAGCATTCGAATACTCTGTGTGTGTGTGTGCACACACGCGCGCACACACACACACACAGAGTTAAGTCCCATCATTCTTTGTTTCCGAATTAGAGTTGAAATGTTCACTGTGGGAATCAAAATGTGAATATTCTGTTATTGGTTTAAAATGTTGTTCAGCACTAGTACTAGTTTTTAAAACACCAACTAATCTGTCTTTTAAAATAAAATAAAAATATGTGACACAAACTTTTTTTATACACAGGAAACTATCTCAGACAATTGTGTGGTGATCTTCTCAAAAACAAATTGTTCTTATTGTAAGATGGCCAAGAACCTATTTCGAGATATGAATGTGAATTACACAGCTGTTGAATTGGATATGTATGAAAATGGAAGTCAGTTTCAAGATATTCTTCATAGGATGACAGGGGGCAGAACTGTGAGTACTTTCTTTCCAAATGTAGTCACTTTGAATAAGTGTGGGGAGGTCCAGAACAATTGGAACTCCTGTGGTCATTTACATCAGTGTTCCCCAACCTTTGGTTTTTGTACTTCAATTTTCACAAGCCTAAGTCAATTCCCCAAAGTACTGATCGACTTAAACTTCTGGGAATTAAAGTCTAAAATCCACAGGCTGAAGAACACTGACTATTGATTTTGGAGTCTTCAGCCGAACAGCTAGCCTCCCCATATTTATAAAACTAGCAGTTCTACTCTTTATCTCAAGGGTTCCCAACCTAAGGCCTGTGTGCCAGATCCAGCCCATGGCACCATTTCATGTGGCCCCCAACCCCTCCAAGGGCATTTGAGAAACAAAATGACCACCTCTTTGAAGCTATTGGGACAAAATGTCCCCCGTCCCTCAAATCATGCAGGCAGTGCAAAATAGCTGACTAGCCCTCAAAGCTGACTGAGAGAGCGTGACCCAGCCCCTGGCTTGAAAAGTTTGGGAACCCCTGCTTTATCTGAAAAAAATATTGAAAGGGGTTCAGCAGTACAAATATCACTGACAATACTTTGCAGAAGATTGATCCTTGAGTCATAATCTTAAATCCTTGTTTACTTACCTGATTGATCACAAGCTCTTCTGCAGTTATTATTCAGTTTTAAAACGGCAAAATTAGACCCAAATAAGTAAAATTGAAATATCAGGTTCATGCTAAAGCTTACAAATTATTTGACTTGATCTGCTATTTGGTCTTTTTCATAAGTTAATTTGTCTAATTAATTAGAATAATACAGTAAAACCTCATATAACACTAAAACCTGGTTCCACAAGTCTTCGTGTTATATGATTTTTAGTGTTATCTGATCCTCTATGGGATCCATAGAGATACATTGTAACCACACAGGCTTTCGCGGTTGTTATCTGAAGCATCCCATAGGATCTTAATGTTATCTGATGCAATTCTTCCCCCCAGATTCCTTGATGTTATGCGATTTTCGTGTTATTCGATACTAATGTTATATGAGGTATTACTGTATATGATAATGGCATCCAGACTGTGTGATGCAAGATATTGCTTATTAAGGGAAACTTTTGTTACTCTGCCAGTGGAACTCAAGGCATCAAACTGTGTGTGTGCTATATACTTTCAGCCTCCACAATAGAATAACAGTGGAAATTATATTACTTATACTTGAGTGGTAAGATTGTAATGTATGCAGTGTATATTTTCTTATCATATCTACCCAAGAGATAACTTTGATTTTCCTTGTGTTTGGCAGGTTCCCAGAATATTTATCAACGGGACTTTTGTTGGAGGTGCTACAGACACTAAAAGACTTCACCAGGAGGGCAAGCTGCTTCCATTAGTTTCTCAGTGTCAGATCCCAAGAAGGGAACTCTAGATAGCCATATAGTCCTCATTAGCCATTTTGATAGTTTCCCATCACGGTGGATCATTAAGACCATGTATTTAATTGTTACAGATATTTTGGTTTCAGTTGAATGTGTTTCAGTGTGCATTAACACCTTTTTAAAAACCATATAATTTATTTTTGCCTAGTATCAGACCAAATTAATATTTATTATGCTCCAAGACAGCACATTTCTGCAAAAGATAGGCGGTAAGATGAGGATACAAGAGGAGCATATCTTCTCAGAGTTAAAGAAGTGATAAAACTGGTACTTAAGATTAGTACTGCTACAATTATTACTGTGCCTATAATGTAGTGTTAGTAGTTTATTTAGCTCAGGGCTGCCCAAACTTTTCTGGCCGTGGCCCAGTCACATGGTTCCTCCCACTGGAAGCAGAAGTAAAACACGCCCTTGCATGCACAAAATGTTGCTGTAAAGGCACCCATGGTTGTCGTAAACATGTTTATGTGTAGTGGGTGCATTTAACCTCTGCTTCTGGGAGCAGCATGGGCCAGATTATTAGGCGGCACAGGCCATATCCAGCCCACAGGCCATAGTTTGGGTACTCTTGATTTAGCTGAACCATGGTCTAGTAGAGTGTCCCCCAACTAGGTGCTCACCAGATGTGTTAGGTTACAATTCATATCCTTCCCCCAGCAACACAATCATGCTGTTGGAATTTGATGAGAGATGTGAAGGATATCCAATTGGAGATGGTTAATCTTAAATATCTTGCATTCAGGCAAGGCAAGAGAGTAAATTCACTGAAAAGAATGAGGCTTGTTTCTGAGTATGCATGTACAGGAGTACAAAGAACATATCTCACATTGTCTTGCAATTACACATTCTACTTTGATACAATCCTGAACTTCAGCAATTCATCCTAGTTTGGCTATAGGGTTTAGCTGCACAATACTTAGGTTGCTTAGGGAAACAATGTAAAACATTAGTTACTGTTTAGGTCCTGCTTATATAAGTTAGAATTAAATGCAACTAAGTTATTTCGAATCCCTAATTTTGTATTGGAACTTTCTGTAACATAGTATTTATAAGAGGTGGCAGTTCTGAGAGCAGTATTTACTAACTTGGTAAGAGCCATGTGGATAGGTAGAGAAGGTTTTTTTGTCACAAGATTAGCTACCTTGTCATAAACTAGTCTGAAAGGAGAGCTTTTAAAAGTAGTAGTAGTAGTAGTAGTAGTAGTAGTAGTAGTAGTAGTAGTAGTAGTAGTAGTAGTATACTTCCCTTCTGGCCAAAAGGCCACTCAGGACAATTAGCATGCATGATGAAAGAAAAAAATGTATACATATATAAAACAGTTAAAATATCAACATTATAACAAGAAAATTCCACACTTTGAGCATCATAAGTAGACAGGGGGAGCAAGATAGCAGAAAATGCCTCTTTAAATCGCTCAGACTTTCAGAGCTTTCCAAAGCTGCTGGAGGGAGGGAAGAGGCCAGGTGAATATATGCCAGAAAGGCATTCCAAGATTGTTGGGGTCACCACCGAGAAGGCCTGGTTCCTAATCATAGACTTCCAGGTCTCCTTTGGAGTGGGCAGCTGAAGCCATAATGCTTGGGAAGACTTGAGTGGACTGGGCTGAATTTAGTACACTGGGATTCTGAAAGTGGTGCGCATAGTTCCGATGGAATGCTATGAAACCTGCCAAGTAGTCCTTCATGCCAACCATGAAGATTGTCAGCCATATGGTGTCCCTGCTGCTCTTGTGGCAGGTGAAAGCCTATTTCCAGTCCCCTTCTTCCTTCGTCTTGGGTATCTGAACTCTTGGCTGCAGGGTCTTCCACTGGGAGGAAAGGAAGTTCAAGACAGAATAGGAGATACATCCGGTTCATTATGAGCCCTGCCAATGTATGGGCAGCCCCTCCTCCATTCCCTGAGCCATAGATTTGAAACATGATGGTCTTAACAAAGAAGGATTAAAACTTGGACAGTGGTCTCAACAACTTCTTTAACTGGAGTTTTGGGAGACTGTTCTACAGAAGGGTTACATGGCTTCAACATCATCTTTAATTGGGGGTTTATGAGACTGTTCTACAGAAGGACCAAATGGCTTCACTAGCCCTATTTTAATCTTATTCTACCCCACACTCTACATTGCCGTTCTGGGATGTGGGAGTCTCTGTCTCTTATGGGAAAGCACCACTAGTGCCAAAGCTGGAGCCCAAGAGAAGTGAGGGCTGATACATCCACAGTGAGGACTGGAAACAACTCTCAGTTGAACCCCCAACTGGGTACAAGCTTGGGTTGGTAGCAGCTGGTGCTGTCCTTGTTGGTATTCCTGGCACTTCCTCATCCAGAGTCACAACTATGTTGGAGTCGATTCACCCATACCTGACCAACATTGCAGAAGCTAGACTTGTCTGTGTCAGCTTTCCCTAGTATATTGGACATGGAAGAGACAACCAGCATTAGTGTTTTTCCACCCTCTTTTTGACCATCATTTGGAACAAATTCCAATCCAAACAAATAGCTGCTAGTTTCTCATTTTAAAGCACCTTTAGGTTCTTGCCTATAATTTAAAAGATTGTCTGTCTCAAACAGATGTCCAAGATTATGAAATTTCTCTATATGAAACTTAGCATGCATACTAAAAGCACACTGAATATGTGCATCTCAGGGTTGTTTTATTTTTTGTTTTAATCAAAAACTGTCAGCTTCAGCACCATGTTGTCATTGTGTGGTGCTGATAGGCTGTTCAGTTTTTTTAAAAAACAAGCCTCTGAACAACAGGAAGCTTTCAGCTTGTAACAGGTGAGCTAGACCAAGCCTTCTGAAGTTTCCCATTCTGACTAATGGAGACTGTTCAGTTCAGGTACAGTTGTTGCCTACATGGGTGTATCTTAAACTCAAGCTATGCCAGCTGATGCCTGTTGAACTGGCCTTGTTTTCCAGGTTTCAGCCAACAAAGAAACAATGATTTCTGAATTGCAGTTACTTCATTTTATATTACTTGAACGATCATGGCTCCAAAGGAATCAGGACTGTTATTTTAGTAAACTACTCTTAAAGTAACAAAATGCCTTGTAAAAAAAAGAAACTGAAGATTACATTAAAATTCAATTTCTTGTCAACTGAAACAAAGTCTCTGAAACACTTCTGAACAGCCAAAGTCTCTGAAACACTTCCCCACAGACCACCCTAGAAGTATGGAAGGCAAGCAAGAAGCTACCAGATAACTGGGCATAACAACATGACTCTCTACCACCTGGCCAAGAACAACCATGGCCTGTGTGGAAAGCTTTAAATAAACTGTGTGCCGGGATAGCAAGATCAAGGGCTAATCTGAGAAAGGAGTTTTCATGTAGATGACAGTCCATGTAAATGCAGAGAAGTACAAACTATCCCCCATATGATACAATGCACACAATGTCCCTCAACATTTACTGAGGAGGACCTTATGTTGGGAAGAGAAAATGCTGTTGATGTGGCCCATTATTGGGCTGATGTCATCTAGCCCTTTTTAATTCTATTTTGTTTTTAGAAGTGTTAAATTTTAGCTTTGTATGTCATATGCTGGGGGTGCATCTGGCACGAATAAAGAATGAATTAAGGAGAGTTACACAAATGTTATGCATAGAATTTATTTTGTACTTGTGTTCTACAAATCATAAATCAGATTAGGGACAGTTCATTTGCAGTACATGTGTAAAAACAATCTTGTAGTTATTCAAAGATGAGCTGTATGATGAAGAACAAACTCCTGCCCTCTGACAGAGCAATATCTACCTTATGATGACCCAGGATCAAGTTAAGAGTGCATTGCTTATAAAGAGCACTTGTCTGAGAGTCTAAGTAGAGGAACACACCATCCACAATATCTTCCTATGTTTAGTCTTGGTGAAAAAAATAAGGGCAGGAGAAGATGGACCCTAAAAAAAGTACCATGGCATAAACACAATTCTTTCAATTAAAAGCAGGCCTCTTTGAAGGTTTCATGGGAAATGATGAACTGGATTTGTAACATGTCATTAGCTCTAGCAGAAGGCAGATTTTGCCCCTTTCAGAAGACAGGCAATAATTTCTAGTTAAGCCAAACACTGAAAGTTATACATTTTTTCATCAGATAAATTTTCAAAGGCATTTCATTCACTTACTAGTAGCCTTCCCTGTTTTGAAAAGTGCAGTGCACCTTAAAAATACAGTATATAAATGACAGAGTGTGATTTAAAAATACAAAGGAAATATTTAGGTAACTTTTTTCCTGCTGGTGTAGAAGTTACCATATTTTGCGGAAATTCCTTAGGACCCTGTTAAGTAATTTTTACCTATCAAATTTGACATACAAATATACATTTCACATTAAATATGTCACATTTTTAAACTACATGCCTTGCACAAATGCTGGTAAATATTCCTTTAAGCATTTCTGAAAGAACAACATTGAGTCCTCCATTGAAGGCTGATGTATCTTCCTATAATATTCATAATAAACTCTGGGTGGAGTGATAAAACAAGTTGTTTTTGAGTAGTGTTTCCTAACTGTAACATAATGCAATTAAATAAATGCAAAAATGAAAGTAAATGAAGCCATTGGTGTGTCTAGATTATCTTAATAAAGCTACAGCAATGTGAAAATTATATTTCTATTTTGGTCCTGTTACACACGGAATTATCCTCATTCCTCCATCACCACCACCCTTTCCCAGCTGGTTAAGCAATACACTCTCAAATCTGGATGGTTTAGGAGTTCTCAACCTTTTAAAGCCGGGGGCTGGGTCACACTCCCTCAGACAGCTTCAGGGGGCGGATGACCATTTTGCCCTTTCTCCGCCACATGGCACTTCCATGGGCTGCAGATTGAGAATCCCTGTTTTAGGACAACTACACCTGTGGATTTAAAGGAGTGCTCATTTCTCATGGCTTTCTGAACATCAGTGATTACGCTCATCAAATTAAGGCTCTCGTGGATTGAGAGTCTCATTCTGCAGAAAGTAAACATCAAAAGCCTCTTTATTAACTAGTCAAAAAACACAGCCCACTGTCTGTCTTAGGACTGTAGTTTGGACTGAAAAATTAAGCTAGCACTGAAGTCTTAGCCACATGGCATCCTGCTAAATCCAGGTATTGGAGCTAAATTAGGCAGCCACATTTTTCAGAGCAGAACCTAGTGAATGTACTTCTAGCAAACTTAATCTTCATGCTGGCTGTACCCCTTGAGTTTGCATGTGTTCCCTGCCTGTTAGATGAACTGTTCAGTTCAAAGTATGGCTACCAATCTAAATCATCTCCTGTAGTAACATAAGGCTGAACTATAGCATTTCAGATGACGGATGGAAGCTCACAACATTGGATGCTATTCTATATACAATACTGCATAATAGTTCCTCCACATACAATAACATAAAATTTTAGCCAAGGTTTCCTGTTGTGCTAATTGTCCAGGAAGAGATGAGGAAGGCATTTAGTCAAATGATTTTGATAATCTGTTACTCCAGTAAAAATAAGGCCTGAGAGAAAGATTGTTCTTATCTATTGTGCTTATTCTTAATAAAAACCTTTTCTGGGTTTTATAGGCCAAGAGTATTCAGAAGTGGTTTCTCATTCGCTTCTTCCTAAGTAGTATAATGTATTATGCCATATTAGTGTTATTTTTAGATTTCATGATTTAGAGTTCTGTTGGCACAATCACAGGATGGAGTAAGAAGCACTGATCTGTAACCAAAATGTGAAGTGAGCAGCAAATTTAAAATTCTGATGTATTGTTATCAACATTAACCATGGCTGATGGTCCCAGTGGCCCTCAAATCTCACAGCCCTCTCCCTTCATAACTTCACAGAAATTTAGGTATGAATGTAAGCACACTGAATAAGCATGCTATGCAACTGAAGGGAATTAGATGATAGGTTCTAAATCGAACAGAATATTCATAATGGAAAATGAATAAAGGTCCAATTAAAGGCAAAATCCTTATCTGGACATGGCCAGACTGAAAAAGAACAAGTGATCAAAAGGTGGGAGTAAGGGGAGAATTAAGTTGACTTTTAAAATCATTGTTTAGGACAGGAGTTCTCAACCTTTTAAAGCCAGGGGTCGGGTCACGCTCCCTCAGACAGCTTCGGAGGCCGGATGGCCATTTTGTGCTTCCTCCACCACATGGCACTTCCTGTTGTGGTGCAGGTGGTGGGGCCCCACATGAAATGGTGCCATGGGCCGCATCTGGCCTGTGGGCTACAGGTTGAGAATCCTGGGTTTAGGGGGAAAGCATGGGGTTAAACTAATGATGGATAGTCACTAGAAGTCTGAGGGCTCTGCCCATCAATCTTCTCCAGCTCCCAGTTTTCAGAGTGCTGCTCCAGCACCCCACGCTCTTCCCAAAAATTTCATACAAAAATTGTGTAAATTCCCTGCCCCCAGCTAAGAATCCTCCTTGTGCCCTCCAGTGACCTTTCAATTCTTTGAACAGGGCACTTGCAAGAAGGTCCTCCAAAAAAGGACATAACTGACCCACAAAATTACTGGACATCTTCAGAGGACTTTTTCAACCTTTTTTTTAAAGGGGGGAGGGTTAATGTAGTCCCAGAGGAGGAAGCAGCTGTGAGTGACCAATCCATGCAGCAGGTTCTTATCTATATGCCCTACACAGAGAAAATTGGTGAAAGCAACAGCTGTGTTTTTCTATCATATATGAACTAGTAGCATTTACGAATAAAGACAGGCTGGTATATTAATTATCTAGCACACACAAATACATTCAAAAATGGCAGTTACCAGCATTAATCAATTCATGTTTTCCACAGTTTGCATACAAATTTGTGATCTCACCCACTTGTATTAAAAAATAAATTATGCTCTCTTACACAAGACTTCTGTGTTAAGATTCCTTCTTGGAAGCACCCTAATGCTTACAGGAGGCTGAAGGGGGGCATGAAAAGTAACATGGATGGGGGGGGCAGAAAAGCCATGTCGTTCACATGGTCACCCAGATGTATATCTCTCGGATGTTTTAAAATAATATGTAAATTTTAAAAGGTATATAAAACAAAAATTTCAGTTCAAATTTTATATCCTCATGATCTTGTTAAATGCTAACCATATCAATATTCAAACTGATCAAATTCATCTTTCTCCATAAATTCAGCATTCCTGGCATAGAAACATAAGTCTTCATTTTCCAAATCAGATTGTTCCTAGACTGCTTTGCACGTATATCCCAAAAATTGAACAAAAATATTTTAAGGGATCAAAACTAATTTTGAGAAAAAGAGTTTTCCTTCTGATTTTTACATGTGAAAACATCTAGGAATTGTATTTTTATTTGCACCTCATATATTAAAACAGGTGACCCTGGCAAACATTTTCAGCTAAAATGTATATTAATTGCTTAGCTCAAAGGACTGTTCATAGTAGCAACTTCAAAGAGCAGTTTCAGTGATTCTCCAATGTTAACCACTTACACTCATTTATACTTAACCCCCGTGCCAAAAAAAAAAAGGCAAGACTCTACTACAAGTCTGTACTAGAAGGGCCACCAAAGATGGACTTCACAGCCAAGACCCCAGATCAAGATGCCTCCAACCTCTTCAGGGAAGAATTGACAGCTTCAATGGCGATGGAGTGGCAGCTACTAGCTGAAGATGCTGCTGGCAGTGGATCTTTCACAGATAAACGTGGTGACCTCACACTAATTTCTGTTAGAAGGTGGCAATGGTAAACCACTGCTAAACTTCTTCAGGTGCCGTATCCGTTCCAGATATTGGGTATCATCATGGCAATAGTCTTCCTGTAACTAAACTTCTATTACTGTACCTTGAAAACCCTGTGAGGCAGTCCACAATGAAACATGTGCTGGAACATGAGACTGTCATTTAAGTATGAATAGCACTATCACTAATGATGAAACTGAAGCCAAAAAGGATGTCTAGTGGCTGACATGCACAGCCACACGCTGCACAACATGTATTACCCTTCCACCGCTCCTGGCCGCGCCGACGTCTCCGCCTCCCCCGGACTCGCAACACCTGTCCGGGGGAGTGAAAAGAGCCGCAGACAGGAGCCCCGGCAAAGACGCTTTGACCGCTCCTGACTGCACCGACGTCTCCGCCTCCCCTGGACTCGCAACATCTGTCCGGGGGAGTGAAAAGAGCCGCCAACAGGAGCTCCGGACTTTTCTCTCAGCCGGCCCTGGCTTTGAGCTGGGCGAGGAGGACTCTGGCCGGGAGCGCCTGGCCTCGCTTCACCTGCCGGTGCTCCCGAGCCTTGCCCCCATACCGGGCTACAATAGCCCCTGCGGCAGGATGCTGCCATGGCTTCCAGAGCATGCTTGTGGTTAGGGTGAGAGCCCTGACATTGTTGGATCATATACTGTATTTTTATATTGTATTGCATTATTGAGACTATGTCATGGATATGTAACTGGATTTGTATTTTGTAACCTTATTTTGCAGTATGGTTTTGTTTTATTGCACTGCTGTAATGCATTGTTATATTTATTGTATTATATTGTATGACTTTTGATTATGTTATATTACTTTTAATTGTCCTTGTATGCATGGTTTCTGTAAACCGCCCTGAGTTGGTTGTACTGAGTAGGGCGGTATACAAATCAAATAAATGAAATGAAATTACAAGGACACGGAATGTTCGCCTGAGCAAGGCGGGGTATAAATTTGAAGAATAAATAAATAAATAAATAAAATGTGAGAAGTATGAACCAAGGTAAATTGGAAACCATAAAGCAAGAAGTGGACCACTTAAACATTGCAATATGTGGTCAGTGAACCAAAGTGGACTAGAATGGACCATTTGCAGCCAAAGAACTATTAACTCTTGTATTCTGGAAATAATAAACACAAAGAAAATAGAGTTGTTCTAATATTGCAGTAAGATGTTGTACTGGCAATAATATTAATCAGACTTCTAGGAAACCAATCAATACAACCATGATCAAGTCTATGGTCCAACTACAGATACTGAAGATGAAATTGAAAGTTTTTATGCAAGTATTCAGGAGGAAACTGATCACATACCCAAACAACACATGCTTATAGGTGACTAGAACATAAAATTAGGAAACAACCAAATTTTGGAAAATTTGGTCTAAGTTGGAAACAAAGGATAATGATTTATGGAGTTCTGTAAAGCCAACTATCTGTTTATCACAAACACAAGCTTCAAACAACTAAACAGATGACTGTAAACGTGGACATCAACAAATGGCAAATATAAAAATCAAACAAGATTATGAGCTGATTATGCCAATGATCAAAAAAAATTTTAATACCCAACATCTGAGTAAAGCTGAAGAGTACTAAATCCTATTGCCAGAATATAATTTAAACATTTCTGATGAATTTCAAGACCAAATAAGAAGACAAATCCACATTACTACACTGAATTAACTGAACCAGAAGATCTTGGATTGAAACTAGACATGTTAGTGAAAATTATAACCATATCAATATCCACCATGATGGAAGAAACCTACTTCTCCCCTGCCTTTTCTTCCCAGAGCTCCACTCATAAGGTTCCTTCGCCTAATTTCCAGAGAACATTTTGGGCTCCTGAGCTCCAATCCATTTCACTCAGAAGAGTTCCCATTTGGGAGTGAGACGTTTGAGCCTGGTATGGGGAAAAGGTGGGAAGGTCTGTTTCCACCCATCTCTACCAAAAGACAGATCTCTAACATACGTAGCTTACACAGGAATGAGAAACATTTAGGATATGAAGCAATGATATCGTCTGTTCTGATACCTTCCTTCCTCTCTACTACACTGTTGCTTCTGCAATGTACTTTCATTGCATTTTGACAACCAAATCTGAGCAGCTAGCCATATATGAGGACTTTTTCACACAAAGGTGTGCAAAACTGAATTTAACTAATTTGATATTTTGCTTTTTCATAATTTTTCAACAAAGGTACACAGAAAGAGCCTCCTCAAAGATTGTGATATTGAGCCTCAATCAGGTGTACCCTGGACAATGGCAACTTTGTTGTGCTGGCTAATCTTTCTCACACTAGGTCAGGCAAAGGAAACTACAGGATAAATTCACCAAAAGGTGGCTTCATTTTGTCAGTTTCAGGTCTGGCCTAGACACAAAAGAAGAATTATCAACACAAATTCAATTTCTAAATAACTCGAGTCCCCAATATTAATTTGTAAAAAGGCAATTTATGATATAGTGGAACCTCGCTTAACAAACGGCTTGGTTAACACAAAAATCGCATAACAAAAGGAAATCCATAGAAAATAGTGGCTCAGTTAACAAAAAAAAAATTTTTTGGAAGGGATTAATTGGTTGTCAATGCATTCCTATGGAAAACTGTGTTTCGGCTAACAGAATTTGGTTTTCAATGCATTCCTATAGGAAATGTGCTTTACAAATTTTTCGTAGTACAAAAGGTCCTAGAGAACGCATTACATTTGCTAACCAAGGTTCCACTGTATTTATATACACAAATGAAATTCTGAACTTAATTTATCAGTCCAGTCATAACTGTTATCTGTATTTTTAACTGTGAGAATGTGATGTACAATCAGAATCTAACAGTAAAGTGTCCCAAGGGAAATATACTGTTTTGCATTATAAATTACTGACCAAAATCATATTGCCATTACTTTGCATGCCATAATCTGGATTGGTCACCAGAATTTAATTAAAAATAATTAAAAGCTTCTAATCTCTTTTTAAGGTTCTAAGGCTCCTTAGGGGTTCCTTTCATCCTGGGGAAGCCTTTAATAATAAAAAGATCACTGCTGGTAGTCTTAAACCTGCCAATGGTGATCCAGCGGTGATTTTTAACTATTAAAACTCATCCCCATCCTGAGGCTGCAAAGGAAAAGGAAGCCCAGGGAGCCTTAGAACCTAAAACGAGATAAATAGGAAGATTTTTCTTATTTTAAATTAAATGCTTCTGGAACCGAATCCAGGTTACACCAGCAAAATGTTATGCAGCAGATTTTGTCCACTGTAAGCTAATTGTGTTGGTTTCATTCATGAAAAACCAACCTCATAACATAACACTGCTTTTGCCAAAGGGTACTATTTTAAAGAATCTCTTGACTAATTCTGCCCACTTAGGGAACTCTAACTTCTTTTGATTACCTTTCGCTAAAGTATTGTGAGAAAGACCTTTTGAACCTAAAGGAAGTCTCAAGAGAGATACAGGAGGGTGCAGGGGGTACGTCTGGTAGACTGCAGAAACAACCAAATGACATATCCACATCTTTAGCATTGTCTGAATTAACACACAGGAGTGAGAAGCCAGGATAAACCCCTCTTGTTACCATTCAGGACTCAGCCAAATCTGTACTTGTATTATAGTCAGAACTCCTTGTGTGTTTGTTTCTAGAAAGAAAATAACTAACTAACTACAGGTACAATTGTATTCATTTTCATTTTTGAAAACTAAATCTGTGTGAAAGCTACATAAGATCAATTTAGACTTTAGTAAAACAATTAGCTTATTTATGTTTATTGTAGCAACTTTCGAGGGTTAGCAGCAATTTTCTATTAATTAAATAAGAAATACCTCAAAACTCCCTTTCAAAAATAAGAGCTAACTTGTAACAAATATAATCCAAGGTAACAGAAAAGCAGCCCAACACTTTAGAAACATTTTCAGACTAAATAATTGATGAATAAAGATTTTTTATAAACAGAAATCATGCAGCTAGAAGTTTTTCAAATAGCAAGTTCTCAATAGAGCTGCTCTTACTCACTTATGACTTATCTGGAGGGCAGGAAGGTGGCTACACACCTCAGCACTTACAGAAACAATCCCACCTATGTGAATTGTACTAAAATTAAATCAGTTTTGAAGAGGTTAAGCTAAGACCTTTCTAAGAGAGTGCCTGTCTTCTTTACGTGTTTATTATGAGTTCCGTTCATGTACTGGTGAAGATAGGAGAACAAACAGGCGAAACTGCTCTCTCCCTGCTTCACTTATGGAAGTGGCCTGTTGGCAGTGGGATATTCACTGAATTTCATCACACATTATTACTTTTAAAGATGTTTCTTAATTAATTGGGTGCCTTTTTGATCCAAGTTTAACTACTCTTCCAATCTGTAATCTATATTACACATTATACTATTTACAGTGTTGGTACTAAAATACATACCCTGCAACAACAACATATTCTAGATTTGTATTATTTAAGTACTAGTAAAAAAAAGAAATTAGAGTAATTTCTCTAGACATTTAAATATATGTTTCTAAAAAATGCAAACATTTTCTAGAAGGGGGATAAAAGCATCTACAGTAGATACTTCATACAGGCTGCAATGCAAAAACATTTGACTGAGATAAGAAGCCAACAGCTTCTGCAATCTTGGTAATTACCCTTTTAATCAAATGGCTACTGGCAGCTACAGAATGCACAGTACTAGTAGTTTGTACTTTGCAATTATCTGGTTACATTTATTCCTAGTTTTTTTTTAAAAATCACTAAACTGAGAAATATTTTCCAAAATACACTTGAAAGAAATCTGTCAAACTGAAACTAATAATGTAATTGCAGTAGTGAAGGGACCCTCTAGATATAAAAAAAACAGGGGGGCTGACCTACTGGACAGAGCTGCATTATTTTTAGCTACAAGCGTTCAAAACACTATCTGAGTCTAGACCAGCGTTTCCCAACCTTTGGTTTTTGGACTTCAATTCCCCATAGCACTGATCAGCCAATGTACTGACTTAGGCTTCGAGAAATTAAGGTCACCCTATGGAGCATGGGAACCACTGCTCTAGATCAACATGTCTTTGCCTGGACCTAAGAAATTCCCACCACCCTGGATTTCTATGTTCCAGACAGACATAAAGACATGTTACACCAGCAGCTTTCTACCCACACTACCATTGGATTTGACCAATCTGTTACAATTTTACTATAATTTCCTTCTTAAAATATGATATGCAATTTTCATCAAGATTACATGATCTAAAACCTTCCAGTAAGATTTTCTCACTGTACACTAAACATAAAACACCAAGACTGGTACTTCAGTTTTGCATACTATTACTTTACTACTGCTTCGAGGTCCCTGTAACATGCTTTTCACTAGCTTAAACTGCACTTAAAAGTACCTGGAATTCTGTACAGGATCACCATTGTCATAGAACCTTTTTATGAGTCACCTATGTTTAGTACACTCCCACAAAAAAGGACTAAGACAGTGTTCCTGTTTAAGTTCCTAATATCACACTTCCAGACTAGCCCTATCCTTCTCCATGCTAGAATTATATGGCAAACAAATAATACATGAGTAGCTTTACTTATACTGCTTCTGTTTACCATATTATAAATAAGCATGTAGATAGAACCCCTAGGAACTGTGTTATACTCTTGTCTGTTAGCAACCCCATACTTGTTTAGCTCTTTGCTGTAAAGGACCTGAAGACTTCTGCTTTACGAAAATGTGCAGACATACCCAAACTTCCTTGAGGAGCCCTCATAGTCAACAATGCCAGAAAACAACATACAATTAAAAGATGCTTAATCATAAATCAATGAGATCATAATATTTGGCTACAAAATGATACAATTTTCCTAGTGTTATTTTGAAACAAGAAAGAGTTTAGGAGGAGACTGAAGACCACCAACTCCATCCTGTAAGACAAACCAGTTGTCTCAAAACATTGCAATACCAATACATATAGAATCCCCAACTAATACAAGGAACACTGAAAGCAGCAGGTTGTCAAAAATAAATGTGGCGTTAGCAGTACAAAGCAATGTGCAATAACAGAAGTAAGGTAACTGTAGTGCAGACCTGGCCTCACTTTTTCTTTTCAATACAATGAACTAATCAAGGAAACAGTGATCATCCCAACAGAATACTGCCCGATCTTGGAATAAAAAGTAAAATTACTACAGTATTTGAAAATAAAGTCTACAGTGGTGGACTCACTATTATAAAAAAATTAGAAGCATACACTGTTTTCCATAGCTATTTCTAAAAGGCAACCAATTGCTATTTTAAAACTATGTGCAACAGGTGTAAACAATCTCCCTAGAAGTGATTTTTGCCTCTGCTTATATCTCCTTAAAAAATAATAAACAATCCAACTGATGCAGCAAACTTGGCCATGAGTTAATACAAAGTCAATCCAACTGGTAGGTCCCAGGTCTAAGTCTTCAGGTGGTACCAGCTTCAGTAAAAGGTGCTCACAGTTTTAAATCAAATCCAAAGTGAAGCTTCGAATGACATCTGGTGCTCCTGCATCAAAGCCACATATATCTAACATGCCTCTGTCATCTGGGTCAGCAACGGTAAAGCCACTGGATGTCATTCCACAAACTATGAGTTTGGATGGGATACCCATTCTCTAAGGAGAAAAAGAAGAAACAAGTCTGCACTTTTATCCAGTACAATAATAATAATGTGTCATCTGTAATTATAGATGATTTTACTGTTTTGTCTCATCATGAAGCTGACTGGGTTGCTGAACAATGAAAAAAGTATATTTTAATATTAGATCAGAAGGGAGGTGTACAGGAAGTGCTCTTGGCAGAACTAGGCATTAATTTGGGACGACAAGATTTGGACTGGTGTCATATAGCCTATTCTAGATTATAGCTCCAGGGAAACAGAGACACAGCACTGTACTCTTGCAAAGGTCTCCTTGAAATCTGAAGGATGGGAGGGAAAAATGAATTGTTCTAGTTCATAATAAATTTCCAAGAAATATTCAATTCCTGACAGGCACTGATTTGCTTTACCAAGCCCACCTACCAAAGCAGGAAAATTTGAAGGCTTTGGATTGTCAGGAACTTTAAAAAGCTAATGATGTGTTACACTTGAGTGAACCTGCTTCCTCTATGCCTGAGAATAATGGATAAACTGCTGGCCATATTCAATCTGGGTTGCCTCCAGAAAGAAAGGGTACTATGGATAAAAATGTTCCACCTGACAGAGACCTGTACCCAAGTAGAGTACAAATTATAGTGACTCTTTACAGCAGGGGTTCTCAATGTTTCCGCACTATGGGCCAGACAACTCCTCCTCTGAAGGGTGAACGGGCCAGACACATGGGTTCCCCCTGCTGATGGGCATGTTTGTGCATCTGTGTCCACTTCTGGGGTCGTTGCCATGGGCTGGATAGAATGGCTACAGGGGCTGTGTCCAGCCCATGGGTCGTAGGTTGTGAACCCCTGCTTTATAGTTACAGAGTACAGGACTTAGAAATGGTTTGACACTCCCTTCTTATATGGCTACAAAACATGTGAGCAGTCCATAGAAGCCAAATCTTGCAAACCTTATTGGGACAAGTACAGGGATCCAGCCATTGCTTATTCTTCAGCCCACAGACCTTGGAGGGCACTAACAGTGGTCAGCATATTTGCTTTAGAGCAATGTTGTTGTTGTTGTTGTTGTTGTTGTTGTTGTTGTTGTTGTTGTTGTTGTTGTTGTTGTTGTTGTTGTTGTTGTTGTTTATACTTCTATGCCGCCTAGTCGCTATGCAACTCAGGGCAGCTAACTAAGTATCACATAAACATAAAATACAATAAAGTCCACAAACAAGGGCTTGCTTCAATGTTCACATTTCTGACTCAGAAGTTATGCCCTAAACCAGGGGTTCCCAAACTACGGCCCATGGGCTGGATCTGGCCCATACCACCTAACAATCCAGCCTGTGGTGCTCTTGCTACTTGCAGAAATGGAAGTTAAACATGCCCATGCATGCACAAAACACTGCCATAAAGCACCCACAGCTGACGTAACCACATTTACGACAGCCATGGGTGCTTTTTGGCATTTTGTGCATGCATGGGCACATTTATCTTACACTTCCAGAGGGAGGAACCACGTGACCAGCCCATGGCCAGAAAAGTTTGGTCAACAATGCCCTAAACTGATTGTATTTTCTGTTGTTGCTATCTCTATTCAATGCATGATAGTCCTTTTCCTTTACCTTGCCTGATTACACTGGGAGAGACTTTTACAGAGCACTAATATAACTTGTTATCTTTATGGATGACTGAACACTTTTGGTTGTTCAATCACAACTAGTTAGAATTAAAATATGAATACAAATGCATCCACTTGCACAATGTCTACTTAAAGACAGTGCTAACAAATTGCAAATGCATCCACAAAACAGTACATCCACAAAACAATGCATCCAAATTAAAAATATGCATAATTTCAAAATGTTTAAATAAAGTATTTATGGTTAACAATATTAATCTTTTTTAAATCTACTCAGCTTTTTTGGCAGCCACTGCAAATATTGCTACTCTGTTACCATTTTATAAAAATCAGATGACAAATGGATGAATTTATTTTCGTAACTTTTATCCAGATTTTTTTTAGCAAATGTGAAATATAGTTTGCTCTCAGTTCATGTTATTAAAAAGTATATCCTTGATCAGATATCTGTACATTCCTTCTATTGAGAATAGTTATCGTATTCCACCAAGCATGCAGCTTTGGAACACACAAGGAGCAGTGAGGAATGGGGACACATGCCATGCTCAAATCAACCCAGGTAATCCATGGGTGAAATGATAATCCTCACACCCAGAACATAAAGATCAACGTAGTAAATAATGGGCCATTGATGCTCTCTGAGAATACGTCCAAATGAATAGGATAATAAAGCAAAAAGGTTAAACTATTTTGTATTTGAGCTGTTAACAGAAATGAAAATTTTTTAAATAATGTTTTGGTCACCAGCACTGCAGCGTCTGTGGCTGTGCACAACCATTTGAGCATTTTTATCCTTCCTGCAATATAATGTTCATATGCAGAACGTTGGAATAAAAGTCAAGTAATTATCAGGGGAAAATATGGCATTACATAAAGAAAGTTTACCTCCCTATACTGCCTCAAGGCTGTGGCAGGATGAATATCTCCAGCGTAGGTCTCATTATCCGTGAACACAATAAATACATCAACTGCTACTCCTGCCTTTCCAGCCCACAACACTGGAAGAGAACAATCGGTGGCGCCCATTGGAATCTAGGATTTAAAAGATTTTTTTTAAAGGAAATAAAGAAAAAGTCTCTACATGTTCTGGCGTTCCAATCAGCATTCCAAAAAGTGTATGATTTTAAAGTGAGACAACAACAGAAAAATGAATGGAAATCTAAATACAGTGCAACAGTCTTTCCTTGAACTTCATCACAATATTTGTCATGAACAACTACTTTCCTACAAAGATATTTAATTCCATGTCAAAATATTTTCAACCATCTAGGCCAGTATTGTCTACCCTTCTTGACAACACTACTGCACATTGTATTTCACAACAGTAGTTTGGCCAGAGAGACTAAAACAAAAGCTTTAGATACCTCAGCAATTTTCTGTAACACTTGAGGTAAAGTCATGTCCTCAGTCACTGGACAAGGAATGATTTCTTGAGAAAAGGCAACAATATGAGAATCTTTTTCAGTACGCGCAACAACCTGAAGGAACAGTTATGCAAAGAAAGAGAGAAAATAGTTATTAGATTATTTCAATTTCTTCCTGCTTTTTGGACTGCAGTATGCTGGAAGATCAAGCATTCTGTCATGGGTTTTTCAGTTCCCAGAATTATACAATTTTGTCCTTCTTCCTTCTTTTTGTCCTCCTTGAACCATTCAAAAATCTGCTCTCTCCCCAAACCCTTTGTTCTACTGTTACTCTTTTATTGCTCCTGAAGTTTAAAGAGAAATTGCCTTTAAGATGGCTCCTTTTTACTTTGTCACTATTTTGGTCACTGTATCTGCTCTAGCAAGGAAGGAGTCAACCATGAAGAAACTTATTTTATTTATTTATTTACAGTAGATTTATATGCCGCCCCAATCAGTGGTGGGATCAAAAAAAAAGTACTACCACACTCTGGGCGTGGTATGGTGGGCGTGGCCAGGGGGAAGCCCTGTATTGCACCCAAATTAGGACTACTTTATTTCAAAACTTGGATGGGCGGGGCCAGCCAGAATTTCTGCTACCAATTCTGGCAAACTGGTGCGAACCTGCTGGTGCCCACCACTGGCCCCAATCCAATGGACTCTGGGCAGTATACACAGTCCAGCGAGCACTTCACTGGCCACTCAGCAACAATTAAAAAACAATATAAAAAACAGTTAAAAGCCCTTTCAACATAACAATGCTGCCCCCCACTGTACCTTATTTATCTCTTAAAACAGGTATAAAAACAGCATGACATTAAAAACCATATAATGATTAAATCATTAAAAATCATTAACTTGGCTCCCTAGTATAGGCATTATATGGTACAGTAATACCTCGGATTACGCTAAAATCGCATAACGTTAAGTAATCTGGGGAGGAGAATTGGATCGAATAATGTTAAGGTCCTATGGGATGGATCGGATAACAACCGCTAAAGCCTGTGCGGTTACAATGTATCTCTATGGAGTTTTAACGTTATCTGATCCATCCCATAGGATTTTAACATGCATCGGATAACACTAAAAATTGGATAACACCAAGACTTGTGGAACCAAGTCTTAGCGTTATCCAAGGTATTACTGTATAATGCAACAGTGCCAAAGCTAGCAGGTGGAGGAATTGAGAAAAGGAGTGAAAAGGAACCCCCAAATACTCCCAAGTAGCAAAACAATGTCTTAGCAAGCTGGGTCTATAACATATGTACACCTTAGACACCTGAGGATACAAGACTTCTACTTGTCACTGTATTTTTAAAAACCTTTTTTAAAAAACAGACAACTGCGTTTCAAAGACCAATGTCTCCTTCAAAACATATTGTTTACACAAAGAGCTTTTATTTTAACATAATATAATGAAATGTTTACCATATCTTTTCCATTAAGCTTTGCATTTTCCAGATCTACTGAAAGCATCTTTTTAAACTACCAGCTAAAACCTCCTATAAGGTGACATAAGTTCCTCCTTCACCTTATCATTACCATAATGTTCAGATATGACTTGATTAGGTCGGAAGGAAGAGTCATCTTTGGACATGAAATGGTATCTCAGCATTTACATTTAGGCACAAGGAATCTGTGGGAAGACTGTGGCATCTCTTACCATACACATTGCCGCAGCAACTGTGCTAGCATTCAGCACGCTGCCCGAGACCTTTTGAAACATAGAATCACTGACATCGACCGCAAGCAAGAAACGCTTTTCTGTTGGCTCCACTGTCTAAAAAAACGGGAGGGGAAAAGTCAGAAGACCCACGTTTTGTTTTTTAACTACCGTTAGTTTTATATAGTGTCTTTAACTAAGAGTGCTAATTACTAAAATTGCTAGCATGGAGAAGCAAAACTAAACACTCAATGCAGAACAGACTTTCCAAAGATACAGTATACATTCTTTGCAAGCCATTTCTCTCTTAACTAAATAAACAGTCTGACAAAACTCAGCAGAAGGAGGCGGCCTCAGTAGTGTAATCAGCAAAACAGGACTTTTTAGTTCTGAGACTAGAGATGAAATAAAGCAGCAACCTTGCCTGAAGAGGCATGAATGCTATCATGTCTCTGGATCACACCATTTATTTGGAAAGTTCTTACAAAATTTTAAAGCTCTTGTCTTTGAATATTTCTTATCAACATTGAATGTTTATCTAAATAAAGATCAGAAATATTTTAGCAACAGCTTTGAATCAATATTCTGCTAAAACTAGTACAGTTACCTTAAAAGTCTTGTAAAATGAATCATCAAGAGCATCCAAAATATCCTTGTCAGGTTGCCAACAAAGTTTCCTTTGGTAACTATGTTCTCCTTTGTACATTTCTAGTGCTACCAAAATATGAAATGGATGTATTCGAGCCTAAAATAAGAATACAAAATATAATTCTGCTCTAGTCAAATTTTCCATTGATCATATTGAAGACCTGTAACTTTTGTGACAGCAGTTTTATTCCTTTAAATATAGAATCTAGATACAATGAAGAAGTGTGGATTTCCATAGATGTAAGATAGCACTGGAACTTCAGCTATAAACAGAGATGAGCACTGAACCCTAGAGTCAGATATAACTGGTTTTCAAGCAAGGGTGACCTTTACCTTTAAATGTAAATAAATATTCTAAAACATTGCACAATAACTCTATATTTAAAAATAAAAATAAAAGCCTCTTATAAAATGCTCTGGAAACTTTGTGCTTTGAGGCATTCTGGTTTTTAATTTGTTTCAAAGTTTTAAACCTCTCTGATATTTTGCACTTTCTGTAGATCACTGTATGCTTTTTGCTTCTTTCTACTCTTATTTTCAATTTTTCCTGTGACATGATGAACATTCTGTCAATCCCTCGCTCTTCCATTATTTTTTCAGGGAAGATGGCAGATCAAACAAAACTTGGGGCCAAATGGAGAAAACTACACAACTCTATTTATTTATTCTACTGTGTGACTGGATTCCAAACACCCTGGGATGGATCTTCCACTTCTATATATCTTTTGTGGATCAAACACACTTCCTATTTACAAGAATGTAATTTCAGAAGTGTCAAAGAACTCTTTGTTAATCTGAAATATAACATCACCTTCAGCACTGATTTTTTAGTAATGGACCTACTCAAACTGTCACTGGTAGACAAAATACATTAAATTCCATGCAGTCGCAGGAGGTCGGAATTGACTGTGCGACTGAACAACAAAAAATTACAGAACAAATTATTACCTTTTTAAGAAGTTTTTCATTTCTTAGTCTTTCACAGACTATTGCTACTTCTGGGCTTCCTGGTTCAAGAACAGAATTTGCTGTCATCTTTCCAAGATTTCTCAGCATTGCTATTATGGGCATCTCCCGCAGCAAGGCTTTCCACACCTTATATAAAGTGAGATTAACAGGAAAGGTGTAAAGTGATGATATGGATATCTATTGTATGTAACATTTTAAAAATCAACTACACGGAAGTACCATAATCAAATTAACTAAATGCAACAAAGTTTAACAAGAACAGAAAAAATCAGCAGAGTGCACAAAATGGCTAAGCATAGCACAATGTGGTACAAAGAATTAATGCCCAGATAATTTACTCACCTCTTTAGATTTTAAATGACATGTCAGAAGGTGTTCCCTAACTAAATTATATTCTTCTATCAGATGAATCACTTCCAGTTCATCCTTTGTATGTTTCACCCTTTCCACTGCTTCCAAATATTTCAACAGTTTTTCCGTCTCAGGAGATAGTTTGTTATCTTTATATGCCTCTTGAACTTCCTTCCACCCTTTCATAACATACTTAGTGACTATGGCAAGGCCTGTTCAAAGACAAATAATTGTATATATATTTTATCAGCTTCTTAATAGGATACAGTATTTTTAAATAAAGGCATATTCCTCAAAATTATATTTCTTATTAATCTCCTGAATTTTAAGGAAAAAATGAGAATCCCTGACTTTCAGTTTTTGTAGCAGTCAAAAGGCCAGGAAACAATAAGCAAGATCTACTAACTTCAATATATTTTCATTGAAAACCGAGATCTATGACAAGCTAGAAAGCAGCTTTGGAGTTCTCACCAGGCAAATATAGGCATACAGTCATAGAAAACAGGCTGTGTGTATCCAATTTGTGTATTTATCAGCTTTCCCCCTGACACCTAAGAAATCAGACTTTTATGCCATCATTTTTTCAAGATGCAAGAAAAGAACAGAAAGCTGGATTTCATTACAAAAGTATGAAAAGAGTACACAGTATACTGTTATGCTGAAGACTGAATAATTTTAATACCTGAAATGAATGCTTGCTACACATCTGAAGTAGACTACAATCCACCAAAACATATAACAAATAAAACATGTTAGTCTCTAAGATGTTTCTGCTGAAGTAAGTGATGTATCATTGGAGTCCACAAGAAAGAGAGGGAAAAGAAAAGACAAAAGGAGTGGGGAAAGACACGCATGAAGTGTAATACTGTATATATACTGTACTACCTTTTGCAAACTCATTATCTCATCCAGTTATATGATTCACTGAGACTGTAATATCATACATGCATAATGCTTATTTAACAGAAAAACAGAAATGCTACTTTTCTAGACCACCACTCCTAGAACTTGCCCAGCAAAGAAACAAGTAAAGTGGAACCTTGGTTAACATAATTAATGCATTTGACAAGATGTTTCTTACAGAGAAAATTACTTTAACCAAATTTCCCAAAGGAACGCAATGAATGCAATTTCCCATAGGAATACATTGAAAGCCAAAATACTTTAACCGAAATGCAGATTCCCATAGGAATGCATTGAAAACCAATTAATCAATTTGAGAGAGAAAATCCATAAACGGAGCCACTATTTTCTAAGGATTTCCTTTTGTTATGTGATCTGTATGTTAACCGAGGCGTTTGTTATCCGAGTTTCCACTGTATGATAATGTGGAAGCATCCTGAGGCAATAGAAAAGACTATTCTTCGGCTAAATTAAATGACTAAGTAATAACAGTATTACAATACAGTCAAACCTCGCCTAAAGAGTGCCTCGCTTAAAGAGTAACTCACTTAAAGAGCAGAATTTTCTCTGAACGCTTGCTTCGCTTAACAAATAAAACCAACCAAAAACTCATTTAACAAATAAATCGGGGGTCACAATCCTCCCCCCCCCCCCATTGGTCATTTACAATGGTGTTTCGCTTAAAGAGCAATCCTATGGAATGCGTTATGCTCCTTAAGAGAGATACAACTGTACTGCAAAATCATCACAAGGGATGAAGATATGAAACAATACCAGATGAATTACAGTATTGTATTTGTTTTTTACTTTGGCTTCATCTTGCACTACCGGTCCTGTTCAACACCAAATGTCAATGTTGTAAATGCCATGCATTAAAATCATATATAAAAAAGTTTAATACTGTATTTGCACAAAGACCCTTGATCAGTTTCAGCTCTACAATTTCATTATTCTTACAAAGCAAACACCAGTTACTAAGTCCAATGTAAGTTTTTATATACTGTATGTACTTCTGTTTTTCCACGAATACAATATTTTCATATGCCAATAAATATCCTACTTGTATTTGCAAAATTTCAGCTTAATTATTGTACTTACTATTCACAGAGGAACATCAAAATTATTACCAAAGAACAAATAAAATAAAAGCTAGACATTTAAAACGCTGCACAGATTTATAAACTTCAAGACTACAAGTTATATATCATAGGTCATATTTATTTCTACAAACAAAATTTTTACAAAGTCTGTAACTAGAGATTAAAACATCATACCTACACATATATTTAAGTCAGCTTCCAAAAGTACGGCTATTCCAGTAGTATCTGAATGAGCCAGTCAACAACCTCTCCTCCGCCCCTTAATGTAAACTTCCTCTCTTTATTTCAAATATCCACACAGGCAGAAAATGCTTACAGCAGTGAACTATATCAGAACATTTCTAGTTGCCATTACCTTCATTTGCAGGCTTCAGGTGAGACAGTCTAAGAAGATCCTTATGACACCAACCATTTCTTTTCTTGTATTTTGTCACTGCTAAAGCAATAGCCATGTCATTCTTTTCATTGTACCAATCTGCAACAGCTTTTCTAAGAGCACGGCCCCACATGCCACACTTCATTCCTTCCTTCAGATCTTTTTTAAACTGGATGAAAGTGAAGAGATGAGTTGGTATGCGACAGACCTCAGGGACAGCTTTATAAGCTGCTTGCTTTGTCTTTGCATCAGAACACTGGGAGCAAATGGCAAGTGCAAATAAGACAGGCTCCTGTTTTGCTGCTCTGCCTTCTTGGCTAAACGTTTTTATTTCCTGCACCACTTCGCAACCTCTACCATCTTCAATAAGCCTCAGTAGAGCATCAGCATTTTCGAAAACCAATTTCTGTTCCTTGATGTAGTAAGTACCTCCTTCAGAACCAAAACACAAGAAACGACGCAAGCGGGTCATGTCAGTAACTTGCCATACATATCCGTCTTCTGAATTCTGCACCTGCTTTTCACTGCTAGGTTGTATCTGACTGGCTCCTTCTTCCATTGCTTGTCAACGTTAAGAGGCCTCCTAAAGGAAAAGCAAA
This sequence comes from Furcifer pardalis, assembly GCA_030440675.1. Lineage (NCBI taxonomy): Eukaryota > Metazoa > Chordata > Lepidosauria > Squamata > Chamaeleonidae > Furcifer > Furcifer pardalis. Next base: position 166,291,340 of record CP126891.1, on the reverse strand, counting down.
CAACAAATTGTTTCAAAACATGTTTTTTACCTTCCTCATCTTATAATATATTATCTTACAAGGGACTGCAGTGGCTCAAGTGGCTAAGACACTGACTGGAAGGCGGGAGGTCAGCAGTTCAATTCCCGAGTACTGCAGGACGGAATGAGCTCCTGTCTTTGTCCCAGCTCCTGTCAACTAAGCAGTTCAAAAGCAAGAAATTGCAAGTAGATAATAGGGACCATCCAGCCATCTCATTTTTGGCCGTTGCCTCCGCCTTCTTTTGACCTCCACTTTTCACAGCATCAAGGCTTTCTCAAGCTAGTCCTCTCTTATCATTTGATGTCCAAAGTACTTAAGCTTTATCTTTACTATTTGACCTTCTAAGGAGCAGTCAGGGTTGATTTTTTCTAAGCACAGAGCTGGGCGGGTTGAGGAGGATGGTGGAGGACAGAAGTACCTGGAAGGCGGTGGTCCATGGGGTCTCAAAGGGTTGGAATCAACTGAGCAACTGAACAACAACAAAATAGGGACCACTTCAGTGGGAAGGTAAGCAGCATTCCATGCATTTTGGTGTTTAGTCATACCTGCCACATGACCACAGAAACGTCTGCAGAAGCAGACAGCTCTGGCTCTTTGGCTTTGAAACAGAGATTAGCACTGAAACCTAGAGTTGGATATGACTGGCTTTCAAGCAAGGGAAACCTTTACCTCTACATCTTATAACAAGACAAAAGCTGTCTTGAGATATGCAGCAACCATCCAGAGGTGGAATGTAAAGTTTACCATATTCTAAAGTTGTAAAACTGAAATTGCAAACAAGAAAACTATAATAAAAATCCTTTCGTAAGACAGGTCTGTGGTGGTTCAGTGGTTAAGAAGCTCGTTTTGTTAGCTGAAAGGCCAGTAAGTCAGCAGTTCGAGACCCCGAAACTGCATGACGGATTGAGCGCCCGTCTCTGTCCCAGCTCCTGGCAACCTAGCAGATCAAATCAAAAGCAACAAAATTGCAAGTGGATAAATAGAGACCACTTTGGTGGAAAAAGATATTGGGGATATGAAAGGAGCCTCATTCAGCCATCCCCTGAACAGAGTTCCTCCAGCAAAAATTCTTTCAACCCAGAATAATTTCTGACATGAAATTATTATTATAAGATTGAAATCCATTTCATCCGGAAATATTAGACATTGTCAAAATATATCACTAAACCAAAGAGCTGCTCTTTTGCTCACTGAAAAGATATTCCCACAGCAATATGTGTATTAATTCAACAAACAGCCCTGGAGAGAAAGAGGCCATGCAAGCTTCTACAACAGGGGTGCCCAAAGTTTTCAGGTCACGGACTGGTCCCACGGTTCAGGGAACTGATCACTATGGCCCAGGGCCCGGATGCGGTCCCCAATGCCAATTCATCCAGCCCACAAAGTCCTCGTTGCTCCAGGAAGTGGAAGTAAAGTGTGCCCATATGGATCCTTTGGACATGCAGGAGAAGGGATGCGCACGCCCTTCCCCCTTAGCGAGGGAGCTTGAGAGCCTGGACGAAACGGGGTGGGTGAGGGTTGTAATGCAGGGGTGCCCAAACTAGGGCTCAGGGCCGGATGCAGCCCCAGATGCCAATTCATCGGGCCCACAAAGCCCTCGTCGCTCCCAGAAGGGTGCGTTTTACTTCCGCTTCCAGGAGCAAAGAGGGCTTCACGGGCCGGATGAAATGCCACCGGGGGGGGGGGGGCCTAAGCTTGGGCACCCCTGCTCTACAACAACCCTCACTTCCAACCCCCGGTTTCGTCCAGGCTCTCAAGCTCCCTCGACCGCCGGCTGAGGATGATGGGACCCGGAGTCGTTCCCTCTTTCCGCCGTGTAACGATATAACACCCAGGCTGGGAAGGGGGGAAAACAGTTTGCGGGATCCCCTTCTTGGGCACCCCTCCTCTACAACAACCCTCACTTCCAACCCCTGGTTTCGTCCAGGCTCTCAAGCTCCCTCGACCGCCGGCTGAGGATGATGGAACCCGGAGTCGTTCCCTCTTTCCGCCGTGTAACGATAACACCCAGGCTGGGAAGGGGGAAAAACAGTTTGCGGGATCCCCTTCTTGGGCACCCCTCCTCTACAACAACCCTCACTTCCAACCCCCGGTTTCGTCCAGGCTCTCAAGCTCCCTCGACCGCCAGCTGAGGATGATGGGACCCGGAGTCGTTCCCTCTTTCCGCCGTGTAACGATAACACCCAGGCTGGGAAGGGGGAAAAAACAGTTTGCGGGATCCCCTTCTTGGGCACCCCTGCTGAACAACAACCCTCACTTCCAACCCCCAGTTTCGTCCAGGCTCTCAAGCTCCCTCGCTAACCAGCTGAGGATGATGGGACCCGGAGTCGTTCCCTCTTTCCGCCGTGTAACGATAACACCCAGGCTGGGAAGGGGGGAAAACAGTTTGCGGGATCCCCTTCTTGGGCACCCCTCCTCTACAACAACCCTCACTTCCAACCCCCGGTTCCGTCCAGGCTCTCAAGCTCCCTCGACCGCCGGCTGAGGATGATGGGACCCGGAGTCGTTCCCTCTATTTCTGCCGTGTAACGATAACACCCAGGCTGGGAAGGGGGAAAAACAGTTTGCGGGATCCCCTTCTTGGGCACCCCTGCTCTACAACAACCCTCACTTCCAACCCCCGGTTCCGTCCAGGCTCTCAAGCTCCCTCGACCGCCGGCTGAGGATGATGGGACCCGGAGTCGTTCCCTCTTTCCGCCGTGTAACGATAACACCCAGGCTGGGAAGGGGGAAAAACAGTTTGCGGGATCCCCTTCTTGGGCACCCCTGCTCTACAACAACCCTCACTTCCAACCCCCGGTTCCGTCCAGGCTCTCAAGCTCCCTCGACCGCCGGCTGAGGATGATGGGACCCGGAGTCGTTCCCTCTTTTTCCGCCGTGTACACGATAAAACCCAGGCTGGGAAGGGGGGAAAACAGTTTGCGGGATCCCCTTCTTGGGCACCCCTCCTCTACAACAACCCTCACTTCCAACCCCCGGTTTCGTCCAGGCTCTCAAGCTCCCTCGACCACCGGCTGAGGATGATGGGACCCGGAGTCGTTCCCTCTTTCCGCCGTGTAACGATAACACCCAGGCTGGGAAGGGGGGGAAACAGTTTGCGGGATCCCCTTCTTGGGCACCCCTGCTCTACAACAACCCTCACTTCCAACCCCCGGTTCCGTCCAGGCTCTCAAGCTCCCTCGACCGCCGGCTGAGGATGATGGGACCCGGAGTCGTTCCCTCTTTCCGCCGTGTAATAACACCCAGGCTGGGAAGGGAGGAAACGGTTTGCGGGATCCCCTTCTCGGGCGCGTCCAAGCCCCAGAGAAAGAGCGAGGCGGCTCCGCAGGGCCAAGCTCGGCCCTTCTTCCGCCCCACACGGCGGGCGAGCTTGGACTCCCGGGCCTTCTCCCACCTTGCGTTGTCCGGGCCTCACCCGAGGGAACAAGCCTTCGCCGGCCAGCGGGGTTTGGACGTCTTTTCCGCGGAAGGGTGTCTTTTTTTCCCCCGGCTTTCTTTCCTTTCTCCTCACGACTCGCCGAGGTTTCCTCACCGCTTCCCATACGCAGGCGAAGGGGAAAGAACCCGGATGGGAGCAGCTCGGCGGAGCCGGTGGGGTTGGACAGGCCTCCTCAAGTCAAGACCCGGATGTGGAGCTTTCTCAGCCCCCCCCCCCCCCCGTTTCATCCATAAGCCTGTCAGGCGCATCTCTCTGTGTCTGTGTCGCTCGCCTCCCTCGCTTAATTCTTCTCTCGTGTCCTGATCAGACCCTGGGCCGCCCAAAATGAAGCCACTTTCTTTGCTTTGCCCAAAAACACAAGTCCTCATGTGGGTGCAAAAACCTCTCGCAGCAATCGGCAGACCAGCAAATGGTCTCTGTGTCTCTCTCCACATGCACACTGTGTGATGTTGTTGCCCACCAGCGGTCCCCCACTTTGAGCATGTTTTGGTCTTGCATTTAGGGACTCCAACCCTCAGGCTATTCCTTGGCGGGGGCCCCGTATAAAAAATTGTTTGGGGGCCCCCTTAGGAAGGGTAAAGATTTCTCACCAAAGGAAAAAAAAATTGCATAAAATTAAAAGAAATATTTATTCATCATAATTATCTATTTGTCACTTTTTCCAAAATTTTTACAAACAATTCAAATTAAATATACACTCTCCTTGCCTTTTGCTTACGCACGTTGGGGGCCCCCGTGGCCCAGGGCCCTCGTATAATTGATACGGCGGTAGCTACACCCCTGCTTATTCCTCCAGGTGAAATAGGGGAGCTTGAGATCTGCAGCTATATCCGCCTTTAATGGTGTACCTTTCCCAGTGAGCTCCTTCCTCCATCTTCTAGTTTGGTTGTGCTCGTGTGAACCCTCTCAGAAAGTTTGCTCTTGTCATCAAGCTCTTCCCAGATCTGATCTAGCAGACATGAGATTCATATCCATTCAGAAGGTGTCGAGGGTCATTCTCTTGCTTAGTTCTCTCAGCATCTGCTGCTACTTCTCTCCTGATCTTGTTGTTCAGTCGCACAGTCAAGTCTGTCCGACCCTTTGCAACCCCATAGACCAGGGATGCCCAAACTATGGCCCGGGGGCCAGATGCGGCCCCCAACACCAATTCATCTGGCCCGTGAAGCCTTTGTCACTCCTGAAAGGGGAAGTACAATGCGCCCGTATGGGTGTGTTTTACTTCTGCTTCCAGGAGCAACGAGGGCTTCATGGGCTAGATGAATTGGCGTTGGGGGCTGCATGTGGCCCCCATGTCGTAGTGACCAGCTCCCTGAATCACGTGACTGGCCCGCAGCCCAAAAAGTTTGGGCACCCCTGCCATAGACCATCGCACACCAGGCACCTCTATCAGTGGTGGGCATCAGCAGGTTTGCACCAGTTCACCAGAACTGGTAGCAGAAATTCTGGCTGGCCCCACCCATCCAAGTTTTGAAATAAAGTACAGTGGCCCTAATTCAGGTGCAACGCAGGGCTTTTCCCCTGGTCACACCCACCAGGCCACGCTCACCAGGCCATGCCCACAGTGTAACAGCAAAAATATTTGGAGCCCATCACTGACCTCTATCCACCATCCTCAACCCACTGTGCCCATCACCCCCTCCTCTGGGCCCACAACAACGGCCTGAGGAAGTAGATGCCAAGGCCTAGCAGTGGCTGAGAACATTGCCCCCTCCTCTGGGCCCACAACAACGGCCTGAGGAAAAAGATGCCAAGGCCTAGCAGCGGCTGGGGACCTTGCCCACTCCTCTGGGTCCACAACAACGGCCTGACGGGAGTTAGTTTGTGTTCTGGTTTGGTTGTTTTATGTGGTTGCATTTTATAATTTTTATTGTACTGTGGTTGTTTTGATTGTAAGCCGCCCTGAGCCGCCTCGGCAAGTGGGCGGCAATATAAATATAAATAAATAAATAAATAAAATTGTGTCAACAATACCATCTAGCCATCTCATTCCCTGCCGTCCCCTTCTTTTGCCCTCTACCTTTCCCAACATTAAGGCTTTCTCAAGTGATTCCTGTCTTCTCATTTGATGTCCAAAGTACTTTAGCTTCATCTTTCATATTCGACATTCCAAAGAGCAGTCGGGGTTGATTTCTTTTAAGAGTGACCTATTTGTTCTCTTTGTTGTCAGGTGTACTCTCAAAATTCTCCAATATCTTCTCAACTGGTGTAGGTTTGAGGCATACGTATAGTGACAGGATGCCTCAAACCTACACCAGTCAAGAAAGTATACCATCTTGTTGGTACCGCTCCACCTAAGATCAGGAGTGAAGTAGCAGCGGACACCAAGAGAACTAAGCATAAGAATGGCCCTCAACATCATCTGAATGGATATGAACCTCCAGTCCACCGGCTTAGATCCAGGAAGAGTGTTATCGCAAGAAACATTCTTGAAGGTACACAAGAGCAAAAACAAATAAGATAGAGGAAGGAGCTCACTGGACAACGCCGTTGCCACCACCAACAGACTCTCCCTCGGCCAGGCCGGCCTGGAGGGAAGTGGAGATAGTTGGTTGGGTTGGGTTTGCGAGGTTTTTCTGTGTATTGCTTTTGAAATGTTTTGTATTATGACTTGATACTTTGTAATCGTGATTGGGGTTTTTTAAAAAAAATGTTTTTGAATTTTATTTTAATGTGACACCTTGTAATTGTAATATATATTTTTTGTTAGCCACCCAGAGTCGCTTTGCGAGTGGGACAGCATACAAGTTTGAACAACAACAACAACCACAACCAGCACATCATTAAAGGAGGATATAGCTGAGGAACTAAACCTCTCTGACATTGTTTGGAGGATCCTGAATAGGCTGAACCTTGGAGTCCTAAGTGCAAGATCAACATATTCAAGTGGGGGCTGCTGACAGATAACACAGTGTGAATGTGGAGAGATAAAAAAATCCAGCTCTTTTACTGGTCTGCCAATTACCACCAGAAACATGCACCAATGAGGACTTAAGGTTGGTCAACGACAAAGCCAAGAAAGTGGCTTCATTTTGACAGTCAAGGATTTGATCAGGACATGAATAAAGAAGTTGACTCCTAGTCTCCTTCCTTTCTTCCTTTGTTGGCTCTCCACACTGGCTGCTGGCAACAAAAGCAAGTCATAAAGTTAGACTACATCTAGAGAACTGTATCCAATTCTGGGCACCACACTTTAAGAAAGATGCAAACAAATTAGAGCAGGTATAGAGAAGGGTGACAAGGATGATCAGAGACCTGGAAATCAAGCCCTATGAAGAATGACTGAAGTAACTGGGCAGGTTTAATCTTGAGCAAAGGAGACTGAGAAAGGAGATGATAGTACTCTTCAAATACCTAAAAGATCATCATAAAAGAGGAAGGATCTGTTTTCCATAATCCCATAGTGCTGGATACATAATGATAATAGGCTGAAACTACAGGAAGCCAGATAGGCTGAATATCAGGGGAAATGTCTGAACAATTAGAGCAGTACAGCAGTGAAACAAACTGCATTGAGAGGTGGAAGCATTCAAGAGAGAATTGGACAAGCATCTGTCATATCTGCTTTGATTTGGATTCCTACATTGAGGGGGTTGGACCTGATGGCCTCATCGGCCCTTCCAACTGTTATTCTATGAAAAAGAAGTTTGCTGCAACACAACCAGCCCCCCCCCCTCCAACTTTCCCCACAGTCTAACCATAGTCCAAATGAGCAAAGGATGGCCGCTGACCAGATCTGTGAAAAGATTCTTTTGTCAGCAAGATTAGACCGCCACAGATTTTCTCCCAATTAAATTGGAAGTGGTCTTCTTTGTCTGTGATCCTTTCACTGATGAATAAAACAGCCATTGTTTTATGTATCTCTGTGTGATGATGAGCATTATGTTTATTGGACATGGCAATTTAGAGAAATCCTGTGTGTTTGCTCCTAAATTGTCTTTCACTGAATTCAGCTAGACTCAGTTGTGGGGTCCAGCAGGTTTGGGAGAAGCGGTTGTTATTATTATTATTATTATTATTATTATTATTATTATTATTATTATTATTATTATTATTATTATTATTATTATTATTATTATTATTATTATTGCTATTGCTATTGCTATTATTGCTATTGCTATTGCTATTATTGTTACTATTGCTGTTGCTGTTGCTGTTGTTGTTATTATTATTATTATTATTATTATTATTATTATTATTATTATTATCGTACATATACAGATACAGTATGTATAAATAAATGCTGTCTCAGCCGCCGAGGAGGTGAAGGGGGTCGATGGTCTAATGAGCCAAAGCGCTTCATTCATACAACGCCCGCCCAGACATTTCCGGTTCCCAACTGAACCTGCGGGGGGGGAAAGCGGATAAGAAAGAAACGCAAGTAGTCATACGAGTCGGCACTATAGAGACTTGCGTGGTAGAGCAGCCGCCTGTCTTCCTCACCTCCCAAACGGAAACAGGAAGTGAGGAAGGCAGGGGACTCGGCCTCACCCCCACGTGACCCAGCTCGGCTTCTCGCCCTCTGGGGTTGGCTTCCTCTCGCCCTCCTCCACCATAGAGAGGGCGAGAGGGGCCCGCGCCGGGTCGCGGAGGCTGTCGGGAGAAGGAGCGGCGCGCCTTGGCTGAGCTTCGCGTGCGTCGGCCGGGAGGGCAAAGGCAGAGGCTACAGAGGGGTGGGAGACCGCGGCTGCCTTTTAGCGTCATGGCGGGAGGCGGCAGCGCCGGCGAGTGGTGCCTCATGGAGAGCGACCCGGGCGTTTTCACGGAGCTCATCAAGGGGTTCGGTAAGGTCGCCTCCCTCTGAAGTGGCGGGAAAGAACCACATGGGGAGGGGGGCGAGGGAGGAGGGGAAACTTCGCCTTTAGAAAGCAAAGCAATTACACTTATATAACACTTAGTGCACGCTCGGGGGGGGGGGGGTTCACAAGTAAATTAGCATTTTGCCCCCAACATACTGGGTACTCATTTTATCGACCTCGGAAGGCTGAGTCAACCTGGAACCCTGGTCAGGATCGAACTCGCAACATTCTGGCTGCAGTACATCAGCTTCACCACTGCACCACTAGGACTCTGTTGGAGACTTTGGTTGCCTCCCCAGGTCTGTTAGAGCAGAGGTGCCCAAACTACAGCCTGTGGGCCGGATCCAGCGGATGCCGCGAATTCATCCGGCCCACGCCACCCTCGTTGCTCCTGTAATAAAAGACATCACAATAAAAAACACAAACACTACCTAAAAACCTCAAATATAAAACTGTTAAAATTAAAATTTATATCTAAAAAGATTAAAAGCACACCAAATTACTACATCTTCCTGATTAAAAAGTAGAGGGAGAGAGGGGCTTAAATCATCCAGCGAGCTGGGGTCATTGTGCATCCCATTCTTGTGGGTTTAATTGCTAAGAAGTTCTAGACATGAACAGAGCTGCTAGGGTGTGCTTCACACATTACTGTGTGAAGCTAGGTTCTGTATTTGTATACAGTAATATCTCAGATAACATTAGTATCGAATAACACTAAAATCGCATAACATTAAGCAATCTGGGGGGAAGAATTGCATCGGATAACATTAAGATTTTAGTGTTATCTGAGGTTTTACTGTACCTGAAAACTATGGTTATCTTATATGACAAGTTTTGCCACCTAGCTGCATATTTTGAAAAAGTGCTGCAACTACATCTCATAAGGCAGACATACCTTTGCTTCATAGTATACTTAGCACATCTTAGATCTACTGCATTTTTAAGTAATGATAGTTACAAAAGTTACTGGGAATCTTCCAAAAATGAGCAAGAATACTGAAAGGATATGTTCACAAGCCTGCACCACCTGCAGTCTTCTGGTTACTCCAGTTCTACAGTTGGGAAACCTCAGTTATTGGACATGTCGCCAGTTCACGTTGGTAATGAGGACTCATCTTTGTGCACTGCTCTGATTCCAAAAATGATTTGTAATTAAGTACATCCTTCAGAGTGCTTCAGGCAGATAATTTACCTACACCCATTTCTTGGTGATATAGTTTTCATCTATGGGGGAGTATATCAGAACAGTTTTCAAAAATTGAGGCTAACCTGTATTAGAGCAAAAAGCTCAAAATTTGCAAAGAGCCTTGTGAGATGTTATAATACTTCCCAGAATGTTAAAATGGATTATCTTTAACTATTTTCGTTAGGCTTTGATGCAGAAATGGTTTTTGCTCACCTTGGTAGATTAATCACACTGGGATCGTAAAGGAAGCATACTATTTTCCTGGACCGTTCATTGGCTTCTTTACTATTGACAGCGGTGTCACCATAGATTATCTAGCTCAAGGGTGCCCAAACTTTTAGGGCTGTGGGCCAGTCACATTTTTCAGGCATGCCCAAACTATAGCCTGGGGCCATATCTGTCCCCCAATGCCAATTCATTTGACCCACACCACCCTTGTCACTCCCAGAAGCAGAAGTAAAACGCTCCTGCATGGGCTCATTTTAGTTCTGCTTCTGGGAGTGACGAGGGTGGTGTGGGCCGGTTGAATTGGCATTGGGGGCTGGATCCGGCCCCAGGCTGTAGTTTGGGCACCCTGGTTTAGCTACTTTGGACATTAAAATGTTTCCAACCCTTTGTGTCATGATGTACTCAAAAGATGGTATTGGGGGAGCACTGTTTAACCCCATGACCTTTGGTGTGTGGTGTTCTTCTAGCCAGGGGTTCTCAATGTTTTCTAGCCATGGGCCAGACCACGCCCCCTCAGACAACTGAGCGGACCAGACTGGTGGTTCCCCTGCCATAAATGATACTGTAAAACTTGTCTGTGCCTGTTGTAAACGTGTTTATGGCGGCTGCGGCTCATTTACGGCTGTTGTAAATGTGTTTATGATGGACATAAATGAGTACATGGCTGATTCCAGCAGTGGGATTGGCTTATTTGATGCCAAGGGCTGGATCCAGCCTGTAGACCGTAGGTTGCAAACTCCTGCTCTTTGTGTAGCTCTGCTTAGTGCATCGTGTGAGATCTTCCCTGCATTCCCTTGGCAGAACCCATCCATGCCTTAGTTAAACCACATATGAATTACTGCTGTGCACATTATGTGAGGCTGCCCCTGAGATGATCAGTTGGTGCAATATGTAGCAGCTAGGATAGAAAGTGGTACATAGCATTGCGATCATGAAACTCTTAATACTGAAAGACACGCACTGGCTGTCAATTGCTTACTGAGTTCAATTCACACGGCTGGGTTTCATTTTCAAAGCTGTCAATAATGTGGATCTTGAATTGCAAAGGTAACGGCTTCAAATCCCTGCTCAGCCATGAAAACTCACTATGGTAGGCATTGGTAAAACTGCTCTTTAGAGATCTGTGCAGTGAGTGGTACCTTGGTTAACATAATTAATGCATTCTCTGGGACTTTTCTTACAGCAAAAATTACTTTAACCAAATTTCCCATAGGAATGCATTCAATGCAGTTTCCCATAGAATGCATTGAAAGCCAGAATACTTTAACCAAAATACGGTTTCTTATAGGAATGCATTGAAAATCATCAATCTGTTCCAAAAAAAAAATTATGTAAACCAATCCACTATTTTCTATGGGTTTCCTTTCGTTATGCAATTTTTATGTTAACCGGGCAGTTGGTTAACTGAGTTTCCACTGTACAGTACCTTGAAAACTTCCTTAGGGTCACCATAAGTTATATGCAACTTGACAGCATATAACAATGTTGCCTGATTTAACTAATCCCTCATATCAAGTACCTGTACTTTAATATATTATCTAATGCCTGCAAGCCAATCTGATTGTTTTCAGATTTTGGTGTCTGCTCTTCATTTGTTTCAGAAGCAATCCAGTAATGCTTCAGGAAAAAAAGGATCAATCCAGCAGGGGCTGTCATTGCCTAGCCTGGAGACTATGCCCAAGTGGGTTTATATCCCTCATAGTCTTTGGGAAGGCTCTCCCCATGCTCACTGAGTTTCTGGTATTTCAGATTCATAAAAATGCATATTTCAGCACAAAGACATAGCAACACTTTTCTTTCTAAACTTGGTACGAATGTAACTTTCACTGTCGTTTAAATAAACATAGCAAATTTTGTACTATGTTGGGGCATATAAAATACAGTAAAAATCCGTTTTATGGAAAATGTCTGTTCCATAGCTTTTTCCTTATAAGAACACATTGGAGAAAATAGATGTCCACTCCCCCCCCCCCAAAAAAAAAAAAAGAGAGAGAGAGTATGTGTATTTTACTCCTCTCCAGACCACTATACTGCCACCCACAGGGCCTAGAATGGCTGCGGGTGGTCTTTTATAGCCCACCAAGCACAATGCACTCTGGGAAAGAATGTTCTGTAAAATGAGGTCTTTCTGTAAAATGGACATGTTTTGAGCAAAAAAAAAAAACCTTCTGTAAAAAGAGGTTTCTGTAAAAAGGGTTTTTACTGTATTGTAATTCTTTCTACAACAACAAATAACACTGGCGCAGCCCGCTAGAAGTCCCAAAACAAGAACCTTGCATCTCACCCGAAACCCAATGGAGTAAAAGAGGAAGAGAAGATGAATTCTTCGTACAAAAACCAAAGGAGTTAGATTGGAGAAATGTTTCCGGTTTTAGTTCTTTTTCCATTTTAGTTAACCTTTTAAACAAGACTAATTACAATCAAACATGTTTGTTTTTCAGGTTGTAGGGGTGCACAGGTTGAGGAAATATGGAGTTTGGAGCCAGAGAACTTTGAAAAATTAAAGTAAGTTTATCATTTGTAAACAGTTATACAGTTGTACCTCGCTTAAAGAGCATAATGTGTTCCACGGGATTGTTCTTTAAGTGAAATACCATTGTAAGTGACCAATTGTGACTTCTGGAGGGGGAACGGTGAAACCCGATTTATTTGTTAAGCGAGTTTTTGGTTGGTTTTATTTGTTAAGCAAGGCGACCATTCAGAGAAAATTCTGCTCTTTAAGCGAGTTACTCTCTAAGGGAGGCACTCTTTATGCGAGGTTTTACTGTATTCTTTTTCTCAATTCTAATACCTAGCACTTTCAATGTATTTCCTTTTCTTAAGAAAAAGAAGAAAGGATGTTCCTGTGAAAAATATTTCTGCTAGTCGAACAGTTCTCAGGGCAATTTTTATATGTTCCAACTCTTCTTGTAGTCCCTTATAATCTTCTCATAGTTTGGTCAGATGTTGGGAGACCTGATGAACAGTAGAGAGATGTGGTTGAAGTTGGTTGTGCAAATTAAAAAGACATGTCACTTTTCCTTATCTGCCCTGCAACACAAGCACACCTAATTTGTGTTGCAGGGCAGCACACTTATTTTATAGTTAGACTTACAACATTCCTTAGGAACATGAACTTGAAATAGTTGCTATACCTGTTAAAAGCTGTTTGGTCCAGCTGTGATGTTGCTCAATAGGAGTTTATTTGTGTTTGATGTCAAACTCTTTATATTAAGGCAACAATAACAGCTGAAGGCATCCTACAAGTTTTTCAGAAAGTCATTTAATTTCCAGTCAGTTGTGATTAGTCACTGTTTTATTAAGCAGCTAATGGTAGCTGGTTTAGGTAATGTGATTATTTTCTGTAAAATACATACACAAAATAACTTTATCGAATTTGTTTCCAATAAGCATATATACTGTTGCAATTTGAAATGGTGTTTCACTATTTTTCTGTGTCGTTCTATATAGACCAGTACATGGATTGATTTTTCTGTTCAAGTGGCAACCAGGGGAAGAACCAGCAGGCTCTGTTGTTCAGGATTCTAGATTAGATACCATATTCTTTGCTAAACAGGTATAGTAAGTTCTTTACGTATTCTCTAAGATAATTTGGATTGAAAAACAGCAAGCAAATGTTATACAGTTCTGACACACTAGGGCAAGGTATAAACCAGTGGTGCCCAAACTAGGGGCCGGGTGCGGCCCCCAACACCAATTCATCCAGCCCGCAAAGACCTCATCGCTCCTGGAAGCGGAAGTAAAATGTGCTCGTACGGTCGCGTTTTACTTCCACTTCCAGGAACCACGAGGGTTTCGCGGTCCAGATGAATTGGTGTTGGGGGCCGTACCAGGCCCCTGGGCCTTCATGACCGGCTTCTTGAACCACCTGATTGGCCCATGGCCCAAAAGTTTGGGCACCTCTGGTATAAATGGAAATTCAGGGAAGCCAGATTTTTAAAACCATAGCTGTTTTTTGAAATAAAAGATTCTTTAGAATAGTAATTCATCAAACGGACACTTGATGGTGCTGAAACCATTTGGGGGAAAAGATTTGCAGAGGCACAGGAAGACAGCAGGGAAAAGGTTTCAATTTCTCTGCTCCTCAGTCTATTCTGCTGCATTGTATATAAAGTTGAACCTCAAGATAAGAACGGTTCAACTTAAAGAAAAACTTGAAATACATCCAGAAATCTTAGAAAAAATCAGGTTAGAGATACAAATTTTTATAATAATTTTTTTGAGATATGAAATTCAATGTATTTCTTTGGGAAATTGCATTCAATACATTCCTATGGGAAATTCAAGATAAGAATTTTTCAAGATACAAGCAACCTCGAGGAATGAATTAAATTTGTATGTAGAGGTTTGACTGCAACATAATTACAGTTGTGCTCATAAAGTAATAGACTGAATTCTATCATTCATATATTTTGTTACAGCTTATTTTGGAGTAAAGAATTTCTGAAGTGGTTTTTTGTTTTGTTTTCTGTTGGGTTTCATAATTTAGTCCTGTGAAATTTTGTGTTTCTGGATTTGGTTAAGTAGATCATTCCAGGAAAAGTCTTCAAGGCAGTACACAGTGATAGGAAATATGCAAAATATTGTTTTGAAAAACTGTAATAATTATATCTACTGACTACTTTTAGACTGAATATGAATAGTGATTCGTAGGAGTACAGTTAACTACAAAATTGTATAATTCTGCCATTCTTCCATATTCAGGAGGGGTTTGATTAAACCAATTCAGTTTAAATCACTAGACAGTAAGACAAGATTTAAATCATATTTTTGCATAAAGGCTCAAAAGGTTTCACTTTCATTTGTACTGTTTGCCCTTCCGTCCTCACACTTAGCGTATTGTGCAGATCTGTTCCACTAATTCTCTACTTCTTCTTTGTACATAGATTTACAAAGGAACAATTCAATTAAGTTCTTTTTCTGAACTGTCTATTTTATAACATCTTTTCTGTAAAGAAGTGGAATGTAATCTTTCCAGACACAAATTCACAGTTTTGAGAACTGTAAAACCAAGTGTCTGTGATAACATCTTCTAGATAGAAAAAAATGTGCAATAATCTTGCAGAAATTTCTAGAAAAGCATGATATTGTGAATATATTACTGGAACTCATTTTCTAATTTTTTTTGAACACATGAATATTCAGCCTCATGCTGCATAATTAAATGCTGGTCTTTATTTCATGATCTTTGAATTATAATGTATTTTAAATAGAAAATTATATTTAGATAGATATTTTGTTTAAAACCATTATATTTTAAAAATCCAATTAAAAAATTTAAAGTCCTCTATAAAATTATAAAATCCAGTGTTCGTAATTGATCTGAAGTCGTGTTATAACATTACAATATCCAGTCATCTCATATTAAACTTTTCTTTAATTAAAATATAGATCAGTTTACATTTCTTAGGAGAGTTTAAAACAATTGCCTGAAATCCAATATTAAGTTGCAGCTAGAGTAGACCTGTTGAATCAGTGGTGATTTGATGAGTCAACACCTCTGTAAGTTCCATGAATTCACTGGGTCTGCTGCAACTTAGTTGTAATTTACTGCTGGATTTCAAACACTGGTGGGTTTTTTAAATGTTAAAATACCAGCTAAGCAGTTCATATAGCTGTAGCATCTGCAGGTAGGTGATCAAACAAGAATGGTATCTGATAACTCACTTGTTAATAGTGCCTGGAGATTTGCATCATTTCTTTGGCAATCTACATGGTTGATCTGTGTTTCACATGTCAGTTTGACATGGCAATCACACTATAAAATTGTGTGCTTGCTTGTTAATATGGCTTTGTATGCTTCCTTAATTTGGAATCTTTAATTATGATTCAATATAATATGGTCTTTCATTTGTGACCTTAAAAGCCTGTGTCATCATGTTTGAATGAGAAAACTTAGGTAAGTTAAATGTACAATTATACCCTTAGCCCAGCATTCATTAGCTTTGGTCGCTGTTGAAATGAGATGCATGTAATTCCCTCCTATGATGTTATGCATCATTATTAGCAGTGATGCAGCATTTCTTTCCATGTTATCTTATGAATGCTTTCTCAACTAAATCCCACTTAGTGTAGTGAGACTTACTTATATGTATAGAACTGCAGGCAAAGTCATACATTTTGGTCGACCACTGTGTGGCTCATTTCTAGAACAGTTGAAAGTTATATAGGTCCATACTGTTATTTATATTTTGCTAATTTTATTTTCCTTATTTTGTTTTTATTCTTGACCAGCTATAGAGAGCTGATTAAAAATTAACACTGCAACCCAAACTCAAAGATATCCTGGCTGTTGTGGAATGAAGATAAGTGTTTTATAACAGCACAGTGTTCCTCTGTTGTCTGACCTCAGATCTTCTGGCACAAGTAGAATAAACAAAACCCTCAACTAAAATCCCATTGCTCAGTGTAGTAAAACTCACTAGAGTAAGCCCATTGCATTAATAGGATTTAATAAGTCAACTCTTCATGGTACACAGAAAGCCTCTTCAAAGATTGTAGTTTTTTTGAACCACAATTGGGTATATCCTGGTAATGGCAAACTTGTGTTGCCAGCTAATCTTTCTTACTAGGTAATTACAAAAGGAACTGCAGAATGAACTCACCAATGGTGCCTTCATTTTGGCAGTTCCATGTCTGGCCTAGATATGGAAGAAGAAGTCAACTCTTGTATAAGTTCCTTTATTTCAAATGTATTTACTCTAGGTTTGACTTACTGTTCTAAAATGTATCACAACAGAGAGCCCAGTTGAATTTAATTGAGCTTATAGAGGAACTGACTCACCGAATTCCCACTGATTTGTCACATGTTATAGTGCAATTTGCTACACTAAGCTGTAGGATTGTGGCTATTATGTATCAATTGTGTTTGTACATACAAGCAAACTGTGTCTGTAGTTTGATGACAGAGGAGCAAAGAATTATGGAATGGTTCTGCCATTCTTTTGTTAAAATATGGGGTGCTAGTGATAAACCTGAAGTTAATGAATCTCTTTATAATGTTAGTTGTCCTAAACTATTTCTTTTGCACTACTTTGCAGGTAATAAATAATGCTTGTGCAACTCAAGCCATAGTGAGTGTGCTGTTAAATTGTACCCATCAAGATGTTCATTTAGGGGAAACGCTGTCTGAATTCAAAGAATTCTCACAAAGCTTTGACGCAGCAGTATGTACAATTCTTTTGTTCTTTTGACTTTGTCTATTAAACTTGGCGCATAAGCACCTGGTTAATGAATTTATCATTTGATTGTAGATGAAAGGCCTTGCATTAAGTAACTCCGAAGTAATTCGACAAGTCCACAACAGTTTTGCCAGGTAATAAGAAACTAAGTTGGTTTATAGTCTACAGTCATTAGAGATGCTTTATTTTAAATTTCATTTTTCTTTTTTGTTTACCTCCAGACAACAAATGTTTGAGTTTGATGCAAAGTCAACAGCAAAAGAAGAAGATGCTTTCCACTTTGTTAGCTATGTTCCTGTAAATGGAAGGTTATATGAATTGGATGGTCTACGGGAAGGCCCAATAGATTTAGGTAAAGCCTTGTAATCAACTTTCTGTAGCTCTAGCAGGATTTGTATCTGCTTTCTTCAGTGGTTAAAGTACAACATGCAGAATATAAATAGTGTGTGATGTTTTCCTGAGATCAAAAAACCTTTGGGTTCAAACATCTAGAATAATAAAAGTTATTTGCAGCAAGATTAGGTCATTTATTTTCAAACAACTATAGAGGCTTGGAATTTCCCCTCCCAATGCAATATAACTTCTGAACCTCTTAAATCTGTTGTCATTTCCTTTTTATCCATAGAATTGCCATAATGAGAGGTCAAAAAGTCTGTTTTTAAAGATTTTAAATATTTTTAAGCATTGTGGGACTGCATGCTAAAACAGTCTATGTATGTGTAGTCTGCTTAAAAACACTAGTCCAACTCCTATTGCTAATTAATGCATGTATGTAAAATTGTATAAATCACTGTGGTGAAGTTCTACTAATTAACACGATGCTGGTTGCATTTTTGTTTATGTCCTAGTATGCAACTAGGAAAACTAGCAGCATCTCATTAATTGGCAGCAGTTAATCGCTTCAACTTAAAATGTTTTAATTGCTAGGTACTTATGTCTATATGATTCTGGCTACATGATTATTAAAACATTATTTTAGAACTGTAAAGAAACAAAGGTATTCAAGCCAACAATAAAAATGTGGAATAAGCTAAAATAGATTTTGATATACCTGAATATATAGGAAATGTGCTGGCCGTTCTTCCCTTTTGATGGAAAGTTTTAGTTAAAAAGCTTCATCTTCCTCCATGTTTGCCAAATAGATTGTCCTTTGTGGGGCGGAAATAGAAATTTATACATTTCAATATTAGAAATACTAAAGTGACTTTTGATGTAACAAAAGTTATGACAGATTACATTTAGAAGGGATTGTATAATTATATGCTGCGCTCAGACAGATTGTATAGGGATATAAAGTTTTACTGCTTTACTTCCCATTAGGGGTGTGCAATCAAGACGACTGGATCAGTGCTGTAAGGCCCGTAATAGAAAAAAGAATACAAAAGTAAGGATCTATACCTTTGTAGATTTGAACTTTTTAAATTGTACAACTAGAATAAATAGATGTCATACTTAATTACAGTGGTACCTCGCTTAAAGAGCATAATGCGTTCCACAGAATTGCTCTTTAAGAGAGTTTGCTCTTTAAGCGAAACACCATTGTAAATGACCAATTGTGAGGGGGATTGCGAACCCCGATTTATTTGTTAAGCGAGTTTTTGGTTGGTTTTATTTGTTAAGCGAAGCGAATATTCAGAGAAAATTCTGCTCTTTAAGCAAAACGCTCTTTAAGCAAAACGCTCTTTATGCGAGGTTTGACTGTATTAGAATTGCACCTGAAAAAGAGTTGGACTTGGCTTTTTGCTACTTGTTTCATCTTAAAATCAAACAATGCCAGTTTCAGAAACTCACTTTTGTTTTCTAGTCTACTACTTCTGATAGGAAGCATTTTTATTTAACAGTTAAAATAGTAGCTGTCTAGCACTTCATCACAATGTCAGAAGGACAGTGGCATCTTAGCAGAAGCCCTGTACAAACTCAAGGATGCCACTTACTAATACCTATGCCTACAAAAGAGTATTGAAAATGTATCCTGTTGTCACCGTCAGTATCATTTTACTCCCACTTTGGTTAAATTCATCAGGTTTGTTATGTGTCTTACAATATTTCAATTTACTTGCCTTCTGGCTACAGAAACTGAAAGATCAAAGTGCAAATTATCTAAATTTACATTCTGTTTGTTTGAAAACCATGTAAGGTAGGGTAACTTTTGGCTCATATTTTGTCCTTCATTTTCAAAGCCGTAGCCATTATGCTCATAGGCAGTTGGGATTGTGGGTGTTATAGTCACATCTGGCAGAAGGTACTCCAGACCTGATGTATGATGGGTGCTTAGAATTGTAGTGTAACATAACAGTTAAATATAACGTAGATATGTGAGCACATCAATACTCATGCACTTTGGTTAAAAAGTACACTGAGGGAGTTCCTAACTCTGAGAATCTCAATATAATAGCTGAAAATAAGTTGTGTACATTGGTACCTCAGTTAAAGAGCATAATGCGTTCCATGGGATTGCTCTTTAAGCGAAACACCATTGTAAGTGACCAATTGTGACTTCTGGTGGGGAGGATTGTGAACCCCGATTTAGTTGTTAAGTGAGTTTTTGGTTGGTTTTAGTTGTTAAGCAAAGCAAATGTTCAGAGAAAATTCTGCTCTTTAAGTGAGTTACTCTTTAAGCGAGGCACTCTTTATGCGAGGTTTGTCTGGTAGTTATAGAAAAGGCATGACCTTTGGCAAATAATTGCCTCAAATTAAGAATGCTTCATAGACATTATTTGTGTGCTGAATCTGCTGAAAGTGACACTTTATCCATAACTGCAGAATATGACTTTGGCCACTGACTTTTAGTGGTGTGAAAGTTAAGCTTTGGATGAACTTTGCACATGTTGTATTGCTTGAGCCCATTGAGAACTAATCCTTCCCTTAAAATGGAGCCAACCTGTTGACAACCAAAGTTTACCACTCAACTTCTTGACATGATGATTAGCCAAGAGATGCTACATTACATCTGTTAGACAGAGGAATTACCCCACTAAAAAAGGCAAATGTCTGTTTCCTTTTCTCTCTGCTCTGTTTCATCTGTTAAAACTAGAAAAATGCATATGACAAGAGACTAGAACTTGCAGTTGTTCTTTACAGCAGTTTAGCTGACAATGTCTCAGAATACCTATCTTGTAGTTCTAGTTCTGAGAGCAACAGGTGAGTCTGGATTTTAAGTATCTCAGTGTAGTATATGAGAAGCAATCAACACATAATGAGATGAAGAAATAGCATTATGTTTCCTGTGTACTGCTTCATCACTAGAATTGCTTTTGACAAAACAAGGAAGGGTGGCATTTCATTGGCATTTGGCAAGAACATGTGGAAACATCAGAAAAAGATTTACTAAGCATGAAGCTTGTTGTGCAAAGATGGCATTGTGTGAGAAATCTTTTTTCTTATTTTGTAGATACAGCGAAGGTGAAATAAGGTTTAACTTGATGGCAATTGTATCTGACAGAAAAATGATATATGAGCAAAAAATTGCAGAACTGCAGAAACAGATTGCTGAGGTATTCTACAAATCAACGTTTTAAAAAGTATAAAATGGCTTAGCTTTAAGTCTAATGAATCTTGTGGCATGTAGTGGTATAACATTTATGAGAATAAATAGGTGTAAATATAACCAGTCTCTTCACTAGTAAAACAATGAGGAGGCCTACATAAGGGAGAAGTGGGATACTATCAAGCATATTTTAGCTTTGGTAATGCGAATAGCTCCTTTCCTATTGTTCACACACACACACACACACACACACACACACACACACACACACACACACACACACACACACACACACACACACACACACACACACACACACACACACACACACACACACACACACACACACACACACACACACTTTGGTAATGCGAATAGCTCCTTTCCTATTGTTCACACACACACACACACACACACACACACACACACACTGAACATTTGTGTAACCTCTATTGAAATCTTGAAAATCTAAGCTTTTTGTTGTTTTCAAAGTTGCTGTCTAGCCTTCAGATCAGTAGTGATAAGCAGTGAACCCACATAACAAGTTAGCCATACATTTTCTTTGAAAAAATATACACAATGTTACATTAGTAGATAATGGCGTTATAACAAATATTTAAACCAAGTACTTGCTGGCAGCATAGAGATTGTACCTTAGAATACAGCATGCTGCAGTTATTACTGTATGGTTTTTAAAGTTGAAAAAATCAAGACTTGGATATCCCATCGCTCATTTGAACTCTGTACAAGCTTAGGTTTGAAGTATGCTTCACACCATTATAAAATATCTGTTTTACATATGTATATTGTGAAGGAAAGATGCTGTGTTTAAAATGCTAAATACAAGTTGGCATTTTTACCAAAAGGAGGAGCCTATGGATACTGACCAGAGCACTATCCTAAGTTCTATTCAGTCAGAAGTTGCAAAATATCAGATGCTGATTGAAGAAGAAAACCAAAAATTGAAAAGGTACAAGGTATGTACTGTTTATGTACTGAATGGTAATTTATTATTATTATTTTGCTAATCATACATTTGAAACGCTGTACCCCGTGGCTATATTGGTGCCAAAGAGTGTGGCAAGTAGATAAAAGTATAGATACTATAAGCTATCAATTACTAGTTCCTTCTTTGGTATTGGGAGCAAAATTAACCATAAATGATCCTAGACAAAGGATAAGAAAGATCTAGCTGCCGCATAAAACCATGGATAACTGAAAATGTACAGAAAACTCGCTTCATATTTATTTTTGGGGACTCTCTTGCACGCTTTTGTTCTGAGAGTTGCAGAGGATCTAGAATGCAGCCAGTTTACAGAGACTGGTGGCCTTACATCATTGGGCTCCAAGGTTTTTTAGTATCTTATCAGTATCTTGAGTCCGTCTGCATTTCAGGGGCATATGAGTAATGTTGGACAAGCTGTCTTTCAAATAACGTTTTCCATTGTTCCTGACTTCCTCACTGAGGAACTCTTGAACTCCAAGGTTCATCAAAGCATCTTTTAAAAATCACTAGACTAGGAAGAGAGTATAGGAAAAAAACATGTCTACTGGAAAACTGGAATAGTAACCCTGTTTATAAAAAGAAGACATTCCACATACACTTATTTCCTATGTTTCAAGACAGATTGTGATTATTTTAGACAAAATCCAGACATAAATGAAAGAAAAGAGTTATGATATGATATTCCTTCCTACTGGATGATAATGAGCTGATAGAGTTAAAGTGTTTGTTTTGAAAGACAGATGAGATCAAAACAAATCTAACACTGATGGCATTCAATCTGAATTGACCTTTTACAAACCGACCTCCAGTTCTCATTATTAAATGACTTAACTTAGTTTGTATGATCATTAGGACCTGCCAGGCCTAATGATACTGGAAATTGAAAGAAACCTTGCAGTCTTAATTTATTTATATTTCATGGCTGGTTTTATCCCTGCCACCCCCATGCTTTGTTGAAATTTCTTTTCTACCTTAATTCTAGGGGGCTGTGCAACCTGATCCATCCAGCAAGGTCAGATGGCTTGTAATCCTGATTCATTTGGTCTATTATTAAAATTCCTTGTGTTTCAGCTGGCTTTCACATTACATGCATATATCCAAGCACATACACACACACTATAGAAAAGGTATCTGTTCTTCTCCTCTGTGGCCTCTGATCTGTTTGACCAGTATGGCTTGCCAAAAAAATTGGTTGCAGGTCTTAATGTAGTCAATTAAACGCTAACAGGGATTCACTTGGGGAGACTCAGATTCATATAAAAATTAATTTGGTAATCAGGAACATTGTAACTTGTCGTTCTCTTGTTTGTGGGAAGCAGTTGGTGATTTTGATTGGCTGTGGCTGTTACTTTAACACTGCTTGTGCTTTTTAAAAAACACTTATTTGATAGGCAAGTGCCTGCTATAACCCTCTGACCAAGTCACCATGAATCATTTTTGTTATAGCTGAACTCACAACACGCACGCACGCACACACGCGCGCACACATCTGCTCAGAAGGAAAAGACATTCAACTGGTAATAGTAAAATTGTAGAACATCCAAGATTATGTTGCTTAGGACAGTGGACATCTTGGAATTCCTTCCCCCAGACCACAGCCATGCAAGTTACAGTAATACCTCATATAACATTAGTATCGAATAACACTAAAATCGCATAACATTAAGGAATCTGGGGGGAAGAATTGCATCAGATAACATTAAGATCCTATGGGATGCTTCAGATAACAACCGCTAAAGCCTGTGTGGTTACAATGTATCTCTATGGATCCCATAGGATTTTAACATGCATCAGATAACACTAAAAATCATATAACACCAAGACTTGTGGAACCAGGTTTTAGTGTTATATGAGGTTTTACTGTATATTTATTTATAAGCACAAATAACCTTTGCCTAACTGGTTGTGTGTAGCTCATTAGAACTTGAGAAATTCATGAAGTAAGCTCGAAGATCTGTTTGAAATGCAATGTAGGACAGTATTTAATTTAGCATCTTGAATGCAATACTGTCCTTTTAAACTTAGCTCCACGACCACAAGGACTTGACACTTTTACTTAAAAATAAAAAATGTTGAGACTAAATATTTATTTAATCAGCATTCTTTCACAAGGTTTTTGGAAAGAATATATTTTGGTTGCCAGTTCTTTATTTTAATAGAACCTATCTGTAAATCATGGTTTTCCTCTTGGCTGAACTCAAGATTTTGATAATGTAAAACTTTTAACATATACCTTCCCTCTTTTTCTCCCTTCTCTCACCATATTTTGACAGTCTCTATAGATGCATTCCACTGTGACACCCTTGAACTAAGACAATAATTTTGTCGGTCAAAAGCAAAGAGCAAATAAACTTAATCATATGTCATTGAGCATAACTTAAGATCTACCTTCAAGGTTGCTACCAGTCTGCTTTCTTGGCTACGCAGTTATTAATGACTTATATTCCCTCCCACCATTCATCTAATGGTTTGTTGCCAGGACAGTTGGGCATTTCCAGCTTTTATGCAAAGTAGTTTCCAGGACTACTTTGTGCAAGTATAAGTCCAGTTTGCTGGAACGAGGCTATCTCTACCTTGTACATTGGAAAGCTAGAGATCGTGGACCAATGTGGATGGAGTTCAGTGCTCTGCCCGTGCTATACCAGCAGGATAACTGGCCTTCCTTATAAAGAAAGAAATATACTGTAGACCCCTTAGAGGTGGGGAACAGGCATTTACCTTCATATGGATTCTGAATCCCAGAATTCCACCTGCCAGATCGACACCTACATTGTGCTCTCTTGGAAGCCTCATGGACTAAGGAAGACTGAGTTCGGGTCTAGGAAAATAGTCCAGGTGGTTGCTAGGCGTTCCCAACACTTGTTAGGGGCTGCTTCCTTTTTGTACAGCAGACTAGGCCTGAGGTCTGCTTATCCTACCCCAGAATTCCTCATACTTGACTCTCCAGGTGTTCTTGGATTTCAATTCTCAGAAGCCAAGTCAGCACAACTGCTGATCAGGGCTTGTGGGGATTGGAAGTCCAAGAAAATCTGGAGAGCCAAGTTTGAGGAACCCTGTCCTAGCCCAAGAGACCTTCCAGCTGAGCCTTTTTTCCAAATTAAAGTAAAACCCCAACTTACATATACCTCGAGTTACATAAAATTTGACTTACATAATTATTTTTGAACTAAAACAATGTCCTGATTTACATAAATGTCCTGATTTACATAACACAATTTCTGTAATAAAGTAAGAAGTAGTAGTAGTAATTTCCTATGGATTTACTTTGAGTTTTGTAAAAAATTCATTTCCCTACGGGGTTACTTCGATTTACATAAATATCATTTCCCTATGGGTTTGCTTCGAGTTAAGTAAAAATTCATTTTTCCTATGGGTTTGCTTCGAGTTAAGTAAAAATTCATTGTTCCTATGGGTTTGCTTTGAGTTATGTAAAAATTCATTGTTCCTATGGGTTTGCTTTGAGTTAAGTAAAAATCCGATTTACATAAAAGCCTACGGAACAGATTTTTTACGAAGTAGGGGTTTTACTTGTACCTTAATTTAGGTTTCTAACATGCAGGTGGAATTCCCAGAATGGAAAATTCTAGGATCTAAAATTCAAAGCAAAACAAGTGCACATGCCTAGCAGGGAATTTTACACACTTTCATCTTCCATCTTAGAACTTACAGTTTCCATATGTAGCCAATGTTTGTTCTTCACCATATTTGGACTAGACATTTAATAGTCTGAACTGCCTTTCTAGGCTCTTAATATGCAAATATTGATTCAGTATGCTCCCCATCTAGGTCCCAATATCTTGAAAGTACTACACCCATGCTGAATAGATCAGAGGTACAACTCTAGTCTTACTCATTCTTTCTCTAATACAGAATAATCAACACAGTTAATGTATTTCCCCCTTTGCAGTGTTGAGAATATCGAGTGTGGTGCAGTAGTTAGAGGGATGGACAAGGATTCAGGAGACCTGGGTTTGAATCCCCATTCAGCCTTGGAAACTGGGAGTATGGAGCTTGTAAAACCACTGCTTAAACATTCATTTATCTTGAAAGTCCTATTAGGGTTACTATAAGCCAGTTCTGACTTGACAGCACATAAAGCATTGTTGAATCTGAAGTTAAGTGATACCGTCTTGCATTTAGGCTCTACATAGAAATAGGAGCCTGTCCTTTTCATACTCTTTCCTGCTTGTGTGAGCAAAACATAGAGGGAAAAGGTAGTCCTAGCTGTTCCTATCTAGCTTTGTTTATGATTGTAACTAAGAGAACAAATAAAATTATTTTCAATTTAAATATTTTATCTCCAGAAAGATTAAAAAAGACAAAGTGCCATGTTGTGTTGTGTTTTGTAATCGTTATTTTTCCCTACTCCAATTCCTGAAAAATCAGTTTTTGGGGGCTTGTATAAAGGAGGCAGTGATTTTCTTCCAATGTTTACTTTTGCAGACTTTATTCGTTGTACTTAATTATGTAAGAAGCTGAACGCTTGGTGTTATGTGGGATAGTAGAGTCTAATGTTAAACCTTTTAATATGTCTTCTGTGCTTGCAGATAGAAAATATTAGAAGAAAACATAACTACTTGCCATTCATAATGGAATTGCTAAAGACCTTAGCAGAGCACCAACAATTAATCCCACTTGTAGAAAAGGTATGGTGTGTCCTGTTATTTGGATGACTTTATTAAATATCATCCAGCTGAAAATTAAGATGTTGGATAAAATAAAATGAGAGAGGTGAATATCTCAAAGCTTCTCTGTAAGGACATAATCCTGTGCATCACAGGCAACACTAGGTGGCACATTCTCAGCATGGATATATCCTTCCAGTTCCCAGTATTTAATAGATCTCTGCTGCTTTTGGAATTTTGCTGATTATATTGACTTGTTAGAGTTTTGCTGCTTCCTCGGTGCTCCAGTTCCATTTGTTACACTGATTGGCTGATATGTCTTTATTCCAGGCACGTTTATTGAAAGTAACGTGCTCGGTGTCTCTCAGAGGCTATTAAACTGTTTGGTGCTTTAGCTGACCTGATTTGGATTGTTGTCCTGAAATTGCCTTGCACGTGTCTCTGCCATGTGCTCTAGAGATAAAATATCGGATCCTAATGCTAACAAGATCAATGTAAGTCAAAATGCCAGCTCAGATTTGCAATAGTAGGTACATTCTAGGCTTCTAGTTTAAAATAAACTGCATTAATAAATAACTTTTTTTATAAAAAGTTTTGATTTATGTGTACAGTAAAACTTCGGGTTACATTGGAGGTCTGTTCTAACAGCCTCCATTGTAACGCAAAAAGAATTTAACCTGAAACATCCATAGGGATGCATTGAGAATTTTAAAAATGGTCATGAATTGATCGTCGTAACCCAAAACAATTTAATTAAAAAACCGTAACCTGGGATGCCATTTCCATAGGATTTGCCATTGTAAACCGCAGCAAACATTACCCGAAGCGGTCGTAACCTAAGGTTTTACTGTATATTGTCACAGACAGAAATTTTGCACCAGTTTCTGAGTGTAACCAGCATGATTTAGTGGATATATGATTCCCTAGAACTGTGGAGACCAGGGTATGGATCACCACTGAAACATTGGGGTGGGGTGGGAGCAGAACTGGTAAATCCATTTAACAGCTCACCTTGAAAGGCCTATTAGGGTCATTCTAAGTCTGTTCCAATTTGACGGCACATAAAACAAATCTCAGTCATCTAGACTGAGAATTCTGATAGTATTTAGAAAGGATAGCTGTATGCTACCTTTGTTTTTACTTGTTCATTGCCGCCCCGGTAATTAACCCACTGTTAACTACCACCCCTCACCCCTCAATATCCTCTCAGTACACAGTAACAATGAATAGAACTTTTCTTTTGACATACTGCATGTCAAGCCAGGACCTAAAACATCTTCTGAAATAAAGTTTTTCTACAGGTACTGAAAGCAGGCATGTTTTAGTGTAAAAGTTTCTGAGTTGGGACAATTAAAAACAATGAGGCCATATAGAACTCCCATTGTTGTCTCACCTGGAGTGTGTCTCTTACGTTTTGCTCTTTTGTGCAATCCAGTTAGTATTTATCTTCTGCTGAATCTTGATTCTGTATTGGTCTTGATTGTACCCATGAATGGAAAGAAGCATGCTTCCAATGGAGGGGTATCCTCATTACCATCCTTTCTGTTCAGCCTTTCAAAAGTATCCAAAAGTAAGGTCACTAGCATAATCAGTTGGCAACTGAGTATCAGGAATCCTGGCAGATGGATACAATGCAATAATTATGGATTAAACATTACAAGGAGCAACAAAGGTTTGTTTATTTTTGAATTACTGGAGGAGCTGCTATTAAAGCGGTGAAATATGTTCTCTCTTTCTCTGCTGTTCTCTTCCAGGCAAAAGAAAAACAGAATGCCAAAAAGGCTCAAGAGGCCAAGTGAAGACTGACACCCTTTCCCTTTGGAGGGATACTTTACCATTGGAAAGGGGAAATCGGCTTCTTCCTCAAAGTAACTCTGCCAGACATCCTGTGAAGTTTGAATTTGTCCAGCCACATTTACCAGTTTGTCCCATTTGCACGGGGTCTACAGATCTTCCCTTTTGCCCTTCATCATGTGCATGTACTAGCACCCAGTAATGGTTTTTAGAGTTTCTGTCAAATTCCAGTATTTAACAGTGATATCTGACTGATTCTTTATATTTAATCAGGAAATGCCGCTGCAGTTTGTATAGACCCAGGTTTGTGCAAGTAATGTAGATCTTTTTACTGTAATGAATATATTTAAATATCCTGTCTCACAGTGAAACCTTGGACATATAATTATATGAAGATGGTTTGGTTTATTTTTATGAATAAGTTGATCTTGCTTTGCTTATCACCACAAGCTGTCTTGATCTCAGAGTCTTTCAGTGGCTTGGTATGTGTTCTTGTTTATATGCAGCTGTGTCTAAATTTTGTACAGATCTGGAAGTAAAAACAAATTGGTAGAATCATTTACAAAAACCAGACAAACTTAAGAGTTTATTGCTTCTAGTAGGAAAAAGAAAATAATAAATATTCCCATTTTTATTTTGGCAGCTCTTGTATGTTGTTGCATTACGTACTGTTAAGGAATAATGTGTTTTGTGCAAGAAAATCAGTATTTGCTTTAGCCATTTATGTGACACCAGAATTACAAAGAAAAGCATATAAGACGTAAGAAGAAGTGGACTTGATTTACAAAAGCTAACATCAAAATACAGCAGTTAGTCTTTAAGGTGCCACAATGTTATTTGTCTTTTTGTTGTTAACTCTCTGATATGCTTGCACAGTCTAACACAGCTAACATTTCAAAATTGTAACAAAACAAAAGATTTAGAATATTTTTTTTTATATTGACGGAGATGTATACTTGAAAAAGAGTTAGGGAGAGAATATACATCTTAATCTGTTGTGACATACATCATTCTATGTGTATTTTCTTTATAATCTGAATTAAACAGATGCTATATTTTTAATCCTTCAGCATTATGGGGAGTGGCAGGAAGGAAGGTGTATTTTATGGTCAGTGAAATTTTATATGGGTGATAAGCATGGTTGATCCTTTTACCTGGAATACACCTGCGGTGGCTCAAGTGGTTAAGATGCTGAACTTGCTGACTGGAAGGTTGAAGTTTGATTCCCGGGTACTGCAAGACGGAGTGAGCTCCATTCTCTGTCCTGGCTCCTGCCAACCGAGCAGTTCCAAAGGAAGAAATTGCAAATAGATAAATAGGAACCACTTTGGTGGGAAGGTAAACAGCGTTCCATGCACTCTAATGTTGAGGCATGTCTGCAACATGTCTCTGAAAACGTCTCCTGGCTCTTTGTATATGTTCTGCATTCCAGGCCCCCCCCCCCCGGTACATCTCTGGTTCCTGAGCAGCTGATCCAGAATGTCCCCTCCCTTAGGCTGCTGCTGGTGAATGCCAGGTTTGTTTGTAATAAGGCCCCCTTGCTCTTGGATTCAATCTTGGGGGAGCGGGCCAACCTGGCATGCATCACTGAAACAGCTGACACCGGAGGATGGGGTTCCCCTATCAGATATGTGTCCAGTTGGGTTTGGTATTTGGCACCAGCCTAGGGGTAAGAAGGGTGGTGGCGTTGCGATTATAGCCAGAGAGTCATTGGGAGTCACAAGAGCCACAGCTCCACGAGTTCTGGGTTGTGAGGCCCTGCTCCTCCGGTTGGGCCTTAAGGGTCAGTTGGGAATCTTGCTCCTGTACCTGCCCCCTTGCAGTGTAGCAGATTCCCTGTCTGATCTCCTTGAAGCCATCACAATGTTGGTGTTAGAGTTCCCTGGACTTATAGTTCTGGGGGACTTCAACTTACCTTCATTGTGGGCTGGGTCTGAGGTAGTATGGAAGTTCATGGTTTTCATGGCAGCAGTGGGCCTGACTCAGGTAATTCAGAGCCCAACCAGGAGCAGTGGCCACACACCGGATCTATTTTTCTTGTTGGAGCGGTGGCAGAGTGATCTGAAATTCAGATGAGCACTGAATCCGAGAGTCAGATACGACTGGCTTTCAAGCAAGGGTGAACTTTACCTTACTCTCTTTTTGGACTTGAAACTACTTGGAGATGACAGTTTATGGTTAGGAAATGATTGCAGTCTGTGGCAGAATCTGCTGACATCACGCACAGTCATAATTCATAATGTCCTTTGATCTTGTAATTGTATTAATTCTCCATCTCCCATATGCCTAAATGCAGTGGGCTCTCAACCATATCCCAAAACTCTGCTGGGAGATGCATCTGCTTTTCATTATCCAAATTGCAAAGCTCATATTATTTGGCAAAATGAACAACAAAGAAAACTACTCTGAAGTTTTGTCCCTTAGAAGGAAGAACTGGACAGTCCATGACATTCTTCCTCATACTGGGTTTTCAGTGCCTTTCTGCTAGTGGAGAAATTTGCAACAAAGCTTTCTAGTTGTTTTCAACTTATTGCTCCTTTGTTGAGCTGGTGAATTGGCCAGCCTAAAAGAAAACAATTTAACCAAGTTAAAACAGGAAATTGAATGGTGCTTATTATATTGGAGACTTAAAGTTATCAATATTTTTAGTTTTACAGAAAAGCAAGGAAAACAGTAGCAACAGATTTTTAGAAGTCGTGTTTTGTATCAGCCCAAATAAAGGACAAAAAGGCCTAATATCGTTTGAGGGGGGAAAACTGAATCACTATTTATCAGAAAAATAAGTGACTATGAACAAAGCAAAGCAATCACGCTTACATACCACCCTATACCGCTTAGTGCACTCTCTGGGTGGTTCACAAGTTAATTAGCATTTTACCCCCAACATGCTGGGTACTCATTTTACTGACCTTGGAAGGATGGAAGGCTGAGTCAACTGAGCCCAGGTCAGGAGCGAACTTCCAACCGTTTGGTTACAGGACAGCAGATTACCCAGTGCACCAAAAAAAATTTATCTCTTGGGAGCTTTACAGACTCTGCCGATGGAAGAATGCAGGACCTTCTAAGGTGATATGCATTGTCTCATGTAGGAGGAAAGTCTTAACTGTCCCATTTCCAAGGTATCTAGCAACCAGCACTTTTAGTTCCCTATTTACAGGCCCATTGATTTGGGATAGTAATACAGTAGCTCCAAACAGCACAAACCAGATTGTTTGCTATTGTGCTTCACGTCAACTGAAGACTTCACATCTGGTCATATTGATATGGTATTACAAATAAGCTAACTTGATGCTTTGCTCTCTGAACTAGTCAGTGCTGTTGGTATGTCTGTGTTTTCAGCAATATGATACAGAACAAGCAGCAAGACACCCTTTGTTTAGTCTTCACAGATAATGCTGCAAGCATGACGGGAACCTATGTTTATGTGGATCAGTTGTTTTTCATGTTTTTTTTTTAAACAACCATATTGCGGCCAGAAGAAAGTGAAGCCAATGTTCAGAGTAGACTCGAGTCCAGTTTTGAGTTCAGTACATGTATTGATGAATTGCTTTACAGTAGTTCAATGTTACTTAGTTGCTTTTAAAATCAAGCAAACCATCAGATAAACAGAGGAAGCTCCTGGGATCGACTCATCAATGTTAGCTTTCTGTAACTTTTCTGGCTTAGTTGTTTGGCTGTTCTTGCTTCTAAGTGAAGACGAGAATCATTTTCGACAGGTTAGTTTAAGTGGTCAGAAATTAAAGTATACAAATCAGCTAGGGCATCTGGTGGTGGTATTCCATAGTTTCTGCATGCCTGGATCTGTTCTTATCCAAAAACATTTCTGAAAAGTTGGGTGTGCATGGGGTTCAATGGACATGCAAGCTAAGCAACATAAACTATTCAACAGTACTTCTGGCTGCTAATCTAGAAGTACTCCCAAATTGACTTGCATGCATCCCCATCAGAAAAAGGCCAAAGCACTATTGCTTCATCAGCAATCTTGCATAGGGGTGCTTCTGTCTTTTTTTTCCTTTTTTTTTTTGATTGAGTGAATTTGCCAGCATTTCACCGTCCTAGTCTATTAGTGATCTCATTTACTGCAGGAGTTCTCAACCTTTTTAAGCCAGGGGCCAGGTTATGCTCCCTCAGACAGCTTCGGGGGCCGGACAGCCATTTTGCCCTTCCTCCACCACATGGCACTTCTGGAGGTGGTGGTGGGGCCACATGAAATGGTGCTATGGGCCACATCCAGCCTGTGGGCCTCAGATTGAGAATCCCTGGGTTAAAGTGTTCCAAGCTCGTCCTGGAAAATAATGGCAAGGAAAAAGAGAAGGATAGTTATGACTTGTGGGGACTGCAGTGGCTCAAGTGGCTAAGATGCTGATTGGAAGGTGGGAGGTGAGCAGTTCGATTCCCGAGTACTGCAGCACGGAGTGAGCTCCCATCCTTGTCCCAGCTCCTGCCAATTTAGCAGTTCGAAAGCAAGAAATTGCAAATACTGTATATAAATAGGGACCACTGGTGGGAAGGTAAACAGACATGACTACGGAAACATCTGCAGAAGCAGACTGCGCTGGCTCTTCGGCTTTGAAACAGATGAGTACTGAACCCTACAGTCAGATACAACTGGCTTTTGAGCAAGGGAAACCTTTACCTTTACTAGTTATTACTTTCCGAGGCGACAGTAAACCCCAAACCCAGATCCCCATGTGAGGATAGCTCTTCTGTCAAAGGAAGGAGATGGTGAGTTGCCAAACTACACAGACCAGTTTTGTCCTTGGAACCTGCACACCCTTGCTTTTGTACCAGTGTGTAGAATCCCTTTGTCCATAGGCATTTGACTCGGCCATCGGAGCAAGCTGTTCGATTCCAGGGATCTGCTTTACTTTGGTACTGTATAAACATTCATCGATAAGTAGTTGTACCAGAGTTTGAGACATTTAGAAAAACTATTCCTTGAAAAGAACTGTGTGTTGCTTCAGCATTGGCTTGGCCTCCAGCAAAACAGCATAACAGGCAGAACTTCTTAGTTTGGCAATAAGGTCAGGGTATATAAATAGAAATTCTACTTCATCCAAGAGTTAACCTGTAGAATTCTGTTTCCATAAGGTGTTGCCAGGAAGGATGAACATGGGAGAATAGCCAATTGTTGCATTCTTAGTGCGGAAGATAAATTTTCTTAATTAGTAGGGAAGAAGTAAGTTGAGACTAGCTGGAACACTGAGCAAGGAAGTTAAACACATGGGCATTGTTTTTTCCAAAAGCATCACTATGTCCTCATTTAGAAAGCGAGAGTATAAAGGAAAACATTGTTATGAATTGAGATGTTGTCTTGCCGTGATAAAATGTGCTTAAACTGGGGTGCTGTTGAAAATGACATCCCTGTGGCAAAGCCCTCTCCAGCTATGGTGCTTTGCGACACTTCCATATGCTGTGGCCTCCTCACGTGCATTTCCCTATTTCACCTGGGTTGATAATGAGTGAGAAATGTCACATGTAATTAGGACAAACCACATGGAGAGGGCAGCTTTGCATGCTAGGGAGGCCACTCCTGGCAGCATTTAGCACCCAATGCAGTACTCTAATTTTTCCACCATCCCAAGGAACTAGACTAACATGCAATCCTGCAGATGACTTTATCACATGCTCAAGTCTGCTTTCAAGATAAGAAAACAATATACTGTAGTCCACTCTAGCAGAAATACTTCAAATTCCTGGGAACATAACCCTGTGCAAAGTTGTAAATATAGCTCAAGTTCTCAGGCACTGATTTCACAATGTTAAGACATGAAGCTTGCCCCTCACCCAGTTCTGACAACAAAGTAACAGAAATTTGATTAATAGGAGGATATCCTGTGGGTCAGATATTGCAGCAGTCTTTATTTCTGGAAGCACCACCGCCTGGCTTCCAAAGAATCTCATTTTCCATTACCTCATCTCAAATCCAGAGGTGAAAAGTCAAGCAGAAACCTGAAGGTTCTTCCAGGGCCTTTAGAGAAGACAAGAGCCTTTGTCCTCCACGTGGATTGAGTGTTTCTAGATCACCTAAACTTGCATAGCTGAGATGTTTAGATTTGTAAGTTTGTGGCAGTCCCAGAAAGTCTGAAATAAAATGTCATCTTTTTAAGCAACCACACTTAACAATGTTAGATGTTGAAACCCCTGAACAAACAGCCTGTAGCCAAATACATGCAGCTGCATATGTACGTTGTGGCACGTGGCCTTGTGTTCTTCTCTGAAACAAAGTAAATCAAGATTTATTAACTGTTGGATTTTCAGATGGTGCAGATTAACTAATAAAGGTAAGAGATGTTTTGAGCAACGTGTGGACCTTGAAATACTGGGCTGTAATTCCCATCATTCTGTACCATTGACTGTGTTTGTTTGAACTCTGGAAGCTGACATCCAAAAAGGAATGGAGGACCAAAGGATGACGTCCTCAGATTCTTTTTTTAAAAAAAAAATTTAATTGAATTTTAATATAAACAATAAACAAAAAAGGACAAAAACAGAAATAAATGTGCTTACATGGAAAAAATTTAGAAAAGGAAAATATCCATATAAAATTTCTGACTTCAATTACTTACATATAGCAATTTTCATGTAAATCATTTCTCGTTACCATACCTAATCCAAAACCACCTACTATCTCTAACATCTTTCTTTGTTCTTCAAATTCATCATTTTTGCCTCCAGAAGATACTTCAGGCTTGATTTGCTCAAGGACCCTCTTGTTCATCTTTCCAGCAGTCCAGAGTATCCACAGGGCTCTCCACTAGTGCACATTTTTTCCAATCAGCTTTCTTTACGTTCCAACTTTCTTGTATGTATATGGAGTACAAGAATGTGGATGATCTTGCGCTTGGTTACCAGTGACACAGCCGTAGACCTGATGGATCTTTTCTAATTCATTCTGCTCTTCTGAATCTGCCTTCTTCTGATTGCAAACCAAAACTATGAACATGGGAAGAGTTTGGGCAATTTCTGTTTCTCATGCACAGCCTGAAGCTTGTCTGTTTCTGACGTCTTAGTGGTCCGACAAAGTTATTTCCCATCTTCTTGTTTTTAGATTTTGTACAAGGATCTCCTATGTTTTTTTCTTTTTTATCTACTCTTAACAGAAATAGACATACAATTGTTTTGATGTATTTAGAGGTCCTCAAAACCACTCTTGTTTAGCTTGTGAATTAATCAGCTCTGGTTTGTAGACACAGATGGTCCATTGCCCAACAACAGCTGCAACAACAGTGTTGGTATTAGCATTTATTACTATTTGTATTTGTTAGTGTCAGTTTTAGCATTGATAACAGAAGCCATCAAGAACCTTTCCAGGTGTAGAACCAGTGTCTAAATAGACTATAAGGAAACAGAAGGTCAAGGACTATTGTCCCAAGTCCTGTCCATGTGCTATCCAGAAAGATCTAGTTGTCCACTACAGAAAGGAGGATGCTAGACTAGGAGCAGCATTGGTATGATCTAGCAGGACCCTCCTTATGTCACCATGGAAGGGAAGAGGTTAAGCCAGTTCCCTGACTGTCTTGAGCACAACCTTTTGTTTGTTATTGCCATTGTTTTGGACAAGAAAATGCTACCTTTCTACCACAACCTCTCAGCTAGTGTGAGAGATTCTGGAAAAGGTAGTTTTAGTCCAAAACAGCAACATCCCAATGCCATCTATATCACTGAGTATTTGGCAATCAAAAGCTGTGTGGAAAATAAATAATGGAATTCAGGATGTATAGCTAAGTGTCTGTGTGCAACAATCCCAGAGATGAACAATACTTGTGGGAAGAAGTGCTTAGCAATATATAATAAATAATAGTGCCATCAAATCACTTCTGACCTAGATTGGACTTTTGCAGAGCTTTCTAGTAGTAGAGAATACACAGTGATCTATCGTTCCCTTCTTCCAGGGATAGCCTAGAACTATGGAGCTTACCCATGAATACAGAGGCTGGCTCTTCTCCCTGGAAGCACAGTAGGGAATTTAACTCCCAGCTCCACAGCTGGATACTAAACCACTGAACTGTGCAACCAGTGAGCAGTACATAGGCCTCCAAATATGTTCAGCCAGTCAAAATGACAGGCAATTTGCTAGTAATTTAATAATGGCTATTCTGCCACACAGACAGAAAAAACGTTTGATTGCATCCCATCAGGCCATGTGCGCAGCCCAAGGGCTTCATGTGCCGTGCGCATGCAACTCCATAATGGCAATCACTGAGAATTTGATCCAGAAAATCATTTTATGAGCACTTTTGTCACGTTTCTGGAGGAAAAGCAGTCACCAGGCAACAGCCATTCAGATTTTTGGAAGTTTTTGCTTTGTGGTTTTGGAAAGTGTCAGCCTTCCTCCCCCCTCTCCATTTTTAGGCATAGATTTTAAAGCTACATATGAGGGGAAGAAAAGAGTATCCAAATATACAAGGTACTCTGAGCCAAAAGGCCTTGGAACTGAGTATATTTTAAGAATCTTACGTGGGCAACTTGTTCAGGACCAAGTTATGCAGTACTTGCACGTTTATCTATGCAGACTTAAATGAGTAGTTCTGCCATAGAGCAGTAAGTTTTGGACCTTCAGTGTTTTGGTCTTATTTCTCAGATTTTTATCTTTTTGGCTGATCATTTGTTTTGGTGTATATCTTTAATCAAACCTATCCATCAATCTTAAACATCCAGAGGACCCCTCCAAGACAGCTATAAAAAGCCAATTCTGGAAGTTTCTTCTTTGTCACATTCTAGTGATGGTGGCCAGTTGCCCTCTTTTATAGAAGACAGCCCTGTTTGAAGGGCATCTAGTTGACAGTCATCATTTAAAAGATGTCCTCCATTTGAAGAACTGTCCAGCACTAGTCTGATTTAAAGATACATTTTTAAAAAAAGAGGAAGGTCATGCGCCCCTAGTGACCACATGGACACATTCAGAAGGCATAGAATTCTAGCTCAACCTTTTCAACTGATATATGCTGTTAATTGTGTTGGAAGTTAATTACAGAATGAGTTCTAGTTTTTGTGCCCATAGAGATAAACAATCTACTTCTTGAACTGTCTTCTGCATGCCTCCCTCCTTTCCCCCCTATATATAACCACCCCAGTTCTTGCATAAACTAAGGAGTAGGCTACATGCACAAGAATGCTTGATTTACCAATTAACCCAATAAATCTAATGGGAAGTTTAGTGGGCTACCATTGGCACAATGATGGGAAGGAGAGTAAAATTTCTTCCTTCTGGTCATGACACATAGGCTGATATCCAGTAGAAAGTTGCAACTAGGGTAGGCACAGTGAAGCATATAGTTTCTGAGTCACCAAATCCCCAGTAATTCAGTGGGTCTATACTAGTTGAGTCTTACTACTGGAATTCAGCCACTGAGTAATCGCAAACTTAGTCTCCAAGTCAGTGGCGTAGTGCGGGGGTGCTGAGGGGGCCTGCCCCAGGCATCACTTTTTGAGGGGCAGCAAAACATCACTTCAGCATATCGGTGTTCTTAGATTTCAATTCCCAGAAGCCCTAGAGGCTGCTGCAGGGATGGGCACCGGCATCTTGGGCCCTGCCCAGGGGGCGGCAAATTTGGCTTGCACCCCGGGCGGCTGAAACCCACATCCTGGGCCCTGGGCTGCTGAAACCCATGCTACACCACTGCTCCAAGTGGAGCTCTTTTACGTAGCAGTAGCAGTAGCAGTAGTAGTAATTCCATGTCAATCAAAGTAGTATTCACAAGGTTAGTGGAAGGCCTGCAATGAAATGGTGAATGTTTCTGGGTAAGTGGTGAAAGGTAAAGGTCTCCCTTGCTCGAAGGTCAATCATGTCTGACTCTAGGGACGGCATTCATTTCCATTTACAGCCAAAGGGCCAGCGCTGTCTGCCTCTGTAGACATTCCCATGGCCATGTGGCAGGCCGAAGCATATGGAATGCTGTTAACTTCCCTGCCAAAGTGGTACCTATTTATCTACTTGCAATTTCTTGATTTCAAACTGCTAGGTTGGCAGGAGCTGGGACAGATGACAGGTGCTCATCCTGTCATGCAGCACGGGGGGTCTCAAACTGCTGACTTCCCTATTTTCCAGTCATCAAGCTCAGTCTCATAACCACCAAGTCACTGCAGCCCTTAGCTGATGAAAACAATATGTAATAAAAAGTGGGCATGGCTGTTCTGGAACACTGAATTAGAATATGAGATTTTTTTTCCCCCTTTCAGTCCCCAGTATTTATCATATGGAGCACCTCATTTCCTCCATTCACTCTAACTAAAACCTAACTCTCCTCAGCGTCCATTTAGTGACAGCCTAGTTTTAAAAAATGCAAGTGAAATAAAAACACCACAGATGGAGCGACAGATACACATTTGCCAGAAGATAGGGGGAAGTGATGAGGCCCATTGTGGTGTAGCAAACCGAATGTCAGAGAACTCAAGAGGCTTGCGTTCAAACCTCCCTCACTGGAGGATGGGGTGGAACTGGTAAAACAACTCCTAAAGCTTAGGATATATTTTGAAAACTGTTAGCAGAAGTGCAGAAATCAGGAGAGGTTTGTTAACATGCAACACAAATGGAAGCAGCGGATCCAGCAGGAAGGCTTTACCTATTTTATACGCCTTCTGGGGCAACTACAGCCCCAAGTGTGCATAAGAATGTGTGTATGCGTGTGAAAGAGAGAATGTCTGATTGTGAGTTCCCACCTTCCCAAATTGCAAACCATAAAGTGCAGCGTCTTTTCACAATTAAAACCTTGGAATTAGTCGTTTTCTACCCATGAAAAAGGACCTTTGTCCCTTTATTTTCAGCCTGTAGAGGCAAATTGCATCTCTACAATCTGCACAAATATAAACACAGGCAATCAAAAAGAGGAAATATAGTCTATTGTATCTCTACAATCTGCACAAATATGAACACAGGCAATCAAAAAAGAGGAAATATAGTCTATGTCTCTACTAGACAGCTGTTATGAGAGGGTCATTAACTTGCACAGCATCACTGACCTATAAGTTTTAATGCCTTCTGTTTACTTTGTTTTGAGCTGTGGTGGGCCATATGCCATATGGCAAGTAGGAAAATACTGAGTTAGGTGTCATAAGCTTGCACGTGTTCAACCTAGATAACAATATGATACAATTAAAGGGAAGGGTGGGTTATATAGGCTACAGATATAAATCCTGCTGCCCTTTTGGACACGTGACATTGAGAGCACAGGAAATTAACCAGAAAGGTTCTTGTGGCTCAAGCCTGAAGTTGTTGTTACAAAAAATTAATTTGCATGCAAATGAAAATAGGGCAGGAATAAGGGGTTTATAAGCAAGCAAGGATTGCTATGTTCAGGCTTGGTGAGAAGAACAATCTCTTACCTCTGGTTGCTAGACATGGAGCTAGATTTAGATGAAGTTGAGGACAGGTTGAATGGCCAGTAATGTCACCATAGCTCACTAAAGTGTAGTACTGCATGTATGCTTTGCACCTACACAATGTTGTGACCCACCAAGCCACAGGCTGAGTAAAGTGTTTCAGAGTGAATCTGTGGAAGTCTAAATGGAGGGTGGAGACATGGGGTATGCACAAGTCCCACGCCTCTATCACACATCTACATGGCCATCAGCAACACATTCACAAGCAAAGAAAGCTTGAAGCATGTTCAGTAGTAAGTGGTGCTTACAC
This sequence comes from Furcifer pardalis, assembly GCA_030440675.1. Taxonomy (NCBI): domain Eukaryota; kingdom Metazoa; phylum Chordata; class Lepidosauria; order Squamata; family Chamaeleonidae; genus Furcifer; species Furcifer pardalis. The sequence continues at coordinate 166,251,945 of CP126891.1, read as the reverse complement.
CCCTTCCTTGAGCACTTTGTAGTGTAGGGAAGTGGCAGAACCAGGTGGCCTTCGGGCAGGTGGTGGTGGTGGTAGCAAAATTGGGTGCCCACGCAAGTGGTTCACGGTCTCCCTTGCTCAAAAGCCAGTGATATCCAACTCTAGGGTGCAGTGCTCATCTCCATTTACAGCCAAAGAGCCAGTCCTGCCTGTGTTTGCAGATGTATACATAACCATATGACAGGCATGACTAGATCGCCCATGATGTAGGCTCCACCCATGACATAGGTTCCACCCATGGCATAGGCTCCACCCACAGTGTGGCAGCAATTTTTTTTGCTGCCCACCACTGGATCTTTGCATGAATCTTGCAAAAATCAGAGAAACTTTGGAGAGTTAGGGAAACCCATGGCTTATGTGCATGTTCCTCATCTCTGCAACAATAATTTCAGGTATAATGCTTGAATAGGGCTCACATGTACAGTACTTGAGATAGCTGGAGATCATTGTCATTACGATCTTTAAGATGAATACAAAAAAAGGTGGGGTGATTTAAAAAAAATGTGGTGAACTCTTAAGATTTTTAGGATATAATCATGGGTTAGGCATATACAGGACATTAATATAATTTGTCCGTATCTCCAAAACTTCTTGAAGCAGGCACATGTATTTTTCAAATGTGTTTTTGATATGTTTTTAATATGTGAGTTTCATCTTGACAGCCGCCCAGAGTAGGAAAACCTCCTAGATGGACGGAGTATAAATGGAATAAATAATAGAGCCTCACAGAGTCGCTTTGGTGATTGGGTGGCTATACAAATCTAAATAGATAGATAGATAGATAGATAGATAGATAGATAGATAGATAGATAGATAGATAGATAGATAGATAGATAGATAGATAGATAGATAGATAGATAGACAGACAGACAGACAGACAGACAGACAGACAGATAGATGTTTAGATAGAGCAGTCAAATAGATAGTGCAAGATTTTTGTCACCATCAGGAGTTAGGGAGTGGTGTTCTTCCACCCCTAAAATACACATCTCTTTGCTGCAGTACAGGCACACAGTAGAAAAGCCAGGTTAATGAAATCTATTCATAGCTTGTGAACTGTGTTGAGTGGTTGCCAAAACAGACATAATGGAGTTTATAGTGAAAACCAGTTAGGAGCTCAAATTCCTGACTTAACAGATAGGGTTTCTGGCAATATCTGTTTTCCCTGTCCCACAGATTCATCACTATTCTCTTTTCTGTTGTATTGAACACTGCAGTTAAATCATTATGAATACTGTATATGGAATCGTATTTGTTAAGATAATCCAAACCCCTATCCCAAAACTATTAGTTAGCATTCCCTGCAAACATAAAATACCAGCTCCAGGGCCGAGGATGTCTTGTAGGGTAGAAAATGGTGTTTGGGTCCATAGATCACATTGGGTTAAAACATTGGCTGGGCTCCATTATATTGCTTCTGGAAGGAAGTGTGGGTGAATAGTGAGGGCATGCTGTTTGAAGGTTCAAATAAACTATGCAGATGCTGGAAAACATTGTGTTATTACAACAAAATAATCACCAGATGACCAGCAGTAGGCACAGAAAATGCCTTCAGTATTAAATGTTATTGCTGAAAGGGAGAAAGATTATCCAGATCAGACAAAAAGGCTCCATGCTGAAATTAAATTTGGATAATAACTGAGGATATTATATATGAAACAGAAATGTTCCTTGAATTACGCAGATGATCTAATGCAACAAACAAGCCTAGCAATGGAAATTACTTTCCCAGCATTAGTAAGCGCCATGCAAAGGTCAGCGTGTCATATTAGAAATGAAGACAGTCGAGCCAAGTTCAAAAGTCCCATTCTCCCATAAAATTGATGTAGGACTGGTTGCTACCTGACCAGCCTACCTAGGATAGGGACAACCATCAGAAAAGGGGTGTATTATCTCTTATTTTCTTGGACGTAAGGTGAGATAAAAATAATAAGAGAATGGTAAGCTTCTTCTGTGTATTCTCTATCCAGAAACTCCTGAGAAAGATTGCCATATGTCAGAATTGACGTGATGGCATATAGTTATTATTACCAAAAAGGGGCACAAAGGGTGAAAAGGTTAGGAAAAATTTTGTGTATGCTGGTTTGAATTGATGGGTGGGCAAGTTCTTCATTGTGGTCCTGTGAATCATACAGTGCCTGGGTGGTTTCTCTATAGAACCTTGGAGTGCCCCGAGCACACATGTTGGACTAGGTGTGGCCTTAAAGTACAGTTGTACCTCGCTTAAAGAGCATAATGTGTTCCACAGGATTGCTCTTTAAGCGAGTTTGCTCTTTAAGCGAAACACCATTGTAAATAACCAATTGTGTGTGTGGGGGGGGGGGTTGTGAACCCCAATTTATTTGTTAAGCGAGTTTTTGGTTGGTTTTATTTGTTAAGCGAAGCGAACATTCTGAGAAAATTCTGCTCTTTAAGCGAGTTACTCTTTAAGCGAGTCGCTCTTTATGCGAGGTTTGACTGTACTTATACTTCAAATATTACTTTTGAAAATGATATTGGGCCATGTGCAAACATATCCATGGGTAATAGCTGCTAGAATGGCATGAGTCCAGGAATCCCAAATGTACACATGGCTTCCAGCTGCTTTTCCTACAAAACAGGAGGACCCAGGAGAGAACCGACACAGCCATCGCATGTCCAGGTCCAAATGTTTCTCCCTGCAACTCTCCTCTCTGTTTGTGTTTGCTGGTCTCACTTAGCCCATATGTCTGCAATGTTATTTGAGCCAACATGGCTAGTCATAGCTCTCCCTGGATGTAATGGTGTTGCCTCTAGCATGTTACTTTCTGGAGGTAATGGGGGCATAATGCTATTGTATTATTAAGAAACTGCAAAGCAATGAAAGAATAACAGTAGTACTGTACTAATTTTAAAAAAGCATTTCTAAGAAATGTTGTGACATCTATCCTGAAGCCAGGCCAAGTTGTGTCAGAAGGAATTCTTTGAAATCTCTAAAATCTCAGGCTGTTGGTACAGAACTGGCCTCTAGAAAAGAACCACAGCTCTTATTATGCACTTGAATGGAGTCTTAGCCTAATGAAATAAGGGTTGACAGCGTACCTCAGTTTGGAATTATAGATCTGGGTTTCCCAAACATTTCAAGCCATGTCACACTCTCTCAGCCAGCTTTGAGGGCTGCATGACCATTTTGCCCTGCCCGCACAATGGGGATGACCATTTTGTCCCAACAGCTTCAAAGGGGTAGCCATTTTGTTTCTTCAATGCCCTTGGAGGGGTGGGAGGGCATATGAAATGGCACCACAGGCCAGATCCAGCCCGCAGGCCTTAGGTTGGGACCCCCTGGTGTAGATGTTCAACAAAATGTCTAGAGTCCCAAAAAGTAAACATTGATATTGACCCTTATCCAGCTTTAATCCTATCCAAAACCCACAATTTGTGTAGATCTAATGGCCTTAATTCAAGACCAAGCCATTCCTAAAATTCATTGCATTGCAATTGGATAGTACTGCATTATGCTGTTGCAGTAAAAATGCATCTCCCACTTAAACTCAATCTATTCTGAAGATAGTAGCTAAGCACAGAGAAGAAGGGGAAGACTGAAGAGCTGGCAGATGACATAATTGTCTCTACTAAAATAAAAGGCCCTGGTTTTTGTCTGCCACCGGTAATTCACATTCAGTTTTTTGAACCCTCTTCAGGAACAGAATGGGTGGCAGGTGCTATTTGAGTAGACAGTTCCTATCTTCCAAATGGAGAATAATGAATGGGAAACTTCCTTTAGATCTCAGAAAAGTACAGGTGTGAGAGAATATTACTTATCATGCATTAATATCTAGAGGTTGTATTGAGAGGGGGGAAATCATTTCAACAGACCTTCAGAAATAACACAATATGCTCATATCTGTTTCCTGCCATTTCTTTCAACTATTGGTTTGGATTAATGAGATTCTTTTAGCCTAGTTCTTAATCTACTATTAGTTATTATTTCATGTTATACAGATACAGTAAAACCTTGGGTTATGATGGAGGTCCATTCCAGCAGCCTCCATTGTAATGTGAAAAAATTGTAACCTGAACCATGCAGTGATGGGATGTAATAGGTTCTCACCAGTTCACCAGAACCGGTAGTAACTTTCCCCAGTGTTCCGGAGAACCGGTAGCAGCTTTTGGGGGCAACCACCTTCGGGGCTTACCTTTCCACTTGGTGTGCATGCATGCCTACAGTGCTTGGCGCATATGCACGTCCTCCTTGCTGTCCTCCTTGCTGTCCTTGTGTTGTGGGTGGGTGGGTGGGTTGAGGGGTGTGTGTGTGTTCTTATTTTATTTTATTATTTATTTTTCTTTGGCTCCGCCCACAATGTCATGACATGATGTTAGCTCCGCCCACACTGTGATGACATCACGGTAGGGTAGTAAAAATTTTGACATCCCATCACTGGAACCATGTTTTCCCATAGGAACGACGACAATGGCACCCCTGCAGCAGTAAGCACTGCATTCTGAATTCCAGAATGGCCACCACAACCATTTTAGAATTTAACATGGCCACCATCACCTCCACCTGAAATCACTATGCAGCGCTGACTGCGGTGGAGGTGCTGTCGTCATTGGATAAGGTCCCCAAATGGCATGGAAAAGATAGGGAGATTGCTACCATCTTAGAGTTTAAAATACTGTAAATCAAAAATCAGTCATAACCTGGGGTGGTTTTAAAATTAAATGTGCAGTTGTAACCTGCGGCAAACGTAACCCAGGGCAGTCATATGCGGAGCTTTTACTGTACACAAATCAATAGAAAGAGAAATGGATGAGTTCAAAATCAGTTCAACTCTTTACCCTCACTAACATCTAGAACAGTGGTGCCCAAACTACGGCCCATGGGCGGTATACAGCTCCCGAAGCAATTTCGTCCAGCCCTCAACACCCTCACCAAACCAGAAAGTGAATACGGATGCTTCTGCTCATGCTCAAAAATGGTGATTTTACAAGAAGTAAAATAGCCACTTTTGTGCATGTGCAGAAGCATCTGCACCAAACCATGAAGTAAAACGGCTGCTTTCATACATGTGCAGAAGCATCCCCGCCAAACCAGGAAGTAAAATGGCCAAGCATGTGCAAACATGCCCTGCTCCAGGGGCGTGGTCTGGCCCGCTTAGCTGTTCTGGGGGCATGGTCAGGCCCCCAGACCAAAAAGTTTGGGCACCCCGATCTGGAATGACTAAACTGTGGCCAGTATCCTTGGACATATTATGAGAGGACAAGATTCACAGCATCAATAATGCTGTAAAAAGTGAAATATTATAGGAAAAGAGAAAAGATCTAATATAAGTTTGGTTGACTCAATAAAAGAATTTAGATTACAAGACCCAGATAAGGCTGATGAAGGAGGTAATTAATTCAGAAGTCTCCATGAACTGGAAATAATTGGAGAGCACATAATACATTCTGTATTTCTTAGTTTTAATTTATTTTTGAAAGCTCTCAGAGTGGAGAAGTGTCTCAAAGGAAGTTGAATTCATGTAAAAGTATGTGCATTGTTCTAATTGTTTTCATAACAATATAACCTTTGTCCCTCCTCTTCCACAGTGAAGTTAGAACTAATTATAACTTCAATGAACTGCTGCACAGTGCAGGCAGTTTAAGCAAGAAATGGGTTGTTGATAGAAAGCACTGAAACAATCATTGTCCTTCATTGAGAGAATGGGGGAGGGGATACAAACGTTATTTTCCCCTCAGATTTTTTTCTTCAGATAATCTGTTCCAGAAGGTTTCTATGTTTGTAAGAGTAAAGGCTCTTATCTTTTGACACTGTCAAAACTAGGAATCCATAGTAGAAGCCTTCTTGACTATGTCTGGCTTGCAGAGCGATGTCACTAGGCCTTCTCAAGAGGCAAAATATGGAACAAAAGAAGTGGACACCTTCAAAGAAGAAGTTGGAGACTTGGCAGAAGGCTATTTTAAGGCTTAAGGCCCTTCTCCCTTTTGCTTCTAGTTGTGCTCACAGCTGACCATATCCTCAATAGAGAGTAGTAGTTGCCAACTTTGGTTTAAGGGAAGAGCCCTGGGCTGCTCCAAGCCTTTCCGAGTTACTATCTAGCACAAATAACTGCTCACCATCCTAAAATCTTGGGTTACATCCAGTGGTGGGATGTCAAAATTTTTACTAACCTACCATGACGTCATCACAGTGTGGGCAGAGCTAACGTCATGATGTCATGACATCATGGAGCCAAAGAAAATAAATAAATAAAAAATAATTTAAAAAATAAAATAAAAATAAGCACGCACACACACACGCACACGCCTCAACCCACCCACCCACCCACAACACAAACCCATAAATTAAATAAATAAATAAATAATACATTAAAATACATCCACCCACCCAAACACCCACCCACCCACACCAAACACAAATCAACCAGAGCTTTTAAACCAGAGCTTAAAGCTTGTTCTGGCTAATCTTTCTCACACTAGGTCAGATGGAAGAAACTACAGAATGAACTGCACAGTGGGGGAACCAGTGAAAAGGTAAGCCCCGAAGGTAGTTTCCCCCAAAAAGCTGCTGCCGGTTCTCCGGGACACTGGGAAAAGTTACTGCCGGTTCTGGGGAACTGGTGTGAACCTGTTACATCATATCACTGGTTATATCTATAATAATACAGTTGTACCTCGCTTAAAGAGCATAATGCATTCCACAGGATTGCTCTTTAAGTGAGCTTGCTCTTTAAGTGAAACACTTAAGTGACACTTTTAAGTGACCAATTGTGACTTCTGGTGGGGGGGAATGTGAACCCCGATGTATTCGTTGAGCGAGTTTTTAGTTGGTTTTATTTGTTAAGTGAGGTGAACATTCAGAGAAAAATCTGATCTTTAAGTGAGTTACTCTTTAAGCGAGGCGTTCCTTATGTGAGGTTTGACTATATTATAATTCGAACCACTCTTTAACTTGGGGGTTCCCAACCTATGGCCCATAGGCCTAATCTGGCTCATTTTGGGGACCTAGGCACTGCCAGAAGCTCCCCATCACCACTGGAAGTACCCAAAACACAGTGGCAGTGGGCGCAACCACACCATTTTTTTCGGCTGCATTTGCAGTCTCCGCTGCTTCCCTTGGTGGTGGTGGGGTAGGGGTGATATTTTTGCCACATTTTGGCAATTTTTGTCACATTTTCACTGCATTTTTTGCAGTGAAAAAGTGAAATATTGGGCACTTCAGGGTTCCACAGTGGTGGCGGCGGGTGCAATTGTGCCATTTCCAGCTGCTTTTGCAGCCTCCGCTGCTTCCCATGTCAGTTGGGGGGGGGGGACATTTTCACCACATTTTGGTATTTTTTTGCCATGTTTTTATGGAGGAGGCTGCAAATGCAGCCCAAAAATGATACTATTGTACCTGCTGCCACTGCCGCGGAAACTGGAAGCAATGGGAGAAACCATGCACAGCTGTGTGTTGGCGGCAGGTCTGGCCTATGGTGGGAAGACATTGGCCATCTCTGCTTTAACGTGTTGTTTTCCTGTGCTTGTATTTCAACTTGGCCAATTCTCCTGCCTTTATTTTATTATTTTATTTTATTTCTTTGTTTTTGGACGACTTAGGGCATGGGTGGCCAACCTTGATGCTCCAGCTGTTCTTGGACTTCAGTTACCAGAAGCCCAAGTAAGCACACCTGCTGATCAGGGCTTCTGGTAATTGAAGTCCAAGAACACCTGGGGCACCAAGGTTGGCCACCCCGACTTAGGATGTGGGGTTCAATCCACCAACTTCCTGACATTCAAAATATGGCCTGACACAGGGGTCATAAAACATGGTGATGATAAGAAAGACATAAATAATGCTATCCCAGAATCAGTTTGGGAAGCTACTTTTGTGAAACATGACTAACAATATAACAGCATGCCAAACCCATTTGCATCTGAGCATTGGTCAAATCCCCTGGGGCCCCAAGTAGCACCCCACCACTGCTGAAATGCATATGTGTTCCAAAGATCAGTAAAGGTGGTGCCAGCCTAATTAAAATTCATCCATCATAAAAATTAATATTCTTTGCAGTCAATTCGACACATATAACCTCACATGTTTCTTCTCTTATTACTCCTCTTCCCAACCAGAGTGTCAAACTTTACCCCTGCTATCAGAGCTTTGCAGGTCAGCAACATTTTTACATGCAACTACATTGAAGCCTCATAGATACATTGAGAGGTCATATAGCAGAGATGGCAAACCTTTTAGAGACTGAGTGCCCAAACTGCAACCCAAAACCCACTTATTTATCTCAAAGTGCCAACACAGCAACAAGAGAGGAAGGAAATGCTCCCATTGGGCTGCTGGGAAGAGGGGCGGGGTGAACGCTGTGCTGGGGTGACTGTATGGGTGCCCACAGAAAGGAATGCAAGCGCCACCTTTGACATGCATGCTATAGGTCAGTGGTGCCCAAACTAAGGCCCGGGGGTCGGGTGCAGCCCCCGATGCCAATTCACCCAGCCTGCGAAACCCTCGTCGCTCCTGGAAGCGGAAGTAAAATGTGCCCATACGGGCGCATTTTACTTCCACTTCCAGGAGTGACAAGGGCTTCATGGGCTGGATGAATTGCCATTGGAGATCACACCCGACCCCCAGGCCTTAGTGACTGGCTCCCTGAACCACATATTTGGTCCATGATCAAAAAAGTTTGGGCACCTCTGCTACAGGTTCACCACCACTGTCATATAGGATGGAAGAGCTTCCCAAGAAAGGCTCATTAAGCCCAGCTAACTGCCAGTTTCTTTTTTTACAAATGGGTTAAAACTGTGGATTCCCAACAATCTGAATTTCATTTTGATTGGATTTTCATAATGTACATTATGACGTTGTTCTTATCATTATTTATTACTTGTTCCTGACCATAATCAGAAATCTTCAACAGAGACCTTGTCCAAGAGGCTAGATTTGTGACAGTATGTCATTTTAAGGCTTAGGAGATGTCCTTCCCTCTTCTGTTCTTGCTGTGCCCACAGCAATATCCCCAACAGAGGGAATAGGATGGGATAGGATTTCCCCTGGGGCCCCTTATCCTTTGGAAACTTACCGAAAAACAGTACTGACAATTGCTTTGTGTTTCAATGAGTAGTGTTTAGCTGATGAAAATAGGAATCAAGTTATAGAAATTCCCCCTCCATGATGTTTCTTTGTAAATGGTAATCCACACAAGAGGGTATTGTGTGTAGACCATCTTGACTGCTGCCCTTGGTGTTACCAACATTCAGGTTGCCCTTTCCTGTATAAAGTCTGGCATTCTTTTTCCTGCCATTTTGAACTGTGGATACAGAAGCACAATAACTCACATTCATAAACCTGACTCTTTTTTTTTAAGTCTTGTCCTTTACCAACAATTAGTCAAATGTTTTCAGCCTTCCTAGACAGAGAAATATGGGATTGGGAGTGGGGAGGAAATGGGGACATGTAGTTAAATGCTTTAAAAGTAACACAATAGCACTGGAGTTAACACCAGAGAAACCAATTTAAATTTACTTGTATACATTTATAATCTCACATAATATGACCCTAACACAGGGGTAATTTGAAACAGTTTAGAGGGGGCAGTTTATTTTAAACCAATATTTGTGTCATATTAAATTGTACCAATTTTTTCTCTGTGTCCAGATGAATTGGTGCATATATCCCCTCAGTATATTTAGAAATGTATTTACGGAGAAACAAGTTTTGTTATCTATCTGCCTGCCTGCTACCTTTCTCGCAATGATGTCCTCAATGGGCAGCTTGTTCCTTTTCCCAACACATATTTGCATTCACTAATTATCTTGAGAGTCACTCACTCAACTTCATACTTAAAAATAACTCTTCTGTTGTGCATCATTCCCTATCCACTTCTCAGCCCTACTGTTTACTTCTTTATAATGAATATTTACCTACAGAAAAACCTTTTGCTTACACAGAAGACTCTTTGTTTAGTTCACTGATACCAAAAATAGCAATGGGGCATTGCAAATCATAAGGCTAAAGACTTTCTGCCAATGCTTCAATTGTCTTGAAGAGTTCATAGGCCTTTCTGGTGAGGGCAGAAGAAAGCAAGTTTATAACTTTGTCTCTTAATATTTAGTTTGTGCATAATGTATTTATGTACAACAACCAGCTGGTAGGCTGCTTGATTTCCTTTTTTCTTTTTATGTTCTTATTCTGCATGAGCATATTTCAAAGAAATCTGGACATTTCCTCAAGTGTTTTCAAGTAAGCTAAAAGCACTGTGTGTTATTTAGTTGCCTGGTATCAAAAATAGCTATATGACATCACATGTCATAAGACTGAAGGACTTGTGTTCTTCCATTTCTTCAACAGCCTTGAACATATTGGGTGGAGGGACATAAAATATCTTGGTTTATGAGTCGTCCTCTTACTTTCTAGCTTGGGCATAGTCTGTTAATGTGGGAATGAATGTTGGAACAACTCTCTGTTATCTCCTTCACTCCACCTCACCAACCAAAATCTAGATAAACATGTGCCAAAGCTGTCCAGGGTTTTCTTCAAGTGTTTTCAAATCTCTGCTGAAAGAACCATCCATGATTCAAATCCACCTGGTTGTTGAGATCATGGTGGGAACATAAATGCTCATTGATAATTCCCAAAACCTCCTTCTCAAAGCCCCCCTAGATCAATGTTTCCCAACCGTTGGTTTTTGGACCTCAATTCCCAGAAGCTTAAGTCAATTCCCCAAAGCATTGATCAGCCAATGTATAGATTTAGGCTTCTGGGAATTGAAGTCCTCCTGTGGAGTGTGTGCCCCATGTTAAAAAACCCTGTCCTAGATCATGGGCTTGAATTAGAAAAGGAAGTGAGCAACCCCCCCAAAGCTCTTGATTTGCTGATCACTCCAAAGCAGAATTTAGGTATTTTGAGATCAGACAGGACTGGTAGAGGCAATTTTGCTATCTCTGTTAAACAATGTACCAGAGTGATAATTAAATCCTGATTTAATATTTGTCAACAGAACAGTATAATCCACCACACATATAAGGATAAGAAGCTTGCTCGGGGTTCAGCATAGATTTTGTATCTGTTGTAGCTTTGTTGCCCCCACCCCTAGCATTTATCACCCAAAGGGGAAGAGTTGCTTTACCTAATGGTGGACCAATCCTGATTGTACATGTAGTCAATCCAGAAGTGTCACATGATTCCCCTACTACTGAGATAGATGCCATGGACTCTGATACCTATTCTATAAGGAAAGCTCTGAGGCCTGGCTGAGCATCCACAACCCATGACAGTTCTCTACTAAGAACCACTACAAGATTGCTGGTTAGGGTTGCCAAATCAGCAGTATCACATTTATGGTAAAATCCTGAGGTAGTTGTGGAGTAGTGGAGGATTGCTTGTGATATCACAGAAGTGGGGCACACAAATTAGAGAGAGGGATCTGAGAAACTCCTAGGTCAACTGGTTTTGGGACATGTCAGAAGAAGAATGTGGGTAAAACCCAGATAACCAGATAACACAGCAACCCATAGCACAAAGGGGGGGGGGAATGTTTTTTCTGCAGTTGACTGATGACAAAATCAACCCCCCTTCCCCACTGCAGTACTTGCCACTATGCCTGCTAGGGTTTAAATCCATGGGCTCACCTCTTTATGAGTTGTTAACAAAGGCACATGGGGTCCCAAAGGGTCAGAATCGACTGTGTGACTGAACAACAACAACAACAAACAAAGGCTCATGACAATAGCTAAGCCTCCAGTCAAAGCTTTGTTGACAATAAAAATGAAAGATATAAGTCAAGTAATGTTGGGAGTTATTTCTTAGAATGTTTCCCCAAAGAAACCTACTTTCTTTAACTTCTGTGCCACAGATCATACTACAACCTGCAGCAAAGGTGAACAATGGGGAGATATTCTAAGTTTACCACTTATCCATGGGGAATTTCCTCTTTAAATATATACATGAGCTCCATGCCACTGGAAGATCACATCAAATTGTGAGCATTCTCTTCCTTGCTGTTGTTGCATGCTGTCAAGTTAATTCTGACTTATGGTGACCCTTTCCATGGATGTCTAGGTAAAGAATACACAGAAGTGGTTTACCAGTATCTTCTTCCAATGTTAATTTAGGACACTGCAGTCTGCTATAGGCCAGACAGACTGGCTCTACTCGCAGGAGGCACAGTGGGGAACCAAACTCTCAACCTCTACCTAAAACACTGAGCTATGCAGACAGCTATTTCCTTCCTCAGTTTGGTCCAAATAAGACAATAGACTCAAGTTCATGCCTCAAGTGGTTTTCTACCCACACCTCATGCATTGGTCTTAATTTGCACCCAATAATATGCAAATGTGACTGTGACACAAACATCTTTGTAGTGAGCCCTGCTAGAAGCAGGGAAAGTGTGGAAATGGATGGTCAAGCTTTAAAACAGCTCCCAATATTCTCTTACCAGCATGGTCAAAACCATTATGATAAAATTAAAAAATATATATCATTGTCTAAAGTAGCTTGTGGCCCTCAGATGAGGTGAAGAGGACAAAGTACCATTTGTAAGTATCAAAGTACAATTCAACTCCCCATCCAGCCAACTCTGGTTTCTTAAACTGAGGTGTGTGTACATATGTACAAGGTGACTTATTGTTCACATTAGGCAGGAAAACTTTTTGTGCTAATCCTGATAGATCTTGAACAGTTTGTATCTGTATTAAACATCTACATTTGTTCAGTCCTTGAGTTTAAATTCTGTGAAGAGGCAGGCTTCTCTGAAATGGAATTCTCAGCATCTTTACCACTGAAACAGTCTGCATTTTGTTCCTGGAGGGGAGCCTAGATTGTTAAACCAGTTCATAACTGGTTTGTGTTTAGAGTTTAGAGGCATAGCTTTAATGCCATTATTTGCTCTTGGAAACCCAACAAAAGGTCACCAAACAGAACAAAATGTGAAACTAATCTTAATGTGTTTTTCCTGTTCTGCTTCAACATCTTTTTACCCAACAAATTCCAGCAGGTGACGAATTTAAAACTCAACCAAAGCTTTGTTTCTTAACTAATACCTCCCCCCGCCATGAACTCCTTTCTAAAGTATCCCAGCTTGTTTAATTACAGATAATATGAATGCAACACAAGACAAACTAGGCCATACAGACATCCATCTTGTGCATTTTCCATTTAGCAATACTGGAGAATGGTATATTTGGAAGAGTGAGCACGAAAACACAACAAATATTCACGAAAGGTATTATTTCTTCTTCCGTGTCTAGGCGTGACAGGAAACTACAAAAATGAAGGCACCTTTTGGTGAATTCATTCCGTAGTTTTGTACTGAAGACTGTACTTATGGTATTGACATTGTGGCATTGTATAATTTCTGTGCTGTGCTGACTACATTGTGTATCTGCATAATGGTTTGTATTATTGCATTGTGTATTATTATTATTATTATTATTATTATTATTATTATTATTATTATTATTATTATTATTATTATTATTATTATTATTATTATTATTATTATTATTATTATTATTCACCTGACCTAGTGTGAGAAAGATTAGTTGGCACAAGGTTGGCGTTCCCTGGGGTATGCCTGATTGTGGTTCAAAAACACCACAATCTTCAAGGAGGCTCTTTATGTGTGCCGCAAGGTATTACTAAAGCCTATGTTGTGAATATGTTTACAAGAGAGAGGCTAGTCTGAAATGCATCCTTTGCCACATTCTTCTTGTTTTCCAGAGAAATATTTGAGAAAGAGCTCAGGTTTTCTACATGTGAGAAAGAATGGGTAGGTTCTACACACAAACAAGATTTTCCCACCATTTTTGCTTACATGTAGAAGTTACAGGTGAGTTGGAACTTTTCTTCAAACTGGGCACCAAAAGTAAAAAGAATCTCTAAGTGGGGCAGGAAGGGATGGAGGAAAGTGGCTCTGTGGGATTCCCCCATGACAGAGAAAGAATTGCCGACCCACTTCTAAAATGGAGATGTCATATCATGTCACAATATCCCAGACAGAATCTAGATTATTGGTCAGAATAGCTTCATTTACAGATGATCTCGCCCAGAAGACCAATCGTGCAATTGTGGTGGAAGTAGCGTGGCTTGGTGTGACAGAGATAAAAAATATTAAAATTAGAAATAAAGACTGGTCAGTCTTATTCAGAAGAATGTTTAGAAAACTGAAAAGGGAAATCAAAGTCAGATATTTATTGAAGATGTACCTCCTAATATACAACGTCTGTCTTTTGAGCTGTAGCTTACAAAGGGCTTAACCCTACTAAGGAAATGTAGAGCAAAATGCTATCTCCACCTTGCAATTTTATTAGCTGAAGCTCTTTATTATTTATCTTTATTACCACATCGCCAACATAAGATGGATCATGGAAAAAACAAAGGAATATCAGAAACAAGTCTACTTCTGTTTCATTGATTACACTAAGGCCTTTGAATGTGTAGACCACAACAAAATGTGGCAAGTAATTAAAGAGATGGGAATACCAGAGCACCTTATATGCCTCATGAGAAATCTGTACATGAATCAAGAAGCAACAATTAGGACAGAATACGGTATGACAGAGTGGTTTGGGATAGGAAAAGGAGTAAGACAAGGCTGCATTTTGTTACCCTGCTTATTCAACTTATACACAGAGCACATAATGCGCAATGCAGGGATGGAGGAATCGCAATTTGGGATCAAAATTGCTGGGAGAAACATCAACAATTTGAGATATGCAGATGATACAACCCTAATGGCAGAAAGTGAGGAGGACCTAAAGAAACTCCGGATTAGGTTGAAAGAAGAGAGTGAAAAAGCTGGCTTGAGACTCAATATAAAGAAAACCAAAATAATGGCAACAGGCCCTATCAGTCACTGGAAAATAGATGGGGAAGAAGTAGAAGCAGTGACAGATTTCACTTTCTTGGGATCAAAGCTCACTGCAGACGGTGATTGCAGTCATGAAATAAAAAGGCGACTGATTCTTGGGAGGCAAGCAATGAGAAACCTAGGGAGCACAATGAAAAGTAGAGACATCATATTGAAAACAAAAATTCGTATTGTCAAAGCAATGGTATTCCCTGTGGCAATGTATGGATGTGAGAGCTGGACCATTAGGAAACCTGAGCGCAGAAGAATAGATGCCTTTGAGATGTGGTGTTGGAGGAGAGTTTTGAGGGTCCCCTGGACAGCAAGGAGAACAAATAGGTCAATTTTAGAAGAAATCAATCCAGAATGTTCCTTGGAAGGGCAAATTGTAAAGATGAAGCTAAGGTACTTTGGACATCAAATGAGAAGAGAGGATTCGCTTGAGAAGGCCTTGATGTTGGGAAAGGTGGAGGGCAAAAGAAGAAGGGAGCGGCCAAAAATGAGATGGTTAGATGGTATTGTAGAGACAATGGGCACAGAACTGAGCAAGTTGAGGAGGATGGTGGAGGACAGAAGTGCCTGGCGGACAATGGGCCATGGGGTCGCAGAGGGTCGGAATCGACTGTGCAACTAAACAACAACATTATTATTATTTATCTTTATCAGCTGAAGGGTTTCTGCTTGTATAAGTGATAGAAAATAGATCAATGTGCAAATGCTGGTGGGGGGGGGGGAAGGAATATATGTCATGGGCCATTTCACACACTGAAAACAAAGAGGAATCTACTGCAAATGTATAGCAACTTCTATTCACCAAGGCTTCATCATAGCAGACTCTGCGACTCTAACTCTAAAAATCTAATTCTGAAATTCGGAACCAGAACATGATGTTAGATATAGCATACAACTAGAAGAGATAAATTCTTACTTAATATGAGTTCTTGCCATAGCGAGAGATTCTCCTTTTTTTTTGTTCAGTCACACAGTCAATTCCTTAGGCAAATTAGCCTGCTTTACTTGTTGGTTGATACAGTAGTACATTGGATAACGTTATGACTTGGTTCCACAAGTCATGATGTTATCCGATTTTTATCATTGTCCGATGCATTGATCAAATGTTAAAAAGAGGAAAGGGAACAGGGGGCAGGTCAGGTTGGCTTGGGGAGGGAAAGCATCCTCCCTCCCCAAGCAAAACAGCTGTCCAAGTGTGGGATGGCTACTTTGCTTTCAGAGAGAACACGCGCTCCCCCTGCAAACAAAGTTTGATTGCTTGATGGGCAGCTGCCATTTCCCCTAAACACCTCAACAGTCCCAGCGATCGATTGCTGGGGCTGAGAAGCAGGTTTGGGAACAAAACATGCAGGCAGCGGATGCCTCTCCAAAGTCCCCTGGCGCCCCAGCAATCCATCATTGAGGATGAAGGAAGCTTCGGGGACAAATTGTGTGGGTTCCTGGATGGCTCTCTGAAACCCCCCACAGCCCCACCAATTGATCGCTGGGGCTGATGGAGACTTCTGGGACAAACCGTGCGGCTGTGCTGTTCGTCTCTGGAGCCCCCTCCTGAGCCCCAGCGATTGATTTCTGGGGGTCAGGAGGGCTTCAGGGAGCCATTCGCGTGGCCGCACGGTTTGTCCCTGGAGCCCCCCGAGCCCCAGCGATCAATTGCTCGCTGGGGCTGTGGGGGGCTTCAGGGAGCCATCCAGGCATGATGACATTTTCCTGGATTGTTCTTCTGGCCTTTCACGCATCCTCCTCACCAGGACATGGAGGATGTTGCAATTTCCTCATTTGCAATGGCCCAGAACCAGGCCACACCTTCATCTCAGAGCACTTTGTGTACAATGATTGACCTGTACTAAATTTAGGAGCAAATATGTCCCTGGTATGTCACAAAATGAACTGGATAAAAGTCACACACAAAGCAGAAGGAGGGAAACTTTCACATGGTTTGTTGTTTTGCTGTTATTTTAGTGGCAAATGATTAAGTCCAGTGTTCTTTGCCATTGCTTCATTTTCATTACAAGAGAAGTAGACCCCAGGATTATTTTATGCTGGTTCTCCCTCCCACTGCCTATAGCAAATAGTGCACCCTCTCTACCAGTTTTTCATGAGCACAAAATGCTGCCACCACTCACCCCACAGTAGACAACAAAGCCTAAGAAAACAGAACTGAGCAACTTTGAAGCATAGTCATTGTTCAAGAAAGGCAACAAACAAATGAGACAAAAATGTTATGGTCCCTTACTTATGCCTTAGGGAGTGTACCTGATCCACAAAAGCTCACTTTACGATATAGCATAGGAGTTCTCAACCTTTTAAAGCTGGGGACCGAGTCATGCTCCCTCAGACAGCTTCAGGGGCAGGATGGCCATTTTGCCCTTTCTCCACCACATGGCACTTCCTGGTGTGGTGGAGGTGGTGGGCCATGTGAAATGCTGCCATGGGCCGCATTCAGCCCATGGGCCACAGGTTGAGAATCCCTGATATATTTATATTTTTGTTTGTTTTTAATTTTACTTTTTTACTTTGTTTTGTGTTGTTCCTCGTCTACAATGCTTGTACAGATTAACATGGCTATCACTTTGAGTACTAATTTCAGGAACCAAAGACTTTCTAAACCCTTTGGTTACCAAGATAAAACAATTGTCAACAGCTGCTAATTTGTTTCTTGAAATCTAAAAAGAAGGTTTATTAAAAAAATGATCTCATCTGACAATGTTTGAGTCCTAATTTTTAGATTTGGCCAACTTTTCCTCCAGGGTCCTCTAAGTAGGGAGTACTCGGAAGTGATTTATCAATCCCTTCCTCTGAAGGTGCTCTTGGACATGTAGCCTGCCCAAGATCCTACTGCTGGTTCTACCATGGAAAGCACAAGAGATGCACAACCTTCGGTGCAGCAACCAAAGACTTATCACATGGAGCTATCCAGCCTGCCAGCCAAACAAAGAGTAGTACAGTCAAACCTCGCATAAAGAGCGACTCGCTTAAAGAGTAACTCGTTTAAAGAGCAGAATTTTCTCTGAATGTTCGTTTTGCTTAACAAGTAAAACCAACCAAAAACTTGCTTAACAAATAAATCGGGGTTCACAATCCCCCCCACAATTGGTCATTTACAATGGTGTTTCGCTTAAAGAGCAAACTCGCTTAAAGAGCAATCCTGTGGAACGCATTATGCTCTTTAAGCGAGGTACAACTGTATCAGCAAAAATTTTCCTTATGTTCTTTTTCCTTTGGTGGGCACAAATGTTTGAAGAAGCAGTGGGAAAATACAGAAGAGTTACAGATGAGTCAATGGCATCATCTGGACCCTTGGTAAAGTTTTGCCAATGTAGAAGGAAAAAAATCCATGATAGAAAATCTTGTCCAGCATACAGCTTGGTGTCCACCTCGTCCCTACAATTCCCAGAATTCTCCAGCCTATGTGGAAGATAATTTTGCAAACTGTGAGCTGGAAGCAGCCCTACCATGAGGCAGCAAAGGTGAAAAGATGGAATTGGGCAACCCACAGAAGTGAACAATGATGAGGAAGAATGGCACAAGCTCTTGATGTGAAGACAGTAACTTAACCTGAGCCTCAAAGCAGTCTTGCATGGACGGAGTGGTACTCAGGATTTGTGGGAGAAATTGCTATGGAGGAGGTTGAACCAGTATAGTGTAGCTTTGTGCTATAGTGTAGCTCCATAGCCAAGCCTTCAAAGAATGCTCATAAATTTAGGCACTTGAGTTGTACCTTATGAGCAAACCATTTCTATCAGTTTTCATCTCCTCTTGCAGTAGGTGTTTTGTAAATCTAGCAGACGTTAGTTGTTTATTCAAAATCAACACACACACAGTCATACTTTGGTCACAAAAGAAATAACCCATAACAATTCAAAGTCACTTGAACAATCTACTACTCTGAGAATTGCAGTCATGTTGGGGGGAACAAGGGTATACGTTGAGAGGAGGGTTGTCATCGCCCACACAAATCCACAAGCTTTGGAGAGCATTTGGGCTTTGTGAGCAGTAGCAATTGTTCCTGGAATGGACAGGATGACAAACCATCTGGCTAATCAGCATCTGTGTTTCTCAGTCTTTGGGGCTGAATTGCGCTTCACCTCTTCTGTATTTCCACTTGTCTTCATGGGAAAAACAACTTCAATTCTCTTACATCTGGTGCAGGTCAGCTGTTGATACTGCAGAGGAATTAACTGAGCGACGTTGCTTCAGTGACAGAGTCGAACATGTGTTTGAACCTTTTAGTGCCTGACATTGTAGCAGGAAATAGTAGATCTAATTTTAGAATCAAGCACTCTTCATTGTACAGAAGGGGGTGGGAGGGAGTGAGAAGCACCAGCCAGATCTGGTTTTGAAACCTGATTAATAAGGGAAGCCCTGATCTGACGGAATGTTTCCTGCTCAGTTGCTGTGTGTGTTTTTGTGTCAGAGATTACTCTGGGTTGAAAGGATTTTTGTAGGGGATGCCTGAATGATGCTCCCTTCATGTCCCCTACTGGGCAGCTCTTGGGGAATTGAACACCATCCTTTCGGTCTCCAAGCACAGTGCTTTTACCCACTGAGCCACCAGGGAGCTGCTTGCCCAGTTGCTGAAAAGCAAACAATATAGAATACTCATTCTCCACGCTGAGAGAGGCTTCCATATTGTAAATGTGCACCAAATTTAAACTCTGACTCAAAAGGCACAGAGGCTGACCAACAATATTCTGAGTGGAAAATCAGAAAGGAAAACACAGCAGGGACATTTTTCCGCCCAACACATGAATGGGTGAAGGTTCTTTGATGTACGTTCTGTTCTCACAGCTGAGATTGGTGTGCAGCAAGGGGCATATCAAGTTCTGCTTAATGATGAAAGGAATAAAGGGCCCCTCATAATCTGAAATAGACTGCAGTGAGGCTATTATTCAGATTTCTGTGTTTACATTATGTTCCCATTTAATATTGGCAATCTCTCTCCTTCCCCACACCACTGTTGCTCTTTTGTCAAACTTCTCCTTGAACTCAGTATTTGAAAATATTTTCCTCTAATGCAAATTGATTGGTTGTGGACATGTCATGCGTGCAAAGCAAAACTGAGTTTGCTGTGATATCAGACAACTCTAGTTTCCTGAAAGGTTTACTTGCATGTTTAGAAGGATGTGCTTGTCACAGAGACATGATTGTATCTTAGATTGTACAGACGGGCCTCTCAAATGTTTAAGTATAACCTACAAGTGAAATACACTGAGAAACCACAAGGCTGGCTCAAGTCATTTTGCTGCCAAAAATGGACAATGAAATAGCATCCTTTTCTGTTTCAGTTGATACTGAAAAGTACAAAAGCTGAATTGAGTGACAGTTGACTTTCTTTTAACACTGACAAGTAGTTAGGAGTCTATACTCAACCTGAAGGCAGAAAGTTAGTATTCAAGGTTTAGATAGGCCACGTGTCACACTTTTACTCCTTCCACCAACAGCAATCACTTAACGTGGCTACCTCATTCTACAGTATCTAATGGTAGAGCTGGACATGAGAAACTTTACTTTCTGCATGTTCTAATTACCCTTCCTCAGTCCAAAGGACTCAGTTTACCATCATTATTAATGCCATTCTCCCTAAATTTTGGAGGGCTTCTCAACCGTGGCCATTGCAATGTTACAAGACCAGTATGATGATTTCTGTTCCAGTCACTTGTTGTCTATTGCAAAACAGTAGAATTAAAATGGAGCTGCTACAACAATGTCCCAGAGAGGTATCTTGCAAAATCCCCTGCCAAAAGAAATACACTGCTAGATTAAACCAAAGAACTGTCTAGTCCAGTCTAGTCTATGTTGATTCTTACACTGGCCAGCCAGAACCCTATGACCACTCAACATACTGACCATAAGGATGAGAGAGTTGTTTTCTAGATATTTAATAAAGTCCTTCTTCTTGTCCCTCTTATTTGCTGTCTGATTGTCCTCATTGGAATTATATAGGTTAGGTTCATTAATTCAATGTCACCTCCAGAGCTGGCTGAATCACTCTTTGTGTCTGGTACCTGCCCCAGATAATACTGCTTTAAGCAAAGAAGTACCTTAACCTCAGTTACCCTTTCTTTTCCTTGCTATTGGCTGCTTTTCCTTGACCTTTCTTGCCCAGCTGGTTTGGACTGTAAACATTGCAGATAAGTACTATAACTTTTACATTCTTTAAGATGGCAGTTTGGAAAGTACCATCTAAGATGGTGAGAAAGAGGCTTGTGACAGCACAGCTGTAGCACTAGGGGGCAGTACAGCACTTTGATGGACCTCTCATTTCTGTGTCTGGAACAAGATATCTTGTGCCTCATTAGAACTATTACATTGATCTCTAATACAGTTATACCTCGCTTAAAGAGCATAATGTGTTCCATAGGATTGCTCTTTAAATGAGTTTGCTCTTTAAGCGAAACACCATTGAAAGTGACCAATTGTGGGGGAGGGGGATTGTGAACCCCGATTTATTTGTTAAGCGAGTTTTTGGTTGGTTTTATTTGTTAAGCAAAGCGAACATTCAGAGAAAATTCTGCTCTTTAAGCGAGTTACTCTAAGCGAGGCGCTCTTATGCGAGGTTTGACTGTAGTTTGTTTACACATGCAAGATGTCACATGATGATGAAACCGTTCAACAAATGAATTGCATGTTTGACCCAGATCTTAGGCTATGTAGGTTCCTACAAAACTATCTGCCAAAGATACTGAAATACATAGGTGACTGCAGTTACTCTAACATTGTTTTGATAACTCGTCTTCATCAAAGTCTTGGAGATGTCTGGGAGTTGCAACCCAAATTCTGGGAGGTGCTGCCTGGATGCTAGAGCCCCTCCCCTGCTCCCAAAAGCCAAAGCATCTTATTTACCATTATGGCTGGAAGTCTAGAAAGGGGGCACAGCTTCCTTGGCCAATATTACAGTAATTCTACTAATACTGTACCTACTTTCAACCATGGGCTACTGGATGGACTACAGGTATTACTGAAATGGCTCTAATCTCTTTTGTATTTAAAAGGTAAAAAGTGGCCATCGTGAATGCTGTGACTTAAAGGCTTAACCTACCTCAGAGACCGGAGGGTTGTAAGTTTATCATATGTCTGAATGCTGCTCCATGCAAATAAATAGATCACCCTCAAACATTGGGGAGGGGGAGAGATTTCCCCACTCCTGATACAGAGCCAGCTCTGGCTTGTTTTATAACACCAATGCAAATGAAAAGTAGACTTCATTTCCTGGATGCGGAAAGGGCAAAAATGTGAATTGGTTTCAATGGCCAAAATCTTGTTTGCTTTTTTTCCTAGCAGCGTGAGCTATGAATTAATTTTAGACTTGTTCTCTTTTCCATACTATTAAATACTTGCCCAAGGCAGCCTTGAGTCTGAAATCACTGAGGAGGATACAGAGTTGAAAATGGAAATGTATGACTGGAGAGCATATGGGAAGAACTCCACATGACATGCCTCTTAAGTTGCAGCGTCAATGGCTTATTCATAAAAGTTGCTCAATGGGAAGCTGTGAATTAGAAATTAGCTCTATGATGTGGAGGAAAATCAGACCAGCTCTGAATTTGGCACAATTGTAGCAGACAGTCAGATCTTGCTCTGTGCCAAATGTGGGGAAGTTTGGATGAGGAGTTTTTGAGGGGAAAGGATGCCAAATGTTACATAGAAAAGGGCAACTTAAATGTTAACATCACCAATATCAGCAGTCAAGATGGCAGCAGTCTACAAGATACCCTCTTGCTCCTAGAATTCCATCCTGCCTTGCTCAAGCCCCTGAAGGTTTTCTGCTGTGTCTGTTCTCTTGGCCATCAGACTTCTGGCTCGCTTGGACTATGCTTTTGTCATCTGAACTAATTCTGCATCTCTGGATAGATGTGGTCTTGGATTTTGGACTGAGATACCTGTTACCAGATCATCCTGGGTCTTGATGTTTGTGCCAGCCACCCACATCCTAGACCAGGGATGGCCAAACTAATGCCCAGGGGCCGGATTTGGCCCCCGATGCCAATTCAGCTGGCCCACAAAACCCTCATCGCTCCCAGAAGTGGAAGTAAAATGTGCCCATATGTCCATGTTTTACTTCCACTTCCGGGAGTGATGAGGGCTTTGTGGGCTGGATGAATTGACATTGGGGGCCAGATCCGGGCCCTGGGCAGTAGTTTGAGCACCCCTGTCCTAGACTCTGACAGTGTTTGAGCAGTGGTGGGCAGCCAAAAGTTTTACTACTACACCGTGGGAGATGCCAACTCTGTGGGTGGAGCTAACTCTATGGGTGGAGCAGGACCAAATCCTTGGCTTGCTGAGGGTGGCCATGAAAACATCTGCAAACACAGACAGCACTATCAGAAAACAAAATAAAATAAAATAAAATAAATAAAAAACATTGTAGCACTTTAAAGACTAACATGGCTATTATTCCAAAAAACAGACAGCACTGGTTCTTTGGATGTAAATGGAGATGAGCACTGCACCCTAGAGTCAGATATAACTGGCTTTTGAGCAAGCGAGATGTTTACCTTTACTAACTAATCAGGGCCAAACTTCACAGCAAATTTGAATACCAATCAGGGATTTTCTGTTATTTTTTGTTGTTTTTCAATCGCACAGTTGATTCCGACCCTTTGCGACCCCATGGACCACTGTCCACCAGGCACTTCTGTCCTCCACCATCCTCCTCAACTCACTCAGTTCTGTACCCATTGTCTCTACAATACCATCTAGCCATCTCATTTTTGGCCGCCCCCTTTTTCTTTTGCCCTGCACCTTTCCCAGCATTAAGGCTTTCTCAAGTGAATCCTCGCTTCTCATTTGATGTCCAAAGTACTTTAGCTTCATCTTTACTATTTGACCTTCAAGGGAGCAGTCAGGGTTGATTTCTTCTAAGATTGACCTATTTGTTCTCCTTGCTGTCCATGGGACTCTCAAAACTCTCCTCCAGCACCACATCTCAAAGGCATCTATTCTTCTGCACTCAGCTTTCCTAATGGTCCAGCTCTCACAACCATACATTGCCACCAGGAATACCATTGCTTTGGCTATACGAATTTTTGTTTGCAAGGTTACCCTTGCTCGAAAGCCAGTCATATTCAACTCCAGGGTTCAGTGCTCATCTCTGTTTACAGGCAAAGTGTCTGCATTTGCATACATTTCTGTGGTCATGTGGCAGGCATGACTAGACACCAGAGTGCACGAAATGCTATTTATCTTCCCACTAAAGTGGTCCCTTTTTATCTACTTGCAATTTCTTGCTTTTGAACTGCTAGGTTGGCAGGAGCTGGGACTGAGATGGGAGTACTTGAGTCTCAAACAGCTGACCTGCTGGTCTTCCAGCAGGCATCAAGTTCAGTGGCTTAACCACTTGAGCCACTGCAGTTATTACTGGTTGTAAAAAGCCACACTGATTTATAAACTTATCTGTTATGCTAGCCAACCATTGTTTGCCCAGAGGATTCGATCCACAAAAGCTTACATTAAAATACAGCAGTTAGTCTTTAAGGTGCCACAACATTTTTGTTTACTTCCTGATATGGTTGAAACACAGACTAACATGGCTACTTTTGAAATGGTAGCTGTGTTAGTCTGTGTTCCAACCATATCAGAAAGTAAACAAAATAAAAAGACAAAAATGTTGTGGCACCTTAAAGACTGCACACACGTGTGCACACACACAAAAGTGTGACACAACTCACAGACCTGACACCCAACACACCCATGACACACACACAAACACCTCCATCCCCCCACCCTCTCCACACACACCCAAAGCCACTTACCCTCCACACTCATGCTGACGCGAAGAAGAGCACCCGGGCAAGTCGTGGCAGTGGCGGTGCAGCCATGTTAGGCCCAGTGCCAGCTACGCTTTCTCCTCCTCCTCCCAACATGCATGGAGAACGGCATGGTGCAGACGCAGCATGGCGTACACATAGCATTGCATGCAGGGGGAGTGGGAGGGACCCCAGGTGCCCCTGGGCCATCGGCTCCCCACTGCGCAAGGCCACCCGGACTTGGGAGGAAGATATGGAAGAGGAGGTGGGTGTGGTGGGGCACAGAGGTGGGCATGGCCACCCAATTTTGCCACCCCGGCTTGAAAGCCATGCAATTCCACTACCACCCCCACCCCCACAAGGTGTTGCGGACTGGCTCTTGCCCACCACTGTGTTTGAGTGGCAAGTAGCTGATGAAACAAGGAGTCATGTTCTAGGATTTTTCTGTTTGGTGTCTCTTTGTGAATGGTAGTGAAAGCAAGAAGGTATCCCATATAGACCATCTTGACTGCTGACGTTGGTGTCATCAACATTCAAGCTGTCTTTTGCTATGTAAATTTTGTCCTATTTTTTTCCTGCTGGCTATGTGGGCACAATATTAGTAGATGTATTAGGCCATTTCCTGCCATTTTGAATTATGGATACAGAAGCATAATATCTCACATTCATAAACTGGAGATCTTTTGAACAATTGAATAATTACATAAATGCATCATCTCCACCTATTGCAGAGTTTGTGTCTTGTGGGTGGAATGTATTTATGTGTGTTTGCACATGAGCTTCCTTAATAGTGGGCCATTTTGGACTATCATATGTAGATCTAACCTAGGCCTATGGAATGTCCACATTAGTTCTTACTTTGATATTTATGTAGGAAAGGGTATCTCCATAGAACCAATATTGGAGGCGTTCATGGTTGCGATGTATAATTGCTTCTTCTCAGGCTTAAATCTATTCACTAGTCCCAGCCAGAGTATATTTGTCAGGCTGATTGCTGAATGGTGAGGCAGAAGTAATGTAAATTGCATTGATGCTCTGGTTCTACTGTGTTGGAGACTACCAGCCATCCTGACTCTCTGGGCAAGGGGAGGAATTTAGAATAGCTGTTCTTGACTTCAGATCCCACATATTATTGTACTTGGAGATCAAGATGGCCTAGCCAGCATAGCTAATGGTCAATGACCACAGGAATTATAGTGAACCAACAGGAGCCAGTGTGATAAGAACCATTATCATATAAATGTATCTGCATTTTATTTCAATGCTCTTCAGTGCTCAGTACATCATTTGTCTATATTTATTTATCTACAGGGCTTATATCTTGGCATTCCACTCCTGATAAAACATTCATAGCAGGTTACCAACTGTATTGAAAAAAATCTCTATAAACCACTATCTAATGTAGAGATGGAAATCGGAGGTTTTATTTGTTATTGGAGTATAACTCTCATAAATCATCACTATTGGTTCTGTGTACTACAGCTCATGATTTGCTAATGTACAACACTTGAAGGGCTACAGTTCCCCTCACTGTAACAGGGTACTGTTGTCATCAGCAGCAGCAGCAGCTGCAACTCAGTCCGAGAATGCATTTTTTTCCTGAAGCAGAAAAAATACCATTGGCATGAATTTGTTTAAGGTGGATCCCAGCTTGCCATGAAGTGACCCACACACTATGATCATGGATCCATCTCCTGCAGCACATATGAAATGAGACATGCAGGATTCAACCCCAGGACTGCAATGGACTGCTGGAGCCTTGAGGATATTATCAAGGTGCACCTTCCCAGCTAGTCCATCTTGCATGGCCTTTTCCACCGCCATGACTGTTGGGAATCAGAGTTCTTCTTCTGGTCATTTTGCTGTTGGGCCCAATGTGATGGTTTCCAGTGACATTTCCTCTATTGAGGGGATCATCACCCCTCCTACAGGGGCTGATTTGCCCATAGCTGTTGACCCCTTTAGGGAGTCAGCTTATTTACCACTGCCCAACACTCACTGTTGAGTCACTGGCTCTATGGTCTACTCCATTACCGTAGCGGGTTGTCCAGCCAGACATTTAATAGGGAGTATGCCCTGTTGAACATAGTAGGATTTAATGTATGAGAAACTACATAGGATTGTACATGAAATTATAATGTGTAATTAAAAGCACAGCAGAATAAGTTTTCTGGATTTCAGGGTACTTGCCGAAGTAGAAAATGCTTCATTTCTCTGTATCTCCAACCATCTTCACAGAATCTCTGCTAGTACCAAAGTTCACTAGCCCAATGTGAAGGGATGTGTGTGCTGTTCCAAATAATAGATTGGTACAAGTACATGCAACCATTTGTTCTCTTCTCAGTCCATTTCTCTTGTTTCTGCTTGTTTTGGGTGCACATGTAAGGCCCTTTGTGTCATTTGGAGCAAGACAGAGAGTGGAAAGTCAGCACTGTAACTCATGAGACTTCCTGTTCAGTGGTGGGATGTCAAAATTTTTACTACCCCACCATGATGTCATCACAGTGTGGGTGGAGCTAACGTCATGACATTATGGGCGGAGCCAACATCATGATCTTCATGATGTTGTGGGCGGGGCCAAAAAATAGAAAATAATAAAATAAAAATAAGCACACACACACACCCCTCAAACCACCCACCCACCCACAACACAAATCCATAAATAAGTTAATTAAATAAAAATACATTAAAATACACCCACCCACCCAAACACAAATCAACCAGAGCTTTTAAACCAGAGCTTAAAGCTTATTCTGGCTAATCTTTCTCACACTAGGTCAGATGGAAGGAACTACAGAATGAACTCACCACAAGATGGCTTCATTTTGGCACTTTTCAACTTTTCAACAGTTAAAGAAGTTAGGTACTAAGTCTTTGCCTAACCAGTTCTCTAGGAGAATATGCCATAATGTAAATGTAAAACAGCTGTACCTCCTTAAGGGTTCTCCAGTTGGAACAGTAATTGGAATAGCACAGGTGTAGCTTATTGATGAGGTAACTCCAATACTTTGCTTAAAAACCCCAAGCCAGACCGCCAGGCCTTTTTAGGAACTGTGGTAGTACGTCAATAAAGGTAAAGGTATTAAGTACACATTAAAATACACACAGACACACGACATCCAAAGGTGAGTCACTTACCCTGAGGAGCAAGCTATAGGGAGCTTCAAGCTAACAGCTTCTCTTCCTCCTCTCTGCTTGGGAGGACAGCAAGGAGGCCGTGCATACGCTCCAAGCACTGTAGGCATGCATGCACACCAAGTGCTTGGCGCGCATGTGCAGTGGGGGAACCAGTGAAAAGGTAAGCCCCGAAGGTAGTTCCCCCCAAAAGCTGCTACCAGTTCTCCGGGACACTGGGAAAAGTTACTACTGGTTCTGGTGAACTGGTGAGAACCTGTTACATCCCATCTCTGTTCCTGTTGCACAAACCCTGCAACAATGGCACAGAACCTAAAAACAAACAAACTCTCTCTCTCTTCAGCATTATCTGCCTCACCTCAAAGACCCACCAATATAGCATCCAAAGAGTCTATCCCAGTGTTTCCCAATGTGGGACCCATGATCTACAGGGGAACTTCAATTCCCAGAAGCCTAAGTCAGTACATTGGCTGATCAGTGCTTTGGAGAATTGACTTAGGCTTCTGGGAATTGAAGTCCCAAAAACAAAGGTTGGGAAACACTGCTCTATCCACTTATTTCAGATTTTGGCTGCTGACCTAGTAATCATATAGTACAACCAAAAACACCAGAATAATCACAAGTGTTCAATAACAGCCACCAACTCCCCTGGTTTTTTCTTCCACGTTCTTGATCTTAAAATGGAGCAAAGTGGCTAAAGATTTGATCGTTTAGAACAGGTGCGGGAACATGTGACTCTCTTAACCATTTTCGGACTGCTGTCCTTCACTGCTGGCAACACTGCCGAAAGCAAATGGAAACTGCAGTCCAAAAATATCTTGTAAGTGACCTATAGTTTGCCACCCCTGACTGTGAAGTGGCTTATTCTTATGTCTGCATGTTTTCTCTGAGGAGGAAGTCACAGCTCTGAGGGAGGATTTAAATTGGGAAAAGGCCATGAAGGGAAAGACTTAGCACTCTCCTTCTCTTCCTATGCTAAAGCTGCAAACCAAATCATGTTTCCAATTTCTGTTTCTAAATTCAGAAATATCAGAAAACAAAAACAAAAAAGTAATATAACAAAAATACTGTAGCACTTTAAAGACTAACTGCTATATTTTTATTGTTAGCTTTTGTAGATCAAGTACACTTCTTCATACAAGGAGTGAAACTTACAGGCATGGTTTATATACACCAAATTCAGGGGTCAAAGGGAGAAGGGCCTGCTCAAGCAGGATGTAAGTTTCACTCCTTGTCTGAAGAAGTGGACTTGATCCACGAAAGCTTACAATAAAAATATAGCAGTTAGTCTTTAAAGTGCTAGAGTGTTTTTGTTTTATTACTTTTTTGTTTTTGTTTTCTGATATGCCTGAACCACAGACTAACACGGCTACTATTCCAATAAATTTAGAAACAAACTCCATGAGTTGCTGTTCACAGATATCTCTTCTCCAGGTAATACTCACACTTAGTTTAACAGCACAGTTAGTACAACTTAGGCTCCTAATATGGAATATCTGCTGAATCTGTTTAGTAGCAATAGCTGGAATTTTCCATAAGCAGCAGATATTTGTATATTCTCTGACATAAAATATGCCTTAGGCTGCTGCATCTTAATTTTATAACATCTATGTATAGTAAATGGCACCATGCATTCCACGCATTTAACAGGACAAAGATAGCTCAAATATTAATCATGGCTTTTGGCATGTGACAGGCTAAAATAATATTTGAACAGGTTAGTCTCAAAGTCTACAAGCATTCTGAATACTTCTTACAACTTTTCCTGTTCTTAGGATTGCAAAGAAAAACATGTTAAAGAATAAAGGAAAAATGAGAGATTTTGTCTTTTTCAATAAACTGTGTTTTTCTAAAAAGTTAAGAAATGTTAAATCAGTAGAGGACATGCTATTTACAAAAGCTCTGCTTCAGTTACAACCACATTCAATGAAACTTATTTCACCTTTTGCTACACTAAATGCCAGCTGCCAAATTATCAAGATTCTTTTAATCCAGTGGTTCCCAACCTTTTTATGGCCATGCCCCACCTAAGTAGGCAGCAGCAGCTATGTGGCCGGCGGGGTAGAAAATCTGCCTCCGCCAACACCGGATGCTCCCTGGCCGGCCACCGACCTGGAGGGAAGGCAGCAGCAGCTGTGTCACTGGCGGGCTACAAAACCCACCACCACTACCGCTGCCACTGGATGCCCCCTCGGCCGCTCTCAGCCTGGAGAGAAGAGGACATGGGTGGTGGGGTTGAGTTGGCAATGTTTTTCATATTTTTTTGAAGTTTTGTGTTGGGATGGGTGGATGCTTTACGATGGTGGATGTTGGAATATTTGTTGAAATGCTTCTGAGATGTTTCTGTGATTGTTATTTTGTAATTGCAACTGTGATGTTGTGATATTGTGTTTCCTTGTTAGCTGCTCAGAGTCACTCTGCGAGTGTGGCAGCATACAAATTGAAAATTGAATTGAATTGAATTGAAGTATCTCTAAAATCCTGGTTCTCCCATATAATTCTTATTATTTAAAAAAATGAACTACTATTCATGTGGATAAAGCCTAAAAGACCATTAACTGTTAATAACTCATTCTTGAACTGCCCCCTTTAAAAAAATCAAAGCCATCCTGTGAGACATGTACCTAACATTGTGAATCATGGTTTTAATCTATATGTGACTTTCAGCTATCTACCTACTGATCAAAATACAGTTGTACCTCACTTAAAGAGCATAATGTGTTCCATAGGATTGCTCTTTAAGCGAGTTTGCTCTTTAAGTGAAACACCATTGTAAGTGACAAATTGTGACTTCTGGTGGGTGGGTGGGGGGAGAAGATTGCAAACCCCAATTTAGTTTTTAAGCAACTTTTTAGTTGGTTTTAGTTGTTAAGTGAGGTGACCATTCAGACAAAGTTCTGCTCTTTAAGCCAGTTAGTCTCTAAGTGAGATGTTCTTATGCAAGGTTTTACTGTACATAGAATGCATAATGAGATCCAATCAGAGACGGAACTGTTGTGTCACATTAGGTCATGACATGTAGAGAGGGGAAGAAGGCCGCATTACTTAGGCTGTGTTCTTAAAACACCCTTTACTGACGCATTTAACCAATCTTAATTCAAAGACAATTAATATATGTCTAAAAGAGAAATATCATCTAACTCTAAAGTATTAAATTAATAACACATTGAGCAAATTGACTAGTATGATCAGAGGCTTTTGTACATCACTAGTTTTAATTACTGCTGTGCACAGAATCCTTTCATGCAGTTTAGTTGCTGATTACACTCACCCATACTGGAACCAAACCTACTTGGCATTGTCTGCTGCACCCGTGGCTTGAATGAGAGCCGAATTTGTCACAATAATTAGATTTCTAAATATATGGAACAGCCCCTTTTGTTTCATTTGTTTCATTATAACCCTAGGGCAGCTTTACATGGCATTCTGGTACTTGTCAAAGGGAGGGTCCGTCATGCCAAACACCATTTTTTTTCCTTAGGGCTGGGGCCAACTACCTTCAATATTGCTTGTTTTATCATTCTCCTCCACTTGCCCTTTCTGTTAAGATGCTGCTGATCACTGCTAATGAGATCTTCTTATACCAGGGAATGGAAAAAGTGGACAATAGTGCAGCAATATACCATTTCTTACATGTCTTCTTAATGGAGAGGGGCTGGGGGAGCTAGCTAGTGCCCTAAGTCAAAAACAGAACCCAATAGGTAGGAAGCTGGTTCCCAATTGATTTTGCTCATCTGGCTAACCATAACATCGTCTCTGTACTCTTTCCCTAGGAAACCTGGAAAAGGTATCGATAAATTGGATTTAATTTGATGGCACACTATTATTATTATTATTATTGTCGTCGTCGTCGCCGCCGCCGCCGCCGCCGCCATCGGCGTCGTCGGCGTCGTCGGCGTCGTCGGCGTCGGCGACGTCGCCGTCGCCGTCGCCGTCGCCGTCGCCGTCGCCGTCGCCGTTGTTGGCCTTAATGATAATAATGATGTGCTGTCAAGTCAATTCCAACTTATGGCAATACTTTCCAGGACTTTCAAGGTAGAGAATATTTTTAAAAATGGTTTACCATTTCCATCCAACACTATGCAGCCTGACTTTTCTCTCAGAAGGTACAATGAGGAATTGAAGACCCAGCCTACATAAACCACTGAGTTAGCCAGCCAGCTATTAGTGGCCTTCAGTATTCAGGACTGATATTTCATCCAGGAATATGGATATACTTGAAGAATAATAAAATGTGAGCAGAGACATAGGATAGAGTGAGGGAGATACTTGTGTTTCCTGAAAGGTCCATCAGGACGATTATACAAAGGAAACATTTCCCCTCTGATGTTTTTCCATTACTTTTTCTGTCATGGTGTTTTTCTTTTCTTCCCCCACAAACACAATTTCCTGTTTTTGTCATGAAAAAGAAAGAACTTGCTGCTTATCTTTCCACATTCTTCTTTCATGTAGCCCAGCAGTTAACATATTGATCATGATCGACATCTCATGCACTAACTTATGAGATTTCATAAGCACTTTGAGTACTGTGGAAGTACATGTGAGTCATTTTGGGCGTATGTTGTGCTTCAGTTTTGTGTCAGCTTTTTGTATTAAGGCCAATCGTCTGAAAACCAGGAGACTTTAGTTACCACAGTGATGCAGCACTTTGAAGCTGCTTTCTGCCATTCCTCACCTTACTGCTGCCATCTCTCTCTCTCTCTCAAAATGTTATGAGTCCCTGTGTAAAATTTTTTTGTTTTCTTTTGTTTTGGAAGCCATTTCATACATTATTTATTAATTTATTTAATTTATTGTTGCAGTTATATAGCCGTCCTTCTTGCCTGGGCGACCCAGGGTGACTCACAACATCAAGTTTTAAACATATCAACAACCCTAATACAAAGATTAAAATTATAAAAACTATCTAAAACCCTTTATATAAAAAGACCTCCCAATCCCCTTAAAAACCTGGACAACCCTAGATAAGCCACCGAGGAGGGGGGGTTGCGACACCTGCAGCACCCCACACCTGCTGCCGTAACTATGTTTTTAGGGCCTTCCTGAAGGGAAACAACTCTGTCTGGAGGCGTAATTTGAGTGGCAGGAGGTTCCACAGGGCCAGAGCAGATACTGAAGAGGCTCTCCTCTTAATCCCAGTGAGATGCGCCTCCCTGACTGATGGGACCACTAGGGAGCCCCTCCGGTCTCTTCTCGTAGGATGGGCCGATAGCCTTGGGGTGATATGGTCTCTTAAGTATCCTGGTCCACTACCATGAAGGGCTTTAAAGGTCATTACCAGCACCTTGAATTGCACCCGGAGGCACATTGGCAGCCAGTGCAGCTCCTGCAGTAGGTGTGTGGCACAGTCATACCGGCTGCACCCCATTGTCACCTAGGCAGCTGCATTCTGAGCCAGCCAGAATTTCTGCTACTGGTTCTGGCTAAGTGGTGCGAACCTGCTGAATCCCACCACTGATATTATCCCTTCTACTATAGCTTACAAGTTTGCTTAGGGAGTGACAGATGGGCATTTGTTGTACTATTTATGCCATGTAACTCACTGTTCCTTTCCATATTTATTCCGTCAGCTACACAATATTAGTGTTAATCATGAATATGTTTTATCTTTTGATATGTGCGTAACCTATATTTATTCAGCAAACAGAGCTTGATTTTTTTTTGGTAGTTTTCAGTCACATAATTTTGTTTTGCTTGCATATTCGTCCTTTGAGGCAGTTGTTGGGTATGTCCAGATGACATCATTGTCGATGGGCCATGGTGTGGGAATAAATCCTATTCTGCTTACACTGGTAAGCACTATGATTGCAAAATTGTTTGATCTTTTAAAAAATATTCTCTTGGTTTAGTACTGCAAATATAGTGCCAAACTCATATAGTGATAATTCGAATATTTACTATGTTTTATCATTTCAGCACTGTTTCACTCACTATTTTTTAAAAAAGGGGGTGAGGTTTGAATGGCAATGGATGATGGTGGTGGTAGTGGCAGAGAAGGATGAAAAGAAAAGGAGAATGTGTGTGATGTGTTGACATTTGAAACAAACTTCCTGGGGAAATGAAACATTTCTGTGTGAACTACAATGGTGATTTACATGCTACAGTGTGTTACAGAGAGATTTGTGTCAACCCAGGATAAACCTGTGTGTGTTCATACTATCAGTTCAGTGGTGGGCAGCCAAAATTTTTACTACCACAATGTGGGCAGAGCCAACATCATGGGCAGAGCCAATGGCATGATGTCATAGGCGGAGCTAATGTCACGGCATCATAGACTGAGCCAATTATGTGGGCGGAGCTAATGTAAAAAACCCATAAAAATAAATGCACATAAAAATACAAATTAAATAGACATAAAAATACATAATATACAAATTAAATACACATAAAACACAAAAATATACATTAAAAATAAATACACAATAAATACACATTAAAAATAAATACACATTAAATACACATTAAATAGACATAAAAACATAAAAATACAAATTAAACACACATAAAACACATTAAATACACATTAAATACACATTAAAATACACACCCACATCCAAAGGTGAGTCACTTACCCTGGGGAGCAGACTATAGGAGCTTCAGGCTAGCAGCTTCTCTTCCTCCTACCCACTTGGGAGGACAGGAAGGAGGCTATGCATACGCGCCAAGCAGTGAAAAGGTATGCACCTGAGGTGGTTCCCCCCAAAAGCCACTACCGGTTCTCCGGGACACTGGAAAAGTTACTACCGGTTCTGGCAAACTGATGCGAACCTGTTGCTGCCCATCACTGTATCAATTACAAATAAATCTCGAAAAACTGAAAACTTTACAATTGTGATCATTGTCTACTGCTCTTTTTAGATGGAAGCCCAGAAGACTTGAGTTCTGGCAGCCTATGCTAACGTTTTTTCCAAGTAGGCAAAATTTTTGACTTAAGTGATTTGGACCCTCTATCATGACCTCTGAAGAGAAGATGATCTTGGACCTATTTCAGATAGATTACAGTACTGTGTTTCTTTCAGGTGATGTATTGCTTTGCGTCCCAGAATTTTTAATAAATTGTGTGGGTTCACAGCATTAGTGGGTTCTTCAGTTTCCCTATGTGTTTCTCAAATTTCAAGGTTGTTATTTAAAAATTTAACTTGAGACAATAGTAAAAATATCAGTTTCCTAGAATTAGAATAATTTCTCCTGTCTTGGACTCCAGAAACACTCTTTGCCTTTTATCATTAATGTTGCCTTTTATTAATTATTTCCACTCTTATTATGATAAAAGTCAAGGAGTACTTTTGGAATCCAAGACAAGAGAAATTATTCTAATTCTAGGAAATGGATATTTTTCATCATCGTCTCAAGTTAAAATTAAATAACAACCTTGAAATTTGAGAAACACATTTTTGTTTGATAGCTTGTTGCTTCCATTCAAACTTATATTTGTACTGTCCCCTTGAAGCCAAGGCCGCTAAAAGATACTATAGGTTAAGTGAGCTGTTAATCCCAGAAACCAGGTGCAAACCTCTACAATATATAACATGTTTATTTGGGGATTATAACACCCATCACAGCAGCCATGAGGAGTCATTAATCTGAATGACCACAGACTCTCTGGAAAAGGGTAGATAGATATTAAATTATGTTTCTAATTTTAACCTCCATGGTAATTCTAAACATAACAGTTTAGATGATGTAACAGTTTAGCTGTGTAACTGGAGAATATAAGCAAAAACTTTCATTCTAAGCTGCCAGTTTCTTTTGAAGAAGATGAAAAGATGGGCCCATTCTGAATCATATCCATGATCTGCTCAGAACTGAACAGCTCTCATGAAGAACAAATAATTGTGTGAGACCCACTAAGTATGCAGTGCTTAACTAAGGTTAACGATGTGCTATGATCTCTTGATTTTGTTGCTTAACTTGTCAATTAGCCGTTACTTAGCTGAACACTGCTGCTGGGAACACAGGCTGGTTTAAGAATAAGCCTTATCCTGTGTCAGACCATTGGCCCATTCAGCCCAGCATTATCTAGTCTGACTTGCTGCAGCTGTCCAAGGTTATAGGAAGGATTGCTTCTTGGCCCTCCCTGAGGTCTCTGCTATTCCCTGGTTGTGTCTCACGCAACCACTCCCCAGACCTGTTTCCACTCAGCTTTCAAAGTCAATAAGGATTGAATGTGAGCTCATAACACTGAGGTAGGCAAGGTATCCCCAGGGGAGGATAAAAAGAATGGCTTGCCATCTTCCAAGGAGAGGCTAGCATATTGAACAAACTGCTCTGAACAGATAGATAGATGACCTAAACATGGGGTGGTGGTGGTGGGGTAAAATACCTTCTGGGCAAACGGCAACATCCGGACCACTCTGGGGAGATACAGAGGAAGCAGTCCTGGGCCCCTTCTAAGCAGGAGGGGCTCAGGACTGCTTCCTCTGTATCTCCCCAGAGTGGTCCAGATGTTGCCATTTGCTTCCATCAAAGAATCTAGCAGACATAACATAGAACGACATCCTTTATGTAACAAGCTGGCTTTCAGCTCCTTCCTGGCTTCTTTTGATCTGCTCTGTTTTATGTCCTCACTAACTTCCTGTTAGCTAACCCTTTGACTTATGATTTCCACTACCATCACTCTTTTCTCTTTCGCCCAGCTGTCCTAAACATCTTACCTAGCTTCACATATATTGAAACAGTCAGGCAGATAATCCAGGCCTTGCATGCTACCTTATGAGTTGTTAGGGCAGAAGCAGGAGGGAAGAACCAACTCCAAGAAGGTTTCTGCTGGTCTACCCAACATAGAGCACCCCCTTTCAACAGCTTGTACGTTGGGCTTGGTGATGGAGTTGCTCACCATTTCTCTGAGGTGAACACCATCTTTTCCACCCCCAAGCACAGCCCTACATCAGTGGTGGGCTCAAAAAAAAATTACTACCACACTGTGGGTGTGGTATAGTGGGTGTGGCCAGGGGAAAAGCCCTGCATTGCACCCAAATTAGGACTACTTTATTTCAAAACTTGGATGGGTGGGCCAGCCAGAATTTCTGCTACTGGTTCTGGTGAACTAGTGTGAACTTGCTGATGCCCACCACTGCCCTACATGGGTGTGTTGAATGAGTTACGTCTTATGTTTTACAGATTATCTACATGAACATATAGTCTGCCATTTGGGGTGGATTAGGGTTGGTTGGTCTAACAGTATGCACAGCTGCCAACCCAACCCAACCCAACCTGTCCCATGTTGAGAACCTGTTCCGCTAAACTGCCCTGATGCATTTTATCCCATTCCTAGTCTATGTGCATGCTGGGAGAAAGACAATAAAATAGAGCAGGGGGCCCCAGCCCACAGCACCATTTTGTGTGGTCCATGCCACTACCGCTGCACCCAGAAGTGGAAGCCTACATATTTATGTCAGCCGTAAAACACACTCACACATGTGTAAATGCAACCATGACTGTCGTAAACACAGAAGGGGCTGCATTTATGACAGCCATAAATGCACCCACTTCTGCTTCTGGGGTGTGTGGTCTGGCCCACTCAGCTGTCCAGGGGTCATGGTCAGGCCCATGGTGTAAAAAGTTTGGGAAACCCTGAAATAGAGTATGGCCCATTTTTCAGCTAATTCTTTTTTAAATTCATGTCAGACACACCAGCAGCATATAATAAGATACAAAGCTAAAATTGACACATCAAAAACAAAATAGAATTAAAAAGGGCAAGTTGACATCTGCCCAATATCGGGCCATATCAACAGCATTTCATCATTTTCAGCTAATGAGGGGAGCACTTTCCCCACCATCTTCAAAGTGACTACTACTGCCACAACTGATGGGGCTGCAGCAGCCCCATCAGAAGAGCAAAAAGCTGTCTGGATAAAATAATTGCACGAAATACAATTTTTCTCCTTCCCCTGATCTCAAGTGGCTTTTGTAAAGCCTTTGTAAATGGCTGATGATGGCCAACGTAGACAAGCCCTTAGTTACATTTAGAGTAACTGTCACATTTCTTTCACCATTCTCAGGGTGGTATACACTACTCACCTCCTCCCAATTTAAATGTTCACATATACTCATTGTGTACTGTTAAATGTTCACAACAGCCTGGAAATGTAGATCTGGCTGAGAGACAGCAAGAGGCTGAAGGTCACCCTGTGCATGTTTTAGTTTGTTTTATGGGCTAAACTAGTGATGGTGAACCTTGGCACTCCATCTGTTCTTGAACTTCAATTCCCAGAAGCCCTGATCAGTCGGAGTGCTTTCAATCATTCTTTGAAAAGTGGCAGGTGAATTCCTTAACCCAAACGCAGTGGTGTCGCGCGGGCTTCCGCCGCTCGGGGCAAAAACCAAACTCGCTGCCCCCTCCATCTAGGCTCGCTGCTGCCACCCCCACCCAATTAACCCTTCGCTGCCTTTTCTAACCCCCCCCCCGGGGGGGCTGGACATCTCGTAGAGCCCTGGCTGTCTGCCGTTCCCCTGGGCGGCGACTGAGAAGAAGGGCGCTTTGGGGTCTCGCCAAGGCCGGCAGATGAATCCTTACCAGCTTGTGCATTCTGGACTCGTCCCTCGCCGGTGCATTTTCATCGTCCAAGAATGCCCGGGGGGAGGGAGAGGGGGCCTGGCTGGCAAGGTGAGCTCTCCGGGGCTCAAGGAACCCCTTTGGGGGAGTCAGAAGTGGCACTGAAAGGAGAGCGCACTGACCGCTCAGTGTGCCCAAGATGCCAAAGGCATACAATCGGTCAGGAAAGGGTTTTGGCAGAGCACAAGAGACTCCGGTTGGTTGTGTGGAAGATGATAGAGGTAGGAAAAGGTTGCTCTCCCTATGGGCAAGCAGGCAGACCCACATAAGGGCCAATAAGAGGGTGGGAGAGGAAAACAGAGAACATGTGTCAAGAAGCACTTCAGGATTTTACCCCCCCCCCCAAAAAAAAACAACAACAACAACAACTTTCCTATGAATCCCTTGCCTCCTAAATTCTTCAGGGTGGGGTGAGCAGCGCGCGCACGTGGGGAGTTCATCAGGGGGAGGTGGCGGAGGAGGCAGAGCAAGGGCAGCCACGGTCGGCAGGAGTTAAAGAGGGGGTGGCCTGGCCGCCGGCACAGCAAAAGGGCCGCTTTCTGCCTGGGAAGTCCTACTCCCTAAGCCCAGGCAGAGAGAGGCCAAAGCAGTGGGGACATTTTGCCGCCCCCTGAAAAGCGCTACCCGGGGCATCTGTCCCCTGCCCCCCACGCTACGCCACTGCCCAAACAGCATTCAGATGAAAGCGTATTGTCTTCCATCTGCTAGGGAAAAGGCGGTTTTGTGTTTAGCAACTTGGGCTTCTGGTAATTGAAGTCCAATAACACCTGGACTGCCAAGGTTCGCCATCACATGACTAGACCCTTGATTTGCCAAGTCCTAGACCAGCACTCTAACCACAGCATGTTATTGGCTGTTTTATACCAAAGATGCTCTGCTTCCTTACATAAAGGATAAGATAACATATCTTCCCCATTCCATATGCAGAAGCCAAGCTGGAATAGCAAATGAATTTTATTTGAGCATTATTAATGATATTCCTCCGCTATACCTGTAGCAGTGGAGTAGTCAGGAGAGCTAAAAACAGATTTCATGACAGAAGCTATACTGTCCTTCAAAAAAGAGAAACAGCCAGGTTGCCACAGCTACCACAACATTTACAACTAAGACCGCTGCCTGAGCCTGCTTAACGTTAGAGCTAACCATTGTTTTATAGTACTGTGGTAGGGGTTCCTGTTAATTCTGACTTAGCTTGGTCAAGCAGGTTGATGGTGCATAGGGCTGCCCAGTTTGTTTATTGAATTGTAACCTCCAGCAGACAATATCTTCCCTTCTCTGGTTTATTTACTTTCAACAAGCTTAGACGTTAGCCATGAAGAAACCTTGGATTATTTTTCTTCTTTCCTGGAAAGGAAACAGCTAGGGAAGGGAAGCTGCTTGCTACCAGATGATAAACCAACTGTGGGATGAATATCCATGAGTTGTTCAGTTGTTCCTGATGAAATGGTTATGGTTTTAAAAAAAACCTTATTAGTATGCTCCTTCAATCTGCTTATTCACAGTGAACCAAGATAACTCAGTTGTTAGGTTACATGAGTTCAGTTTATAGCTACTCAGGTTAAGGTCAGAATAAAACATTTTGGCTAACAGATTTTAGTTGGCCAAAAGGGAGGGACTATCTAGAGTTCAATGCCTGTTGGAAAGAACTTGGGAGGAGCTTAAGAGCATTCTGTTTTATTTGAGGCACAGGACTATCTATCTATCTATCTATCTATCTATCTATCTCTTACCCATCTGGGATATTCTCACTGTGGGTGGCAGCTAAATCTAGTTCTGCTGGTTCCCATATATTCATTGTGTACTGTTGAAAACTAAAGACAGTATTAAAAAAATACCAGGTCTCTAGTCCACTCTCCTCACTAGAACAATGGGCCAGTGATATGTTATCCTAGATAGTCTTATTGCTTAGTTGAAGGAAAGAACATAAAACAATATGAACAGAGGAAGATGTTGTTTTAATTCATTTGAGGTTGAATATAGCCTAATACATGGCCTAAATCAATATTTTATTCTGGATATAAGTCAAGGAAGATAAGAGACAGAGGAGTAAATAAAACTAATATTTTTACTGCAGAATACCTGTATTCAAATGTCAGGGGGCATTTTCCATTGCATGTTCTGATAAAAAGAAAGCATAGTTAAAATTTTGCTCACTTAAGTTATTCTTTGACATATGTTGTTTTTATTAGTGGTTAGCTTGTTGGTGAAAATTACTAATGTTTACTGTTATTAACTGAAATAACATACTGTATCTGAAATAGTTTTCTGTAAGTCATGTTGCATATGACTGATAATGTCATTAGCTATGACAATTTGGGAAATAAAATAATTCTGATTCCCCATGACCCTGTAGATCCTGAGAGTCGAATGAAATCCTTATTGTATGGAAGCTATTGGAGGGCATGGAAGGATGGTATCTAATTTTTGGAAATTGCTGCCACTGGGATACTTTACTGGTAGCAACAGTTTTTAGAAATTAAATATCTCTTCATTCCATGATGCTCAATAGCTTTTCCAGATGAAGGGAACTCTATTAGAGATTTAGCACCTTTGATGGGACTACAGCTATTTATTTCTGAAAAAATCCCAACAATTAATAATGCTACCAGTTTTATGTAGAGAAACTATGTGAACAGGGTTCACCATCTGACTAAAGTTTCAGAATGATGACATCTATAGACTATAGACTCACTAACAAGCAAGCACTAATACAATTTTTGATTAGTGAGTGAGAGCTTGAGGAAGATATTCTATAGCCCCAAATGATGGTGCACCCCCCCCCCATTACCCATCCAAGAAATGGAAAATCAGCTCTAGCAGTTTTTAGCATTACAGTACAGCCTCAGATAATGCTAAAACTTGGTTCCACAAGTCTTAGCGTTATCTGATTTTTAATGTTATCTGATGCATGCATCGGATAACATTAAAATCCTATGGGATGAATTGGATAATGTTAAAACTCCATAGAGATACATTGTAACTGGCACAGGCTTTAGCAAACGTTATCCGATGCATCCCATAGGATTTTAATGTTATGTGATGCAATTTTTTTCACCAGACTGCTTAATGTTATGCAGTTTTAGCGTTGTCTGATGCAAACGTTATCTGAGGTATTACTGTATACAGTTGTACCTCACTTAAAGAATATAATGCGTTCCACAGGATTGCTCTTTAAGCGAAACACCATTGTAAATGACCAATTATGGGGGGGATTGCAAACCCTGATTTATTTGTTAAGCGAGTTTTTGGTTGGTTTTATTTGTTAAGCGAAGCGAACTTTTAGAGAAAATTCTGCTCTTTAAGCGAGTTACTCTTTAAGCGAAGCGCTCTTTATGCGAGGTTTGACTGTATTTATTTCCAGGTCTCCCCTCCTTGTGGTTCCAAAACTAAGAGGTCACATGCTTATTTTTGTAGTTCAAGCTGCTATTAAAGATGTGAGACAAGGTTAGGTCATTTTCCCCATGGTAAGATGGCAGCTTTATCTTCAACTCTGATGCATAAAATCCTCCACAAGCCTGCTGGAAGAAACTATATGCCCACATCATACAGCAGCCAGTGAGAAGATGAATGACAACACAATGGAGTCTGTGGCATGCCTCTCTCTCTCCCTCCCTCCCTCTCTCACACACACTCTCTCCGTTTAATTCTGGCTGTTATATGAGGAAGCTGTTTCAGACAGCAGATTCTTGATACCATGTAAAGGAGGCAAAAAGTTACATGTTGATATATTGTTGTTTGCTGTTGAGTATGCATGCAATAGGTATGCATGCAATTTTCTGCCTCAGGCCTTGTGACTGCTGCTACCCTCATTCAGGGCCCAGGTAGGTTTCTACTCTGGACACTCAAATAAGTCACTGCTTGTCCATATTGTGGCAGGAAGCAGGTTCACTGTTAGATCAAACACTCTGTTCCCCTGACCCTCAAGTCCACAGTGTGGCTTAATTTCTGTCATTAGCACCCCTCCATTGCCCTGCACTCATTATTAAGGCAGAGTTGCAGTCACTCAAAAGGCTATAGTTAAGGCCAAGTTTTGACCCCAGCTACTTGATTTCACTCAATGAGTGCCCATGGAGGGTCCTTTTGCTGGAATTGCTTGCCCCACTGCTGGGCCAGTTGGAATAGTTGGATAGGGGTGACAGACCAGCCCCACTCATATTCAGCAACAATCCTTAATTGTACTCTTTATGCCCAATCAAAGGGCACAACAAATTGATGTATCTCACGAGCCACATAAATCAATTTTCCTGTGCTTAGAAATGCATGTCACGAGATGCATGCCTTTAATAGAAGCTGACTGACAAGATAATTGATGAATTCCACTGCATAGAAAACACTGAAAATCCAGCTATATTTAGCTCTGTAACCTTTAAACATTACTAATGTGTGGATATTCAGTTCTTCAACCAAAGAACAAAAAAACAATACCCTGGCTTATGCATATGGGATATAGTCCTTCTGTATCCATGATTCAAGAGCAGAATCTTCTCTGAATGGTTGCTTTGCTTAACAACTAAAATCAACCAAAAACTCACTTAACAAATAAATTGGGGTTCACAATCCCCCCTGCCAGAAGTCACAATTGGTTACAATGGTGTTTCACTTAAAGAGCAAACTTGCTTAGAGAGCAATTCTGTGGAATGCATTATGCTCTTTAAGTGAGGTACAACTGTATGTGATAATATAAATTATTGTCTGCATAAAACTGATGATATTTTTCTTCATGTACTGTTGCCTGCATTGGAGAAAAAACCTCTGTACACACACTAGGGAAAGTCAAAGGTTGTGCCCTATATTCCATTTATCATTGTAAGGGAAAAATCCAGCACATCATAGACATCCTTTTTTTGTTCCAGCAATGACACATAGCTAACATCTGTTCTTCCATCAGCACTTTGATGGCTGTACTGAAATTTTAAACAAGTTAATGGAAAATGCTAGTTTTAAAAAACATGTTTTCCATACAGGAAAAGCCATGCATGTAAGTAAAACGATCTCTCTATTTCCAAAGCAACATTCTATTTATGCTTCTGAAACATTAGAGCTGGTGAGAAAAGAATAATAGCAATAACATTTCATTTGCCTCCTTCTCCTTCACCTTGGCCACAGGGTAAAAAGTAAAACTGAAGGACATATGGGCTGAACCAGGAGAGAGCAATCCTAAACAGCATAGTCTGCTTAATGCCAACTGCCAGGGGAAGAAGAAGCCAGGGCAGGATGAGGACCTTGCCGCCCCTACCCCTGTGCCTATACCAACTGCCAGGGGAAGAAGAAGCCAGGGCAGGATGAGGACCTTGCCGCCCCTATCCCTGTGCCTATACCAACTGCCAGGGGAAGAAGAAGCCAGGGCAGGATGAGGACCTTGCCGCCCCTACCCCTGTGCCTACACCAACCGCCAGGAGAAGAAGAAGCCAGGGCAGGATGAGGACCTTGCCACCCCTCCCCCTGTGCCTATACCAACTGCCAGGGGAAGAAGAAGCCAGGGCAGGATGAGGGCCTTGCCGCCCCAACCCCTGTGCCTATACCAACTGCCAGGGGAAGAAGAAGCCAGGGCAGGATGAGGACCTTGTTGCCCCTCCCCCTGTGACTATACCAGGGGAAGAAGAAGCCAGGGCCTTGCCACCCCTACCCCTGTGCCTACACCAACTGCCAGGGGAAGAAGAAGCCAGGGCAGGATGAGGACCTTGCCGCCCCTCCCCCTGTGCCTATACCAACTGCCAGGGGAAGAAGAAGCCAGGGCAGGATGAGGGCCTTGCTGCCCCTATCCCTGTGCCTATACCAACT
The DNA here is from genome assembly GCA_030440675.1 of Furcifer pardalis. Classification (NCBI taxonomy): domain Eukaryota; kingdom Metazoa; phylum Chordata; class Lepidosauria; order Squamata; family Chamaeleonidae; genus Furcifer; species Furcifer pardalis. Next base: position 166,207,882 of record CP126891.1, on the reverse strand, counting down.
GCCAGGGGAAGAAGAAGCCAGGGAAGGATGAGGGCCTTGCCGCCCCTCCCCCTGTGCCTATACCAACTGCCAGGGGAAGAAGAAGCCAGGGAAGGATGAGGGCCTTGCCGCCCCTATCCCTGTGCCTATACCAACTGCCAGGGGAAGAAGAAGCCAGGGAAGTATGAGGGCCTTGCCACCCCTCCCCCTGTGCCTATACCAACTGCCAGGGGAAGAAGAAGCCAGGGAAGGATGAGGGCCTTGCCGCCCCTATCCCTGTGCCTATACCAACTGCCAGGGGAAGAAGAAGCCAGGGCAGGATGAGGACCTTGCCGCCCCTACCCCTGTGCCTACACCAACCGCCAGGGGAAGAAGAAGCCAGGGCAGGATGAGGACCTTGCCACCCCTCCCCCTGTGCCTATACCAACTGCAAGGGGAAGAAGAAGCCAGGGCAGGATGAGGGCCTTGCCGCCCCAACCCCTGTGCCTATACCAACTGCCAGGGGAAGAAGAAGCCAGGGAAGGATGAGGACCTTGCCGCCCCTATCCCTGTGCCTATACCAACTGCCAGGGGAAGAAGAAGCCAGAGCAGGATGAGGACCTTGTCCAGAAGAGTAGCGTGCCTTGGCGGGGCCCCGTATAAAAAATTGTTTGGGGGCCCTTAGGAAGGGTAAAGATTTGTTTTGCTTATACACGTTGGGGGCCCCCGTGGCCCGGGGGCCCCGTATAATTGATACGGCAGATACGGCGGTAGCTACGCCTCTGACCTTGTCGCCCCTCCCCCTGTGACTATACCAGGGGAAGAAGAAGTCAGGGCCTTGCCACCCCTACCCCTGTGCCTACACCAACTGCCAGGGGAAGAAGAAGCCAGGGCAGGATGAGGACCTTGCCGCCCCTCCCCCTGTGCCTATACCAACTGCCAGGGGAAGAAGAAGCCAGGGCAGGATGAGGGCCTTGCCGCCCCAACCCCTGTGCCTATACCAACTGCCAGGGGAAGAAGAAGCCAGGGCAGGATGAGGACCTTGTCGCCCCTCCCCCTGTGACTATACCAGGGGAAGAAGAAGCCAGGGCCTTGCCACCCCTACCCCTGTGCCTACACCAACTGCCAGGGGAAGAAGAAGCCAGGGCAGGTTGAGGACCTTGCCGCCCCTCCCCCTGTGCCCACCCCAACATATTGTATTGTAATGTAATGTAATGTATTGTCTGTAAGCCGCCCTGAGTTGCCACAGCGAGTGGGCGGCAATATAAATTTGAACTAATAAACAATAAACAAATAAATAAATGCTGTTTGTCCTGGTAGCCTCAAAAATATCAGTGAAGAGCTTCCATACAAATTGTGACTCTGGAAAACAGGAACTACCAAAAATCTGTCAATGTGAAAGTATAAGGTGGACAAAGATGTGAAGGAACAGAACACCTAGGGTAACCAGCTAAAATAAATTAGCAATTATGTGCCATCAAGTCAATTCCAATGCATGGTGACTCTTCTCAGGGTTTTCTAGGTGTAGGGTCAGTGATGGGATGTAACAGGTTCTCACCAGTTCGCCAGAACCGGTAGTAACTTTTCCTAGTGTCCCTAAGAACCGGTAGTAGATTTTTGGGGGAACCACCTTTGGGGCTTACCTTTTCACTTGGTGTGCATGCATGCCTACAGTGCTTGGCACATATGCACGGCCTCCTTGCTGTCCTCCTTGCTGTCCTTGTGTTGTGGGTGGGTTGAGGGGTGTGTGTGTGTGTCTGTGTGCTTATTTTTATTTTATTTTATTATTTTATTATTTTTCCTTTGGCTCCGCCCATGTTATGACATCATGACATTAGCTCCGCCCACACTGTGATGACATCACGGTGGGGTAGTAAAAATTTTGACATCCCACCACTGTGTAGGGTACAGTATGTATAGATGGTTTGCCACTCCCTTCTTCTGGGAGCATTCTGCAGCAATGTAGCTTACTCAAGGTGACACAGGCTGCTTTTTATTTGAGGAGATATAGCGGGAAATATATTTCTAACCTATGGCTCCACCACTAGGCAGCCAACGTATTGAGCTATCTAGCCAGCTGCAAATGAAATGGGAAACTCCAGTGCCCTTAATAGCTGCACTGAAGGATGAATTTTGGCAGCTGTGGATTGTTCTACATGGGAGGGAGATGGGCAGTCTAGTGTTGAACAGCTTTGGTCTTTATAAACAAACAAAGATAGCTATGTGATCCATACTCAAAATAAATGCAGAAGAAAGGCAATACCTTTATTAGATCACTTAAAAAGATCAAACATTGTGCAAGCTTTCATGAACAGAATGGAACAGATGAAATGAAGCCGAGATCTCTTTTGGAGATGGCAAGATACATGCCTGTGGAGGCAGGGTTTCCTAACAGACTTTGGGTAACACAATTGTGATTGTAACATACAGTATCTTCAGGAAAAAAAGTACCATCTAAAAGGCATCACAAAATACTATTTGAATGATGACAAGGCAGAATGCCAAGTATGGAGCACATTAGAAAAGTCACAAGCTTGCCTCTAGAACAGAAAATATTGTTTTACAGTATACTCTCCATGCTTTCTCTTTGTTGCTCTTTTCACTTTTCAACCTCATACTTTGCAATATGCAATATTATTGGCAATGTGGAAAGTCAACTGTAGTTCCACTTTTAAAGCTCACAATGGGAAGAGACAGGGCTTATTAATACTCATTGCCAGCCTTCTGGAAAGAGCTTCTGACTCTTGTTGATCTCTACTTAATCTTACCCTCCCTATAGCAGCCAATTGTCCTCTAGGCATTAGTTGGGAAGCTGAACAAGGACAATTAGCTGTCCAATGTGATTTATGAGGGAGGTGCCCAGGGAAATATGAAAACCTCTTCTCTATTTCAATATGTTTCTCCAAACTATGCTTATATTTTCTTTCCTGTCCCTCATACAGGGTTGCCGTGGAGACTGAGAGATTTTTCCTCATGAAAATTCACACACTCAATTTTCACAAAATTTTAATGTTTGCATTTATTTATGCATTTTACCAAACCGACACATCCCCTCCGCCCAGCTGTGTGTAACTGAGTTGTGCAATTTATGTCTTGGCAAAAGCCTCACAAATGTGTGAATTCTTAATGCAAAATACTTTTCATTTTTCAGCCCCCCCCTCCCCCCGAGGTTAGGGTTAGGCTTCTTTTTCAATAGAATGCTATTTCAACTGAATCCAACTTTCTTTTTTTATACTGACAACTCTTTCTCATCAATATATTGGCCCACATTCACATTAGGGTTTTTTTTGCAAGTTTTGGTGGGAGTTGCAAAATTATCAACAGTACTGGTAGCTATTTTTGACATGAGAGATATCATTTGCACTGGTCTCAGTGTTGCCTCAAATTAGTTGTACCTCTCATGGTTTTTAAAATAAAAGAGAGATAGGAAGGTTGGGTTCAGTTATACAGCAGTTCTTCTTCTTCTTCTCTTCTTCTTTACTTCCTCTTTTACCCCACTGGGTGTTGAGGGAGATGCAAGGTTCTTGTTTTGGCACTTCTAGTGGTCTCCACTAGTGTTATTTGGTGTTATTGTAATATTTCTTTTATGGCATCTTCCTCTGCATCTGCCTCATGGTCTTTGTCCTTCTCCTCTTTACACCTAACCCTTGTAAAGTATGTAATTCCATTACATTCTCTCTAAATGGGGAAAACATTTTAATTGTTGGGGGTGCCCCAATATTTTGCCATACTGCATCATATGTTAATCTCTTTGTCCATTTTACCATTTTCAGTAAATGTTGTTGCTAGGTATTTGAACTCTGCCACTTGTTTTATACTTGTCCCCTCTATCTTGTTATCTAGAGTATGCTGTTTCTTCCTACATAAATACATAGATACATACATTCATGCAGTGGTTGCTGTATCTTTTGTCTCTTTTGCATTACGTATGTATGTATGTATGTATGTATGTATGTATGTATGTATGTATGTATGTACGTACAGTGGTACCCCATATAATGAACACTTCGTACTGTATAATGAAAAATTTGTACAGCGAAGCATTCATGCACTATTTGTGATGTAGCGTATAATGAAAAAAGTTTGTTATACAGATCTCTATTGGCAATACCCCATACAATGAATTTTTTTCATTATACAGAGTATCGTCAATAGGCATCTGTATAATGAACTTTTTTTCTGTTATACAGTACATCTCCCATAGCGATCCATATAAAAAAAATAACAAAAAACAATGTATAGCGAAGAGCTCCGTGGAATGGAGTTTTTTCATTATATGGGATTTTTATGTATGTATGTATGTATGGCCTACGCCACCAATATATATGCTCAGTGCAACCTACTCAGTGACAATTAAACAACATTATTTTAAAAAAGAAATAAGTTACAGTAATTACCTCGGATAACGCTAAAATCGCATAATATTAAGTAATCTGGGGAGGAGAATTAGATCGAATAACGTTAAGGTCCTATGGGATGGATCGGATAACAACCGCTAAAGCCTGTGCGGTTACAATGTATCTCTATGGAGCTTTAACGTTATCTGATACATCCCATAGGATTTTAACATGGATCGGATAACACTAAAAATTGGATAACACCAAGACTTGTGGAACCAAGTTTTAGTGTTATCCGAGGTTTTACTGTATATCTATTTTTTTATTTTATACCTGAAAGACACCACTTTTTATATTCATTGGACCACTCTATTTGTATGTCTTTGTGTATTTTAACTCCCATGATTTCAGTGCTGAATTCAGATTGAGCTATAAAAAGCAATACTTGGCATCCCCTCTGTATTTGGAATTGCACTACATTAGTTGCAGAAATACATTTATATATATTGTTCAAAGTGTTTTGATGTGTTTTTGAAATGTTTATGAATTCTTGGTTTTGTGATCGGGATGGGGTATTTCTTGTAATGTTCTTGATGTTTAATGCTCTGATGTGTTTTTGATATGTGATTTTTGTGATGTAATATTTGTACTTAATGAAACATTGTTTTGCTGTAAGCCGCCCAGAGTCGCTATAGGTGAGTGGGGCGGCATAAAAGTCGAACAACAACAACAACAACAACAACAACAACAACAACAACAACAACAACAACAACAACAACAACAACAACAACAACAACAACAACAACAACAACAACATATCCCCAGCACTAGAACTCCAATTTAGGAAAATAAAAAGAGAGTGAATTGAAAAGACTCTGAGGACACAGTACAGGGGTTTTAAACATTTTTCCACCATGGGCCAGACCATGCCCCTTCAGACAGCTGAGCAGGCCAGACAGATGGTTCATTTCTCCATAAATGCTGCCGTAAAATGCATCTGAGGTATAGTAAATGTGTTTACAACTGCCATGGGTGCATTTACAGTGTGTTTTTGCTGTTTCCACTGCTTCTGCCACTTCCGGCGGTTATGGTGGTGGGCACGGTGGGCCACATGAAATAGTGTCATGGGCTGGGACCGGCCTGTGGGCCATAGGTTGTGAATCCCTGGTGTAGTATGAGGCAGTGGTGGTATGAATTCCAATCCCATTGAAGCACTGAACTTACCAAACAATTTTGAGCCATTCACTTTCTCTCACAGAACAAAATATCAAAAATGTGGCACTTCAGAGACTAACTGCTGTATTTTAATGTTAGCTTTTTTGGATCAGACCTGATCACAGCCTTCCATTACAAACCCAAATGGGAAACACCTGAGCTTGTCTCAGAATGTTTTCTTCCTATCACTCAACAGTGAAATGAACACAGGTTTATTGTTTACTTGTTCCTTATATTCATATCCTGTCTTTCCTTTGTTGAGCTCAAGGCAGCACACATTGTCCTCTTCCTTCCAGCAACCCTGTGGAATTGGTTAGAGACGGTGAGAAAGTAAATGCCAGTGAGTTTTGTGACCTAGTGGGAAGGGAGAAAACAAAAAATGACCCATTTGACCAGAGTACTGTAGCTTTGGAGGACTGCCCTTCTGTACTGATGTGCACATGAAAATTCTTCTATTAAGAATTGGGGCCAGTTTCATTCAATTTGATAGGTCTTTGAAAAGATTTTCCAAGAGAAGAAACTTCAGAAAAGTTACTTTCAAGACTCTTGACTTTACTTTTCTGAAAGGACCGAGGATTGCAGGTTTTGATTCTCCAACTATTTTTGAGAGAACTGGCAGCCTCCTCAGCTTTCCACACTTCAGTGAAAGGGGGGGGGGGACCACTGCCATAACTTTTTCCAAAGGATGTTGCCAAATGAGGAAGTGTGGGCAGCCAAGAGAGCTGCAGGTTAATGAAAAGAAGAAAAACAGAAAGGGGAAAAAACTATAGCACAATTGGCCAGTATTAAGACAAGGACAAAGCTATAGTAGTAATATTAATAACTGCATGTAGTCAAGCCAATTCTGACCTATGATGCCTCTTTTCAGGATTTTCTAGGTAGAGAATACACAGAAGTGGTTTACCATTCTCTTCTTCTGGGGGTTCCCTGCAGTGGTGGGTTGTCACTACCCCACTGTGACATAAGCGATGTCATGGACATAGCCGACGTCATGATGTCATGATGTTGTGGGCGGAGCAAAAAATAAATTTAAAAAATTTAAAATGTCTGTGCATGCGTCAAACCTCCGTTTGACGCATGCACAGTTCTTTTTTTAGTGTGCATGTGTCAAACCTCTATTTGGCGCATGTGCACTAAAAATAGAACTGCACATGCATCAAACAGAGGTTTGACGCATGCACAGTTTCGGGCAGCCATTTTGGCTGCCTGGAAAAACATTTTTGGAGGGGGCGGAGAGGCGATCGAACCAGTCACCCGGGGTTTTACCACCACCCCTGGTGACCACTCCTGATGGGGTGCTACTGGTTCAGGCGAACCAGTCCGAACTGGTAACATCCCATCACTGGTTCCCTGGGATTGTGCAGTCTATTCAAGGCTTCAGAGGCTGGTTCTTCTCCTGGAAAGATCAGTGGAGAACCAAGGAACTATAACCAATAGAACTTCTGAAGGGGCTGAGGATGAGAGAAAATTGTGAGGTAGAAACATCCAGTCTCCTCTTCTAGGGGGAAAAATACATTGCTGAAATTGGAGGACAATACATTGCTGAAATTGGAGGAAATTGGAGGACAAAAATACATTGCTGAAATTATGGGACAGGACTAACCTTTTCTTGGAACTAGACAAAAGATTGTTCTTGCACACACATGCTGGAGGGCTAAAAGGAAAGAAGATATGTTGTAAGCATCTGCAGCAGAGATAAAGTGTACCTTCCAGATGTAATATTTGGGAGGCTGGACCCAGAAGCATGACAAGCACTGAGACAAAATTTCTCAAAAAAAGGTCATTCTTCTAAGAAATATGAGGTAGTAAATAGTTTATTATTTATTGATTCATCTTGCGACCTTAAATATGAGGGTTTTTTCCCCTGCTCTTTTTCTTGCTCTCCTAGAAACAGCCACTTTGCTCTAAAAAGACTCCACCTATTTTGTGGCCACCTCCTCAACACCACTACAATGTACTAAAACAGGAGTTCACAACCTTTTTAAGCTGGGGGCTGGGTCATGCTTCCTCAGACAGCTTCAGGGGCCAGATGGCCATTTTGCCTCACCTCTACCACATGGCACTTCTGGGTGTGGTGAGGGTGGTGTGGTGGTAGACACATGAAATGGTGCCATGGGCTGCATCCAGCCCACAGGCCGCAGGTTAAGAATTCCTGTACTAGAATGATACTAAATAGAAGTCATGGTGAAGGAGATCATATAGTCTCTGCCCAGCCAACTCAGTTGTCATTATGGCCACTTGCTGTGGCAATTCAAAAACCCAAAATGCATTGAGAAATAAGGAAGAAAGCTACATTACAACTATTGAAAAACTGGTTGGAAAATTTCTTCTTTCCCAAGAGAAATTTAAAGGAATTTTTCCCCCCTGAGTTCTTTGGCCTACCAGTGGGTGAAGCATTTTTAAATGCCATTTGCACACAAATATACAGTACATTAAGGGACACCAGTGGCTCAAGTGGCTAAGTTGCTGACCAGAAGGCTGCAGGTCAGCAGTTCAATACCCGAATGCTGCAGGACGGAGTGAGCTCCTGTCTTTGTCCCGGCTCTTGCCAACCTAGTAGTTCGAAAGCAAGAAATTGCAAGTAGATTAATAGGGACCACTTCAGTGGGAAGGTAAAAGGTGTTCCGTGCACTCCAGTGTCTATTCATGCCTACCACATGACCATGGAAATGTCTGTAGAAGCAGACAGCACTGGCTCTTCAGCTATGAAACAGAGATGAGCAATGAACCCTAGAGTTGGATACAACTGGCTTTTAAGCAAAGATGACCTTTACCTTTAACTATACAGTACATTAATTGGGATGGTGGAGGACGGGGTGCCTGGTGTGCAAGGGTCCATGGGGCCGCAGGGGGTCAGAATCGACTGTGCGACTAAACAACAACAACAGCAGCAGCAGCAGCAGCAGCAATAACAACAACACAGTACACAGCAATAGGATTGCCCTGCTTCAATCTAGTTCTGGTAAATGTGTTCAGGGTTGTAACTTAAATATTATTTGCATTATGTGCTGAAATCTTTAAAGCAAAGTGGGTTGGAAGGGCCTTAGTAAGCATTTGATGTTGTACAATAAGTAAAGAGCTAGTCTAAAGTTATACATGTCTTTGAGGTAAAGGAGGAGCTTCTTTTTCTCCCCTAATTGCTCAGCATTTCAGGAGATGAAAAGGTATGACCTAGAATTCTGATAACTCCGATCAAAGGTAACAAGTTTACAGTCATGAAAATGGGAGTGGCGTTTTTAAAAATAGAATGGAACTCTTCTTTGCCAAGTGTGTGAAGGCCATCCAGAAACTGCTGACCCTGACTTTCTGGTGTTGGTTACTTGTGTTTTTTTTTAAACAAAGGGTATATTATTTTATGGCAACATGTTTTCTTTCTGCCCATTTCCCTTAACACAGCCCTGTGCTTCCTTCATAAATGTCAAAGTCCACTGCATATACCTACTCAACACAGGGCTGCAATTAATAGCATTAGGAACACAGGATATCCCTTTTCTGCCTGCTCAGATTCTTTCTCCATCTAGTCACCAATTGTTTGAGAGCTGCTTTCAAGGGGGCCTACCCAGTGTATTTGTGAGTCCCTGTTATTTGAAAGTAAAGCAGGTGTTTTGTCATGGATTTGTAGTCCTGTATGAAGTCTGGAATTCCAGAAAACACCCAGATACCTCAATCCATATAAAATTCTTCTTCAGGTGCCGTATCCATTCCGGATACTGGCTATCATCATTGTGATAGGCTTCTTGTTCTTAACTCCTTGGAACAGTTATTCTGAGGAAATGCCACACCAGTCTCTCAGGTTTCTCAACCCTAAAGTCTGTCTATGCCCAAGGTCTCTCTTCCCAGGGATCTTTCCTTGCAGAGTTAGAGTATTCTATACTTTATGTTGTTCCTCATGAGATGGCCAAGGTATTGGCGTTTTCTTTGCTTAATGGTCTTAAAGAGTTCTTGTTCTTTATCCATTCAGCGCAATACTTCTACATTAGTCACATGGTCATGCCATGATATCCTTAGCAGTCATCTGTAGATCCACATTCCAAAAGCTTCAATTCTCTTTTCAGATGCTTTAGTCAATGTCTAAGCTTCAACTCCATATAGCAACACTGGGAATATGCAACATCTCGCTACAGTCAAACCTCGCATAAAGAGTACCTCACTTAAAGAGCAGAATTTTCTCTGAATGTTCGCTTCGCTTAACAAATAAAACCAACCAAAAACTCGCTTAACAAATAAATTGGGGTTCACAATTCTCCCCACCAGAAGTCACAATTGGTTACTTATAATGGTGTTTCGCTTAAGGAGCAAACTCGCTTAAAGAGCAATCCTGTGGAACTCATTATGCCTTTAAACGAGATACCACTGTATTTGGATATTTGTAGCAAGAGTTAGATTCTACTGCATAACAAATGTCCCATTTTTATGAAGGTGGATCTTGCCTTTTCTATTTGTATTTTAATCTCTAACTTGGGATCCCAATTTTCATTCAACATATTCCCCAAATAGACAATTTTTATCCACTCTTTTGATTTCTTGTGTTCAACCTATTTAGTCTTCTTGGTGTTGAGATCCAAACCATATTCTGTGCTTGAAGATCTAACTCAATCGACCATCAACTGAAGATCTGTAAGGTTTGTGGCCAACAACACTGTGTCATCAGCGTATCGGATGTTATTCAGGTATTCCCCATTGATTTTAATGCCCATTTTTAAATCTGATAGTACTTCTGAGAAAATACTCTGAATATATATTAAACAATGTTGGAGACAACACACAGCCTTGTCACATACCTCTGTGAATTTGAATGTGCTACATCAGTTGCTCTTCAACTCTGACTTGAGCTGTCTTATTCAAATACAGGTTGGTGATGATTCTGATATCTTTATCATCTACACCTATTTTCTTAAGTGCTGTGATCATCTTCTCATAATGGCATCTTTCAAAGGCTTTTGTATAATATATAAAACATGCATGCACGTCACATCTCATGTCTCTGCATCTTTGTATGAGGACCTGCATTGTAAACAGTGCCTCTCTGGTACCCACAGAATTCCAGATGCCAAATTGTGTTTCACCTGTGCTTGCTTCACACTTTTTATAAATTCTACTATTGATTATTTTCAAGAAGACCTTAAGAGTGTGACTCACGGGGCTAATCATTCTGTACTCCTCACAGGACTTTGTGTCTGGTTTTTCCAGCAGTGTAACAAAGGTTGATAGCAACTAATCACTCAGAAGGATCCGTGTGTCATAAATGGTGTTTAGAAGGTCCATCAATTCTTCGATGTTAACTTTGGACAGAAGTTTCAAAATTTCTACTGGAATGTCATCTGGCCCTCCAGCTTCCCCATCTTTGGATATTTGCAAAGCTCTTACAACCTCACTGTCCAGCACTGGTGGTCCAGTATTGTCATTTATGACAGGCTGTCCACATCTTTCATCACTAAAACTTCGAGATGCTGCAGTCTAGATAAAATTAGCTATAACTAAAGGGAGGACTACATTGAGACATAATGTGGGAAATACTTAGGAAATGGGATGCTGATTCACTTTATTTTCCATTGACGACATGATGTGCAATTCAAAGCAAACTGACTCAGAATCATCCCCATCTGTATTTTTTTTTTCTTCTTCCACCACTTGGGCGTCTACTTTTTTGGAATCCATGATCTTTGCATTGGTTCAGGCAATGTGGGTGTTTCAAATGATGTACACCTGCTGATCAGGCTTCTGGAAATTGAAGACAAAGAACATCTAGAGAGCAAAGTTTGAGGACCCCTGATATAGAGGATTTGTAGTCATTTTTCATTACAGATGAAACCATTCCATATGGCAACAGCAGCAGTGAGAGTGAATGGACAATAGAGAAACCAGCTGCCATTTGAATCCCATCCTCAGCAAGATAACTGGGATGCATTAAAAGTGGGAACAGATTTGTGTGTGAGGGGTGTGTGTGTGACATATTCAACATACTCAGTGTGAACAACACAGATTTTATCCTCAACTCACTTTAAAACTCTGCCATTCATACGCCATGGATTTTGGTTATAAATAACAGAACAGATTTGTAACTGGCAAGAATATCAGTGATCTAACAGGGATCCTGAGAATTTTGCCTGAATGTAAAGTTAAGCTATGGTTCACAAGACAACCATATGGTACTTCAGGTATTGTGGGAGTACAGCTCTTGTAATCCTTAATTACTGGCCCTGTATTGTCTAGGACTGATGGGTTTTGGGGACCAGTAATATATCCAGAACAGCACACATTCTCTGAAGGCATATAAACTTCTCAAAACATATGTCACTGGATTTAGGTTAGAAAAATGAAACTATTATGAGCAGGAAAATAAAACTCTTCACAGAAGAGCCAACAAAAGGTCAGATCATCAAAATATTTGGTTCACTGAAGCCACAGAAACAGCATAGTCTATAAGCCAGTAAAGTCTATGTGACAAAGTACAGAGAAAAAGAGAGCCTAACTAAGGATAAACTGTAAATTGCATTAGGTTGGACATTTTCACCAGGCCAAGTTTTCAGAAAAGGATATATTTTGGGTCATATTACTCCTAAATTGGGCATGATATTAAAGAAAAAAAAACAAGGGAAGAGAGACAGGAAAAAAGGAAAAGGTGGCAGCAACAACAAAAAACCAAAAACTGACCACATTTTAAAGTCTTTATATACCCATCCTATCCCAGTTGTGTTTTTGCATCATGGGAGGGAGAGAAACAGCATATTTTGCTGCAGAAATGAGCTGTTCTTCTGGCTCAGAACAAAGAAAAGAAGAGAATGTAGATTCTCTATTGCTGCAAAAACAAAGTCCAGCTATGGATTTTGGCCTGTTTGAAGTTCACAGCTCCTTCTTAAGTGGGGTTCAGGCAGTCACTAGATAGATTCCATATTAGTAAGTCTGGAGGCAATTTAGAATGTCAAAATATCATCAGATCAGATTGGGTTTGATAAAGATATAAAGAAACATTAGAACACAGGAACAAAAATTCAAAAAGATATTCATAGGCTTCAGTGCTAAACTGAAAACAACAGAACAAAATTTAACAAGGGTAAATGTAAAGTTCTACACCTGAGGGGGGACCCAATGCACAGTTAAAAGATGGGGGATATTTAGTTCAGTAATTCTATGAATGAAAAGGATCTTGGAATTTTAAATCACAAGCTGAATATGAGTCAACAGTGTCATGTGGTGGCAAAAAGAGGGCTATTTTAGGCTTCAGTAACAGAAATATAGTCTCCAAAACATGTGAGGTACTAGTCCCCATCTATTCAGCACTAGTCAGACCACAGAGTACTGTGTCTAGTTATACACACCACATTTTCAAAAGGATGCAACAAACTGGATCAAGTTAGAGGAGAACAAGGATTATTATGAGACTGGAAACCAAGCTTTACTAGGAAAGACCAAATGAACTGGATGTGTTTAGTATTGAGAAGAGGAGACTGAGGGGAGATGATACCACTTTCAAATACAGTAATACCTCATATAACATTAGTATCGAATAACACGAAAATCGCATAACATCAAGGAATCTGGGGGGAAGAATTGCATCAGATAACATTAAGATCCTATGGGATGCTTCAGATAACAACTGCGAAAGCCTGTGTGGTTACAATGTATCTCTATGGATCCCATAGAGGATCAGATAACACGAAAAATCATATAACACGAAGACTTGTGGAACCAGGTTTTAGTGTTATATGAGGTTTTACTGTACTTGAAAGATAGTCATAAGGAGGAGTGGCACTGTCTATTCTCAGCCATTCCAGAGTGCATGACATGTAATAAAAAGCTGAAACTACAGGAAGGCAGATATAGGCTGGGTATCAGAAAAATATATATGAAATGTTAGAGCAGTACGACAATGGAACCAATTAGCTCAGGAGGTTGTGAGCACTCCAACACTGGATGCACTCAAGAGAAAAATGGACAAACATTTGCCAGATCCACTTTGATTTGGATTCCTAAATTGAGCAGAGGATTGGATTCAATGGCCTCATGGGCCACTTCCAATTCAGTTTTTTTCATGATACAGTAATACCTCGGATAACGATTGCACCGGATAACGCTAAAACCACATAACGACGACAAATTTGGGGGGAAGATTTGCACCGGAGAACGTTCTTTCTAGCATTATCCGATGCATCATAATAAAGTAGTAAAGGAGGCCAAAGCTCCTCTCCCTGCCACTTCCCTCCTTCCTCGCCCCCACCCCCAGCAATAGGGTGCCGTACTGCCGAGAGAATCCAGCCCAAGCCTGGCCAGAAGTAAAGGAGGCCAAAGCTCATCTCCCCACCACTTCCCTCCTACCTCCCACCCCCACACCCAGCAATGGGGTGCCATACTGCCGAGAGAATCCAGCCCTGGCCCTGCTTACCTTCAAGCCACCACAGCTGCTGCTCCCACCAGGTTCCCCCAGGCAGCCCTTTGCACTGGAACTCATGGCTGGCCCAGGCAAGGGTAGTCTGCACGATCAAGCCAGCCTCGCCCATGTGGAGTCAGCCTAGCTACTGAGCCAGGCTTGACCAGCCGATTGCAGAGCACAGAGCTATGCCTCATGGCTGATGCAAGAGATCAGAAAATGGGAAAGAATGGTTGCCAATGCAGCAAGAGACGCATGCATCGGATAAGGCTGAAAATTGCATAACGTTAAGACTTGTGGAACCAGGTCTTAACGTTATCCAATGTATTACTGTACTATGATTGCCTCACTTCACTTTGCTACAGTTTAATATGACCTTTTGTGGATCAAGCCCATTTCTTCAGACATTAGAATCAGCTTCTTGTTTAAAGAAAAAAAGGAAGCTGCATTGAAAAAAGCTAAGAGGGATCTAAGCCATTAAGACACCGAGCTGTCACTTTCTTCAGGTGAATTGTGGTCTCTCAAGTGGAACTCTTAAGAATGGAGAATTCTGGGAGCAAGAGTCTGAAAAATCTGAATGGCAGAGCAGGATTATTAAGAGGAGTTAATTCCCCTGCAAAATCTTTAGCATCTCACTCCTGCTAAATTGTATCAGGAACAATTTTGTTCACACTTGTTTCTACCAGGACCTCTTTTTCAGCTGTCTTGTTCAGGCCACAGGTTACAAGTTATTGAAATAGTGCTCATTGCTTTAAAAGCACCCAATATTACAAGATAAAAGATTATGAGGCACATACACCAAGGTTGTCAGATGCAAAATAAAACCATTTTACTTTTGTAAATAGCTGCTTAGAGGAGAGAATGTTTGTGTGAAAGCTATATTTAATGAAATGTTGCATCTCAACATCCTAACAAGGAAAATACAGACACTTACAGGAAAACTTTGACTGTGAAACTTTGTATTTAAAAACCTCAATCAGTCAGAGCTAGTGCTATTTTGCAACCCTTTCAAGAGGTTCTGCTTTTAAAAAGAACAGGATAAAGAGCAGGTCCATATTACTCAACAGCAACACATTGCCTTCCTTTATGCAAAACTGGCGGTTTTAGTATAATTGATAGCAGTTTCAGAGAGCTTGCAATGTTAAGGCTGGAAAGGATATGAACCTTCCTTCCCCAGCCATGCTTTGATTGAAGTCCCTTGTTCCACTAGATACAGTACCTTACAAAACGCTACTCACTGCTATGCACAGTCCTAGTGATAATCATGCCCCTAGCACACAGCTGTAACCAGTGGTGGGCTGTCAATTATTTTGCTACCCCACCGTGATGTCATTACGTCGTCGGTGGAGCATAGATCACGACATCATGATATCATGGGCGGAGCCAGCATCATGATAAAATGGCTGCCTGAAACTGCACATGCGTCAAACCTCCATTTGACACATGCACAGTTCTATTTTTTAGTGCACATGCATCAAACCTCTACTTGATGCATGCACACTAAAAAATAGAACTGTGCATGTGTCAAATGGAGGTGTGACGCATGCGCAGTTCTGGGCAGCCCTTTTGGCTGCCCAGAAATACACTTCCGGAGGGTGGGCGGAGAGGGGACCGAACTGGTTGCCCGGGGTCCCCCCCCCCGGTGACCCCCTCCTGATGGGTGCTACCGGTTTGGCAGAACCTGTCCAAACTGGTAACAACCCATCACTGGCTGTAACCTTAACCCAAAACTACATGTATTCAGGGTCTGATGGAAATTGTAATCCAGAATATGGACAGCCACACATTCCCCATATAATGTAGATCTAGTTCTTCACCATCACCTGCGGCCATCTTGAGAAGTAGGTTAGGACTGAGAGAGAGAGAGTGAGCAGCCCAAGGAGATATGCTTCGTCATGTCCAAGTACAGTATAAGCTTAAATCTAGGTTGTCTGAGTTCAACAACATGTCTTCCTTTACTGTGAGTGTTGTGATTATGTGCATGTTCACTCAGAAATTACATCCCACTATGTTCAGAAGCATTGCCCACCCCAATGTAAGTAATTATCTGTTTGTTGCACAAAGCCTTATCTTGTTTCCATGAGAAGGTTTCTACAAGGCCTGTAGAAATGTTGTTTTCTTGGAGGAAACTCCTAATGTCTTCAGTGAGGTTCATTCTGAGGTAAACTGTGGATAGAACAGATGTACAAGCTGTTTGTAAGGTCAGAGAGGGAAGAAAGGGAAGAGGAAAATTTATTCAAAGTTCATCTTTAATATCTAGACCAGTGATGGCAAACCTTTGTACACCAGGTGTTCTTGGACTTCAATTACCAGAAACCCAGGTCAGCACACCTGCTGGTCAGGGCTTCTGGGAATTGAAGTTCAAGACCACCTGGAGTGCCAAGGTTCACCATCACAGATCTAGACTCTTTACCTTCCTCTGTTCAGAAGGACAGAGGATGGGGGTTTGATTTTTCATTGTGTCTCCTTTATAGGGGCTGATCTATAAGTGTCTTCCAGCTCTGCAGTTCTAAAATTATTATTAAGAGCTTATTCTGAGGTAATAATCTCCACTCTATAGGAGATTATATTATAAAGTGGGAGAGAGAGAAATGAAATGAAAAGACAGAATGTTATATTTATGGAACTCACTCTTTCTGGCCAAGGCCAGGCCTGCAATCAGAAGTACTGTTAGAACAGAAAAGAGTTCCAGTACAGTTTTCACAACCTAGCTGTTGTCACAGACTTTATTGCTGCCCACTGTAGAAACCATTGTGATGCATGCTTACATAACACAGATGGAAGTTAATGTCGTAAGGGCTGTTGAAATTGGCTAGATATGTGAAATTCTGCTCAGATGGACGTAAAAGGTTTTTCCAGTACAGTTCTGTATTTCTCTTTTCCCAAGCCAGGGCAAAAGCCAGGGTGAGAATGGTACAAATTCATAACATCAAAGGGATTGTGCTGTTCTAGCTACTAATTCTTATTACATCATCATATAAACATCTCAGATAACACTCTCATTCTGTATGGGAAGGAGGCTTCTAAGCGTTCATGAGCTTAGCAGTCTGTACTGTATGCCTGTCCTCTGTTTTCTTTAGCATTAACACAATTAAATGAAACTGGCCTTAGTTTGAATATATTGTTATAAAACAACAACTGATAGCCCATCAGAACAGCAACTACTAGCTCTCATTTGTCTATTGATTTATTAATAATAGTTCTGTGTTATCTTTTGAGGCAAAACTATCCAGAGCTAGTATGCAACCTAAATATTAAGCTAGTCAACTACAATAGATTGTAGCAGGGTAAAACATTTATTTTTAAAAAAGCAACTGTAAAAAAAAAAAAAACAAAAACACCCTCAACTTTTTAAGATGGGCTATCATTGGTCAGCCCCTTGGTGGGGAGAGATTTTACTGGGACAGAAGGGCGTGTGCTGCAGCTCAAATCCCATACCTTAAAGGGAAACACCACCTCGGCATTTTCTGCATCACTTCATCTCGCCAATCTCCATTCTGATCTGTGGGAGAAAGGCCAAAGATCTTCGGGCAGCTTTGGGAGAAGCTGTCCAAGTTGCCCAAAGTGCTTCGGGCTTTCTCCCATGGAGCAGAGTGGAGACTGGTGAGAAGAAGCAAAGTGGAAAATGCTGAATTGGTGTTTCCCCTTTAAGGTATGGGCTTTGAGCAGCAGTGTGCGCCCGTCCGTCCCGGTAAAATCTCTCCCCATCATGGGCCTGCCATTGGTTTAAAACCACACACATCATCCCAGACTCTATGGCCTCTTTTAAAACAGCCATGGTGTGTGGAAATGTTTGTCTATTTATACAACCCTATGCCTATCTATTAAGAAAAATCCTTAGTGAATTCGTATGGTTTACTTCCAGTTTAATTTCCATACGATTGTATGAGGGAATTAATCTCTCAGTGGAACATCTGTGTTAGTGTACAGATGATTGTGGTCTTAATGTTTTTGACAAGGTTCTCAACCAAAGACATTCTAATAAATTCAATGGAGTGGGAGCCTATAAACATTTAACATTAGTGAATGAAAATGTATAGTTATATGATAAAATTATCTAGTCTTTACTACCCAATCCAATCTAACGTATATTTCATCACTATAGAACACTACATTTAAGCAGTGTTTCCCAAATCTTGGTCTCCAGATAGTCTTGGACTGAAGCTCTGAAATCTCCTTGCCAGGCCAGCCAATGGTCAGGACTTCTGGACTCAAGAACATCTGGAGCTCATTGTGGTATCCTAATAATTTACGGAAGACCAACTTTGAGATGCTCTTAATCCCAAGGGTGAGACTTAATACTAGCTTGTTTCTTGTTTCTTCAGTTGTAGGAACAAGCAGTATCCCATTGACAAATGTTTCAGATTAATATAATACATTTGCTGGCATATAAGATCCACACACCTCATGCACTGGAAAATGGAGTGCATCTTGTACTGTTTATAGTAGCCAACAGTGGGTTAGTTTGGTAATAACAGAGTGTGTCTTATACTCCGATGCATTTTATATGCCAGCAAAGACTTGCCACCTCTTTTCAATGTCTGGAACATGACGGACAACCTGGAGCTCTAGGAAGACATTTGACCCACAGTCAAATTTTGTGTACCTCTCTCTATGCAATCTGTTCAAAAAAAGATGGAGGGGGGGAATAACCCATCATATTCTTGGCAATCCACTGAATGGGGAGGAAGAGGGAGGTAAGATGAGAGAGATGTGCAACTCAGAAAGATGGGGCCTACAACTAGCAGTTTTGATGGTTGAGGCTTTGCTGTCTTATCAGTTAAGGCTAGGCCATATGAGACTGACCTACATTGAGAGAAGATGGAGTATGCAATAACTGCAATAGTTCCAAGGTAAAACCACTTGTTTTGTACATCCTTCTGCTCCAGGAGGAGTGGCTGGGGCAAATACATGCTCTGTGCTCAGATTAGACCAGTGATTCCTAACATGGGGCCCATGCCCCATTGGGGGGGGACTTCAATTCCCAGAAGCCTAATTGGTTGATCAGTGCTTTGGGGAATTGACTTAGGCTTCTGGGAATTGAAGTCCAAATGCCAAAGGTCAGGAAACACTGGAGTAGACCAAAGTCCAAGTCAACACCACTATCTTGGGTTCACTTACCACCATAGCATGCAACCCCTACCAGGGAATGTGACACCAAGAGAAAGAAAGATTCTGAAGTTGGGTCACCCTAGATTCAGCATAACATGATATATAATAGGATGCCAATTCAAAAGGAAATGTGTTTATATTCAAAAGACAATTAAGCATTTAGATATGACTACTATATTCCAAGCAATTTGGAAACATAGGAAGAAGAGTTTTTTAAAATATTGAAACAGATGATAAGCTAATTGATTTAAGGAAAACTGGACTTTCATGATTTTCTAGAACTGCAGCATGTAAAATGAAGGTACTGCCTATGATTTTTTTTTATGATGCTACCAATAAAGCTTAATGAAGAAGAGTTAAATAACTGGCAAAATATGATTCATAAATTCTGTAATGAAGAAAAGAAGTCAAGGATTAAAAGAGGAGATAATATGAATCTCAAAAAGTTGGAGGTTTAGGATTTACTATATTATTTATTTATTTGTTCATGTTTCTCCACCGCCCTTCTCATCAAAGTGACTCAGGGTAGTTTACAAGTAAAAGACATCACAATGTCATGCTATATTGCCAATTAATTAAGAAATATATCAGATATTATATTTCAGCCTAACAAATGAATTTGGCTGAATATGGAAACACAAGAACTATATTTGAATTTAGTAAACATTCTCGTCATATAAGGTAATAAAATTATAGTTAAAAAAAAATAGAAAACCCCTTCCTGAAAAATATGCTAACAATTTGGAATAGATACAGAAAATTATTTATTCTGCCAGTTTCCCCATTATGCTTGGTGACTGAGCTGGAAA
This sequence comes from Furcifer pardalis, assembly GCA_030440675.1. Classification (NCBI taxonomy): domain Eukaryota; kingdom Metazoa; phylum Chordata; class Lepidosauria; order Squamata; family Chamaeleonidae; genus Furcifer; species Furcifer pardalis. Next base: position 166,188,083 of record CP126891.1, on the reverse strand, counting down.
AATTCCCAGAAAATCTAAAAAGACTGGTTGAGAAGGTATTCATAAAGAGACAAGTTTTTGAAATAAAGGACTGGTTAGAAAAAACTAAAAATGAAAGAATAAAAGAAGGGCTAGGTAAATTTAAAGTACTGTATTACTGATAAGTAAATTTAAGCAATAGGTAAATATAATTGTTAGGTAAATTTAAAATATGACAAATATAATATCTGTATAATGTTACTCAGCTAAAACCATGGTGCGTATAGGGGAGAGTATCTAAGCATGTTCCACTGAACTACTGAGCTTTCCTTGGGCTTATAACACTTGATTGAGGGATCATTTATAAACCCATTCAGCTGCAAATTCTCAAAGTCTTTCATGTTTAGCCCATGAAGACTTAGGTGTGCAAGGGTGTTATGTTCATCCTTTTTTAAGCTGGCTGAGAACCAGTGTTGGGTAATGGGGTCACTTCTAACCCCCTGATGTGGCATAGGGTGAGGAAATGCCCTGCATGGTGATACTTTATCACCTCTGTCTTTTGTAACACCTAGTCCCAATTCTAAAGGCCAGCCCTACTACTATACAGAGTGCAGCAGTTACCTTAGTCAGCAGATTTGACTTGCCAATAAAGCATAACAAATTGTTAGTTATACACTATGTTGTTGTTAATGCCAGTCATAGGGAGCAATGCTGTTGGCACAGACATGATGCACGCCCTTTCATGCACAGAACGGGCAGTGACAGTGGACTTGTGGCTGAAAGAAGCCCTGGCCTTGGTTTCCCATTCTGTTTCCATGATGCCAACTAGTTTCTTCAGTAACACTTGGCCAGAAGGAGTCCTTGTAGTCAAGGCACAATTAGGGAAGATCCTCCCCACGGCCCCTCAAAAGTACAGGATCTGTTTTTTGGCCACCTCTTCAACCGTGCCAAAGCTGCTGCTCCCTCTCATTATCTGCTTCTTTTTTGATAGAATGGAGGAATGGCAGAGGATGTAATTATTTGCTGCTAACATTTTGTCCCCCAAAGTCAGTGGTGGGCAGCGACAGGTTTGCAGCCCCTCCGTGGCTTTTGGGCAGAGGGGGGAATAGCAAAATTGGGTGGCCACACCAACCTTCCTGCCCTGCCCCATCAGGTTTTGTCCCTGCAAGTGGGTCAAGGTCTCGCTCAAAAGCCAGTCATATCCAACTCTAGGGTGCAGTGCTCATCTCCATTTACAGCCAAAGAGCCAGTGCTGCCTGTGTTTGCAGATGTATACATGGCCATATGGCAGGCATGACTAGATCACCTATAGTATAGCATAGACTCTGCCCACAGCGTAGGCTCTGACCATGGCATAGGCTCCGCCCATGGCATAGGCTCCACCCATAACATAGGCTCCACCCAGTGTGTGGTAGCAATTTTTTTGGCTGCTCACCACTGTCCGAGGTGACTACCTTAGTTCAATGGTAGGTCACGTCTCATATGTGAGATTTTCTGTCTCACTGCCATAATAACTTTTTCAGCTTTTCGTACTATACACTCAGATGTGGGAGTGAAGAGGGGGCCATCATTTTAATGCACACCCAGTAGGAAAATGACCTTAGCTTCTCAGTAAAGAAAGGCAACACGGTGGCATTATGCATTTCAGTATCAAATATTGAGATAAAATCTCATGAAAGATTAAATAAGGATCAAATCCTCAGTGAACAGCATTTAAATATTTATGCATTTCAGGGAGCATTTTATATTACAATCTTTGAAAGGCCAAACTATGGGAAAGAGTTTCCTAAATAGACTTCTTTCCGTGGTATCTGTAGCAGTAAATGAAAATGACTGAAGGGACTTCAATAGAAAAGCAGAACATTGTGTTCCAGACTTCACAAACGAGGCAAGACTGGTTTTGACACATGATATATCTCCTTGTCCAAATAATGTTATCAGATCAGAATAGCTGACCAATAATAAATTCAGTGCTTCCCATTTTATGTTTGTGGAATGACATGACCTTATGAATTTTTATTTTGAAGAGATAATTTGATATAACTTGCAACATACCCCTTGGCAGGGAGATAGGCAAAAAGCGACATTTCCCATCAGTAGGAAGAAATATTAAAACAGTTAGGAAAAAGAAAAGAAAACTGAGAGAGAGGGGGGAAACCAGTGGCAAAGCCGCCTGCGTGTCTATAATGTGTACAGCTCAGCGTTATCTTGTAAGTGTCCAGAACAACTGCAGACGTTGGAGAAATATTTACAAAATAATCAAGAGGGTACAAAAAAGAACATGGGCGGAGGGAGTGGGAAAAAGAACAGGTGGATTGTTCTGTAGTCATTCAAGAAAATCAGGTCAAGACGTCACTGACTGTCAGTTTGATACTTAGTATTTTATATTATGTAAAGGTCAAGGTCTCTCTTGCTCAAAAGCCAGTTATGTCTGACTATAAGGTGTGGTGCTCATCTCTATTTAGAGCCAAAGAGCCAACACTGTCTGTATCTGCAGATATTTTCATGGTCATGTAGCAGGCATGACTGGACACCAGTCACTTTTCCTGACAAAGTGATACCTATTTATCTACTTGGCAGGAGCTGGGACAGGCGATAGGAGCACGTGTCATTGGGCAGCAGTCATGTCTCGAACTGATAACCTGCTGGCCTTCCATTTGTCAATCTCAGCATCTCAGTGTTCTCTTGCGTTGGGTGGACAGAAAGGATAGGTTTTCCGGGGACTAGAAAAGGAAAGGGGTGGGGGGAGAAAAATATCCCGTGTTAATTAAAAAAAAAAATATTATTACTGGAATTTCAAAAGTAACACAAAAAATGAAAGATTTTTTTTTAAAACCTACAGGAAAAATACAGATAAACTTAAGAAAACAAAAACTCAATAACAATTAGTTAAAGGAATGAGAGATTGTTTTAAATGGTTTTTAATATTTTAATATATATTTTTAGAGTTTTTAACGGTGTATTGTATGTCAGTTGTGATCCGCCCTGAGTCGCCTGTGTGAGTAGGGTGGAATATAAATTTAAATAAATAAATAAATAAATCTTAACCCCCAAGCCACTGCAGTCGTATTTTATAGTGCTGCAAATGAGCATTGAAAATTTCATTGGAATCGAGGAATCAGAGTTTGGGAAAACTACTTGGATCACAAATTCCAAAATCCTCACAGTCTGGCTGGGGACTGCTGGAAATTTCATTTTTTAAAAAAAGTTACCATGTCCAGATAGAGCATATACCCCACCCCTAGTGGAAACTCATGACGTGTTACTTGAAGTTATGGTGTCTACAGGTTGTAGACACTGGAGTGCCACAACCTTCTCCAGAAAGCTTTCTTTCCAACCTCTTTGATATGCAATCAAAGGCATATTGGAAAGTGAACATTACCCTGATTGTCTGTGAATGGTCAGTTAAAGTGATTTATTTTACAGTTTGGAGACCATTGCTAAAGTGATGCATCACTTCATTTAAGTAAGAAATATATATGTTGTATATGTTGCCAATTGAAACTGAATTGCTTTAGTGATGATCTCCAAAAGGTAAAAAAAAATCACTTTCTCTGATCATTCTCAAATGATCAGGAGAGGTGTTTAATTGGTTCCCTTTTGGATGGGAGGAACACACTGAATGGCACATCATTCTCCACCCCACCCCAATATGTAGTGATTTTTTTTCCTGAGTGCTCCAGATTCTCAGTCTGGACATTCCCTACCTTTTTCCAAGATCTGAAAAATCCCATTCACTATAGTGTTGTATGGGCAGTTGAAGTTCTCTTGCTCTTTATGTATGCGTCACAAGTGTAATAATACTTCTCTTTGTCCCCAGCTTCTGGGATTAATCAGTAGACTGTCTTTATCTGCAGAATTCATTTAGCTATCACAAAGGAGGGTAATAGTAATAATTACATGCTGTCAAGTAATTTCTGACTTATGTTGATCTTTCCAGGTGTTACTAGTGACAAAGTACTCAGAAGAGGTTTACTATTTCCTTCTTCTGGGGCTGTTCAGGAACTACAAAGCTTTCAGAGGATACTCAGCCTAGCTCTCCTCCTGAGATACATAGTAGGGAATTAAGCTACAAACCTCCCACTTCACAGCTAGATATTTTACTCACTGAACTATTCAGACAGCTAAATGTGGGTACTTCTTCCACTAATTTTACTAAGCTCTTTATTATTATTATTTTAAAAAGAGGGCTGGCTCTTAGGTAAATTAGTAGTGTTGCAATCACTGAACCACCACCTTTCATCTTTCAAAGTCTTTCAAATCTGTCAAAGTATATATATTAATGTTAAATGTCACAAATGGAGAAACTGAGTCTTTGTAATTAGTTTTTTCTTTATCCATCAGGCACAATACTTCTACGTTAGTCATATGCTCAACCCATGATATCCTTAGCAGTCATCTGTAGATCCACATTTCAAAAGCTTCGATTCATTTGGATTGGTGATTAAACCAAAGCACGCAATAACTTCCACTATTTCAGTGTCTTCATTGTCAACATTAAAATTCAATAGATTTTCTCTAGTGATTATTATGATCTTCTTAATGTTCAGCTGCACCCCTGCTCTGGCCTTTTCGTCTTTCACTTTCACCAAAAGTCACTTCAAGCCACTGCTTCTTTCTGTCAATATGATGGTGTCATCTGCATATCTTAAATCAGAAAAGCTTTACCAAGGTGTTCTGAGACTTAAAAATGAAACATAAAACAAACAAACAAACAAAAGCCCATAAGAATGGTCAAGGAGTGAAAGCCTGCCTTTTCTGCTGTCTGAACTTCCTTTCCTCCACAAATGCTGTCTCTACAAAGTAGCCCGTAAGTCCCTACCTATCCATTTAAGACCATTTACACTTGAAGAGCGTATTGTGACAAGTACGTGGGTAAATGAGCACAAGAATATTGGTATATCAGAAAACAAAACAAAACAAATAAAATAAAAAACACTGTAGCACTTTAAAGATAAACTGCTATATTTTTATTGTTAGCTTTCGTGGATCAAGTCCACTTCATCAGACAAAGAGTGAAACTTACAGGCATGTTCTTTATATACCAAATTCAGGGGCTCAAAGGGAGAGGGGGTGTGGTCAAGCAAGATGACAGACAAGCTAGCACAAGAATGCAGTTTCACACAGCCATTAGCAACAATAGTTTATTCAGATAAACTCTAAATGACTCCCTTTCAATCTCAAGGTTGCTGAGAAAGCCCATTATGGTCTCTGATCAACTTGTGACCTGCATGTCAGGGGGAAAAAACAAACACCTGTACCTGGTTTCGTTCTGTTTTACTAAAGAGATTTGGCAGGAAAGTTGTAATATAAAATCATATAGCAATCTGTGTATCAAATTTGATAATGTCCCAGAAACCCTTCACTAATATTTAGTCCCCTGTGATGGGTATCTAACAGATGGATGTATTTGATTTCTGCTGTCTCCCTTTCAATCCTAGTTTTGTAATTTCTCTGTTCCAGAATTGCAACTTTCAGGTCTTGGATAGAGTGTCCAGTTGGATTGAAGTGGTTTGAGACAGGTTTCTCCATGTTGCCATTCTGGATATTTGATTTGTGTCCATTAATTCTTTTGCGTAAAGATTGTCCTGTTTTTGTCCTACATAAAGCACGGATAGACATTTTTGGCAAGAGATGGCATAAATCACATTGGCAGAAGCACAATGTGCTCGCTTGTCTGTCATCTTGCTTAACCACACCCTTTCTCCCTTTGAGCCCCTGAATTTGGTATATAAAGAACATGCCTGTAAGTTTCACTCTTTGTCTGATGAAGTAGACTTATTTTATTTATTTATTTATTTATTTAGATTTATTATCCCGCCCCAATCAGGCAAACCTGACTCTAGGCGGCTTACAGAAAATTCATAAATTAAAACCTTGAGGTTCAAAATTACGTAAAAATCAATTTAAAAAGAATTAAACCATGAATTTACAAAAATCTAAAAGATTTAAAAAGGTTAAAAGGTTTAAAAAGATTTAAAAAGTTTAAAAGAGTGAGGGAGGGGTGGCTGTCCCATCAGACCAGCCATCCAACATGGGACCCCATGTTCCTGGAGCCCCACACCTGCCCTGCCAGCCAGGTTTTTAGGCCCTTCTGAAAGGGCAGGAGCTCTGTCTGCAGACGTAACTCAGTTGGCAGGAGGTTCCAAAGGGCCGGGGCGGCCACGGAGAAGGGCCTCCTTCTGGTGCTAGAGAGGTGCGCCTCTCTAGCTGATGGAATGATAAGAGAGCCTCTCCGATCCACCCTGGTGGGACGGACGGATGTCCTTGGGATGATGCGGTCTCTTAAGTATCCTGGCCCACTACCATGTAGGGCTTTAAAGGTAATAACCAGCACCTTGAATTGCACCTGGAGACATACTGGCAACCAGTACAGCTCCTGAAGCAGCGGTGAGGCACGAGCATAATACCTGCACCCCATCACTACCCGAGCAGCCGCATTCTGGACCAGCTGCAGCTTCTGAATGGTCACCAAGGGCAGCCCCATGTAGAGCGCATTACAGTAATCAAGTCTGGAGGTGACCAAAGCATGTGTGATCATGAGCAAGGAGTCCCGGTCTAGGAGTGGGTGTAGCTGGTGTATTACACGAAGTTGTGCAAAAGCCCTCCTGGCCACGACTGCCACCTGCTCCTTGAGCAGTAGTCGTGAGTCCAAGAGGACCCCCAGATTACGCACCGGGTCTGTTTGGGGCAAAACTGCCCCATCCAGTACCAAAGATGGCAATTCCCGAGATAGCGCAGGACCCCTTACCCATAGCCACTCAGTCTTGCCAGGATTCAGTTGTAGCCCATTGTCCCCCATCCAGACCCTGACAGCCTCCAGGCACCTGGATAGGACTTCTCCTGCATCAATTGGATCTCCACGGGCTGAGATATACAGCTGGGTGTCATCTGCATATTGGTGATACCTCACCTTGTGGGAACGGATGATCTCACCCAGTGGCTTCATGTAGATGTTAAATAGGAGAGGCGAGAGTACCGAGCCCTGAGGCACCCCATATTGCAGGGGCCTAGGGTGGATCTCTCGCCTTCCAGCCACACCGACTTGGTCCGACCCCTCAGAAATGAAGAGAACCAGGCCAACACAGTGCCCTGGATCCCCAATCCTTGGAGCCTTCCCAGAAGGATACCGTGGTCGACAGTATCGAAAGTTGCTGAGAGGTCAAGAAGAGCCAGGACGGATGGATGACCTCCATCCCGTTCTCGCCAGAGATCATCCACCAATGCGACCAATGAAGTTTCAGTACCATATCCGGGCCTGAATCCTGACAGGAAAGGGTCCAGATAATCTGCTTCATCCAGGACTTCCTGTAGCTGCCACGCCACTGCCTTCTCGAAAACCTTACCCAAAAAGGGTAGGTTGGATACTGGTCGGTAGTTGGTAAGTACCGTAGGGTCGAGGGATGGCTTTTTCAGGAGGGGATGCACCAAAGCATGTTTTAAGGGTGCTGGAAAAAGCCCCTCCTGCAGAGATGAATTTATAATTGCCTTGACCCAACCGCCTGACACAGCCTTAGATGCCTTGACTAGCCGGGCAGGGCATGGATCCAATTCACAGGCAGTGGTGCAAACAGATCCAAGAAGCCTGTCCACTTCCTTAGGTCCAACTGGATCGAACTGATCCCAGATAACATGGCCAGACTGTACTCTGGTCAACCCCAGCTCTGTCTCTTCCACGCCGGGATTAAACTTCAAGCAAATCTGAGCGATTTTCTCCACCAGATAATCAGCAAAAGCCTCAGCTGATCCCTGCCAACCAGGGCCAGACACCCCTCTTCCAAGTAGGGACCTGGTCACCTGGAACAAGGTCGCTGGGTGATTATCCGCGGAGGCAATAAGGGTGGTGAAATATTGTCTTTTCACCTCCCCCATCGCCACTAGGTAGGCTTTAATGGCAGCTCTAACAAGTATTCGATCAGACTCACTCCGGGTCTTCACCCAGCGGCGCTCTCGGCGTCTCTTTGTCCGTTTGAGCTCCCTCAGCTCTTCTGTGAACCAAGGGAATGATCGATGCCCGCGGGCAAGGAGAGGCCATAGTGGAGCGATCACATCCAAGGCTGCCGTTGCTCTCTCGTTCCATGAGTTGACAAGAGCCTCAGACGAATCACATTGCAGGTCAAGAGGAAAACACCCCAGTTTCCTCTGGAATCCTTCCAGATCCATTAGTCGCCGGGGACGGGCCCATTTAACTGGCCCTACCTCCCTGCGGTGAAGCCTCGCCCCCAGGAAGTCTAGAGTCACCAGATAGTGATCTGACCATGGCACAGGGGTAATGTCTAAATTCTGTGGTTTCAGATCACTCTGCCACAACTCCGATAAGAAAATTAAATCCGGGGTGTGGCCACTGCTCCTGGTAGGGCCCTGAAGTACCTGGGTCAGGCCCACAGCTGCCATGGAAGCCATGAACTCCCGAGCCGCCTCTGAGCCATTCCCTAATGATGGCAAATTAAAGTCCCCCAGAACCATAAGTCTGGGGAGCTCCAATGCCAACATCGAGACCGCCTCAAGGAGCTCAGGCAGGGAATCTGCTACACTGCAGGGAGGCAGTGTATTCACAAAAGCTAACTTGATCCACAAAAGCTAACAATAAAAATATAACAGTTAGTCTTTAAAGTGCTACAGTGTTTTTATTTTATTTTATTTTATTTTATTTAGTTTTCTTTTCTTATATGCCTGAACCACAGACTAACACGGCTACTATTCCAAAGAATATTGGTGACACCCTGCATATAATAAGTGGCAAATTTAGAGAAAGTTTCAATAGGGACATACAGGCCACTCCGTATTTATCTCCTATAGTTCCTTTACCCTGTTCTTTCTTCTTTCAACACTTCTTACACGAATTCTTCCTTGCCTCCTCTGTATTGTCTGCCCCAGTGTTCCCTCATCGTTTTCTTTTTGCTCTCCCCAAAGTCCCCTTTTGCATTTTCTGCATCTATTTTTTTCTTCAGTTTCTTCTCTGGTAGCCTCAGGTGCCATTTTTCTTCAGTCTTTGTCACCTCCCCAAGAAGACGAGGCAATATAAGAGATTTCCAAAGAAGTTGTAGCAGATCAGTGTGGGAAAGCCATGAAGAGAAGGCAGATTAAGAAATGTTAGATAATCACTTAAAGCAGCCAACTTTTTAGAAATGAAATATAGAAACTGAATAAGGACTGGCTTAAGATGGAACATAACAAACATCCTGCAAGTCCCAGACAGAGGTCACACTAGCTGGGGAATGTAATGTTTCCACCTTCTGATCCTTGGGAACAAAATATCCCTTTTATAATTGAGTATTGCAGAGAGATTAGTGGGGATAGGATAAAAACATGATAAAGTTGTTATTTATTTAAAGAAGGTGTTTGTTGTAAGCAGGGAAGAGCTTTTAGATTTGAAAACATATTTGTTTATTCATCTTTGGTGTTTCTGGTTATTAAGAGACATTGAATGACACTTAATACTTGGGTGTGGTGACGAAGTTATAGAAACTTCAGTGTGGTTTTATGATAAAATTACAGATTTTCCCTTTATCTATTCACCCACATCTAAATAAAAAGGCTTGTTGTACCACTGCTGGCATTAAGTAGTAAAACCACATACTTGTCAAAAAATATGTATTAGGAACTAGATGTGAGAAATAGGATTTCTGTTTGTAAATGTACACAACCATTTTTCCTTGAAGATGTTTGGTTCTGCTCTTCCAGCCCAGAAGAGTCTGAAATGCAGGACTGCTGTTCACAAACTGCCGATACAACAAAAAAAATTAGCTTCCTACCATCAGTAGTAATGGAGCCATGGCTCATTACTATAAAATCATCTATCAAATTTTTAGACTTTCTGATTAGCATGGTTGTTAATAGCATTGGCTTCTACCAGGGCTGTAGGTAGGATTCCAGATGGGTGGTGGTGGTTGGGGTGGAGCAAAACAATTCAGGAGGGGTAACAATGTCACACTCACATATATAACATTGGTACCACGGGGCGGGTTGGGGGCGGGCTGTTAGCTCAGGAGAGTTTTTGCCTCTCCCTCAGCCCCTCTGGCTACGGCCCTGGCTGCTACCCCTGTAAAAAGACTTCTTTCCCCTTCTCCCCATGGCTGCAGTCTTTGTAGTACAGTACTTGGAGAAAACTGCTGAGGAAAAAATCCTGGAAAATGAAGAGCTGGTTTGCATGTTTATACATAAATGTGTTAATATGGATCAACATAGAGGCATACAGTTTAGGACTTTCCTTAAGGATAACCATGGAGATTGCTGTGGTGAGGGTCTGAAGTTCAGGCTGCAGTGCAACAGCTTTTATAAGGAAAACTAATGTGTGTTGAGTCTTCTGCAGACAAAATAATTGACTTTTGGGAACTAGAGCTCTCAGCCAATATGTCCAGTGGCCATGCTGGCCAGATGGCTGCAGTTCTATGAATTATTGGCCAGAAATCTTGGCCAGAAATCTAAGTGCTCTAAATGTTTGTACCTTCTCACTAGTTTAAAATTTCACAGGACAAACATAACACCAAAATGCACACATGTTTCAGGTTCTCCCCATGATGTTGCTGTGTTTTAATGTTTCTGTACTACTCAACAAAACTGCATTGTGCTACTGAATGATGTCATGATCCTGGTTAGGTTGATGGCTAGGTTGATGGGGTGCGGGCTTTATGTTCGTGCCTCACCATTGCTTCGGGAGCTGCACTGGCTGCCAGTGTGCCTCCGGGTGCAATTCAAGGTGCTGGTTATTACCTTTAAAGTCCTATATGGTAGTGGGCCAGGATACCTAAGAGACTGCATCATCCCAAGGACATCTGCCCGTCCCACTAGAGCGGACTGGAGAGGCTCTCTGGTTGTACCATCAGCTAGAGAGGCACATCTCTCTAGCATTAGAAGGAGGGGCTTCTCTGTGTCTGCTCCAGCCCTGTGGAACCTCCTGCCAACTGAGCTGTGCCTCCAGGCAGAGCTGCTGCCCTTCCAGAAGGATGTAAAAACCTGGCTGGCAGGGCAGGTCTGGGGTACTGGAGGCACAACGACCTCAGCCTGCTGGCTGGTTTGACCTCCTCCCCTGCTCCCTTAAGTTCTTAAGTTTTAAATAATAAAACGTTTTAGTCGTAGTTTTAATTGGTTTTAACAGTGGGTTTTTGAGAACTTTTAGAATTTTAGCCTTTTTATGTGTTTTAGTATGTGTTAAACCACCCTGGGTCGCCTTTGGCGCGGAGGGCGGTATAGAAATTTAAATAAAATAAAATAAATAAATAAATAAATGAGGAACACTTGTTGGGTTGCTGTCACCTTGAGGAACAAGATTACATTTCTTTAAATAATAAAAAAAATAAGTTTAGCCTTATTTTTTTCCATGTTTTAAACATTAATATTTTGGTCCATGTCTTCATCTGCAAATAGACATGAACCAGCAGCCTGTAAAATGGAGTGTGGGAGGCCCATTCCTCCACAGAATATGTGTGCTTGAAGGTGTGTCTATCCACTGCAGCTTGAACGGATTATACTGTGGATTTTCAATTAAAAAATGTTTCTAGGATCTGGACATGTGAACAGGCACCTGGGTTGTTCTTTATGAATATAAATAGTTAGGCACTACTTTCTTACATAACACGTTCTCAAAAGTGCAGGCAAGGACTGAGATGGAAGAAGAAACCTGAGCAGAACCCTTCTGTGTCTCTTGAGGCCTCTTTGGTTTGGACTCCGACCAGAACAGAAACCAGAGTGGATTCAGCAAGCTGTTAAAGCAAGGGTGCCCAAACTTTTCGGGCCATGGGCCGATCACGTGGTTGAAGGAGCCAGTCACTAAGGCCCAGGGGCCAGATACAACCCCCGATGCCAATTCATCTGGGTGTGTTTAACTTCCACTTCCAGGAGCAATGAGGGCTTTGCGGGCCGGATGAATTGGTGTCGGAGGCCACATCCAGCCCCCAGGCCTTAGTTTGGGCACCCCTGTGTTAAAGGCACTACTGAAATGGTGTCAAGGCTAGGCTTCCTGGGAGTAATCAAGTATGTCTTCTTCTTTTTGGTTAATACAGCTGCACTTCCTATTTTGTACAGGGTGAAATACTTGGTAATGTGTTTGTTTGCAGTTAAAAATAATTAACTGCAAAGGGTCAGACTCGACTGTGTGACTGAACAAAACAGCAGCAGCAGCAGCAGCAGCAGAAGCAGCAGCAGCAGCAGCAGCAGCAGCAACAACAACAATGTGCCATCAAGTCAATTCTGGCTTACGTAAACCTCTAAGGGTTTTCTAGTTAGAGAGTACTGTACTCAGAAGTGATTTACTATTCCCTTCTTCTGGAGCATCATGAAGGCTGGCCTTCAGTGATGCACAGTGAGAAATCAAATCCCCAATCTCTGGTTCCCAAACCAAATATCTAATTCACTGAACTATCCATTTAGCAGCTTTTAGACCTGTTGTTTGAATTCACTCCTGTTCTCCTGAATGTTGAGGCTTCATAAGGTGTGGTGAAAACCTCTACGAGAAACTTGCTAGGAATATTTTCCAGCCTATGATGGCATTCCCAATTGGTTTCCATAGTTGGTGAATGTTCAGATCCATGGTATCTGTAAAATGAACTACATTCAGAATCACATTTTGCACAAGTGACTGAATATCTCTAATCAGGAGACAAAATATCCCATTACAACCTGTCTTTGTCAAGGGGAAGGAAGGAAGAAGGACCCATTGTCCAATGCCAGTGGATAATACTGTAAAGCTTAATGGGAGCTGGCTGATAACACAATGGTTGTACACAATGGCTGCATCTGTTGCCAATATTCTTAAATCTACCAACTGACCTTTATTCAAGTGAGTCAATGTCCATACTGCTTTAATGGCTTGTACTTTGTGTGTTTTAGATCAGCTAACTCGATATTAAAAATGTTGTCCTACCATTCTTTCTGTCTGCGAAAAGCATGCTCTGTCACTCAGCTATGTTTCCTTTCCTCATTCTGAGGAATGGAGAGAATTGTGTTTCTCTTTGGAACACTAATTTTGAAATTAATATTTTTATTATTACATATACTTTTATTTTCAATAAAATATGCTTCTCTCATTTTAATTTGCCACCCACTTCAAGTTTAGGCTTACATGTTCACAGGCACCACACTGTGGAATGATTACTTGTAGGTAAAAAGACTGCAAGAGTTGATTTTTAATACATTTATATCGAGTGGAGGGCTTTAAAAAGCCGCCAGCTGGAGCCCGAGACGCCAAAGCTGCCGCCCTCCTCCCGCCCTCACCACCGGCTGGAGTGGAGGGCTTTAAAAAGCCGCCGGCTGGAGCCCGGGATGCCGAAGCTGCCGCCCTCCTCCCGCCCTCACTACCGGCCGGAGTGGAGGGCTTTAAAAGCTGCCGGCTGGAGCCCGAAACGTCGAAGCTGCCGCCCTCCTCCCGCCCTTACCACCGGCCAGAGTGGAGGGCTTTAAAAAGCCGCCGGCTGGAGCCCGGGACGCCGAAGCTGCCGCCCTCCTGCCGCCCTCACCACCAGCCAGAGTGGAGGGCTTTAAAAAGCTGCCGGCTGGAGCCCGGGACGCCGAAGCTGCCGCCCTCCTCCCGCCCTCACCACTGGCCGGAGTGGAGGGCTTCAAAAGCCACAGATACGGTAGAGGACACTGAGCCTGGCCCTCATTGAGGACGTTCAAGCAGCAATGACTTTTTGAAGTGGCTGGAGGGAGGCCACCTCCATGTTTGGCCCCGGGACTCGTCCATCTGTGTATGAACTGTTGTTTTCTTATGGTTAAGGTGAGAGCCCTGATATTGTCGAATCATGTACTTTATTTTTATATTGTATCCTATTATTGAAACTATGTTATGTATATGTAACTGGAATTGTACTTTGTAACCTTATTTTGCAGTGTCGTTTTGTTTTGTTGCACTGCTGTACTGTATTGTTATATTTATTGCATTATACTGTATGATTTTTGATTATGTTTATTACCTTTGATTGTCTGATATGTATGGTTTCTGTAAACCGCCCTGAGTCGGTTGCACCGAGTAGGGCGGTATACAAATCGAATAAATGAAATGAAATAAAGATCTCAAACTGGTTTCCTCTCAGAACAAATTAGCAAACAAGAAGCCCTATTCATCGATACTGTCCTGGAATTCTGAGGCAAAGGTGTTAATTGCCTTAAGAGTCAGCTATTAACATAACTGGGTGGGGGAACTGAAATTCCTGATGTCATGCAGGTCATGAATGGAGTTCTTAAATTGCCTTTATACAGTTGTACCTCGCTTAAAGAACATAATGCGCTCCACAGGATTGCTTTTTAAGCGAGTTTGCTCTTTAAGCGAAACACCATTGTAAATAACCAATGGGGGGGGGATTGCAAACCCCGATTTATTTGTTAAGCGAGTTTTTGATTGGTTTTATTTGTTAAGCGAAGCAAACATTCAGAGAAAATTCTGCTCTTTAAGTGAAACACTCTTTATGCAAGGTTTGACTGTACGAAGAAAAGGGTTTCTTTTTGGTATTTCCCTTGCTCTGTAATACTTTGATTCTTAACATGTTCTGCTGCGTATTTTTTCAAAGTAGGACTGTACTCAAAGGTATTTCCTTTCAAAAGGATGCTTGGACACCCCAAGAACACTGTGACCTCTCACCTAGAAACCAATTAAGCATAATCCTTTGAAGGTCTCACACCCTACTCAAAGAAGTTCCTGAACGATAATAGCCAGAGGACTATTCTCTGAATTTTCCCTATCACCTCTTTCTTCCCTGGAATCTCTATTTACCATATTTAAACTGTGATGTTTGCCAGACAACAAACAAATAAACAGACAATGGTCACACCTGGAAAGGTTCCCCTGGAAGAAATCAACTGCAACATAAAGACATCACCCCTTTCCCTTTACCATTTTCTGGACTTTGTAATTATTTCCTACGATCATTATTTGCATAGAAACTTTTCATTGTATCCTGAACTGAGGTGCCCATTGTAACAAAAGTTTGAATTTTTGCTTATGAAAGAAAACCCCCACTGCTGGCTTTTGTTCTATTGTATAACTTCAAGGTAGCAATAGATAATTGGATTACCAGAAGAGTATAACTGGTCCTGTGTTTGGAGGGCAAACGAGCTCTTCCATCAAATTGCTCAGGGAAGCTCAGTAGATTTTTCTAGAAGACAAAAATGGGTTAGATAAGGTTGTTTATCCAGCAGTGGGGCCCCTCTATTTCTTAGATGTTATTTTTGTCAATAAACTGGTCTTGTTTTTGTCTGAAATTAAAACCTCTGTGGTTTCTTGGGGAGCTCAGCCAGCAGAAAAATCTTTTTAATTTTAAAACACATCTCCACATTAAAAAAGGATAGCAATTTTCAGGTAACATCTTTGTTGGGTGCAATCCATTTTGGCAGTTGCTGGCTGTGTCCACATGATATCACTGATGGTGAACATAGTGCTGCATGAAGTGGGAGTGAACCCTATGTCTTTTGCCTACCTTCTGCCCTCACAGATAAGGACTACAACTGCAATGTGAGTAATAAATTAAGGTTTTTCAAAATATTTTGTCTTCTCCTTGTTAAATGTTCTAGCACTAAACTGCTACAGCGTTAATTCAAATTCTTACTGCACGTTCTTATTTCAGCACTATTTCACTTGCTAAACATGAAAAGAGAGAGAGACAGGATTTGAGTGCATGCAAAATCAGTGAACAAGAGGGTTGTAACAATGTCAGAGAAGAGTGAGGAAGAATGGACAGTGTGTGCACTTGAACTGTATCTTCTCAGCATGAATAAACAGTTCGATGTGAACCACGACAATATTTAAATGCCAGAGTGCAGTACTAGAAGTTAAGATCAACACAGGACACACTTTGGTGTGTTCACATCTTAAGACTGTATCATCGTCGTCGTCGTCGCTTCCGCCGTCCTTCTTCTTCTTCTTCTTCTTCTTCTTCTTCTTCTTCTTCTTCTTCTTCTTCTTCTTCTTCTTCTTCTTCTTCTTCTTCTTCTTCTTCTTCTTCTTCTTCTTCTTCTTCTTCTTCTTCTTATTATTATTATTATTATTATTATTATTATTATTATTATTATTATTATTATTATTATTATTATTATTATAGCAGCACCTCAGATTCAGGATACAATGAGAAGTTTCTATGCAAATAATGATCGTAGGAAATAATTACAAAGTCCGGAAAATGGTAAAGGGAAAGAGGTGAGGGTACATGTCTTTAAGTTGTAGTTGATTTCTTCCAGGTGAACCTTTCCGGTGTGACCAATGTCTGTTTAATGCCACCCCCTCACCCCCTCACGTAAAACACGACTCCGGGTGGCTCACAACAGTAAACAATAAATAAATAATATAAAAAACCTACAATCACAATAAAAAGCATCCAAAAACATCAAAGGTAAAAGTTGGATGAGGGGAGCAGCGGTGGCAGTAGCAACAGGAGCAGTCCGGATTTTAAAATCCCACTGGACGTCTTCGACGGAGCCCAGGGCTCAATGTCTTCAATGTAGCCCAGGGCTCAACTTCTTCAACAGAGCCCAGGGCTCAATGTCTTCAACGGAGCCCGAGGCTCAACATCTATGACAGAGCCAAGGGCTCTGTTGTACCTTTAGCAGGTACAAGCTAGTTCCTTATTTTTTCATTTAAAAATAACTTGCCTTTCTTCCTTAAAACTATAAATATCACCTGAAACCATCTTTTCAATCTTCTCAAAACAAACATTCATTGAATTAGTTCTTTTGAAATTCTTTGAGACAGACAACAAACCAGTCGCTGGATTTTGTTGTACTCAAAAGTGAGTTGGGTTTGTTCTCGAAAAAGATCAATGGAAGAGACATATCAAAGGGCACTTTGGAGAACAAGGAACAGAAAGGAAAGGTACAGTATTTGAAAACCCAAGTGCAGCCAGGACCACACTAAAATTATTATTGTTATGTACCATAAAGTAATTTTCTACTTACAATGACCCTCCCAAGATTTCTGAAGTATGTGAGATGTTCAAGTAGTGGTTTGCCATTGCTATTTTTATCTCAACAGCTAGTATGGCATGGTGGATAGAGCATTCTTGAGTAGGGATATGAAGGATTCCCTCAATCCACATTTGACACTCTATCCAGCATGCCATACTAGCTGTTGAGATAAAAATAGGAACCATGAAAAGGTTAGTCAAGGAAGATGAAGTCAAGCCAGGAGGGAAGCCCTATAATATTCTGAATAAACAGAATCAGGTGTAAAAAACAAACAAACAAGGATACTCCAGACCGGGGTGCCCAAACTTTTTGGGCTGTGGGCTGGTCACATGGTTGAGTGGGGCAGTCATGTGGTTCCTCCCACCAGAAGCAGAAGTAAAACGTGCCCACACGTTTATGACAGCTGTGCGTGCATTTGTGGCAGCATTTTGCACATACAGGGCATGTTTTACTTCTGCTTCCAGGAGTGGTGAGGGTGGCACGAGTTGGATTATTAGGTGGTGTGGGTTGGATCCGGCCCATGAGCCATGGTTTGGGCACCTCTCTCTAGACTAGAGAGGTTTTGAAGGAACTGAAGATGGAGAGGTTTTGAAAGAACTGGAGAAGGAGAATGAAAGAGATGGGCCTGGTGCAGCTGAATGGAATATATGGAAAAAAGAACATCTGGCCTTGGGGATTTGAACTCAATCAAATTAATAAGTTATTCTTTGTTTATCAGTCTCAAGATGTTATCCTGTCCCCTTCCCTTGCCGTGGGCCCCAGGCCCCACAGAGGGACTTCAATTCCTGGAAACATAAGTCAGTTCATTGGCTGATTGGGAATTGAAGTCCAAAAAACCAAAGAGTGGGAAATACTGAGCTAATGTAGGAACTGAGCACTTCAACTTTATCATTGTTGTTTGTTATTATTAAATGAGCTATGCAACCAGGAAGTAGGACACAATCCTAACATGATAACTCTACATGAGAGTCATTTTTCAGAAATACATATTCTGACTTCCATAATGCAAAAGTACCTGAATTCAGATCTCTTTGGCATTTGCTATTTGCTCTGGGTAAAAAGCTTAAGTGTGGCCCCAACAGCTAGCATTTCTTTCTGAAGTGACTCAAAACATTTCCATAGTCCAGTCCATTCATAGCAGAGAAATCAGCAGCTAAGGTTTTCCTTGTTGCCTTTCCTGGCCTTAAAAAATTCCATCAAAATATTAGGTTGGTGTCAACTTTTTCCACTGGTGCTTCAAGGAAAGAAAATGAGCATTGGACACAGAGTCAAATTGGAGAGCTCTTAGGGATTATTTATAGCCCATTAATCACATTAGCGTGTGTTCCAAAGGAGTAATTGCAAGTCCTCCAAATGTTTAAGGAAAATATGACAACAGTGTAAGTGATGTCTGTGTTAATAGCTCTCTTGCTTGAGGTTGCTTATAAATAACCCTTTGTCTTGCTGGTGCTTGTTAAGTGTTTGGCTGGCATGTTGTTTTTCCTCTCATCTCTAGGCTTGCCTAAATCTTGTCCTGTGGAGAGACATCGCTTCTGGATTCTTAAAGAGGCACCTTCAAGCATGAGACGGAACTGATGAAAATATTGTGCACTTAGTTCTCATATTTGTCTTCTTCCTTTCCTACCTTCCTGAATTTCCACTGAGGAGATGATGATGATGATGATGATGATGATGATGATGATGATGATGACGACGATTATTATTATTATTATTATTATTATTATTATTATTATTATTATTATTATTATTATTATTATTATTATTTCAAATTTATACCCTGCCCTGCTCAGGCGAACCTGACTCTAGGCGGCTTACAGATTATATAAAAATAACAGCATAACAGTCACAAATTCAACATTATCATAATAACAATCATCACAGTATCAGAATATATATAAATAACACAGTAACAATCAAAAGTATCAATATCACAATAAAGTGTTACAAAAATGTTAAACAAAAAACAGCAGCAAAAACAAAACCACATTTACCGAATCCTGCAGTGATTATAAGCAAAAATTATACCAAAAGTAACCGGGAAAAATTCAAGAAAAATCCACGAAAGAAGGGAATCCAGTCCCGGTGAGAGCTGCCTGTCGCAGCAGCATCTTTTGAGCCGGCCCGGGAGGGGAGGGCCCCCGGTGGTGGAGTGGCCCTGGCGCTCATGGTTACAGCATCCTCTCCGCCCGGTTCGAAGTCTGGTGTTGAGGGCGGAGGAGTCCTGCCACCCGTTGTGGCGGCGTCTTTTGAGATTGGGGGCACAACAGGCATGACTGTGTCAGGTGCGCTCTTTTCCCCACCTACCCCGGCAAGAGATGAAGGCTGGATGCAAAAAGTGAGGTGGAGCCTCAGCGCCTATATAAGGCACTCCCTTCCACAGTCTCGTGCCTTTTGCGCTCCAAAGGGCACATTGCCCTCCCTCCCACCCCGAAGCTGCAGTGTGAATTTTTTGGCTGAGCACGGGGCGGGGGGGGGAGGGTTGCTTGAACCTTGATTGGCTCCTTAGGTTCTGGGCGTTTTCACCCGCCCCCTGCACCAGACGGTTTTCAATGGGTTTGGTGCTTAAGTTTTTTCTCTGGATTGGTGGGTAGCACTGGTGAGGCTAGGTCACAGAGCCCTCAAAAACAGCAATAGGGTGCCTTGCATTAACGGGCCATGCAGTAGACAACAAAATAATTGGAGCATGGCAGATTGACCCAACACACCCAAGAACAATTGGCTATGGGACTTTGGCGGCTTCACAGTCAATTACAAAATTGGATATAATTAGGATTATAAGCAGTGATGGGTTGTTACCAGTTCGGCCAAACCGGTAGCACCCATCAGGAGGGGGGTGCCAGGGCTGGTGGTAAACCCCCGGCGACCGGTTCGGTCGCCTCTCTGCCCCCCCTCTGGAAATGTATTTCTGGCAGCCAAAATGGCTGCCTGGAACTGTGCATGCATCAAACCTCCATTTGATGCATGCACAGTTCTATTTTTTAGTGCACATGCATCAAATAGAGGCTTGACGCATGCACACTAAAAAAAAATAGAACTGTACATGCATCAAATGGAGGTTTGACACATGTGCAGTTCCGGGCAGCCATTTTTAATTTTTTAAAATATATTTTTTGCTCCACCCATGATGTCATGACATCATGATGTCAGCTCCGCCCATGATGTAATGACATCACGATGGGGTAGCAAAAAAAATGGCAGCCCACCACTGATTATAAGGGACACAAAGTTTGAATTAGAAGGGCAGGTGACTAAATTAAAATTTTAAACCAAATCTAAAGGTAAAAAATTAATCATGTAGGATCATTAGAAAAATTGGCTAATTTAAGTGAAATGGCAGATGCCTCACCAGTGCTACATTTGCCTGTACCAGATCATTTAATGAGGTTGAACCAGTTAATAACCAGTTTTTTTAATCACAGTTCATGCCAATAAAGTGGCCCAGTTGTTTAAACCCAATCCTATTGTCCATCTCTTCACTCAGGGGTGCAGTGCAAAATCCTGACAGTGTAGGAGGGCAAGACATTTCTGTTCACAAAAGGAGAGTGGATTTTCTTCATGGACATCACCACTTGTGCAAGAGCAATGGTGTTGCCATGTTAGCAGGATTTTCCATTTAACAGAAACTCATAAATATTATCCAAAGATGCCTACTGGGCAATGAGGGATGAGCAAACATGATGTCAACTATGTTCTACATTTAGGAATTAACATCCAGGTTTGGAAAAATTATAAGTATTAAAACCACTTAATTCCTAAGCAGAACATGAGGTATACAAACAGTATGTGAGACTTATGAGGAGTTGGACTGCACCCAAATGCTTATGTATGGAAAGAACAGGAGGTAACTTTAGATAATTGGGAGATCGGAATATTGGATGTTCCAGTGGAATCATTGCAATTTAGTTCAAATTGGCTGAGATCAAGGAAATGGACAACTGAGGCTTGAGGGTGAATATGATTAACAGAGCTTTTAGCTACCTTAAGATTCTTCCTGCCTCAGCTGACAATTCATCCATTATCTCTCAGAGTGAGAAACAATTGTTTGTGAAGTATTAATGCAGAATCAACCAAACAACTAGCTACTCACTCAGAACTCACTTTAATGTTATGTACTCTCCGAGTTTAATTTTGCATACTTTGAGGCTGTCTATATGGGCATTTAAAGGACCTGTGGTGGCTTATTGGTTAAGACACTGAATTTGACAATTGGAAGGGTGGCAGGTAAGCAGTTCAAGACTTGAGCACTGCATGGTGGAGTGAGCTCTCATCGCTGTCCCTGCTCCTGCCAACCTAGCAGTTTGAAAGCAAGAGATTGCAAGTACATAAATAGGTACTACTTCAGTGGGAAAAGTAACAGTGCTCCATGCACTTTGGCATCTAGTCATGCCTGCCACATCATCATGGAAATGTCTGCAGATGCAGACACTGCTGGCTCTTTGACTGTAAATGGAGATGAGCACCACACCCTATAATTGGATATGACTGGCTTTCATGAAAAGGAGACCTATATGGGCAGGTTGGTGAGTGAGGTACAGATGTTGGACATCAATTCTAAATCAGCCTGTTACTGAGTTCTCATCAGAGGTGAGCAGGAAGATAAAAGCTGCTTTATAGCTGATTGCCCATCAGCTGTAAAGCAGCAGCTACAGGGCACCTGGGGCCACTATTGCCCCATCAGAGAAGCAAAATGCTGTGTGGATGTGGGCATTGGACACATTTGTTGGCCTTTCAAAGGTCAATAGGATATTTTGTTCAATGAGAAACCAGTATCGGTGGTCAGGCTATGTGTAATATACACGTTGTTTGTTGATCAGAATGGTGAATTCCAGATGTTGCTCAATTCCAGTTTTTATCACACACCCCAATCATTTGATCAGTGATAAGACTTCATGAGAGGAGTAATTAATCATTTTGTGAAAAGTCAAAGGCTCTCTGTGTCCCCTTTAGAAAACTACGCTGGCAAGTTTCCGAGGCTGTGGTCAGGTTATCTGTTTGATTGTCTTTCTAACGCTATTCACAGATTAGGAATCAGGAGGCCAAATGCAAATTGCAAGATAACACATAACATAGCAACGCTATTTCAGCTGATCTGGAGCTGTGGTCCAAGAACATCTGGGGATCCAAGACTGGGAACTATTGCTTTAAGGCTTCCAAAAGTTAACGGAAATAAAAGACAACATGTAGTCATTATACAGAATCCAGTTAATGCCTTTAAAACACAGTAACATGCATATATAAAACACTAGTAACAGCTTTAGTTTGGATTCTTTACCCTGTACCATCTGGCCCTTGGTAACCAATTTTCATATCAGTCATCATCATTACTTGAAGCCATATATTAATAAAAGGAAATGACATACTTCCCTTTTCCCTTTGGATTTATCCTGATATATTTAGCTAAGTCACAGTTTAATCATTCTGATGATGTCAATATGAGGCGATGGTATGTCATTGTGCAATAATTCTATATGTATGGATCAGTCGAAGTAGGATGACAGTGAAAAGACAATCTGCTTCTTCAGAAGAAGAAATAAAGGCAACAAGAGTTTGATCAGGAAAAAAATTCCTAATCCAAAATACATATTAATGCAATACAGTACTTGCATTTGGGGTACACAGAAGTTTTTAAAAAGAAATCTTGTCAATCAAAAAACCAATATCAGTTTGTTGTCACTCATTGTTTAAGTGCAAATCAACCAAACTCCAAATTGTTCTGTTTCCATCTCTGGCCAAACAGCTTTACCATTGGCCCGTCCCATCATTTTCTGGGGCTGCCTAGTGGTCTTTTTTGGTCCCTTGGTATCTAGCCTGTTAGCCGACAGGTCCATCTGTTATCCTTTAGGCGGATAATTTGGCCTGCCCATCTTCTTTTTTGCCACATATAGTTCATCAACCACATCAAGCAGTCCAGTTCTTTGGTGTAGTACCTTATTGCTGATCTTATCCTTAATTGTTACTCTCCACACCCATCTTTCTATTCTTATTGCCCATATTTCAGATACATACAACATCTGTTAGCACTGTTTGATTTATATTAAAGGCAATCAAAGCTGCTTTGCGTCTTCTTATCCACTCACCACATGGTATGTTATCTGGTTGGATTTGTTGAGCTAGGTAGACATAATCAGCTACTTCTTCAATCTTGGTTCCCTTTTATGGTGATGGAATCCAGAGCACATTGGCCATTTCTCATCCATCCCCCCCCCCGCCCCCGTGGTTAAATTAATCTCCAACCTGATATTTTTTTCATTGTTAGGTCTTGTTGTTATTGGTTTAATTGTTGTTAGCCACCCTGAGTCACTTTGAGGAGGGTGGCATACAAATATGGTTATAAAATAAAATAAAAGATGTTTGGAAGTGTTCACCAACTGCTGGAGGTTATATTGTAGATCATGGGGCTATTTGCAAAAAGGACACAGTCATCAGCAAGCAGAAGATGAGTTAGTCTTTCCTCATCAACTTTAATACCACCTTTAGATCTGATTTTACGAAAGAGACTTTCCAAAGTTATCGCAAAAAAACTTTTGCGATATAGTGTCTCCTTGACGAACACCTTTGCTTATTCTAATATGACATATTTCAGATAGTAATTTATATCAGCAGTGCATCCTGTATTTATGCTTCTCATGACATTGACATATGCTGTCAAATAATAAAGCAGTTAAAAGCATTACAATCATCACTAAAGCTGCTGAAATAGAAAGTTTGAAGAACCAGATCTTCTTCACATTATTCCCATGACATTTAGGATGATTTTATTAAAAGAGGAGTAAGAGAAGTGTGACATGCGTTACAATAGCAGACTAGAGAACAAAAGGCCTGGATACAAATCCCCACTCCACCATAGAAACTAATGGAGGATGGCACCTGGAAAACCACTCTTTAAATATCTCACACACCTTGATAACCCTAGGATTGCTGTAAATCAGGTACAACTTGATAGCACAATACATAAAGATCATGAGCACATGATGGTAGAGGAGCTGCCTTTCTCAAGGATATAATTTACTTATTTCAGGTTGAAGCTATCACAAAGTTATCAGTCACTGGCTACTATATATTCATAAAGAATAAGACGCTATTCAGGAGTTCTAAAATGATGAATGCCCTTTCAGCACAATTAAAAATTGTGCAGAATCCTGAGCCCTCAAATAGTTTCATTTTCAAAACAGTATGAAGAATTCACCCCAGAAACTGGTAGGCCTTTATACTTGGATCAAATGTATAAATTCTTCCATAAAACATCGACTCCTGATGTTTTCTCCAAATGTTCTTTCTCAACAGCCCGGTGTAAGGGAAAACTATTGTCTTTAGATTCCTGGACAAGGGGCATTTGTTGTTCAGTCGCAAAGTCGATTTCGACCCTTTGCAACCTCATGGACCACTGTCCGCCAGGCACCTCTGTCCTCCACCATCCTCCTCAACTCACTCAACTTTGTGCCCATTGTGTCTACAATACATCTAGCCATCTCATTTTTGGCTGCACCCTTCTTCTTTTGCCCTCCACCCTTCCCAGCATCAAGGCTTTCTCAAGCGAATCCTCTCTTCTCATTTGATGTCCAAAGTACTTTAGCTTCATCTTTACTATTTGACCTTCTAAGGAGCAGTCAGGGTTAATTTCTTCTAAGATTTACCTATTTGTTCTCCTCGCTGACCAGGGGACTCTCAAAACTCTCCTCCAACACCACATCTCAAAGGCATCTATTCTTCTGCGCTCAGCTTTCCTAATGGTCCAGCTCTCACAACCATACATTGCCACCGGAAATACCATTGCTTTGACTATACGAATTTTTGTTTGCAATGTGATGTCTCTACTTTTCACTATGTGTTCTCATCGCTTGCCTCCCAAGAATCAGTCGCCTTTTTATTTGCTGGCATATTTGCTGGCATATAAGATACATTACACACCCCATTATTACCAAAATAGCCTAGCCTACTATAGGCCACTATATGCAGTACAAGACATGATCCATTTTTTCAGTGTATTTTAAGAGAGGTGTGGGTGTGGGTCTTATACACCAGCAAGTATGGTAAGTACTGTATAGATTAATTAAAATAGGACATTATCATGTCCACCACCACCACCATTCTCATGGATTCAAATTGGGAACTTCTCTTTAAGAAACCAAAGTATGCAAAACTGAGAAAAATCTTTGCTTGGAACCATGAGGATTTCCTGGTCATGCAAAGAAACTTGTGCTTTGTTTGGATGTATCTGCAGTCTGACTCAATGCAAGGTCGTTTTTGTTTAACTCAGGGAGGGCAGCATGGTAAAATTGACTTATTCCAGATGTGGATTTACAAGGCTTACAAAGACAAACTACTCAGAAGACTTGACAGCACAATGGTTCTTGTGACAGTGATTCATATCTTCCAGGGGAAACTTCAGGAGTAAATAAGATAAGTGCTCTCAAAGGTCTCACCTATGACTTCAGGAGAGTATGTGCCCCTATGCATCTGTTGTTATCCAAAGTGAAAAAGGATTTGCTTCTAGCCAGCTGTTACCTGACACTATTAACCAGGGCTTAAGCTATCTATTATCTCTCCCCAGGAATTAATGAGATTTGTTTTCCACCCCTCAAGCAGGACTCCTTCACATTCCTCTTTAATTGTTAAGTTTTGCTGGATGTGTCTGGATACCAAAATCAATCTCACAGTCAAAGGAGAAAGAGGGCCAAATAACTACTACTAGTCTTCCCTCTCCCCTCCCAGTTATTGCTAAGGCTGTTTGTCTAGGCAATGATGCATAACAATGCAGAGGAAAACTGAGGGCCTGATTCTGAGATAATATTCTTTTTTAAAAAAAGGCAAGGGCTGGAAACAAAGAACTGACTTCACTAAGGCATTGTCTACCTGGGCATGCTCTTCAGGGTGTTTTTAGGGTGGGCTGGAGGTCCGGTGGCTACAGTGAATACACATGTCAGCTGGGTCAATCTGCTCCAACCAACAGCAACCAGCCCCATTTTGAGATCTCATCAGAGAGCTCATCTAAATTGTCCCATTATATTTTATCCTGTTCCAGGTGTACATGCAGTTTGGGGATGGAATAAAACAGAGCATGGTGGTAGAAGCTGCTTACCATCTGATGCAGGTGTGTGTGTGTGCGCGTGCGCACGTGCGCTCCCCCACCCATCAGCTTGTGGCCTCACCAGCATTATTTGGTGTTCTTGTAATATTTATTTGAAGTTATCACTCCACCTTCCTCTGCATCTGCCTTATGCTTTCTGTCCTTCTCCTCTTTTGACATATGCCTTGTAAGATATGGAATTCCAAGATATTCTCTTCAAATGTCTTTCTTTGTTGTCTCTGTATGTAGTTTAAGATTGGTTCTAATCCAATTCTTTCCCTTTTAATCTCATTTCTGATTTTATCCCTTCTAGTCACTCCAGCAGCCTTTCTCAGACATCTCACATCTTTGTTAACCAACTTTCATTTATGTTTTGTTGCGAATGTCCATGTTTGGCACTGGTAACATAAGATGGGAATGAATATACTTTATATGAGGTGTTTCTTTGCGCTGGTCAGTATTGCCTTATGTTGTAAGAGGGGAGCTAACTATCCCAATAATTGGGTTATTTTACTGTACTGTATGTTAATCTCTTCCTCAGAAGGCACAGTGGGGATGAAAACTCCCATTCCTTGGTTTTGCAGGCAGGGCTCCAACTCACTGAGCTATAGTAGCTTCTGATAACATATAATTAAATGAATACTTAACATGATGAGGCAATACTCTCTTTGACCCAGTTTTCACCATTTATGGAGTTTTCCCCATAAATGTCACAGAACATGGGTATGCATAATCAGACTAAACTTGAGCAAGGGATGGATTCCTGTAAAAAGCTTATTTCTGAAATGTGTAATATTTTAAAAGGAAAATGGTTATGCAACAATCTGTAGTGATTCTGGAGAAGAAAAAGTTTGAGTAGTGATTGATTTGGTGTTGCAGTGGCATTATGAAATGGAGCCAATACATGTTTCTAGTGTAGCTTTCAAGCTGTGAGGTGGGGAGATTATTTATTTATTTATTTCAGTAGTGCTAAAATTTAATGCAGATAATTAACACTTTGACAGGAAAACAGTGGAGGTGTCGTGCACAAGAGGTGGCTTTCTTACATACGTATAAGGAAATGTTTACCTACGTATCCCTTCATGCTGGGGTACATGGATTTGGATACATCTGAGGGTTGTGGTAAAACAATCAAAGTGTACTGAGCTGAGGGATGGTTTACTATCCAAGAGATAACAAGGAGTGATCCTTTATATCAGCAGTCTGTTTGCTGAATGATATGTGAAATCATGTGAGAATTAAGTAATTTGTTGATCAGGGCTACTGTGACAGTAAAGAAAAACAAGGGACAGCATTTGGGGAAGGAGTGATCTGAGAAGGTGATCTGTCACCTGCACTTTCCAAAGTGAAAAAAGAATGGAAAGTTCCAAAAGCTATAATCAAAATCTGTGAAACCTGATGCTTTATTATACAAGCAGAAAATGAAACTACATGCTTTGATAAAGATGCAGTAAAGTCAAGAATGTCAGGTCGTGAGTTGGCTCCAAAGCAAATGCTGGCCCTACGACTTCCACATAAGGAGATTCTCCTAATTATGGTCCTGTGCTTCTCTCTCTTCTCCAGCTGTAACCACTCCGTGAGGTTACGAGGCATTCCGGAATGATCTGGCATACAACAGGGGGCTGCAACAGGATGCAGAGCTACAAAACATAAAGAGAGAAGGTGTTTGGTTGGTCTGCAAGAAAGGCAAGGGCTAGGTGCACAGGGGGCATCAGTGGGGTGGAGAAGCTGCACTGCTTTGGATGCAACCCAAAACATGTTAACAGACAGACAATCAGAGTATGTTCTTGGTCAAGTTATTTAGAGAGTATTAAGAGATTCCTTTGACTTAGTGATTTTACATCATTTCGAGTTTATATCCTGTTTTCGGACTAGAGCTTGAGGAAATAAATTATTTTGCTGGCAGGAGGATTCTGGAAACTATAGTCCCAAAAGGAAAAAAAATTCCATGCTTTGCTTCAGACACATCTGTAGGAGCTTTGATTTAATGGTGACTTGAAGCCTCATAGTCATATGGCTTTCACATGAGGATTACCTAATCTCCTACTTTTTTAAAAAAAGGCAGGACCTGGACAGGGAACCCTGTGGTTTCCCTGAAGGCAGAGCCCAGACTTTTCAAAAGGGCAGCACTTTGTTCATTATTTACTATTGTGATTCTTGGTGTGTGTGTGTATGTGTTTTTTTAACAGCTAGGGAAAGTGAAAATGCTTGTGTCATGTGCCAGACTAACTTATTTGGTTTAGAATAGTTGACGTCTTTACTGGATATGCTGTGGAGGGCACATTGATCTTCCTTCTCAGGCAGTGAAATATCCTGGGCAGGCATTTATTTAGTCCTACCCAGGTTTTCTCAACCTTGGGCCCCCAGATGTTCTTTGACTTCAATTCCCAGAAGCCTGAATCAGCAGGCTACTGACTTGGGCTTTTGGCAACTAAAGTCCAAGAACACCTGGAGGCCCAAGGTTGAGAAAGTGTACTACACAATTAACTTTATCAAGGACACTGTTGCTCGGGGCGGGAGGCTTTAAGACCTGCCACCACCTCCAACGGACTCCTGGCTCTCGTCTGGTATAGCCTGGAGAGAGCGCGCACAGCTGTTGCTCGGGGCGGGAGGGTTTAAGACCTGCCACCGCCTTCAGCAGACTCCTGGGGCTGAGAGGGTTGGTTTCAAGATTTTTTAATGTATTGTCTTGTAATAGTCCTGATGTGTTTTTTACGATGACCTGATATTGATTAGTTTTCTGCTTTTGGAATTTTTGTGTAAACTGGACTGATATTTGGATTTTTTGATTATTGCTTTATATTGTTGCTTATTGAATTTTGATTCTGTAATGATTCGTACAGTCAAAGCAATGGTATTCCCTGTGGCAATGTATGATTGTAAGAGCTGGACCTTTAGGAAAGCTGAGCACAGAAGAATAGATGCCTTTGAGATGTGGTGTTGGAGGAGAGTTTTGAGAGTCCCCTGGACAGTGAAGAGAACAAATAGGTTAATCTTAGAAGAAATCAACCCTGACTGCTCCTTAGAAGGTCAAATTGTAAAGATGAAGCTAAAGTACTTTGGACATCAAATGAGAAGAGAAGATCCACTTGAGAAAACCTTGATGCTGGGAAAGGTGGAGGGCAAAAGAAAAAGGAGGCAGCCAAAAATGAGATGGCTAGATGGTATTGTGGACACAATGGGCACAGAGTTGAGGAGGATGGTGGAGGACAGAAGTGACTGGTGGACAGTGGTCTATGGGGTTGCAAAAGGTCGAAATTGACTGTGCGACTGAACAACAACAAAAGTGATTTATATTATAGTATCTTTGCTTTATTTCTTAGGATGTCCTGATGTTTTGTAATTGCAATTGCTATTGGAGATACTGTATATGTGATATTTGTAATTTACTATGTGATATCTGTAATTGCTTTTATGCTATGGAATGTGCTATGTAATTGTAACTGTTTCTTCTGTAAGCCACCCAGAGTCGCTGTGCGAGTGAGGCGGCATATAAGTCGAAATCTATATATCACACACACACACACACAAAAGCTTGAGAATAGCAGCAAAACTTCATCCAAAATTTTCCTTGGCAGCCGTTTGTTGTCATGGTTCAAGCCTCTACATTTTGAGAAACAGTTTCAGGGTAGTTTGTATCTTGTACACCTCAAACCCTCATTGCCACTTTTGTGACCTCTCTTATGTCATCATCAGCTGCCACTCGTATCTGAGAATAATATTTTTCCTGAAGCAGGAAAATGCCATTGGCATGAATTTGTTTAAGGTGGATCCCAGCTTGCCATGAAGTGACCCACACACTATGATCATGGAGCCATCTCCTATGGCACACATGAAATGCAGGATTTACCACTGGACTGCAATGGACTGCCGCAGCCTTGAGGATATTATCAAGGTACACCTTCACAGCCAGTCCATTTGGCATGGCCGCTTCCACCTCCATTACCATTGGGAAAGGAGTTCCTCCTCTGCTCATTTTGCAATTGGGCCCAATATGATAGTTTCCATTAGCATTTTCTCAATTGAGAGAGTCATCACCCCACCTAAAGGGGCTCATCCACCTGTAGCCATTGGCCCCTTTAGGGAGTCAGGTTATTTACCACTGCCCAACACTCAGCGTTGAGTCACTGGCTGTATGGTCTACTCTACTCCATTATTGTAATGAGATGTCTGGCCAGACAGGACATCATTTGTAGAGCTTAAATATCATCATGTGTAGAGTGTATATATAAGGAGCTTATTGTGTAGGGCTTATATGTAGAATTTATATATCTCTTATGTGTGGGGAAAGAAACATGGATTTCCTAAGAAGAACAACAGCTCTCTTGACTTTTATTTGTTGGCTAATATAGCTATCTGATTCATTTCCTCTTTGTCAATGGAAAAAGAGAAAAAAAGGAAAAAGAAACAAAAGAGATTAGTTCACATTTCACAGTTAATAATTTGTCTAAGAGGCAGCTCACAGTTGATTATCATTTAATTATGTCAGTGTGTTTCAGCTCTCCAACCCTGCTAATGCAAAGCTTTAGAAACTAAATTAAAGACAGTCAAAACAAAAATAGCTTTTTCAGGACATAGTCTAAACAGAATTGTTAGCTTTCTTCCTCCTTTCTCCTATGGTTGGGCTTCAGATGGCCCCAATGCTTCACTAAAAAATAAATGTGGAGAACTAGAATTCGTGAAAAGGAAGACATTCATCATTAGAAAGGAAGGTATATTTTTACATTACATGTGGGAAGCTAAGTTAAGGATACCTGGTGTGGTGTAGTGGATAGAGTGATGGATTAAGACTTGGGAGATCATGGGTTCAAACCTCCCCCCCCCCCAACCATGGAAGCTCATGGTGTGGTGATGGTGGAAATGGTAAAACTACTCCTTAAATATCTCACTTTACCTTGAAGTTTCTACTAGAGTCACTATAAGTGGGCTCCAACTTGATGTCACACAAGAACAACAAACCTAACTTAAGATACTATAGGCAAAACAATTTTTTTCTGGTTTGTTTTCTAACTTGTATTTCTCCTTTACAGGAGCCTTGCAGCTTATAATATATGTTTAAAACCATTAAAGATAAATTCCACAGTAAATTACAATATTAAAACAGTATTAAATAATCAGACTAAAACAAATAGGCACTTAATAAATTTAAAACCAATTAAATCACTTAAATTCCCATCTCTAGTGTGGCCAGGTTATCCTGCTATGGTAATAGAGCAGTAGACCATACTGACAGCAACTCAAAACTGAGTGCCAGGTGGCGCTTAACTAACCTGACAGCCCTGAGGATTAGCAGCCTTGGTGAAGTCCACAGGGAAGGGTGATGGTCCCAAAGTGGATTAAATCCCACTTGAATCCGTCTTGATGGAGGGCAGCAGCTTCATCAATACTGGCCTTGGGTTGAGGACTTTGTGTGCCAAAAAAGCTCAGGACCAGAAAGTGACTCATGGAGCTTGATCAGTGGTACGGGTGTCACGCTGTGATGTGGAAGGCAGATGAAAGGCCACAACATTATATTCACAGAACAAACTTCATGTGTGATTGTCATGATAATTGCCAATATTTGGAATCGGATACGGCACAAGAAGAAGAAATTCCCATCACAACAGCAAAATCTGCAAGTTAGTCATAATAAGTATAATACAGTAATACCTCATATAACATTAGTATCGAATAACACGAAAATCGCATAACATCAAGGAATCTGGGGGGAAGAATTGCATCAGATAACATTAAGATCCTATGGGATGCTTCAGATAACAACCGCGAAAGCCTGTGTGGTTACAATGTATCTCTATGGATCCCATAGAGGATCAGATAACACGAAAAATCATATAACACGAAGACTTGTGGAACCAGGTTTTAGTGTTATATGAGGTTTTACTGTATGAGAAGAAATCCTATACAGAGATCATTTAGTCAAAATGATTTCATGAAAAGCACGTCAAACAACATCAGATTTGTTAACATGGAGATCCACAACCAACAGCAGCAAACAGCAGTACATCTAACATATGCAAGCTAATGAATAGTGTTTCAGTGCATATCTTAACAGATTTTTGTTGCTTATAAGTAACCTCCACCCTCCAGAAGGAACCACTGTGTATAATTTCAATTTCCAAGCATCCTTAAAGTCCAAGAAATGAATGGAGTCTTACATCTTTTCCTTGTATTTGGAAGCAGGAATGGCTTGATTCCAGAATACGTATCTCAGACCCAGATGGGTAGGGAAGGATTTTGCTTATCTGAAGAAGGAGGTCTAGGATTCTGAGAATGGTTGCTTAGTCACACTTTTCCATGACCAGGAAGGCAGTGATACTGTTCTTCTCCATTCCTTCATATGGCAATAACAGCATAGGGTCAGCTCAAAGGTGCAGCTGAAACTATAACCACCAGATGATGGAATGAGAGATGGGCAGCCAACTCCAGATGGCCAGGCCACCATTCAGGTCTCCACCTCTCATCACTTCCCTTAGTTCCCTCTCAACAAATTTCTTTATTTATCAACATTGCTTCTATGATCGACAAGTGCAAAATGTTCCGAAGTTGTGAAAACAACAAAAAAAATATTACAGTTATGAAAAAGCTGTAGGCATATATGCTTTAAAGTAGGTGAAACTAAAGACATGTTGCAAACAAATACTGA
This sequence comes from Furcifer pardalis, assembly GCA_030440675.1. NCBI lineage: Eukaryota > Metazoa > Chordata > Lepidosauria > Squamata > Chamaeleonidae > Furcifer > Furcifer pardalis. The sequence continues at coordinate 166,155,525 of CP126891.1, read as the reverse complement.
GGTCAGAATTCAACCCAAAGTTCAGGATTCAATCAAAATACAACAGCATAAAAGTTACAAGAAAAATACCAAAAATAAGTTTTAATTACTTTCTGCTGTAGGTGCTTATAACCTAAAAAGGCATATTGGGAAAGGAGAGAATGCATCTCTAATGTACATAATTTTAAAGTAAAGAACATAATAACTTTGTTTAATCTTTAGTCTTTACGCCAGGGGTGCCCAAACTACAGTCCAGGGGCCGGAAGTGGCCACCAATGCCAATTAATCCAGCCTGCGAAGCGCTTGTCACTCCTGGAAGTGGAAGTAAAACGCACCTGTACGGGTGCATTTTACTTCCACTTCCAGGAAAGACGAGGGCTTTGCGAGCCAGATGAATTGCTGTCAGTAGTAACTGGCTCCCTGAATCACATGACCAGCCTGCAGCCCGAAAAGTTTGGGTACCCCTGCTTTAAGCAAATGGAAAAAAAGCACACTGAGAATTATTGTAATTGTGCATCCAGCCAAGCAAAGTTTGAAACTATAGAGGAAAATCCACATCTTCCTTGTTTATTGCTGTTGGTGCTACCGCTATGTGGTATCTGTGATATCAGGCTGTGTGTGGTGTGGCTTTGTTGTGAAGTTGCACTGTGTGGTGTTGTTATTTGTGTGTCTCCCTATATAGTATTTATATTTCTCTCAAATGTTTACATTTTAGTTTGTACTGTAAACATTATTTTCTGCTGGGGGCTATATGCACTCCATTGTATCGCACAGATTTTAAATCTTCTGCTATGTTATTGATAAGGTCATAAGATTAATCAATTAATAAACTATGTTATGTTATGCTGGAGGCTATAGATACAAGGACTTGGTGCACCAACATACATTTTTTGATAGCGGCTCTATTGCATTTGTACCTCTACATACAACAAGCATTGTTTAGCTTTGGGTGCGAACTATGACATCAGTTTGACCTCTGTTCCATCATTCTACAGGGTACTGCAAAATGTGAGATTAGTGCTGCAAAATGATTTCAAAAAATTGGCATTGTTTTTGATGGGATCCCAAATTTTGGAATTTGAGGCTAAAGAAACAAAGAGTAGTATTTACCACACATCCTGTCTTCCAGTACCAGTCCATTTGGGAAATTAATATTTACCTTCAGGCATGGTAGGCATCATAGTCCAGTCTCAGGAATGAAATAAGAGTCAATGGTGAATCCAGTTACCTTTTGCATGTGAAAAGGAGCACCACCACATGGTTTGTCTTAGATAGCACACTACCTTAGCTGGCCTTGTCATCATTCTTTATAAAATGCCAAGTGTATACATCAGAAGTTCTCAATCTTTTTAAGCTGGGGGCCAGGTCATACTTCCTCAGAAATCTTTCTGGGACTCAACAGCCATTTTGCCCTTCCTCCACCACATGGCACTTCCTGGTGTGGTGGAAGCAGTGGGGGGGGGGCCACATGAAATGGTGCCATAGGCCACATCCAGCCTGCAGGCCGCAGGTTGAGAATCCCTGGGATAGATGGTAATATTGATGCCAGTAATGCCTCTATAAATGAGACTATAGAAATAAATAAAGCATTTTATTTGGAAAGTACCAGGGGAAGAGTTATGAAAAAATGTTCCAGAAATTTTTTTGTTGATAAAATTTCCTGGAAAAGTTTTAGTATAGTCCTTTAAGCAAGAATATTTTGTGATGCAAAAGCAAGCATTTGAATTTTCGGCTTATCAGATGGTTATGTTCCATAACGGTCAACAGTCTCCTGCATCTGCTTTCTCTTCATTTAGAGTTAGAGTGGGTGTTTCGTAAGAGGAGTTGTTTCATACGAGTTTGTTGACCTTTTTTTAAAGAAGAAAACATTTGGAATTTACTTGAGCTCCAGTCCAAGATATGCTAATGAACTGCTAAACAGAGGCAAACTTAGCAAGCCTGTGCAATGGAGAGGATATTATTTGAAAGGCATTTATTTTGGAAGGACACCCGATCTTTTTGAAAGAAATATTTTCAATCTGTGTTGCTATTCTTATCATGAGGGCCTCTGAAGCCGAGCTGCATCGAAAATGAACTTGCTGCAAAAGTACACAGTCTATTTTTATCAGTTTTTTTAATCAAAAGGGCCTTTCTCCTCTTTCAGAAAGTTTTATGACAGTCTTAAGAACATCTTAATTTGAACCTCAGGAAAATAAAATATTAACTTTCCATTTGCGTCAAAGAACTATTTAGACTGGAGTTTGTTTTTACTGAGGGTGGGTTGTTAGAAGCTGACATTCATTTTACCAATAATAATAATAATAATAATAATAATAATAATAATAATAATAATAATAATAATAATAATAATAATAATAATAATAATAATAATAATGATGATGATGATGATGATGATGATGATGATGATGATGATGATGATGATGATAATAATAATAATAATAATAATAATAATAATAATAATAATAATAATAATAATAATAATAATAATAATAATAATAATAATAATAATAATAATAATAATAATAATAATAGAGAATATATCAAAGCAATAACATCAGAAGAGGGATACAAGTACTCGGGAGTTCTGGAATCTTCTGACTTACTACACAACCAAGTCAAAAGAACTACTTCTTCAAAATACATAAAGGGAGTCCAGAAAATCCTGAGGTCAAAACTGAGTGGAAGCAATATCATCAAGGCAATTAATACCTGGGCAGTGCCTTTTATACATTATTTAGCTGGGGTAATTGATTGGACCCAAATGGAATTAGACAGCCTAGACCAAAAACTAATGACTATACATCATGCCCTGCACCCACAAAGTGATGTCAATCATTTGTACTTACCAAGAGCTGAGGGCGGCAGAGGACTCCTACAGGTGAAACAGACAGTAGAAGAAGAAAAGCATAGCTTTCATGACTACATTAAGAAATGTGAAGAGCCTATGCTTCAGGAAGTGAACAAAGGAGAACTTTTAAAAACAATGAGAATTTTTAAAAACAACGAAGAAGAAAGCTGAATACAGAAAGGAAAGTGTAACCACAAAAAGACTACTTTTTCACCCTGAAAACCATGCCTCCAAGTGTGTGTGTGTGTGTGTGTGTGTGGGGGGGTCATCTTGTATGCCGGGTGCACATCATTTGGGTTCCCGATGAACTCACCGTGGCTTGGGCAGCAGCTCCGGGGAGACCGTCGAGTCCTTCCCCGCCACCTTCCCTACGGTAACTCTTGTATTTAAACATGAGGTTTTGTGTCCTTTTTTTCAGACACTGTGTGTGGAAGGTATGCGGAAGAGGGGGTGGTCTTGTACGGCGAGTATATAACAAAAACTATATTTTGAGTGGAAATGTTGGGGGGTGGTCTTATACGCCCAGTTGTCTTGTACCCCGGCACACCAGGAGATACACGAATTGAAGACAAACAACTGGAGAAAATCACAAAATATTCTGATTTGCAAATTGAAGTTGTCTATAGAGGAAGAAATCTGCTTTTGTACCCATAGTGCTTGGAGCCCTCGGAGCAATATCCGATGGATTCCCCAGATATTTGGAAATTTTGGACTTATCCAACTTGAACATCCTAACTCTTCCAAAAAACATTTTTTCTAGGAACTGCATATATATTCAGACATTACCTTAACAGTTCTTAGGTCCTTGGTTAGGGCTTGAACTGTTAACTTGATTCCAGTCCTCAATTGTGAATCAAAAGGTAGATTTGCATCCAATAATAATAATAATAATCATAGGTCAATGGAGTAGAATTGAAATGTGCTTTATTTTCTTCTTGAAATAAAGTGGGACAAATGTACTTCATGTTCCCTGATGGGCACATATAGTTTGAACGTTTCTGTGTGAGTTATAAAGGGGAGGGTTGACAGCTAGCCAGAAAACCAAGCTCTTCCCACTCTTTCCTGCCAGCTCCTTCACTCCCCCTCATTCTGAGTAAGGCAGCAGTGGCTGGCTGGTATTTCTAGAGCCACACTAGCTACTTTCTACCTGCAGCATTTTCCACATCAGGAAAGTGACTTCTGGGGATTCCCTAGATACTTCTTAGACACCCTTCTAAGGATTAGAAGTCCTAAGAGCAAGGCATAGGCAGGTAGCCACTCAGAATAGATATAGGGTCAAAGGTAGAGCTGGATGGTCTCTTTTGACTCAGTGTTTCTGAATCCTAAGAGAGAGGATGGCAAATCTAGCCCAGGGTGTTTGATCAGCTAGAGGCAAAGGACTACCATGGGAACGGAACAATAGGCAGATGAGCATTAACTGCAGGCAAATAACTGAATGGACTACATCTCTCTTCTCCTCTCTAATGAATGTTTTATATATTGTAGGTGGCTGTAATTTTAGGAAGTCACCACAGTAGGCAAGCACGCAACATAAACAACACATGAAGAGTGTTTGTCTCTTCAAGAAATGGAGTTGGGAGAAGTTCCTTTTTTTGGAATTACAACTCCTTGGTGCATTTTAGGCCATAGTCCAAAAAAGTTACTTGTTCAGGCACTCAGAATCTCAAGTGCTGCTACCCTCCTTGAAATCTGAGAAGGAGAACAGTGAAGTTTGGGGGATCTGTTAGAAAGGTTAAAGCCAGTGGTGGGCTTCAGCAGGTTTGCGCCAGTTCACCAGAACTAGTAGCAGAAATTCTGGCTGGCCCCACCCATCCAAGTTTTGAAATAAAGTAGTCCTCATTCGGGTGCAACGCAAGGCTTTCCCCCTGGCCACGTCCACCATACCCTGCCCACAGAGTAGGTAGCAATTTTTTTTAAATCCCACCACTGGTTAAAGGTGAGGTATCATCACTATGCAGATGATACCCAGTTGTATATCTCGGCCCGTGGGAGTCCTAGCGATGCAGTGGAAGTCCTTTCCAGGTGCCTGGAGGTTGTTAGGGGGGACAACAGGCTACAACTGAATCCTGGCAAGACTGAGTGGCTGTGGGTCCGGGGTCCTGCATTATCTCGGGAACTACCATCTTTAGTCCTGGATGGGGCAGTTCTGCCCCAAACAGACCTGGTGCGTAATCTGGGGTTCCTCCTGGACTTGCGACTACTGCTCAAAGAGCTGGGGCAGTCGTGGCCATGACAGCCTTTGCACAACTTCGTGTTATTCACCAGTTATCCTAGACTGGGACTCCCTGCTGAAGGTCACACATGCCTTGGTCACCTCCAGACTTGATTATTATAATGCGCTCTACATGGGGTTGCCCTTGGTGACCATTTGGAGGCTACAGCTTGTCCAGAATGCGGCTGCACAAGTAGTGATGGGATGCGGGTGTTATGCCCGTGCCTCACTGCTGCTGAGGGAGCTACACTAGCTCCCAGTTTGCCTCCGGATGCAATTCAAGGTGCTGGTTATTACCTTTAAAGCCCTACATGGTAGTGGACCAGGATACTTAAGAGACCGTGTCACCCCAAGGACATCTGTCCATCCCACCAGAGCGGACTGGAGAGGCTCTCTGGTTGTGCCATCATCCAGAGAGGCGCACCTCTCTGGCATTAGAAGGAGGGCCTTCTCTGTGTCCGCCCCGGCCCTATGGAACCTCCTTCCAATAGAATTATGCATGAAGACAGAGCTGCCGTCCTTTAAGAAAGGAGTGAAAACCTGGCTGGCAGGTCAGGTCTGGGGGATGGATGGAACAATATCTCCAACCGGTTGGAGGATTTGATCCCCCCTCCCGTGCCTCTTAGCTGCAACTCCTAGTTTTAATCTTTTAAGCTTTTTTAATTCTTTAATCTTTTAATTAGTTTTAAATTGTTTTATTGTTATTAATGACATGTTGTAAATCACCCTGAGTCACTTCGGGGAGAAGGGCGATAAAGAAGCGTGAATAATAAATAAATACCTTCACCTATGTTTACTCTGCGTATTTGCAAACAAACTAAAGAATTACAAAACAGCATCAGCTTTCTGTGATATTCATCCAAATGAACCAAGCATTGATAAGCACTGATTCAGCTTGAATCTAGCTAGATTTGTTTAGAAGAAGACTAAATACATTTCAGTGGTATTTTCTGACATGTATTTTCATACATTTAAGAATTGTTTCTGGGATGTTTTACAACTTATTTCCTTTCCTTTTAATATGACTCAAAGGAACTTTGGCTTATGTCATTGAGACTATGACAAGAAAGGGTTGGGTGGAAGGGATGTATAGAGGGAACTGAAAATGTGGCTGGAAACGTTAAGGTCAGAGGAAGGGGAAACTGTTTGGTAGTCTGAAATGATGTCAGTCTCCTAATGATACAGGACAGAGTACAGAAAAGGTGACTTCTTTGTTGGAGTTATTAGATGGTGATCATGGACTCAGGGGAGGGTCTTAGGGTGCACAATATTGAGGGACTCTCACACATAAGCAGATTGTACCCAGCTGGCAGATTGATGCATAAACTCTTCAATGAAGACTTGGGGCACAATCCTATGGGACGGAGAGGGTGCTCCAAGCTTGAATCTCTGATCCATCCAAAGTCTTACTCAGTCTAAGTCTTGCTAAAAGAGCAGAAGTATAAGCCAAGCCAATTTAAGGGTGGGGGGAGGAGTGGGTTTGTTTCCTCTCTGGAGGGCTTTCAAAAGACACCTTGAAAGAAAAAAATATTCCCAATGCAAATGATGGAGAAAAGAGGCCACTTTCAATTCGGTCTAACCATGTCGAAGTTTGCTTAGGGATTGAGACAGTTGTATCCAGTGGATCCACCCTTGTTCCACCTCCACCTGTCAGATGGAAACCAGTGTAGAAAACTCCACAGTGGTTACTGAAAAGTAGAAGATGGGAGACCTGAGCCTGTCTCTCTCCTTCTGGCATCGTACCTTCTGAAAGGCCTCAAAGGGGGATCTGATACATCCTGTAGTCCCAGGAATGTGAATCTGGGACTATAAAATTGCAACTTTAATTGGTTTAGCAGTCTTTTCTTCTCCTCAGGGAATTCTGGGGACTTTAATTTGGAACACCGCTACCCAGCTGGCCTTGAGCCCCACCCTCCCGAGACTGGGCAAAAGCAATGGAATGCGCTGAGCGGCCCCAACACTGCCGCCTAGCTGGCTTTAGGCCCCATCCTCCCGGGGCTGGGTAAAAGCTGCGGGCTGTACCGGGTGGCCCCAACACCACTGCTCAGCTAGCCTTGGGCCCCACCGAAGTCAGGATGGGGAATGGGAGGCAGCTGTGTGGACCGGCTGCAGCTATAACATCCCCGCTATGATAGCCGCATCCACCAATGGACTGTCCCCAGTCAGTTGGACTGGGGAATGGGAGGCAACTGTGTGGACCGGTTGGCTGACCAAAGATCGCCACAGCTGTTCCATGGCCAGCCCCCTTCCTGCTAAGAAGAAATAAGGACTCTTCTGACTCTCCTGACTGTATTGTATTTTCTGTGCTAGTCTATTGTATATTTTTTGCTTTTCAGTATTGTATATCTGTGCTAGTACAGTAAAACCTCTCATAAAGAGCACCTTGCTTAGAGACTAACTCACTTAAAGAGCAGAATTTTCTCTGAATGGTCGCTTCGCTTAACAACTAAAACCAACCAAAAACTCACTTAACAAATAAATCGGGGTTCACAATCCCCCCTGCCAGAAGTCACAATTGGTCGCTTACAATGGTGTTTCACTTAAAGAGCAAACTCACTTAAAGAGCAATCCTGTGGAATGCATTATGCTCTTTAAGCGAGGTACCACTGTAAATGGTAATAGTTCTTCTCAGCAGGAGGGAGTTGATTTTTTATATGGATAAATTGCTACAGGGATTGACTTTCCTGATTGTATTGCATTTTCATTTTTATGTTAGATTTATTGACTGTATTGATAGTATTGCATTATGTTATACTTATACAGTATTATGTTGTTGTATTTATATTTGATATTGTAATATATGTTGCCCATGTTATGTTAGCTTCTCTGAGTTGCTTTGGCAAGTAGAGCGGCATATAAATCTAAATACAAATTTTTAAAAAAATACAAAAAGAGTTAGAAATCTCAACATACAGGACTACAGTGCCTTTCCTTTTTTTTAAAAAAAATTATTTATATTTTCAACATACAAGTGATAATACAATTGTACGAAAAAGAAAACGTAACAATTTAGCTTACATATCAATTTGATATACATGCTTGAAAGAAAGAAAAAATACATTAACTAAAGAAATGCACATAAGACAACAAAAAACAAAAAATGCTTAAACCTTTCTACTAAGAATAATATCTTTTATGATTACTACAAAATCCTTTCTAGTCTTTCATTCTTGTTTAAACCTAAACATAATCCACCCTTGTGTTATATACATTGTCCAGAAGGTACAGCAATTCGTTTTTCCCAAAAATTAACGTGCTCAGGTACAGGCTTAATACCTTTGTTCTTTACCATTACATATTCAACAAATCTTTTCCAGATTCTCCAGAATGTATTCTCATGAACTGTGCCTTTTTTAATATTCAGCTCGCATGTTAATTTGTCATTAAGTGCTAATTGCAACATTTCCTTATACCAATCTTCTATTTTTATAATTAACTCATTTTTCCATTTTTTGCGATACATTGTCTAGCTGCTGACATCATTATAATCAGTAATTCATTATCATCATTACACATTTTAAATTTCTCCAAATCTGTTAATAATACTAGTTCCGGCCCCAGTTCAAGTCTCTGTCCAAACATATTCTTTATTTCTATTTCTCCCCAAAATTCTTTCAATTTATTACAATTCCACCACATATGTATATATGTCCCGGTTGACTGTTTACATCTCCAGCAGATATTGCTTAACTTATTATCTATTTGGTGCAGCTTGACTGGGGTCAGATACCAGCGCCATAACAACTTATAATTATGTTCTTTAACTCGTACTGACATGGTTCTCATAATCCTTCTTTTCCATTTTTCTTGCCATTTTTTCCTGTAATTATAATGTTCAATTCCTGCTCCCACATGTTTTTAATACCTCCTGTATCTTTCCTGATTTGTTCAATATTTTATATAGTTTGCTAATAATCCCTTTGATACCTATCTCTTAATTTCTAATCTTGACTAACATTTCTTCGAAAACTGTCAATTCTCTTTCTAAACTTCCTGCATATATAATATTTTTATTCCATTTGTTTATCTGAAGAATCTGAAACCAATTTAAACCCAATTGAAGAAATAATTCATCCCTTTTATTATGTTCTCTACATATTTTAGCCCAATCCTTAAGCAATAAGGCCTTCTTATCTATTAAGGTATCCCTAATTCATCCATTTATTTTTACCGAGAAAGTGTTGAAATCACCCACTTCTAAAACTGGTGATATCCCTAGTGCCAGTAGTTTTTAAACCCTCATCCATTCTTCCATTGTTGTTTTTAAAAATTTATTTTGTATACCTTTTTTTAAAATTTATTTCCTTCTTTGTTTAAAAAATTTGCCTTACCTGTTTTAAGAATTTCTTTCATCTCAATTTTTCCCCAAATCATTTCCTCTTTCATTAATATCTTAATGACATTCCTGATTTGAAATGCTTTATAATAATTTTGTATGTTCGGTAGACCTAATCCCCCCTCCTTTTGAGGTAAGTACCAAAATGCCTTAGCAATCCTTGGTCTACGAGTTCCATTACAAAATTTATTCATCATATTTTGGTATTCCTGAAGCTCTTTAGTATTATGTTACCTGGTAGAACATCGAATAAAAAATTTAGTCTAGGTAGCAACATCATTTTACAGAGGGCTATTTTGCCAAACCAAGAAAGATTTAGAATTTTATAATTTGCTATTTTCCTTTCCATTTCTTTCTTCACCTTTCTATAATTTAATTTCTTAAGATCTCCACATTTTCCTGTTATTATCACTCCCAAGTATCTTAATGAGCTTTTAACTTGAATCTTGAATCTTGTCTTAATTCTATCCTGTTCGTTTATTTCTCCATTACAAAGTATCATCTCCGATTTATCCCAGTTCACTTTTAAACCTGTAATTTCTTCAAAGTTCTCTAGATGCTGATATATTTTTGTAAGGCCTGTATTGGTTGTTTAACTATTAATAACGTGTCATCTGCATACAAATTTATTTTATTACCCTCTAGACCAATTATTTCTTTATCCTGTCGTATAGCATTGGCTAGGAATTCCATTGCCAATACAAATATTACTGGGGATAATGGACAACCTTGCCTTGTACCAGCTTCTAATTTTACCTCCTCTGTATATTCTTCATTCACCTTAACTCTTGCTGTCCCTTGCTGATATAGTTTGGCTACAACTCTTTGATATTTATTTCCAAATCCATATAAATTAATCATCTCTTGTATTGTCCCCCATTGTAGCGAATCAAAAGCCTTAAATATATCTAATGCTAATAGACCCATCTTTTCTTTTTTACCTTCCGCTAAATCCATTAAATTCAATACTCTCCTAATTAAGTCTGCCATGTATCTATTTTTTTTTAAAAGCCTGCCTGGTCTTTATTTATATATTCCCCTATAAACCTGTTCATCCTATTTGCCAAAATTGTGAAAATTTTCGCATCTTGATTTATTAGGGAAATCGGCCTATATGATTCAATTTTTTCCACATCTTTTCCTGGTTTTGGGATTAGAGTTATTATTGATCTGTTCCATTAGTTTGGTATTTTTTCTCCCTCCAGTATTTTATTAAATAACTTATGGAGTTTCCCTGCCACTATCTCTTTAAAATCCTTATAAAATTCTGCTGGTAAATCATCTTCGCCAGGAGCCTTATCTAATTTTAATCTTCCTATACTCGAATTTCTTTTTCTGATATTTTTTCTTCCATTATATTCCTATGTTCTTCCCCTATTCTTTTAATTTGTTGTTTTTCAAAATATTCTTTGAGTTTGATCAGATTTACACCTTTTTTTGAGTAAAGTTCACTATAAAAATTCTCCACAATTTTTAACTTGTCTGCACTCTTATTACATCTTTTCCCTGACTTATCAATCAGAGTTCCTATATGGCTTTTAAGCTGTTTCTCTTTGGCTGCTCTTGCCAGTAATTTAGAATTTTTATTACTGTATTCAAAATATTCTCTCTTTAAAAAGATTATATCTCTTTTGACTTTATATCTTTACCATCTATTTCCTTTTTTATTTTTATTATTTCTTCAAATAATTTTGAATCTTTGTTTCTGGCATGCTCAAGTTGGAAGTATTTCAATTGCTTTTCTAGTTCCTGGTATCTACCTCTCTCCTGTTTCTTCTTTATACAGTAATACCTCGGATAACGTTTACCTCGGATAACGCTAAAATCGCATAACATTAAGTAATCTGGGGAGGAGAACTGGATCGAATAACGTTAAGGTCCTATGGGATGGATCGGATAACAACCGCTAAAGCCTGTGTAGTTACAATGTATCTCTATGGAGCTTTAACGTTATCCGATCCATCCCATAGGATTTTAACATGCATCGGATAACACTAAAAATCAGATAGCACCAAGACTTGTGGAACCAAGTCTTAGCGTTATCCGAGGTATTACTGTACTTGCTAATTTTATCGTCTCCCCTCTGAATATTGCTTTCATGGTATCCCAGACTGTGCTATAATTAACTTCACCATTATCATTCCATTCCCAGTATTTTTCCCATTCTTTTATCATTTGTTCCTTGCTAATCCAGTCTCTGAAAAATCTGGGGTTATATCTCCAATTATACGATTTTTTCCCATCTCCACCCATCTTTATTTCCATTATTATCTATCAGTGCCTTTCCTGAACAACAATTTGCAAAATTATTTCTGCAGAAGTCATGACACTTAAAAGAGGATGGAATTGAGATTGATCTGCAGTCTGAATGTAGCCAAACAACTTTCTCAGGCTTAGTTGTAGGTTCCCAGGTTTCAGACTGTGCAGCTAGACTCCTGGCAAGCAGGTTTACCGAGAATCATGAAACATTCTATCTAGCTTTACTTCATTGGATCTGGTGTATAAAATAAGGAAAGCAAAATGGTTTTAAGGTATTCCTTTCCATTGGTGTATTTATTGCACATTGCAGAATTGTCTTCCCCAGAGCAACACCATGCGACGTGCACTCAAGGAGAAGAAGCACAACTGATGCCAAAGGAGGGATTTGTTACTGTAAACCATGTTAGTCCACTGTGAGTTTTGGAAAGGTCTTGCTGTCATTACTACCTGCATTTTGGAGCTGAAAACTCACATCTGTTTTTCTTCTCCACTTCCAACCTTGACCCACTTTGCCATATTGTTTTTACCCTCTGCTTGTACAGAAGGTAAAACTGTGCTCAGGCCAGACTATCTTTGGTTTGCTACACAAAAATAGCTGGTAACAGGGGGGGTTGCATAGTCACGTCTTCTACAAAGCTTTCGCAGTGACAGAAGTTAAAGCATTGGCTGAAATGCATTATTTTTGCCAAGCATTTGTTGGATACCTTGTGTGGGATACAGTTTCATTGGATGTTTAATAGCCATCTGCGAAGGGTGCTGCATGGGAGCCAAATGCCAATTATGGGAAAACAGAAGGTCATTATAAAATCTCTGTAAAAGCTTGTAATCAACACTCCAGTCCATACTGTCACAATTGTAGAACTCTGCAGGCTAGACCTTTGAGAAATTAAAGTTTGGATTAAAACCTTCGCCATCCCTGCAGCCTTTATGAACATTGGGAGTTCTTGAAGTTATAATGCAAGGGTATAACTTTTCCAAGCTTTGGTCCAGATATACATATGAAACTGTGTGTGTGTGCCATCGGTCTTTTTTCATGGTGATCTTGAACATGCAGCTGCCAAGGGTAACACAGCAGATGATGCATCAGTGTCAGAAATGTATCGCTTGAAGGCTACTTTTATTTATTTATTTATTTATTATTTATTGTTCGCATTTAATACCCCGCCCCACTCGGGAAGACCCGACTCTGGGCGGCTTACAGAATAAATTACCATAATAGGTAATCTATAAACAAACAATATATAAAACCTTAAAAATTCATAAATTCATAAAAATTTAAAACATTAAAACAGTAAAACAGATAAAAACAAATAATAACAGGTACAGATACCAGGTGGGGGGGATGGCTGCCCTTAAATCAGCCATCCTGGATGGGAACCTACATTACTGTGTCCCCACACGACCTGCCAGCCATGTCTTTAAACCCTTTCAAAAGGGGAGGAGCTCCATCTGCAGGCGCAGCTCTGTCAGAAGGAGGTTCCAAAGGGCCGGGGCGAACACGGAGAAGGCCCTCTTCCTAGTGCTCGTAAGACGAGCCTCCCTAGCCGATGGAGTAACAAGAGAACCCCTCCGATCCGCCCTGGTGGGACGGGCAGACATTCTTAGGGTGACGCGGTCTCTTAGGTATCCTGGCCCACTACCATATAGGGCTTTAAAGGTAATGACCTTCCTCCTCCAAACCTTCACCGAATGTGTGAAAGCATTTGTTTCTCAGAACTTTGCTTCTCCCATGTGAGTACATGGCTGTCACTTATGGATTCACAGAGATAAATTGCTTCCCCACTCTCTATTCCCAGCTATAGATATACAGATCCTCTATATATACAAACATTCTGCCTGTCATGATGGCCTGCATCCACATAACACATTATACATACAAGCTTCAAAACTCCACGCCTTTCTCTTCTTCCAGTAAAATTTCAAAGAGGAGATTGAATGTTTTTGCTTGTTTTTAGATAAATGCAGTGGCTCGTTGTGACTGAATTTGGAAGAAACTGCAGTTGTTACTGAAGCCCACAAGTCTGGATGGGGGACAATGGGCTACAACTGAATCCTGGCAAGACTGAGTGGTTGTGGGTCAGGGGTCCTGCATTATCTCAGGAGTTACCATCTTTGGTTCTGGATGGGGTGGTTTTGCCCCAAACAGACCTGGTGCGTAATCTGGGGCTCCTCCTGGAGTCAAGACTCCTGCTCAAAGAGCAGGTGGCAGTCGTGGCTAGGAGGGCCTTTGCACAATTTTGTGTTATTTGCCAGTTACGCCCACTCCTAGATCGGGACTCTTTGCTCATGATAACACATGCTCTGGTCACCTCCAGACTTGATTACTGTAATGTGCTCTACATGGGGCTGCCATTGGTGACCATCCGGAGGCTTCAGCTGGTCCAGGACGCGGCTGCTCGGGTAGTGATGGGGTGCGGACATTATGCTCATGCCTCACCGCTGCTTAGAGAGCTGCATTGGCTCCCAGTTTGCCTCTGGGTGCAATTCAAGGTGCTGGTTATCACCTTTAAAGTCCTACATGACAGTGGACCAGGATACTTAAGAGGCTGCATCACCCCAAGGACATCTGTCCATCCCACCAGAGTGGAGTGGAGAGGCTCTCTTGTTGTGCCATCAGCCAGAGAGGCGCACCTCTCCTGCACTAGAAGGAGGGCCTTCTCTGCGACTGCTCCAGCCCTATGGAACCTCATATGAATTACATATGCAGATAGAGTTGCTATCCTTTAGGAAAGGAATGAAAACCTGGCTGGTGGAATGAGTTTGGGGGACGGGCAGTATAACGACCCCAGCCTATTGGCTTATCTGAGCTCCCTTGTCCTTAGCTGTAATTTAGTATAAACATTTAATCTTTAATCTTTTAATTTGTTTTAGCTAGTTTCAAACTTTCAATTAATAACTTTTTAGATTGGTTTCAACTGTTATTGATTTTTTTTGTTGTAAATTGCCCTGGATCACTTTGTGAGAAGGGCGATGAATGCATTTGATTAATAAATAAATAAATAAATCCCAAACTATAGTTAACAGTAGTTTACTTGTTTGTTTTTCACATAATAACTATTACAATAAATCTTAGTTTGGATAAAACAAGTAACGTCTAAGCATAATTTTCTAGTTTCCTCTTTGGAGCTGTACAGTGAGGGAAGGGGTCCATGAACCCATTTTATGTTTTATTCAGCAGCAACAGGCATTTTACTGGACAGTAATAAGTATTCAATTGTAACTGTTCTGGAGAAAGGATTCCAAACAGAAATCAGATTCTGTGACTAAGACCTTGGTTAATAAATGTAGCAAATTGCAACATATCTTTTGAAGTGAGGAAATTTAAAAGTAGTTGTTAGTTTCGTGGAGATTCACCAATGGAAAATTGCATACTCAGCAAACAGAGAAGTAATTTTCAGGAACTGGTGTTTAAACATTTGGGGGAAAATATGTCAAGATACGTCTCATTAGCCATTGTTTAGTCAACTGAGCTGGCTTGATGGGAAGTTCTAATGCCAATAAACTTGTTGTTCAGTCGCAATAGACTAGAGAGGTCTTAATTCTAATGACTCCTGTCATTACAAATCTCAAGGCCTTTGTAAAAAGCTTAGTGAGACTGATTATCTCAAGTTGTCTATGGAAGTGAAACTTGTATCACAAAGTTTGCATTTATTAGATCAACCAGTCTGTCAGGTGCATTCTAAGTTTTTGAGCTACAGCTCACAATGGTGCAGTTGCTTCTTTGGTTGTTCTCTTTGATGGCATGGGTCAGGGCCAGGCAAATAAGACCCCGACTTCATATTTAGAAGGTATTAAAACATGGTCCTTCCAGAAAGTAAGAAAAGTCCCATGCCCTCTTAAGGAATTTGCAAACAAAGACCAGTTTTTAACAAAATCTCTAGATGTCTAATCACAAAAGCATGCTCATTCATAACTTTTGGAATGGCAGAAAATGCCTGTTAGGATCATCTGATGTTCCTTATTTCTGAATGAAGTTGTGCTTAAATTGGTAGTACCTGTATCTATTAGTAAATTGATCACATACCAAAACAAGACGTACTTATAAACATAGGTGAATGAAACACAAGCTGCAACAAAGACTTTTAAGTGAGAAATGCTTGAGGTTAAAGCTGGATTCCAAAGACAGAAGAGGCCCCTGAGATCACATTGCAAATATCTGCTGATTATTGGAGTGCACCAAAGAATTAAGGAAGAAGACCAGCCTGTGTTTTATAGACAACAGCAAAACCTGACTGTGAATCATGAGAAGCTGGTTATTCTGAAAGAATTGAGTGTTCTCAGTGTTTGACTGGCCTGATGTGCAACCAATAATGGGGACAAGAAGTTACAGTTAGGACAGACTGTAGAGAGGAAGAATGGTTTACTATGGGCAAAAGTATCAGACATGGGTGGATTTTATCCCCTAATCTGTTCAATCTGTATACAGAACATATACAATAAAATTGACTATTTTCAGATGAAGGTACCAATAGAAATTACTGAAAGAAACATCCATAATTTAAGATATGCAGATAATGCCATTACTGTCAGAAAGCAGTACATGATAACAACAATGTCAATCTTTTTCTGATATATCATGCCTATTAACTCAGCTTCTATTCTCACCCCAAACCTTGATCTAGTACTGCTGGAAAGGCACGTCTGAAATTGGTTTATGTTTGGAAAATAAGCACTTTCCACTCACTTTCCTTCAATTTTTCCCTCATTCTTCCTTTGGGAATTATTTTTTGCTTTAATTATTTTTCTTTTCCTTTGACGTCTGTGACTGTCTCCTAAATTCACCAGCTAAATAAACACATCACTCCACTCCTAAGTGCATTTTCCGTAGGGTCAGTTGACTTTCTAAAAATGCTGCAAGTTTCAAATTAACATGGCAAGCCTGAAATCAGGACTACATTCAAAATCCACATCATGTCATCTGGCTTTAAACGTGCAGCACAACAAAACCTTCTCTAAATATTCCAGTAAAGCAGTTTGCGCCTATTATTAGTAGCTTGTCATTAGCAGGCTATTCAATTTTCAATAATGGAACTACAGTGTCATTGTGATTCACTCATACTGTACTTTGTAACCTGCTGAATTTTTGATTCACATTCTGTGTTTCACTCTACAAACAGGGCTGCAACTTGGAGTTTCAAGTGGAGTCGTGGAAGGTCTAGGCAAAAAGCAGTCTCCATAGCCAGCCTCTCCTCTATGACACCCACTATCCTACACGTAGCCACAAGTACCTTAAATGATTCAAATTAGTTTACCCCTGTGGGTGAATATTACTTCTGTATGCTCTCCTCCGACCAATGGTGTGGTGGTACATTTGGAAGTCCAGAGGCTCAGCTTAACAGTCTTCGAAGCCAGTCTCCCACAAATAAGGATAAAAATTGTTTTCCATAAAATTGATTCGAACTTATGGCAACATTTTTCAGAGTTTACTAAGTAGAGAGTACACAGAAATGGTTTGTCATTGCCTTCTTTTGGAGGTTTCCTAGGACTGTGCAGCTTCCCATGGTTACACAAGCTGGGCCTTCTCCCTGGAGGCACAGTGAGGAATCAAACTCCCAACCTCTACCTTTGCAGCCAGGTACCGAAACCACTGAGCTCTCTGGCCAGGAACCTGAAAACACAAGCAGCTGGATTGGTTCATATTAATGAAGAGCAGGTCTTACATAAAATCAGTGGTTTTAAATTTCTCAATCAAGACCTGTGTGGGTGTGAGAAAGAGAGAAAGAGACAGAGAGGGAGATTTCACAATTTGCGGTAATCAGAAACTCCCAAGGCTTTCAGAGAGCAAATAAAACAAAACAAGACAAGACCAAAAAAAAACAAAAAGACAAAAAAAAACCAACAACAATGCTGTGGCACATTAAAGACTAACTCCTGTAGCCCAAGACTTTGGCTCTTATGAACCCTGGCTCCATAATGCCATAGCCCACAGTGCCCATTCCACCACTGCTCCATAATGGTACACTAGTGGGAAGAATTTGTCATATTACTTCAGTAAGAGACATTTGGGAAGAAATTCTTCCGTTGAGAACTGTCTGAATGTTTTCCCTGCATGCAAGTCAAGGGAGATTTTTAAAGGGCCAAACAAGGAGTGAGGTTAATTGAGTTCTTTAAAGAAATCAAAATAGCAGCAGCTGATAGGACACCATGGCCATTAATCATCAGTCTTCTGAAGGTTCATCCCTTATGTTCTCTCTGTACCAGCGGTTGTGACGGCTGTGACGTTAATGCTATGGGTGAAAAGGGAAAGACCTGATTTAACTATGTGACCATTTGAAGAGTGTATATGTGGAAACAGAAGGATTCTTTGAAATTATGTATTTATTTAGTTTGTCCATAATTACCATTGGCTGAAATTCTGTTGGTGTCGCTCTGCCTCTGTAATATCCCTAGCAGAGATAGATTGTTGGTAATTAAAGAGTTCCTCCTCTTGCCCCATAGTTCTCATGACTTCCACTCTATGACAGGAACTAGTCAGAAAAGCCATGTAACAAAATAGGGAGGACTTTCATTGTCCAGAATCTCCCAGTCATCTTTCTTTTGTAAGTATAGCTGCACCGACAGGAATTCAACCAAAAACAACAACATCATCATCATTTGTTTCAGTTTTTACAGACTGAAAATGCAGATTGGAACTGTTTAATAATGCCTTGGTGCTATTAAGTAGATTCTGTCTTACAGTGACTCTTCTCAGAGTTTGTTAGGTGTAAAATTCTCAAAAGTAGTTAGCAGCAGCTTCTTCTGAGGGACCTCTGTGGTTGAATAGCTTGTCCAAGGCTATAAACAAGGCTCTTTTTTCTGGAGAGAATCAGACTTAGAGTTCATGAAGCATTTTGGGAGGGGGGTGTTAATAAAATGCTGGTGACCAGAGATATTGACTCTCCATTAAAACAAAAGAAAACACTATTCTAATGAAGTACTAGAAGAAACGTTTACTTAGGTAGTATTTCACTAATGTATTTTTTCACTGTTGCCAGGGAAATACAGTATGCTAGCAATAATTTTTTTAAAAAAACCTCAAAGCAAACAAGAAATTGCTAAGAATCAAGAAGAAAGTTTCTAGTGAATATGTGCTGAGTTATGATTTATTTATCTGTCCAGCACATCGTGGTCTGTTGGAAAACCTTGCCTCTAGAATGCAGAAGGTTAGCACTATGAGGTGCTATATCTGTGGAGGTTGTTCTAGTCTTCTGCCTTCTAAAAATAGTTTGACTTTTTATGGCAAGGGGGGAAAACAGTAAATAGAAAACACCAGAAAATAGCAAAAGGATAACAACAACACTCTGAAATGTCACTGATACAGACGCTACAGTTCCACTTTAAATGTCAAGTGTTGAGGTAAGCACTGGTCAGAGGCAGAACAAAACAGGAAGAAAGCAGAATTCTCTTTTTCATTTCACATGCAAGTTTACTTGCACAAAACTGCACCAGAGAGCATGGAGGAGAAGAGAGGGAGCTTTAGTTATAATCTCAAGTCTGGCAAAGAAATGAAAACAGCTCAAGCTGTGTGAGGTTCCTTTTCCTTGACATTTTGGAAGAAATTGGTCACAGATTATGCAACAAATTAAACAGTGCAATTGCTCCGAGATGGGGAGCTGGTGGGACTCAGAATTAGGACACTAACAAGGAATTGCTGCAAGCATCATCTTCATTTTTATGAAAATGACATGCATGCGGTGTATGACTACCAAAGATGGAAAAAGTTATGCTTCTGACCTATAATTTTGAGCGACATTCCCCCTGCCCCTCCTGGACAGCAATTTTCTCTTTTTGGAATATATACACCAGAATGTCTCATAAGTATTTTTAAATTCATTTCTCCATCTTGATATCTTCTCAGTCTCAAATTCAACTTTGATATTCCAAACAGAACTCGGTATTATCTTCCAGGGTTGAGGTGAATCCAACATTACTCTAAAGGAGCCCTAGCATTTGAGTCTACTGTAAGGCAAGACTCAAAATGGATTTAACCCTGATTCCCAACCCCATCCCCCAATGTGTTGTTTCATGTATAATAGGTGTTTTAGATGAGAGATATTCTTTCTTGGGAGACACTGACCATGTAACTTTTCAGAACCCCTAAACTGAAAGAATCGTATATGTGGAAACTCAAATTCAGAGCTTAAGAGTTAATTTGAATTCTGTGTTCCAAGAAACCAGAGACACCCACTTGTCTCTCTCTGAAAAAAGTGAAAAGTTGCAGCAGCGAGGAGTAGATGTTCAAGGAAGGAAATAATCTGCCCTGATTGTGATTTAGGTCTGCAGTCAGCACCTTTTCCTACCTGGCTTTTTGTTCATGCTCTTCTCAACCAAATGTTACTGTTGCCAACAATGAACAAATTGCAGCTTGTGTGACTGTAGTTACCAAAAGGAATACATGCACCAAAAGTAGAAGAGGGAAAAATGCTTTATTAAAAGATCTTTTGCAGAAAGATCCTCTTCTCTCCACCTCTCTCCAAGAGATGGGTACAGAAAAAAAGACAAGCAGTTCAGGAGTACAGGCAGTTTTATAAACTATAACAAAAGGCAGATTTAGAAACCATACACTCCATTGTTGTTGTTGTTTTTTCATCCTGCGCTGTGCCCCTCTTTCACAGACTTAAGTCAGTTTGAATGGCTTCAGAGCCATTTCCTTGATGGTTGGGCCATTAAGGACCATCTCCTGTCTTCTAAAAACAGGGGTCATATACATATACAATTGTCTAGTGGCAAGGGGGGGTTAGCTTTTATTTTACTTTACAGTAAAACCTCATATAACACTAAAACCTGGTTCCACAAGTCTTGGTGTTATATGATTTTTAGTGTTATCTGATGCATGTTAAAATCCTATGGGATCCATAGAGATACATTGTAACCACACAGGCTTTAGCGGTTGTTATCTGAAGCATTCCATAGGATCTTAATGTTATCTGATGCAATTCTTCCCCCCAGATTCCTTAATGTTATGCGATTTTAGTGTTATTCGATACTAATGTTATATGAGGTATTACTGTATTTTAATTTAAGTTCAAAATTGCTTTTCTTCAACTACCTATTCCACTTCTTCCTCTTCTCTGGCACATTTGGCTGCTAAGTGTCAGCTTCCCCTCCATCACACTTGGGTTAGCAAAATGTCAAACTTATGGAATTCTCTGAAGATAAAATATCCTTTCTGTTCTTGTTATTGAAAATGATACACTTGAACCGATCCACTGCAAATCACCATGATCTCAATCTATCCTTTGTCCACCCTGACTCCTGTAAAGTGTTCACTTCTTTGCAGCACCTCTTTCTGTGGCAAACAAAACCTAAATTCTTAAATGTGGAAACATGTGCCTATCTGATCAGCAATACCAGCCAAGGAATAGTCTGGCTGGATATCCTGCTACTGTAATGGAGTAGACCTTACAGCCAGTGACTCAAAGCCAAGTGTTGGGTGACAGTAAATAATCTGACTCCCTAAAGGGGCCAATGGCTATAGGTGGATGAGCCCCTTTAGGTGGGGTGATGATCTCCCTCAGTGGAGGAAATGCCACTGGAAACCATCATATTGAACCCAACAGCAAAATGAGCGGAGGATGAACCACTTCACTATTCTGATTCCCAACGATCATGGAGGCGGACATCATGCCAGATGGACTGGTTGTGAAGGCGCACCCTGTCAATATCCTCAAGGCTGCAACAGTCCATTGCGGTCCGGTGTCAAATCCTGCATGTCTCATTTCATACATGCTGCAGAAGATGGCACCGTGATCATAGTGTGTGGGTCACTTCATGGCATGCTGGGATCCACCTTAAACAAATTCACACCAATGGTATTTTTCCTGTTTGTCGCATCCATCAACCGTGAAAAGGATTTTCAGGAAAAATGTATACTCAGACATAAGTAGCAGCCTACGATGACGTTTAGCTCACATACGAATGGGGAGGGAGAGAAAGACCAAGAGTGCATATGCAAAGGTATTTTATTATGGACCATCTTGATGGTACCAACATAAGATGTCCTCTTAAGGTCTTAGTCGTCATTGTTTCCCCAGACTGGAGGCAAGCTTTTACCATTTCCTTCATTGTTTCCCTCAGAGAAGGAACTGAGGTGAATTGTAGTCCTCCAGCAGTTATAGATGGAGCAAGCAATTCACAATTACGGTACTACTGGGAATTGATGGCAAAAAACCAAATAAGTGCATATCCAAATATACAAGATTTATTTTTCCTAATGACAAAGATAAGCAAAGCAATTTATTAAGGCTTTTCAAATTATTTTGTTTCTGTGCCATAAAAATTTGGAGTGACCAAGTACAATTTAGATTTTTCTATTGACAATGTATTCAAAATTAATATTGTTTCATTTAGGCCTTCTCAGTCGAAACAATCTTGAAGTTACTTCCTTTAAATTTGCTCTAGATGGAACTGAGCAAAGCAAATGTTTTGACACTGCAGTCTCTCTCCATGTTACTCTTCACTAATGTCTGTTGCTGCTTATAGGGCTATGGAAAAACCCAAGTGGATGAAGAATCAGTGAAATATGCCCAGAATAGTACACTCTTGTATAAAGCCTGGTGCCAGTATTGTCAAGTTGTAGCTCTGAATGGGTCAGCTAGATAAGATCGAGGTCTACTTATTTAGGTAGCTAATGCCATTGTAGATTGAAATGAATTAAACGTCTTTTTAAAAGCTGTAGGCTAAAGTGTGATTCATTGGCAAATGAGTAAAAATGTTCTGCCTTTTCATAATATCCAAAATGTATTTGCTTCAGTATACCTCATGATAGAGGTGGCCTTAATGCAGGGTTTAAGCTGCAGTACTGCAGCCAAAATACTGCTCACAATTTGAGTTCAATCCTGATGGGTTCAAGGTTTACTCAGAGGAAGGTTCCAGTCTTCTGAGGTCGGTAAAATGGGAAAAGTTGCTAATTACCATGTGGGCAGCCCAGAGAGAGTGATCTAAGTGCTATGGGGCTGTATATAACTGTAATTGGAGGGTAACCAGAAAAAGCTTCCTTGAAGGTTCTGGTATTTTTGTTCCACAACCGGACATACCCTGGGCATTGGCAAGGAAATGTGGAATGAATTCACCAAAAGTTGGCTTCATTTTGGCAGTTCCATGTCTGGCCTAGACCAGTGGCGTAGCGTGGGGGGGCGGGGGGGGCGGATGCCCCGGGCAGCGCCTTTCAGGGGGCGGCAAAATGTCCCCTCCCCACCCTTTTGCTGGCGAGCGCCCCACGTGCGCTTCGCCGCTTGCCACACACCTCCGTCCGCTCACACCTCCGTCCGCTCGCCCGCCCGGCTGGCCATCGGGGGCTCGCCGCCGCCTGTTGCCCCTGGCAGCGGCTTTCAGGGGGAGGCAAAATGTCCCCTCCCCACCCTTTTGCTGGCGAGGAGGAGAAAAAGGGTTTTTTTTAAGGCGGACAATTCAAGGAGGCTCCTTGAATTGTCCGCCTAAAAAAAACCCCTTTTTCTCCTCCTCGCCAGCAAAAGGGTGGGGAGGGAAGGAGGGGCACGCCCGGTCGCCCGCCCAGCTGGCCGTCGGGGGCTCTCCTGGCGGGCGGCCCGCGTGCGCGCGGACGCTGCTCGCCTCCGCCCACCCAGCCACCCACCCAACTTGCCGTGAGACGGGGCGCTCGTCGGGGGTGGGTGGTGCCGTGGCGGGGAGCCCCTGGGGGCTGGCTGGGCAGGAGGAGGTGGGCAGCGTGCGCGCACACGCGGGCCGCCCGCCAGGAGAGCCCCCGACCGACAGCCAGCCCGGCGGGCGGGCCCCTCCTTGAATTGTCTGCCTAAAAAAAAACACTTTTTCTCCTCCTCGCCAGCAAAAGGGTGGGGAGGGGACATTTTGCCGCCCCCTGAAAGCCGCTGCCGGGGGCAACAGGCGGCGGAGACCCCCCGACGGCCAGCCGGGCGGGCGAGCGAACGGAGGTGTGAGCGGACGGAGGTGTGTGGTGGGTGAGCGGACGGAGGTGTGTGGCGCGCGCGCGCGCCGCTAGTCAGCAGGGGGCCGGCTTCTACCTGGGTCGGGGGGAGGGGGCGGCGGCAGCGGCGAGCTGGGGGGCGGCGGCGAGTTTGTTCTTTGCCCCAGGCGGCTGAAGACTGCGCGACGCCACTGGCCTAGACACAAAAGAAGATCGCTATTGCTATTTTTCTTCTTCCTGTTCTGAGTGCGACAGTAGACCACCGTGAAAAACTTTGCTGCAAATTTCTTAGTTTTCTGGTGCCTGCCTTGCAGCTACCATTACTACTACAGTGCTTTAGAGCAACATATGATAGAAGTCATTGCAGCCCAAACTGTGAGTGCTAATTGGTACCTCCACCTCTCAGACACTAATTGAGAATTACTCTTTCCTCTTGAGAAATCTGATGAAATTTGCTGAACTCCCCAGTTTCTCTTTCCTTGAACACGGTAGAGTGCCATTTAGACACAGTGCTAGTGGAAAGAACTAATGCCTCTCAAAAACAGGCTCCTAGATTGGGACTCCTTGCTCATGGTCACACACACTCTGGTCACCTCCAGACTTGACTATTGTAATGCACTCTACATGGGGCTTCCCTTGATGACCATTCGGAAGCTGCAACTTGTCCAGAATGTTGCTGCTCGGGTGGTGATGGGGTGCAGGCGGTATGCCTGTGCCTCGGCACAGCTTTGGGAGCTGCACTGTTTGCCAGTGTGCCTCTGGGTGCAATTCAAGGTGCTGGTAATTACCTTTAAAGCCCTACATAGTAGTGGGCCAGGATACTTAAAAGACCGCATCAGCCCAAGAACATCTGTCCATCCCATCAGAGCAGACTGGAGAGGCTCTCTAATTGTTCCATTTGCTAGAGAGCTGTGTCTCTCTAGCACCAGAAAAAGGGCCTTCTCAGTATTTCCTGTGGCCTTATGGAACCTCCTGCCAACTAAGCTGCATCTCTGGAGAAAGAGTTGCTGCCCTTCAGGAAAGGGTTAAAAACCTGGCTGGCAGGGCAGGTGTGGGGCACCAGCAATGTGGTGACCTCAGCCTGCTGGCTAATTTATTAGAACACACACACACACTCGCTTTTAATCTTTAAAATTTTTTGTTAGTAGTTTGTTAATGGGTTTTTTATTGCTTTTTAAACTGTTGTTGGTTTTATTTTCTGTGAGTCGCCCAGAGTCTTTGGAGTTGGGCGGCAATACAAATTAGAATATAACGAACGAACGAACGAACGAACGAACGAACGAACGAACGAACGAACGAACGAACGAACCAACCAACCAACCAACCAACCAACCAACCAACCAACCAACCAACCAACCAACCAACCAACCAACCAACCAACCAACCAACAAACAAACATTATTAAACACTGAGGCACATCTCCAGACAGTTCATTTGGGATGACATGAAAACAAGACAAATCTTTGAGTTAACTACTACATGTTGTTGTCAGGGAGAAGTTATGGGGTGTTCTGCTTCTAGTGTCAGCATAAATTAGCCTGCCTGGTCTACTATAAGCCTTGATAGTAGCCGAGCTGTGTAGTAGTAGCTGAGGCAATAAATTGTATTTGAGCAATAGTCTGTAGCTGGAGCCTACCAGTGAAATGTAGTACAGTAGTGGGGAAAAGTGAATGGGGAAGACATAAAAGAATCCCTTGCTGGATCACATCTAGAGGTTCAGAATGTAACTGATGTTTCCTTTCATGTTCCCTGGTGACGTGCAAGCTGGATTATGAGTATGAAGTACTGCTGCTCTTTGTTCTGTTCCGTCTCCTGGGTATAAGTGCTTCATTCATCACATAATACAAAATTAGCTACTTTCTTGTTCCTAAACAGAAATAGATTTATGGCCTTTCAAAGTGGCAATAGTTGGGCAGGAGGTGCTATCGGTTATCAGGCCTGCTTGTTCAGTAGGACCTGCCAAACATCCGTTGCTAGGGAACCGCATTCACTCTGGCAGGCCTCTTGTATAGCAATGAATGGCTGTTGCGAGATCAGCAGGGTTTTGCAACTATGTACCAGCTACCTTAGAAGATGTATGGCAGGTGCTAAAAATGGGCTTTTCATTTCTTTCCATTACGTCAGATTCATTAGGGCAATAGTCTTCCAGCATTAAAGGTGGCACCTATCAAAAATTGAAATTTGGGTAGAAAAGCCTGGAAAAGGATAAAGCCCACTAGTTTTGCTTGTGTAAGATCACAACACACTTGCCCTGAGCATCTACTTGGACATTCAGCCCGATTTATTATTAGACAATGTGAGAGATGAGTTCAGTCTAAGTACTTTAACAGGGCCATTTTTTTTAAAAAAAGAGAGGTTTATGGTGTTACTAAAGACACGTAAATACCCCCCCCCCCAATTCCATTTTTGTATTTGTAGGTAATGACCATCCTTGCAAAAGATACTGAGCATGCTTAATGCCAACTTGCATTTCAAACGTGCAATAAAGCTTAACCATGTATATCACAAAAGTAGCTTTTTCTTGTAAGAACATGTGCTGTGTTTATTGCATTTCCTGTCTCCATTTTAAAAAATAGGGTAACAAAAGAACCACTTTGGAGCAGTGGAACAAAGGATCATTTGGGTTGCATATTCTCAAGGGGCATTTAAAACATAGACACTTTAATCCCACTCCCCCAAAGGGTTTCTTCAGCTCTTTCATCCAAATAATATTGGTAACACTGAATTGAGTAGTCCTGCCTCATAGGCATAATTTAACTTGGTTGAACCTTCAAATAGTCTGCATTGGAATATCCTTTAGTATAGTATAGCATTTGAAAAAACAAAATGGGTAAACTTTAACTTTTGACTAATTACTTTTTAGACTTTTTAATTGTTGTTGATGCTTTTATTGTGAATCGCCCTGGGTCACTTTGTTAGAAGGGCGATGAATAAATTAGATTAATAAAACTTGTGAGCCTCCAGATAATGGTCTGCAGCTTCTTTCATTGCTCACCATGGGTGGTTGGGAGATATTTCAGCTATATTTCTCTGTAAGTTGCACAAGTTCAGACTGTCCCCTGTGCTTTCCCCCTCTTTTCCCTGAATCACACACACACATCCCCAGTAAATGAAGGAGCATAAAACCATAGTCTATTAAAATAAAAATAATTTATTAAAACAAATCTGTTTTTCAAAAAGACAACTTCACTGAAGTTTGCCCTCAAGTCAGTACATTCAGAATGGGAAGGGATGTCCAACACAACCAGTCTATATACAGGCATACACACTCAACACACAGCTCTCACTTAATGTCTGGGGCCAAGTTCTGTTCCAGCTACACAGCCAGAACTTGACCCTAACCAAATGGTAGTCTGTTCTCCCTTATCTTTCTGCATCAAGTTGCTTGGCAAATTTAAATGTGCATGTACATCTGCCACATCACTGCACAAGCTGCACAAATAGCAGAGAACAGAAAGAAAGGAAGTCCCAGAGAGCCATGATGTCAATTACATGCTGCCAACTGTTTAGAAGGAAAAACGGAAAGGCAGCCAAATATTCAGAGTGTTTTCTTGTGTCCCAGAAGGGGTCAGTGTGCACATTGTAAGAACCAGAACTTGCTTGCTTTTTGTGGAGGAGGCTTACATCTGATCTGGCTTACAGTGGCAGCAGATAACGGATAACCCATGGCAGTCCAGTATAGCAGCAGACATTTCTTCCTGATGCATTGTTTTTGTATGAAAATAAGCATGTCTGAGCAACTGGCCAGCAGTTTTGCTTGGATTTGTTTTCCCTTCTAAGACTTTAATATTGCAGTTAGTCACAGAGGCTGAAAACTGCCAGAGTCAATATGTCCATCCACTTGAAAACCTGGAATTACATTTGGGCAAGTCTCCTGTACATTCAGTTCACCAGGTCCACCAAGCCTGCAGTGACGTACTGCGTTCTTCCTCTCTGGACACAACAGTTCCTTGTTTCCTCTTTCTTTCCAAGAGCACCCGGGCCTTCATGTTCCCTGAGGCTCTCTGCTATCCGGTGATTTTTTACACAACTCCTGGTAGAATTCAGACTCTAGGAACCGTGGGTAAGAATTATTCTCCATCAAGCTATACACTCTCTTCTGAGCTGTATTGAAGCACGTGTGCGTGGCCTCATTAATACCCTGGGCTATAGCGTTCTTGGTTTGAAAGTCTATGTTGATCTGAAATGAAAGAAATAAACTGTCAGTCATCATTCATGCTTTTAGCTCAGACAAAGAATTTAGTCTAGTGCTCTCTATCAAAAATAAAATAAAATCAGCCATCAGACTGCAAAATGCTAGAATACAGTGGTACCTCGAGTTACAAATGGTTCAAGTTACAAAATTCACAGTATGAATGAAAATAATGCCTCAAGTTACGATTTTTTTCCAGAACAGATTAATTGGTTTTCAATGCATTCCTATGGGAAACCATGTTTCAAATTATGAATTTTGGTTTTCAGTGTATTCCTATGGGAAGTTCAAGTTATGAATTTTTCATAATATGGAAAATTCATTGGAACACATTAAATTTGTAACCCGAGGTGCCATTATACAATTCTGTAACATTTACTCCCAACCACCCCACAACCAAAAGTAACTCATGTCTGAATACATAGGCTGCATTTAGCCACAGTGGCAAAAACTGACTAATTACCTGCTCCTCCATAAACTGCCAAGGCTAGGCCTTTCTAAATGTTCCTTTCAACTGCCAGACAATTACATTAGGATTTATGTACTGTAGTTCAGAATATCTGGAGCAGACATGGCTGTCCACTCAGTTTGTGTGAAACAGTGGAGTACAAGTAACCCATGAAGAGATATACTGGATAACTGTCATGCCTAAGGGATATGTTTGAGCCATGCTGCTTATTTTTAGTTCTTATCTCTTCACTACAAATTGCATAACCAAGCCCAAGAAACCAGAATTGCTGATCTATGTGGATGGCTTCAAACACATTCTAGACCAGGAGCAGCAGCTGGTACTTTCTGCTCACAGATTAAACATCCAGGATTGGAGGGGGGGGGGGTCCTCAATATTGATGCATCCCTTTCTGAATGGACCCCCTTGCTAAGCATCATACCTAAAGTATTCACTGAGTCAAGATTTTCAATAAGTAACCCTAATTCTTATTTTACCATTGACTATGCAGCAATTAACAGACTTGAGGGTGTTGTTTGTGGTGTGTGGGGGAAGGGGTGTGATGACCAAGTCTGCTTACCTCTTTGGGAGCCTCCTTTTCAATAAAATCATTGTAAATCTTCTTTGCCTTGGCCGTTAGCTTATGTGGCGACTTGATTTTCTTGAAATCTTCACATGCCAGCCAAAAGTCAATGTTTTCTTCACAAAACTCAGATTTCAAAAAGGCCCTGAAAGCTGCCAGACCATCTAGGAAAGAAAAGGTGCAAGAGACGGATTAGTTTAACCTATGCTGTGTCCAAATACACAAAACTTCTCTCCTATTCTTATGTCCTTTCTGAATCTTGTTATAATTTTTAAACAAACATTCCCTTCCACTTTTTTGTGTGTGAGAAGACTCAACTGGCCCCAGGAGCCTCAAAGGGCTGTCCGGCTTGCACATTTTTATAAATTAAAATCTAAAATTATTTTCAATTGGCCAAGAGAACTCAAAGTGAATTGCAAAGCTGTTGCAGTTTGCTATTGTTTCACTGGCCTGGTGTAAATGTTTATGGCAGAACAATTGAAAGAGTGACTCAAAAGTGCAATATATTTAATGAGCAATTTTTTCATTTGTTGAGCAAGTGGGTGGTTTCTCCTGCATTAACTTCCCCATGCACCTAGCTTAGAGTACAGTGGGCAAAGCACAGTCCTCCTAATGAGTTAAGACCACAGTTCCCATAAACTCTAGCAAACAAATCCAATGGTAAAGAATTACGGGAGCTGCACTCCAACAATATCTGTTCTTCAAGCAGGGTCAGAAAAAGTATGAAAGCCTTGAATTAGATCTAGGAAGAGCGTTTTGCACAGGCTTGTTTGACATGCAGCCAGATTACTTTAAATCAGGGGTGCTCAACCTTTTTAATCTGAGGGCTGGGTCATGCTTCCTCAGATAGCTTTGGGGGCCAGATGGCCATTTTGCCCTGCCTGCCACACATGACACTTCCTGGTGTGGCAGAGGTGGTAGAAGGTCACATGAAATGGTGTTGCAGGCTGCATCCTGGGCCATAGGTTGAGAACCCCTGCTTTAAATGCTCAGTACAGATACAACTTGACACTCTCAGGGAGAGAATCTACAGCATTATTTTAAAAAGGACCTTTCTTGCTTGTGCTTTGACAGATAAAAAAAACCAAAGGAAGAAACCACTCTTTTCTCTGCCATAGAAGTACAAAATTAAGCTCATGGTGTGCTGAAAAAAAATGCCAGGCCAGCTGAAAAAAAAAATCAGGGACCGCAGAACATAAATTTCCGTTTCTCAGGCCAGCTTCTGCCATGGGAAGTGCCTTTCAGCTATGCACAAATATGAGCATGCTTTCTATGAACGTGGGCCCCAGGCAGACTAAACCACAAGCTAAAACTACAAATAGAATGACCATTCAGAATTTGGATATGCAAGCAAATCCCAAAATTGAGAAAAGGACAAAGACACCTCTGTCTTTCAAATAAAAGGGTCTTGCTTGTTAAGGCAACTTACATTTGCTAGCAAGAAGTTCGTCGAATGCTTCCGACCACAATAGAGCTTCTTCAGGAGAAGGTCTGCAGGAAGGAGACAGGAAAAAATACATTTAAATGACATACACAGCTTTTGAGGGTCTATCTGGTAAATCAAGAGGGTAGGAAATCCAGGTATTCACTGATGCCAGCAGTGAAATACATACCTAAAACATGACTTTGGTTGTCCTTTCTTGTTAGCCTTTGCATTGGTAGAATTGGAAGAATTCTGCAGAAAGTAATTCAATCTGGACTTCCAATCTTTTATGCTAGAAGGAGAAGGGAAAAATGCACATTAATTTCAACAACCAGAACTGTTTTTAGACATGCCAAAGCTTAACCTGCAGTTAATCTAGAGTGAAATTCCATTTCTCAACCAAATTTTCTAGATCTAGCACATCATTTATGCCCAATCTGCTTGCTTTCTGCAATTGCCTGTTTCCTTAAATCTATATCTATGTCCACTCCACACCTTTTCATCACTTCATGACAGGAATCGGAATGGGTGAACTTGACATTCAAACATTCAACCCATGCTGCTTGAAATCTATGCAGATGCCACTGTGCAATAAATATGCAGGGAGCACCTTACATCTGTGAATCAACAGGACATACTTGGGACAGCCATTTCAGCAGAGGTAGATTGGCATATTGAAAATCTTATTGTGAGACAATTCATACTTGCATGATTGTACAGCACTTTTCTATATAATGCTAAATTTCTAAGAACTGGTCTGCAATACCCAAGCCCCAAAGAGCCAAACTGGGGAAGATCTATACAATTTAGTCTTACAAACATTTCATTAAACAATCCCATTACATTCAATTAACTTATAATCTTAGCAAACATGCATAATATCTGACTCTATTCTCAGTCCTATTTGGTTTTTAGACATCTCTCAGTGATCAATGCCACAATGCAGCTGCATGGTACAGCCTGATCTAACAGTGCACTATGGTGAAGCTACTGCATTAGCCTCTGCAGAGATGGACAACCAACCAACCTTGCCTGGCTGCTCGCAAGCCATGGAGTATGCAGAGACCCCTTATTTGCAGGCTTTGTGGATTTTTGCAGATATATAGCACTCTTGCACTATTCCAAAGGCAGATTAGGTCTGACTTGTTAAAGGATTTCTCTTCCTAAAGAAATCTTAGCAGCAACTCACCTCCATCCTCATGGAAAATACTGCCCAATTTAACTAAAGTCTGGGCATTAACTAAATTGCAACAGAACAAAGGGAAAGCCTTTGTAGACAGATCAAATTCCTATCCAAGGAGACCCCTGACATTAGCTCTTCGCGATAGGAATTTGCAAGGGAGATCTCCCCCCACCCCAATAAATAAATAAATAAATAAAACTTCTAAAATAACTCTTCCCAGAGAAACCGGTCAATGCGTTTTGACGCAACCAAGCGCATGATCCATTCTGATAGACCCGAGACAAGAGTGCTTGCTATGAACTGTTGCCTACAGAGATAAGCCAGCCCAGAGCTGAGCGCATCGAAACTCCAGCTGCAACCTTTTAGGGTGGAATCCTAAACGCATTTCCGACACGTTCCTTATGGGGCGGTACAGGATCGCACGCTAAGCCTTTCAGGGGATGCCTTCCCAACCATCCGGGGATCTCCAAATCGCACAGTACGCCTCGCCAAGGAGTCGTGCGCTCGATCCCCAGGCTCTGCAAGAACTCACGAGGACCCATCCCCAAACCTCACAAGAGCGCAGTGATTAAACTGCTACTCTCTAGCCACAACGCTGCGAGTTCGATCCTTACGGGACACAAGGTTGACTGTCTTCCATCCTTCCGAGGCCAGTAGGCAATGGTTTCCCTTGCTCGAAAGCCAGTCCTATCCGACCCTAGGGTTCAGCGCTCATCCCCGTTTCAAAGCCGAAGAGCCAGCGCTATCTGCTTCTGCAGGCGTTTCCGCGGCCATGTGGCAGGCATGACTAGACGCCGGAGCGCACGGAACGCGGTTTAAAAATGACTTAAAAGCCAGCATGTTTGGGACAACATGCTAATTAAATTGTAAAACGCCCAGAGAATTAATTCATTAAGCGCAATGGGGCGGCATAGAAGTGCAATTAATATTGCAGGCACAGAAATCCGCTAACGCTATAAGGTCCGAGCCGTTCGACTCTTTCCACCAGCATTAAACAAACAAAAAAAACCCTCTGCGCCTGTCTTGTGGTTCCCGGTTCGAATTACCATTTCCCCCTTGCCTCGCGCTTAAGAAGCAATTATAAAAAAAGAAACCCAACGAGGCGGAGAAACTCACAGCGTCTTTTTCATCTTCCCCTTTTTCTCCTCGATGCCCGGAGCGTGGCTGGCGTTTTTATCCATGGGGCTGCAGCTATGCTGGAGAGCCAGAAACATTGCGCTCTGCATAGTCCTCCCGAGCAGTACACTAAGCGGCATTGATTGCCCCAAGCGAGCGCAGCCCGGCCTTTTATAGGGGGAAGGAGGCTGCGGGACGGGAGGGGGGGCCCGAGCTCCAGCCTGCCGCGCGCTGATTGGCTGAGCCGCGGGGATCCGGCGCGAGACGACGCCCGGGCAAGCCCTTCGCCAGCGGCGGCGGCGGGGGGGGGGGGCTCTGACGCAGGGAGACGTGGTCGCTTGGGACGTTTTAAGTGTGGCAAGGCTTCCAAATCCTCCCACTCGCCCCATCTGACTATGAATGGGTCTGGTTCCCCACACCACCCACCCCCACCCAGCGCTCTTTGAATGGGTGCTGTGCGGTTGGGACAAGAGCAAAACAGACATCACGACGCGTCGTCTGCAGCATGCTTGGAGAACGGGTTGCAAAATTTATAGATATAGGTACAGGTACAGGTACAGATACACACACACACACTATGTTTAATTTTATAGGTATAGGTACAGATACACACACACACACAGACACAGATATAGACACACACACACACACACACACACACACACACACACACACACAATGTTTATGCATAGAGATAAATAGATAGATACTTTATATAGGTCAGCAGTTCAATTCCTGAGTGCTGCAGAGTGGAATGAGCTCCCGTCTTTGTCTCAGCTCCTGCCAAGCTAGCAGTTTGAAAGCAAGAAATTGCAAGTAGATAAGTAAGGGACCATTTCGGTGGGAAGGTAAACAGTGCTCTGAGTGCTCTGGTGTCTAGTCATGCCTGCCACATGTCCACCTTTTTCAGTTGGGGCATATGAGCTGAAACTTAATGGGAGGTGCAGGTTTTGTGGAAGGTCATAAAGCTCAGCTCCTGCCAAACTAGCAGTTTAAAAGCAATTACAAGGAGATAAACAGCTACTGCTTCAGTGCAAAAGGTAACAGCGTTCCATTCAATTCGGCATCTAGTCACACTTGCCACATGGCCACAGAATCATCTATAGGCACTCTTTGGCTGTAACGACATGAGCACTGCCATCTAGAGTCAGACAAAACCGACTTTCAAGCAAGGGAGACCTTTATGTTTACTAATATTTTTGAATTTTTATTTATTTATGTTTACACATGTTTGCCGCCCACCACATCTGTGAACCAAAGAATTAAAGGTCTTTTGAGTTCCAAGTTATAGTAAGTGTATGGAGGACTTACACATTTCTTTTTAACATGTTCCCTCATTGCCTAGTTCACTTCACTGACAGATGCATTCTTGAATGCACCATCCCTTGACTCTTATTAATGTGAAAGAAATATTAACAATGTGTCAGGGATTATTTGTCCAAAGAGAACATCTTCACTCACAGCCAGGATCATCCTGAGACACTTTGCTACCTGGGGTACCTGACCTCACCAGTACCACCATTCAAGGTTCACACTGTTATAAACTTGTCAGTTTACTTTTTCATTTGAAACAAAAAATCCAAAAGTGCTTCTCCTCTTTTTCTGGATATAAAAATGCATATTGATACCTAACCATACCGTATAGTTTGTTGCCTGTTTGTGACAACAGAAAATTTGCTGGTTGCAATGGCCACCCGCTGTGTAACAGTACAGTGGGCCCTACTGTCTGTCAATAACAGGTTGCAGAAAGAATACTGTTCAAACAACTTACTGTGAAGATAGCTGTGCGTGCGTCAGACAGGTCAGAACTGGACATAGAGCTAGAGTGCACGCACCTTTTTACCAAACTGATTAGCAGCTTGCTTCCGCTATGTGTTTTCTCACATTTGCATTCTGGTCTGTACAAGAAATATGACAAATAAATGCTGCAACAGAATGCTACAGTGTCCTGTCAGTGTGTGAGTCGGCCATTGACATTTGAAGAATTAATTTGGTCTTCACATTAGTAGAGGTAAAGGTCACCCTTGCTCAAAAGCCAGTTGTATTCAACTCTAGGGTTCAGTGCTCATTTCTGTTTATAGCCAAAAAGCCAGCTCTGTCTGCGTTTGGAGACGTTTCCCTGGACATGTGGCAGGCAAGGCTAGACACCGAAGTGCACGGAATGCTGTTGACCTTCCCACCGAAGTGGTCCCTATTTATCTACTTACAATGTCATCCTTTCGAACTGCTAAGTTGGCAAGAGCTGAGACAAAGACAGGCACTCATTCCATCATGTAGTACTCAGGTATTGAACTGCTGACCTGCTGCCTTCCAGTCAGTGTCTTAACCACTTGAGCCATTGCAGTCCCGGTCTTAACATTACTTGGATAGCTTTAAAAAAACTTGCAACAAAATCCCCGCTACATTAAAAAAAACCCCATCCATTTGCAATACACTTTTGTTTTCCATAAACTTAATGGATCCATTGAGTAATAAAATCCTGAAGAGTATTTACAAATTTTCAAAACATACGTGAGAGGAGATTAATGTGCAACATAAAATGCTTTTAATTTTTAGTCATCTGTATTTATACTTTGCCCTCTGCTCATAAATTTGGGGCTGCTTCCTGCTGTATGGATCCTTGGCCAGAGTAGGGTCGGATCTGGGACTTTCTATACAATATTACTTGGGGATGTAACAGTATCTGTTCCATTCCACAGTTTGTTCTGAATAAATGTAACACATATGTGGGGAGGAAAAGGAAATACATCAAACGATTTGCTGTTGGAATGAAATTAATGTAAATTGACACTTCACTCAAAGTGTGGCTATTCTTAAAGGCACATAAAATAAATGTCTTAGGCAAATTTCATCTGCATTGTTTTAGAACTCCCTCTTTAACACCATAGGCAGCTACGTCTGAGTTCAAAATTAAGTAAAGGAACATGATCCAAATTGGTATCTTGAGGGGTGTTTTTGCAATACTGTATTTGAGTATTAGTCTTCCAACTAGTCTGACCATCACAATGTTGAGGAAGTGCAAACAATTCCCTACTTATTAGAAGCAGCCAAACCAGTTGATCTTAAAATAGGAACAACCTGAAACCTAGCTGTAAGCCTTACCTGAAATAGAACCAATAGAAGGGCTGGAAGTTCATACTTGCAACTAAATACAGTTTTGTGTCACTCTAGCTTCCTGTTATCCTAAAGCAGTACACACTTGTGGTTATCTGTAGACACTTCTTTTGCTCTGCACCTTCCCACACATTTCATTGTCCTTTCAGTTTGATTTCCCAGTCTGTCCTACTGTATTTCTGAAGCATCTCACAGTCAGTTAATACTGAGAAACTGAATCTGAAAATGTGGCTCAGCCTTTTTGATAGGGTGGCCTACCTACGGACTTAATGTGGAAGTCTGAGTGACATTCAATTCCATGGGATGTATTTTGGAGTAAAGGTGTGACCACATGGGTAAATATATTGCAATTTGGACTGCATCTGGAGTGGTCTGGTGTGATTTATTCCCTGGACCCTTTTGGTTCTTTTGTAAGGCTTCTACTTTGGGGTACAGGACCTGGCAGAAAGAAGGGTTACATTAAAGGAGAATCACTCCTGTTAAAGCAATCCTTCATTGTATGATCACACACATGCCTTTGCATGGTCTAATTCAGCCTAAGTGTTTGTAGGAGCAGATTAAAATGGCCTGTGGCTACGCAGCCAGAGGTTAGAAGTTCAATTCTGCATCATGCCTCCTAGGACACTAGATAGCCTGTGTAATCATGGGCAAGTGGTACAATCCCAGGGTACCTCCAGTAGAAAGTTGAGTAGTCTCTACCTTGGAAACCCTGGGGGAAATTGCCATAAATCAAAATTGTCTTGACAACACACTGTTATCAATTATAAAATGCAAATGTAGCCTAGTCTTCTTACCAGGATACTATAGCAGTTGACAGCCTTTGGGTGGCTTCCAGACCAGGGCTCAGTGTTAATGTCTGCCCTAGGGCTTTCCTTTCGCCACCCAGTCTAGCAATTGGAGCAGCTCCAGACACCTGGAACTACCCCCAGCTCTTAATTTCCAACCATATTTCTTGTCTGCTGACAGTGGTAGGTATTGTAGGCTATCCAAAGGACAGCTTTTTATAGATTGTTGTGGGATATTAAAAGGCTCCAGCTTCCTGCTGCTGCTTGGAGTTTAGTTAGGCAAGTCCTGATAGAGAGGAGCAGCATGGGAGAATATTTTGTCCAAATGAGAAACTTGCCATTTATATATATGCTCACAATATAAAATTCAGCAGTGGGCAGAATAGGGGCCATGTGAGACATTTTTGCACCCCTCCCAACCAATGTAGAAACTTGCCTTTCCCTTCTTCTCCCCAGAAGGATTGCTCTTCTATGCCCATCTGCCAGGCAGCTTTGGTGTGTAGGCCAGGGGGATGTTCTGGCACCTTCTGTGTCACAAAGAGCTGTTGCTAGCACATTCTGGCAGCCATGGTGGTGGTACAAGATGTTTGGTGATAGCTGCCAAATGTGGATGTGGATGTCAGTTGGTAGTTCAGCTTAGATAGTGGGGTGGGGGGGAGGAGAGGCAGATGCATAAAGATAACAATGGATAAGTTCAAGCACGTACAACCTCCAAGTCCAATGTTGAGCCTTCAGTTGAAGCATGTGATCCATTCTAGTTTCTTTTCAAAAGAATGATTATAAACAAGTTTAGACCACCCATAACTGAGCAATGGTTGGATGATGCTTTTGGGTTCCAGAGAATCAATCTGAGACTGTAATTGTCAATGGTTTCAATTTCCTATTTGGGTAGGGTTTAGTTTCAATGACCCTTAGGGTCCTTTCTGTCTCTTCAGTTCTATGATTCAGCATGCCATCGCATGCTCTCTATTCAGTGGTGGGCTCAAAAAAAAATTACTACCACACTGGGGGTGGGGGTGGTATGGTGGGCGTGGACTGGGGGAAAGCCCTGCGTTGCACCCAAATTAGGACTAATTTATTTCAAAACTTGGATGGGCGTGGCCAGCCAGAATTTCTGCTACCGGTTCTGGTGGATTGATGCGAACCTGCTGATGCCCACCACTGTCTCTATTTAAAAATGACATTTTATTCATCCTTTATTCCAAGCTTTGCCCCCTAACTTACAGAAACTCTGTGACACTGTTGTGTATCATCTTAGTTATCTTGAAGCATGACATGGAGATAAACAAGACCAACGTGCTACATGTAAAGAAGTCACTGCTAACAATGAAATACTAAATAGAATGGCATTTACCTTGCTTCAGTAGTGCCAAGTTATGAAAATGGATCATCATCAACAGACCACGTCAAGCAGAGATAAATGTGGAATTCACGAAGTTTCTAGAGGCAAGTGTTTTGAAAGCTTCACTTGATAACAGTGTCTGAAGAAATGGAAAATTAAGAGTCAGCTCTGAACAGTTGCCATTTTGGGTGAATGGAAAACTCTCACATTGCCTCGTATGTTTGTCTTATTTTATTTTATTATAACCTTTTATTTTATTGCTTTCTTTCAATTAACCATAAAATTGGAAGAGCCTGTGAAAGAAGAGTCTTGCCATCTTTTTACAAGCTCCAAACAGAGGAAAGAGCAAACATACGAGGGAGTGAAGTCCACTGAAAATAGAATCATAAAGATGTTTTCTATATAAATCTTCCCCCTACTGAAATTTTTTAAATTAAAATGATACAGCAGTAAAATGGCTTGCTATAAATAGCTTACTGCAGTTTTATTTTGAGCTTCAGGCAATGTGTGCTTTCTCCCATTGGGATTGGTTACAGCAACTGCATGTGTCTGTATATCCCTGTGCCAGTGAAACAAATAATGTAACCCTGTGAAGGTTTGTTCAGAAATAACTTCCATTGAATTAAATGGATCTCAATACCAGCATGTACAAGAGTTGCAGCATATATATGCAAGTGCAAGTTTCACTGGAATTATCGTGGCTTCCTTCTGAGCAATTATGCGTAGGGTGTGTTGTTATGAATTAGAAAGTACATTTTTGTGTAATTATAGCATTATTCTTTTGATAATAGCTTATTGGACTTGAAGTAAAATATGTCAGTTAAAGGGACTTGCTTCCTTGCTAATTTTTTTTTAAAGAAACCAGATAAAAAGTAGGAATACAGTAATATCAATGGCATTCAGGTGCTAAATGAAAAATTCAGAAATACTGTATGAGAAAATCTCTTATGTTGCAATCATTTATAATCTATTCAACTCAAGAGCACTTTTGAACCAAAAACTATTATGTGTCTCATCACACATTATGTTATAAAGTCCTTGACATTGTTTTGTAGTGCCATTGACAAATATGTTAACTTTAACACTGGGCTGAGTAAATTATATTACAGTGTATTCAATTTTAGCAGGTTTCTCTCTCTTTTTGTTCTTTCCTGCTTTGTTGTCTTTACCCCACAGAAAGGACACCATTAACATAGCTACAAATTTGGAATGATTTTTTAAAATACAGTAACCCTGAAAACTTGAATTCTAGCTTTGCTCAACAGTACCCTCTACTGGTTAAGTACTTTCTCACAGGTTTTTTTTTTTGTTGACCTGATAGATACCATTTCCTTTTCACCTCCTTCCCTGCAAATTCTGGAATTATACTCCTCAAGAACAGTGTATGATCATAAAGGGAACCTTAAAAGAATTGGTTTTAGCTTGTCATCACCTCATTCCTAGGTGTCTTTGAGAGAAGTCGTAAGTGTTCAAACAGCATACAAGTGAAAAAATTACATAGATTGTGTGAATATATCACTACATCTCAGAGCACAGATGAGTGGAGATTCAGCATGTTAGATAGCATTTTTCAGATTTGGACTAAAGCCCAGAATGGGTTTACTGTCCCACTGAGATCAGAGCCATCAGCATTTACTGCCCACCACTGACATAACATCCTAGGATGCTTTCTTATTAAGTCAGGTTCTTAGTCCAGTAAAGCCAGTGATGGGCTGTTACTTGTTCTGACCAGTTTGCCCGAACTGGTAGCACCCATCCAGAGGGGATCACCGGGGGATGGGGGTGGTAAACCCCTGGGAGACCCAGTTCGGTCGCCTCTCCGGCCCCCCTCCAGAAGTGTATTTCCGGAACTGCACATGGGTCAAACCTCCATTTGACGCATGCACACTAAAAATAGAAGTGCACATGCATCAAATTGAGGTTTGACACATGCGCAGTTCTGGGCAGCCAAAATGGCTGCCTGGAAAGGAAGGGCGCAGGCAGCACCTGGAGAAATGGCAGCGGTGGCAGTGGTGTACTTTCCTCGCCGCGCTGCCAGGCCACCGTGTCACTGCAGCAGTTTGCCGCCACATAGCCACGCTGCCACGGTTCCTGCCTGCTTGCCTGCCTGCTGCTTGCCTATTTGACTATTTTAATGTTAATGTGTATTTTTATTTAATTTTATTAATTATTTAATTTTTATTGATTATTTTATTGATTATTTTATTGATTATTTTATTTATTTATTTTATTTTATTTGGTTCCATGCACAATGTTATTTGGCTCCGCCCATGACATCGGCTTCATCCACGGTGGGGTAGTAAAATTTTTGACAGCCTACCACTGAGTAAAGCTCAATATTGTTATGATAGATTGCAGGCTAGGCCTCCCAGTTCTCTCTTGAGATTCCATAGACTCAGCTTGAAACATTATTCATGCAAGCCACATGCTCGAGGACTGAGCCACTCCTACACTGGAATTTTTCCTCCTGTTACTGGAGTGAAAATGTTAAAAGGAACACTAAACCATAACAGTCCATAGTAATACAGCTCATCAGAGGCAAGCTATCTTTCTGAGCTCTTGGTATTTCCTGTTATTCACTTCTGTAGCTGAAGAAAAGTCATTCTGAACTTTAAACGAACAAAATAGTAAATCCCCCCCCCCATACCTCTGTGTGTGTCAAGAGTCATTACTCTCATTCCCTCCTATCTCCATCTTGCCGCTAGGTATTCGTATACGTTAATTCCTTAAGGACCCTGAGATGTCTCAGCCGACAAACTAGCTTGTCTGAAAAAGAGGGGTGGAGCTCAGGATGACATAACAGTGGTTTCTAAATCTGTTTTTTGTTTTGGTCTAAGAAACTTCCTGTTCTCCTAAAATGCTTGTCTTCTTTTCTCTTACCCATCTCTTGGAGGAGGGTGGAGAGAACAGGGTCCTTTTGCAAAAGAGCTTTTAATAAAGTCTTTCTCTCTTTCCTACTTTTTGGTGCATGTATTCCTTTTGGTACCCATAGTTCATTTTTAGCAACATTTCCAAACCTAAACACCCATCAAACACAAATATCCATCAGATATACAAAAGTCAAAGTGCAGAGGGAACAAGGGGAATTATGTGTTGGCCCTGCCCCTCCACATATGAACTTCCTTGGGTTGAATTAGGTCTTAAAAATGCACCTAGCCTCAGGGCTGGTTCTGCCATTAGGCAGAATAAGGCAGCCAACTTTAGCTGGTGTCTAAAAGGTCATGGAAATACAGCAAAAAAAAAAAAAAAGAAGAAAGAAAGAAAGAAAGAAAAAAAGAGAAAAAAGAAAAGAAAAGAAAAAGAAAAATCCCTGCCAGGAAGCAAAAGATGAAAAAGTTTGAAATTTTCTGATTCTGTTGCTAAATACATTGACTAGTTGTAAGGAATGAATGTACTTAGGGTAAACTGATGTATGAGAGCATGTGCAGAGTATTGGGTCAGAATGAATGGGGGGGAAGGAGGGGGGAATTGCCTTGGTAAAAGTGAAAGCAAAGATAGCAAAGAAGGCCAGCAGTGGACTGGGATTGGTTGAGAATGAGTGGTTGATGGGAAAGGTAAACTGCTGATAGTGTTTTGCTTGTAGTGTTTTTTTTAGTATTTGATGAAGCTGCCTTTCATTTTTACCCCTTTTTTGAAATCTTCTGAATGTTTCTATTTGTAAATACAGTACTGGTAAAATACAGTGTTGGTAAAATAAATCTTTTTAAAAACCCAAGCCCTTGTGTTTCTTTAAACAAGTATGGGGAGTTGTTTTGTTTTTAGTTATCTACATGCTACCAAGATTAGGCTGAAGCAATGTTTGTTAGCTATCCCGAGAGAGAGGGGAAGCTGTAATTGGCGAAGACAGAGCTGGGATTGAGGTACACTAGTACCCCGGATAACGTTATGACATGGTTCTACAAGTCATGACGTCCGGTTTTTAGCGTTATCCGGGATATACATTGAACAATGCTAAAAAAAACCCTGAGAAGAGGCGCTCACACTCGCGTGAAAAGGCGCGCCAGTGGGAGCCTCTTCTACCAAACGGGTATAGCAACAGGGATCGCACGTCAAGGCAAGGGATCAAAGCGGGGGGTGCCACCCCGGACTTTGATCCCTTACCTTAACATGCGAT
Organism: Furcifer pardalis; assembly: GCA_030440675.1. Taxonomy (NCBI): domain Eukaryota; kingdom Metazoa; phylum Chordata; class Lepidosauria; order Squamata; family Chamaeleonidae; genus Furcifer; species Furcifer pardalis. The sequence goes on along the minus strand of CP126891.1, from coordinate 166,113,710 downwards.
CCCTGTTTCGCACACCTGGGCAAGGGTCAGCTTTTCCGAATTCCCCCTTCCCCCGGGGGAGGGGGGAATTTGGAAAAGCCGACCCTTGTTTAGGTGAGCGAAACGGGGATCACACGTCAAGGCAATTGCCTTGACGTGCGATCCTCGTTGCTATAGCGAGCCCGGGAAAGAGGCGGCTTGGTCAAAATCCTCACCCCCGCGCAGGGAGAGGGAATTTCGGCCAAGCCGCCTCTTTCCCAAGCTGGGGAGACCCCGCGGAGAGGCGCCTCACCTCTCCTGATGTTCCGAAAGGGTAAGGATCCTTACCCTTTCGGAACATCGGGTGGCTTGCAGGCACACGCACATTGGTGGGGGTTAGCGCAGGATACGGAGGTCTCGCCCGTATCCTGCGCTAACACCCATCGACGCGCGCCGCTCACCCGAAGTTTCGAAAGGGTAAAGATCCCTGTACCCTTTCCAAACATCATGGGGGCGGGCGCTGGGGGGGGTTGGATTGGGTAGATGTTCTACCCAATCCAACTCCCCCCCACGCATACGCTTGTTCTGGATAATGTTAAAAATTGCGTTATTCGATACAAGATTTTTCAGAAAATCTTGTAACGTTATGCTGTTTTCGCGCTATACGGTACTCGCGTTATCCGGGGTATTACTGTACTTAATATCCCAGAGTTTGTCTTGTGTTTAGAAAAATCCAGGCCAGACTTCGCAAGTTAAAAGTGTCCTGGCTGGTACATTTCCAGACTTAAAATTTTCTGAGGAAAACAGTATGGCAATCATTACACTAGTAACCCTCATTGTACTTTGGCTGGCACAATAAAACATTTCTAGGAATAGATTGACTGATTGGTCACTAGTCCAGTAGAACACCATGATCACTGATTAATAATTTTATTCAGAGGTCTAGTAAACCAAACTGGACACACTTCCTGTCTTTAGTTCCCTGTATATAAATCAGATAAATGAATGAATGAATGAATGAATAGCAAGGGTACCTAAACTACGGCCTGCAGGCCTGGTCCAGCCTATGTGATGTCACCGTCTGGCCCATGAGCCGGATTGCCACCAACAAAGGAAGTTATGCACCGCAGCTGGAAGGGCTGAAATCACCACATTTTCATGCAAAAATGCAGCAAAAAACTTGGTGAAAAAATAATAATAAAAAAGGGCACAGAAATGCTCCTACCTCACTTCCTCCTGCATGGGAAATGAGGTAGGTGGGGAAAATGCCCAGAAACACAGTGCAAATTCACTCGCCGCATGAAGGAACCACTCAGCTGTTTGAGGGGGCGTGGTCAGGCCCCTGGCAGGAAAAGTTTGGGCACCCCTGTTGTATAGATTACCCATTTCATTGACTAAGGCTGTTTCTGTTCCCAAATCAGGCTTGAATCCTGGTTAGAATGGTCTAAGCACTCAGCTTCATTAAAGAAATCCTGGAATCATGCTGCCAACAAGAATTCTAAGACCTTGCTTAAGATGATTATCTTAAGTGGTGTGTGTGTGTGTCTATCGATGATTCCTTCAACAAAGATCTCATAATTGCTACTTTTAGAGGGACTGGTTGGAGAATTTGCCTTCATGTAAATAAATAAATATATACATGTGCTTGTTTGGTTTAAAAGTTGTAACCCCGTGGCATAAGACTGGAAATTCATTTTGTAAGCTAGCTTGATTGTGTGTTTTCATATTTCAGAAGTTTTGAAAAACACAAAAGAAAATAGGAATGTGACCCACTATCACTTGTGGTTGGCAGAAGGTGTGAAACCTTTGGCTTGGTTACATGTGGTCTCATGCCTAGTCAACAGAAAAGTACATTCTGCCTCTTCACTTCCAAATCCATTTACAACTGGTCCAAGATGTTTGCTGCCAGAAAAAGGTATGGATTGCTGAAAGTACTTCCACTTCCATAAACAAACCACTCTGGCTTCTGAATTTTATTCAGCACTATTGTTAAGTCTGCATTGGAAACCTCACCTGAACACAGCATACTAACTTACCAAGCTTTGGGTAGGCTGCAAATAACATATGGTTCTGTCTTCCAACAGGGATGGACAGATGGTTGCCAACCATTATTGCTCAACTGAGGTGTCTGCTTGGTTGTCCTTAATTGTAAAGATAAAATACTGAATGCAATACCAAATCATGTGCTTTGGTTCCTTTAATGCAGGGGTTCTCAACCTATTGCCAATGGGTCAGATCTGGCCTGTGCCCTTGCTCCTGCTGTCGCCGCCCTTTCCTCCTCTGCCTGGCTTGGTGTGTGCCTAACTGTGCTCCATAGCAGAACGGATGTTGTAAGAAGGCTTACAACATCCATCCTTCTACAGATCGGCATTGGGGACACACCAAGCCAGGTGGAGGGGGAAAGGATGGCGGCAATGGATGTGGAAGCAGCAGACTCATGTGCCCACCTGCATCTTTCCTGGGTGACGCTCTGGCCAAGCATGGTAGGCCAGTAAGCAGGGAAGCGGTGGCAGCATGGGGGAGAGTATTTGCAGGCTGGACTGGTTGGAGGGGGAGAGTGTTTGTGGTGGCGGTGTGCATGTGGGGTTTTGGGAGTGGTGGTGGTGTGTGTGTGTGTGGGGGGAAGTGTTGGTGCACCAGACTGATAGTGTGTGTGAGAGTGGCAGCAGTGGCAGTGGCAGGGGGAATGGTGTCCGGCCCACCAACAGTCTGAGGGGCATGATTCGGCCCATGGCTTGAAAAGGTTGGGAACCCTTGCTGTAATAGATAGCAGGAGACATTCTTGGGTCAAGATGCAGGTAAGATTTTCTGAATCTGGCATGGTTCTGCCACATCTCACATCTAGTGACTTCAAAGGGAATGGTGTGTAACCTGTGGATATTGGGTACTAACACTCTAGCCCAGGGGTGACCAACCTTTTTGCACCATGGGCCACATCCCCGGACAGCTGAGCAGGCCAGACCATGGCCCCTGGAAGTGGAAGGAGGCACATTTACGGCTGTCATAAATGTGCCACTTCCACATTTACGAAAGCTGTGGACACATTTGCACATGCGCAGACATGTTTTACAGCTGATCTAAATGTGCCCGCTTCCATTTCTGGTTGTGGCAGAGGCGGCAATGGGCCAGATGGAATGGCGTCATGGGCTGAGTCCAGCCTGTGGGCTGTAGTTTAGGAACCCCTACTCTAGCTTATTTGTGTGTTTCTCTTAAAACAGTTTTCTCTATCTCCACTTTTCCCATCACTGAAAATGCAGTTGACGTCAAGAATAGCCTGAATCACAGATGGAAACCGTAAGAGAGATCTAGGTTGGAGATTAGAAAATTCTTCTCTCAGTTAATTGAGCCCTAAAAGATAGTTATCTTATTCCAGTTCTTAAAGGATAACAGCTCCTTCCCCTGTCTAAATTCTTCTATCAGCTGATTATCTTTACTTCAGATAATCCTACAAATTAAAGAGAAGGAAACCCAAAAACTGCATATGAATGTAGAGGCTAGGTCCACATTTGATGCTGCTACTAATCTACTCAGAGTGTTATGTAGGTCTGTTTCCTTGTTTCACATAACAGACTTGTGCTAAATCAGTCGCTTCCAGGAAATCAGGGTGGACTCCTATGGAAGCAAATCACAGTAGATGTGAGTGGATTCAGGAGAAATGAAGAATTTAATCTGAAAATAATAAGATTTTTAAAAATGAGATGCTTACAATGTCCAGGAACATCTTGCCAAGTAGAACTCAGAAATAGCCTCTACCTTTCTTTTTCTGTCTCTAGATGGCATTTCCTGCCTAAATTATCCCACATACAATAGTGCAATTCTGCCCAAGACTGTTCTTCAAGGCTGGTTCTAAGGCATTTGTGTTACTTAAGATAGAACGGCAAATGCCATTCACCTTTCACACTACAACTGAGGTCTCAATGCAGTTTTCAAAGACAGCCAACTTGTTTCATATATGGGTGCATAACTGAAATTATATAACTCACCAGAGTGAATTGCCACTAGCTACAGAGCCAGTGGTCATGTTGTATAATATGTGGCTGATTGCTTCATAGGTGTACACCTAGCCATGTGACTGGCACCTCTTTAATTAGCAGCTATTTGTCACCTTAAGTTATTCAATTTAACTTACATAACAAAATGTGGCAAGTAATTAAGGAGATGGGAATACCAGAACACCTTATATGCCTCATGAGAAATCTGTACATGAGTCAAGAAGCAACAGTTAGGACAGAATATGGAATGATGGAGTGGTTTGGAAAAGGAAAAGGAGTAAGGTAAAGGGTGCATTTTATCACCCTGCTTATTCAACTTACACACAAAGCACATAATGTGCAATGCAGGGTTGGACAAATCACATGTTGGGATCAAAATTGCTGGGAGAAACATCAACAACTTGAGATACACAGATGATACTACCCTAATGGCAGAAAGTAAGGAAGACCTAAAGAAGCTTCTGCTTAGGTTGAAAGAAGAGAGTGCAAAAGTTGGCTTGAGACTCAACATCAAGAAAACTAAGATAATGGCAACAGGCCCTATCAGTCCCTGGAAAATAGATGGGGAAGAAGCAGTGACAGATTTTACTTTCTTAGGATCCTAGATCACTGCAGATGGTAATTGCAGCCATGAAATAAAAAGGTGACTGATGCTTGGGAGACAAGCTATGAGAAACCTGGGGAACATAGTTAAAAGTAGAGACCTCACCTTGCAAACAAAAATTTGCATAGTCAAAGCAATGGTATTCCCGGTGGTAATGTATGGTTGTGAGAGCTGGACCATAAGGAAAGCTGAGCACAGAAGAATAGATGCCTTTGAAATGTGGTGTTGGAGGAGAGTTTTGAGAGTCCCCTGGACAGCGAGGAGAACAAATAGGTCGATTCTAGAAGAAATCAACCCTGACTGCTCCTTAGAAGGTCAAATAGTAAAGATGAAGCTAAAGTACTTTGGACATCAAATGAGAAGAGAAGATTCACTTGAGAAAGCCTTGATGCTGGGAAAGGTGGAGGGCAAAAGAAAAAGGAGATGGCCAAAAATGAGATGGCTAGATGATATTGTAGATGCAATGGGCACAAAACTGGGTGGGCTGAGGAGGATGGTGGAAGACAGAGGTGCCTGGCGGGCAATGGTCCATAGGGTCGCAAAGGGTCAGAATCAACTATGCGAATGAACAACAAATTATTGTGCTTTCATTTCACAAGAGTAACAAATCCATTTCCCAGGTTATGGATTTAAATCACAGGAGATACTTGCCAAGAGTCTCTCATGTCTACAAAGTTATACAATTGGCAGAGTCTTGAAAACCATTCCAAATTATTGGCATTTCTTTGTCTGCCTCCAGTGTGGACACATATCTGTAATTCTTTACACAATAGGTAGGGAATTTACAAACACACAATGTGGTGAGGTCCCAATAGATCAGAGGGCTTTAAACTACTGAAGACATTTTTTCTGGACATTCACAAGTATTGCTTGGCTGCTTGGCCTAACCTCACTGCCTCTTATCACTTTTATCATGTTGTAAGGAACAGGTTTTAAAAATACTTTTCACATCAGGCTTTTACATGTGAGCAAGAAGCTTGATTTACTACCATTCTTGCTTGTGTAAACCTTCAGTGCAAACAGGAGCCTTTCTTCGTTGTATTTGTTGCTTTGAGCGTGAAGAAAGTGATGATGGAGTCCATGTTTAACCCAACTGGCAAGTTATGACCTGAATAGAGATTAATGCCCATCTAATATTAGGTTCATACTCAGTAATCCTGCCTCTCTGTTTAACAATACAGTAATACCCCGGATAACGTTTGCATCGGATAACGCTAGAATCGGATAACGATGCAAGTTTTTTGGAAAAAACTTGCATCGGATAACGATTCTGGATAATGATTCTTAGCGTTATCCGAGGCAATGGTCTGTGAGTGTGGGGTGGTTTGGGTAGAACTACCCAACCCACCCTCCACCCGCAGCGGTCTGTGCAACTGCAGTAGGGTCAGGGAAAAGCACGTGCCTTTTCCCCGACCCTACTGCAGTAGCAGAGACTGCTTGTGTCTCTTTCCCTCCCTGTATTTAAACTACAGGGAGGGGAAAAAAGAGAGACGTGATTGGGTCTCTAGAGAACCAATCATGTCTCTCTCTTTCCCCCACCCTGTAGTTTAAATACAGGGAGGGAAAGAGACAAGCAGTTTCTCTCTCCCTGTAGTTTAAATACAAGGAGAAAAAAGACGCGATCACGTGCCTTTCTCCGATCCTACTGCAGTCGCAGAGACCGCTGCGGGTAGGGGGTTGGCTTTAAAGGGAGTGAGGAAAAGAGACCTGATTGGGTTTCTTTATTTCCCTGCCTGCCTTTAAAGCTGTTTGTCCCTGAAGTCAAGATCTTTTCCTGCCAAAGTGGTCCCTTATTTATCTACTATACTTGCAATTTCCTGTTATCAGTCTGCTAGGTCAGTGATGGTGAACCTTGGCACTCTAAATGTTCTGGAACTTCAATTCCCAGAAGCCCTGATCAGCAGGAGTGCTGACTTTGGCTTCTGGTAATTGAAGTCCAAGTACACCTGGAGTGTCAAAGTTCACTATCACTGTGCTAGGTTGTCAGGAGCTAGGACAGAGACAGGCACTCAATCTGTCATGAAGTACCCAGGTCTCAAACTGTCAACTTGCCTGCCTTCCAGGCAACAAGGTGAGCTCCTTAACCACTGAGCAACTGCAGCCCTGATCAAGATGTAACACCACATAAATTTGCTCACTTTTTCTTCTCTGTGTAAGCCAGGCATGAAAACTGCCAAAATGAAGCCATTTTTTTGGTGAATTCATTCTGTAGTTGCTTTGGCAGCTGCACTGGTTGGCAGTGTGTCTCCGGGTCCAATTCAAGGTGCTGGTTATTACCTTTAAAGCTTTATATGGTAGTGGGCTAGGATATTTAAGAGACCGTGTCACCCCAAGAACATCAGTCCGTCCCACCAGGGCGGATCGGAGAGGCTCTCTTATCATTCCATCGGCTAGAGAGGCGCATCTCTCTAGCACCAGAAGGAGGGCCTTCTCCGTGGCCACCCCGGCCCTTTGGAACCTCCTGCCAACTGAGTTACGTCTACAGACAGAGCTCCTGCCCTTTCGGAAGGGCCTAAAAACCTGGCTGGCAGGGCAAGTGTGGGGCTCCAGGAATGTGGGGTCCCATGTTTGGTGGCTGATCTGATGGGACAGCCACCCTTCTCGCTGTTTTAATCTTTGTAAACTTTTAAAGTTTTAAATTCCTTTTAGCATTCTGTAAATTACAGTTGAACTTTTAAATTAATTTTAAACTAATTGTAGTATGTGTAGGGGTATATAGTGGGTTTGTTTAGTCTGTTTTACACGTGTATGGGATTTTGTATTGTTTAATCGTGGTTTTTTTACACTTATGTTGTAAGCCGCCTAGAGTTGGGTTCGCCTGATTAGGGCGGGATAATAAATTTAAATAAATAAATAAATAAATAAATAAATAGTTCCTTTTGCCTGACAGTGTGAGAAAGATTAGCCAGCACAAGGTAGCCATTGCCCAGGGTATGCCCAATTGTGGTTTAAAAATACCACAATCTTTGAGGAGGCTCTTTCTGTATACCCCAATCTGCTCATTGTGCTGCTAAGATTACACAATCTTTCTTGCTAAGAACATCTTTTTACTCTGATATAAGAGTAATCCTGTCACTTTGAGAAGTTTTAGCCCAAATTCTTTTTAATAAATGGTTGCTCCAACCAAATTTAAGAATGATCAAACAATGCCCTTAAACGAGTGGTCCTTTTTTCTCAGTGGGAGGGTAAAGGGGGGGGGGGAGAGAATGGTCTAATAAAAGAGAGTCTCAAAGTGCTGCTAATTATGAAATCCTTTTGTAATTTAAACAATAAATGGTACTTTCTCCCTACCATTCACATCCTACATTTTATTGTACTCTTTTTGGTTTACATAAGCATCCCTGCTGCTTTCTGAAACTCTCAAAATAGCATCAAAGTACCTCAAAGAGTAGATAAGATTTGCACTATACTGTATTTCCGTATAAGGACTTTATGAATATCCATTTCCCTTTTTGTTCTAAAGGAAGTGTAAAAATATAACATAGATTGATGAGATTCCCACCCTCTGTTTTCCCCCTTCCTTCAATTCTACAGCCTTATGACATTTTGGCCTGCTTTGTTTTATTTTTTTCACAGACAAAAAGCTCAATAAAAGCAAGGGTGCAAAATGGGAACAGCTTGCTTCCTCAGCATTCTGGGTATTGTTCTGGATTGTTATGTAACGGTCTGGCCTTGTTCCCTTTGTTTGCTTTAGAAAGGGGAACTGAAATAAATGACAAAAACATTTTGCATTTAAAGGACAGGACATTCTCTACTGGTTTACACCTTTTGTCAATACAGGAAACAAAACAACTCCTTAGAGACAAATATATTTTTAACCACCAAGTTTTCTTAATAAATGCTAAACAGTGTAAATATCACCTGGAATTCCTTAGAGATAGTTAGTCCTTTGTTTACGGTTCAGTTAAGGAAAAAAAGAAATGTCACAGTGTCTCCTTCATTTAGGTTCAAATTGTTTAATGATGGGATATCTGATGGCATTAAATAGACAGTGGGCTGTCCACCGTGAAAGCAATCCACCTGATTAAAAGGTAGAGAGCTTGGAAGTAATATGTTAAATTAACAAGTGAATGTTAAATTTGTCACTGTTCCCATCAAGTAGGAGAAAAGCATTACTTTAATAGTGTCAGAGTACCACCTTAGAAGTAATGTTAATATGCTTCCGTGCATTAAAATGATTACCTTTGCTATGGCTTTATGTCCAAACACCTTTCCCCCAGTAAACCAGCCTGGGCAAATATCAGCATTTCATAGGTAAAGGTCATCCTTGCTCAGAGGCGTAGCATAGTGAGGGCAGCCCACCCTGGGTGGCACTTTTTTGGGATGGCCAACTGACATTTCTCCCATCTGCCTGCTCACCCTCCATGCTTTTCATGGGAAAGCAACCTCCTCGAAATAACCTCCTTGCAGCCTCCCGCCTCCTCCTGTTCCAAGACTTTGCTGCTTCTCTTCCGGAGACTGCAGTGGTGAGGATGATGGGGAGGCTGGTCTGGTTGGGGTTCCCTCTCTGCTGGGGGGCCCTTGGTGAGAGAGGGGCCTGGCGGCAGGGAGCCCTCAATGTTTTTCTAGGGAAGTGCTTGATCCTTGGTGTGGGGTGGGGGTGGACGTCTTGCTCTTCTGGGGTGACTGGAAAGCCTCTCTTCCACCTGCCCCCTTCCAACCCTCCAACCCCCAACCCCCAACCCCAAATCCAAGCCTTTTGGATTTAAATACCTAAATAAGGGGGTGGTGAATTTGGCCTGCACCCTGGGCAGTTGAAACCCATGCTACGCCAATGCCCTTGCTCGAAAGATCCGACTCTTGGCCTCAGTACTCATCTTTGTTTATACCCAAAGAGCCAGTGCTGTCTGCATATGCAAACATTTCCATTGACATGTGGCAGGCAATGCCTAGACACTGGGGTGCACAGAATGCTGTTTACCTTCCCACCGAAGAGGTCCCTATTTATCTACTTGCAATTTCTTACTTTTGAACTGCTAGGTTGGCAGGAGCTGGGACAGAAATGGGAGCTCATTCTGTCATGCAGTACTTGGGTCTCGAACTGCTGACCTGCCTCCTTCCAATCAGCATCGTAACCCCTTGAGCACTTCATAGAAGCAAGGTTTTGCCCATCTGGTATAGGAAGGGTGGATTAGCTTCCCCTGCTTAGGTATCAGGTATAACAGAGTTCCACCCACAGTTTAGGGGTTAATTTTAAATAAAATTGTGGTGCAAGCCTTTCTCCAAAAAGAATTGAATGTGTCTTGCCTCTTTATTTCACTGGTGGTGGTGGTGGTGGTGGTGGTGGCGGCGGAAATGTCTGGGCCCTGCCATTTGTAAAAGTCGGGTTCACCTGATTGGGGTGGGATAATAAATCTAAATAAATAAATAAAAATAAATAAATCAGCTATCTGAGGCAACTGATTTGGGATCTTGGAAAGGCAGCAAATTCATACCTTACTTCTTATTGTGTTTTTGCTTTTTGTTATTTGACAAACTTTCTTCTCACATGCCAAAATAACTTGGGATAGGTCTTCGATATTGTACACACTGGGAGAGAGAGCTCAGAGTTTGTGCATGTGAAAGCATGCATGTACCTGCATGTTTTGCTTATCTGCCTCTTTTGAGTTGGCTTCTACTTTTGTACCAACAGACTTCTGAGGTTTGAATGAAGCAGAGTTCATCATATCTATGTTGCTGTGCTGTATTCAGAGTGTAGTAGGCCCAAAATTTGTTGAGTGGGAGTGCTAGACCTTTTAACAAATTATTAGCAGGGACGATATTATCTCCTTCTTAGTCACAGGGTTTCTTTCTCTTTCTGAATTTAGCAGGAGAGATTGTAAGTGGATTTCCCCTCATTAAACAGACCAATGTTATACAAAGCATTTTAAGGTGGGTTATTAACTAATGAGAAATTATGACCCATTAGCTTTGGAAATGATTGTCTCCTCATAAAGATAAAAAAAATTACAACTCATGCAGAACAACACAGAGTCCTAAATGCTTTAACTCTCATTGGCATGAACAACTTACACCAGGAATTCTCAACCTTTTAAAGCCGGGGGCCAGGTGACTCTCCCTCAGACAACAGCTGTGGGTCCGGCCCAGGGGCTGCAGGTTGAGAATTCCTGCCTTACACTCTTTATTTGATTATATCTTCTTGGTTCAGGTTGTTCTTCGTTTTGTTCCCACATTTGCAATCTGTATTTGCATCCCAAGACAGCCACCTTGTGTTCTCCTTTATTGTTTAGCCACCTGATCTTGGTCTTGTGAAACAGTGGTGCCATCTTGGCACCAGCCATGCTCAGCCAACGTCAACTGAGAGTTCACGGACAATGTTTCAATGATTTGAGATCAGCAAAATATTTTAGTAGATTGGTAAGGTAAAGGTGAAGGTTTCCCTTGCTTGAAAGCCTGTCGTATCTGACTCTAGGGGGTCAGTGCTCATCACTGTTTCTAAGCCGAAGAGCCAGCGCTGTCTGCTTCTGCCGACGTTTCCATGGTCATGTGGCAGGCATGACTAGACACTGGAGTGCATGGAACACTGTTACCTTCCCAACAAAGTGGGGAAAAACAGATGCACAGTATTCCCAAATAGCCGGGGTTGAAAGTCATCAATACTTTCACCTCATCTCTTGCCACACTAGTTAGCTCCTTATTTCACAGAAGTTAATTTCCAGATAATCAGATGATGTATGATTATTCTGGGAAGTGTTAGTCACTCTTTTTAGAATCATGGATAATTATAGGTTCTGTATTCATGTCTTCTGTGAACCACTTATCTGCATCCCCTCAAGCCTCTTAACATCAACTGAGGTTCTTAACATCTAAATGGGAAAAGCCAGCTGGCTTCGTGATTGTCCTCACTCCACTGCTTCCAGTACAAAATTATACTTGTTCTCACAGAAAGGCATGCAGCAGTGTAATATGTACTGGGAAAACAATTATGAGACTTCTCTTATGGGTGCTGCTTGTTTTACTTCTAAACCCCCATTTAATGAGGTACTCTTGTTTCATGAGATACTCCTTTAAATTGGTAAGATTCATGTGGTTCTTATACTGTGGATATTTCTCTTCTCCTGTATTATGGACTCTTAGATTATGGGTGCTGCTACATTATATATTGTTATTTATTGATTAACTGTGGCTGTGAACAAGTGACCTTTTGCAGTTTTCTGCCCTGTTATAAGAACTGGAGGAATTTATTTTCAACCAAATTGATGGAGAATGGTCCAAATTCTTATGAGAGTATTTTTTGGCATAACATTAAATAAAACGCCCCCTTATATGTATTTATTTGAAAAATGGACAGCGGAATGCAACACCATTAAAATATATACAGAATAAAAACATTAAATGAACAAGTTCTACAAAAATTTAAAATATGCTGTATTAATGTTAGATAATAATAGATTGTGTATGAGCAGTTGCTATAGACTAGAGGCTAAGCCTAAGGCCAGATGTCTAAGTCATTCAGCCATTGAGCAACAGTGTCCCCAAGATGATGTAGTTTTTGCAAGGAGCCAGGGAACTGTCTAGGGCAGCATTCCATTGCAATGTGATGTAAAGTTTATGGGATATACCCATAGTCACAATTAGAATTATCAACCATACCTGATTTATGTTTCCAGTATTGGCACCTTCTGTGATCAATTTGAATCCAGTTAAGCACTATCCAATTTTTCCTTGGAAGATCAACGTCATAATGGCACTGGACTGGATTGGACACTAAGTTGAACAGGTCTGAATTAGAAGTTGTCCACTCCTTGCTTCAAGCTGTCTTTAATGTCAAAGTCTTCTCTGACTACTTACTGTCCAAGTTTCCATGGTGGGCTCTGAGATTTGAGTCCAAATATTCAATCATGACACTCCTCATGTATAAGTAATATGTCAGTTGCCTTGCATTTCTGCCTCTCCCTTTTAAAAGCTAATTATCTTCTAAGTGTGTGGGTAATTTATTAGACAACACTGATAACCATTTGAGCAGCATTGATTGAATGGTTCCTGATACTAGCCTCATAGTGTGGTTAAATTGGGTATCTACCACTCTTGTATGCACACTGTTTAGCTATACAGGACTGCAGTAGCTGATGTCCTAAGAACTGTGGCTCTTGCTCCCCAGCTAGTGCCAGAAAGCTTGTGTAGGCTATTATTCCTGGTTTTGATTCTATCAGTGGTTTTTCTTCAGTGTTCCCTATAGGTTAGGACAGGAGTTCTCAATCTTTTAAAGCTGGGGGCCGGTTCACGTCACAATCCCTCCGAGAGTATTGGGGGCTGGATGGCCATTTTGCCCTTCCTCCACCACATGGCACTTCCGAGTGTAGTGGTGGTGGTGGCACATGAAATGGCACCATGGGCTGCATCCAGCCTGTAGGACATAGGTTGAGGTTGACACCATTTCATGTGGCTCCCCACTGGCTCCACCACACCTGGAAGTACCATGAGGTGGAGGAAGGGCAAAATGGCCGTCCAGACCCCAAAGCTGTCTGAGGGAGCGTGACCCAACCCCTGGTTTAAAAAGATTGAGAATTCCTGTCCTAGTGCTATCAGGATCACAGTCGGTCCCTTTGACACATTGACAAGGTCTTAATGGTGCTGAGAAACAGTCCACAGGTTAAGCCATCCTGGTGAGTTCCCCTGCCCCATTTACCATTGATCTATTGGGAGCCACATCCCACACAAAAGATGCATGAGGACAGTGATCTTCATACACCTTGGCTGCCAGCACAATCACTGGAAGAAGAGTGAGTTATAGGTTCTGTTTCTTCCCTGTCCTCTAGATTAAGTGGGGTCAGACTTGTCATGAGGCAAAGTGGGGTGGTTGTCTCAGAAGCACCATATTTGCTGTTCCTAGACCCCCACCCACTCCATGGAGGCTTTTACAATCTGTAGAGTTGGATTAAAACATTTTGACTAGAATAGTTTCTTGAGTCTCGATTTTGAAAATAAATAAATAAAATGAGATAATTTTTAATCAGAGTGACTCTTCAGATGGATCACATTTTTGTCAGTCAGAAGGAACTGTCATTTCTAGCAAGAAAGTGAAGAACTCTTCAGAGAGTGGAGGGTAAATGAGGACTGTTCTCTGGTGGGTAGCAATCACATGCAACTTATTAAAAAAACATGACAACAAGAACAATATATCTCTTAGGAATATGACTCTCTGTCCTCTTCCACCCTGTCCTTTGATGCTTGAATAGATTAGCAACTAAGCTCAAATGAATACACTTGACAAATAGCAAAATAAATGCCAAACAAACCTGTGATTATAACCATGTGTCAGTTTGGATCAGAGGCTGATCTCTTATCCTCATGACTGTTGTTCCTTTTTTTATTTTGGATCAATGTCACTTTCTATATTGAATGACACCCAGCAATTTCCAGATGGGTAGCTGTATTAGTCTGTTCTTTTTCTTTCGTGTCCTCATCAAACCCTGACTACCAAAATGAAGCCACTTTCTTTGCTTTGTAATTGCCCAAATGCAAGTCCCCATCGGTGCATCTCTCTGGCAGCAATTGGTAGACTAGAAAATGAGTTGGACTCTATGTCTCTCCACATTCACACTGTGTGTTGTTGTCAGCCAGCAGTCCCCACTTGAGCATGTTGGTCTTGCATTTAAGGACTCCAACCCTCAACCTATTCAGGGTCTTGCATGTGACATAGGAGAGGTTGAGATCTTCAGCTATATCCACCTTTAATGTTCCTTTCCCAGTGAGCTCCTTCTTCCATCTTCTAATTTGCTTTTGCTTTTGTGTACTCTCACGAATGTTTGTTCATGGCATAAAGCAGCAGACTTTAGGCTCATGGCATAAAGCAGCAAACTTTAGGTTTGTATCTGTTCAAAGGGTGTCGAGGGTCATTCTCTTGCTTAGTTCTCTCAGCATCTGCTGCTACTTCTCTCCTGATCTTAGGTGGAGCAATACCAATAAGAGGGTATGTTTTCTCAACTGGTATAGGTTTAAAGCATCCTGTCACTATCTGCATGGCTTCATTAACAGCAATGTCAACTTCTTTTGCACGTGTGGATGTGTTCCATACTGGACCAGCATACTCTGCTGCAGAGACACTCAGGGCCAAAGCTGATCTGTGCAGTGTGTCTCGCTGAGTTCCCCATTTATTGTTTGTGAGTTTCCTGATGATGTTGTTCCTTGTACTAACTTTGGCTTTGATATTCAGGCAGTGCTGTTTAAAAGAGAGTGTCTGGTCAAGTGTTACACCGAGGTATTTTGGAGTTGAACAATTCTGTAATTGATTCCCTTGCCACGTAACATTCAACTCAACCCTTGCCTCTTGGTTTTGAAGTGGAAAGCACATACTTGAGTCTTGCTTGGATTAGGCTTCAAATGGTTGATGATGTAATACTGCCCTAATTCTTCAAGTGCTCCAATAACTTTTCCAGCTACCTCATCAAAACTTGATCCTTGAATGGCCATTGCTGTGTCATCTGCATAGATGAACAATTTTGTATTGTCAGGAGCTGGCTGATCATTTGTATATACGGTATATTATACAGTGTTGGAGACAAAATACTTCCTTGGGGCAGTCAATTCTTCTGTAACCTCCATCTGTTGTTCTTTCCATTCATCGTCATATAGAATATCTGGTTCTGGAAGAAGCTGCCCATTACCCTACTAAACTTGTTATCTTTGGTAAGCTTATTTATTTTATGGAGTAGAATTCTATGATTGACAGTATTGTAAGCTGGAGTTAGGTCAATAAAAGCCTCTCCCATAATTTGCTTTCTTTTGAAGCCATCTTCAATGTGTTGTGTAAGGTTAAGGATTTGACACAACAGCCTGGAGCCTGCTTATTCCATTATGATCTTTCCATCAATAACTTTGGAGGTGCAATTGTGAAACATCTGTCCCAGCGCCTTATAAAGACGGCAAAGGAGTGACACTGGGCAGTAGCTTTTTGGGTCATCTGGGTCTTTGCCAGGTTTTGATAAAGCAACAACTCTAGCCTGTCTCCACAATTTAGAAACTTTAAGTTAGTCTATGCCAGTGATGGCCAAACTTGGCACTCCAGGTGTTCTTGAACTTCAGTTCTCAGAAGCCCTGATTAGCAGGAGTGCTGACTTTTGGAATTGAAGTCCAAGAACACCTGCAGTGCCAAGGTTGACCATCACTGGTCTATGCAGTTGTTCATTAATTGCAGGAGCCATTCCAAAGTGTGGGGACCAAACTGCTTTATCTGCTCTGTTCTTACATCATCAATACCTGCTGCTTTATTCGGTTTCATACGGTTTCATGAAGATTAGTCTGCTGCAATAACAACAACAGAGAGTAATGAGGCATTTTAAAGGCAAACAAATGTATTATGCCATAAATGTATTGAATTATGAATTCAAATCTGTTCCTGACTTTGCTAAATTTCTTAGTTCATTATGGGGCTGTAGTGAACCGTTTATTTTGATAGTTTGTACTTTGCTGGTCTTTTGTAGCACATACATACATTATTAAGCACTGTCCCCCCCTCTCAGTTATTCTCTAATTTGGGGGATTTTTCTAGTATCCAAGGGTTTATGTAGTCATGGAACCATGGAACCTTAGGCTAGGGCCCAAAACTACATGTTAAACATAAACATACTTCATAATGTGCAGATTTATCCTTGTAGCAATGTAAAAAAGTAGAATACAGTTAAACCCCATTTCACAGGAGCCTCATTTTATAGAAACCCTGTTTTACAGAAGGGTTTTCTTTTGTTGAAAACGTGTCCTGTTTTACAGAAAAACCCATTTTACAGAATGCATTTTCCCAGACACATTGCACCTGATGGGCTATAAAAAACCACCTGCAGCCAATCTGGGCCCTGTGGGTGGCACTAGAGTGGTCTGGAGAGGAGTTAGAGTGCTTTTAATTTTTATTTTAATTATTTTTTGGGGGTCAGTAACATCCCAACCCCCATGGGTTCTTACGGAAATGCCTCCTTTTACAGAAAAAAGTTGAGTTAAAGAAAAAGCTACGGAATGGACTTTTCCCATAAAATGGGGTTTATCAAATAGCATCTGTTTGTAAATTAGAAATTGAAATAATAATAATAATAATAATAATAATAATAATAATAATAATAATAATAATAATAATAATAATAATAATAATAATAATAATAATAATAATAATAATAATAATGTATTGTATCTGGTACAGTGGGATGGATCATTATGTAACATGAGCTTGGAAATATTGTCCTTTGAACTACAACTCCATGTTGATCAGGAGATTCTAGATGTTGCAATGAGAAAAAGGAATTTTTCCAAGCTCTAGATGGTTATGAATAACAATGGCCTGCTTCTGGCTTGCTGCAGGGTACTTTGAAGCTGTTGACTGAATCTTGAAAACACACACATGAACATTCTTAAAAAGTTGTATTCATCTGTATCTAGACAATTCAAAACAGACACTGCTTGGTGAGTGGAGTACTCTGTATGTGGGGTACAGATGTTGGAGCTTCTTGCTTTTAACAGAATTTGCTCTAATTCTGGCCAATTGTATAGCGGCCAACCGTCACGGATTCTCCGGGACAGTCCCGATTTGAGAGGGGGAATCCCGAGTTACCATTTTTAGGAAAATGGTCACGGAATTCCCCCATGACGTCCCGGCTGTCCCGATTTCTCTTCGGCAGCAGGCATTTAAAAAAAAAAAAGGAGCAAAAAATGGCTCCAAAAATTCAGCGATGTGATTGGCTCTCTATGTCAGCTGACATAGAGAGCCAATCACATCGCTGAATAGGGGAAACACCTATTCAGCGATGTGATTGGATCTCTATGTCAGCTGACATAGAGAGCCAATCACATCGCTGAATAGGGGAAACACCTATTCAGCGATGTGATTGGATCTCTATGTCAGCTGACATAGAGAGCCAATCAAATCGCTGAATTTTTCCCCCTTCCCTACCAGAGTTTTAAAAAAAGCCTCTTTAGTCTCATCAGCTGTTAGTCGGGAGAGAAAATAAGCAGAGCTTCAAGGTAAGCAGAGTTGGGGGGTGTATTCTCTGTGTCCGAGCAGGCTGCCTGCTTATTTTCGCGGGGTGGCTTATATTTCTATATACTGAGTATATAGAAATATAAGCCACCCCCCGAAAATAAGCCATAAGGCCATTTTTGGCCATTTTGGGGGGGAAAAAAGAATATAAGCCATGCCATGGCTTATATTCTTTTTTTCCCCCCAAAATGGCCAAAAATGGCCTGATGGCTTATTTTCGGGGGGTGGCTTATATTTTTAGAGCCCCCTGAAAATCGGCACATGGCTTATTTTCCAATAAACTGTGCATGCGCAGAAACTCAATCTGATGCATGCGCAATGCATCAGATTGAGTTTCTGCGCATGCACAGTTTATTGGAGCCATTTTTTGCTCCTTTATTTTTTGGCCCCGCCCATGACGTCGTGACGTTGGCCCCGCCCATGACGTCATGACGTTGGCCCCGCCCCACTATCCCGGATTCAGTTTTGTAAGGTGTTGGACGCCTTAGCCAATTGAGAATGTAAGATCTCCCCATTCCCCAAACAGCATCAAAACAGAAAGGCATTCTGTGAAAGCTTTTTTGCCCATTCTAGTAATGTGGGTGGAATTAGAACAGAAGCACTCCCTGGTTTGCTACTTATCTTGCCACACATATAAACAGTTCATCATTTTGTTAACACAGGTATTTATTTATTTACAATATTTATATGTGACCTTTCAGACAAGGAGAGAAAGAGAATTTAGCATATGAACACACAAAATGGCCTTGCTAGGTGAAACCAAAGGCCTGTCTAGCCCATCAACCTGTTTCCTTGTGGCTAAACAGATTATAGGAAGCCTGCTCACCAGGTTGTGTGCAATAGTATCATTGTGTCGAAGTTTCCCACTAGCTCAGGGATTCTCAACCTGCAGCCCATAGGCCAAACATGGCCTGCAGCACCATTTCATGTGGCTCCACCACACCTGGAAGTGCCATGTGGTGGAGAAAGGGCAAAATGGTCATCCGGCCCCCGAATCTGTCTGAGGGAGCATGACCCAGCTCCCAGCTTTAAAAGGTTGAGGAACTCCTGCACTAACTGTTATTGGGAGGGACAGGACCTCTGATAAAGACATATGTTGTAGTCATACAGTAAACTGCCATATGTCTTTAACAAAGGCAGTACCAGTGATGAGCAGCAGCCAGATCACACCAGTTCGCCAGAACCGATAGTACCTTTTCCCAGTGTTCCAGAGAACTGGTAGCAGCTTTTGGGGGGAACCACTGAAATGGTAAAATATAGCAGAGTGCAGGAAGGTGGCTGGCTTTTGCCACACCCTGAGGTGAGAGTGTTTGTTGAGATACAGGAGACAAAAACAAACTCCGGTTTGGGTTGCAGGAAACATGTATTTACACTATTTACAAAGGTTGTGCACAAAGTGCAAGTTAACACTTGTCTTGAAGTCAGACCAAGTGGTGCAGCAAGTCCTTATAGTCTATGTGAGCTAATTAAGCTCTTATCTTCGATAAAGCAATGCAAGCAGTCCAAACCTTTATCTGTTGCTTCAAGGTCGGCTTCGAAGATATTCACCAGTTCATTCTAGCTACGGAGTAGCTCGGTTCCAAAACAGTCCTTGGTTAGGTCACCACAATGTGGCTGAGGTATGTGTTCCAATATCTTGCAATAAACGGCAAGTAGACATACCAGACAATCCTCAAGAACGATGAAGGTCCGATGGACGTGAGCAAAGCAACAAAGCAGTCAGAGAACAACAGGCTGGCTAGCTGGCAAAGACTGTTGCCTCAATTTATGCTAGACACAAACACTCAATGCTTGCACCTGGCTGTGGTAGCTGCACAGTCTTAAAGATACAGTCATTGGTTTGCTCTCGTTGCAAACCTACTCATATATCCTAACAACCACCTCGGGGGCTTACCTTTTCGCCAGTTCCCCCACTGCACATGTGCGCTTATAGTACTCAGTGTGCATGTGCGCCTACAGCACTTGTCGCACATGTGCGCCTACAGTGCTTGGCGTGCATGCACGCCTACAGTGCTCTGCCTGCCAAGCCAAGCAGCCATTCGCTGCTTGGAGTGTGGCAGCACAGAGCATTGGGCGGCCACACACAGCCATGGAAGAACTGTGGCTGCTGATGAGGCCCTCGTCAGCCTCCTTGCTGTCCTCCCAAGTGGGGAGGAGGAAGAGCAGCTGCTAGTCTGAAGCTCCCTACAGCCTGCTCCCCAGGATAAGTGACTCACCTTTTGGTGTGGGGTGGGTGGGTATATTTTAATGTACATTTAATGTGTATTTATTTTTAATGTGTATTTTTATGTGTTTTATGTGTATTTAATTTGTATTTTTGTGTGTTTTTATGTCTATTTAATATGTATTTATTTTTAATGTGTGTTTTTATGTGTACTTATTTTTATGTTTTTCTTACTTTGGCTCTGCCCATATAATTTGCTCCGCCCATGATGTCATGATGTTGGCTCCACCCATGACATCATGATGTCATGATGCTGGCTCCACCCACGACATCAGCTCCACCCACAGTGTGGTAGTAAAAAATTTGGCTGTCCATCACTGGGGAGTACTGTATACCTCTCAGAAATTCTGTCTAGCTCATTAGTTAAAAAAATTGACTAATTGAAATTAGTCTTCAAGACTGGGTTAAATGTTAATCACTAGGAGCCAACGTGTGTGTCATTTGACAGAGCTATATGATCACCACAGACAAATTCAGCTTCTAGTGCTCCCCAGTCTAATAAATAATAATGGCATGCAGGTAAGTGAGGATTGATAGAGCTTTTTTGGGTTATTACATAGGCCAAAAGACTTTAATCATTCTGTTACATCCCCAGGTTCTTCCTAAAGGTTCAGAAGCCTGGTGAGGTCCCCCTCATCACTTTTGGAGAGCATCTTACCAAGAGGCTATTTGTAAATTACCACATGATAAAGCAGGGGTGCCCAAACTACAGCTCTTGGGCTGGATCTGGGCCTCGACACCAATTCATCCAGTCCGTGGCACTCCTGGAAGTGGATGGGTGTGTTTTACTTCTGGTTCCAGGAGCGGTGCAGACGGTCCGGCTGGATGAATTGGTATCGGGGCACAGATCCAGCCCACGGGCTATAGTTTGGACACCCCTGTGATAAAGAGATGATTTCTTTCTCATCTTAAGGTGAGACTGCCTCAGCCCTTTTAGTATGGACATTTGTGGTCTAAATATGGCCACTTGAGGTTGTGGTGGTGGTGGTGAGAAAAGCAATATGCCTTTTAATGGAATGTTTCATATGGCATAGCAACCTCAAGTGACCCTATTTCTACTATCATGAAGTAGCTCAGTATTAAATCTTTATTATTATTATTATTTTAAAAATCCTGTCTCTTGTGTGGAGTGCCAATCAAGAAATTACCTGCAGCCATGGTTTTGACTGGCACTTTGCACAAGGGCAAATACTG
This sequence comes from Furcifer pardalis, assembly GCA_030440675.1. Taxonomy (NCBI): domain Eukaryota; kingdom Metazoa; phylum Chordata; class Lepidosauria; order Squamata; family Chamaeleonidae; genus Furcifer; species Furcifer pardalis. The sequence continues at coordinate 166,092,774 of CP126891.1, read as the reverse complement.
TAATTATTTTAATATTTTAGAGTTTATGTGATTCAACACATCAACTATGATGTAGCAGAAACAAACATTAATTTCACTTCCTTTGCCCCTACACAGACGAACAAGGAAAGAGTTCAATTTGCCACTATCCTGAAGCAGTGTGCCAAAGAAACCTTCACAATTCTGGAATTTGACACTGAAAAGAGACTTTGACAGCTGCAACACTTTTTTTCACCATTATTATGATCGCACATGCTGGGAATGAACCAAACTAGAATGCATCTACCTGCATGGAAACAGTAGAACCCCTTTCAGGACTCCAAAAAATATATGCATAGGTAGGTACTCTCTGGGACTGGATGGTCTGCTCCTACAATTATGTTGTGTAATCACAAGAATTCCCAGTATTCTTAGTGGCAATGTATGGTTGTGAGAGCTGGACCATAAGGAAAGCTGAGCACAGAAGAATAGATGCCTTTGAGATGTGGTGTTGGAGGAGAGTTTTGAGAGTCCCCTGGACAGCAAGGAGAACAAATAGCTCAATCTTAGAAAAAATCAACCCTGACTGCTCCTTAGAAGGTCAAATAGTAAAGATGAAGCTAAAGTACTTTGGACATCAAATGAGAAGAGAGGATTTGCTTGAGAAAACCTTGATGCTGGGAAAGGTGGAGGGCAAAAGAAAAAGGGGGCAGCCAAAAATGAGGTGGCTAGATGGTATTGTAGACACAATGGGCACAGAGCTGAGCGAGTTGAGGAGGATGGTGGAGGACAGAAGTGACTGGCGGACAGTGGTCCATGGGGTCGCAAAGGGTCAGAATCAACTGTGTGACTGAACAACAACAACATCACAAGAAAAAAGGGCAGATCAACCCCAGCAATGCACAAAATAACAGGACAAATATCTGTCTGATCAAGCCCTTCATGTTAAAATTGACAGGACACACAATTCATCTCTTGAGAAAATGGCCTAAGTTTAGAAAATAAAGAATTAAATCATGGCTTGGGGCAGAAGCTCATCAGAGTTTTGCCCCCAACTACATTTCAGTCCAGAGTACACACTGATTGTGATGTCTATGTGTGTTTTTTATTACTTAAGAAAAAAAATTGACACAGTTGTGCAGTTGGAATTTTGTTCACTCTGTTCCTGTGTCTATAAATATATAAGTTTATTGGAAGTGCTGCTAATTGGCCACATTTTCTGTACCTGACCTGGTACTGCTTGACAAGTACAGTTTCCACAGTAGGTACTGTAGGCTATTTCAGAATCAGTGCAATGGAAACTCAAAGATAAGCTGGCAACAGCAGGTTTGGAATGGATGGAAAGCTTCTTGTGCTGGTACAAACTGTATTTGTTGTTTAATCACTTCCTTGTGCTGACTGATCTGCCAGTAGAAGAACTAAAGAATGAAGAGAGGAGGAACTGAGTTAACACTAGATCCAAAGCCCTTTCTGTTCCAACTCACAGCCACAATGGCAGCACCTAGTTAAACCAGGGGCAGGTTTGATGAACAAACGAACGATCGAAAGATCGATCGATCGAACGAACGAACGAACGAACGAACGAACGAACGAACGAACGAACGAACGAACGAACGAACGAACGAACGAACGAACGAACGAACGAACGAACGAACGAACGAACGAACGAACGAACGAACGAACGAACGAACGAACGAACGAACGAACGAACGAACGAACGAACGAACGAACGAACGAACGAACGAACGAACGAACGAACGAACGAACGAACTAACTAACTAACTAACTAACTAACTAACTAACTAACTAACTAACTAACTAACTAACTAACTAACTAACTAACTAACTAACTAACTAACTAACTAACTAACTAACTAACTAACTAACTAACTAACTAACTAACCTCTACATACGAATTTAATTCATTCCTCGAGGTTGGTTGTATCTCAAAAAATTCTTATCTTGAATTTCTCATAGGAATACATTGAATTTCTTATCTTGATAAAATCCTATTAAAAATTCTTATCTTGAACCTGTTTTTTCCTGAGATTTCCAGATGTATCTTGAGTTGAACCGTTCTTATCTCAATGTTTGACTGTAAATAAATTCCCATCCTGCCAGGGCTGGGAAGCGTTTGGATTCAACTCAGTCCCAGGCATTGGGTTGTTGGTTCAAGCGGTCTGCAGTCATCTCAGGATTGTGTCCCAAAATGTGGAAATGCTTTCCAAGCAAGGGTGAGATTGTGATTCTGTTTCTTATAATATGAACATGTGGCATAATGAAATGCAACGTGGTAAACAAAGGAGGTAGAGCTGACTAGATAAACTTTGAATGATGTCATCCAATAAATTAGGTGGCTGCTTTTTGAAAGCTAATTTGTGCATTGCATTGCATGATCAAATGTGTTGTGATTTGCCCCTCTTATACAGGGCCATAGCCAGGAGGCAGCCGGGGGCAGGATCAGCCCCTTCTGAGCTAACAGCCCACCCCCACCCTGGGATGCATCAATGTAATGGGAGAGGAGGAAGGGGCTCCTGAGAGGTGAAATGCAGTTGCTTTTCCTGGGGGAGCCCCGCAAAAACCAGCAGCTCCCTTTGCGGCCCATTGCACCTGGTCAGGAGGTACTCCTTGCCATGATTTTATTTGGCTCACCCAGACGAGGTAACCAGCGAGTCTTTCATCACAGTCTGGTGAGGACAGGAAGGGAATGGGTGGCCAGAGGCTGGAGATGTCTGTGATCATCTATGTGTGTGTGCGCGCGCGCGCGTGTGTGCGTGTGTGTGTGCATGTGCATGTGCATGTGCCCAGTGGTTGGCTCCAATTTGTTTACTACCTACTCTGTGGGTGTGGTGGGCATAGCCAGGGGGAAAGCCCTGCGTTGCTCCCGAATTAGGACTACTTTATTTCAAAACCTGGATAGATGGGGCCAGCCAGAATTTCTGCTACTGGTTCTGGTGAACTGGTGTGAACCTGCTGATGTCCACCACTGTTGTGCCCCTCCTGAAAAAAATGTTCACCCCTCGCTATCTAGAATCCTGGCTATGTCTCTGCTCTTATACAGTGGGAGAAATCAAAGTACCTTTTGCTGCCCACATGACACAAAGACTGACTCAAATCCATCCATGGCTTTTTTCCTCCCAAAACAGCCCCCCCTCCCTGGGCCATGGATTTTTAAGCTGGAAAGATTTGATCATACTTTTTATTGTTTGTTTTGATGTGTACACGGATGGGGGGTATCTCTGACATAGGCAATTAGACATGATGTTTAAGGACTGCAGGCACACCCCACAATCTGCCCTTAGCATCCCTGAAATATTTTAAATTATTTTTTTTAAATAAACAAAGTTAGCACTGATCTATTGTGTTAACATATCAGAACAGTGCTGGATCAGTTCTGCATTAAGAAGAAAAAGAGCCAAGACAAAGGGAAGAGATGGAAAGGCAGGCTTGTTTAAACTTGTTGAAAGCTCATTTAAACAATCTTTTATATATACACAATCTTTTATATATATATACATACACACACACACAGAGTCAAACTTCACATAAAGAGTGCCTCACTTAAAGAGTAACTCGCTTAAAGAGCAGAATTTTCTCTGAACAGTCGCCTCACTTAACAACTAAAATCAACCGAAAACTCGCCTAACAAATAAATCGGGGTTCGCAATCCCCCTCACCAGAAGTCACATTTGGTCTCTTACAATGGTGTTTTGCTTAATGAGCAAACTCGCATAAAGAGCAATCCTGTGGAACACATTATACTCTTTAAGCGAGGTACAACTGTGTGTGTGTGTGTATCATGTAGTATCTATGCATGTATCTGTCTCTTGGTAGCTTTTAATTTACAACTGGGTACAACTAGATCATGTGTGTCTGTGTGTAGGGAGGGAGAGTATGTTTCACACTGTCTGTCTGTGATCAACTGAGAACAGCCAAAGCTGGTGAGGAAAGTGAGTGGGGAAGGAGATGAAGGAAATGGAAGGAAGGAAGGAAGGAAGGAAGGAAGAGGGACTGTGGGTTGTAATAGGTTGGAATGCCAATTACATGTAAACATTGAGCATCTGAATCAAATTGTGAGCCCAGTGGAAACATTATGTTTTCAAACTATGTGAGGTTGAAGTTTCCGATTCGACTTTCTGATGTAGTCATAACCCAATTCAGAAATTGATTGCACTTATGTTGCTTCAGGATCTGGAAAGTACATTTGTTCATGCTTGGTTTGACATAACGAAAAATGAATCAAAGGACAATATTTAATCTGCCTGGGATAAAATGCTTCCCGTTTATGATTTCATGGTTTTACCTTGCTAATCCACGTGTAAACATTTGTTGGAGCCTAAGATAAACCATTTTTCTGTGACGGCCTTCGGTACATGAGGTTTGTCGTCCCACATCATAGTCTAATATTTATTTCCTGTTTTCTTCATGCAATTCAGGCAAAAGCCCAAAGCCCAAATGGATTTCATAGTGACGCTGCAGAAAAATGCCTGTATCATGGCTTGTTTCCTGGAGGACTTATTATTTTGCCCGATCTATGAGCACAGTGGGACATGCGCTGTCTTTTTATATGGATGTCTTTGGGCACAGTCTGGTGGAAGTGAAATGTACTTCCTTAAGACAACAACGTCTGAACAGAGATGGATTCCACTTTCTCTGATGGTCCCATTGCAATAACTTTCTCTCATTTACCTGTAAAGCTGGAGTCAGTGATTGTATCTGTGGAAACCTGAGTAAAAAGAGCACAAATTATGGAGAGGATGAGGCACAATGACCTTGTTCTGTTAGCTACAAAATCTAGAGCTGGGGTTGAAAGACTATGTTGTTTCAAAGAAATTATTGCTCCTTTACACCTACTTTTGTTTCTTTATTATTATAATAATTATTGTTGTCAAGTTGATTCCAATTTAGGGTTACCCATCTCAGGAACTATGCAGCTTGGCCAAGGCTCTTGGGAAGCACAGTGGAGAACTGAACTCCCGATCCACACCCAGACAAGCTCAGTAAGTTATTCTCCTAGCTGTTATGAAACAAACACATTAGAAGATGCTAGGTTCTCTTGTCCAAAGATTTCACTAGCCTGTATATTCAAAATGACTCACACAGATTTCCTGTAACACACTCTGGTGCTTGGTAATAATGGGTGGTAGTGTTCATTTGAAAACAATAATTCAAGTACTCATCTTCTTGCTGCCAACTATTTATACCCAGTTAGGATTTGAAAGAACTGAGAAGGCACAGATCTCTGTCTTTCCTCTTCCTTTTTCTTCCTGTTTAAATATAAGAGTATGTGCATGGATAGCACAGCACTTTGGGTATTTGTCTGCAGAGTCAGAAGTTGGCACCTCAATTCCCTACTGTGCCTCCCAGGAGAAAAGCTAGTCTGTATAGCCCTGGCCAAGCTGCATAGTCCCATGGCACCCCTAGTACAAAGGAATAGAAAAACATTTCTATGTATATTCTGCCTGGAAAATCCTGGAAAAGGTCACCATGTGTGCCATTAAGTCACCAGAACTGACTTAATGGCACACAATTAATAATGTATATCTGTATGTATGCATTTTGGAAGAGGAAGTGTTCTCCAATTCTAACTTATCTACAACATCACAGGATCATATATATATGGCCCCGAATAGAAGGCATTCCCCATTTAGCTCTAGAAGGCAGGGGAGCCTGCATCTTGAGATTTCTGTCTAAAAATGATTTATTAGTTAAAATTTATATTGTCGCCCACTCACCATAGTGACTCAGGGCGGCTTACAAACAATACATTACATTACAATATGTTGGTGTGGGCTCTGTATATTATCTTTAAGCATCTGAATTTTTAGAAGGATCCTGTTAATTTTCTAATGCAATAAATGGATGGCTCTTAGCTCATTTGTTATGAAATATGCAAAAAGCTGTGCTGAAGGCAGATAATCATCCCTCCCCAACACCTTTTTGGGAAAAATCCAGTTTTCCCAGCTGCTGGCCTATATGTGAATCTAAAATTGGGAATCTTGAAAAAGTTACATTTTTTACAGTATAGCTCCTAAAAGACACTAACCAGTGTCCATGCTGGCTGCAATGCTCTAGGCATGGCTTCCTTTTCCTTCACATTCAGCCTCTCCTCCTCCTCCACATAAATTGAATTTACATAAATGTTGATTTATCATTTCAGCAATTAATTCAATGTGTCTACTTGGGCTGGGACTAGCAATTGTATTTGTGTGATAGATGATTGTCATGAAACCCAGTGCTCAGTCTGGCTTTCTAATTTCTGTCCCATCTGCCTGCGTTCCTTCACCTTGAGGAAAGAGGAATCCTGAGAGGGTACAGCAAAACTACGGTCATTGACCAGCTCAGAGTGGTTTTATTTCTGTAACTTTATGCTGCTGCCATCTCCTTTACCTTATGAAAGGCAAAATTGTTTAATAACCAATATTTATCTTGGTATATTCCATCCCTAATGGTCAAGGACTAGATTTAGAACAAGATCCCCCTTTACAAAAATTCAATTCCAAACACCAAATTGGATTGTATAAGTTTTATTAAAAGGAAAGCAAAAACCAAACAGTAGTTAGAAGCATGGATTAAAGGTTGCAAACTTCCACAAAAAGATATACAGATTGAGATGCACAGCAAGCACACAACAAACATAACAAAATCTCTCTTCTCTCATGTATTCTTATGCTTATGTAAACCCCTTAAAATAGTGGTGGCAATCCTTGGCACTCTAGGTATACTTGAACTTCAATTCCAAGAAGCACCTGATCAGCAGGGGTGCTGACTAGGACATCTGGTAATTGCAGTCCAAGAACACCTGGAGTGCCGAGGTTCACCATCATTGCCTTAGTAAAGGTAAAGGTAAATGTTTCCCTTGCTCAAAAGCCACTTGTATCTGACTCTAGAGTTTAGTGCTCATCTCTGTTTCAAAGCTGAAGAGCCAGCGCTGTCTGCTTCTGCAGATGTTTCCATGGTCATGTCGCAGGCATGACTGGAGTGCACAGAATGGTATTACCTTCCCACCGAGATGGTCCCTATTTATCTACTTACAATTTCTTGCTTTCGAACTGCTAGGACAAACTGCTGGGACAAAGATGGGGAATCGCATCGGGAATCGAACTGCTGATCTTCCACCTCCCAGTTAGCATCTTAGCAACTTGAGCCACTGCACTCCCCCGCCTTAGAATCTTAGGAAGACAGAAAGGCTTCCCCATTTTATTTTTCCATAGGACAGCATACCTGGACCTCCATCCTGCTATCTCCTGAGACATGGATAAAAAAAATATTTTCCTTCCCTGGGAATCTCTTTTTCTAGAACAATTGGTAATTCCGTCTTACTTTAAAATCCAGTCCAATTGACTCAACTAATAAAGTAGTTCCGGTCCTTGGTAAGAAATCAGGTGAAGCACAATAGTTGTGACAAAAGTTCATTTATTGAAATAAAAATCAATGCATGAACCTGTAACAATGACCCTTTCCTAAGAGCGTAAAAGATGTTTTGGATAGGCAAAATCAAGGATATTATACACCACACCACAGTTGCTTGATGTTTGCAAGGTAATAATTAACAGTACAATTTAACTGAGAATATTTCAGGACAATTACAGTTCATTACACTTCAAAATAGAGAACAAAAGATTCTTTTTACCACTGTCTGTGAGAAATCTGCCTTAGGTTAAGTCATAACAAGCTTCTGCCTGGTGGGAATCTAGAACAATAGCTGGTAATGACTTTCAGATAAAGAAGTGTCTTCTAAAGAATGCCTCCAATGCCCAAAAATAATTGTATACAGTAAAGGGTATACGCCAAGCATCAGGTGGCAGTTAACTAACCTGACAACCCTGAGGACTGATGGCCTTGGGTGTTGAAGTCAACAGGGGTGATGGTCCCCAAGTGGATTAAATCCCACTTGAATCCATTTTGATGGAGGGCAGCTACTTCATCATTATTGGCCTGGAGCTGAGGAGGACTTTGCATGCCAAAAAGGGCTCAGGACCAGAAAGTGACATGCAGAACGGGATTAGTGGTATGGGTGATGCTTGAAAATGAAGGGTGGTGTCATGCCCTGATGTGGAAAGTAGATGAAAGGCCACTGCATTATATTCTCATGGCTGATTGTCAAGATGATTGCCAATATTCAGATTCGGATGTGGCAGAAGAAGAAAGGGTATATGCAAATGTTCATCCGACAGGATAAGTACCAGTAATTAAATCTTGAGTCAATGGCATTGATTGCCTATATAACAAGGGATTGCACTCTTAGGCTCTAAGGGCAGAGACTCAAGATGGCCTGTGGCCATTCATTCCTGTTCCCCGTAAGCTTTTTGACTAACCCTTTTTGTGGCTTGCTGGACATTATTTAGGACTCTCTTTATTTAGGACTATCCTCACCTTAGCCTGCCTCACCTTAGCCTCCCCACCTGTGCTGGGGAATATTTGGACAACAGATAACTTGATTTCTCCTTTGCCCAACTCTATTCTTTGTCCTTCAAGAGGTAGATCCTAACCAGCAGAGCATCCCTTTACTGACACATTTCGGTGAACAGAGATTTGCCGGCACAGAGGCATTTCTGCTCAGCCTAAGAGAACTTTTGCCAGCTTGTATATTTTTGAGTTAGGATTGACCTGTTAAACTGCAGTCCTAAGCAGTGTTGCCCAGGTTTGATGAAATTCAATGGAACTTTCTTCTGAGTGGTCATGCACTGAATTACCATGGCAATGGGATTAGGCTTTCTTAGATGCTGAGCACTTTTCAGATTGCAATTATGGCTGCCTGAGCCAAAAAGCAGGTCATGTCTGACTGATCCTCCAGTTTAGATCCAGCAGTTACTCAGTTTGTAATGAATCTTGTGTTATATAGACATGGAAACAAAAATCAAAATCTTATAGCCATTGAAGGTATCATAGAAGTTTGAAATGCTTTGTAAATCTTCTCCCTGTTTCTGTCTCCAGTCCCATTCCACTGCTCAAACAAAATATATATGCTACCCACATCCACAACATATACTACTCCCACTCAACCCCTGCAGAGTAACAGTTGATTCATGTGATGATATTGCTAGCTCCTGATCAGTCCTCCTGTTCCTAAATCTCTCCTAGCCCACTCTTCCATCTGTCTCTAGGCTACAGTATATACTCAAGTATGTCCAATTTTTTGAGCCCCCAAAATGAGATCCAAAAAGGGACTCAACGTTTACTCGGATCGACAACCCCGAGGGTCCCAAAACCACGGTGGTGCAAATTCAAACATACATAGCACTAACACTACCATAAACACTCAAAAACATACCCACACAAATGTCTGAATAAATTAATTTTACCTTATTTTCATGTATTTTAATTACTAAAACTCACTAGCAGCTGCTGCATTTTCCACCCCCAACTTATACTTGGGTCAATCTATTTTCCTAGTTTTAGAGGTCCAAATTAGGTACGTTGACTTATATTCGGGACAACTTATAGTTGAGTATATGCAGTAGTTTCTTTCAAGTTAATAGCCATTCTATAGCAATTCAGCAAGTGGGACCCTGGTAGCAGACACTCATTGTAATAATAAGCTGGTGCTGATGCTCTTACAGCCAATAGCTAGACTTTTTCAAAAATTACAGGCAATGTAACCTGCTTTTCTCTCTTTCACATACAGTAATACCTTAGATAACGTTTACCTCGGATAACGCTAAAATCGCATAACTTTAAGTAATCTGGGGAGGAGAATTGGATCGAATAACGTTAAGGTCCTATGGGATGCATCAGATAACAACAGCTAAAGCCTGTGCGGTTACAATATATCTCTATGGAGCTTTAACGTTATCCGATCCATCCCATAGGATTTTAACATGGATCGTATAACACTAAAAATCGGATAACACCAAGACTTGTGGAACCAAGTCTTAGCGTTATCCGAGGTATTACTGTACCTTGTTCTCATATTTTTCTTATTAAGCACAGTGCATGACCTAACATTATCTAAAGCTAGCTTTATATTCATGGAAAGGAATCATAGAATTTCTGAATTGGAAGGGCCATCACGTTCAACCCTCTGCTCAATGCAATAATCTGAATCAAATCAGATAATATACAGATGACTGTCTTGAGGCAGTTGGTTCCACTGTTGTACTGCTCTTACTGTTAAGAGGTTTAGTGCATGATCTCCAAAAAAAATTACAGCCATGTATTATGCTCATTTATTTAAACGTGATTCATTAATTCTTTGAGTCAGGAGGTCGATCAACTGATAACTGGATTTGTTGCTCTGTGCTGAGTCAAAGTTTCTCAGCTGTCCATTATGGCCTTTCCCTCTCCAATAATAGGAATAGCAATTACACTTATATGCCACCAATGGTACTTAGAGCAATCTCCAGGCAGTTCATAAGGTAATTAGCATTTCCGCCTTATTTTAATGACCTCGAGAGAAGTCAACCTTGAATCTATCAGAATTGAACTCAGATTGTGAGCAGAGTTTGGGCTGCAGTGTTAAAACTTAACCACTGTACTACGAGGGCTCTCTTATGTGTTGTGTTTTCTTCCTGGGTTCTCATTGCAAGCCAGATTATTCTGTTCATCTCCAGAAATGTAAAGTGAAAGCAGATGCACAATCCTAGAGCATCTCCATGGTTTTATGTGTGGTTTTTCCTCCAGATTTTATATGATATTGTCACCCAATTCTGGGTGATTGGATTCACTCTCTGGCAGAGGTACTAGAAAGACCCAAGAACTTACAATGAGGCAGGTTTTTCAGTCAGAACAAAATATGGTTTATTGGGAGCAAAAGCAAAGGGAAGCCTACTCAGGCATATAGTCTGGCCAGACCTATAATTCTAAATAGCTAACCTTCCCGCAACCGTTCTGAGGAAAAGGCCCCCCTCGTGATCCCTGCTCACAAAATTTGGTGAACAGAAGATAACCCCCACCCACCTCTAAGGGCTTATATCTGCTTTCTAGACTAGCTTCTAGGTGACAAGGGAGAGGGGATTGAAACTGGGAAAGAGGAAAGGCAATTAACATATTTTAATTACATGCAAACATAAAACAAAGGCAGCTCTGAGGTCAGGGACTTTAGTTACACAAAAGCGGCAGATTAAAGTCAAAGCGGCGAGGCTGGGTCAGCAGAGGCAATATTCTTGCAAACTAAAGTCGTAAAAATTCCTGTGGTTTCACAGCTATTTACAAGGGGAACAATGTATCTTCTGCTGGCTGAGTCAAAGGGGCAAGAGGCGGGATCAGCAGCGCGTCTCCTCCAATGGGAGGCGGGCAAGCAGAACAGGCAACCAATTGCATGTAGCGGCGGGAAAACAGTGGATTCCGGCATGAATGGAGCCTCCGGACGCAATGGGTTTAGCGTCTAGCATGTAAGCAAAGAAACAAAGAGAGATGTTAGAATCAATATGCCTTAATCATTTAGTTAATGGGAGACCTTTGAGGAGAGAGGTCACCTTTTGTTTTTCCCTTTTAATCCTCTGGCTGTGTACGTGGGAGACGGGATGTCCGCTTGTCCCTGTGCTTGTCATTTTACTTCGCTTGCTTCCCCCCCCTTTTTCCTGATCAACTTTGGGGTAGTTCCCCACAGATTTTTGCTATGTTTTATGCTTGGTCAGTGTTCTAATCAATGTTTAATTGAACTTTAATCAAACCAGAGGAATGAGTCATTCAGCTTCCTTTGTGAAGGAATTTCTGCTTATCAGAAAACGTCATCAAACCGGTTTTAAGAACAATGGAGGCAATCAGGGCCATGTATACATTCCTTGCCAGAGTCTATTGACTATTGGGTAATCCCCCTTCCTCCTTGAGAGCATTCCAATCGTATGATTTAACTTTTGGCTTCTACCTTATTTTCCATGTGTGTGTGTTGTGTTGTGATTTAATAAACGTTTTGATTAATTATAATGCTTTATTCAAAATTTTAGGTATCAATATCCAAGGAGCCAAAAAAAGAAGAAGAAGAAAAGCAAAAAAGGAAAAAGAAGAAAAAGTTCTGGAGTGGCTCCATGATGAGGCAAAGCTGGAATCTGAACCCTATAGCACACAGCCCTTATCTGTGCTTATGTAATGGATTTGAGTGTTCTCAATACAAGCCCCCAACATAACCTTTGGGGTTTTTTTAATAGAGGGTTTATATAAAGGGGAGGAGATCTTGCTATAACCAACCAGAGCCAGAACCACAGGAGACGGCTGGAGAGAAATCAGGCACAAATGCATAAACCAGGAACACATGTGAAGTTGTTTGATTACATGTAATGGTAAACACACAAGCTGTCCAAAGGATGAAAAGTTTCCTGAGCAGTTTGGATGACATTTTCTACAAATGTTTCTAACCATAAATCCCCCTCTTTTATAGGGCAATGTAGTGATTGATGTTGTCTGTTTTTCTTCCTTGTGCAACTATTTGGACTCTGTATGCCTGAAGTCCAAGGGAACAAAGTACGGCATGAATCCATGATACTGGGGTACTCAAATACTTCATTGTCCAGATGTGCAGTTCCAACTAGGCTGAGGCAAATGAGGGCATGCTGAGCTGAGACTTCAGTCTCTGAACCTGTGCTGAATGTTAACTTTTTCCAGCCTGGGGAGATTACTGGGGTCTACCTTTAGCCTGGGACTACGGTGGCTCAAGTGGCTGAGATGCTGAATTCGATGAATGGAAGGCTGGAGTTCAATTCCCAAGTACTGCATGATGGAGTGAGCTCTTGTCTCTGTCCCAGCTCCTGCCAACCTAACAGTTCAAAAGCAAGAAATTGCAAGTAGATAAATAGGGACCACTTTGGTGGGAAGGTAAACAGCGTTCTGTGCACTCAGGCACTGAGGCATGCCTGCCACATGTCCACAGAAATGTCTGCAAACACAGACAGCACTGGATCTTTGGCTATGAACAGAGATGAGCACTGAACCCTAGAGTCGGATACTACTGGCTTTCAAGCAAGGATGACCTTTACCTTCACCTTTCCTTTACTCTGGCTGACTCGGCTGGAGGAGGCTCAGATCTTACTTAAATTGGCTCATTTCTTACACCACCCATTTTTGGGTGGCAGAACTTGACTGGCAAAATTCATTGTGTTGTCACATCCAAAAGATCATGTGTACACAACCCTACACACACAAAATGTGTGTGCCTGCTACTCCACAACACATTTGAGGGCTGGCAGATTTCAATGTCTATAATTAGTGGGGAAAATCACTTTAACAAAAAAATGACCTGTTGACTCTTATATATGTATCCACTGTAATGGTGCTAATATTTTTTGGTATGATTATCGTATTGGGAAAGGTAAACTAGCCGTTACTTATTAAATTGTTTTCAGGGACTGGCATATTTTAAAATGTCTTTCATTGTGCAGTCATTTCTGTAGAAGCTAACAGCAACCTGTATCTCATGCTTAAATCCTGGAAACTAATCACCAAATAAAGCAAGCTAATTAGTATAATCCTGGAGGTGGGTAGATGTCATGCTATGGCACTCAGATGTTCAGATTAGTTAATTTTCCTCTTCCAGTCACTCTAAATTGACCCTGAAATTTCCCTACTTAAAAAAAGTGAATATTGAGAGGCTATTTGCAAACAGTCATAAAAATAATAACATTTAATTAGTATCGTACCAGAGCAGCTTATAGAATAGTAACTTCTTCTGTTTCTTCTTCTGCCAGATCAGATTCCAAATATAGGCAATTCTCATGGAGATTAGCCATGAAGACTGTCCTGGGATATAATGCTGTGGCCTTTCATCTGGCTTCCATATCGCAGCATGACGTCCGTACCACTGATAGTGTGGTTGTCCACATCTTTTTGTCAAAAAGAGGAGAGGGCCAGGCAATGGGAAGGATCTGTTGCAAGACAGGGTACAATATTATGTCCTGTGGGCACTTGGAAGAATTACAAGGTGTGCAAAAATGTGTATCTTTCTATCAACCCCATATTAAAACTACAGTACATTCTCAAGTTACCCATAGAGCAAAGGAAGTAGTCACATAAGACTTACTGCTGAGAGAATGCTTTTAAGCAGGTGGTTATCAGGGATGTTGTACCTGGTCTCTCTCTGAATTAGCAAAGGTTTTGGACTGGAGGACCTTTGCGGGTCTCACCGAAATCTATGGTTCTCTGAATGGAATTATGGCGAAACATTGCCTTATCATTGATATGTTAAGGTTGGTTCAGTCATGGATTTCCTATTACTTGATGGCTTTAGCAGCAGGTGGCAATCTGCTTGAGAAAGCTAACCACAAGAGTTTAAATGCCAGAATGGAACCTCTAAAGAGTTGCTTTCTAATTTGAGTGAATCCACACATTCTGCTATGAATGATCAGGTGGCGCACTTTCACAAGAAATTGTTTCTTATGCAATAATGTAACTTAAAACAGAACAAAAAAAAACCCCAAAAACCAAACAGGACAGTAAAATTTGGCTCTCTTCTTTCAAACATGATTCTACTCACGTCACTATTTGGTTCCAGTCTGTTTTTGATTTAACGATCAACTATATCCACTGGCAGCACATCCTTGTTTTCCTAAGCAACTGAACATGGACTAGCTTTCTGAGCACGTGCACACACCCATTTGGAAAATAAACAATCATGCACACAACTGTTCAGTAATCTGGGGGTCTATAGCATAGGTGGAAGGTGGCTGTTTTGTTTAACAAAGCTAAGAGTCTTCATGATTTGCAAGTTATTTCATTTCATTTGTTCGATTTATATACCGTCATCTAGGATTCTTCAAATAAACATTGTCCTATGGAAAGGACAAAAGGGAACAATGAACTGTGCACAAATAAGGAACAAAAGTCCTGGTTTCTGTCCTTATTGCATAATCAAAATACTTTTTAATGGGAACTGGCATTTCACTTGGGTATATTTTTCATCTCAGAAAACTGCTGGGAAATGTCATAATTTTCTGTTTTGTGAGTTTGCATAACTTATACAACCCACCACTCCTCTAGTGGGCCACTGGTCATGTGCATACAATGATTTATCACAGCTTTAGAAGGTACCAGACTTAGTCATGTTATCGAAGGGTCTGTTGGCAGGAGGTTCCAAAGGGCCGGGGCAGATGCTGAAAAGACCCTCTTTCTCGTACTGGAGAGGTTCTCCTCTCCAATGGATGGTACCTTCAGAGAGCCCCTCCAGTCCGTTCTTGTAGGATGGAAAGATAACCTTGGGGTGATGCAGTCTCTTAGGTAACCTGGTCCACTACCATGTAGGGCTTTAAAGGTGATAACCAGCACCTTGAATTGCACCTGGAGTCATACTGGTAACCAGTGCAGCTCCTGCAATAAGGGTGAGGCACCGGCACGGGCATACCATCCACACCCCATCACTGTGTGGGTGGCTGCATTCTGGACCAGCAGCAGCCTCTGAATGGTCATCAAGGGCAGCCTCATATAGAGCAAGTTATAATAATCCAACTGGGAGGTAAACAGTGTGTGAAAGATCATGAGCAAGGAGTCCCAGTCCAGGAATGGGCGCAACTGGTGAATCACACGAACCTGCATGAAAGCCCTCCTGGTCATGGCTGCCATCTGCTTCTGGAGTCCAGGAGGACACCCAGATTGCACACTGGATCTGTCTGGGGCAAAAGAGCCCCATCTAATACCAAAGATGGTAACTCCTTGGACAGTCTAGGCCCCCCTATCCACAGCCACTCAGTCTTGCCGGGATTCAGCTGTAGCCCATTGTCCCCCATCCAGACCCTCATAGCCTCCAGACACCTGGATAGGACGTTGACTGCAACACTTGCATCACCAGGAGCAGAGATGTACAATTGGGTATCATCAGCATACTGATTATTATACCCAACCCCATGGGAATGGGTGATCTCGCCCAGTGGCTTCATGTAAATATTAAATAAGAGAGGTGAAAGTACTGAGCCCTGTGGCACCCCATACAGTAGGGGCATCAGGCTGGACCTCTTATCTCCCAACAACACCGACTGGCTTCAGCCCCTGAAGAAAGAGGAAAACCAGGACCACACCATGCCCTGTACCCCCAAACCTCAGAGCTGATCCACAAGGATACCATGTTTGATGGTATTGAATGCCGCTGAGAGGTCAAGAAGAGCAAGGACAGATGGGTTACCTCCGTCCCGCTCCAACCAGAGGCCATTCATCAGCGCAGCCAATGCAGTCTCAGTACCATATCCAGGCCTGAATACTGACTGAAAAAGGTCAAGATAATCCACTTCATTCAGGAGACCTTGGAGCTACCACACCACCGCCTTCTCCACAACCTTCCCCAGAAAGGGTAGGTTGGATACTGGCCGAAAATTGGCCGGTATTGTTGGGTCGAGCAATGGTCTCTTGAGGAGGGGGTGCACCAACACATGTTTCAATGATGCAGGAAACACACCTTCCCCCAGGGAAGCATTAACCACTGCTCTGACTTAACTGCCTGCCACTCTCACCAGCCATGCGGGGCATGGACACATTGAATTGGAGTATGTGTGCCCTTCCTAAATGTATCAGCCTGCAACTCTCATCAACCTAGCCAGAATATAACTACTAATAATGAGGACAGATGGGAGTCTCAAACTGATACATTGGAAGTCCCCATGTGCACTATGTCTGGAATATTGGATCAGATTGCATTCTATTTCTTAACACTGGGCATGGATGGCCGATCATCTTTAGTGATTTTGTCTTTGTTAAACTGTATAATAATAATAATAATAATAATAATAATAATAATAATAATAATAATAATAATAATAATAATAATAATAATAATAATAATAATAATAATAATAATAATAATAATAATAATAATACGGTAATGATGATGACAATGATGACGACGATGGCGATAATGATGATGATGATGATGATGATGGTGATGTTAGGTTCTCAGAGTATTACAATAAATGGAAATTAAGCACCAATACAAGAACAGAAACTGTGGTTTCTTTTTTGCAAATAAAATAAAAGTTTATTTTCCTTTATTGTACTCAGATTCTGTTCTTCCTTCAAAATGCTCTGAGTAAGCTACACATATGGTTCCTTTGTTGTTTCTTATCAAGGCAAGGTTCCAGACCTGATCTCTGAGCCAAATTAGAGGTTTAATTTCCAAACACAAATAACCATTCTGTGCATCTATCCTATTTTTACTTTTCTTTTTTTTAACATTTTGTATTGCATTCATTAAAAATGTTTTCATTATTGGTACATTAGGACGGTAAAGTCACCATTTGGAGTGCTCTGTGGACAATGAATTAACTTGGAAATTTAAGCCAGAGGGAAAATGATTTTAGGGTGGTAAGGCTTACTTTTTTTGTACTAGAATAATCAGACCTGCCAATGGGTGCTTGGTGCAAAAGATACACACATATAGAAATAAATGTTTTCATCCTGGACTTGTTCTGAATTACCAGAACTGAATGGAACTCACAATATTTATTACAAGAATAGACTCTGGGACTGTTTTGCTTACATGCTGACATAATTGCACAGATTAACATGACTAGTTACTCTACACCTCCATTATTTCAAAAAAGAAAAAAACAATTTAGTATGATTTAGGATGAGTAAAGCCTAGATGATTTTGTTGTTTTTGTTGTTAAACATTTGGGAGTTGGATTTCCTTGCTGATCCACTGCAAATTGCTTAGATAAATAGTTCTTTAATCCTTGGCCCTCCAGATGTTCTGTCCTTAGATTTAGTTCCCAGAAGCCAGCCCAGGTGATGGACGAAGTTTCTGGGAGTCGAAGTCGAAAATATCTGGAAAGTCAATGGTTGAGAATAATTTACCCCAACAACGATCATAGATCCAGATGTAAATTCTGACTACCACCAAACTTGAATAATCATTTGTGGTCATTATCTAGCTAATGAAAACAAAAGCTTTATGTTTTCATTAGCTAGCTAGCAATGACTACAATAGATTACTATTGCCATCTGTAGTCCAGCAAGAAACACATAGCCTCAGTTATTCTTCATTCCAATAACAAGTATTTCCACCTTAGGAAGCATCTATGACCTGAGCAAGATGTTTTCCAGACAAATGCAATCAACAAAAGCTGTCAGATGCCAGATGTGTTTAGGTGATGCTTTCAGCAGCGACACATTTTTATTTGTCCCATGTTGATCTTCTTACTGCCAATTAAAAGGAGACTTGGTTGTTTCAGACATACTGTATCAGAGAATAAACAAAACAAACAAACATACAAAAACACTAGCACTTTAAAGACTAACTTATATTTAAATGTGAGCTTCCATGGATCAAGTCCATTTCAACCCTTTATTGCTCAGTGCTTTGGTTTCTTGCAGCTTTCTTGGAACATGGCAAGATGGTTGCATAGTCTTCTCTCCAGGTGTGTCTTGATTTGCGAAAAGGCCAACATTTGCATCAGTTTTCCCAGGCTTGGAACTGATTCAAATACTAAGGAATATATGATACACAGTGGGGACGCACATTATCTTGCTGAACACACAGTGTATTTTAAACTACCTGGAAGGAATCGTTTATTTTGTACTGATTCCTAACCTGTCGTATTTTTCAGTATGCATGCATGTGTCAGCACATATTGTCTGTTGTGCCTCTTTCCCCAGAAAGTTTGCAGGAAAATGTTCCTCCTAATCCTTATTATTATAGCATCACAACAGTTCGGCAGTCAGCTGTCAGGGCAAAGAACTGTTGTACCGCTATAACAGCAATATAGATATACAGTGGTACCTCACTTAAAGACCATAATATGTTCCACAGGATTGCTCTTTAAGTGAGTTTGCTCTTTAAGTGAAACACCATTGTAAGTGACCAATTGTGACTTCTGGTGGTGGTGGTGGGGATTGTGAACCCCGATTCAGTTGTTAAGCAAGTTTTTGGTAGGCTTTAGTTGTTAAGATAGGCGACCATTCAGAGAAAATCCTGCTCTTTAAGCGAGTTAGTCTCTAAGCGAGGTGCTCTTTATGCGAGGCTATACTGTATACATATTAAATGTTACCATGTGCTGGTCACGGAGCAGTGTCAATGGAGGCCATGCTCAAATGGCTATGCAGCAAAAGTGAAGTCAGAACACACAAACACACACACCTTTGAATAAATAAATTCTACTAGTAGTGGGGATAAATATAAAAAAGGAGAAAATTCCTATAGGGGCACAGAAGGGAAGAGAGAAATTAAAAGGGTGGTTAGCTGCTATGGCTGCAAGCTTTAAAAAAGTGTTATTTTCAAGGACGTGGAAATCAGGACATGCACCATGTGATCTACCTTGATAGGAACCCTGATTCTTTTAACAATCAAGACACATCCTCAATGGTAGGGATTGCTAGAAGAAACTGTGGATCAGTATTTCCCAAACTTTGGTTTTTGGACTTCAATTCCCAGAAGCCTAAGTCAATTCCCTAAAGCACTGATCAGTGAATGTATTGACATAGTCTTTTGGGGATTGAAGTCCCCTGTAGTACATGGGCCCCACATTGGGAACCACTGCTGTAGATGAAGAGAACAACAGCTGAGCAAAGTTCTGAGAAGGAGTAAGGCCAACAGAGACAAGAAGGAAGAAGAGGAGCAGCTCAGCAACATCTTTCTTTTACATTAGCACCATTTGCCAGTCTACTTTCAGGCCATTGTTTGTGGCTGAAGATGTTATCACTATGACTGAAGGGTTTTTTTTACCAGTTCAAGCAATGACAGACACACTGTACCTATATTTAGGCCCGTTATTATGTTTATTTTCTGCCTTTCCTGCTCTTAGCTCAAATAGCATAGCCATCTTCCTCCCAAATCAATTTTATGCTCACAACAATCCTGTTTTATTCTAAGCCCAGGTAGGCTCAGATGTAGTAACTGTCTAACAGTGACGTTAGGACTGGCATAACTGAGTGGGAATTCAAACTTCAATCACCGCCATTCTTGCCTGATGCTCTGACATAAGATGAAGCCATTTTGTGTCCTCCATAGGTTTTGAGCTACAAGTCCCATAATCCTCATGCTAGCTAGGGCTTTTTAGAGTTCAGGTCGATTACATCTGGAAGATGGGAGGTTATTTCTTGCCTGTGTTCAAAGCATTACATTGTATGTAGAGCAGAGGATTGAAATAATGCTCTTCACTGCTCCTTCTTTGCTACTCAGAGCCTTAACAGTAGCCCTCTATGTGCTTAGGAAGGAAAACAGGAATCCTGAACCAAGGAGACAAGGATAGTTGAGTGCATAAATTGCAATTTAATGGCATAAGTACTAATAATACTGAACTTCCATGCTCCACTTGTGAGCTTCCCAGAGGAAACAGAAGGTTGGACCACATGGCCCTTAATCTGATCCAATCAACCTTAACATTCCTTAAAATGTTTTACTATACAGAAAATATCATATTTTCAGACAAACAAACAATATGATACAGCCATAGTAAAATTATTGACATTATAGCAAAGAAACGCTCCAGGAAATTAAGAGAAATTAAGAAATAAATAATAAAAGGAACACTCCATATACAAACTAGTGGCGTAGCATAGAGGAGGCCAGGGGGCGGCCCGCCCCAGGCAGCACTTTTTGGGCTATGGGTGTTCTTGGACTACAATTCCCACAAACCCTAGCAAGAGCACTTGCTGGCGTCCACCAGGGGTGACAAATTTGGCTTAAGCCCCGGGTGACTGAAATCCACACAACGCTACTGACACAAATGTTAAGTATCTGTCATTTTGGCTATAACAAGTATTCAGGTTGTGAGTCCAAAAAACAACAGTATTGATACACAGGAGGAAGAGCTAGGCAGGCTTGTCTAAACCACAAGAGCAGCAAAAGTGTAAAATGCCTCCAAGAAAAATAATAAAAATGGGATGTCCCCTTTCCCAACCATGCATATACAGCATGCTGTTGGAGACTGTGATTGCTCACTCATGACTGGTTGATGATGGGGAAGAACAAAAAGCTGGATACACAGATAGATTATTCTGAAGGGAAGCATAATTGACTGGAACAGGGAACAGATTTGAGTCTCCAATATTTAGAGCAAGTTCTACTCTATGTAAAAGTTGGTTCTTTACCTTCTGCCACAACCCACATTTGATCATTCCTCAGCAAACCAAGAAAGAGAAGGACTGTTCTAAACCCAGAACTCTTGCTATAACCTTTTGAACTTCTACCCTTATCTTTGATCACAGAGAGAAGAGCAGCATGAGGCTGAAGAGCTGGCTTGGGGAGGACTAGAAGACCTCCAGGATAAAATGATTTGTGATAAAATCTATACAGCAGATGGAATTAGATTGGTCTCTAGATACCATAAATGGAACAAATGTGTCATAAATAAAGCAGTTGCTTGTTCTTAGCCTTTGTAGACCACCCTTCAGAAAAATAAACTTGCCTCATTGCCTTGAACATTTCACTTTAGATCCTAGACCTTAGGAAAAACAACAACAGCTAATTCTTGAACTCCTTTGTTTTCTCTTTTAGATCCAATCCCTAGGCCTGTTATTCATTTAATTGAGATAAAGTTGCCATGATTCCCATTCTTAAATTAATTCAAGAGGAGGGGGAATAAGTAGGAAATGCTATTAAGGACTGAATGTCCTAGCTTCTTGGTACATTTTCAAAGTAAGTTCCACAAAGTCTGTTTAGTTGAATTCTCAAAGAACAATGGACAGATTGCCCCATGAGGATGCAAGCTACTTCTCATTCAATGGCATTTAGTGTAGCTTATTGTGAGAGTATTATGTCTGTTATTATTGTTATTTCCAAAAGAAGTGGTCTTTCACCTTAGGGTATTGCTTGACAAGATGACTGATACCTCAGGGATTTTTTAGCACCTGGAGACTATAGATCCGATGGGGAGCAGATATTTTCAGAATTTAACAATGAGAGGTCTTCCATTTGAACTTTGCTTATAGCTATACTGTTGTATCTGAACAGTAGCCCTCCCATAACCACATATCTTTACCTCCTAAATGGTACTACATGTATTTATAAAGTCTGTGCTTAGTTGCTAGGCTACTGTCTTCCAACTGTATTTTAATTGCTTTGATGCTTCACACTCTCCGAGTGATTAAAACCATAATTGGTTTAGATCTTCTTTTGCCCATAAAAGGCCAATCTGTACTCAAGGGGATACAAGAAGGGATACTCTGTCTTCTTCTTCTTTGGATGTTGTATCCAAATCCGAACATTGGTGATCATCATGGCAATCAGCCATGAAGACTGTCCTGAGAATATAATGCAGTGGCCTTTAATCTGCATTCCACATCACAGCATGACACCCATATCACTGATACCGTTCCACGAGTCACTTTCTGGTCCTCAGCCCTTTTGGCACACAAAGTCCTCATTGGCCCCAGGTCAGTATTGATGAAGCTGCTACCTTCCATCAAGATGGATTCAAGGGGTTTTTAATCCACTTGGAGACCATCACCCTTCCCTGTGGACTTCAGCACCCAAGGACGTTAGTCTTCAGGGGTGTCAGGTTAGTTAACCACCACCTGACATTTGATGCTGAATCTCTGGGAGTATGGTCTACTTTGTTACCATATCAGGATAACCTGGCCAGACGCCAATGCTCTGGCTACACTTCCCTTTTTGAGAGTTTTCAAGTGGGTTGGTCAGGTCTACATTTTTTCCAGTTTTCTATATTTGTTGTTTGGTGGAGCAGAGCAAATCTCCACCAAGTTCCTTTTTCTGGACCCTGTCATGGGGCTCTACTATTTTGCTGCACTATATTTTAACCCGTTCTCAGTGTATGTGAACATTGAAGATGGGATAAAATAGAGCAAAGTATCATCCGCATTGCCATTGAGCAGCTTCCGCAGCCCAATCAATGGCAGAACAGATGTAGCTGCTGCTTCCCAGTTCATTGGGGGAAAGTACTCCCCTGATCAACTGGGAAGTGACAGCTATAGCTATACTGCCACTAAATGGACTGCTGTAGCTGATCAGTGGTAAAAGGGCAGCTGTAACTAGTGCTGCCCAGCTGATTGGTGGTTGCACTTCCCACGATCAGCTGGGAAGCAGCTGCTTTAGCTACACTTCCCAGCCAATTTGCTGGAGTTTATTTTCCATTTTGTATGGGAAATTGTCCATTATGAGCTGATCAATGTGTTGTCAGAAGATGGGGCAAGAGCTTGAGGTAGCTGATGGTCTAGCCTGGGGGTGTATGCCTCACTTCAAAACATGGGGTCCTGAGCCACTTATGACTGGAAATAATGCATGCCACTTTAAGAGGGACAGACTTCCTAAAGGGTTCTGTGAAACTACAGATGGTTAACCACAGCCTAGATATCCATCTGTCAGGGATGTTATTGTTATTCTTCTTCTTCAGTGTCTAGGCCAGACGTGAAACTGCCAAAATAAAGGCACCTTTTGATGAGTTCATTCTGCAGTTCCTTTTGTCTGACAAATGCGAAAAAGATTAGCTGGCAACACAAGGTTGACAGTAACAGGGTACCCTCGATTGTGGTTCAAAAATACCACAATCTTCGTGGATGCTCTTTCTGTGTACCCCATGGATGCTGTTATAACATCCTGCACTACAAATCCTTCATTGACTAGATCAGTGGTGCCCAAACTTTTTGGGCCATGGGCTGATCATGTGGTTCAGGGAGCCAGTCACTAAGGCCCAGGGGCCGGGTGCCGTATGGGCGCATTTTACTTCCGCTTCCAGGAGTGATGAGGGTTTTGAGGGCCGAATGAATTGGCATCGGGGGCCGCACCTGGCCCCTGGGCCTTAGTTTGGGCACCACTGGACTAGATGGACCTCATGAGCCTTTCCTGATCTATTATTCTAAAAACAAACTATTCCAAAGCATAGGACATTGTTTAGTCCATTTCTCCTGTGCTTTGGAGATGACTTACATCCTCCTTTCCAAGAAAGGAGTTCTAAACAAGAGACATAGGTGTGAGAGGGTGGCAATATTCATGTTGGTACAATTGCTAGTTCTTATTCTGCCAACTGCTGATGTATTTTGAGGAAAGATAATGTGTTATGTTTTATTTGGAAAACTTATATGACAAAATAGCCACAGAGTTCTGGAACAGGGTTGTAATTTTCAAGCCGGAACTACATTTCTAGTGCTGCATTGCAATTAAATAGTTTTGAATGAACTGGCTGACTTGCAGTTGTTGATCTAGTGACTAATTCTACATATACAGAAGACATTTTAAAAATATTTTGCTGGAAAGAGTATGAAAGTATGAGTTATTTCATTAGCATCTTGTTTGCAGTATTAGATGCAACTTCCCGCACTTCATTATACAAATTAACATAAGGACATCTTATTTGGATGAAAACAAAGGAAACTGGAGAAGTCAGTGCCAATTCCTAAAAGGAATCAGCAACATGCAACACACACAAGGACTGGTTAACTAATATGCTTTGGTTTATTTGTCCTTATTTCTTTGTGTTTGTCTACCTGCAATTTCTTGCTTTTTAACTGCTAGTTTGGAGGGAGCTGGGACAGAGATGGGAGCTCACTCTGTTGTGCAGCACTTCTGTCTCAAACTGCTGACCTTCCAGCTGTCAAGTTCAGCATCTTAACCACTAAGCCACTGCAGTCCCTTCTTGAGAGATATTATTATTTGACATGCTGACAGCTGATAACGGGAAACACTCTTATTCTATATCATCACGTTACTATGTCCTGAGCAGGATAGCCTTGGCTGTCACTGGGATTTTCCATTTGAATTGGATCCTTGATTACAGTTTTCCAGAATTCAGTTTGTATTCAGAATCTTTATGGGTAATGGAAGCTGTCTTGTTCAACCATGTTACCATCTTTGTATTCAAGGTAACAAAACTAAAGGCACCAATGAGCAGGGCAGGAGTACTCTCTTTGCTCAGATGCTCACTACACCTGAATATTAATACTTGAATAGGACTATTATGTCAAATACTTTTATTCTGTTTGCCTGCATTCCCATCTACCACTGTAGCAAAGCACACCCATTAATGGTTCCTTTGAAATAAGTCTTGTTGTCTTCAGTATAGCTTACTCCTGTGTAGAGGTTCATAACTTCACAGCATTGCTTTGAGAGATACAGTATCCAACAACTGAATATTCAGGTTAAAAATGCACTGTTTCAAGGTAATCAGTATATTTCAAAATCTGAAATGTTGTCTCCTTCCTTGCCTTATTTGAACATGAGGAGATCCTTTCTGAAACTTATAGCTCACATTATTTATAGTACTGTAGCACCTACGATGTCACTGTGTGAACAGTACGTGACAGCTTTTTCTGAGGTTTTTGGAACACCCCTGAAGGAATGCTAAATCTAGAATTGTTTCAGGGCAAAAATGAACAACGCCTTTTTAAAGATTTAGCAAAAAGGGAACACCAGTGACTCATTTCATGGTGCCTGCTCATGACAGGCAAGAGCTGAGTTTTCTAGTTTGTGGGCGGGTGAGATGCTCATGTTGGTTTTAGCACTATGGAGGTTGAAGCATGCTTCCATATGCTGTGAATATACCACACACTTATAGAGCACTCACTGTTCTTCCTTACTTGAATGCTAGACTTGAGCAAAACATATTTTTGAGCCAACAGGAACTTTGACATTTTCCCCTATTCTTACAAGAGCTTTGCCAACCCTCTTCCAAATCTCATACTTCACTCAAATGAATTACCACTATTTAAAACAAATGCAAAATGTGGTATTTATAATATCTTAGGGGACATCCCCAACGCCCAGATAAGAAAACAAAGCAGAATCAACAAAGCTGTTGTCAACTATCATAAATGGAAATTGTACTGGGCTGGGCATGTTTCTTGAATGACAGACGGGTGTTGGACAGCAGCAGTCACCAAGTGGTATCCCAGAGGAGTAAAAAGACTATGTGGCAGGTCCCTCAAAAGATGGGAAGACTCAATCATGAAAAGTTTTGGTTGAACCTGGAGAAGAAGGAACAGAAAGCAAGTTGTGACCAGCAGGAAATCATCCCCTGATAGTCTGGTTGATTGAGGAATTGAAGAATGGGACCATTCCTATTATCCCAGCCTGCTTTGAATATTGTGCACCTTCATCCTTCACTAGAATCCAGATGGAGAGGCATATGGAAGGACCATTCAGTATGTTAAATGTTAATGTTGATTACCAAACAGGAGGATCTGATTATGTTATTATCCATGATGTGCTGAAGGGGAGACATCTCATTGTTGAGCAGGTCATTCAAAGGTTTGGACCAGCAAAGTGCATGTTTAGCTAGGCTGTTTAGGATTATTGTATTGCTTTTGACCCCACTAGTTGTCCAATATGTGAGGTATTCCTCACTACTCTCCTTAGTCACATCCATGCGAGTCCGTGTGTAACAAACTGAACATTAGCCTTGGGCATTTTGTTTCATTTCACGTAGCCAATCTTTCTCCTGAGGAAGACCCAAGGTGGTTTACAGTATTAAAAATTACAATGTAAAAGCTAAATAATACAATAAATTAAAAGCAATTAACCATATATAATTTTAAAACCAGCTTAAATAATTCAAATACCTATTGCACAGATAAAAAGGCATACAAACCTTTCTCTTTCTTTTCCTTTTTTAAAAAGCAACCCAACAACCCAACAGAAGCCAGAGCAGGTTGAGGACTTTGCTGCTCCTCCCCCTGTGCCTACACCAACTGCCAGGGGAAGAAGAAGCCAGGGCATGTTGAGGGCTTTGCCACCCATCCCCCTGAGCCCACACCAACATATCGTATTGTAATGTATTTTTTGTAAGCCGCCCTGAGTCGCCACGGTGAGTGGGTGGCAATATAAATTTGAACTAATAAATAAATAAATAAATAAATAACATAGGCGGACAGTTACTGGAGAAAGATCTCCTGGAAGAAAAAGGTATTTGCCTGCTAGTGGAAGGAACACCCCTCCCCCCCCCCAGGTTAGGGAGCAGCAGCAGAGAAAGGCCTCCTTTGGGTCCACACCAAACACATCTGTGAGGGTGGTAACAGAAAGAATAAGGCCACTCCTGTTGATCCAGATACATAGAGATGAGAGTTCAGTTTCAAACATAGCTGTGCAGCTCTGTGGGTCATCTTGGACCAATTACAGTGTTTAAGACTAACCCATTTACATAAATACCACTCTGAATTCCGTGAAGGAAAACAGGCTCCAAATACAATGAATTTAGTAAACCAAGAACATCCTTATTAAGCATTTAGCTCAAGGGTAGAGAATCTTCTTCCTGTCTAGTTATTTTAGAGTGAAACTGCATGAAACAGCCCACAAGTAGAAACAGATCTTCCTCAAGCATTGAAAGGCATGAGTGCCTTCATACATCTCTGTTGCTAGCTTCTAGTGAACTTTATGGTTGGTTGGTAGAAGGTAAATATGGTCTTCATTTGGAATTCTGATTACCTCATCATGCATCTCCCAGGAAATTACAGCCTGAGAGGAAAACAGGCTTAACAAACATGTCCCAAAATGCCTGCTTTGAACCTTTGACTACACTTACCATGCACCATTGGCCACATAGGATGAGACCAATGGAAGTTTTAAGCCAAAACATCTGGCAGGCAAAAGGCTCCCCACCCTGACATATTCACAGCTACTATATGTCCTGATCTTCCTGTTTCTGTGATATGTCTTCCTTTCTCTTTGTTAACTCTTTGAAGTTATATATTAAGCCTGCATATCTTTGATGTAGGAATACTCTTAATGGAATCGGCTCACCTCTGCATAAAAAGTAAAACATCTAGAAATCCAAAAGAGACAGATAAGAATCCAAATCTTGATTTCAAGATGTGCAATGTGCTTACCTCACACTTTTTACTGTGGTAATAATCTGAGACAGAAAACCTGTTCTGTTTTGGAACATGAGATGGTTTGAGACAGGGTGGCTTGGCATACCAGTAATTACAATGTACCTAGCTGCTGTTAAAAAATGCTGCTGCAAAAAGTGATGTATAGAACAGATGCAGAAAACTGTATTCCAGCACAAAAGCATCCAAAGCAAACAAGTGCTTAATAGAAGGAAAATCCAGTCTTGTGATATAAAGTCACCTGTCCTTAAAAGACAGGAGGAAATCCCATTAACAATACAACCGGAGTACCTAAACCAGAATGAACGAGAGTCAACATGGTCCCTAATGGGAACGTTTACCCTATTACACAGGAAAAATATCTAATTCAAGTTATTTACCTTCTCATTATAACCACCTGATATATACTCAATTGCAGCCTGCCCAAGCAGCAGGCCTGGCCAGTGGTCAAATATTAGCATGCCATTTTGATGTGGCCTCTTCCTGCTCCAGAGCAATTAATTTACTTGGTGTATGACACTGTTGCTGTTTGATTAGGTAGCTGATAAAACAGGTTCTAGTGGTTTTCTAACTTCACATATTGTGGCTGTACTTAAAATGGAAATCTCTGGTCTCTAAGTAATTATTTGTTGATCTGCACATTGCTCTGCTTGGGCCTGCTTTTCTCTAAAGTTCAGAAGCTGTTCTCCATTGCTAGGGAGAGGCACCTACACATAACTGTATCCAAAATAGCTGCTAGCATAGCTGTACACATGGAAACCAGCTCCAGGGCTTTTTAATTAAGGGTATATCCACATGGGCAAAATAGCTTGCTATTTGGATCACATTGGGGGCTGTTTGGTTCACAGAGTCCAACTAGGCTATTTATTGCAGGGGTGGACCAATTTGGCTCAGGAAGGTGTCAACCCACAACTTCTCCAGCCCCTCTCAGGTGGTAGTAGTATTTTTACTACATTCCCAGCACTTGTCAATGGCTAAAAGGTTTTCCTTGCTCGAAAGCCAGTTGTATCCAACTCTAGGATTCAGTGCCCATCTCTGTTTCAAAGCCAAAGAAGCTGTCTGCTTCTGCAGATGTTTCCGTGGTCATGTGGCAGGCTCATGGAATGCTGTTTACCTTCCCACTAAAGTGGTCCCTATTGATCTACTTGCAATTTCTTACTTTCAATATCAATGGCTAGTTTACACCTAAATAGCACTGTGGGCGGCATTTTCTGAGGTGAAAACCCTGTGACATAAGCAGTGGGTTGTGACATTAAAAAAGAGGATAAAAAACACTTTCCTCTATTTTGTCAGCTTTATCTTATTTTATTTTTTTAAATTGCCTAACTGATACAGAACAATTCCAGATACAAAATAATATGTATACCTTACTAGGCAAGTGCAGTGTGGTAGAACTTTGTCAGATTTTCCTAGTAAGGTTTACCTGGTTTATTCATGAGTAATGATGCAGCATCCATAAACAAAGGAGGACAAATAAGAGTGACCAAAGGCAGGTATGGACACTTCTCATGAAGAAAATCTTGGATCTATAAGGACGGAAAGATCTACTAAGTGAGAAATAAAATAGGTCACACTAAAGCATGGACAAGTGCTATGGGGCTATATATAAGTGAAATTGCTATTGCTATAAAGCTTTTCAGTGTGAACAAGACTGCTCCAAAATCCCCTGTGTGGGCAGGCTCTAAGTTAAGTCTGTTTACTTCTGTTCCTTCCTTGAAAAACTTTACAAACACATTATAGTTTAACTTTTCTTTCCATAGCTACTTTTTCCCAAGGAGTCTACCCAGTAGATTGCAGTAGCCATAATCTCAGTGTTACATTGCTGTATTCTGCTACCTTAAACCTACCAGATCTCCCAAGAAGTCTGTGTCTAGGGCACTACTAGATGACAGAAAAGAGACCACAAGTATTCAAAACCATGTTTTTCCTGTAGCATTAATTTTGTGGGTGGTCACTTGGAAGGATTGGAGTGGTTTTTAAAATATATTTGATCCTATTGCTGCTTCTTAGGAAAAATCTCCATGCTGGTTGTTGTTTTTTTAAATTACCCCTCTCTGCAATTGTAGGAAAAATTCATAGGCTGAAACCAATTCTGGTTGGCTGGAGCAAATGTTTGGCAGGTTTTACTGAATTGCTGTAAATGTCCTCCTGTATTCCTAGTAATCTGGGTAAACACTGAGTTGATAACACATGTTTGCTGAAATAAGACGTCATTTACCGCCATAGCCATTTCTGACAGAGTTGATGACTAGAGAAAGGCTCCTTAGTCCACAGTCCAGGAATTCTCACTGAAGTGATAAGACTCTCCAGCTTATAAGTGGGGAGAGGGAGGTCACATGATTATGTGCTTCTCTACATAGTTAAAAGTAGAGACATCTCATTGCAAACAAAAATTCGTATAGTCAAAGCAATGGTATTTCCGGTGGCAATGTATGGTTGTGAGAGCTGGATCATAAGGAAAGCTGAGCGCAGAAGAATAGATGCCTTTGAGATGTGGTGTTGGAGGAGAGTTTTGAGAGTCCCCTGGACAGCGAGGAGAACAAATAGGTAAATCTTAGAAGAAATTAACCCTGACTGCTCCTTAGAAGGTCAAATAGTAAAGATGAAGCTAAAGTACTTTCGACATCAAATGAGAAGAGAGGATTCGCTTGAGAAAGCCTTGATGCTGGGAAGGGTGGAGGGCAAAAGAAGAAGGGGGTGGCCCAAAATGAGATGGCTTGATGGTATTGTAGATACAATGGGCACAGAGCTGAGCGAGTTGAGGAGGATGGTGGAAGACAGAAGTGCCTGGCGGACAGTGGTCCATGGGGTCGCAAAGGGTCAGAATCGACTGTGCAGCTGAACAACAACAAAACACCCTAAAATCACCACAGTTGAGAAATATATCAGGAAGAAGGCTGTGCTGGATTATTCTTTACTTCTGAGCAAGGCAATGGTGGTTGTGGTTGTGGTATGGTACAGTCATATGACTATTATTATCCTTAGATGTAGACTAAGAGAATATACAGTACTGTGCAGAACCCTGAAGCTACCACCAACTGATTTGGGAAAAATTCAATGAGTTATTTGGTGGGCATAACTCAGCCCCTCGTTCACCAAGACACACTGAAATTGGAGAGAGTCTTCTGCTGATTCTTCTCTCAACCTTGTCTAAGACTGTTGATGTTTGGAGTTGGGGTGTATGAAATATGACCCCCTAAATTACTCAATGAATTTTCCCAAAATCAGCTGCCGCTGGCCTAGGAGCTTTGCACAGTACTATAGGCCGTGTACACCCTTACAATGGGGTACACAGAAAAAGCCTCCTTGAAAATTGTGCTATTTTTGAACCATAATTGGGTGTGCCCTGATAACAACATCCTTGTTTTGCTGGCTAATCTTTCTCACACTAGGTCAGTTGATAGAAACTGCAGAATGAAATCACCAAAAAGGTGTCTTCTTTTTTGCAGTTTCACATCTGGCCTAGACATGGAAGAAGATGGGGCTGTGGTGGCTCAGTGGCCAAGAAGCTCGCCTTGTTAGCTGGAAGGCTGACAAGTTAGCAGTTTAAGACCCGGGTACTGCATGATGGATTGAGTGCACATATATGTCCCAGCTCTTGGGGACATGAAAGGAACCTCATTTGGGCATTCCCTCAGCAGAGTTTCTCCCTCAGAAATCCTTTCAACCCAGAATAATTTCTGACACAAAATTATTATTACATGGAAGAAGAATCCCCTTACAATCTCTGCAAAACTAGCATTCAATTCCTTGACCAGTAAATATGATATAGACTCTGAGCTGAAAAATCATAGCTTTTATGATGTTATCCATCACATCACCATGTTTTACACATAGCACATAGTTAAAAAGGTCTAATTTATTGCTACAGGAAGAAATAATTACTGCCAATTTGGGTAGCTTTAAAAATAGAATGAACAAATCCATGGAGCTTTGGGAAATTAATGAAACCTCCAGTGTCAGAAGCCTATTTATGTATAACATATCTGTTGTGAGGGAACTGAAAAGAGAGTTTAATCCATTTAATTTAATTAGTTGGGATTCTTGTCATATTGGAGGACTTCCCATGGTCATATTGGTCAACCGTTGTGTAAACAGTGTGTTGGAGTTCTGTCTCTTGTTGTATTGTCATGGAGAAGCACGTGTATACACACAAACACAAATCTATTGTCTTACATTAGGTGAACAACAGTACACAAAGTAGTCTGAATAGGTTTTTAAAACCAATTTTAAATAAACTGTAGCTCCACTCAGGCATTACTCAATCTAGTGATGTGAGCATGCTGAGTATAGAGTGCCCCCCCCCCAAATCCTTGTATTCTTCACACTTCCAGCACTCATCCTAAGAGACATTCCAGCTCTTGTGTAGGCTTTACACAGCAGCAAAAACTCACATGTTCCATGGATCTCACTCAGAGATAGAGCAATATGTTGAAAGCATGGAAAACATGAAGTAAGTGGATCTATACATTCCCTAGTTAAGCATGTTGGACATGTCAACTTGAGTAACACATGGGTAGGGCTCTGTTAAATCCTTGAATGGTATATTGGTTTAAAGTATCCATGAGATTGTCATTGGTGTTTTGGAACACAATGTTTTGTTGCAAATATTGACACTTTTCTTAGTTAGCTTATATCAGCCTATGCGATACAGGATGACTTATCTTCTTGGCTGTCAAGGTGTAAGTGTATTGCACTATTAATTTACTTGCCACATAATCCATAAGTCAAATGAAATCAAATGGACTAAACCTGATATAATTCCTTGTGTATGAAAAACACATTCAACTGGTTATTAATTAGGAGTTACCTGTCAATTTGAAGTTCTGGAACAAAAGAGAGAGTCAAAGAATGACACCAGCATAAACTCAAACACTTGGTCTTGACTGTTGTATTGGGTTAGAGCAGTTTTGTGTGCAT
Source organism: Furcifer pardalis (assembly GCA_030440675.1). Classification (NCBI taxonomy): domain Eukaryota; kingdom Metazoa; phylum Chordata; class Lepidosauria; order Squamata; family Chamaeleonidae; genus Furcifer; species Furcifer pardalis. The sequence continues at coordinate 166,060,266 of CP126891.1, read as the reverse complement.
GTTCTGTGTTTACAAAGTTGTGGAGAATTTAATGTACACCTTTTTTTGTAGATTAAAAGGTTTTCAAAGAAGTGAACAGCAAGTCCCCTGTGTGAGAGAAAATTATTACATCCTCTGCCTACATCAAACCACTTCATGCAAAACAATCTAATAATTGTTATAAATGTGTTGTATTAAGAAGAATACCAGTTGTGGTGTAATGGAATGGTTGAGTAGTCATATTTCAGACAAAGTAACTCAAATCTTTTATTAGTCTTAAGTGTTAAATGTGCCATATTACTTTAAATCACTTGTTATCTTGGCGGTGCACCTTCTAAAACCTTTAACACATGTTTCTTTTTTATTAATATCTCTCTTAGATTTATTTTCAAAAATATGTATTAGTGCTCTGCACAAGAGAAGCATGAATGCTACAAGGATCTGATTTAAATATTTCAAGGTCCCAAATAACTATCTAGAGGAGAGGATGACAACTGAGGGTCAATTTAGATGTGAAGAGGAATGTGAATTTCTCATAAATACTCCATTTTGCCTCCCCACATGGGATTTCCTTAGATATGTATTTCAGCCATCAGTTTTATAAGTTAAGCCTATAGTTTAGGTATTGGCTGCAGAGCTAGAGGTTGGGAGTTTGAATCCCCATGGTGCATTCCAGAAGAGCTAGACTGTGTATCCTTGGACAAGATGCACAGTCTCATGGTGCCCCTGAAGAAGGGAATGGTAAATAACTTGTGTTTATTTTCTACCTAGAAAACCCTGGAAAGGGTAAAGTCATAAATCAGAACTGACTTGACAGGACGCAATTATTGTATTATTTACCTTCCAATGCCCAATCACAAAATAACCAGTGGTGGGCATCAGCAGTTTCGCACCATTTAGCTAGAACTGGTAGCAGAAATTCTGGCTGGCCCTGCCCATCCAAATTTTGAAATAAAGTAGTCCTAATTTAGGTGCAATGCAGGGCTTTCCCCTGGCCACACCCACCATACCACGCCCACAGTGTGGTAGTAAAATTTTTTGTAGCCTACCACTGAAAATAACGCTTCTACATGTAAAGTAAGTAGTTGAAGAAATGCATATGCTGTAATAGGTTTCATTACTTGATTAGTGCTTCTTCCAAAAATATGCTGAATGTATTACTTAGTTTGACAAATCAAAAGACTGAGAGATAAACCAAATATCAGGTGGTAACAACCATCACCACCACCACCACCACCACCATCACTCCAGACGATGGCAGCTTTGTTGTGCTGGGTAATCTTTCTCACACTAGGTCAGGTGAAAGGAACTACAGAATGAATTCACCAAAAGGTGGCTTCATTTTTACAGTATAATGTCCGTCCTAAATATGAAAAAAAGACCTATAGTGATTGGAGCCCTTGGAGCAATATCTAAAGCTCTCTCTAGATATTTGGAAATTTTGGATTTATTAGACTTGAATATCCTTATTTTAGAAAAAGACTTTATTAAGCAACTGTCTAAATACTTAGATGTTACCTTAGAATTTTTCAGGTCCTTACTTAGGGCTTGAACTATTCATTTGATACCAATCAAAGTAATCTACTATTCCCTTCCTCTGGAGGCATCCTAGGATGGTGCTCCTTGCCCAAGAGCAAACTGGCAGGCCATTCTCCCTGAAAGCTCAGTGGGAAATTGAAATCCAGCCTTCACGTACATAAATCACTAAGATATCCAGCCTGCTGCATAAAGAATAACCATAGAAGTAAGAAAATGAAGCTGAATTTCAGGAAAATCAGTTGCTCAAGCAAGCTATTCTGAAACATGAATATTTTTTTATCATACTGTATTTCTGTCCAGAAGAATCCAGCATCCAGCTGAATAGTTGGAGTTGGTCTAGGGGCTGACGGACTGTACTGTGAAGCTATCCATTGGAGTTCAGGAACTTAACCATTCAAGGGAGCTGTAGGTATTTGTTGACGCTCCTGGTAGTCAATTCAGACCATTCTGCCATCTATTTTTTTTTGGGGGGGGGAGGGGGGTGTCTGTGTGTCTGGATAATTGAATCAGATGGTGATTTAATTTGCTTTTTGGGCCATCCATGGCATCTGGTTCAGTTTATTTTAACCAGGAGACCGTGAATCAGCCTGACCCTGTCTTATGGCCAGTTTAGACCTTTTTGTATCCACTGGTGGATCTTTTTCTGAATTTCGGCAAGAATGACTCAGACCAGATTGAGAATGCACAGAAGGGTCACTTTAAAAAAATATTATACCCATTGATGTCGATCCCTTCCAGTATGATCCAGTTCAATCTTATATTACCATTTAATCATACCCTTTATTTTTGATACAAAAATGCATCAGGGTCACCTGATCTTGACGGAGTTTGTCTGTTGTGCCTCTGTTAGAGTTGGAGCTATGCAAGTCTTCTAAATTAGAAAGCTTATTCAGGACAGGAAAGTCTCACTCTTTTGTAATCTAACATTTGTTAGGATGTAAGAAATAAATGTAGAATGATGTAGCAGAGCCACAGCTTGCAGGATTACAATGGTGGCTCTATTTTGTGAACAAAGACACCAGCAATTTATTTGTCCTTTTAAATGTAACTTTCATTCTCACAATAGAGGGGGTGGGAATGAAGGGATGGAGTGGATTCTCTTAGTAACAATATATTATTGTGAGCTATCCCTGTTACTACACTTACTAAGTATTTTGGAACATCTTAGTTCAAAGTGGGCAACTAAGATCCATTATATTTATATAACATATAGTCTTAATGGGAAGAAAAAACACAACAAACAGTTAATTGATATGAATCAGCAAAATTGCTTGCCTTTTGGAGTAATCCCAGGAGGCATGTCTATCTGCATTGTTGTATACTTCAACATTTACCACTGTAACATTGGAAATGCCATGTTTGTGTGGCGGAAGGTAGGGAACTACTATACACATAGAGATGTACAGTGCAAGCGTGTTTTATATTAATGCCCTTGTGGCACAGTCATTAAACTGAAGTACTGTAACCCAAACTGCTCACATAGTGAGTTCAATCCTGATGAGATCAAGGTTGACCAAACCTTCCATCCTTTTGAGGTTGGTAAAATGAATACTGAGCATGTTTGGGGCAAAAATGCTTATTACCTAGTGAACGGTCCAGAGAGTGTGCTAAGCACTATGGGACAGTATATAAGCACAATTGCTATTGCTCATGGTCAGAGCTGGAGGGGGGGGGAATAGCCTCTTTTGACTATAGCTTCTCAAATTCTCAAACTAGCATGGTTGTTGCCCATGCAGGCCAGAGAACTGTGGATCTGTTGTAAAAAATTAACATATTCAGGTTATGGCAATGCCTTGATGACACCAATATGATCTTGGTTGATTTTGGTTAATTATTGCATCCTTATCTATTGCTTGTATATATATGAGTGGGGTTTCTGTTGGCAGGTTGTCGGACTCAAATGGAAAATGCAGTTGGACTTGATGTTCAAGTGTCTTTCCTGAAACTGTTTAAGTGCAAGTGGGTCACAAGATTTGTTTCTGTGATGAACTTCTGTTATTATGAACTGTACGACCTGATAAAGGCATTGCTGTGCATCCGCTTATGAGCAAAGGATATCCACTAAGAGACAACGCTTCATATTTCCATTGCAAACGTCAGAACATTTCCATTGCAAGTGTTATATGAGAGAATAAACAAAAACATTCTTAACTCTTTAGCCATTTCAGAGAACTGAGTCTGCCAGAATCAACACTGAAATAGAGACACAGCTCATGATTAACAGATTGCTAAACAGGTGCCACGTTTCTAGACATGCTTGCTAGGAAATAAGTCCCATTGAACTCAGGAAGATTTGTTTCTGAGTAAACATTTGGTGGGTCAGACGGGTTTAAAGTATTATAAACACGAGGAAGAGCATTGTGATTCACACCTTGACCTAATAGGCTGTTTCCTGTAAATTTTACTCCTCTTCTTACACCCAATCTATGCAACTTGGGTAGCTTGTAGACAGTGATGGGATGACAAAATTTTTACTAGCACACTGTGATGTCACGGACGTTGTGGGTGTGGCCAACATCATGGCATCATGATGTTGTGGGGGGAGTCAACATCATGATGTCATGATGTTGTGGGCGGGGCCAAAAAAATAAAAAAATATTTTTTAAAAAAATAAATAAAATAAAATAAAAATAAACACATACACACATGCATGCACACACACACACCTCAACCCACCCACCCACCCAAACAACCACAACACAAACCTGTAAATTAAATAAATAAATAAGTAAATAAAATAAAGAAATAAAATAAAAATTAAATAAAAATACACCCACCCACCCACCCACCCCAAACACAAATAAAAACCCCAAACACAAACCCTGGGGCACTTACCCTGGGTTGGCCAACTCATCTGGGAGCAGAAGACTCATCCATGGTGGGGCGGTGGCAGGGCAGTGCCGCAGCAAACTGGAGCAGCAGCCTGGTGCCATGCTGCACCAAGGAAAGGCCGCTGCCACCGCCACCGCTGGCGCCGCTGCCTGCACTTCCTTTCCTGGCAGCCAAAATGGCTGCCCGTAACTGCACATGTGTCAAACATCTATTTGACACATGCACAGTTCTATTTCTTACTGTGCATGCATCAAATAGAAAAAATTCAGAAAGGTGTTTGGCCTGAACCGGGGAAGCGACCAAACCGGTTGCCCAGGGTTCTACGAACTCCCCCCCCAGCGAACCCCTCGTGATGGGTCCTACCGGCCCGAACCGATAACATCCCATCACTGCTTGTACATTAATAGGTAAAGATAAACATCACCCTTGCTCAAAAGCCAGCCATATCTGACTCTAGCATTCAGTGCTTATCTCTGTTTCATAGCTGAAGAGCCAGCACTGTCTGCTTCTGCAGATGTTTCCATGGTCATATGGCAGGCATGACTAGACACTGGAGCACACAGAACACTGTTTACCTTCCCACCCAAGTAGTCCCTGTTTATCTACTTGCAATTTCTTGCTTTCAAACTACTAGGTTGGCAGGAGCTGGGGAAAAGATGGGAGCTCATTCCATCTTGCAGTATTTGGGTATCGAGCTATTGACCTGCCACCTTCCAGTCAGCATTTCAGCCACTTGATTGATATTATAATTGATATTATAGGATTCTTAGTGATATTATTGATATTATTAGTGATATAATTTATATTATAGAGTTCTGAATGTCATTTGAGTATAGGATATCACTTTCTTCTTCATTTGACATGTAACATTTGAATTTAGAGTCTTGCTGCAATTTTGGAGGGGGAAACAAAGTACTTAGATTTTATTTAGTGAGTGACAACTGAGCCCTTGGTCCATACATAACCACTTTCCTAAGCTGTGTGGAACATATTTTGTAATTTGCTTGCAAGACCACTCTGCTTGTATACTTCATAACTTCTCCCAAAGGAACGGATGAGCTATGAACTCAGGGTGTTAGATCCGGAGATCAGGGCGCGGGAGTGAGGACACGGAAGCCATTAAGGGTGAACCAAACAACACGTCTGTTTATTGTGGTTAGCACAGACAACAACGACAATGGCTGGGTCAGCAGGGGATTAAATACCCTGCTTGACCCAGCCCACTGACCAATGGGTAGCGGCGATTTTCCCGCCGCTAGGACATTTAAATATCTAACACCCCTTCCCCCCAGAATGCCCCAGTCTGCTATTTGCATACAAAATCCTCCAGGTGACGGGGGCGTGTTCTTACTTGATCGGACCTGCGCAGTTCAGTCGGCGCTGGGGCATCGGGCAGAGCGGACCTGTCGCTCTCGCTCTGCCCTAGCTGGGCCGGGAGCGGATCCGGAATACGAGCGTCGGGCTCCGCGGTGACCGGGGGTGAGCCTGTTCCACACGGTAAGCTGGCCGGTGATGGTGCTGCGTGAATGGGGCTGTTTTCTGGCCGAACCGGGTCAGTGACCGGTTCGTCCATCGGGTGCATGTCTGGCTCAGCGCCGGTCTGCACTCCCCGGGGGAGGTTGCTATCCGTGTCGGGACTCGTTCGCCTCCTGAGCTGGTCGACATGGCGTTTCCATGTCCGACCATCAGCGAGGCGAACCTTGTAGGTGTAGGGGCCCAGCATTTCGCTGACGGTTCCCTCTTCCCACGGGTGGCCCGACGCGTAGTTCCTAGCGAAGATTGGTGAGTCAATGGCCAGTGTCCGGCCCTGTGGTTGGTCCCCCCTGAACTTGTCTGGAGAGTACCTAGGGTGTAACCAGTCAAGCTGACAACGGAGTCTCCTACCCATGAGTAACTCTGCGGGGGCCCTTCCCGTGGCAGCGCAGGGAAGGTTGTGTTGGGCCAACAAGAACATGTCTACGCGTTCCTGCCAGTCCCCGGGTCCTAGCCTTTCCAGGGCCTCCTTTGCGCTGCGCACGAATCTCTCGGCCTGCCCATTCCCTTGCGCCCTGAACGGGGATGTGAGAGCGTGCCTGGTTCCTAGGGATGCCAGGTACTGTTCAAACTCAGTGGCCGTGAACTGAGGCCCGTTGTCAGAGACCAGGGTGTCGGGAATGCCGTGTGTGGCAAAGAGTTGTCTGAGTTCCCGGATCATTGCTCTGGCTGTGGTGCTACTCAGGAGTCGGATCTCCAACCATTTCGAGTAGGCATCCACTACAATCAGGAATGTTTGGCCGTGGAATGGGCCGGCGAGGTCGATGTGAATCCTCTGCCATGGGCCCGAGGGCTGTTCCCATTCTCTGACCGGGGCTGCTGGTGGATTGGGTCGTGATGATTGGCAAGGTGTACATTTGGCCACCCACGACTCTATGTCCTTGTCAATACCAGGCCACCACACGTAACTTCGGGCTAACCCCTTCATCTTTACTATTCCTGGGTGGCTGGCATGCAGTGTTTCTAGGACCTTGGGGCGGATTTTCCTGGGCACCACTACCCGGTCCCCCCACAGCAAGCAACCCCCCACACAGCACAGTTCGTCTTTCTTGTCGAAATATACCTTGAACTCCCCCTCCCCCTTGTCCGGCCACCCCCGCTGAACCCAGCTGGAAATGGCCCGAAGTTCGGCGTCCCGCGCCGTCGCCCTGGCAACCTCGGCCGACGTAGTGGGGGC